>CM075333.1:93944240-95224905 GCA_037788925.1 Mytilus galloprovincialis
ATAATAATAATAATAATAATAATAATAATAATCAGAACAAAACCTATAGGTCTTTCCACGGAAAAGTGGAAAGACCTAATAATCAGAACAAAAACAATAGGTCTTTCACCTGAAAGGTTGAAAGACCTAATAATAATAATAATCAGAACGAATACAATAGGTCTTTCACCTGAAAGGTTGAAAGACCTAATAATCAGAACGAATACAATAGGTCTTTCAACAGAAAGGTTGAAAGACCTAATAATAATCAGAACAAAAGCAATAGGTCTTTCACCTGAAAGGTTGAAAGACCTAATAAATGAATGCGGTGATTAATTTTCTTTACCATAACACATAAATATAATAGAAAAGACGTCAACACATTTGACAAAATTCGATGAGAATTACAAATATAACATTAAACATTTAAACTAAATACATGAATTTGGGATAGACAAGTACCGTAACACGTCTTATAGTAATGCGAATTCACACTCAGCAAAACAGTCACAATCGGGAATAAGTCACGTTTAGTATTTAAAAGATTAGACGACATAATGGCAAACCACAATCTACCATGTGGAAAAATGTCCTTAGCTAGTTTGGTCAAAGACACATCGTATGAATCCACCAATTCGTGGTGGTGTCCATAAAATTTACGGAGTGTCAATTTAAATCTGTCCTCCTCATAACTTTGTTGGAGCAGTTTCTGCGTAAGGAGCACACTCCTGTATATGAATTCCGTATAGTGTGAACAAGCACGAGAATAACGTATCAATTGTGATATGTAAACACCATACGAAGGGGCAGAGGGTATGTTACTGCTGAGAAACAGTCTTCACTTAAGGAAATAATAACGAGAAGTGGAAGTGTGTAATAGCCTACAAGACATCGTAGTGATCACAAAGAACGTAAAAACTTTTGAAAACCATCTAGACAAGCATTTGAAAGACAAAAAATGCACATGTGACACCGGAAATAGCACAAGTGTAGTTAGTGATGATGTAACAGGGCCAAATATAGAGGAACAAACTGACGTCCTGTGTGCGTTTAGAAACCCTTTGGTAGACTTAGGTAAGATACATTACAAATTGGCGTTTAATAATGTGTAAGGTGATAAGCTGTTTGTTATCTCGAGACTAGTAAAACACAAGTTATTATGTGTTTTTGATTGTTATACTCTAAATATTTTATTTGACAAATATGTGAGTGCAGACATGTCTAATACATGTATCTTTAAACACAAATATTGAACAATTGTTCTTCATGAAAATATTACTGCTATTATTAAATATCGACATTTGTGTATCCATGTCGAGAACATATAGCAATTAAAAGTCAATAAAAGCATATTTCCTGAGAAACATTATTATTCATTTATAACAATGTTTTATTCCAAAACTGATAGTTTACTTAGTTTAAATAAATGCTTATTATTCAATTGACAAAAAATAAGGTAATACAATTACTTCAATACATGGGTCAATCGTACCAGCGCTTAAAGTATCAGATCTATTTGATATATCGTACTTTTTTTAATTGAACAATTAGTGATTAGAACTTTTTACAGATTGTTTCCAACTTAAAATGTCTACATATTAATATATAATATATAAATAGCGCTCGTTGTTGATCTGATTGATAAACTTTATTGTTTTTGTAAAGTCGTACTTGACGTGGTAACACATGACAACACTTATGGTTGCTTTTTAGTGTACAGATGCTAAACAACTATTGTCTAACATATTTCTAAATCTTTCCTGTTAATTTTGCTGCATGATTTTTTCTGATAAAATAATATAATGGTAAATTGACATGAACTTCACCTCTTTCAAATGTATAAATAAAGGCAACAGTAGTATACCGCTGTTCGAAATTCATAAATCGATTGAAAAAAAAAACAAATTCGGGTTACAAACTAAAACTGAGGGAAACGCATCAAATAAAAGAGGAAAACAACTACGACACAACAGAAACACAACATTAAAATGTAACACACACAGAAACAAACTATTATATAACAATAGCCATTTTCCTGACTTGGTACAGGAACCAGATAAATTAAGACTATATAAACCAAAATACTCGCTTGTGCATGCAGGAATATATGTCGTCTCCGATAACATTATTCACAGAATACAACGAAAAATGTCAAACAAAAATCACAATTTTCTTAGTAGTTTAATCTCACTTACTTTTATTTTCTTACTTGCTGCCTTTGAGATAGAAGATTCGTGTACTTCTGATGTGTCAATGTCAGTAAACTCTACCTTCCTAAGTTTCTTGTTCAATTTGTATCTGTTTTGAATCGTTATTTGAAAGACAATTACTGCAAAATAAAATCTGTAATTATTAATTTGTCTATTCTTTACCGTCGATATTTGCATACTTTGTTGTTATGGATATTTGTTTTTTGTCAATTTACATTTATGAAAAAATAAATCAATGCAAACAGGTTTTGTCATACTAGTAAAATTTGGTTTCATCGATTTTCAGTTTTGTACAAAAATACCTTTTATTCGTATCTGAAATACAAAATGTACTATTTCATTGAAAATATCAACTTATAAGTTGCTTATAGAGTTTATGGTAATCCGCTAATCGAGGGTTACGGAGAAATGATATTAGGTAAAACAGAAGATCCGTCGCATAACCATGCCAATGTATTAACTCAGGAACCTGACGGTTGGTTTGTGTTACTTAAAAGTAAAAACACAAAAATACTGAACTCCGAGGAAAATTCAATCGTAAAGTCCCTTATCAAATGGCAAAATCAAATGACAAAACACATCAAACGAACGGACAACAACTGTCATATTCCTTACTTGGTACAGCATTTTCAAATGTTGAAAATGATGGATTGAACCTAGTTTTATAGCGCTAAACCTCTCACTTATATGACGGTCGCATCAAATTCCGTTATATTTACAACGATGCGTAAAGAAAACAGACATAATAAATAACAGTCAAAATATGGGTAGAGCAGTCATCACTGTGTTACAATCTCAAAACAAACAATCATTTAAAAAAAAAAGCACAAAAACATCTATCAAATTAAAAAACACATTCATTGCTTCGCGTGTCTGTAAAGGACTTTGATTTTGATATTGTACCATGCATAGCCTCTATTGAGTTTTAAAATAATGTCTCTACCATTTGGTGTTTAAGACATTGGCATATTGTATAAACACTTGTCTATATTATTAAAGATTGTATGTGGACCTCAAAATATCTTTTGTACATCTGTATATGATGATTCGTATCGCTCGGCTTCCGTCACATTTCGTCACATTTTCTTTGGTAATATGGTATTTATAACTACATTAGGTCTTGAATATGCAAAAAGAATTATTTGAGATACGAAATCAGGACAAACTTTTTCCATCTTTTATTGTAAACGTTACACTCCATAAACTTTAAACATTTTTTTACATCACTAACTTAATGGGATGTTTGTCGCTATCAAGTACTATTTATCACACAACTTTGACAATAAAAAAACGATAATGTCAATGAATTGTTGTGTGGGTTGTCTGCTTTGTCCCTTTAAGATGCTAGAGTTATTTTTACCATATTCGGTCACATATAGTTAAAGATATATACCTTGCGGATTCGGAACATTTCTAGGTCGATTTCTATCCTGATTAGTGTACACATTCAGTCCATTGTTCATGCAGCTATAGTAATATACATGAAACAGAAAACATTTTTTTTTTAGCATGTACTTTAATATATCAAAAGCAGAAATGACTCTAAGTTGCATGATATAGGCTAAAAACAAGAAAAACATTTACGCGTATCTATATACTTGAAACATCTTATGCTTTTTCATGTTGCACTCTAGTTACTTTAAATATAGTTTATATGTCTCATTTTACACTCTAGTAAAAATTTTGTGGTCATATTTTTTTCTCCCATTTTGCTCCATTGCCATGCTAATATATTCACAGCTCATCCATATAAAATATCATATCACTTTTAAATATATTGTATACCTCGATTGTATGCTGTAAACATATCCTTCAGTTTCTTCACAGTATAGACAAATAAAGTCCCCTATACAGAGGTACTTTCCCATACCATGAACATCCATTGAAGTAGGTAGCTACAAGTAAAACAAACAAATTACATTCCCAAGATCTTAAACTGTCGTCCAGTATCATTAAGCATCAACTGATATGAAAATAATAATGACATTGGCATGCATTTGCTGTAATGTTTCCCTTCACATTCTTTGAGTTATATGTAGTATATGTTTTGGAGTTTAGTATGACGTCCATTTTCACTGGACTTGTAAATATTAATAATGGGCCAGCTGAGGCCCACCTCCAGGCGCATGATTTTCTCGCTAAGTCGAAGACCCATTGGTGACCTTCGGCTGTGTTCGGCTCTTTGGTCGGGTTGTTGTTTCTTTGACATATTCCCTATTTCTATTCTCTATTTTATTCGCTATAAAGAAAAGCTGTGCAGTTCAAATTGCATGGTTCTAAATTAAAAATTGATAAACCATATTGAGATGTATTCGTCATTGATGTTCGATTCCAAACAGAGTGAATAAAACAATGTTCAGCTATATCAAAAGGACGACAATTTGAGTGTTGCGAGCTTACTTAAAAGTCATATAAGTCCAATTACCACCCCACTCCCACCCACCCCAGAACACACACGCAAAATATGTTTTATTTTATTGCTGTATTCACTATTATACGACACATGTATAATGTACATCGACTTTCTTTTAAAAAAAAAATCATTGTTTGTATCAAAATCTCTAGAAATGTACTGCTGCTACAGCATTATGGTCTTCCCGTCTTCTAAATAGACAATAATTTATACGTTCAGGTATTACACATCCAATCTTTTATGGTAATATTCTTTACAAAGCACAAAAATGTCAGTATTCACCTCAAAAGCTTACAAAACCTTTAAACAGACTTATTAAGAAGGGATATAGTTACGATATCCGATACTGTTGTCATGTCATTAAAAATTTTGGCTTTACTAATGATTTACTTATAGGGCCTTTGCATCGGAACTAAACACATTTATTTAAAAAAAAAAAAAAAACAGTTGTTGGCATGACACGGGCTATGTTCTTCTCATATATTTTATAATAGTATGATATTAAACCCCTAACTGTAGGAATTGTGCCTGATTTTCATATGATGAAGACATAATCTTTCAATCAGTTTAATTGAGGTCTGGAGCTGGCATGTCAGTTAACTGCTAGTAGTCTGTTGTTATTTGTGTATTATTGTCATTTTATTTATTTTCTTTTGTTACATCTTCTGACATCGAACGCGGACTTCTCTTAAACTGAATTTTAATGTGCGTATTGTTATGCGTTTACTTTTCGACATTGGCTAGAGGTATAGGGGGAGGGTTGAGATCTCATCCGCAATTTTGCGCCTGTCCCGTCAGGAGCCTCTGGCCTTTGTTAGTCTTGTATGATTTTTAATTCTAGTTTCTTGTGTATAATTCGGAGTCTAGTATGACGTCCATTATCACTGTACTAGTATACATATTTTTTAAGGGACCAGTTGAAGGACGCCTACGGGTGCGGGAGTTTCTCGCTACATTGAAGACCCATTGGTGGCCTTCGGCAGTTGTCTGCTCTATTGTCGGGTTGTTGTCCCTTTGACACATTCTCCATTTCCTTTCTCCATTTTATTAATAATAGTGCATTGACTTGACATATCAATGATATAAGGATGAGGCTCATAAACGGGGAAATGCGAGGCTCTGTCGAGCATTTCCCCGTTTCGTGCCGAATCCTTATATCGTTGATATGTCAAGTCAATGCACTATTATTGTCTTTATACTGCAATTTAGAAAAAATCATTTTCAATTGTTGTTTAATGTGTAAATGTTATTTATTTGATTTAGATATTGGTAAAAACCCGCTTTCAAAAAGGCCTCATACCGGTATCAGGCGGAGAAATATACAATGCAACGAAATGTACATTACCTGTTGAAACCCACAACCGATGTTGAACGAATAGTTTGAGTATGAACTAAAACATCAACAATAAACCTAAAACATAATGATTTATAGGTTTCAAACAAAAAATATTAACAAGTGAAATATGTTTTCCAAAAATTGTAAAAGAAATAAGTTTGAGTCGTTCCACGCTTCGTTATATACATTGGAAACAAGAACAAGTTGAAGAGGCCATATGAATACTTAAATATAATTTCGGCAACTGCTATTTAAATATTCATGAGGAAAAGTGATATCGGGTCAGTGACTGTATATGACATAGAAATATACAGTCAACACATTTTGACTGCTCAAATAGAACGAGTGCAGTATAAAGTTAATTAGCCAACAGCTTTTCCGTATGTAGTGACTTTATAACCATGACACACAGTCATTAACCTTCTTTTAAAAACCTTTTTTCTTTATTCTTCCGTAGGCAGAGGGATTGAATCTATGGGGAGAATGGTTTAGTTACAAAATCAGACAAGACATCAGTAAATAGGGAGAGTAACAAAACAGAGACAACTTCAAAACTTTACAACAAATACGCAGCATTTGATGACAAACGCAATCGAGCAATCTGGATGTTTATGTAAACCACATACATGTATATTGTTATATTGTACGACGGTTTATCTTTCATCTCGGTCCAATGTAAACATTTCATGGATTGTGAGATGTGGCCAAATACTTTTTTATAACTCTATTGAATATAGATATGCAACCCAAGTGACAAGACAGACTTATTGCACTCGTTTATGATCGGTCGACTATACATGTTAACCTGAATAGAAACACATGAAGTTATCAAAAATGTGTAAATATTGGCTACATTTCCTAAATGCATTTTTCGTCCGCGGGATTTTGAAAGATCTATCGTAACGTTTTGTTACTTCTTCTTTTAGTATATCAACTTGATTTTTCTAATGTAAAAATGTCTAGTTAGCTAATGAATACGGTTTTTTTACCAAATCGATAGATTGATATCTTTAATTGTAAACGTGCAGTGGCCCAAATTACAGAAACATATATAAACATCGTTAACATAAATCCTATTTATCGATTTTTCCACTTTTCGCAGGCCGTGTTCACACCAAACGCCGTGTACAGTAAGCATGTTTACATTTGGTTTAATGTAATGTACACTAGTTTCACATTAAATTTGTCCACATCTATAAACCTTGTTTAGTTACCTGTACCTAAGATTTGTTCACACTTGTAAACTATATGTCATTTAAATGTTCATTACGTAGAACCGTATTCAAATTTTCTAACAACTTTTCTAGCAGTTAGTAAGTTGAGTTAGGGAACGACCATTTGATTTAAAAAAAAAAAGGGGGGATGGATTTTTCCATATTTGATTAAAAATAAATCAGGTCATACAGATGATTAGAATGAACAAATATTCTAAATCCAAAGTTTCCCCATACATTATAGTGTTAAATATTGACTTGGTACCATCGAAAAAAAACTAAATATAAACTTTCACGCGAGAAAAAATTCTGACTCAGAACTCCCCTTTTTTGAAGTAAAGTGGTTGCTCATTTAAGAAAGTCATTTTGGATGATTTGCAGTAGTTTAAAGATGTCTTGATTGCGCATTAAAAACGTAGGCTGCATCATCGTGCTTACAGACGAAGGAAATGATTTAGTTGTTAAGGATCACTATATTTCTATCTTTTCTGTTTGTGTCAAATGGAATTTTTCTCCAAGGAGTATTTAGCAAAGGAAGGGGGTAATGTTTTTTTTTTTTTTTTTTTTTATTTTTTATTTCTAATTGTATTTTAACGGATCTGATATATTACACATACAAACAATTGATCTCACCCTTTTTCAGTAAGTGAATCGTTGTTTCAGTAATGACCAGTGGCAAATATTTCTGTCAGTGTGTACGTCCAGTCGATTCAGGAAGACCTTTTCAAAGGAATTATGTGTTCGGCAATGATGATGGATGAGTCTTGATAAGGGGTTAATAAGGCTAGTACGTAAAAGTGTTTTTATAACAATTAAATATATCAAGTTTGGACATATATTTCTGTAAAGAACTTTATTAATAAGTGTTATAAGAATCAATTTTATATAAAAATCGTTTCTTTTTTAAATTTACATGGGAAAATTTAAGTTCTAATTGCCTTGTTTTGTGTACACTTAACCTACACAAGGCCTACATCGACTATCGACTGCATGTAGACAAAACATGATTTAAACTACATGTAAACATTTAGTTTTATCAATGGGAACGTAATTATGTTTAGTTTATTGTGAGTTACACTAACACAACACCGAGTTTAGGTCAATGTGAACACGGCCTCAGTCTGTCTTTATTAAGATTTCATTAATATAAATTATTCAAATATCACCACAGCTCGGGTATATGTACATGCATGAATATTTATTGTTTATACCTTCTCAGCTGCAGTATTTGTCAAAACGTTACCTTACACCAAAACTTCTGATCATATGTGATCTTTGTCAAATGCAGTTTCGTCCTGAATATCCATGAAATATTTGCCACTGGACGTTAACAATCACATGCAGTTATTTTGGTTATGTCTTGATGGCGAAAATGTAATTGGATTAAATCGAATGTTTAACTTAAACTTATTCTCGAATATGATACTATAACAATGACTTGCAGAATTTATTCTGGTTAAAACATAATATCCATTTTATAAATGATAAACTATTAGTTTAATTTAAATTTACATATAAGTTTTGGTACTATTTTCAGATAAACGAACATTTGCTTTTCTTTGCAATTTTGTTTTCATTATATTTCAAAGACTGCTTTTTTAGCGCGTTTCAAATAGTTTCAAAATTATAAATGACTTGCAAATTTCTTACCTTTGAATAAGCTTTACTTTTCTCTATATAGCTGACCAAAACAAAATATTAGAAATGATACTACCCTTGTTATCATCCACACTCAATATCATAAATATCATAAAAGCTTAAATCTAATTCAATTTCAAGCATTTTGTCATTATTTACCATTGCTATTGTATCCTTAGTGGGTATTAAACAAACATAATTCCCTGTTTTATCTTCAGTAATCTCAAACATGTTTTCATGTAGAATTCACCAGAGTAATGTTGTTGCTATTTTGTGAACATGTTCCTTTGGATGTTATATCAGGAGACACTAATAACAAATCAGACAATCATTCAAGTTCCGTGATTTTTCCTCATTAACCATAATTTAGATATGGACTAATTGTTAATTTCATTTTTTTTCTTTTTTGTCCGTTTTATTAAACACTGACCCAGTTTATGTAAATAATGGTAATTACACATTTACATCACAAAATCTAACAATTTCCTCAATAGTGCATACATAAGTTGATATTTGGTGTCAAAACTAAGACTCCGCATCATAAATCATAGTATTTACTCTAAGCATTGCAGTGACATAGTTAATATAATACTTAATATATGCTATGAAATTTGCAGGGAACCTCGCATGGATCATCAAAAGACGGCGTAAATAATTGTAAAAAACTATTTGAACTCTTCTATACCAATTATAATTCTATTTTCGGACAGTGTTGATTTAGTTACACAACATAACCGAAGAGACATCACCATATTTCATTGAAATACGGTACTCAGAAGCTAGGGCCAATGAACGAGTATTTCGTATATAATCATTAAAGCATGATTTTCGCATTTTTAAACTTGTTTATCAAACGACAAGGTACGACTTCGTGCCAAGATGACTCGAAAACCAAACACATTTCTAATATCTCGTATTTTCAGAAAATCGTTTTGAATGCACGTACTTTGTTAATGCATCCTTACCATGTCGGAGTTACACAGAAATGAAATGATAGACGAAATTAATATTTTTTCTTATATTTTTACTTGCACATGGTCGGAAATAATACGGAGCACAACCATCGCCCAAACAGGTAATGTAGTTTATGTTTATTTCCGATGATGATCAGTGAAGAAGAAATATTTTCGATGACACCTGTGCTCCTTGTTAAAAGACCCCTTTCGAGTTTTGTCCTTCATCGGAAACGCTTAAAATGACATCAATTTCTATATAGAAGGGACCGCCGGTATCCCTGCACTATAAAAGTTCATAGTGGTCTTTACTAACTAATCTAAAATTTTAAGGTTTGTTCTGTCAATATGTAGTTACAATTCCCTAATGACAGCGGTGCTGATTATCAATAATAACAATACAATTTGCAACATAATTCGTGCAATGTAGCATCACATCACAACCGCTCGCTGAACATGGGAAGGAAGTGACGATGGACCTAAACGTACTGATGATGTTCGCGTTTAGTCAACAACATATTCTCACATTTGGTCCGTCTGACAAAACGAGCCAGTGAAGTCACCATAAAGACATCAAACAGTGTAATGAAGCCTAGGCTAATTTTCTCTTTTTCTTAAAAACGTGTTTGGATGATAAAACATAGGATGAGCATTGTCTTGAAGCAATATTTACAGGGCCAAATAAGTCCTTAAAGGTTACTTTAACCAATGACTCAAATCTGTAATTTGATATTTATTTTATTACAATTTTTATAATAAATAGACAGGATAACACTATCTATCAAAAGACAGTACAACAGACCTCACAATGCAATAAGAATATATATATATATATATATATATATATATATATATATATATATATATATATATATTATATGTTATTCAGGTCTCAGACAGGGTATATACTGTGACATTCCCGGCTTAGAGTTTATATCCCCTGAGCCGAAGGCGAAGGGGATATAAGCCCTAAGCCGGGAATGTCACAGTATATACCCTTTCTGAGACCTGAATTACACATATATTACGGATTACCCCTGACTTAATGTTATTTTCCAGTGCAGGTATTTGTTGACAACACATATATATTGAAAAACCCAACCTGATATGTTCGGCATACGTGAAGGATTTTCTAATTTGCTGTGAACATAATTTTATCGTGTATGTAATGATTTATAATAACACTTTTAACATCAAATTAAAGTATTAAAAGTGTTAATTGCGTGATTTTGTATCAAAAATGTATTATTGACTGAAGCACGTCATTATTTTCCCTCTGTGAACCTCTGACAGTCTGATAGCTTATGACTACGTCACATAGTAACCGGTGTTATGATGACGTTTTTGAGGTTCCAATTGGGGATAAAAACGTCGTATATACCCCGGCAGTTTCCTGAATATATACTGACATCTCTGTGTTGTTATCCAATCAGAAACCTCGACACATTTGTAATCCGTAATATATATATATATATACATGATGACAAAGAACATTCCATATGAATGCCGACCGTCTATCAGATGTTAAGCTAGGTATTGCATCACTCTAAGAGTAGTACATAATGGTATGGATGTCCCACGTTGCACAATTTCACAAACGTTATTATTCGAATGGTCGTATATTACTGTGCACAATGCTAATAGCATTTCTATCTCAATGTACTGATTTAGTGTATAATTGCTGCAAATCTTAATAGTATTTATCTCTAATGTTTTATATTCGAATTCCCTTCCGTGTTTTATATCAGAAATTCATTGCGATTTTGTAAACAAGGGATATCTTTATTATTTGTCAAACGACTCTTTTTAATTAAGTATGAGTGTCATTCATTATGTTCATACATGTATGACTACATGTTTACGTCATTTTATCAAAAATAGGGTATTTACACATACAGTTTTATCCAATCAAAGTATTTTATAATGTTACTATTCTAAGAGTTTAATGATTATCCAGGCTAGGCGTTCAACATGTTTGCACTTATAGTCCATACAGAAACTTATGCTTATTCTGACACTTCATCAATAGTGCATAGTAAAGCCAAAGAACTGCTTACGATGCCAATAATCTTTTAATGGAGAAAATGTCAATTTCTTGCAGGATTATGTATATTTTTGTCATTATGAGTCAATATAAATGCATTCTACCTACTTATTCCACGAATAAATCGGACTTCGTGACAAACAGTAAAGATTATGTAGATTTCTAACAATTTTGATTTATTGATATTTTCAAACATAATTCAAATCAATTTATTAGTACTTTAAAACTTAGACTTAAATATATGTATTTATATTCAGTTTTTTTTTTTATTTTAAAGTCAGACATGTTCTAACTATTGCGTGAGGAATAAAACTTATAATCCTTTCTCTTTGCTTTCTAAGTTAATTCTGCAATTTCAATCATTCATAGCTCTTTTGACTTCCGTTAGAATAAAGTGACAGTCATTTCATGTCAAAACTTATATATAGTTCTGGCTTGCACTAAAAAAATAGCAAACTTTTAAATTGAATATAAGAACGCATTGGTTCCAGGGTGTTTGATAGAACAATACAGGTACACATGTACTTCTAGTGTGTGAAACGGGTAAACTATCCCCTAAATGTTTTTAAACGTTCAACAGAAAAAGTTTCCCAACCTAGACCCCCTTCCATTACTCTATCACATAAAAATAATCACAGCATTACATAAAAACAACATAATTTGCTGCACTCTTACATATACAATTAACTTGGTATTATTTATACATTTAGACATCAAAGGCATCGTGAAATAACTTACTAATTGCAAATTTAACTGTCAAAATTTAAGATAAGTGGGTCGTTTATTTTTTCTCTTATCTTCTACATTATTATCTTTTATAATATTCTATTAATTCATAATTATATGGCATGGTCTAATAATTTAAAATTGTTGGAATATCTATTAAACGCTGCAAATCTAATTTTCAATTTTTATTGACAGAGAAGTTTCATAATGTCTATTATCCAGAACAAAGGTGTTGTCAGTTTTCGGTTTAAATACAAAACAACTTTCAAAATGGTTCTTTAGAAAGTTGGTTGCATGCTAAAAAATGAAAATGGTATTTCATCAGAATCCACTTTTCAAAATATTGTGTCAATTTTAATTTAATATGAATATAACATAGAATTTTTGACGTTAACATAGAATATATATTCATGTGTAGAAGTTCTAAATGAAAGGATGTACAGATCCCTCTCCGCTGTCGCCTTTATATACATGTGTAGAAGTTCTAAATGAAAGGGTGTACAGATCCCTCTCCGCTGTCGCCTTTATATACATGTGTAGAAGTTCTAAATGAAAGGATGTACAGATCCCTCTCCGCTGTATAGAAGTTCTAAATGAAAGGGTGTACAGATCCCTCTCTGCTGTATAGAAGTTCTAAATGAAAGGGTGTACAGATCCCTCTCCGCTGTCGCCTTTATATACATGTGTAGAAGTTCTAAATGAAAGGGTGTACAGATCCCTCTCCGCTGTATAGAAGTTCTAAATGAAAGGGTGTACAAATCCTTCTCCGCTGTATAGAAGTTCTAAATGAAAGGATGTACAGATCCCTCTCCGCTGTATAGAAGTTCTAAATGAAAGGATGTACAGATCCCTCTCCGCTGTATAGAAGTTCTAAATGAAAGGGTGTACAAATCCCTCTCCGCTGTATAGAAGTTCTAAATGAAAGGGTGTACAGATCCCTCTCCGCTGTATAGAAGTTCTAAATGAAAGGGTGTACAGATCCCTCTCCGCTGTATAGAAGTTCTAAATGAAAGGGTGTACAAATCCCTCTCCGTTGTATAGAAGTTCTAAATGAAAGGGTGTACAGATCCCTCTCCGCTGTATAGAAGTTCTAAATGAAAGGGTGTACAAATCCCTCTCCGCTGTATAGAAGTTCTAAATGAAAGGGTGTACAGATCCCTCTCCGCTGTCGCCTTTATATACATGTGTAGAAGTTCTAAATGAAAGGGTGTACAGATCCCTCTCCGCTGTATAGAAGTTCTAAATGAAAGGGTGTACAAATCCTTCTCCGCTGTATAGAAGGTCTAAATGAAAGGATGTACAGATCCCTCTCCGCTGTATAGAAGTTCTAAATGAAAGGATGTACAGATCCCTCTCCGCTGTATAGAAGTTCTAAATGAAAGGGTGTACAAATCCC
Organism: Mytilus galloprovincialis; assembly: GCA_037788925.1. NCBI lineage: Eukaryota > Metazoa > Mollusca > Bivalvia > Mytilida > Mytilidae > Mytilus > Mytilus galloprovincialis. Next base: position 93,958,150 of record CM075333.1, read on the forward strand.
TCTCCGCTGTATAGAAGTTCTAAATGAAAGGGTGTAGAAGTTCTAAATGAAAGGGTGTACAAATCCTTCTCCGCTGCCGCCTTTATATACAATTGTAATATCAATGAATACAATATACCATTCTGATTTGAAATAAGAATGATCGATGTAAACTGGCATTATGTAAAGAAACATTCCTGAACTATAGTCAGCTTTTTAAGGAGGAGTTGCGGATACAAGATGCCAATACTTTTCTTTTATTACCATTTCAATAAGTGGCATAACAATTACGTGTAGTAATTGGTTTCGTTTCACGAATGTGAATCTTCGCGTGATAGGAAATATTGTTTTCTCCTCTAACTAAATTCCAGGTTCTTCGACCGGTCTGTACTGTTAATGTACGATGTGTATCATGAAAGATTAAAATCTATTTCATAATACATAATATAATTAGACCCTTGGTTTTCCCGCTTGAATGGTTTTACATTACTTATTTTTGGGGCCCTTTATAGCTTGCTGTTCAGTGTGAGCCAAGGCTCCGTGTTGAAGGCCGTACCTTGACCTATAATGGTTTACTTTTATAAATTGTTATTTGGATGGATAGTTGTCTCATTGGCACTCATACCACATCTTCCTATATCTATATAACCTTTTCATCCCTTTCATTATGAATGGTAACATATTAAACACCATCAATGTTAATTTATTCTTATGATAATCATAACAATATCAATGCATGTAATTTTACCACGATAACTCAGTTGATATAAAAATAAGCCGGCTTCCTCAACAGATAAAAATAGACTGCCATAATATATAGAAATAATTCTGAAAGTGGCGTTAAACACAAAAAAAATCAATCAATCCGATCTACTAAATACTTAAGCTAGAACGAGATGTGGTATGACTGCCAATAAGTCTTAGACAAGATCAAAACCCACACCGACCGTGAGGTGACTCACACTGTATGGTGAAATCAATGTAATAACGGGCTACAGAACGGGAATTTCGACTTAAAAATGAAGATATGTTGGATAGCGTAGAAATGGTTTACAACATGCCATCAACGAGCTGTTGCAAGGGTTCATACAGGTGCAAAAAGTGTGACACTCTCGCGCATGACACGAGGCATCAGATTTAATGATTCTATTCCTATAGGATGTGATGCGCATGCATCTATTTATTCTGCACAACCAAACGGACATCCCTCAGATGGAGATACTGGGATCTATTTCTATCCCACGAACTGCACTCGGTATATGACGTCGTGGCTGTGTAAAATATACCGCGCTGGTATGGGCTTTGCTCATTGTTGAAGGCCGTACGGTGACCTATAGTTGTTAATGTCTGTGTCATTTTGGTCTTTTGTGGATAGTTGTTTCATTGGCAATCATACCACATCTTCTTTTTTTATATTTCCTCATTTTTACGCATGTTGTGGCATTTAGGTCCTCTGTAAACCCTCTTATGGTCATTGCGAATCAAAATATAGCTTTAGTGTCAACAGTCAATTTTTTTATATATTTATTTCACTATTCACCGCTTCAATTTGAATAATGAAACATAAACTATTTCATTATTCATTATTCATTTTTTAATATTGAATAGTGAATAGTGAACTATTTCATTATTCATTATTATAAATAATGAACTATGAATAATGGACGTACTTCAGCGCGGTGTAAAATATGAGGTGTGTAGGAAAATCGATTGACAATATTAAAATATGGACATGCGAGGGTAAAATGGAAGCTTTATTTTAGCATTATCAGTGTGTTCGAAAAAGAAAAATAAATACTTACCATTTCTTTCGTTATATTTTTAAACGCTTGTTCAACATTGCCGTTGAATCCACCCCTTTTTATTGTAACAGGTTTTTCCACTAAAAAAAGAAAAATATATTAACATTGTTTTGATATCCATTCATTTACATTTATTTCACCTGAAAGATTTTATAATATTTACGAATGGAAGAAGAATGAGAAGCCCGAAGGTATAATAAAAATAAACTGTACTTGGTTAATCTTTTCAGTTGATGCTTATAATAATAAAGTATGTTGATCATTTCTCTATTTCAACCCTAACTGACGAAGAACGATGCAATTAAATATGTACTACTTCTGTCTTCAAAAAGGTTATATCGGAATTGCAAGAAAAAAACATACGTTAGAATTTTATTCTATATGCATTTGTATTAGCAAGAACATTGTCTACATACACCTTTATTACCGAAAATTCTATGATTTCACAAAACTTTTATCGCATTGACACTTAATTTTAGGAAACTTTCGGAATACTTTGCCCCAAAAAAACGGGTGAAACTATCCCTTTCCGTTTGCCAGAATCTTACAATATTAGAACATTATATTTGGTGATTGCCAGATAAGACATTTGGTTTCTTAGAGTCTTTTGTTTTATATTGTTATATTGGGAAGATTTGTGTAGTATGTGTCCATGATACTACCAATACGAAAAATGCGATTATGAAAGCAAATGCATTAACTTTTTAAAAATTATACCAACAACAATAGAATAAAACAAATTCACAAATAGCATATCTATGCATTATTATATCAATGTTAAGAGTACACAATTATTACAAGCTCATTACACTTCCAGCCGTTTTTCATTCTCGACTACAATGATTGCTGCTAAAACAAAAGTCATAACTGACATAAAAAATGCATTGAGCTTTACCCAACAGGTATGATTCCAAACAAATGATTTATCATCTAATAAAACAATTAGCCTTGTTTTTATCTGAAAGAGTTACACCACTAAAACGTCTTCAATCGATTTATGTCACGTTTGTAATTAAGGCAGATAAAGTATATATGACTGATGAGTTTGTTTGTATTTCTGATTGTCTGACGGAATCATATTCCAGGTTTGTTTCTCTTGGCGTCAGATAGTGGTTCATATACAACACGATCGATCGATCTGTACGGCCAATTCTCTATTAACTTGGGCTCATTAAGTAATTACATGTAAATAGCATTTGTATTTTGAAGGTACATAGAGGTGTCATTACGTAATAATTGACTAATTTACGTCCAGTGAAAAATATTTCATGTACATTAAGGACAAGAAAAGAAAAAACAACAACAAATGCAATCTATATAGGAGGTTCTACTAGGATGATAGGTAAAAATTTCGATTGTCACTGGATTATCAAGGTAGTCGTGCTCTTGTAACATGCCTTTAATGGCTGTTGTAAGGTTCCATCAACGTGCAGAGAGCGTTGTATCCTACTTTTATATCATATCTAGTGTCTATAACACGACCAGGCGTGACCACGTAGTTATACATCCTGTATAGATTAAGCATGGAATTTCAACAATGATCACCATATGCATATACCCCAGTCAACCCTTGGCGTTACAACAGAACAAAAAATACGGTGAACATTGTTTTACTTAAATGCATTATGTTAGTACCTTAGGGCTTTTTTCTTCATTTTGAAAACATGTACCTACTTGAGAAGAGAAGAGGCAAAACATCACTGTATCTATCATAAGACGTCTTTGCAGTTTTGATTGTTTGTTTCTTAATGTCCAGTGGTAAATATTTAATGCACTTTTAAGAGGAGAACACTATAAAAACACAAGTTCTGAAAAGTGGGTCAACTCAGATGTAGGTCAGGTATTTTGGACAGATAGCATCAAAGGGTAAGGGGAATATTTTAAAATTGTCTTTCGGTAAGTGAAATACATATGTACCCAAATCTACACTAAAAGAGTTGCTAAGAAAATTAATTTACATCACTTACAAAATATAGCGAATCCCTAATTTGGTCGTATTTGTGTATTTAAACTTAAAAAAAAACGCTCTCCGCGGAAGGGGTTTTACTGTACTTTATTATTATGTGAGGTCCGGTTGTAGCCAAATTTCTATAGCTTAGTTATCCTTATTGTGTTGAGTTTTTATTTCTAGATTGGTCAAGTCTTAGAAAGTACTATCGGAATATGTAAAGTCTAATTTAACAAACAAATGTTAAATTCTAATTCAAAAAGAAATTTTGATATAAATCAATTCTTTAGTTTCTGCATAACCGCGGATTACAAACATCGATCAGATAATTATATTATACCTTAAATTACCTGAAAAACGTGCTTTGTTTTGCGAAGTAAAGCGGAGTTGATCATCATGTAAATATTAAATACTTACTATAATTCAGAATATAACTCCTTGCTAAATAAATCAAATACACATGTTCTATTTATGTTTTTTAGCAAATCCCTTTATATCATCGCAAATGTTGGTTATTTCCTTTGCTATTAAGTATTATGTAACAAAGCTAAGGCATTACATAAAAAACAAAATGTCATAGAGATATAATGTATTGCACAGATTGTTCTTTACTGGGGACATCCCAAATAACTGTGCAAAACTACGAGAACGCTATTTCTTATGAAAACAAACGTAACAGAGTGTACGTGCTGGACACGTGTAGCTGATTATTAGACACTAGCCATAAATTAATGTTCTGTAATCATATTTTTACTGTTTATTGCACTAATCTTTTGCATTTGTTTTTTCATTTTTATTTGCTTTATTTGTATGTTTGACTCATTTAAATATCATGGATATTGCTGACATCTGTTACTTTTTAACCGACTTAAACGGCCAATGTTTCCAAATGCAACATTCAGAAGTAAACTCTGCATGGTCTCACATAAAGCATTATAATAGATTTCAAAAATAAATGACAATTATTTGAATATGCATTAAAAATAGTATTCCAGCTGATTAAGAACTGTCAGAATTGTAAATTCTGAACGTATATAATCAGTTAATACATAGTTTAACTGGTCATTTCGTTTTATACTACAAAACCATAGTGTTGGCATTGTATAAGAAAACGAATAAATCGTTGCTTACAGTGACCATATAATCAAAGCGCAAACGCGTTGAAAGGCAGATACTATAGCCGAAATAAATATTGTATCGTAAGTCCTATTTCATTCACAATTCACAATTATAGAGAAATTTCCAGTCTTTATTTATAACCTAAGAGTCAATTATCATAGTCGATTGCCGAAGAATTGTTAGTTTGTGTCATCAAATTTATTTTAATGTGTCATGTTTGTTGCATTTCACAAATTATTATCAACGTGAAAAGGTCTTGTAAAAAATCCATATTCATGTAAATCCGTATTCGCTGCGTTGAAGACCCACTGGTGGCTTTCGGCTGTTATCTGCTCGTTGGTCGGGTTTTTGACTCTTTGACATATTCCCTATTTCCATTCTCAATTTTAAAATAACATTAGCACTCATCTGTCGGTACGGGAATTAGGGGATAACAGTGTTTAGTAGATTGGTTTAATTTTGTTAAGCATCAAATTGTTTGTTGTTGTTCGCTATAATTTGTGATCATTTACATGTATGGAATAAAGGTAATAGCCATTGAATTTAGAAGGGCTAGTAAGAAACCATTGCAATTCAGCATAATTTCATAATAAAATATTCATTTGCAATAAGTTCTGTCCTTTCTCCTTTCCACAAGATACTTGTAATTATATCTACCAGACCACGTATTTCATACTTTTAAGTATGTTTTGCTTTCATGTGTCTGAGTGATCCGTTTTGGTTTGAGCAAATGAAATATGTTTAAACTAAACCTAATCCCTCACTGCAAATTATCATGCACTAATTGATCGAAATAATTTCATAACATGTTAGTGCAGGGATCAATATTAATGTCATGTAAATGGAACATTCTTGTTCTGATTCTGATCACTTATTTTCAGTCATCAACGAAACTACTGATGGGGACACAAACAAAATTTACTGTATCACTGCGCCTGGAAACATAATGGAGTGAGTTGATCTCAACTTACAATCAATTAAAGACTGCGTTTGAGGAACGCTTGAAAAATACAATTTGAAATCATGCAAAACTATACAAATATATCTGAAAATTGTTATTGTCTTTAAGGGGCCTTTAAGGTAGTGTATGGGTTTTTGCTCATTGTAAAAGACATTCAGGCCCGAGTTTTCCCAATTATTGACGATGTCAGTAGTTTCCGATTTATATCATCGCCGCGATATAGCCTTTGTGTGCTGATGCGGCGCAATGCAATCACCAATCAATAAATCAACCATTTTTTTCGTCATACTATCAAATGATAATCTAAACAATAGTCGACAGGACGGTCCTGAATGCCTTAAAATAATGTCTGATTCGTCTTCATAAACGACGATTTTTCTACGGGTCAAGTTGTCTTGTACCCGAACAAGGTGTTGTTATGTTTTCACTTTGAGGTTAGGAAATCTTACCAGTAAGGCTTGGAAAGTGGCAAGATGGATTTCCTGTTTTCGTAGAAGCATTAAACATTTGTGAAATATAATGATTTTGGCTAAAATTCATCAGCATGAGCCAAAAGTCCACATTTATAATTAGAAAAAAGTAGGTTTGTTTTTGTTTTATATCTCGAACCATAATAGTATAATAGTATTTGCGAGGTATTTATTTGTTTAGCAACGAAAGCTCCGTCGTTATTGATAACTCAAGTCCTTCGTATCCATGAGTAATCACGTTTGAAAAATATGATCTTCTTATAATGATGCTTTTTTACGCTTCAAATTGCGCCTCGATTAACCCAAATATCTCAGTCGCTAATTTGATCACACTGACCGACCAAGGCGTTAAGTTATTCAAATTTAGTTGACATTGGAGTTATTCTTATCTGAAAAAAGGTTTACTTGTCATGTAATTATAAATGTTAATTTCGGAACGTGAATTTTCTTATTTTTTTCTTCTAATAATAATTCGTTCATTTCAGAATTACTGGTTTCATTATTTGAGATAAATGCTGCATATAAACTGCTATGCTACATTTTTTAATGTTGAAAGTAATAAAACAAAACGCACCGTAAAACTACTTTATGAAAAAAAACCACTGATTTAAAATTAATTGGACATGCAACGAAATAAATTGGAGACAAAATGTGTGAAGTGGGAATGAGGTATTTATTGATTCAGGAAATGATACAATTTGTTTCAAATTAAACAAGACAGTGTTATTCAGCTTGCCTTAATTGTAAAAGATAAACATGCAAAAACAAAACCGTTGAAGTGATAACCATTCGAGAAAAAAAAGTCCATTTAACAATTTCAATAGCTCCAAGACTGCAATGGTGCGTTTTTATTGACAATCGTAATTTTATTGCAATGTCATGTTTGAAGAAACGTGAAGTGTTACGATGCGTTCATGTGACAAAATTTATACTGCTGATAGACCAATCTCAACAAAGACACTAAAAAGACATGCAGTTTCAAACAAATCCCAAAATTATAGCAATACATTTTTCAAGCCTTCCCTGTACCCTAGTTCAGATTGAATTTCGTATTTCAGATAATGTTCTTCGGACTTCAGGCAGATAATGTTCTTCGGACTTTTAAACCAAAACCCACATTTCTTTGCGTTGCATTAGTTTTGAAATATACTATAATTATATATATTCATTTATCTCTTTTGGGTTCTTGTTTCATCTTAGACGTACAAATATATCCCCAGCGCCATAGAATAGATCGACCTCTTACAATCGTGTATGCTTAGAAATAATACTGATATTTTCTAATGCATTAAATCATTATTGGTCAATGTAATGCACTCTTCATTTGGTCAAGGCGTCATTTACGGGAAAGCTAAAACTGCGTCACAAGACTGAAGAGACCAACAGTTCGATTCTGAAATGACAAATTCGCAATATCATTCTCCCAAGAAGGAATTTCGATCCGTCCTTACGAAAACAAAACAAATACAAACACAAGGTAAAAATGCCGGAACATGAAAAAACACCTTGTACAGCATTCCGATATGTTCATAAAAATCCCCATATATTTACTATGGGATTGATACAGCCATTCACTTGTACTTTATTTTCCATATATTTTATTAAACAGCATTTACCTTTTTTTCGTTTCCTCATAAGTAATCCCATTTTGTTTAGTTTCCTTTGTCTTAGCACACACAGAAGAAATAATTGACTTAAATCCAATTAATGTAATAACAGTTTAATGGTGTGTAGTACTATATGACTGTGTTCTCCATTGTCAAATTTTGCTCATTCATTTAGAATAAAACATGTTAACAACGAATTGTCTATAAACATGCTCTATATTTGTCAAATAAAACCTATAATGTATAGAAATTTACAAACAGCATGACACTAAGATCGATCTTTGTCGTAGAATGTAAATAGCTTCCATTATTTCTCTAATCCCAATTGCATGCAATAGAAGTTGTATGCATTGTGTTTTCAATTTAGCTGATTAACAAATAATTTCGAACTTCAGGTTACAAATAGATGAATATATAATTTGTATTATCTCGAATTACCATCATTTACCTTAATTGTTGTTATCCAATTAACTCCTGACTCAATGCCAGGGATAGGCGTCAAACGTTGTATTAATATTATTGGAGTATATATATTATACAATAAGGGGACAAATTTATCAACTTCATATTGTCTTTCGAGTCTTTTGCAAATTTTATCAGCTGCAATATCAGATTTTTAAAGTAATGTTGATTTATAATTGATAAGACACTTAAGTTTTTAGCAATTGCTCAAAATAAACATGACTGTTGGATATCAAAACCATAATTTCATACAGATCCATATTAGTTTACTAGTAGGAGTAGGGTTTATATACACAAATTTTGCCGAGGACGCAGTTCTTCTATTCATCTTTCTTAACAATTAACAATTCAAGTAAAGTAGCTATCATCAGACATTAAGCAAACACCAATCAAGTAATCATATTATATGTGGTCCATAATCATTTATTCGCATAGATTTTTGTCTTTTTCAACGTTGATGTAGCTACATGTTTGCTCAAATGCACTAAAAGGATATCAATAGACCGCGTCCCCGATTTTACAATTAATGATAAAATTCATTTCAATAGATCAAATTGAGTCTTCATGTATTTCGAATTACTTGACTGGAATACGTGGTGTTTTTTATTTATTTAAAAGCTTAGTTAAATGGGTTGAAAACGTTTAGAAAAAAACAAAAAACAACATTTTACTAGCATTCTACCTGAACCTCGGTTCATTTGTTAAAAAGTTGCATATAGATATTTAAATGCAAATATGCAAAGTGTTCACATGGTTTTGTGTCATAAACATATTAGTCATAAAAAGAACTAGTTGTTTTCCTTAGATTAAACTTTATAATTGATAATTCCAAATGAAGAATTATGTTCAATACGACACGTGTTACTTATAGTTAGGTTTATATCGCACAAAAGATGTATTGACTATAGCTATCAAATATGATGAGATCGAATACTTTTAATATACACATACCGAAAATGCTGTCTTTCATATTTTATATAAATGCAAGTGTGATATATGGGTTCTGAGATTTGTTGTTGTTCTAAGATCGGTACAGCGCTTCGGGTGAAATATGTTTTAAAAGAGGACTTTCGGTATCTTTAAATTTAAGCATTACTGGTTCTCTTACTGGAAGAAGATAAATCCGACTTCTGATGATTGTATCAAAAATGTCTTGGAGTTTGTCACTGACATATAAGGCGTAAAGTTCCCAAGGAGACACAATTTATATATGACGATTCAAAAGAGGAAAACAACGGCCTGATTTATGCTTAAACCGATGTATAACCGAAAAATAACTTTGACAGACCGCAAAGGCAAATAGTTGATGAGGCTGTGTTAAATATGTATCTGGGCGCTAATCTCTTCCTTATTACCTGGGATAGTGGGTGAAAATAGAAAAGGTCGTAAAAATCAGTTGAAAAGGGGCTAGACTTATCAGATCTGTGCGTTTATGCATAGCTAAAATCCCATAACAGGCTATGAAAATAGTTTGTTTAGGTGTGGTTTCAATCCCCTGTCATGTTCTAAATTGTATATCCGGTTTATCCTTCTATGTGTTAATGTTCGGCCTGTTTGGCCTTAGACGTGATGGGATCAACATGGGAAACAGATTTTTTTCTGATATGTGACCATTATTCGAATAACCTCCTGAGACTATGACTGAAGGACAGATCAGACGGACAGAAAGACGAATCACAACTCTATATCGTCGTTTTTTCTTCATTAGGTTACAGAATAGCGTAGTGTTTCTATATTTTGTAATCGTATGGACAAATAACAGACAGAGTCAATTGCATATGTGCAATTAAACTTCTGTATCAAGGGGTTCAGCCTCAATTTTACACTCATTATTTTACATTTTGCATCAATATGTATTGTTACATTTACATGAATATAAAAAAAATAAACGTGCAATTATGTGCATGTGAATTGGGCTTAGGATGATCAAGCTTAGATACTAGATGTAGAATTATGCGCATAAATATCACATAAGAATACATAATGGAGCTTCAGAGACGTATATAGATATAGGAATATGTGATACGAGTGCCAATGAAACGACTCTCCATCTAAGTCACAATTTATAAATGTAAACCGTTATAGGTCAAGGTACAGTAATCAACACGGAGCATTTGCTCACACCGAACAGCAAGCTATATATATGTATATAATTATGTCTATTGCAGCGTTTAAAATCTCACATTATCATATGCTGTTTTCGCATTTCAGAACTCCTTTTTTAAAGCAGATAAAATTGCCTCTTTAATGGTAGATTTTGATTTAAGTGCATGTATATCATTCCAAAATAATGAAGCTGAATACCTAAACGACTGTATGCATCTCAAGGAAATAAAACAATTTAGAATGATGTGTTTGTTGGAATACGGTGAACAGTTTTTACATAACAATTGTCTTATTTTCAATAACTTGATCTATTTCTTATTCAAAGGAATTTGCATCACTATACATGCAATTCTTCAACACTTGTTTCTGATTATATGTCGTTAATTTTGCAGCAGTTATACTTGAATTGTTTTCATATGTTTTGATAAGTTATTTTTAGTCAAAAGGAAGTATTGTTGTTACCTCATGTTGTATTGCAGTAATACTTGAATAATTTAGTGACCTCCTTAAGTTAATTTATGTAACTTAAAAAAATAGATTTGAATTTAAAAGCTACCAAATATTCAAATTTTCAAAAACATAAAAAGAAATTAAAGTCCATTCAACCATATAGAGCCATAACCCAAGGTTTTCTGATAAAAACTGGTTTGTTTCGGATCATTTAAACTGATTATATAATATGTGAAAGTTTTGGGGAACTCAGTGCCCTTCCACTTATTTTCCGTTCATCTTTTTTTTCCATACGAGTCTAATGATTAGTCTTGTTGTTGACAAGACGCAAAAAGTATATGTCTGGTGATTTTATTTGTATTTGCATTGTCATTCAATTATCTTCGACTTTGATATTTTTTTATTTAATGCACATACCTCGGGAATTCGGTACTCGTAAGACTACACCATATAAACACGATTTCTTAGATAATTTTACATAATTCCCATCTGTTTCAGAAGTTGTTCAATAATGGCTGGAGTTGAGCCAACTTGTGAAAGTTTTAGCTTGCAGGTGCTCAGTCTAAGAGTTTTACCACCCAGACTATATATTCCACCCACACATTCGATATTCGAGACTACCTTTGTCGCCCTAACTCCCTTTTGAAGTCATTGTTGAACATTCCACACTTGAGGAGAATTATTACATTTGTACCTAATCACAACACTAGCAGTACTTCAGAAAGCAATCTGATTACAATTCTGATCCATCTTAACTCGCATGTTCGTATATATAAGGATAACGACATCAAAATCTATATTTTAATAAGATTGACAAGAAAAGAAAGATGTTACATTCTGCATGTATTTATTTTATTGAAATGTATCGCTAGTCATATTGTTACTATAATTGCGAATCTTAATTCTGATTTTACTTTATAAAGGAGATCATGATTAGAATTATAAAAACCTAGGACCTAATACAAAAGCTAAATACATGCATTTAATATTATTATATGATTCACATTTCCTTACAGCTGCATCAATGTATATATATGTATATACTGTCGAGTGTGATCGATTTCTAGAGATGACAGATTTCACTGATATACAAGGTGTCTATTGCTATCTCCTGGAGTGAAATAACAAAAATATATGTTCGTGTATAATTGAAATAACTTGATATTGCGTCATATATGTACATTCAAAATTGTTCATTTGAATACTCTATTCATTATGTTCATTGGTTTAATTTATAAACGGTTTATTTATTTTTGTATGATTTTTTTTTTTATCATTGCTTATCTTTTCTCTCTCTTCAAAATCGTTAGTAATGGAACCGTCTGTGTTTGGTAATGGATCATCAGAAGAGATTGTCAAGAAACAAACGAAAACTTCTAATTTTGGTACTAAGCCTTACTAATTACTTCAGAAAAGAGTAAACTTTTAGACCTAGTATATAGAACCATCTTTTAAAAAAAACCTCCAAAACTCCATAAATCTAAAATACCTAACTTGACACTTACGAAACGATACTCTGGAATTAATCTTCATCATCAACGATTATAAACCCCTTAATCGTAAAAAAACAAACCAACCGAAAACATATATAATATATATAATTTGCCTCCGCAAGTTTACAGATCTAATATTGTTGGACTGTTATTAGACGAATTATATTTATATATACACGAGGCACCGCATTCCCAAAATGGAAAATAATGACGATTTTTTTTTTATAAAAGTCAAAGTAAATACATTGTCTGCACTTCCATGCAATTGTACAGATATCATCCTATTCATTTATCAATAAATTAACACGATTTTGATAGGATTGAAGATTTTTTTCAATTCTTTTAATTTCCATCCTCTCATAAACATTGCCAATAAGTTCCCCATAAAGTCAAAATGAATAGGTTCCATACAAATCACTGTACAGTGGGATACATTTAATGTAAACTCTATTTTTATAATTACTTACCAAAAGAGTAACGTTCTAGCAAGATTAATATTATCCTTAATGTTTAATGTTTGCTTCAGTGTTTATTTGAAGGAGAACAAATACTGATTTTGTTGGGGATGATGTTTTTATTACAACATTCAACATTGTCAGTTTTCAGTCAGGCAAACACTATACAAAGAAAAAGCATAAAACCGTAAACACTTGTATCTGTTGAAAGGAAATTTGATATAAAAAGTGGAAAAAAAAGATGTTTATAAAACCTACGATTTTGCATAATTTTGAATTTAGAGAGCGGTCGACAACACTTATATCTGCTCTGGTGAGCGTGACGCGATAAATCTCCGCATGAAAGAGTGCACTTGAAATACCAAGGTAACAAATTATGTCGATCTTAAATACAAATTAAAATGTAAGAAATTCTCAAATTGTGAAATTATCACATAAAGTTGTGGAAAATTAATGTGAGAATCAACAACTGCATCAGTTATAATGTTAGCATATATGTGTAGGCTGTTCCTCTCCCTTGCAACATACGGGCATCTCAGAACAAACCAGATAAAGGACAAGGAATAAGTCTACACATGTATGTCTATTGAAAACTGACTTCGTTCTGAGATTTGTTCTTTCTTAAAAGAGGGGCGAAAGATACAAGAGGGACAGTCAAACTCATAGATAAAAAAAACTGACAACGCCATGGCTAAAAAAGAAACAGACAAATAGACAAATAATATTACACAAGACACAACATAGAAAACTAAAGACTATATATAGGCAACAAGAACCCCACCAAAAACTGGGGGCTATCTCATGTGCTCTGGAAGGGTAAGTATATCCTGCTCCACATGTTGCATCCGTTTATTTACTGAACCGTTCTCCCATTTTGCAATTTATTCCATTTTGCGTTAGTTTTAACAAAGCAGTATCAAGGGAAAATGGATGTCGGCTTTCCGAATAAGACTCAAAAGGCAACAGTGAGTACTTTTCGTATTAATTAACAACATGTGGTTTGAATGTTCTAAGTTCTTTGTTGGTCAAATATTATTACCTTCTTCAACATTTTTCTGTGGTGATGTCACGAAAAAGGCGACCATATCTGATGTTATTTTAAAGAAATAAAGATACTGCTACTCTCGACAAGCTCGCGATTTAAATTGTCTTGAATGGGAAAGTATATTTGGACATTTGATGCAGTAGTAGAATCTATTTTTCTACTGTCCATGTTTGGTAAATCTGTTGTTATCTCTGATACGTTATACCGTTCATGTAATTTTATTTGGTATATTCATGGAAGTAATATTTAAATATTAAATATTACTTCCATGGTATATTCAAATGAAGAGAAACGTGCTTGTTACACAATTGATACCATTATGAACAGCCACGTTATATATAACTTATTATTAGAGCATGCAATTTCATTTGATGTTTTAACTTGCATATTGACACAAAGCGACATTCCCCATTTCCTTTCTCAATTTTAATCACCGTGCCTTTTGAAGCTACAGATTTTGTAGGATTATATATGTGCAAAATTATAATTTGTAGGATAGTATACACGGAAAGAACCAGTATATGAATGGACAGAACACTAAATGGTCGAATGTCGTACAGTACACCCCTGTTAACATCCTCGTTCTTTGGTCTCTGGTGGATAAAAAGTAAAATCACAAAAATACTGAACTCAGAGGAAAATCAATTCGGAAAGTCCATAATCACATGGCAAAATCAAATAACAAAACGCATCAAAAACGAATGGACAAGAACTGTCATATTCCTGACTTGGTACAGGCATTTTCAAATGTAAAAAATGGTGGATTGAACCTGATTTTATAGCTAGCTAAACCTCTCACTTGTATGACAGTCGCATCAAATTCCATTATATTGTCACGCATCGTGAACAAAACAGACACAATAGGTAAAAATGTCAAAAATAGGGGTACAGCAGTCAACATTGTGTTATCATCTTAATCACTGTAAAAACAACAAATGTAACGAAGAAGCACAAAATAAGTGTCTTATTTTGGCAATCATTCAACATCTTCTTTTTTCAGGCATATAAATGATAGTATTTAAAGTATCGTTCGAAAAAAAGCTCTGGGTTCACCGTACTCGCTTCATGCTATATAACAAATTTAGTAAATTTATGTAACTGCACATTCTTTTATAAACTTTATTAACTGAATAAACTCATCATAGATACCAGGATTGAAATTTTATATTTGCGCCAGACGCGCGTTTCGTCTACAAAAGACTCATCAGTGACGCTTGTTTGCAGCCATATATGTAATCAAACTATGATAAGAAATTATTCAGTACCCAGTTTGTTGTCGTCAATACATGACACATTATTACGCCATACATTCACTAATTGCGTAGACAATGATTCTAAACTATGCTTGTTTTTGTTCTGGGTATTCTGAACTTAAAAAAAGTTTTGAAGGCCGTACTTTGATCTATAATGGTTTACTTTTACAAATATTTTGCCATATTTTAGTGGTGTATAACGGTACTCTAAACATGATTATATTGCTTTTAATTTACGTCGACTATTCAGTGAAAGTGTCCTGTCCTCAATCCCGGTTGATCCCTTTTATAGGACATACCTATTGTATAAACAGTAACTGTGAATTTGTTCTCGTCCTGAACATTCTTCCAATGTTTTCTACTAGACGTTACGCAATCTAAATCAATAAGGGCTTACCATATATTTACATAAACTTGTTTATTATTGAAAAAAATAAATGCTGACTTTTATAAATGATTGTTTTTCTTATTGTTTATGCCATTGGGTTTCTGTATCAATAACGAGTTTTCTAATGAAGTTTAGAAGTACTTATTTATTATTCTTCAGAGGAATATTTCAAATGTCAATAATAGAGGTACTGTGAATGTAATGACACATCAAATGATTGACCGTCCGACATTTTTATCATAAATCGGCGCAATTGTGAGAGTTGTCTCAAGTACACGATACTGTTTGGAACGTTTTTTGCACGTGGTTAGATATTTTTGAAGCAAGAGTATATTCACTTATCATTTAACACGTCTCTCGGACTAGTTAACGATGACCTATAGTTGTTAACTTATGTGTCATTAGGTTTCTAGTGGAGAGTTGTCTCACTGGCAATCTTCATACCAAATCATCTTATTTTGATTTTTATAGTTTGATATTTAAAGAAGAATAGACCAAACAATATTAATCAAAACTAAGAAAGACATCTGGAAACTGAAAACGTTAATATTTTTTTATTATTTTAATTATTATTCCCTGTTTTCGCACACTTTCATACAAACATACAAACTAAACAAATGTTCGAAGTAAATTCATGTACATCACAATTTTACAAACAAATTATACATGATGCATGAGCACAAATAAAATATAAACACTTTGGTACATATACAATATATTACATATAGTCAGAAAATGCTGCAACATGTATAGCAATATTAAATTCCTTTTTTCTTCTTAACTTTTATTATTTTTTATATGTAAGTTTTTGAGATCTATACATGCTATTGCATGGCATCGTTTTTAAAAAATCCCCTGAGTCGAATCTTTGCGTCTGAGGTTCCCACCTTCTAAGCCTGAAAGACAAAATAAGCCAAATTGGAAAGGACATTACGTGATGGTACAATGTATAAGAAGCTATATTCATACTGCCAAACAACATTGTAGCATTTTCTAGGATTCATACATTCAACCATATATGTACAATTTCTCCAATAGTTGTAAAAATAGACATGATATTTTTCTCATATTTCTCAAATATGATTGTTTTTGTTAATGCACTTGGCCATTCATTTTAACTTTGAATGATTCCCCAGCGACAGAATGTTCAAAATGGTTTCTCTGTTTCTGTTGTTTCACCTAAAAAGATAAACTCTGTATAGGTTTTACGTTATTAGTATTTTCATTCCAACTAAAATGCCTTGCTGATTTTTTAAATATTTTTATTTATATTTCGAGACACTGTTAAAAACATAAGCCATCTTGAATCCATAAAGCGGTTAAGAGCAGTGTACTTGCGTTACAAAAATATTTGCATAAAATGATGATTTTTTTTATCACTTTTTTTTTGTGTCGGAAAATATTAATAGTATCATTGCTGAGACATACCCGCTGAATTCCTAAATTCAGAGTAACTTATGTACATGTATGTACACTGTGAATTATTATTATAAGATCTGTTTATCTATTGGCGTCAATACGACTTAACTTAACTGAACATGCCAACCCAGAAATAAATATTTGATTTTTACGAAAGATGGATGTTTATAGACATAAAATGACGGCCTCAAACAGGGAAATTGGTAGTTGTTATATGCTTCATGAAAAAAAATCTGTCGAACTGCATGCTTCTTAGTGGTTATATTTGCTAGTTACTGAGATAATTTTGAATGGCGGCTTATTTGGCCAAATGCTAACCTGTTAATTTATCGACGGGTCCCATCTCAATAGTGGGTATAAGTCTGTCGGTTGTGGAGTAAACATCTGTTATGAAAAAGACGGAATCATTTTCACAGTTGTCAATCAAAATTCAAGAATAGCAATGACGTATGAGGAAAAGGACATTTTTATCTAAAATAATGATTCAAATTTTTCAAACTAATGTCCTTTTCTCAGTGTTTTTAGTTTGATGATTTGTTTTTGTATTTTGCCCTTATTAGAATAGCACTCGGCCCATTTATTTCATAAATAATTGGAATCATATGCAGACGGTATCACTTCCAAATCCTGTACAAGGCAATGTGTTGTTGATAACCAATTTTGTCTGTCCGGAAAGTGAAGTCCCTATAGTGGTATGATCTTTAACATCTCGTTTTACCTACCCTATCGTTAAACGTTGTTTGACGCTTTTTTCTCCAGACACAAACTGCGACAATTACGATAATTGCTATGAGTATTAAGATTGCTGTCACTCCCACGGCTGCTTTAGCTTCATTTGTTAATAAACAAACTGGCGTCCTGTCTCCACAGTGATCAAAACCGGAACAACGAAGGTTTTCTGGGATACATCTCTGGTTGTAACACTTGTATTCATTATCTTTGCATGGTGCTGGAAGTAAAATATCGGTGCGTTAGTAAAACTTGAATATATAGTCGGGCTTTATTTATTAGAAATTAAACAGTCACACATTCGAATACCAGCATAGTTTATAATTAAAAGCACGTATCCAACGGGTATCCTATCATTTTAGTTGATAAGTAAAGCTTAATTGACTTAGGATACTATCTGGAAGCACCTGCATCATATAATGTAATACTTAAGTCTGCTAGTGTGTGTTATATGCAAAATTCTTTTATAAATATTATATACAAATCATACATACTTCAAACAGTTGTTGAAATGACCGTAATAAACTTACCTAAATGGAAAGCTGAAATAATCATGTCAAATCCTCTGTGGATAGAGTTTGTTGGTCCCGATCGAAATCGGGCTGTGAGATACCCTCTTTGGGTTGTGTAGGAATCTGCTAGTGGTATAGTTCTAACATTTCTGTTCCCACATATTTGATTGGGCGCTCCTGAAATTAAAATAACAGTTCTTTGTTTTTAAAATGGTAAAACTGAATACATAAACAATATAATTTCACGTAAATTAATTAAATTCTTGTAACCCCAATTAAGATGTTTCATGAGACCCTCCTAAAAATATTTTGCGCAAATATTGACTACATTTTCTGGACTTCAAATTGTACATTATTTTTCTCCTCTATTGATTGATTATACTGGTCCGTCACCGTTTGTAAATTAAAAACTTTGATCGCACCATGCATTCATCCTTTTAACATGTTCTATATAAGCATGAAATATGTTCTACTGGACATAAAACATACAAAAATCATACTGATACATTGCTCTGAGTACGGACTTATAAAATGTATTTAATTAGTAATTACATTTTTTTATTTAACATGGTGTTGTTTTTTCCTTACCTGCTAAGAACTGTGCTGCCTGTGTTCTTCCATCGTATAATGTTAGATAATCATCGGTACACTGTCCCGAGGGCAGGGCATCTATATCCAAATTTTGAAGTTTTACAGAAAGTTGTTTATTCGGATGTGGTTCAATGGCCACAATACAGTCCAGATTTCTCCTGTACGCCTGTGGACTAACTCTCAATAGAATTGCGTCTTCATTCAAAGCTAGAAAGTTTATCTGCTGATTACACAACTGTTCCATGTACACTACAAACAATAAGTCAATTTTAAAATATTAATTCATTTGGATATTTGTGAATTCGTAGTATAAAATAAGGAAATGTGGTATGATTGATATAACCTGCTAGAGACCAAATGACAATGATGTAAACAACTATAGGTCACTGTTTGCCTTCAACAATGAGCAAACACAATATCGTATAGGTCTGATTTGTACCCAAAATAACAAACGAAAATAATAAGGCAGACAGCACTAAATTACAGACTTTGTTCTATTAAAAATTGATTTGCCCTCGACTTATTTCATTTAAAACTTGTCGAATCTTATTGGATTTTGTATTTTATCGTCCTTACCTTAACACTTAAAACATGTTTAGCATGTTTACATGATATCTCATTTTTATTCAACGCTGCACCTTTGTGTACGTAAACGATTAAAAAGAGGATTTTTTCTTTGGGACAGGCACATAGAGAATGTGAAGGGGTTAAACATTGTTGTCAGCACTCAATCCGCAGTTACTGTTCCCAACCCTTGATTTTTTTAGTTATTGGTACAGCTTTGATACCGTATACAAATGTGTTTTCCTTTTTTCCCTCCTAGTTGTAAGCAACAAGTAAAATAACAGTGTGCATATATTATTTGAACTAGAACCTACCATACAAATTCAAAAATTAAATTAAATATAAAATAAATGAAATAACTCACATTCACGTAAAGCCAATATATTCCTTGAAAACATGCATAACAAAACGACTGAAAAGAAAATTTTCAGTTCCATGACTTGGGATTGTATATCCTGTACCTCGAAAAAATGTTTAGCGAAATGAATTAACAACTAATCAATTAAATTAATATATACCTTGGTCAGTGATTAATTAGATTAATCATATTTTTTGTCACTTAAGGCTGGATTTCTGATGACTAGATGACTTCAAAATGACATAAAATGTTTAAAAATTTATTATGTTATGTATACTTGAAATTCCGAATCAATTGGTCAACCTCTGCCCATCACATATACACGTAATAAACATGTAATGTCAATACAAGTAAAAACAAGTTAATTTGTAAATGTGTTGCATGTTTCATAAACAAATTCTATATCCAGAGGCATGTTATTTGTAAAGCATGTTGTTTTTCCCAAGAAAGAGATAATTTTAATTTTAATCAAATATCTGTGAGAATAATAGAACTTTATTCTACTTGATGTTCTTCAATATACTATAAATTCAGAATGTATGCGTGCTTTTATTATCGGCAAATCGTTGATAGAGGGCAATAAGGTGAAATTAAAATAAAGGAAGGGACAATACTTTGTGATACTATACATTTCAGGGTAATTTTCAAAATATTCTATCTTTTAAAATATCCAAACATTACAATTGCTAGTAATTTATCAATTGTCGGTTGTTGTTGTTTATCATATTTAGATTTACGTTTCAATGAGTGGTTTGTACATAAATCATACTGATAGATTTCTCGTTTGAATTATTTAAACGTGTAATGTTGAATTCCTTGTATAGCTTGCTGACGGTTTGAGATGTTCTATTTGTTCAAGGCCACACGATGACCTATAGTTGCTAAATTCTACATCATTGGTTTATGATGGGCTGCTGTCTCGATCGTTGGCAACATTCGTAACACATTTTCATATAGTCATGTTGCATGTTATACTAATGATGGTTATAAGAAAGGTACATGTATATTAAATCTCTGAGCAGGAGCAGCTAAGTAAAGAATAGTTGTTAGCTTAAAGTTTCAATTTTTTTCAGATTTTGGAAAGTGATTAAATATGGAAATCCCGTGATTAAATACGCGGAAATCCAACACAAGAATATGACTGAAATGATTAAAAAATAAATGTTTTTATTTTCAAATATATTTTTTTTGTTTACAAATTAATGAGAACATATATACACAATCGTACACAAGCACTAAAATATATATTAAATATACAATTTGATTTTGTAGATGTATCCAAATTTGTTCAAAAAGATTTCAACCCAATATTTAAATTAGAATCTCTATGAAGATAGATAAGATAAGATAATGAAAATCCCTACAAGTTTTACATGTTCAATACAGAACTCAGTCAATACAAAAATCCTTACTCCGCCTATATACATGTAGACTTAAGAGACATTATATGAACGATAAACAAATTAAAAAAATACACTAGATGTATTTCTCATTTCTTTTGCTATTTTTTATACTCGTTATTAATGAGTTTGCCTTTTAATCTGTATTTGTCATCACCATAATAGAACTATAGAAACGATGATCTGACACCCCAACCAATAACACCCAAACTCGTATATATACAACTCAAAATGAAAAAAATAATTTTGATCTCATGGTGCCCCCTCCTCCCCCAGACATGAAGATTCTTGATCCGCCCTTGCCATATTATTCGTCATTTTTTTCATTTTTTTCATTTTATCCATTTGTTATTTTAGGACCATTTTCAGAATTTTTTAATCATTTTACTATACTTGCGGAAAATTATTTATGTTAATATCTTTATCGATCCTTATGAAGGTAAAACCAGAAAAGTACAATCGGGAGGCGGTCGCCTTTACAAACTCTTTTATGGTCGGTCCGTGTAACACTTATCAGTACTAATTTATTTGTTTTTAATTATAAAAAATACCATTATTTCGAAAATTTTCGAAATTTTGAAATTTTCACCAAATAATTAAAATTTTTAAACCACTAAAATAATTTTAAATATTTTCCAGATACATGTATTAACAAGTATGTGTCCATAGTACACGGATGCCCCACTCGCACTATCATTTTACATGTTCACTGGACCGTGAAATTGGGGTCAATACTTTAATTTGGAATTAAAATTAGAAAGATCATATCATAGTTAACATGTGTACTAAGTTTCAAGTTGATTGGACTTCAACTTCATCAAAAACTACCTTGACCAAAAACTTTAACCTGAGCTTCACACTATCTTCTTCTTTGTTCAGTGGACCATGAAATTGGGGTCAATACTTTAATTGGACATTAAAATTAGAAAGATCATATCATAGGGAACATGTGTACTAAGTTTCAAATTGATTGGACTTCAACTTCATCAAAAACTACCTCGACCAAAAACTTTAACCTGAAGCGGGACGAACGAACGGTACAACGAACGAACGGACGAACGGAGACACAGACCAGAAAACATAATGCCCCTCTACTATCGTAGGTGGGGCATACAAATAGAAAACGGGCGAAAAGAGAACATACATGTACCAATGATGCATTGATTACTTCGTGAAAATTCTATGACAACACTATATACAGGGGCATATAAAAGAACGAGCTCGAGAGAACGAGTTGTGATATATAAACATCGTAGGATATAAAGCAAAAGGTACATCGCCGACTAAAAAAAAGGAAAATTAACACTAGGGAATGAACAATCGTTTCTTTTGTGGTAAATTTTAATATGGAGTTTCCCATTCGAAATTGAAATGTCTAAAGCTATGTAGATTTATTTAAAGGGGTCCTACTAAAATGCGCCCGGGAGCGCCCGGGTGAAGAAAAAGCGCCCGGGGGAAAGAAAAAGCGCCCGGAGAAGAAAATATAGCGCCCGAGGAACAGAAAAAGCGCCCGGGGAAAATATATTTATATTTTATTGGCATGAGACACCTTTGATTTTTTTTTATTTTAGACAAGTTATTTGCCAATTCAGATAATACGTTTGTAATAAAGCACAAAAACAAGTATGAATATTTCAATTTTAACAATAATATATGAATACTATTTCGAAAGACTGATAATAATGGATCACAGTTTATGCGGAAGATTTATAACATGTAAGACATCAAAAGACATGTTTTTCAAAAACGATATGTACCGTAGTTAAAACAAGGGGGGTAAAAAGCAGATGTTTTGTTTAAATTTAAGTCTAAGTATTAAAACCCTGATGACCATAGCCATTGAAACAGTTTTAGTTTTATAAAAAGATATAATAAATCTATCTCAGCATCTGTATAAAAAAGTGTTCACCATGCCGTTGCGAAAATATTAGACCTCAGGCACCGATTATTTTTAGTAACAAAATATACATTTTGATCGAGGACAATGTCTTTCATGATTCTTCTATATACTCTTATTTATATTTATTTATTTACTTCAATATACAATTTTGAAATCTAAAATGTAAAAGTACAACAACACTTTAGATGTAGCATCGTACATATCCCCATTTATATTAAGGACAAAACAAGCAATGATTAGTTATTTTTTAAGGAAAAAAAATATTGTTATAAAATATTATTATTTTCTTCTCCCGGGCGCTAATTTTCTTCTCCGGGCGCTAATTTTCCTTCTCCGGGCGCTTTTTCTTTTCCCCGGGCGTTTTTTCTTTTCCCGGGCGCTCCCGGGCGCTTTTTAGTAGGACCGATTTAAAATAAAGTTCATTTGGGTAAATTTCGGTTGTACATTAGAGAACTCATGATTATTTAACGAAACAATATATCATCAAGATAACGGTAGGTATTGTTGAATATATCAACCAAATGTAACAATGACGTGTCTTTACTGAGATTGGACATAAACTGTGATTTATAGCAATACAGGAATAGATCTGAAATTAAAGGGACACAATAATGATACCTACTACAAAATGTACCTGTCGACACATTTTATCTCCGAAACGTACATATATGTTGGTCAGGGGGAAATTTAAGCTTCAATCAAATCTTCACATTTCCATTATGTGTATCTAGCACACAGAAAAAGGCTTTCAACAAGTTATATAATAGTTATATAATAAATTTGCAATGCGATTTTAATCAGTAGACCATTTAATTAAATATCGGAAAACTTTTTCTTGATAAGATTGTGTCGGGAAGTGTAGTGTATAGAGTATAGAGCAGAAAATTCATAATTGTCAACAGAATTAAAAGAACCATCAAAAGTATATATTTTATCAGAGACATATATAATACATGTATTATAGATCATTATATATGTCTTTGATTTTCAAGTGATATCGAACACCTCTAAAAAAATTAACACTACAAAATAAAAACCATTATTTTCATAATCTGTGTTACAAAAGTAGATAACAAATCCTTTGGTAGTAGTAAGAGGCAAATAACCGTAAAAAGCAAGCCCAATCTTTTGTTTCCTCAGACGAAATGTATCCAAAAAGAACTTTGAAATTTCCCACCCTGTAAGTACAGTAATCACGTGATACGATGGTTGTCAAAATGGCGGCTGGTCTGCCAAGATCTGGGCTGTTCGAAGTATATATTCGACAGCAATGGTGCAGAGTTTACGTTACTTTAAATGAGGATTCGTTGACTTTAACACTTGATGAAAATCCAGAGTTAGCAAATAGCACTCTTGGATCATCAGATGCATCTAGCACACTTCCTAAAACGGACCAGTTACCAGACAGTCTCGCCGGGCAAAAACGACTTGTGCGAGTGGTTAAGGTGGCTCACCCCAATAGTGACCCCCGGTAGAATTTTTTTATTTTCACATATTCTGTAGATTTTTTTATGCTGAATCCAAAAATGCAAAGAAAAAAGGGGGTCACCAGGCTCGTTTTCTCCTCAAATTGAAGCGAAATGTGCGATTTTGACCCTATTTCCAAACATGCCCACCCTTCCAACAATAACCGTTACATCAAATTCAAAGACTTTTAAAACCAAGTCAGTATGATTTTTATGTGAAAAAACATTAGAATTTGAAATGTAAACCTTTCCCTTGGTTGTTTTTGACTTAAAAATCCTTTTATTTTCAGATTAATGTCTAAATTTTGCATTTTCTAATTTTAGTTTAAGGCAAAAAATATTGGTTTAATCGATTTTTCGTAAAATTTCCCCGGTAGATTTTTTTTAAAAACAGATATGTCAAAGCTATGAACTTTTTGAACATTTTAAGGTAAAATAAAATGGGGGTCACCAGGCTTTTAAAAAAGTTACGAGCTTTTGTTTAACCCCTCTACCCCATTAGGTCTGATTTCATTGCACTCCATTAATTACTTAATTGTGAATTCTTTATTGATGGCTTTAATAAAATAATGTTTGTAATTATATCAATAAACGATTGCTGAATATAAATGTGGATATCGTATTACTGTTTGTTATCAAAAAGTGAAATTTTGATTATTTTGGTGAAATACGGTAATTTTGTCTGGCGCGAGTTGCTTCCCTCTAATTTAGCGCCATTATCGGACCAGAGGAATTTCAAGGTCGCCATTGCCGAGCAGCATACTATATTGATGAATACGACCATGTACATGCATAACAGACATTGTGGCGAATATACAACGATGAAGGTAGAGTTATTACATAAGAAAACATAGATTTCGATATATTAGGCAGCCAAATGTTATCAGTATAACGAAAAATACAAACTTGGGGGTTGTCTCAAAATACTCGCTACTGTTGAAAATCACTGCGGCTGAAACCTTGCACGGGCTCAATTTCTGTTCCATGTTTAATATTATAGATCGTTATAGCTGGTATCTTATTTATGTGTTTATTTTACCTTTTACAGACAAGTTGTAAACATGTCTGGCCAGTTTTGCAAAATATCCGTGTGCAAACGGCCGAAGAGGAAGGGATGACATCTACTGTCATTTTTACGCTACCGTTAGCAATGGTTAGTGTCAATGAATTAGTCTTTTTTAATCATCATTTTTAATAACTTATTTCGTAGCCAAGTTAGGTTCATATTAGTCCGAGATTAGCCCCAGCTTGTCTGGCAAAACAGTCGTTGGACGTCAGAGAAATCTCGGACTAGGGTCATATGTATGTGTAGTCCAAATAATTATGACGTCTGGCAAGGCTATTTTATTAAAGGCGTCCCAGAAAAAAAATAAAATAGCCTTGCCAGACGTCATAATTATTTGGACTAATGTATGTGGGGTACCCCATAACTTCCATCGGGGCAGTTTCTACTCCTTGACCCCAACTATATTTCCCTTCCCATTTTACTCTAAACCCCCCTCCTTTTTACTTCAATTCTTCCATCTCCTTGCCCCAAGACAAAATATATTTCAAAGATACCCCCTTTTCCCTGATCCCTCATTCCCCTGTCTCCTTACCCCTGTCCACCCCTCTATTAAGGTCTGGGGTTTGATTGACTTCTTTATTTTCTTGAGAATATGATATAATTGGCCTAATTTGTAAATGATTATAAACCCTACAGTAGGAGGCAAACGAAGGATTCATCTTTATCAATCACAATTTGTTTACCATTAACCCCCCCCCCCCCTAATTCTGTTAGGTATACAAAAATGTCTTAAGGTCTAGTAATAGAAGTGTCAGGGTTAAACATGTACAGAATGCGGCCATAAGTATTTGTCACTAGAGATTTTTAGCTGTTCATATATATTGTATATAATATAAAAAAGAAGATGTGGTACGATTGCCAATGAGACAACTATCCACAAAAGACCAAAATGACACAGACATTAAAACAACTATAGGTGTATACATTTTTTCAACAAAAAAAATATTTTGGATTGATTTTAAGCATCCTGGTACCAATAGAAACAGTATTATCACAGGTTTATTTTTTGGTTATATTTTTTTTGTGTCTCATTTTCATTATTTTCTGTTCAGAAATTCGATATACATGCATATTCAACCAAATTAAATTATAAAAAAATATTTTATGTTTTCTCAAGGGAAAACAAAAATAAATGAAAACGAACCTATTATCAAATAAACACATATTAATTTAGACCATTTTAGTTCTTTTAAGGTTACCCTTGCATTGCCAGTCTCATCAAACTTGCATGTACCTCCCAAATTTGGTTTCTGTTCTCCAACTTCAGTTTGCCTCTACCAACGTTATGAAACTAATACACAATTAATGCATATATATATGCTTACTACATTGTACCAACAAACACACATGAAGTTTGAATTTTTGTTGGGGTCGCTTTTACTTTTCTAGAGTTATGCCCCTTTACAAATTAAAAAAATGCTGAAATTTTGTTCCTTTCTTTAACACAAGTTTGCTTCATCCAAATGTTCTGAAACTTATATGCAATGCTTACTACAACAACACTCAGATCAAGTACAAATTTGGGTGGTGTCACCCTTTTCATCCTTTATATGCAAGCGGCTGCTCATCTGTGTCCCATATGCATGGACACATTACCATTATGAACTAGTCTACATCTATATGCTTTTGAATGTCAATAATTGTTGATTTTCTGACAGAATTACTCTGATATTTAATTTCAGGCTGCAAGTACATTTGTACATGTACATTGCAAATGGAAGGAGTGAGCTTGGAATGTTCAACTTTACTTGGAAACTATTGGCAAAGTACTGACAGAATTTCATGAGAAGCCAGTATCATATTCTAGTCTTGCAACCGGAAACTATGCGTAAAGTGCTGAAACTTAAGAACAACATTCTACATATATATATGCAATATATGTTGCCACAATCCACTTAAGGAGCTAAGATCAACTATAAATTGGAACTACATGTATATGCTTTAGTGCTGTCAAAATCCTTTAAAAAAATCAAATCAAAAGGACCTACTTCACCTATATATATAGCTACCTGTCCCAATGATGAATACGGATCATATATATGAGTCTGCTCTTATAAATAAAACAGTGAAGGAGAATAAAAATAAAGAAAATATAGAGCTGATCAGCTAATGATTGTACATGTACATGATGTATAAATGGCAACAATTCTTACATGTATACTAGTACATTGAAATTAATTATATTAATAGATGTTTTATAAATTTGATCTCATAGATATTAGAGGAATAAAATCAATCACGTTTCAAAAATTTGATATAGTTGAGCCTTTTTTTTAACACCAGTGTTCAGGACATATTATAGTATACCATTGACTGTCCGTCGTCAGCATGTCGGACATATACTCAAAAATAATAAATACTAATAGGTACATGTAGTAGTCAATATTGTGTAATCAATAGGTCATCTTCATGTATATTTGGTGTATGAAATGATTATTAAATGTCTTATCACAAATTAAAATATCAAATGAGAGGATGTGATATGATTGTAAATGAGACACAACAGACCAAATAACACAGAAATAACTATACCTGTAGGTCACCATATGGACTTCAATAATGAGTAAAACATATTCTGCATAGTTGGTTTTAAAGGTCTCTAAATGACAAATGAACAATTTAAAACATTTAAAATGAGAAAACTAATGGGTGATTTATGTACAAAATAATAAATGAATAAGAAATATGTCTGTCTTGCAGGGTTTATCTGAACTTAACCTCATTTTCATGGACTTGTCAGTTTCTTGAATTCTAAATATGTTTCAAAATATTTGGTTGATTGGATGATTGTTACAGAGTCCGACATAGGGTGGGGGCTCATTGGTGGATTATATTGCAAATAACTGAAGCCAGCCCCGCTTTGGCAGTCAGTCCCCACATTGCCACTAGAGAAATAAAATAACTAAGAAAAAAAAAATAAATCACGATAATTTCCTGTCGATATGCACATCTACATAGTATGTCCTTATTATCTACAAAGTTTCATGAAATTCTGTTGTGTGGTTTCAGAGGAGTTTCGATGACAAGCTGTTTGCAGTTGTATACTGCAGCAAATAAGTTCAAAGGGGCATAACTCCTAGAAAAATAATTCGTAATTTCCTGTCGATATGCACATCTACATGGTGTGTCCTTATTATCTAAAAAGGTTTTATGAAATTCTGTTGTGCGGTTTGAGAGGAGATGCAGTGACAAACTGTTGCAGTAGTATATTGAAGCAAATAGGTTCAAAGGGGCCTTACTCCTAGAAAAAAAATATGTATATCTAAATAGTATGTCCTTATCTAAAAAGGTTTCATAAAATTCTATTGTGCGGTTTGAGAGGAGATGACAAACTTGCAGTAGTATATTGAAGCAAATAAGTTCAAAGGGGCATAACTCCTAGAAAAAGTTTGAATCATAATTTCCTGTTGATATGCACATCTGCATAGTATGTCCTTATTATCTAAAAAGGTTTCCTGAAATTTTGTTGGGCGGTTTGAGAGGAGTTGTGATGACAAGAAACAGGACTGATAGACTGGCTGATGGACGGACGGACGGGTCAAAAATGTTATACCCTGCGCCACTTCCTTGTGTAGGGTATAAAAATAGGAAAATGGGGTGTCATTGTTTATGAGGCAACTCTTCACCAGAGACCAATTTACATAGAAGATAACAATTATGTCCCCGTACGGACTTCAACAATTACTATAAACTGATATACCACATAGTCAAACAAATAAAAGTCCCAGAAATTACGTTTTTTTTATATGACTGCACATAATGAAAATTAAAGTTGTGCATACTGAATGATCACTGGCAAGTATTTCAAGCATAATACGGATGAGAACATGCAGATAAGTATCAATTATGAAAGTAATGCAAAGTAAGACAGGAGCTAGATATATGGACTGCCATAGAAAAAAAAAACGAATGGACAATTACGCTTGGTGCATGTGTATGCAAAATTCCCCCTTTTTACCCTACGAGGCTTCGTATGTATACATCCAGCTGCTTGAACACCCTGTATAATCAAGGGGTCATCTGTCAGATTGGTGATATTTCTATGTTAACCATACGATATGAAAATAAGCAGATGTGGTATGATTGTCAATGAAACAACTATCCACCAAAGTTCATATTTAAAATTCAATATTATAAATAAAAAAAACCCATTATCTCCTTTTATCATCACGCATAGATCGATGATTAGTTATGCATTTCTTTGCCACGGTAAGATCAAATCAGTGTTCACAAACAAAATTGTCTTTCACATTTTTTGCCGCATTGACATCACTCAACTATATTTGTGATCATTTGTTTTAATCAAGAACTTTCTTTATTAGCTTACCTTTTAAAAAGCATTTCAAAAATTAAGATTAAAGTTAAAGTTTGCCAACATCACCGGCTAATATAGCGTTCTACAGGGAGTAGCTTTTAAATTACAATCCAAACTTTTCCTGAACCTAGTAGAAGTATAGATTTTTTTTTATATATAGTCTTTAGTAGTGTTTGAGACTGCCCGGCACGATGCGGGTGTATGTCCTAGCAAAATCCCGACATGGTGAAACCAAAAATTTTGCGGTTCTCCGCAAAGCATGCAGTATTTAGGAATTATATCATAGACCGATATATAAGGTCGGAATACTAGGCCAGTCCCGGTTACTTTTGACAGTGATGGATCCAGGGGGAGGGTTCCGGGTTCCCCCCTTTTTTGGACGATCAATGCCTTTGAATGGGGAAATATAGTTGGAACACCCCCTTTTTGTCCTTTTTGCCCTTTTAAAATGGCTGGATCCGCCCGATTGATCGTTGCTGGATCCATTAGTCTATTTTAATAACATTCAGTGCTCTGATTCAATTATTTTAGTTTTAATGCTGATATTTCTTTTTTTTTTTAATATGAACTCGGTTGACATATTGATAGATACAACAGAAAATTGCAAATCAACAAAATAACAATTCACAAAATAAGTAATAGAAAAGTATCATAAAAATAGAAAACATTGGTCCCGATGTCTTAGATTATAGGACTAAGTCTAGTGTTCCGGAAATCATGGAATTGTGATACGAGAAAAATTATCAGATGATTTTCGTGCAGGTAAACATATCTTTAAATGAAAATGTTAAGTATTAAGTCTGTTAGAAAATTGACATGTTCAAATTTGTTTTGGTATAACTATAATTATCAAAATTTTGCAGTGGAAAAATATATCGCATACTCGGGAATAAACTCCTAAAAATACTTGGAAATAAAGATATTTCAAGTTTTAAATATATTTATGACAGAAACAAACTGTTATAAAACGCCAAACGGATTATATCATGATAACAAACCCGCCCCGATGTTTTAAACCATACTATACGGGCAGAGACATATATACACATATATGTCTCTGATACGGGTCACAAGTTTACCTGTTTTTGAAAGCTGTACGATGACATGAAGTTGTTTACATCGCTATCATTTGTTTACAGTTAATCATTGCGTCATTGGCAAAACATTTTCAAAAATAAATATCCACGACATCATTTAATTCAACTGGTATTTAAGTGAATTCAAAATATGGTACGAACGGACCCAAGAGGCGACCGTGTAAGATATGAGAATGCGTTTTGGGAGCGAAGCGGCACCAAATACCGTCGACGTCATACATGTGACTTTGTCAGTATTTATATATTCTT
The DNA here is from genome assembly GCA_037788925.1 of Mytilus galloprovincialis. Taxonomy (NCBI): domain Eukaryota; kingdom Metazoa; phylum Mollusca; class Bivalvia; order Mytilida; family Mytilidae; genus Mytilus; species Mytilus galloprovincialis. The sequence goes on from CM075333.1 coordinate 93,989,354, forward strand.
TTTTTTAATGTTATGCTTAAATCATGTATATTTTTCTCCTTTTAAACTTTTATGCGAAAAATGAAGAAAGCACTGTGAATTTCTGACCGTTCGTATTTCCTGTTTTGAAGAACGTTTAGCGTCATTTGTTTACATCGTCAAGGGTGCTTTCATACACATCTGATAATTACGTATTTCTGCTCATAAGCTTCAAATTGAAGTTGGTCGTTTTTCAAATATTCCACGAAATGAAAGAATTTGCAAAAAATGCTCCTCTGGCTGTGTTGAAGATGAAATCCATTTTTTAACTAACTGTGAAAATTTTAAATCAGATAGAGATGCTCTCTTTGACTTTGTTTGTCAAAGAATTCCAAATTTTTCTATACTTGATAATCAGCATAAATTTATTTATTTATTAAACTGTGAAGACAATCAGGTCCTTAATGCTGTTGGTAAATTTATTAAAGTGAATATGAGTTAGTAATTGTATTGTAACTGTATGTAAAAAAAAAGTTGTTTGTATCTATGTATCTATGCAAATCAATATTCTTTTGCCTTATTCATGTATACTCTGTATGCCCCTTGTGGGCCCTTAATTGGAAATAAAATATGTTCTGTTCTGTACACGCCCGCGTTCCAAGGTCGTCAAAGCTATTTTTGAGAAGACCCCTTAAAGCGACCGTTTCCAAGGCACTCGTCGTAAGAAACATGCGTTAAAATATGCGCATTGGTAAAGGGCCGAGCCACCTTAAAGAGGAACAGAATGGCCTTGGAATCAGTATTAAAGGTGGCAAAGAGAATAAAATGCCAATTTTAATAAGTAAAATCTTCAAAGGAATGGCGGCAGACAAAACTGAAAAGCTTTATGTAGGAGATGCTATTTTGTCTGTTAATGGTGAAGATCTAAGGGAAGCAACTCATGATGATGCTGTAAAAGCATTGAAAAAGGCAAAAAAAGTTGTAGATATAGAAGGTAATCAAATTGTCATATTATAGTCTTATAATGCATCCAAGAGTCGCTGTCATAAATTATAGTCTTATAATGCATCCAAGAGTCGCATATATTTATATAGAAATAGATTATTCAGGCTCAGATTGAGATGCATCCCACCATTGCCCACCCAGGGTGCCTCTAGTCATGCCATACCTGCCAACTGTCACTATTTGCGGGGGATTTCCCCCATGGAGGCTCCCAAATTGAAATTTTCAAAGAGCATTTTTGTCCACAATTTTACACAAAACAGTTAATTTACAATGCCATTAGGCTTATATAAAAGTATGAAGAAGCTAAAAAACAACATTAAAATGTATTTGAAGGCCCCCTTAAAGGGTTTTTAGTACTATGACAGCCATCTTGCACGCAAAACCCCCATGGGCATTTTGAAAAGTTGGCAGGTATGTCATGCTAGTGGCGGATCTAGTCCAAATAATTATGACGTCTGGACTAGTGGCGGATCCAGAAATTTTCATATTAGGGGCCCACTGTGGCTGCCTGCTTTTGATTTCATCATTGAGTCATTATTAATAAATATACTGAAACGGACATGAATTAAAAAATTATTTGCCATTATCCTAATAGTTTCTGATATATCAATAAAATGTCATTCAAACTATAGTTTTAAAGTGATGCCAGCTAGTTTATCAAACTTGTAATATGTCACTTCAAAATTGTTATAATCCAATTTATTTCATCACAGAAGTGTACAGAATGCAAACCAAGTTATAAGAAATGGGGTCGATAGCAATCCAAAATTCTGAAACCATTTTAAAACACTTCACATCAATTTGAAACACAAAAAAGTCACCATTTTTTTGTCATTTGACATGACAATATCTATCTACTTTATGATAAACCTGTATTTATTTACGATTAGAAATGTGTGGTTAATTTATTGAGCAGTTCCTATAGTTTTTCAGTCTGAAGCTACCAAAATCTATAAATTTCTTGAAGTCTCACAGACTGTCAGTCTTAAACATGTTAAAGATATATTAAAAAAAAATCAAATATTATTTTATCTTGGTAGTCACATAGTACATGTACATGATGTAGTATTCTACGTTATATAGGAACAAATTAAAGTAAAGTATTTGCTTCAGTTTATTTATCACGAATCATAACTAATGCACCTTTAAGCATGCATATGTTAAGTGCTGTTTAATCAATTGTAACATCACTTTGTCTGTTAAGCAAAGGAACAATATATATATATATATACAAATGTATCAAATACATACATGTACATACATGTACATGTATTCATGGAAGATTTAAAACGGATTAGTTAGACATTATATTAATGGATTGCTATTTTAGTGATATTTTTATGTTTGTTTAGAGTTTTGTGTAATTTCATCTATTTCCCCACTTGACATTTAATTTCATATAAATATTTCCACGTTAAAAATGCATTTCTATATACATCATTTGTACATTTGAACAATTATGTACCAGTTACCATGGTTACATTTACAACTGGTAAGACATACTTAAAATATTTGTATAAAGTATAAACATGATAAAGATTGCCTACCTACATGTACATGTATGTTACACAGAATTAAATACTGCATCGTCCAGTTTGGTGTTCATTTAAATTGTAATCACAAATTGATAAGATACTGTCAGACAGGTGTATTGTAGGCTCTTCATACATGTACATGTAGATGATTTAACTGCTTTTAAAAGATACAACACAAGTACATGTATAATGTTTGTGTCAATGGTTTTGCTATTAGTTACATGTACATTTGTAATCATGAGAATGTTACTGTTTCAATGGTAATTTCCACTATGCTTTAACATGTTTTAAAATATTACATTTCTTTCAAAAGTGATGCCTAGATGAAAATACAAGTAGGCAGATGTACATGTACATGTATACATGCATGGTTAAGGCAGACTTGCTCTTATCTTCATAAATGTTCACTTGTCAGACATTTGTCAGAGCTCAGACATAAATAAGTCTGCTATTGACTTGAAGAGGCCTAAATGTGTATGTTTCATGCATGCATGTCAAATGAGTTCCCTCCTTTTATTTCAAAACAAAATATGACTTCATCAAGTCAATGTTAAAAGCAAAAAATATTTGACTTGTATCAAAATGTTGCTACATGTACATGTATCAATGGTTTCTTCAAATTAAAATTACCAAAATTGGTTAACTTCAAGACCATGTACACATACATCATTTGTACATGTATAAAAAAAAAGGCCAAGCATCTACATTGTACAAGAAACTGAGACAACACTGAACAGTGTTAGATATAGGCAATGCTTTGCCTTCTGATAAAAAATATCAGTTTAATTCTGTAAAACAGAGACAATTTTCACTCATTTTCTGATACTGTGAGAATTTGACCTGTTTAGTTCTTCATTTTTTCATAGTACTTTATAGTAGAACTTTCTGACAAATTAAAATGTACATGCACATGCATGCATAACATGTGCATACAGACCTGTACATACATGAACTATTATTGTGTGGGTGTTTGTTAAGTCTAAAATGTTTTTTCCTCTGTTTCAGTGAAGTATATAAGAGAAGTTAGTCCATATTTTAGAAAGACCTCAGCATTGAATGACTTAGGTTGGGGCGGTCAAGAAGCTCAGAGAGATGCTGCCCGGGCAAACTGGAATGAATCCAAGACAATCCCATTAAAATTATGTTATTTATGTAGAAATCTTAGTATGTCAGATCCTGAAAGAAAAACTTTAGAACTCAATTCCCCTGATGGGAAAAGTTCCTGTGTATTAAGGTTTCCTGATCCTGGAACAGCCTTAGAATGGTTCAATCTCATTCATGCTAATGTGGCTATTTTGATGAGACAATGTATAGAGGAAGCCAACCACATAATGAGTTCAGCTCCTAATTCAGGGGAGATCAAACACATTGGATGGTTATCTGAGCAGGTAAGTTATATATAGTTAGAAATCTTGATTTCAAGGCCATTGTTTCAGGTGTTAAAAAAAGATTTGACTTGTAGGTTAAACACATATCCAGCAATGTTCATCATGTTAGGGAAAACCAACAATAAATTTTGCATGGCCTTAAAATAAACTGTGCATATACGTGTATACAAGATGTTTTATAGCTAAAACTCCTAATGACTAGTCAGGGAATCAAAATTTACTGATAATTGCTTCAGGCTTGTGAGTTATAACATGCATTTATATGTATTTATAAACATTCATCATGACACACATTTTGTGACCGATTTAACATGTTTAATAAAAGATAAAAAAGATCTTTGGTTTTTCTTTCAGTTCTTCAATTAAAGCAATAGATATAACTAGCTTATGTTGTACATTGTTGTATGATTGGAGCCTCATTTGGCCTCTGAAATTGCAAAAATATTTGAATAACTTAATATTCATGATATTAACATGATTAAATGAAAATATGTGATCTATCAAGTCTTTATAAAGTTCTGTTGATTTCATTGGTATATGATGAACAAGTAAAAAATCTGGACATTTTAGAGCTGATCATGGTGATGCCATAAGTGTTGAAATTGATATATATTTAACCTGTACATGCTGTAATGGTCATATTACACATTGTCTTTGGACAAAATAAACTTGAACAAAAGCCTTTCCAAAAAAGACATTTTACACACATTCAACATCAAATTCTCACATGTCATGCATGTATATCTTTTAGTTATTTACAGATATAGAGGAAACTTAATTTACAGCATGTCATTTTATATGAATTTACGTTTTTATCATCCTTTACTTTTTAGTTATCGAACGAGCAAGGTACCCCCACCTGGAAACCAGTATTCCTAGCTGTAACAGATAAAGATTTAATGATGTATGACACAGCCCCTTGGAGTAAAGAGGAATGGGCCACACCATTTCAAAGTCATCCATTACTGGCTACAAGGTTTGCAACTATTTCTATTTTGATAAAAAAAACTTGCGTACAGGAAGTAATAGTTGTGCATATGTAGTCTGTATGAAAATGGAAGGGGTATGTTTACAGCTCGTAATAATTTTTTACCCTGAAATTAAAAAAAAATAATTTCAGTCTTCGAACCTTTCAATATATGTAATTTTATAGATAATGAAAAGGATGTCAACTGAACTCTGTAGTACAGGATGGTCAGTATGATTGATTGTGACATGTTTGACCTTAAATGGTCAGTTATTTTTCATACATTTTGGGATGTTAAAATATAAAATGATAATGACATGAATGCATGATCTCGAAATGAGACTATTTTGTCAATTTTAACAGGTTTTCCTTCATTGTCCTTTAAACACTTGAAAAATGCAAGAAGTTTCATGCCCTTATCATGCTTATGCACATGATGCATATATTTTGAAAGACAACATTCCAAACTATAAACACTGATGATATGTAACCATGGTAACAGACTACTGTGGATTTATTGTTATTTGTGGAAAACTAATTTTAGATGAACCACAAATTAAAATTTAAAACATAGTAAAAATTTCATATATATGCTTGTATGAAGTCAAAATCACAAAATCAAATATCAACGAACAGACAATTTATGTTTTCCTCAATCTACGAAAAATTGTAACCAACAAAACTAAATGAATCAACAGTAATCATGGTAATTAATGTTTTATTAAGATGTTACTCCATGTTAGTTGACTTATAACACTTTTGATTTCAAAATCAAGGGATCAAATAAACTACCTTATCATATACGTATACCTTCATCGCTATTTGTAGAGGCAGGGGAAAAATGTTCAGAATATTGCTATAACCATGTTAGGGACGACATCAAAAGTTCAATGTAGGATAAAAAACTTAATTCACATAGTTTTTTCACTGACCCCCTCATCCCCCTCTTAACTTAATTTGGGAAAAATTGATTTACCAATAGGGATATATGTAAAAATCGATTTTAGATATACAAAACTTGCAGAATTTAACCCCCCCCCCCCAAACTATTTGAATTAAGTTTTTTATCCTACATCGATCTTTTGATGTCGTCCCTTAACGATTGATATTGAATTCAAAATATTTGAAATATTTGTTTAATCTTAAAGGTTTACTGCACATGTAAATCTATTTATGTATGAATAAAAAAGAGCTGGGTATACCTCAATGAGACATCAGCCTAACTACACTTACAAAATGACTTCAAATCTAATGACACTGCATGTCAAGATATGATTACTTAAAAAATAAAACAGGAATTTGAGGCTTATTTATTAGAATTTGATATTGATTTATATGAATTCAAATCAATTTCAGACTAATTCATTCTGGTCAGAGAACCAACCCAATGACCGGTGGTGATTTAGTGACATTTGGTACGAGATGTGGGACAAGAAATGGTGTGGAAATGCATGTATTTAGGGTAGAAACACAACGAGACCTGGCATACTGGTCCAGAGCATTAGTCCAAGGTTCACATGGAGCTGCAGTATTGATTAAAGAAGTTAGTTGTGGTAAGATATTTATATATAGAAAAAGGAAGATGTGGTATGAGAATATGAGTTCCCATGTTTCTTTGTTGATTGTTTATACTTAGGTGACAATCAGTAAACTACGGCTTCAAGATACAACAGTTAATAAGCTGCCATATTTTCACATCATAACAGACGGAGAGAATTTTTTTTTGACGATTATACGAAATGGATGTACTTAAAATGATAAAATCGTGCCCAGAAGACTTAGTTGATGATATATACATGCATTACAGTATTTTTCACCAGTCACTGGTTTCATATGATTTTAAATTTTTATGCCCCACCTACAATAGTAGACAGGCATTATGTTTTCTGGTCTGTGCGTCCATCTGTTTGTTCCTCTGTTCGTCCGTCAGTGCGTCCTTCCGTGAGTCCGTCTGTCCCGCTTTAGGTTAAAGTTTTTGGTCAAGGTAGTTTTTGATGAAGCTGAAGTCTAATCAACTTGAAACTTAGTACACTTGCTGCTTATGATATGACCTTTCTAATTTTAAAGCCAAATTAGGCTTTTGACTCCAATTTCAGGGTCCACTGAACATAGAAAATGAAAGTGGGAGTTTCAGGTTAAAGTTTTTGATCAAGGTAGTTTTTGATGAAGTTGAAATCCAATCAACTTGAAACTTAGTACACATGTTCCCTATGATATGATCTTTCTAATTTTAATGCCAAATTAATTTTTTTACCCAATTTCACAGTCAATTGAACATAGAAAATGATAGTGCGAGTGGCGGAGTGGAGCATCTGTGTACTTTGGACACACTCTTCTTACTGGATAAAATAAACTTGAATAACTATTTAAGTCAATGATGCTTACTATAGTTGACAGATTTACATATTCTGTAGAAAATTAAGTTTTTTATCTATGTTTTATTGCATTAATAAGAGGTACAGCATTCAAGTTTAAGTCTTCTGATGTTTCACACTTCTAATGGTGCACTGTTGATAAACAAAATTTAAAATATACGTCCTCGAGTTATAACGTGTATAACATCATTTTACGGAATTGATATCTAAAGTACATTGTATGAAGTAATTGTTTTTGTGTCCATCTAGTACATTTAATTTTTGCCTTGTTTTTCAGAGAAATTAAAAAGATTGAAAACAGGAATGAAAAAATGTTCAGCTGGCTAGACCAGACTTGTCCTTTCATTATTATTTTTGTGCGAGTATTTTTAATAAAAACTTGTAAAATGGCAGAGTAGAGTTAAGACTAAATCTTGTTTTATTTTTGTGCATGTGTTTTTGAGTTTGTTCATGGCATAATCAAGAGTCCAGACTAAATCTGATATTATTATTTGTGTGTTTGTATTTTTCAGTATGTACTTGGCAGAACCAAGAAGCCAGACTAAATCTACACTATGAAAATGGTTTTACCTTATACCATGCAAATGATGATAAAATGTTCTGGTCTTTTCCGTATGAAAAGTTACGAATGTCAGGAGATGACGGGAACAGGTTGATGTGGTTAGATTTTGGAACAGATGGAGAACATGTAAGTATTTTATTTACAATTTTATGAAGAACACTAGGATTTGAAAGGGTACATTAATACTGTAATTTCTCTTAAACTAATTGGCTATTAAAATCTGGTCTAGGTATTGAGGCTTGTTGTTTAAATGCTTCCATTTTGTATGTCCATTTATGCATGTTAAATAAGTGGAGATTGTATGAATAATACACAAATATGAAACATATATATATCCAAATTATCAACAGAACAAAACATGTTAATATACAAATAAGGAGATGTGGTATGATTGCCAATAAAAACACTATCCACCTAGGTTTAGAAGAAGTGGATGTAAGCAACTATAGGCAACAAAACATCCTTCAACAATGAGAAAAACCCATACCACATAGTAGGCTATAAAATGCTCCAAAATGAAAAATAAAAATAAGAAATAATTAAATTGAGAAAATGAATGGTCTAAGGAGTAGGTCCGATAAGGGCCGATTTTGGCCTCAAATTTCAGGTTCATCTAACGAAAGTTTTTGGACACTTTTTAAACACTTAAGTGTCTATTTCAATTGATTCGATTAGTTTATGTGAAAGATTTTAACTGATTTAGTCATTAAAAACGCTCTGATTCAAGCTTAAACATGAAAAATCTATCAAATATGCCAAAAAACGTCACTTTTCAGATGGTTTTTTGTCAAAAATGAAAGTGGCCGCATCCGTGTTCATCCTCAACCTTTATATATGTTTTGTATTATCATCAAATACAACTTACATTTCAATATTATGAATGAACACGAATGCGGCCACTTTCATTTTAGACGGACACTGTCTAAAAATTAACCAAAATGCTAAAATTTTGAAGATTTCAGTAATTTAGCATGACTTAATGATGCTAGAACGCGATATGTGTGCATTGTATGTGGCAAAAACAGCTCATATTTATGTAGCAGAAGCATTTTACTTTTCAAAATATAGCTTAAAGATTACATTTTCACAATTTTCTAAAACTGCTATATTTTGGGGCCAAAAAGGGGTCTTACTGAACCTACTCCTTTATAACAAAACAGATTACGAAAAACAAATATAACAGACACAAACCAACTACACTGATTACCCGTCACAATCTATAACTTATAAACTTCAGCATGTTTATGTTGGTGTAATGCTATTGACTGCTAAAGGTAAAGTCTACAAAATTGATCGTGATTCTGCAATTTTTTAGGCAAGTCTAAAAGACATTTGCTGAAAGATGGTCTTTATATGTGTTTGAAATAATTACTGTAAATTCAGAAATTGTTGCGTGCATTTATCATGTTCATTATTGCGATTTTGTAACTTTAAACTTAAATGTGATTTTGATTATAACGATTTTTGAGAAAAGTCATGTCTAATTCATACGAAATTTTTCAAAATGCGAGTTTTAATTATTGCGTTTACAACTCTGTAGCATTTTTCGAATAATAAAAACCTCGCAATAATTTCTGAATTTACAGTAGAGGAAAGTTTGACCTCTGAAATTGAAAGACATTTTAAATAAAAAATAAATTTACAGTCTGTGTTGTTTATTAAAGATCTTATTTTGGTGATTAACATGATAGACATGATAGACATGATAGACATGATAATAAATCCTAATGTTAAATTTAACCTAATTGTGTTTCAGGAACTGGATCTGCAGACCTGCCCAAAACCTATTGTATTTGTTCTACATACATTTTTGTCATCTAAGGTTAACCGACTTGGATTGGTAGCATGAAAAAAACTGGAGGAAATATCTGAATACAGAAAGGAAATTTATTTAGATATTTTGAAGACAAATTTTTAATTTTAGAAAGGAAAAAGCTTTAAAAAGGAATGTGTACAAATTGCATGATGGTGTACAGTTTCTAAACAGATGTAATTAGATGCTATAGGGGACTCATCGTGATGCAGATAAAAGGTCAACAGTAACGTAACAGCATGCAGCAATATATATTTTGTATTACAAATGTATTAACCATTTTCTCTTTCAAAAGCTATTTATATATTTAAGAAATATATATTTTGTAACAGTAATGTTTAGGATTGCACACTGACAGAAAAAGTAGACTAAAAATAAGGAAAATAGATTTTTGACTTAGTATATAATATAATACACAAGGAATTAGAATTTTTTCTAGAATCAAAATTAAAGTGTTGCACATAGGTTTATCATAAAAGAAACCCACTCTGGTCAGGTGGTAGATTATATTCAAAATAAAAAAAGTAATGGGAGATAATCCAAATTAAGCTTAGAAAATTCATCTAGCCTTCATTCTTTGCATGTGTTCCTGAACTTGTTTACCAGTTTTGGGTATCTTATAATTTATAGTAACAAATTTGAAATATAAAAAAATAATTCCAGATTTAAAATTGGCCTGAAAGTGTTTTATGACTCATTAACAATATTTCATGTTTTTATGCCCCATTTATGGGCATTATGTTTTCTGGTCTGTGCGTCCGTCCGTCTGTTCGTTCGTTCGTTCGTCCGTTCGTCCGTTCGTCCGTCTGTCCCATGTCAGGTTAAAGTTTTTGGTCGAGGTAGTTTTTGATGAAGTTGAAGTCTAATCAACTTGAAACTTAGTATATATGTTCTGTATGATATGATCTTTCTAATTTTAATTCCAAATTAGAGATTTAACCCCATTTTCACGGTCCACTGAACATAGAAAATGATAGTGCGGATGGGGCATCTGTGTACTGGGGACACATTCTTGTTTTAACATGTTTAAGAAACTATACTTTTTTTTTAGATTAATTTTTATCAACTTGGATAATTAAATGATATCCTTTTACTCTATATAGTCTACGTAATAATATTAGATATTGATTACTTTTATGTATCATTTACTAAAATAGGCTATATATGTATGAACTACAAATGCCTGTTTGAAGTCATTTTCTACAAATTTGTTGTTTTTAAAAACCCATTTATGAATCCATGTGTTTTGAAAGATTAGATTTGTTATATTTAACATTTATTATCTCTTGCCATATAATGATCCATTTATAAATTATTTAGGTCTCCAATGCTATTTATAGATATTTTATTTATATTTGTTATAGTTATTTTAGTTATCTATTTTTTCTATTTTATGTTATTTTATGTAGATATTAAGCATTTACATGAGGTTGTAGATATAATTATATTTATTTCATATTGATACTAGAGCCTATAGTATTCCCTTTTTAATATTATTTGGGATAGGGGGGAGGCAGATGGGGTTGGAAATATACCTAATGGAGAAATGATCATTGGATTTTGTGACCAATACAGGAAAGATGACTTTTTATTTAAAAGTTACATCTTGACGTTGTCCAGCATAAAAACAACATTGAAATATTTTATTCCAACAAAAGTTGATCTGATCCCCACACCTAAAGTAAACCATATAAATTCTGAACTGCCATGACAAGTGTTTGAATTATTTCACCTTGGTTTCTCAAGGCACACTTTAAGTATTTTGTATTTATATGAAATTAAGAGAATATCACAAATTGTAGTTTAAAAAGGATATAATTTTTTTTGTTATATTTTTATGAAAAAGCATTTTGGAAAAATATATTTTAGTCAAATATAAACACATTCTATTTATAGAAAATTCTAGTCATAATCTTTCAAAAATTTTCAAATTATATTTTGGTTATATAATGTTTTCATTATGTTTTGACAAAGGCTTGAAAGATTGTAATTGGAAGATTTTGTTTGACAGATTGTAATTCATAGAAAAGAGTGTTTAATTAATGTATGGACTTTTTTTGTAGTTATTTGAATTTTGTATGAATTAACTGAACAAAAGTGGTAAAAAGACTTGATTGGATTTTTTTTAATATGCTTTTTTTCAAAATTTTACTTTCTCCATATATTTGAATCCTCATCGTTTAAGAAATATTTCCTTGCTTTAGGGCCATTTAAAATACATTTGTGACTTTTAATAAACGTTTGTCAAGTGAATTGAAAGCTAAAAGTATTAAATCGTTAATGTTTATATACTTTATAGTGAATGATTTTCAATTTTTTGTCTAAATTTCATCAAAAAAAAATTAATTAAGCAATGGTTAAGTAAAAATTATTATAAAATGTTAAAATGATATAAGGTGAAAGTTGATAGTTTTCATTCAGAAAAAAATGTAATTCACAACATGACTATATGATTTCATTGTAAATGTTTGGCCTCAAGTATAGTTGTATGAGAGTAGACACTTGAGTTGTATCTTTCTAGTGACAGAAATGGCATTGTAATATAGACTTTTGAAACATACAATTGATTACCGATTGTAGAATCATGTAGATATGGATATCTATCATGTCTAGGTAGATTGGATTTCTACTCATATATTTTGTAGTCATATTATAGTTTATTTAATGTTAGTAATAATAATCATATTCAATGAAAGTTATCCTTTTTAATTAGTGTAAGAAATACATGAATAATTTTGTCATATTTTGTAAATTAATTAAATATTATAAAGGTCGTCTGACCTGCATCTTTACATATGTGATTACATGTCTCTAACAATAAGTTAAAATGATTATTTTATGTTAATTCTACAGGTCATGTATAATAAGCTAATATTTGTTATGCTTTTGTATTATATGTAATTTTTTAAAAGATTAGTTATATTCATTTACACAGCATTTCATAGATATAGATGTCTCAGATTATATATAGTTTGTTATGGTCAGGACATGAATGCTAACAATTTCTATTTATGTAATTTTTACAATTCAGCCTCCCAAAAAAACATGTTTATATTATCAACAGACTGAAAACTGGTTTATTGCATTACACACTCTGACAGTAAAACAAAGAAACATATTTACTAAGGTAAACAATATTTGAAATAGGTATGTCTTTTTGCAATACCATTATATGATAACTTTAATTCTATTGAGGAAGATAGAAAATTGGTAAACCACAAAAAAAATTGTAACCAGGACTATTGATCTGCAATATTCCATAGATATAAGGTTATAAATCAGTGTTTTTGTGTGATTAAGTATCTTCCCACTGCTTATTTAAATTTTGTCAATAATTTTTATGTGATATTAAAGCTTTTAACGTGTTTTATAATTTAGGAAAGTTGCTTTAAATGGTTTAGTGTTTATTAATCTAGGTTTTGAAAGCATTATTCAGTATTGAATTTATAAACACGACAATCTGCTGGAAAGAAAAGAAAAATAATATGCAAGAACCTGTATATCCTCAATGCATGGTGCTACAAAAAATATAATAGACAACTTATATTCCAAACCTGTTGTCTAAGTCTCCTCCAATGACCCATAGTAATTGTTCTTCTGTTCAGGACATTGAACACCCATGCAAGTCATCTGTTATGATTGTAAGGTCAGATCTTTAAGATTGTGTACTCTGGTCTGTTTTGGATATTTGTAGTTGAGGTTTTACAGTACAATATCATATAGGTACATATATAAAAAAAAATTTTACAAAATTTATACTCACTGTTAAGTTTTCTGTCCATCTATAAGAGGAAGCATAAATAACACTGATTTCCATGCTTAATAGTACAGTCATGTTAATGCAATCAAGCCTTAACTATAACCATTTATGTAAGTATTTAAATCATTAATATTTGATTAAGAACAAAATATAAGTAGACATTGTTCAAGAAGTAGTGAATTCAGAAAGAAGTTTATCGTGATACATATATATTTGAAACTATGCATACCTTAGAAGAATATACATCTTTATAAAAAAAGGACTGTTTTAAGGAATAAAAAGTAAAAAATGTTGGGAAATGCAAGTATTATAAACATAATAAAGTGTTTTTTCGCAAACAATGTCTTTAATTGGATTGCAATGAAATAAAAGTTTCAAATGTGTTATATAGTTTTCCTTATCTGTTGTTGTTTAGAACAGTTTTCATTGTAGAGTTGAATGTTTTATAATTCTGCATTGTATAAGTGTAATTTGTATATGTGAATATTCCTATGGACTTCAATTTATTTTTTGGCTTGTTGAATATAAAATCCCTTGGTATTATAAATCATTTTAATTGAAAACCTTTAGATTTTGACCAATAATAAGTTTGTCAAACATCGACACCAAAGCATTTGAATACTTTCTGTTTTTAAAAATTGTGGACACACTTGCATAAATACATTTTTTCCAAAACTCTGATTTTGAGATCTCAGAAATTTTGATTTGTGTACTAACCTCACAAATGAAGTATCTTCACTCTGCATTTCGAGAAAGAACCTTTTGGTGTCATTTTTATGGTTTAACAGAAGTGAAAAAAACGCTTATTTATATGTATTTTGTATTTTGTAACAAAAATATGCCTGAAAGAAGAATAAATATAGTTCTCTCATTAACATATTTGATGAACATATTTTTTCGCTGAGTTTCTACCACTCAATTTTCAATTTATAAAAAAAACCTATTTAAGACTGTTTCTACAATGATGGCAATTTTCTTTGTGTTCATCTTATAAGAGAAAAAATCTTAAAAATGTAGTGACAATTACAGCTTATGCAGACATATAATGGAATGCTAAGTAAGTGTAAACAAGATTTGTGAGTGTACTTCCATTCTCAGTTATATGAGAAATCTTTGATGTTGTAATCCCTATTTATATTGTTATTTTGCAGATTTCATATTTTGTAAAGAATATGATAATACCTAATATGATAAACTTTCAGAATTGAGAATGTGTTATTAGCTTATGTTATAGTTTAACTTGGCTTAGCTTTATAAACAAAATCATTTTTAAGGAAGTTTATATTTTACAAAAGGAACAAGCAAATCCGAGAATAAAAAAAAGAGCAGAACAGATCAAAAAGTATTAATATAAAAGATGTGGTATGATTTTCAATGAGACAATAAAAAATAGAGAATGCCAATGGAAAATGTGTCAAAGAGACAACAACCTGACCAAAGAGTAAAAAGAAGCAATGAAGGCCACCAATGGGTCTTCAACTCGCGTAAAAATTCTACACTTGGAGAGGCTTCAGATGGCCCCTACACAAAAATATGTGTACAAGTTCAGTCAAAATAGACGTCATACTAAACTTCTAAACATATAAAAGAACTAAAATTAAAAAAAAATTATACATTACTAACAAAGGCCAGAGTCTCTTGACTTGAGATGTGCAAAAATACAATTAAACATGTTTAGTGATATCTCAACTGTGCCCCTATACATCAAGTCAATGTAGATTGAAAAAACACACAGCAATACATAAACTCATCATAGATATCAGGATAAAAATTTTGTATTTGCTCCAGATGCATCTACAAAAGACTTATCAGTGATGCTGATGTACAAAAAAGGCCAAATAAAGTACGAAGTGGAAGAGCATTGAGGATAAAAAAATTCCTCAAAGTTTTGCCAAATATAGCTAATGTAATCTATTCCTGAGTAAGAAAAGCCTTAGTATTTCAAAAGTTCTTTATAAGTTTTGTAAACATTTAATTCATAGTTATGTTTATATCATTGATTAAACATGTCAACACAGAAGTGCTGACTACTCGGCTGCTACCAATACGTACAGTAAAATTCAGACTAAAAGAAGTCAGAGACTGATGTCAGAATAGCTAACAAAAAAACCTAAACAAAATGACAATGATACATAAATTCACAACTCTCTTGTTAGAAACAAAATAACATAGAAGGTTAACACCTATAGTGCTTGGATTGCTCATCTTGCAAATTTACCCCTATCATGAGCAACTTAAGACAAATTAGTTCTGAAGCGCATTAGATGCATTGGACTGAACCTTGCTTTACACTTTGAATACATAATGCAGATAAATCTGTTATTTCCAAATAGTTTGTGTTTCAACCATGGGTAACCAATGTCACAATATATACAAAAAATAAGTGTTTGTTCAGAATTTACAATCTCAATATTTTCAAGCTGCTGACCAAATACAAAATCGTACACTTTTAATAGCAGGCATGCAACTTTGAAAGAATGATTTCGTCACGATAATTTGGATGGACTGACGGACGGAGCCGAGTGGTTAGTATAACATTAAGTTGCATCTACTAGATTTCCTTTATTTTAACAAACTACACATATTAAAAAGACTATTGCATTATTTTTCGTATGCAGTGATCTTAACCATAACACTTTTCGTTAAAAATCCTGCAATCGAACAGCGCAAGTGCGTAATAGAAAAATAAATAAAAAGAAAGATTAACAAGGTATTTAATATAAGCCTATTCTGACAGAAATTATTCTAATTCACCAAATCAAAAAACTGCTGTTATGAGAGTTTAAAACAGAGACATATACTATTATGATTATGTCTCTTTTAAAACCAATGTGAATATATGGAAAATATACAATCACAACTTATATTATTGAACAATCATCTCGCTTATGTCTCAAGTTTTACATACTTCTATGATGATCATGATCATTTTTCTTAGCATCTCTTTGCACATAAACAACAGAACCTTACTGGTTCATTTATACTCACTCTCAATGCTTTGCTGAATATATGTTTATGCTACATTATTGTTAGAAGTCTCATTGCATTTACGCTTGCCTTCTTTTTACTTTATGTCATTATTCATTAGACATAAATAAAGCGATGTATTTTTAGAAAAATTGGTGAACGCATTTAAGTGCATATTGATTGGCTCATGCATGTTATTGCGCATCTTCCTTGTTCATAATTAAATACATAAATAATACCATATTACACGTGATTATGATTTTTAAAATAAATGAAAAGATTAATTCTAAGTAATTTAAGCGTGTTAATAAATTGGTACCAAGTGGTGCTTATATGTGATCATGTGCTGTCACAAGACACAAAATCAAGTTCAAGGGAATTTGTCGGTTTACCGAGAATACAGTCCGTGTTGTATGAGGTTACATAGAGGAAAGACCGTTAATTCAGATTTGTTGAAGAAACATGGAAACTCACTTTCATATTTCTTATTTATTTGATACAGAAAAATGAATTTTCTTCAAAGCATTTAACCATATCACATTTATGAATGTTATATGTATTATTGAAAAGTTCTTGAAAAAGGCACACATTACGAGAAATTAAGGAAGGAATGATACTCAGTTGTGCTTTTCGTCAGAACATAAACCAAACAACAGCATCGTTTTATCTGTTTTACTTGAAAGTAATGTAGTCACACTATGATAATTCCGTCATTTCTAAACGTTAAACGTTACCTGACTCATCATTTATGCTTTGCTCATTTGGACTTTATCACTCAAATATTCTAACAATGGGTTCGCTGATAAGTATGTTATTTTAACTCAGTCTGTTAATAGGTCCACTGAAAATAAAGCTATATGCATTGAATAAACGCAAGAGAATAGTGTTATCCTACACAAGGATTTAACATACATAATTTCCAATAGCTTTATGTTGTGCTACAATGAACTAAGTAGCCAAGTTTCTTCTTTTATAAAAATTCATATCTTAGTTTAATTTTAGTATATAAATTATTAATGATAAACGAATAAGGTATAGACAATTCACCTGGAAACTCAACATATACCCTCACGACACTTACCAAAGAGGAAATCCTGGATAATCATAGGTCTGTTCTTTGTTCCTTTGGTATTTCAACCAAAGATGAAGAACTGGATCTTCCATCACTGTATTGGATACCTAAACTACATAAGTGTCCTTACAAACAACGGTATATTGCTGGGTCTTCCAAGTGCTCCACGAAACCTCTTTCTAAATTATTAACATCTATTTTATCAGCAATCAAAGACGGGCTTCAAAGTTATTGTGAAACTGCCTATTCTAGAGGTGGCGTGAATCAGATGTGGATACTTAAAAATTCCAAAGATCTTTTAGAGTACATACAATCTAACTCTCTGTCATCTTGTAACAGTATTAAAACATTTGACTTTTCTACTCTTTACACAAGTATTCCACATTCCAAACTAAAAGACAAATTGAAAGAGTTGGTATTACTTTGCTTCATAAAAAAGAATGGCCAACGTAGATACAAGTATCCTGTCTTAGGGAGTGATAAATCATACTTTGTAAAGAATCACTCTGATTCAAACAAAAAATTCTCTGAAACCGATATTATCAAGATGCTTGATTTCTTGATTGACAACATATTTGTAACGTTCGGAGGACGTGTTTTCAACAGACTTTTGGCATCTCAATGGGAACAAATTGTGCCCCTCTACTTGCCGACTTGTTTTTTTTTATTATTATGAGGCTGACTTCATGCAGAAACTTCTTAGGAAGAAAGATAAGAAGTTAGCAATATCCTTTAACTCTACTTTCCGCTATATAGATGACGTTCTTTCACTAAACTATTCAAAATTTGGTAACTATGTGGAACGCATCTATCCCATCGAATTGGAGATAACGGATACTACAGATACAGTTAAGTCGGCTTCATATCTTGACTTACATCTCGAAATTCACAATGAGGGTCGGTTGAAAACAAAACTTTACGACAAAAGGGATGATTTCAGCTTTCCAATTGTGAACTTTCCATTTCTAAGTAGCAACATTTCAGCAGCACCTGCATACGGGGTATATATCTCCCAATTGAAACGATATTCCCGTGCTTGCATTTCCTATCATGATTTTCTTGATAGAGGGTTACTGCTTACAAGGAAGCTATTAAACCAAGAGTTCCAAATGGTGAAGTTGAAATCATCCCTTCGTAAATTTTACGGACGCCATCACGAGTTGGTTGACCGTTATGGAATAACCGTTTCACAAATGATATCGGATATGTTCCTTACGTCGTAACTACAATCCCCTTCCCTTTCATGAATGTGAGCTACCGAATTAGACTATTTACCGGATTTGTAATCACATAAGCAACACGAAGGGTACCACATGTGGAGCAGGATCTGCTTACCCTTCCGGAGCACCTGAGATCACCCCTAGTTTTTGGTGGGGTTCGTGTTGTTTATTCTTTAGTTTTCTATGTTGTGTCATGTGTACTACTGTTTTTCTGTTTGTCTTTTTCATTTTTAGCCATGGCGTTGTCAGTTTGTCTTAGATTTATGAGTTTGACTGTCCCTTTGGTATCTTTCGTCCCTCTTTTATTAGCTACTATACTTATTTTATCTTACAGTTCTGAAACTAGTTTTTACAAGAATGTTCATTTACTCATTTGCGTAACCTCACACAAACAAGATAAGCAATATGTGCCTTTTTCGCAGTGAACTTTGAAGTACATGTCATCGCATTTAGTGTAAGATTATTTTGCACTTCAAACGCACCCCTTCAAAAGTTATAAACTGGATAATTTCAACCACTACACATGTAAATAATCGCTATGATGACCACATTGTAGTTTATTCAATGCGACTAGTATTTCTTGGGGATGAACATAAATTTCAGTCTGTAATTTGAAGCAGTCAAGCTGTTCTTTTTCTGCACTGATAAATGTTGAAACTATATACACATTTGATGTTTATTAGGAAACATCTGGATTTTGCCTACTGCTTATGAAATAACTATTTGAAATATTGCAAGAAAGACAGCCTCCGATCTCAGGATTTATGCTGAAATGAATATAAATGAACAGTAATGGTAATTTGTTTTCAGTAACTCATCGATATGTTATGTTAATTATTGTTTTGCTTGCACATGTATATATCTTTTATTAATCCATAAAATGAAAGAAGAAATGTGAAGGATAAAGTTATTTACAAAAATACTTGTATTCATTTAAACATGGAGCCTTGGCTCACACCGAACAATACGATATAAAGGGCCACAAAATTACTAGTGTAAACCATCCAAACGGTCTAATCTATATAAAAAACGTGAAACGAGAAACACGTATAGATTACATAAACAAA
Source organism: Mytilus galloprovincialis (assembly GCA_037788925.1). Classification (NCBI taxonomy): domain Eukaryota; kingdom Metazoa; phylum Mollusca; class Bivalvia; order Mytilida; family Mytilidae; genus Mytilus; species Mytilus galloprovincialis. Next base: position 94,009,043 of record CM075333.1, read on the forward strand.
CGATTGTATATCAGATTCCCGTCTTAGGACAGGTGCAGCGGGATTAAACGTTTAAAGGATTATGTAAACTTGTGTTGATTCAATGCTTAACATATGGGAAATTTTATAGAAAATCCACAGCCTTTATCCTTGTACTCTCATATTTGACAATTTGATGATTTAAAAAAATAAATTATCAATGAAGTTATTGGTTAAAACAAATAAAAGTATGGACCAAATCAGGTAAACCATTTAGGGTGCGCTCGACTTAAGTGTCTCAGCACGAGGTATTTTGGAATTTACAGGTTGTTTAGAACTTATTGTAAAAAATAAACAAATTTTTTCAAATGTTTCAAATTTAATAACAAAAATCTCCGTATTAAAGACTGTGGATTTTTCTATAAAATTCTTGGTTTATTTGCCACAAAGTACTCTTTTTCTATCAAATGTAATGACACAGTAAATAATAATGCTTTGCATCAAGTTTCGCCCTGGTATATGTATAAAATGGTCTATCTCTATTATTCATTATATCTGTAGTTTTGATAACACTGAAGTTTGAAAAGTTCGTACAAAAAAGGCTACAGAAGGGATCATAAACCTTAATGGTACCAAACCTTCTCCCTTTTTCTGAAACAATAGTATAACATCACAACATAGAAAAACACACGATAAAATATCAATTGGAAGGCTTTACTCAATCATAAAACGTAAATTAACACACTATGAACGAATAAATTTGATCTGCGATACCTGAATGCAAATACATAGTAATAAGATATTTGGGAAAAACATTCAAGGCCAAAGAGCAAACAAGTCCAAACAAAGCCATGGCAAGACACCACCGCGAAATACTTTATAACATTTTGAAAGTAATCACTTTTGAAAAACACCGGTTTTCGTATTAATATACACAGGTAAATGAAAAATAATTTTGTCGTTTTAGGTATACTACTTCTGTGCATACAAAATTTTCCAATAATTAGGAATACCAAGAAAGTTCTGTCAAATAAATACCTAATTTAACAATAAAACTATTCAATTAGAGCTAGATAAAACTTCGCTGCACAGATTTAAGGAGAATTATCTTGATGTTCATACAAATGTAGTTCAAAGAAGTGAAAAATAGTAGATATTCCAAATAATCAAAGCTGGTATAGAGACAAGATCCAAATTAATATAAAATAACAAAAAAGCATTACAAATAGTATCAATAGGTCAAATTAACAAGAAAGTACGATTTGAGAGTACTCGCAGTCGCGCGTCTGGCGTATATATAAAATTTTAAATCCTGGTATCTATGATGAGTTTATTTACTGACAGCTAGTTAAAAGCATGTATGTTTTAAATCTATTTGTAAAGAAACACAGGCTAAAGAAGTGAAAGTGAAATCATGCCTCCAAAAGTGACCAACACCGAAGTGTGATAAATGCTACAAAAGTAAGAGTTCTAGAAATTGTTTAGTCTAAATCTGCTTTTGCTGGTCAGTTGGCTGGACGAATACGTCAGGATAAATTGCATGGTGAGTATATATATATATGTTGTGTACAAGTTATCATTTTGTACAAATTACAATTTGTACAAAACAATTGTACAAATTATAATTTGTATTTTGACTTTACAATTTGTACAAAAAGTGCCTGTACAAATTACAATTTGTACAAAAATCGACTCAAATTCACTAATAACTTGTACAATAATTTATAATATGGATTATGTTATAAAGAAATAAATTGATACACACTATAGAACCTTCAAAACCTTATTTACAAAATACAAAAACACCCAGAGACAGCAAATGTAATTGGTACATGCATGCCAGTTAATTCCTAAAGCGCAATGGCCCCTGTGTCAATTCTAATAGAATAAATAAAAATGACTTCAGTGACAATTCCGATAGACTTATAGAAATTGGCATCATTGAAAATTCGGATATTATGATCGATAGAAATTGGTCCCACTAAGAACTCTGATAGTATTATTGAAATTGGCCTCAGTGCAAATTCTAATAGTATAATAGAAATTGGCCTCTGTGACAATTCTGACAGTAATATTGGACGCATTCGCAGCTTCATAACAACAACTGCTTGCAAGACACTAGTGAACAGTCTAGTAACATCCAGACTAGATTATGGGAATATTCTGCTGAACGGTAACAACAAGACTACATTGAACAGATTACATAAAATACTACAAACAGCAGCAGCTGGTCTTATCATCAGGACAAGAAAACATGAACATATTACACCGATACTTGCTGATTTACATTGGTTACCCGTCCAATACAGACCACAATACAAAGTACTGACTTATATGTACTGTGCTTTTAATGACATTGGCCCTTTTTACATTCGGGAACTAGTCAATCTACACGTGCCAAACCGATCTTTGCGTTCAAGCTCCACAAAACTACTTACCGTTCTAAAAGTGAGGACGAAGACGTACGGTGAAAGACAATTTGTACAAAGTCAAAATATAAATTATAATTTGTACAATATTTTTGTACAAATTATAATTTGTACAAAATGATAACTTGTACACAACATATATAAAGATAGATACTAAAACGTTTTTCAATCAGTGTACAAAATCACATAACTAAAACTTTTACTTTCTTTTAACCTTTTCTTTTATTTATACATTTTTTTTATTTTCAAATTCACCAAGAAGTCAAAGTGGTTTTCTCTTTTTAAATCAATGTCCCTTCTTGAATGTAAACTGTGATCCAATAATTTATATTTACTGTTAACGACATTTGATCTTTACATAGATATCCTTTTAGTTAACATAAATATGCTTTTATTGTTTTATGTCATATTTATAAAAAGAAACACAATTATTACGAAAAAAAAATAAAAATAAAAAAAATCTATTTATTTGTAAAATAAGCAGCAAAATATATTACATAATGATCATAACGAGGAACAATGATTTCTTTACCTGATTATATCCCTTATCATCCAAACACATTGCACATCAAGTATCCCTTTCTCTCTCTATTATTTTGTTATATTAAAGTTTTAGTCAAAATCGTACTTTATAAAAGATTTTCATTCTTTTCCATATTGATTAACTGATATTTATTGTGAATGACTAGTCTTGTATACAATCGTGCTTTTTTTTTTGTATTTGCTTAATTTAAAAAGTTTGAAAACATTAATACGATTATATTTAGTATGATCTACTGCTTATGTTTGGATCGGGTCAGCGAGACTTATATATTTTTATTGTGTCGCCTGCGAAGAAAGTCGTTGCATCTGCGCTGATAGCGACAACGGTTATTAAATACTGTGATTATGTTTCACAGTCAAAACATTTCCATTTGTTAACAATGTAGCTATTCTAGCTGGATTTTAAAAGGTCCAAAAATGAATATTGTAATAGCGTTATAGCATTACAAAAAGTATTCTGCATCAAAAATACATAGCGACGTATCCACATTTATCTTACCTCCTATACATTTGTTAGAATATGATTGGTTAAGAGCGACCTCGTGGAGACCATTTATATTCCATATTAGGTTAGTAAAGTTCCATATTAGGTTAGTAAAGTTCCATATTAGGTTATTAGTGGAGTTGTGTCCCTTTATACAAAACACGGCGGCGAGAAAAATCTTAAAATGTTTCAACAGACGATTAAATGGATAATGAACGATTGAAATGAATTCCATTCATCACTTTTAAAGCTAACAAGTTGTTATTGTTGTAATTTGTTTTTTAATAGCCCTATGTAAGTTGGTTCATACTAATAGTCTAACAGTTTTAAAGACTTGATCACTTTTATAGACCACTACTCTAAATATCACATGTTAAGATAGTCGGTCAGATAAATTTGTAACATAGTGTGCTAGTGACCTAATACGATATATATGGGGTCAGTAAATTCCATATAGGGATTCTAGCTTCGCTCTCACCCCATATGGAATTTACTGACCCCATATATCGTATTAGGTCGCTCTCACCCCATTTGGAATTTACTGACCCCCATATATATCGTATTAGGTCACTAGCGCACTATGTAACTTATAATATCCTTCTGTGTTATACTGCATTTAAATATCATTACACCATCCCGTTTGAAAAAAAACTGTTTGCATCTTTTATTTGTATAGCGTACCTGTTATAAAGATACCAACATCCATAGCAGTAAACCACATACAGATTCTACCATTACAGATCTGATTTATGCAGCTTTGTCTGACGAATATCACTATAAAAAACAAATACTGACTGAAACTAAAAAATCACGAAAAATTTAAATGTTCGTCGTTTAATTTTAAAAAAGTTTTTAAGACTGTTAGAATATGAAACAACATTTATTTTGAAAGGTATTTCTCATTGCTTACTGCATAAAAAAGAGTCTGGAAATCGTTGAAAATCAAACACACCATCTAAAAAGTAGGTCTCTATTTAATTGCCTAAACATTGTATATAAATAATAACTTAGTATTTATATTTTCAAACCAAGAAGATGGTTCCAGAAATGTTCAAACATAAATTGTAGTATCAGATATTAAAACAATTCTCGTTTGTCATTCCAGTCGATTTTCATAAATCATAACAGCATATTTAAATATTCAATAATTATTTGGGAAATAAAAGGAATCGCATTAACTCGAAACGTTTCGAGACCGCAAGCATCGATATCATAAAATTATCCCCCTATTTATTCATCACCTTTCATGACAATCAATACTGAGTTTACAAGGTCACGACAAGGAGTGATTGATTGACTGTTGTTTGTTATACCTCAAATGAAAAATATTTCATGCATGCTTAGGACTAAAACAATGCATACAAAATGTAAGTTCTGCAATGCCGTGTATAGCTGCAAATACACCCCGCCCATCAAAACGAACTTGCCGCTTTGTCAGTGTTTAAAACTTTGATCGGAAAATAACAAAGGGATAACATCAATGCAGATGAATTTTCCAGGCCAAGAACAAAGGATGTCAAAGAACTTACTGGAAGTGTTCTACTGCAAACTGTCCTACCATCATTAATACTCTGAGAAATGTACCTACCAAAGTCTGCGATAACCACAAGCATAGGTCTGTCCACATGAGATGAAAGTATATGATGTCATTCAGCGAACAAAAAACTCGATACCCAGATGAGCTGACACCAATTCCAACTATTAACGACGAAAAATTAAAAAAAATTAAAAAAGGAACGTCCCTCATACAATGGCAAAATCAAAAGATAAAATACATCAAACGAATTGATAACAACTGGCATATTCCTGGCTTGGTACAGACATTTTCTTATGTGGAAAATGGTGGATAAAACATGGTTTTATAGCAGCTAGCTTAACCTCTCACTTGTATAACAATCACATAAAATGTCCATCATATTGATAACGATGTGTGAACAAAACAGACAGATATAATAAGTAAAAATGTTGAAAATAGGGATACAGCAGTCAACATTGAGTTATAATCTTAATCACTATAAAAACAAACAAATATGTAACAAAGAAGCACAAAAAGACATATAGACAAAGCACATTAGCAAAAATGAAAGACAAGTATACAAATGTATAAGTTTTGGCTAGCCACAAAACAACAATTCTTAAAATGTCCTGTACCAACTCAGGAATATGGCAATTGTTGTCTTATCGTTCGTTTCTGTTAGTGTTGCATAGTTTGTTTTTTTGCACTTTAGTGTTTCTGTTGTTTCGTTGTTTTCCTCTTATATTTGATGTGTTTCCCTTAGTTTTAGTTTGTAAACCAGATTTGTTTTCTCACAATCGATTTTTGACTTTCGAACAGCGGTATACTACTGTTGCCTTTATTTACAACACCACAATTACATAAAGATAGGATGTATATGGGGAATGCATTATTCGAATCTTATTAAATTCAAAAGAAACATTTTACATAAACAATAAGTAAAATTAACAAAATACGGAACGGAATAGTTTTCAAAATATCTAAATCTTTTTCCAAATCAGTGTATATAAATTCCTTTGATCTTTGACTAATACATGACATAGACTCATCTATATGTTCAAGAACTATGCATGTGATGATCTAGATACTGTGGATAATTTTACTGTGAGTGTTATTAAGTGTATTTTAAATATGGGTTTGTCTTTTTCAGCCTTTTAATTTTGTAGCATTAAATTCAAAATCAAGGCTGACTATCATTAAGATTACAGTTCAAACCCTAAATTATATTTGTAATAATTATGCATGATTCAATTGATTTTTTTGTTTCTGTTTTAAGCCTTTTCTTCCTCATTACTTTCAATATGTAAGATATTAAGATGTTCCTTTTATATCAATTCACAGTACATTCATATTTTTAATTTTCTATATAATTCATTATCATAATTCCTCATAAATAAGTAAATTGCATGTAGTATGCATCCTGTAGAACTTACTTTAAATAAAGCTAATGATAACAATGACCACTGCCCTTTCCTCGATCTTGATATCTATATCATAAACGGGAAGCTTAATACAAAAATTTATGATAAAAGAGATGATTTTTCATTTCCTATTGTTAATTATCCATTTTTAGATGGTGACGTTCCCTTGTCACCATCTTATGGTGTTTATATATCTCAACTTGTACGATTCGCTCGTGTATGTAACAATGTATTAGATTTTAGCGAGAGAAATTTATGTATTACTGAAAAATTATTACACCAGGGTTTTCGATATCACAAACTGGTCAAAACATTTACTAAATTTTATCACCGGTATAAGGAAATAATTCGTAAATATAACTCAACATGCAGACATCTTATACGTTCAGGTATTTCACATCCAAAATTTTATGGAAATATTCTTTATAAAGCACAAAAATGTCAGTATTCTCCTCAGAAACTAACAAAACCTTTAAATAGACTTATTAAAAGGGGATATAGTTACGATACTGTTGTCAGGTCATTAAAGATTGCATATTTTGGCTTTAACATTGATTCACTGATAGGGTCTTTGCATCGGAACTAAACACATTTATTTCTAAAAAAACAGTTGTTGGCATGACACGGGTTATGTTCTTCTCATATATTTTATGATAGTATGATACTAAACCCCTAACGGGAGGGATTGTACCTGATATTCATATGATGAAGACATAATCTTTCAATCAGTTTAATTGAGGTCTGGAGCTGGCATGTCAGTTAACTGCTAGTAGTCTGTTGTTATTTATGTATTATTGTCATTTTATTTGTTTTCTTTTGTTACATCTTTTGACATCAGACTCGGACTTCTCTTGAACTAAATTTTAATGTGCGTATTGTTATTCTTTTACTTTTCTACATTGGCTAGAGGTATAGGGGGAGGGTTGAGATCTCATAAACATGTTTAACCCCGCCGCAATTTTGCGCCTGTCCCAAGTCAGGAGCCTCTGGCCTTTGTTAGTCTTGTATGATTTTAAATTTTAGTTTCTTGTGTATAATTCGGAGTTTAGTATGACGTCCATTATCACTGTACTATTATGCATATTTTAGGGGCCAGCTGAAGGACACCTACGGGTGCGGGAATTCTCGCTACATTGAAGACCCATTGGTTGCCTTCGGCTGTTGTTTGCTCTATGGTCGGGTGGTTGTCGCTTTGACATATTCACCATTTCCTTTCTCAATTTTACGTATTTACCTTGCAGTGAATTAAATTTAAATTGAAAAAACAAATTATCCTTTAACAGCTTTTGAACTTTTTTGTAGTTATAGAAGAATGTATTTTTAAAATTTAAAAATGTAGGAATAGCAGGACTTCATTATGAATTAAGGCCACCTACTGTTGTTTTTTTTAATTTATTTATCTTGATCACGTGTTATAGTGGTCTGTTTATTTGTCTTTTCTTCTATTTCAAACCTTTACTGTATAGTCCATTTTTAGCATTATCCTTTTGGTTTGGCTCGATATTTAAACATTCAGTCAATTTGTGTAATTGTACTATGGTCATTTTTGTTTGCTTATTTTCATTTTTTCGTATGTGATTTGTCTGTAGTGTCTAATTGTTATGTTGTTCACATAACTATTTGGTTTTCTAGACCGATTAAGATCATAACACAATGATAACTGCTCACCCCATTTTTTGACAGTATTACCTATATGTATAATGACCCCCTATAATGCCTTTTTTTTTGGCACACATGGTTGTCAATACAAGTACCTGGTGCCTGTACCAAATCAGGAACATGGCAGATTTTTTTCCATTCGTTTTAATGTGTTTTAAATTTTTCTTTGAGTTTGGTTTGGTGTTTTTGTTATTTTATTGTTTTTCAATATTCACACATGTTTAGAACGAATCAATGTTCAATAATTCAGATTTAAGATAAGTTGCACACTTAAAATACATGAATGTTTATCGCCTGTGTATATCACGTTTTTCATAAATTGTTTTTAAAACACAAAGTCATGTGATCAGTTGTGTATTTATCTTCCTGGACGCCACCTTACCAATACAATGAAATACTTGTAGTTATCAGGTAAATCAAAGAATCTAACATGATTTGTATAAATCTGTTGTTCTCCCTATATCCGTTAAGGCGAGGTGAACGTAATTAACTACTCCACAGATTTGTATCTAAATGTTACATGTGGATTCTGCTTGTAAACATACATCAGAAAATAAAATAAAAAGGGGGTAACCGTTTTCGTTTTTCAAATACGAGCTGTGGAAACTAACAGAATTATACGTCAGAAATAAAATAGGAGAAATCATAAAAAACGGCATATATTTTTACTTTATCTTGATTTTCTAATTCGTTGGTCTACAGATATTTTTTTTTAAAATCGAAATGCAAATAAAAAATAAACGACGAATCCATTGTTGAAAAAAGTCCTTAGCAACCGTGCTTGTTTTCAAACTATATCCTCTTAAAGTTAAAGTTTAAGCCTAAAATTAGAAAATATTCGGCGACGTTATTGATGTCTTCTGTAACGTCACCATAAATTCTACTCTATAACGTTATTATACCCATTGTACATGCCGTACAGTATCTTTACACAATCGTGAGTATGTGTAACACATTTTCCTAAGTAGACGAAATGCTTTAAAATAAAAGCGTAATCGATTAATAAGGAAATAACTGTAAAATAATTAAAGATATGTCTGCTGCCTAAAAAATTTGCAAATTGGTAAATAAATATACTGCAAGTGTAAGAAAGTTTCTTGATTATTCAGGGTTCCACATATTTTTTCAAATGTTTACATGTATTGTCCTAATAATTATGAATCAAATATCGAGTTGTCCATATTATCACACTGTTATAACGATTCTATCCGGCGCTATTCGAGGTAGTGCATACAAAACTCATATTCTGTTTGCCAGGTTCGAATTCATACATGTGCACGTGATACAAATCTACAATTTTGAAAATTTCCTGTCTCGATCGCTTTCTAATTTCTTTAAAGGGGCACTAGCTACGAGATATATAAAAAAACTAAAGTAAGATTTTTTTTTGTTCAATCAATAACAAAAGTAAATTAGTGAAATAATTAATTCGCTTTTAGCAGCCAAAATGGTTCAATTTTGTCAAATTAAACGAAGAAACATTGATAATTACTCATTCACTTGCAAGTGAATTAGTCGACCTCATTAAATCCGTATTCATGTGAACTTCAATTTAACCCCTTGCTAGAGATTGACAACGCATGCATTGTACGTGTACTGGTTATTTAAAGAAAAAGAATGTCAACAATGAAAGTGAAACTACGGTAAATCATTTGAATACTGATTCGATCCATATAAAATAATTCTTATACGGTTAAAACAATGAGAAACATATACTTGTAATCAATAAAATAAACTCAAACAGACCTAAAAAAAATCAAATTGCACGTGTTGGTTTAATCTATTCACATCTTTATTTATGTTTACATCGCTTATATGGTCATCTGAGGTCAAATCGATAGTTAATTAGATGGCGTCTGGACTAAAATACACACGAAACGAACCTACATATTATCTACCCCATGCTCTGTAAACTGTTTATATTAGACTTTTTGTAGTTTGGATAAATGTTTTACACTATTATAAATCAAATATGAGAATTTGAGTCATATCGGTGACCACGAATTTGACAGCTAGTGCCCATTTAACTAAACGGTTAAGTGTTGGAGATTCAGTAACAAAGAAATTTATTCTTGAATCATCATCTGTTAAATATCCACATTTACGACTTTCAAAAAATAAGAAATCTGAAAATGCATATTTTCTTGAGAATGGCTGTTATAAGGTCATTATATGAACCCCCATGTGTATTTCAACTAAATAAAAAAGAGATCGGAGTTGTTTTATATAATTTCCCATTGGATAGATCATTGTGTTATGCCTTAGGTAGCAATACACAGTTCGATCTTCTCAATTCAATTTAATGTAAAAACGAGCAGAAATGCATATGCTTTTTTTTGCTTATACTTTAGTTTTCTATATTGTGTCATGTGTACTATTGTTTGTCTGTTTGTCTTTTTCGTTTTAAGCCATGGCGTTGTCAGTTTATTTTCGATTTATGAGTTTGACTGTCCCTCTGGTATCTTTCGTCCCTCTTTTTCAGCTTTTATCTCAAAAAACTAAAGCATTCAAGCAAATCTGACATGGGGTAAAAGTGTTCATTTGGTAAAATTGTACCAGTCCTGAAATATTCAGATGAATGTGATAACCCGTTGTCATGTTGCTACTACTAAATTGGTATTTTGAAGGAAATTTTGCATTATTTTTTATATTATCTTGGATATTAATAATGATAAATATAAACTGCAAACAGCAAAAATGTTCAGCAAAGTAAGATCTACAAATAAGTTGCAATGATCAAAATAGTTAATTGACCTCTTAAGGAGTTATTGCAATTTAAGGACTTTTTTTAACAATTTGATTATCATGTTATCTAACTTTAAAAAATCTTCTAATCTGACACAAAAAAAAACAATTCCAACCAAACTTAAGCTGAATGATCCTGAGGATATCTAGAATAAAGTTTGTTTTATTTTCTGTTTCGTCAAAGCACATGGTCGCCATGGCTAAAATAGACCAAAGGGGTAAAATGCATATTTTTGCTTATATCTCATACATTAGAGCATTTAGAGCAAATCTGATTGAGGTAAAAGTGTTCATAAGGTAAAGTTTTATAAGTTCTGAAATTTTCAGATGAATCTGATAACCCATTTTGGGTTGCTGCCACTAAATTGGTAATTTTAAGGAAATTTGTAGTATTTGTTTATTATCTTTAATATCATTAATGAAAAAGATAAACTGTAAACATCAAAAATGTTCAGCAAAAAAAGATCTACACATAAATTGATATGACCAAAATTGTCAATCGACCCCTTAAGGAGTTATTGCATTGTAAGGACAATTTTTCACAATTTGTTTATCATGTTTATTAATTTTAAAAAATCTTCTCCTCTGAAACTACTTAACCAATTCCAACCAAACTTAAGCTGAATGATCCTTAGGGAATCTAGAATAAAGTTCATGTTTATTTTCTGTTTCGTGAAAAAAATGGCAGTCATGCTAAAATAGAACACAGGGGTAAAATGCAGTTTTCGGCTTATATCTCAAACACTAAAGCGTTTAGAGCAAACCTGATATGAAGTAAAATTGTTCATTAGGTCAATATAGATCAGCCATGAAATTATCAGATGAATCTAACGACCCATTGATTGGTAATTTTCAGGAAATTTTGGAGTTTTTAGTTATTATCGTGAATATTATTAATGATAAAGATAAACTGTAAACAGCAAAAATGTTCAGAAAGTCAGATCGACAAAAAAGTTGATATGACCAAAATTGTCAATCGACCCCTTGAGAAGTTACTGTCCTTTTAGAACAATTTTTCAAAATTTGTTCATCTAGTTTGCTTGCTTTCAAACTGCTGAATCAATTTCAGCAAAACTTAGGTTGAACAAGTTTCAGAATATCTAATACAAATTTTGTATTTTATTTCCTTATACGTCAAGAAACATAGCCACTGTGACTAAAATGGAACAGAGGGGGTAAAATCGACAGATACAAACAACATTTAAATTGAATTTTTAAGACACTCACTAATATATATTGAAAAGCAAAATTATCATTGAAGAAAGATTTTATCCCAGGAATAGATTACCTTAGCCGTATTTGGCACAACTTTTTGGAATTTTGGATCCTCAATGCTCTTCAACTTCGTACTTGTTTGGCTTTATAAATATTTTGATATGAGCGTCACTGATGAGTCTTATGTAGACGAAACGCGCGTCTGGCGTACTAAATTATAATCCTGGTACATTTGATAACTATTTACACCACTGGGTCGATGCCACTGCTGGTGGACGTTTCGTCCCCGAGGGTATCACCAGCCCAGTAGTCAGCACTTCGGTGTTGACATGAATATCAATTATGTGGTCATTTTTATAAATTTCCTGAATATAAAACTTTGAATTTTCGAAATACTAAGGATTTTCTTATCCCAGGAATAGATTACCTTAGCCGTATTTGGCACAACTTTTTGGAATTTTGGATCCTCAATGCTCTTCAACTTCGTACTTGTTTGGCTTTATAAATATTTTGATATGAGCGTCACTGATGAGTCTTATGTAGACGAAACGCGCGTCTGGCGTACTAAATTATAATCCTGGTACCTTTGATAACTAATTAAGCAAAAAATAACAGGTGAGCGATTCAGGCCTCTTGTTTTTGAACCTCTTGGTAGATATATTTCTATGGTTTCAGGAAAGGTATCACACTCATTGATTGAAATAGTAAGCCTTTTTTGTTAGAAAGGAAGGGAAAGAGGGTGTTTAAAAATTATGAGTCAATTTTAAGTTTGTTTCCTAACTGTGCATAATTGCTACCTTATGGCATTTGACAAAGCACAGAATTGCTTATCTTTTGAAAAATCATACCACAAATCTATTGATATTTAGATTATAGATACAATTCGTAGGGAGAAACATCTTTTAGTATGACAATATATTTTAGTTTTGTTGTTTATTGTCATTAGCAACCAATAAAGACATTTTGACAAAAGAACATGGATCGGTCATAATTTGATACTTTATTGGCTACCCCTTGGAAAAGAAACAATGGGCGTTATGTAGGAACATTAATAAGGAACGCTTGATATTCTTTTTTGCGAATAATTCAAATTTATTATTTTAGCAAGTATAAAGTTACAATTAAGCATGAATTATGTCTCAATGTGTTCCCGCTGTTATAAATTAATTCAGTATTTGCATAATTTTAACAAAGGCTTTGGTATGCTAATACACAACAAAATTGACACTCTAGAGCTTTAAAATAGCTTTAATTTGTAAAATGTGTCTACTGTTAAGGTTAATTTATGTTTTAAACAAGAAAAGACAAGCACAGAAGGTATAGTTTTAGAAATTTGACTAAAACAGTAGAATTTACACTTTGACATGGCATGTTTCTTCAAGTCACTTTTCTGTTGCATTTCAGTGTCAACTGCTAACCTTCATAAAATATTTATTTTTAACTTATTTTCAAAAGTAGCAGGCCAATTTGCTCGGTTTAGCTAGCAGAACAACAACATTCATTTAAACTGGAATTTGAAAGAAAAACTGTTTAACCTTAAGGTAGCAATTCACAGTTAGAAGTTTAGTTTCGCAATATGGCCATGTTAAGTTTTTTAAATATAAAAGTTTTTGTACAATAAAATAGATTTTTAGATAGTTGAAGAATAATAAAGCCTTCTATGTGTGTTTATATGAACATTTGTATTGTTTTTAGCATGTTTTATAGGCCATTTAAATGTTTGACAGTCCGTATTTTCCTATCCGTACCACCCATAAATCTAGCAATTATTGTGTTTTATTTTCAACAAAGATTTGACGCTCGATCTTTTCAATTCAATTTTATGGAAAAACGAGCAGAAATTTATATGCCTTTTTTGGACCTCTTTATATATAAATATTTCTATGGTTTCAGGATTTCTATGGTTTCAGGAAAGGTATCACACTAATTGATTGAAATGTTCCTTTTGAGACTTTTGTGACATGTTCACACACCCCCTGTTTGCATTATTTGTATCAAATAAATTCAGATTGTTGCCATGGTTCTCTTTCCATAAATATACACATGTACAACACACATATTAAGCCGTATTTGTTAGAAAGGAACGGAAAGAGGGTGTTTCAATAATTATGAGTGTTAATTTAAAGTTTTTTCGGAACTGTGCATTGCTACCTTAGCATTGTGAGTATTATAATGCTATAGTTGTATTATCATGTAGTTCTAAAGCTTTCTATGTTATACATGTACTGGTGTATAAATGATATAAGAATGAACCAATGGCGATGTTATGAGAATGTATCGATACTTCCAGTATAATGCTAATAAAATGTTTGTAGTGTAATTTCAATATAATGTTTCCAGTGTAATGTGGCCAGTTACCCCCTGTTTAAAAAAATTTCAGAAGTATTTATTAATAAAAAGCAATTATCTCATTGAATTTTAGACAATTCTATCGTTTAATGACTCTTTCATAAGGAAAACTTAAATTTTCCCTAAATAAACAAAATAAAATATCCTAAATGTCGTTAAAAACAAAGTCAGTGATATTTTATTGAAATTTGAAATAATTATGACAGAGTAGTCTTATACAGGAGCTTACGAAAAATTTATCGCCAAAAAAATTCGACACCCCAGATAACTTATTGAATGAAGTGGATAAAATTCAGCAGTTATAATAGTGTAGGCAACCACAAAGGCCTTCAACCATGAGAAAAATCTATAACGTTTAGTCATTTATAAAAGGCCCTGACATAGTAACATATTTTTTTCCCCTCTCCCTTTTCCGGGAACCCCTACATTTTGCACTCTATAATTCTATAATAAAATTTAATTTTGGGACTTGGGAATAAAAGAAATACTTCAAAATTGTATTCTCTGCTTCTGAATAATAAGCAAAGCACAACAAAAGAATACGCATCTCGCCATCCTTTCAAAATTGGAATTTGATCAAGAAAAAACAACATGTTCTTTTTTTTATCATCATATATATTTTCAGTTTCGACCATGGTTTCAAATTTAAATTTTATTTTCTCAAACAATTGCGGACGGAATAAAAGACACCTGTTTATCTTATGTTCCTTTAGAACTGAGATAATTGTCATAGTCCTCAATTCTTAGTTAATGTGTAATGTTTTGTAGACGGAATTTCTTTTGTTCGTTTTTTCCCCATTTTCTGTTAGCTTTGTTCATCAACTTATACATATTATATAATGTTACGCTTGTGGTCAATTACCCCTTATTATCGTTAATAGGGGGTGTAGGACCTTTATCGGGACTCCGGGATCCAATGTTTTTAAGCTCGGGATTTCGGGATTTATTCTTTCGGGATCCGGGTTTATTTTTTTTCGAATTTCGGGATTTTGGGATTTAAATTTCTCTAAATTCTGGACCTCGGGATTTCATGTTTTTATTAAGCCCAGGATTTCGGAATCAGGACCCCTCGTACCCCCTCCCCATCCCCCTTATTATACTTTTCACACAAATATAAATCATCCGAAAACTTTCATATGCATAAAAAAAACCGGGACATGCCAACGTCTTTCTAGTTCAACACACACATTTACATGCAATTTACCGGCAATTATTCGTTACCTACAAGTTTACTATTTACGCTAGTGCACTGTGAATTTCATTTAAAACTTCGTGGTCAATTCTGGTTTGATTTAGAAGCAGAATTGTCACTGGTTTATTTGTTTATTTTTACTTTCTGTTGAAATAAATACGAGTGGTAAAACAAAAACAGTGGTAAAAAATGCAGACTAACACACAATAGGATACTAAGACTTCTGATTAGAGTAATTCTTTGAAGTAAGGAGATAGCACAGGAATACTTGTTTGTGTTCATGATAACAATATGTGACTCTGACAGTTAAGTTTTTATTCCACCACAGGGAACGAAAATGACAACGAGATATTACATCACCTAAGTTTAAATTTTTTTTTTATCTCTTATAGACTTTTTGGTAAAAAATTGACCATTTGGCAAGAAATCTCGAGGTCCTGAATTAAAAGAAATTCAAATCCCGACATCCCGAAAATCGAAACAAAAATTCCCGGATCCCGAAAGGATCACACCCGAACCTATAGTGGCCGGTTAAGGCCATTAGGCGTTTTCTCGTTTTTGCACTTCATATTCTGTAGGGCTAAAACGCGAAAACGAAAAGTCAGTTTTGACTAAGCCATTTCGAGTTTTTGCGTTTTCGCTTTTCGCGTTTGCTGAAGGTTTCGTAGTTTCATTTAGATAACGTGCTATTGTGCTTGAAAGTAATCCTTGTTTTATGAAAATTAATGTATATTCCAAGTGAACCAGAAATGTATGCTTCGATACTAATACGGAAAAATGATTTATAGATAAATGAACTCAGGAAAAGTAAAACATGAGAAGTCAATAATTTATTACATTCCGAAAATGAAATGTCACTATTCATTTTATAAATTGCCCGAAATGAACGACCTACAGTTGTAAATAGTTCATCGAAAAATTGCATCTCTAAATATAAGCAAAGGCGAAAAGGCGAAAAGGCGAAATCGCGAAAACGAGAAAACGCAAAAATGGGAAAAAGCGAAATCGCGAAGTCGAAAAGGTGAAAACGCGAAAACACGAAGTCGAAAACGCAAAATCGGAAAGAAAATATATTTCGCGTTTTTACGTTTTCGACTTCGCGTTTTCGCCCTATAGAATATGACGGACGAAAATGCAAAAACGCGAAATGGTCTTAACCGGCCAGCATACGATCCCGACGCCCCGAATAAGGTCCTACCCCTCTAATTACGTATACGTGGATATTATCGAGTGTAAAATACCACCCTCATCGCTTGTTATGTGTCATTTTTATCAATTTTATATTCATGAAAATGATTTTTCAGAACAGATAATTGATATGAAAATGTTCTGTCGTGAGAAATATTTATACATTTGTATATCATTAACAAATCGATAATATCGAAAATTTGTGTTAACGAATGCGAAAGGATATCTCAAGAACGTTATGCAATACACCCGAGAACATTATATTAGATACACGAATTATTTCAAAAGAGTGTCCACCATGCACTTGCACTGCACTATCATTAGAATAGTAGAATAAAACGATAATATGTAAATGAATGATTATAGTTATCAAAGGTGTCAGGATTATAATTTTATACCCCAGACGCGCGATTCGTCTATACAAGACTCATCAGTGACGCTCAGATCAAAATAGTTATAAATCCAAACAAGTACAAAATCTAAAAGCATGGAGGACCAAAACTTCCAAATACAAAATACGGCTATGAAAATATATTCCTGGGATAAGAAAATCCTTAGTTTTTCGAAAAATTCAAATTTTGAAAACAGGAATTTTTTAAAAATGATCATGAAAATATATATGACTGTTATATCGTTTCACAGATGATATCGGATATGTTCCTTACGTCGTAACTATAATCCCCTTCCCTTTCATGAATGTGACCTACCGAATTAGACTATTTACCGGATTTTTTTTATCGCATAAGCAACACGACGGGTGTCACATGTGGAGCAGGATCTGAAAAAAACAGAAACTGCTTACCCTTCCGGAGCACCTCAGATCACCCCTAGTTTTTGGTGGGGTTCGTGTCGTTTATTCTTTAGTTTTCTATGTTGTGTCATGTGTACTATTGTTTGTCTGTTTGTCTTTTTTATTTTTGACCATGGCGTTGTCAGTTTATTTTAGATTTATGAGTTTGACTGTCCCTTTGGTATCTTTCGTCCCTCTTTTATACAAATATTTAAAATATATATATAACAATAATCCAGAGTTTACTGATAACAAATGACAATATCACTACAATATAATAGTTATTTCGGTCAGGTTGAATTCCCTGTCAGTTATTCATCATCCAAACAGGAACTTGTCTCAGAATAAAATATATTTATGCACCTTAACCTATTTTTGAGGTAAAAATATACGATTTTTTCTCTGAAACAATTGTGTGTAACCTTCCATCAGAACTTGCAGTCATCCGATGTTTAGTACTTCTGTACTTTGATTATAATTTTAGTGCAGAAGTATGGGATCAATGAGACACAATTTATTGTTTAAAGTTTAATTACACACTGATTGAAAACCAATTTCCTTTCATTTCAAATTGTGAAGGATTTACATAGAGAATACTTTGATTGTTATTTTTTTTAAATATATATCAGATATACATCAGTTTTGCAAGGGAATTCAATATTTCAACCCTGTCTAGATCAAATATTTTTACATATTTTGGTTAGCCTTGATCTTTATAAATGGAAATTAAATTCTGTGTTGGTATCATTTAGTTACAGCAGTAAAAATATATACCAAAATATCATAGTAACTTTTGGAATAGTATTCTATGGCCATGATGGCACAGAGTAACCTTTACTGGAATATTGAATCTCTTTTCCAGTTCTGAAATTGTTTAAAAAAAGATAAAATATGTTTATCTATTTGTAGTTGTTTTATATGCGTCTGTAGTATAAAAATGTATTTAGTAATAAGAGAATGTATTATTGTAAATAACATACGCTAATTATATATACACAATAGTACTAATAAGGTGATACCTTTGATAACTATTTACACCACTGGGTCGATACCACTGTTCGTGGACGTTTCGTCCGCGAGGGTATCACCAGCCCAGAAGTCAACACTTCGTTGTTGGCATGAATATCAATTATATGGTCATTTCTATAAATTTCCTGTAAACAAAACTTTAATGTTTTCGAAAAACTAAGTATTTTTTTATTACGTTTTTTTTGTTACGGTACATGTACTTATCTATCCCAAATTCATGTATTTAGTTTAAATGTTTAATGTTATATTTGTAATTCTCATCGGATTTTGTCAAATGTGTTCACGTCTTTTCTATTATATTCATGTGTTATGGTAAAGAAAATTAATGACCGCCTTCATTAATTAGATTTCATTTTGTTCAACGTAATCTGTACGATGGTTTACGTTTGAAGTTAGATTAAAAACAAACCGGACATATAATATAGTTAATTGCTACCTTAGTTTGCTATTAATAAGTATTGAAATGTGCATTGTTATTAAATGTAATATCAGTATTTAGTTCAAATATAATCTTAAATCAATCCTTATTCTATCTTATTCATTCTAATGTGACGTCATTTTTCATTTTTTGATGATCTGTTTTACAAATTCAAATGTGAAGTAATTTTTTTGTCATTTTTTACAATTTCAAATATGACGTCAATTGGCGTTAAGGTTTAAACTTATTCGGATGTGCTGCATTTCGTCGGGTTCTGTAGTGTATTTCGGTTGTTTTCTGTAATTAGTTAATACTTCAGTTTTATCATATATCTTTTGTATAGTCCATTTATAAAATTTACTGTTTGCAAAAGTATAAATTATTCTAAATAATAGTGATGTTCTGGTACCTAACAGAAAACACTGGCCGGTTTTTTGCACAACTTTTTTGAATTTTGGTCCTCGATGCTGTTCAACTTTGTACTTGTTTCGGCTTTCAAACTTTTGTATCTGGGCGTCACTAGTAAGTCTTGTGTGGACTAAATGCACTTCTGGCGTATTAAAATTTTAAAATTGTTGCCTTTTGTTAGCTATTATTCGTGTGTTTCTTTGTCAATTATGTTCTCCTATTTATTTATATTTTAGTCCTGTAATGTTGTGTTGTCATTTTAATGTTATATTTCACATGGCCATAAAAGAGGGAGTTTTAGCCTGCCACAAAACCAGGTTCAACCCACCATATTTTCCTTTAAAAATGTCCTGTACCAAGTCAGGAATATGTACATTGTTATATTATAGTTCGTTTCTGTGTGTGTAACATTTTAACGTTGTGTTTCCGTTGTGTTGTTTGTTTTCTCTTACTTTTGAGTGTGAATTCACATTACTATAAGACGTGTCACGGTACTTATCTATCCCAAACTCATGTATTTGGTTTTGATGTTATATTTGTTATTCTCATATGATTTTGTCTAATGCTTAGTCCGTTTCTGGGTGTGTTACATTTTAATGTTGTGTTGTTGTTCTCCTCTTATATTTAATGCGTTTCCCTCAGTTTTAGTGTGTTACCCCGATTTTGTCCATGTATTTATGAGTTTTGAACAGCGGTATACTACTGTTGCCTTTATTTATCCCAGAAATAGATTACCTTAGCCGTATTTGGAATAACTTTTTGGAATTTTGGATCCTCAATGGTCTTCAATTTTGTACTTGTTTGGCTTCATAACTTTTTTGATCTGAGCTTCACTGATGAGTCTTATGTAGACGAAATGCGCGTCGGCGTATTAAATTATAATCTTGGTACCTTTGATAACTATCAACAACGGGACGTGACTCTTACATTACTATCGGAACTTCTTAGACATAACTTTCGACACATTGATGTGTCGCATTTGTGTATAACAGCATATGCAGTTGCACAAATTTGACACAGGCCTGTTCATAAAATGCCTCATCAAATACATTAAATTCAGCTTAGTTTCCCAAGAATTAAGAATAAAATTTCATTTGATGTATTGCAAAAAATTGACGCGACAAGTGACGACCTTGGGTTTGAAAGCTTCGTATTCTAACTCAGTACACTTATTCAAAACAATTTGTATGTTAGAACTTCTACAAGTATACACAATTGTCAATTGTAACGTACATGATGCTTTGATTTCATTTGATATGATTTTTTGGAGGAAACATACTTGTTTCCGTTGAAGAAAAAAGGACAAAAAAATGCTTGACGAAATTGGGTCAAACCGAGGTCAGCGTTCCGACTGGACGTTCTAATTTTTTTGACTAATATATATTTACTTTTTTCGAGTTTCTCGGACTTTACCCGATCAGACAATACACGGAATTCACCTTGACCTCATTAAGATTTGGACAGAAAATCAATAATCAGCTGATTGCATTTTATAGCTATCGACAACAAAGGACTAATTAATAAAGGTGTTGATTGAATTGTTTGACAAAATGATATGGTTAAATGGCTTCAGCTAAATGTCACATACATAATTTATTTACCACTTTGCGACGCACGTGTTTGAAGCAAACGTCTCCTCTCCTTTTAAAGATAGTTTAGAAAAGAAAGCTGTTGTTGTGACGAAAAATTTTCAAAAGCAAGAAAAATCTCCGATTTAAAACTTTAATTATCCTTTGACTTTAATATACTGTAGGTATATAATTGAATAGGGAGACTACTTTGAAGTCGTTTGAGTGACACGTGTGTTTCAAGCATAGTTTTACGTATCAACTTTTTCATTTACGATAGTCAAGAAAAGAAAACTGTCGTTATGAAGACATCTATCCAAAAGGATGGGAACAACCCCTCGTATGAGAGTAACCCTTCAATGTTATGGCTACACATGAAATGAGGGATCAAAATATCATGTGATAAAAGCTTTTATTTTGTTGTAAAAACCACTTCTTAGTACAAAAGGGCACATCAAATATATTTCTTTTAAAGAAACTTTCCCTACGAACTGGTATTATATAATCAAAACATGTATATTAATTTTGTTGTATTCCAGGACTTATATCTTCTTTATTATTAAAAGTATAGTGGCCCCCTTATTTAGAAAAGTTGTTTAAAATACAATGAATATTTTTCCCTTTTATGATAAAAACAAAATTTGTTGTTTTAAAGTTTATTCATTAAATGTAGACTCTTAAATAAGTTTGACAGAATAATCATAGACACAATGGGGCATAATCACCTTATTTAAGGGAAAGGGGTGGGGGTAAAAAAAAAGGTAAATTTAAACGAAAAATATAGTTATGTTACTTGGCGAAAAAAATGATAAAGTGGCGAAAAATATATTGTTTTGGCGAAAGAGGCGAACAAAATAATTGACCCAGGGGAAACCCTGGACCTATCTATAATTCAACTTTATACTAGAGTTCCAAAAATGTAACATTTAGCAATACAATGGATTATATATTCCTGTACCATATTTCACTGTTTTTTAAAATAGAGAAAAATACGGATAGGAAAACGGCGCAGGATATTCGTTATGTAATACGATTATAACTTTCTAAGAGGAAACATTATAAGAACTTCGAAATTGTGTATTTCAACTTTGGTAAATAAAGGCAACAGTAGAATACCGCTGTTCTAAACTTATTTTAATATTTAAATTAATGTAATATAAATGAGAATAATGTGTAAGGATTTCTTAAGATGCAATGATGAAATGTCAATACTTTTTACAGGGTGAACAATCTATATTGTATCATGGCGGCTTCATCTTTGAATTGCGGTGTTTGTGATCTACGCCATATCTTCAAACCTTCTGCTGTCTGGTGTACTGAATGTGGTGAAGGACTTTGCGAAGGCTGCCAGGAACACCACGTTTTATCAAATGCATCACGAAATCATACCGTCATACCAATTTCGGAATATAAAAACCTACCTAGTGATGTAATTCAAATTTCCCAGTTCTGTGACAGACATAATGCAAAATACAGCATTTACTGCAAGAAGCACGATTGTCCATGTTGTAGTAACTGCATTGTGGAAAGTCACAACAAATGCCAGGAAATTGCAAAGTTAGACGACGTAATAAATGATGTCAAGACTTCAAATGCATTTTATGAGATTGAGCAGAAATTAGACGAAGTCGTTGAAAATATGGAGAAAATTAAAAAGAACCGACAGAACAACCTGCAGACTTTATCCGAGGCTCGAAAGCAAATTGAAAAGGAAATCCATGATACCAGAACAGCGATCAATAAACATATTGACAAAATACAGGCAGATATAATAAAGTCACTGCAGATAATCGATGACACGGAGAGCAAGAAAATCCGTCAGATGTTGAATTCTTTAGAGGGAAAACAACAAGAAATTGCGAATTTACAGAAGAACATTTTCGATATCAAAGAACATGCGTCAGATCTCCAGACCTTTTTATCGATGAAACGATTAGAAAATGAAGTCTCTGTCCAAGATAAATACCTGAGGTCAATATCCGGTGACGAGAATCTTAAACAGGTGTTGTTTTCATTCGATCTCAATACCGCAATTCAAAATATTGCTGATATTCAAAATTTTGGAAAAGTTGTAGTTGGCAGTAAACCAAACGAAATAAATCTTATCACGAAAAAACAAAAACAAGCTCAAATGATGGTGACACATGTACCGTCAAGATACTACGAAAATCTAAATCTTAAATTAGAACAGACCATAGATGCAGATTTATCCAATGTCTGTGGTTTATGTCTGCTACCAGATGGAAGAATGGCATTCTCAAATTATGTAGAAAGCACAGTCAAAGTGTTAAGTGTAAATGGATCACTAAATTTTGAAGTGAAATCATCGTCAATGGCGTTTGATATAGCACACATCACTGACGACAACACCTTAGCTGTAACGTCTGGTGATTTTGTTAATAAACTTTTAACTATTATCGATTTAAAAACCGAACAAATCAAGAAAACTATTCCACTCAAACATTTTGCATATGGGATTACATATAATGGATCGAAATTAGTTGATATTTGTGATACGGTATTTCAAATCATCAATCTAAATGACGAAAGCGTAATCGATTTTGTGCAAAGAGACCTGACTGGTCATGGTTATATTGCAGCATACGGCGAAAAACTTTATTATACAAATTCTGACAACAACACTGTTACATGCTGTGATTTACACAGTCATATTCACTGGACATTTTGCAAAGAAAGTATATTGCAAACACCCGCAGGAATCTCTGTAGATAATAATGGCAATGTATACGTGGTAGGACGTAGATCAAACAATGTTATAATAATTTCTTCCGATGGAAAACAACACCGACAACTGTTGACTAAAAATGATGGCCTCTCCCGGCCACGTACGATTCATTTTAGTATGGAAAAAAGAATGTTGCTTGTTGCGAATTACACTGGAAAGGCATTCTTATACTCTGTAGATTAATATTTCTCCAGTGGCTAATATACGACATTGACAAAAAAGAGATACATATGTTTGTGTTGAACAATGAATTGACTACTATTTTAAAATCATATAGTAAATGAAAATTATATAATGCAAACATGATAAGAGCCTTAATATTCTGACAGGAGTTCATTACAGCTAATTTGTTTGGGGAAAATATCACCATTAAACTCTTCCAAATTCAACATTCGCATATTTCTTTTCTGGGTAAAACATTGATTCATTGAATGTGGTGTTAATTGACGACTGAATCGTTTTTCGGTACTATAATTCCAACTGAACGTCAACAGCTAGTTCGATACTCATATTTTTTAATCCAAACTTATAAAAAATTGGGGAATTAAAAGGATTGAAAATTGAAAAGAAACCAAATTTATGGTAATCTTGAAAAAAAATCAATGTATGACCCTAAATAAATATCATACGTTCTTCGTTTTTCTGATACACAAACCAATTACATACATCAAAATTATATTACTTTATCAATTCGATGGATTAAATATTCTGTCCCAAGTTGCTATGTAGCATAGGTGTTTTCGTTCTTTATTTTGTACATAAATTAGGTCTTTTTTTGGGTTTAAAATGATTTATATTTGTCATTTCGGGGCTTTTTATAGCTGACTATACGGTTTGGAATTTACACACTGTTGAAGGCCGTTCACCTATAAAAGATATTAATATCGGTTTCATTTGGTCTATTGTACACAGTGGAGAGTTATATCTTTGTCATTCATACCAAATCGTCTTGTTATTACAATTAAAGTTTTATTAAATGTCTTTTTTTTATTGGCCCTTGTATATATTCTATGTTAGCTATATTGGCCCTGGTTTTACACTATACTAATATACTATACTATCACCATCTAATAAAATACAGACAAAATATCACATAACTATTAAATTTTGCAAACTTTAAGGTTCATTAAAAAGTAAAAAATTGTCACATTAAAGTCAACAACATTGATATAACATCAAAAGTCAATACTAGTATATGTTGCGCTCACAATAAGCCTGTACTACATCACTGATCCGTCGCGGCATATATCAGATATCAGATAAGTCCGCGAATACAGTCTTTCGGACCCCTCCCTCTATGAACTTGTTGTATTTCTTGCTGTATATGCGGTGCTGGATGATGACTGCGAATGCGTTTATCCAAATAATCCGCGAATGTTTTTTAGGTTCAAATTCAGTGATTTGGACGGGGACATGATTCCTGTTACGTTGTGGCTTGCTAGAAAGTCAGTACTTGCATGAGCTTTGTTTAGGCAACTTTCGACGAAGGTACATTACGGGTGGCATATCTGGTGTCAAAACCTCATCTGTATCGAGCGGTATTAAGATTGCCAGGAATGGGGAACATTTGAATGATGTGGGCTCAGGATATGGCAACACGCAAAATCACAAGTTCTAAGCCAAAATAATCGACAACAAGGTAGCTATACACAGTTAGAGGCTGCGGTAGATTTTTCAAAGTTAGTGTGTAATAACATTCATATTTAGACATCTGATGACTAATTTAAAAGCCTTTAACTTCATCTATTCATAATAACTCAATATATATATCAAAGTTATTTATTCAATGGACTATTTTCTGTATTTAAATATTCCTAGTTTCCTTAGGTACAGAAGTACAGAAATTAATGAAATAAAATTGAGATTAGAAAAGGGAAATTTGTCTAAGAGACAACTCGACCTAAGAGCAGAAAACAGCAAAATGCCAACAATAGGATGTTTACAAATATTTCTTTTCATATAACTTGTTTACTCAATTTTACGATGAAAATGAGATGAAAGACATATTTGTTTTATTTTAAGTCTTTATAAATATATGTTAACAGTCCTAGAAAAGATATCACTCCAAGGATTGCAATTCTGCTTTTAAATTTTAGATGGACATATGTTACATTTTCACACTCTTTTTTATAATATTTTATATCAATTAGATACAGACGCCTTGGATACGCACAAAGAAAATATATTTAACCATTTTAACTACTGTAAATCATATCGATGGAAAATACTGATTACATATATATAGATATAGGAATATGTGGATTAATACACGAGTGCCACTGAGATAACTCTCCATCCAAGTCCCAATTTGCATAAGTAAAATATGCACATATGAGACACAAACAAGTTACTTTTATTTGTAAGAAAACAAGGCAAAAAGGGGTTAAATTCATGATTGTAAGTTAATATGTATTTGCCTCCCTGTATATGGCTACCAAGGGACGCATATTCTTGCCTAGCATTCATTATGATGCACTATTGAACCCTTGTAAGTCGTGCAGGCATTTCAGTAACAAAGGACGTCTGGCTTGTTAGCCGTTTTACAGAGACGGTTTTTGACTTTCTACAGATATACGAAGATGTGGTAGAGTTCCAATGAGACAACTTTCCATCCAAGTCACAATTTACAAAAGAAAACCTATTATAGGTCAAAGTACATTCTACAACACGAAGCCTTGGCAAACAGCAAAATATGAAGGGTCCCAAAAAATTACTAGTGTACGCAGTGATTCAAACGGGAAAACCAACGGTCTAATCTAATCTATGAGAAAAACAAAGTAAAGCCTCACCAACAAACGACAAATACTGAACACCAGAATTCTGACTTAGGACAGGTGCAAACAATTGCAGCGGGTTTAAGGTTTTGTGCAATTTATGCAAATATTTGCAAGGAACGTTTTATGCAATCTATTCCGATAATTGCGAGGAACTTTTTATGCAACCTATTCCGATATTTACAAGGAACCAGCGACATTTGATATTGTTTCTGCTGCTTTGCGGTTTTCTTACCTAGAGGTGATATACCCAGATATATCGATCATAGGCTACTGATGTGATCAGAACTTTGACGGTCAGCTATTTAACGTTTGCTGATACAATATAAACATCATGCTCCGATGAACCCAAATAAGTTTAGCGTCTGTATTCTATGATTTAATGGTCTAGATACGACCAATTACGTTGCTTCAGGTAGGTGTGTTTAGACGTGGCACATCGAAGCAGGTTCGAGAAACAATTAAACTTTTACCTGTCTGTTATCAATCAAAAAGTAAAGTAACAAAAATAGCGAACTCTGGGGAAATTCAAAATGGAAATGTCAAAATCAAACGCACAAACACATCATACAAATGATAAACAACTGTCAAATGCCTAACTTGGTACAGAAATTTCCATATGTAGAAAATGGTTATTGAACCCGGTTTTATAGATAGTTAAACCTCCAAGTTTTATGACAATCATATATGACTCAATTTTATTGACAACAATGTGGGGGCAAAACGAACGCTGAATGATAATGCATGATTCGCATATGCAACTACCTAACATATTCCCATACGCCTTCCTTGTGTAGCGTTGCACATGCTTGTTAACCCGAAAAGGTCACGTGCGATCAACAGCTAATATCAGGATTTTAATTCAATCATTTGACATATAAAGTTTAACAAAATAAATCATGCAAAATGAAGAAAAATCATAATTTGAAGAAAAATCATAAAGAGAGAGGTGGATTAAGTTTCCCTAGTATTAATTCAATGACAGCTTCCTATGAACATTTTTATGCTTACATATGTCTTTGAGTTGCCCAGTCTGTAGATTCATGTATACACAAAAGAAATTTATTAGTAGCAAATCAGCTAAGATGGAAAAACATGATGAGGAAGATTACCATGAGTGCTTATCAACCAAACGACTTGCTACCAATTATCAATCTTGACTATCATGAGTAAAAGAAATGAATGCTTATAGAGAGATACGACGATACCATGTGGCATCTAATATTCCATTTTTCTTCAAATTTATCCAACACCAACCTTCGAACATAATTGAGTTGCTTCCCTCATCGACATACCGTGTCTCGCTCCTTTTGGAGTTTATGCAAATTTTTTAAAATTTTTGTTCGGTGGATCGATTTTTCAATTCTTGATTGATTTTAGAGATTTGAACATCGAAAAACTACTTTGGCCATAAATTTCTTTAGCAATTATTCAGAGGTTTTAAATTTTCGGTTTTTGGTTCTCATTGTTCTACCTCATATCTGACTGAATATTCAAACATTCTAGGTTAGAGCGGCATTAAAAAGTACTATGTAAATGCAAAAAATTCGAAGACAGACTCAAAAAGAGAAAGACCATAAAAACTGACAAAATCATACGCTATCAATCAACGGAACATATTGACTGTTCCACATACTGAGCTTTGCGTCAGATGAATTTTAATAACCGCTGAGTCTATACCCCAGTGACTGCTATTGGTAGTTTCATCCCCGATGGTATCAGCATTTCAATAGTCAACATATCACCACATCATATCAAAGAAGACATGGCGTATTATTGTGATGGTCATTTTTTTGTTAATTACACCTTATATAAGAATGCCAGCTTTTGATTGGCTGATAGCCAGTGTATTTTTCGCATATTCTAACATTTCTTCCTCATTTCAAACGAATCTGACTGTTTTTCACCACTGCCGGTGAATATGCCTCAAATACCATGGTATTTGCCATTTTGGATATTCCTTTTTTACCCTCGCGAGCATTTTCCCGCCATTTTTTTCGGATATGACGTTACATAAAGACAGCGCGAACGCGTATAAGTACATGTATAGTTCCCGCGGTATATTTTATGATAGTACTTGTCCTCAAATAAATATTTCCTTTTCCTAGTACAGAGAGTTTAAATTAAAATTCATTCGGTGTAATTAAACAGATATATCATGTTATGGAGGGGTATTTGAAAAAAATACAAGTCTTGGGACAAAATTTCCCTTGCCTAGCGGCTCGGGAAATTTAAGTCCCTCGACTTGTATTTTTCGCAAATACCCCTCCATAACATGATATATCTGTTCAAAATTAACTGTTTAACGGATTGGCAATAATCGAAAGACTAGGAACTGTCTCACATTTTGTAAATACTACTTTGCACACTTTAGGAAACTCTGGATTTTAACGCACTTCAAGTTCGTATTTGATCTGATCTTCAAACTTATGAATATTATGTGAACGATACGCGCGTCTGTTATCTATAAGCATTACCGTTCACATTTTGACCGGATAACACTAGGTACTTACTTATCAGTTAATGCCAAACAACACATCTTTTCAATGGCTTAATAATAAGTTTCCGGGCGATTACAAAAGAACGGTGATTGTGTTTCAATATCCCATCAAATCCTTGTGATTTTGGTTAGAGAAGGTATGGTTAAATAGGAACATATTTTATGTGTGTTCATGAAGAAAACAAATTAACAATACATACTACATGAAGGTCTAGTAATAGAAGCATTCCAAGATAAGTTCCGGGAATTTTAGACACTTGATAATGAGTGCAAATTGGATAGTGACAGAACGTTTGCCTTGCAGCAGGCCACCTTGGTTCTTATTGTGCAAAGAGTGTGGCAATCTCTATACACAAGGCATCAGATTTAACATCCTTATTCTGACCAGATGTGACAGCGTACGGACGCCGCACTTTAGCAAGGGTAGGAAGAAGAAGTGACCATATTTCTATACCAAAGTCGGCCTTGGAGAAGATGTGGTTGTTAGCAAATAGTTCGTTTCTATGTTTGTTATCCGTTTATTTTTGTTCAATCATTGTTCGTTTTGTTTCCTCTTAGAGTTGATGTGCTTCCTTTGGTTTTAGTTTGTAACCTGGTTTTGTTTTCTATCAGCGCAATACCACTGCTGCCTTTATTTGACGAGACATTGGCAGGTCATTATACGATTATGAATTATAAATCAGTGCACACTTATGTGATAAACTCGACATCGCCAGGAACATATTATACAGATTAAAAATCACATTAGACAGGTGTCAGAAAAGATATGATACCAAAAACTATTTCCCAAAATCACGAAATATTCTCAAGATTTCTTTTGTTTTTTGTTTTTACTTTGCTGTTTGAAATAAGTATTATTGACGTAGTGACATAGACAATCATTGGTGTATGCATTTTAAAATCGCGTGAAATATATATAAAATAATTGCAAAATATTTCATGCAATTAATTGGACATTGCTTATATTACACATAGACACTTCGATCATCAATATGTCAAATAACACCATACCAATCACAGTTTCCTGTAATATTTATTCTGCTTGCCGAAAAAGACAACATTTTTTGTAAACAACTATACAATGATGTAACATTTAAAATCCCACTATTTTAACTTTTCTGTCATTTTTTTTAGCGTCGCTGATTAGTCTTCCGTAAACGAAACGCTCGTCTGGCGTAAACAACTATAATCCCGGTATCCGTTGATGAATTTATTTCGATCTGGGTTATTCCGCTTTGTCCGACTTATATCTCTGTAATAACTGGAACATACGATTTTGTAAGCGCCTGAACCTGTACTCAAATATCTTTACACAACTTTTTAGGCTATTCGAATATATGATACAACTATTGTCTTAAACTTTCAATGGTGCAAGATTTAGAATACGATGTTTCTCCTTTTTTTTTGGATACAAACATAAATGATTATTATTTGTATAGCATTATTGAATTTGTATCTCTCGATAGGTGTCATGATATTTCTGCTTTTTTGTTTAAAGTCCAACTTGAAATAATTTTACGGACATACACTCTTAAATTTGGTTCAAATCATAAAACAAATGTATCAATTGCAAGCTTAAAGAATAGCGATAGAAGCATAAAATTATTTTTAAGGATTTTTTTTGTTTGTTAACCAAATGTGAGTTTGTTTCGATAAAATTATGTTTTAATTAAAGGGTTATTTCCGTGCATCCTCCAGACATATTGGAATGACGGTTTGCTTAAACTGTCTCGTTTATAATATAAATTTGTTGTCTGCTCTGTGGGTGTTGTCTCTTTGACATATTCCCCATTTCCATTCTCGATTTTATATCAAATAACGATTTAACATAGCCCTATCATCTCATTATTTTTAACGAGCTACATCCTTCTGTATGATTATTCATTAAAGTCATGATTTGGTTAACTTCTAAAACAAACTCGAAGACCAACAATTACTTAATGAAATATTTTTTTGTCGAATAAACGTTATGGATTTGTAATTTATTTTTTTAAAATTATACACAAAGGACTTTTTATATTTTAGGTTTATTATATATTGATATAAGAATTTATATGAGTGCCAATGAGACAATTCTCCGTCCAAGTCACAATTTGTAACAGTAAACGCTTAGTTTAAACATATTTATTTAGAGTGGATTGGGAAACAAGTTTGCAACTTATATTAATCCCTTTCCACTTTACAGGTGCGAGAGCTACCGTGTGGCGGCATTAGCCTGCTCTTTTCTAAATCCACAAGGGGGTCTTTTACGTGCAACACCGTTCCCCTAAACACGGGTCAGCCATTTATCGTCCCCTTCCGATGGACTTTCATCGTTTCCTCAAAACCATACTCGCAAATTGTGTCAAGGAAGAGCCGAAAATTCAGTCCCTGAAATTTTCATCCCCAAACGGGAATCGAACCAGGTACCTCTGTGTTAGTAGTCCAATGCACTAACCACTACACTACGGCTCTCAGGAAACGCTTATAGTATGTATGCATTGGTTTAATTTTCTATATATATTATAATTATCACAAATAGTTTCATATGACTTTAAATCTGTTAGCATTAATTTGTTTTGCGATACTTAACGTATTTTTTGACAAATAGGTGAACGATACCTAAGGAATATACAAAATCATTAAAACAAACTGACAATGCCATGGCCGACAAATAAAATAAAAATAAAAAAAAACAGTACACAAGACTATATATACTTTTCAAAAATTTCTCCGGCAGTTATAATCATTCAGCATTTTATTTTAATCCGCATTTTTGGTGCGTTTTCCGTTAGTTTTTCCTTAATTTAAACAGTATCGATTTAAGTCTTTTTCTGTCTCAAAAGATATTAAGATTGAGTTATGTATTGTAAATCCAGTGGTAAATATATCAAGTACCCTTTAATCCCTGGTCACAACGAACCCACGCCACATATATGCAGCGCCACGACATGAAAATTGGTCAAATCGCGGGTAATTTGTGATCATCGTACGACAGTCGCACGATATTTTGAGCATCGTGACGCTTTCGTGTGTAGTGGGACGAAAATTCGACATGCACCTATTTTGCTCTATGATTTTGTGTCGTTTCACTGTCTGGTTGCTGTCGTGAGAGTGTCTTATCACAGTCGTGCGACTGTCGTGCGACTGTCGTGCGATAAACACATTGTCGTGGGTTCCAACATAAAACATTTTAATAAAACAATCGTACGACTGTTGCACGACTATCGTACGACAATCCTCCAACTGTCACAAGACACTCTTGATACAGTCGCACGATTGTCCCACGTATACCAAATTTCGTATGATGCGCGCACACCATTGATTGTCTGTCGTACGAAAGTGGTATGTTCGTCGTGCAACATAGTTTTGCTTAATTTAGAAGACTGCAATTCGGTATAAATGAATGTATGGACAAATATACCGTCTTCCGTTTAAAGATGGTGGCTAAATAGGCGCTTTGCCGGACTACAACAAGAGCAAAACATGGTCCTGTTAACGTTGATTCGAGCTCGTGAACAGTATAGGAACCAGTGAAACGCCCGACGTTGGTAGGTTAGGCCATGGATCGAACGGCGCCTGATGTGTGGGCAGTATAGTATACACTATTGCAAGAATTGGAGCGGGAATCTGCCGGTGATTTCGTTGAAATCATGCGGATGGAGCCTGTTATGTTTCAAGACAGTGGCACGACAGTAATACGCGCATCCGTAGACATGAAAACCCGAAAAATAGCCCCAAACACCTCACGATTTTCTCTTTTTATTCGGTTCAAAACACGGAACATGATTCACACTTCGTTTATTTTTACTATACTATATATAAAAATATTAATTTTCGCGAACCATTTAGGTCACGGAAATTCCAAAATATGGCATCAGTAAGGAGAGTTGTACAAACAATGTAAATACACAGAACCCCATCCAAACTTGCTTTAACTAATAGTATTCATCTTTTTCTATTTTATATGTACTAACAACATTCCATTTTTCTATAATTTCGATTAAAAAATTCCAAAATCTGAGTTAAAACAGGTCGAATGCCCCAAATAAACGTTGTCTGATTGGTTGAAGTACTGTGGCGTCGATGATAAGCATAGAAAGCCTCGATGTAAAGCACAAGCCTCGATGTAAAGCACACGCTTCACATGAATAAGGAGAGTTTTACAAATAATGTGAATACACAGATCCTCCATCCTATTTATGTTTTGCTGAAAATGTTGCAGTGTTCATCATTTCTGTTTTGATTCTGCTAACAACATTCCATTTTTTCTATAATTCCGATTTAAAGATGTGGAAACCCGTAATAAAAATAGATGGCCTCAATGATTTATTAAAAAGCAACGCAAAAAAATTCCGTTAATATAAACATGTTGAACTTCGACCCTGAGTTAATAAACCGATTCACAATAAAGATCTCCTTGCGCTCAAATGTAATTCTTAGTGAAGTATACGGGTAAATTCGTTTACAGAAATTTATACACACTTTTATCATTAATATATTACCAGGCTTTTGCATATTCACGTTTTTTATGTTCAACTTTAGTCAAATTCAATTCTATACATTTTTTTTACGTAAAGCAATAAGAGTAAGAATATTATTTCGCGCCAATTTAACCAGCATCACCGCCACCATCATAATTATTTACCGTTATCTTTGTGAAATTTCAGTTATATAGTTTATTAATTAGAGAAATTTTGGTAAGTATTACTTATTAATGTTAAGGTTCTACTGATGTGCTTCTCTAGACCTTTTTGACGGTCAGTTTTATCATCCCATTTATCTCAATATTATCCCCGATGACAGAAATGTCAACCCGACCTATTCGTGTCAAAAGTGAAAATCGATCTATTTGATGAACTAATTTCTTCATAAACTGTGCATGCATTATTTCTGTCTATTTGATAACCAATCACATTCACGTTGCATGTTTGCATGATAATGGGTTATGTATCAGTGGATTGTAAGGGCGATGCAACATGTGAGGTCTGCGCGATCACGTGACATTATTATTTGTAAACAAACATGCTCCCCGTGTAACACGTGTCTGAATTATCCTTTCAAAGTGTTGTGAATCTTTCAATCACTATTTTATGATATATTTTTTTCTGTTTTTAGGTTTGCATATCAATAGTCAAAGTGAATTAGACATAGTTCTGTGGGTTTTTTTTTTTTTAAATTAGTGGTAGAGTGGGGTGCTCATTTTCGCCGGGGACACAATTTCGCCGTTTAAGGATTTTGAGGTGTAAAAACTTCAAAGGATGGCTGAAGTGGAAGAAATGTACCCGTAAATTATATTTTTATAACAAATATCATATTTTTTTAAACTGAGACAAAATTGCGGCTCCTACCGAAAATGACAGAAAAACGGACAACGATTTTCGGACAATTTCCTGAATAAAAAACACGATTTCAAAGAAGTATTTCGAGTAAATATTTGACTGAATGCCCTAATTTTGAGTTCTTTATACCTTTGAAATGTCTGCTATTCATCTATAATGCAATTGATTTGATAAAAACTGTTAAAAGCTGCGGTTATTTGGTTGTAAAAAGATGTGTAAAAACGGCGAATATATGTCCCCCATTGACAAAACATCCGGAAATTTCAAACACCCTTTAATCTAACTTTTCAGATGATTTTCTTAAAACAAACCGGTTTTCAAGCTTAAGCATATTTTGCATTTGAAGTTATCTTCATATAGAAATATCAGTATACTTCAAAAACATTTAGACCTGAACATAAACTGTAGAAAACATGGAAAGATGTGGCGAAAATGAGCACCCCACTCTATATAAGTCTACATTATTTGACTGAAGTCTAATAAGATGACTCAACTTTTCCTCTTATTCTCCCTCTATTTTTAAAACCTGCATACCAAATGAAAGGGCATTTGCTCCCCTTGAACAATATTTGGCCCCTTCCCTGTCATTTCCCTTTAAATTAGTTCGAGATTACTCTGACGTCCAACGGCAAAATGCCGAAATCGATGGGTCACTGTGAAAACTGTTAAAATATGGAAAAGTAAAGGTTGGCAGGTAGGTGAAACTTACATAAATGAAGAGATAAATGAAAAATGAACAGATTGGTGCCCGATTTATATAACTCCATGGCCGTCAGTCGGCATCAGAAGCGGCGAAGCAGCGCATCTATTTTGGGTGGGCAAATATCCACTTTTTGATATGGGACGAGCTCTGACGTCCCACGGCCCCAGCTTGTCTGGCAAAACAGCCGTTGGACGTCAGAATAATCTCGGACTACTTTTAAATTTGCTCAAAAGTCATAGTCCATTTACAGAAACGGCTGATTTGTGATTTTACCATCTTAACTGCAATTTTCATATTGAACACATTTGACCATTCAGTATGAGTTCCCATGTATTTTTGTCTTATATGAAGGAGGTTTTAGGTCATGTTTTCCTAAACACCTTATTGCTAATTTTGTCTGTCTGGATTGTTAAAACCACAAAATCAAATATCGATGAATATGCAAGTTTTCAACAATCCAGGAGAATTGACATCCACGAAAAATATAGGAATCCACAGTAAGATTTAGGTTTTGATAAATTTTGGAAATGACATTAGGAAGTTATAAAACTTTATTCTTTGAATGAGGGGGAGGACAGGGGGTACCCTTCTCCCTTCTCCCACCCCTCTTCTCCTTTCTCCTACCCCCGTTCTCCTTTCTCCCATTAGAATAAAACATCTCCTTTTGAGATATTTTTTCTTGAAATATTAGAAATTTTTTTAAAAGTAGAGATATTTTATTTTTTCTCCTTTCTCCAACTTTTTCTCCTTTCTCCCAGCCTTCCTCTCCTTTCTCCTACCTACTTTCTCCTTTCTCCTACCCCCTTTCTTCCTTACCCCTGTCCTCCCCCTCTTGAATATGTTTCAAGCATATTACATGCATGCTCAGCACCGCTTTTTATCAGGAATTTTATAATTTATGTCTTAAAATTCGGGTTTTTTCTATTATAAAAATAGGTGGATTTTGAAGTTAATGAGAAAAATGCTTTGTTCACTAATTCAGCAATGCTTTAACTGTTGTGAATGTGAGCTCCCTTCGGCTATTATTAGAATCTAGATTTACATCATTCATTTTCAATGTAAGAGTTCTCCTTTCATTCAAAAGGTAAATTTCCATGTTTGCTGGTCACTTGACTAGAAACTGCATTCAGTGATATTGTTTGTCTCAATTTACGCCTGAATTTCAGATTTTTCTGAATTACCAATCACTAAAATAAATGTTATTTAATACGTATTAAATACATGTAGCATTGTATGTAACTATCATATTCATGTTTTTATTTGACATTATGAAAGTACTATTGAGATCCAGGATTCTGACTTGAATAAACAGTGTTTGTAACACACATGGTTTTATCCGTTTCTTTCCCTTCCCTTAAAAGTATCTTTCAGTTTGAAACTACCTGACAATCATACTGAGTTCACACCTAATTTGAATTGGATTGACATTAACTAATTTGAATTAGTTTAATTCACATTTGAAACGGTTTACATTAACAAACACATAGTTCAAATGCGAATCGAATGCAAGTGAATTGTTTGTCTATCTATGGTCAACATGTTGGGGTATGACTATACCGCTTTTACCAATTTTAAGAAACATTGTTGAATTTTATTTATGGAAGCTTACTTTTCATTTATATAAATTTAAGATTAATATTTCTGAGGTTATGGATTGTCTCTACTTATAAAAGGGGAGGATTCCAAGTTATTTAATATATTTAATTAAATTGTATTCAGGCGCATAGCTCCCTATATGCCAACACGCAACTGCGTGCATATCAATTCAGCATGCAAAAAAAATGTCAAAATAAAAATTTATAGCATTCGGCATGCAAAAAAAAATGTAAAAATAAAAATTTATAGCATTCAGTATGCAAAAAAAAAAATATCAAAATAAAAATTTAAAGGAAACACAAATATGTTGTTTATAATAAAAAAATCATTTGAAAATTGTATGTTTTTCGAATATCATAAAAACAGTTGTGAAAATGAATAATCAGTCCCTTGCTTTAATGAAAAATCTTGCTTCACTAGTGCAGAAAATGAATAATTTGTCCTCTTAGATTACAAAAAAAAATAACCGATCAAAAACAAATCCACCTGCCCCTCCCCCAGAATATCAAATGGTCGATCCCTAAGTCTATAGGATTTTTTTCTGCGACAAGTGCCTCAAACCATGTATTAAGATTTTTGGATAAAGGACCACAATAGGTAAAAGTCCAATTTAATATTAAATGTTTTAAGTTCTTAGACTACATTCATTCTGTGTCAGAAACCTATTCTGTTTTGACTATTTGATCACAATCCAAATTCAGAGCTGTATCAGGCTTTAATGTTGTGTCCATACTTGCCCCAACTGTTCAGGGTTCGGCCTCTGCTGTAGTATCAAGCTGCGCCCTGTGGAGCATCTGGTTTATTTGAAGGGAAGATGTTCCCGACCTGTTTATTAGTGGAATTGTGAATCAGGCCATTTCTCTTCTCAATTGTATTAATGTATACTTTTCATGTTGGGACAGTTTCCCTCATTTTTGAAGGCTGTATGGTTGCCTATAATTGCTTTGTCATTTGAACATTTGTGGGTAGTTGTCTTATTGGCAATCTTATTACATATTTTAATTTTTATACGTATCCATCCTTCAGGCTTGCCTTTACTTTCATT
This sequence comes from Mytilus galloprovincialis, assembly GCA_037788925.1. Taxonomy (NCBI): domain Eukaryota; kingdom Metazoa; phylum Mollusca; class Bivalvia; order Mytilida; family Mytilidae; genus Mytilus; species Mytilus galloprovincialis. The sequence continues at coordinate 94,046,640 of CM075333.1, forward strand.
GGAACAATTTTTGGGATACGATTGCTTTCAAGCAATCTGTAGACTTATACTGGTGGCTCAGAGCATTGCCCTCACGTCAATCGTTTTATTCTAAACATTAAGGAACATCTCAGATTCTTATGATTGTCTTGCTTTAAAGGTAAAAACAAACAAAGGGATTGAACTTTAACAACTTTCCTATAATGTTCTTTTCATAATCTTCATGTTTGATAATTCCCTTGACTTATATGCGTGTTTTTAACAACACGGAAAATCAGAATTACGCAGTATTTATATTTAGTGTTTTTCTAAATTTAGAAACACGTTAGAGGGAATTCCCAGTTTGATAAAATGCGAGCGTTCTCTGAATTCCGATAAATCTATTTCTGTCATATAAGAACTGAAGTGGAGTTTTTCTTATATTTTACCTTTATGAAACTGATATTTGAGATTGTACTTCCATAAAGAAATAGAGAACTATCTAGGTCGTTTAATAAACATTTAATATACGTTCTTGCTCCAGGTTTTTTTTGGAAATTATGCGCATGCGTATAGTTTTCTTGACTTTGAGGGGTTTTCGATTGAATGGTTGCTCTGGATTCCCCACTCAATTAATTAATTTTAAACTCATGGGATCTTTTCTATGTATGTCTGCTATTGAAGGTTATTATTGTTGCATAATTTTAAATCATATGCATCATTTAAATGAAAATAAATATAGTCCACATCGTAGAACACCCCTTCAGGCAAAATGGAGTCTTCCATATTATTGTTTCCAATTGTCTCCCTTCTGGAAGTAACTTCCGTGAATTCTGAATTAAAACAATACGTCGAGTATTAGCTCGTTCTGTCAATAAAGTGTATTATATTAAAAATGATCGAAATTTAAACCGATAAATGTGTACGGAAAGGAGTCATGATCACTGACCGAAAGGAAATTAAATATTTAAAGAGTTAGGAATGGGGTTCCTCCTAGAATTAACGTAGGAAAATAGGTGATAAGATACGAAGTGAAATACCTTCTCTCACCATTGCTCACTCTGAGTCTCAGTGACTGCTGTGGAAAGTAAACTTGGAATTGATAGTACAAAAATAAAACACAATAGGCCTAATCGCATTGTTCATACACTTTTATCCGGGATTGGCTATTTTGTAACTATTTTACATGTGCAGTTGAATTAGTTTTGAAAATAATATTATCCAGCTACATGTATACATGTACATGTGTCAACGAAACAACGGCAATCGTATCCGTCAGAGCAATCTGCTCTTTGATTTTTTTGGGGGGAGGGTTCCAAACCTGTTGTTTATAAGTTGCAAATCAGGCCATTACATTAATTGTTGCTTACTTAACATGTCTAGACTGTTTTTTTTCTCACTTATTAAGGCTGTATGGTTGCCTATAATTACTTTGTTATTTTAACCTCTGGAAAGCTGTCTCATTGGAAATTATACCACATATATACAGATTTTTATATGGATTGTAGACCTGAAAAAGATTTTCAAAGTTAAATATGCTGCAAACTTCAAACAACCTACTACTTATTAACCATGCATGTCTATCATGAAACTTTTGATCAGAACTATATATAAGTGATTTCACCATTTCTTCATATGTGTACCACTATCAATCAACAGAACAAATGCAAATTATTTTTTTAATATTTGCATATGGTTTCCTTTAATTTCTCACATCTATTTTATTTGAATTTAGGGAAATAAGTATTATGTATATAAACAAATCTCATGTCGATATATAACATGTAGTACTACAACAATCAAACATCAACCCACACCAAACTGGCTGTAGTTGAAAAACATCAAAAGGGAAAATACAGTGAAATCTGGAGAATTTATATTATCACATATACATGCATTTGAAATATATTTAAAATATTTTTTTCAAATTTTTAAAGGCAGTGCTTTAAGGCCTGACTTTCAAGTCATGAGGTTCATATTTTCATACGCAATCTATGCAGGGGGTCTTTTGGCCAGGAATAGATCCGGAAATGTTCGAATTTCTCCTCTTCTTTTTATGGTATGATATGGTTTTTGTTTCTTTCATTTACATTGGGGACTAAAGAAACGATCAGTGTGTATTTTTTGTTTTATAGAACTTGTTATTAATGTGTATTTTGCATTATAAGCAGTCAACCTGACTACAAACTATCATTATTTGTATTCCGTGTGGAAAGAGGTCGGGTCAATTTCGAGTGTTATCTGACATCTAAAGATTTTTTAATTAGTTCAGACGTTGATATAACAATGAAAAGTCGACTGAACATGATTAATATTGCATCTTCTGTAATTCAAAGCGGAATTCGGTTTATAAACGAGAAACCGTAAAGCGTTTTCAATTTCGGTATTAGTTATGTATGTTGTCTACGTATTATCCTGGTTCCCGGTACTACGTTCCGGGTATTAGCTATTTGATATATCTGATGTGTAACATTACGATCAGGTACCAGCCAATCTACGTGTGTATGTGTACATGATTTCCCGCCAAAATGACCGACTTACAGCTATGGAAAAATAGTCCATAAACGTTCCGTATAATGATATGCAAATTCATAATTAATCGTAACTTTTTTTTATCTTTATATAATAAATATAACAAAATGGATTCCACAAAATTAAAAATAGCATTATTTTACGAGGATTTCTAATATTTTTTTCACTTCCGGGCGCAGTAATACGTATGTTTTGAAGAAATTGACAAAGTGAATTGAGAAGGAAACGGATAGATATACGTCCTTGCTATCAGGTAAAACAATTTAAATGTACAGAAAAAACACATTTACTTCACACAAATAGTACAGGCTTAAGCATTTTATTGTCTTATACACGACTGTAGTCTAGTGTTTAAACGACGGCGGTGACCTACAAGGTACGGGTCATACTGGGTCAAGTCTAAATATGTAAACATATCCACGTGCTATTAGGTAGAAAGCATCGTAATGCAATATCTACAATTTTTTCCTCCTTTATACATCGCGATCGTTTAACCAGATATATTTCTCTTTCAAATACACTTAAACACGGGTTGTATATACGTATCTTTTCTAGTGTTTTCTTGTCCTTATTAAAGTTCATTTGTTGATGTTTAAATATTTTTGAACGACTGAACACAGGAGTGAATGAATGCAACAATTATATATACTAAAGACTTGGGCTGTACAATGATAGTGTACGTATATCATACTGATAATTATTCTAGCAGTAATTATGTTAATTTAGGATGTAATGACAGGAATTCATGAGCTATGCCTCAGGCTTTCTGAAAAAATATCAATGACAATGTAAACAGGAACAAAACATTGACACGAATGATGCTCTCTTCTATGTTATAGTTATTTAGGTATGTGTGTTGCACAAGTTTAAAAAAAAACTTAAGTTATAAAACTTTTTTTCAGGGCACAAACCCACTTTAAAGAGACTTGTCTACTGCCATACCCATCCTATTTTCATGCACCATTTGCAAGCAAGAGACTGAATGGTTTGCAAAATTAAAAATCAGGACGGTGTCCAATTAAACCAAAAGAACTAAACTGGATGAATATTGTAGGAGAAATCTAGAGGAAAGTTTTGATTTGTGAAATTGGTTTTCCTGAAAAGTCATTCATCCTAGCCTGCAGAAAGGAACTATAACTGTCCACCACCAACTGACGAGCTAATGTTGAGCTTCACATATGGAATTACTCAAATACCATCAATGTCTATGTTTTCAGAACAGATTTCACAAGTTATGACACAGCTGTGCTTTTTTTTTTTATACCTGTTAAAGAGTTGTATACTAAATTTTATTTTTTTATCAATAAATATATCTTGTGTCATTTAAGAACTTGTATTTTGCCAAAAGATGCATACTAGTGAATGAAAGTGGTGCAGTTCATTTTGCTTTGGTATATAGAATTGAATTACAATTGTTCATGTTATTGGAATGCATATAAAAATAAGGAGATGTGGTACAATGTATATACATGATATTTAGTGAGTTTATCAAGCAAAAGTGAATAAGAAATAGGTATAAGCAGTTACAGGTACTACTGTACAATCTCAAACAATGAGAAAAACTCATACCATAAAGAGAATTTCATATTTACAAGTAAGTTTTGTTTTTGCGTTGAATAATTTTCTTCTATTGTTTTAATTGCAAATATGGGAAGTGGTTAAAATGCTAATGAGACAGCTGTTATGGCCACAGAGCCTTAATTGAAAACTTCTTTTTCATTCATACCGGTAGATTTTGCCTGGAGTTAGAAACATATCTGCCAACTTTTCAAAATGCACATGGGGGTTTTACGTGAAAGATGGTTCATATAGTCATACAAAACCTTCAAGGGGGCCTTCAAATGGAAGCAGGACAAGTCGCCCCACTGGCTAATCGCCCACTTTTAAAAAAAACCGCCACAAACTGATTTATCAAATCGCCCCACATGTGAAATTGGTTAAATCATGTTAAATATTACTCCTGCCAACCCGCCCTACTTATAAAAAAACGGTAATATTTAGATTAATATATATATACATGTATATAATTAAAAATAAAAACTCGCACCACTTTAATGAAAACTAATCTACACAGAATACAAACAAACCGAAAATTTATTTAATTACTATTATTGATATACTGAAATTATAATTCTAAAAAAAAATGTATTGTTGAAGAATAACTAAGTTTTGAAGCTTAGTTATTTGCATAACAATTGAAAAGAAACCTGTTAATTGTATCATAATGCAATATAAGGAATTTAACTTATATTCAACGGGATAACATCTTTTTCCATAAGTGGGAGAGTTGGCATTACTAAATTCATCCTGGTTAATAAATATATTTATCTAGATATTATCGTTTTCTATTAGGTGGGGCAAGTTGGCAGGAGTAATATTAAGGGATATAACACATTTCACAAGTGGGGCAATTTGGTTATCCAGGTTGGGGCAGTTTTTATTTAAAATGGGGCGAGTTAGTGAAAAAGTGGGACTATTTGCTAATGGGGCGATTTGTCATGGATTCCCTTCAAATATATTCTAATGTGGTTTTTGGCTTCTTCGTGCATAAACAAGCTCATTGCCATTGTTGAATTAATTGTTTTCTTTAAAATAGTCGACAAAATTGCTCTTACAAAATTTCCATTTGGGAGCCTCGAGCTCGATGGGGGAAATACTCTGCAAATACTGACAGTTGGCAGGTATGGTCATCAAAAAAGTTGATGTGTTACTATGTACATTTACCATTATGTTACTTGATGTTCTTGCTATACACACAGTACAGAGACTAGTCAATCTTGGTGAACTATTTTTTATGGGAGTCGTAGAATATGCGTATACAATCAATAATTAAAAATAGTCTATTTATATTGAAAAGGAAAAGTTCTTTTATGTCTAAAGAAGAGGGACGAAAGACACCAAAGGGACAGTCAAACTCATAAATTTAAAGCAAACTGACAAGGCCATGGTTAAAAATGCATTTCATGGCGAGGCACAGAAAATATACTGTAAACAGTAGACTATAGATATAGGTGAACTAGGTACAAAAGAACTCTAAATCTTAAATTCTACAAACCACCTCTGTTCTATGGAAGATAATGATATAACTGGACTAGAAATACACACAACCTGTAATTAACTGCCTTTACAGCGCTTTCGCGCTTTGATTTAGTTTTAGGTTCCACCTAGCTACCATATTAGAAAACTGGGATTTAAATGCTAGTCTATTAGAGGGATATTTCCAGTGGCGAATCCAGAAATTTTCATAAGTGCGGGCCCACTGACTGCCTAAGAGAGGGCCCACTCTGATCATGCTCCAGTGGTCCTCTAAATAATCAACCATATTTTTCCAGACAGGGGGGGGGGGGGGGGGGGGGGGGCTCTTAATTCGCCTTTGATTTCATTGGTTGTAATTTTATTTTATCATGAATTAGATTTGAACAGGACTTGGGGAATGAAGGTAAAGACTGAATGTCAGTTTTAGTCTTATATATGTACTTTAATTTTAGTCTTACATAAAATTGAGAAAGGAAATGGTGAATATGTCAAAGCGACAACCACCCGACCATAGAGCAAACAACAGCCGTAGGTGTCCTTCAGCTTGCCCCTAAAATATGCATAATAGTACAGTGATAATGGACGTCATACTAAACTCCGAATTATACACAAGAAACTAAAATTTAAAATCATACAAGACTAACAAAGGCCAGAGGCTCCTGACTTGGGACAGGCGCAAAATTGCGGCGGGGTTAAACATGTTTATGAGATCTCAACCCTCCCCCTATACCTCTAGCCAATGTAGAAAAGTAAAAGAATAACAATACGCACATTAAAATTCAGTTCAAGAGAAGTCCGAGTCTGATGTCAAAAGATGTAACAAAAGAAAATAAATAAAATGACAATAATACATAAATAACAACAGACTACTAGCAGTTAACTGACATGCCAGCTCCAGACCTCAATTAAACTGATTGAAAGATTATGTCTTCATCATATGAATATCAGGTACAATCCCTCCCGTTAGGGGTTTAGTATCATACTATCATAAAAATATATGAGAAGAACATAACCCGTGTCATGCCAACAACTGTTTTTTTAGAAATAAATGTGTTTAGTTCCGATGCAAAGACCCTATCAGTGAATCAATGTTAAAGCCAAAATATGCAATCTTTAATGACCTGACAACAGTATCGTAACTATATCCCCTTTTAATAAGTCTATTTAAAGGTTTTGTTAGTTTCTGAGGAGAATACTGACATTTTTGTGCTTTATAAAGAATATTTCCATAAAATTTTGGATGTGAAATACCTGAACGTATAAGATGTCTGCATGTTGAGTTATATTTACGAATTATTTCCTTATACCGGTGATAAAATTTAGTAAATGTTTTGACCAGTTTGTGATATCGAAAACCCTGGTGTAATAATTTTTCAGTAATACATAAATTTCTCTCGCTAAAATCTAATACATTGTTACATACACGAGCGAATCGTACAAGTTGAGATATATAAACACCATAAGATGGTGACAAGGGAACGTCACCATCTAAAAATGGTGTATTTATGTGTACATATATCACTGATTCAGTGGCGATGGTGAATAGCTATATATAGACACTGACAAGTCTTGGATAACATTTTATAGTTTTGAATGTTTCTTCATCAGTTTACTAAAATTAGGTGGAGGTATGTTTTTATTTCCAACAGAAGGCACTCATCATCATCATGCTCAACCTATATCAGTTTGTGCATGAAGCGATTGATAGTTGCCAGACACTGAATGATTATACCTTAAATTTGTAAAAGTTTTAACCTATGCATATATACTTTAAATACGATAAAAAAAAAATCATGTCTTTTTCAGGACTTCTGATCCAACCATGTAGAATGGCATGTTATTGAGATATGGTTCTGGTTGATGGATGTTCACGAAGGACCTGTAGTACAAAGTATATCACTGGATTGAGCTCTCTGTCTAAGTGTATTATTAAAGTGCTTTGCTTTGAGCTCGGTTCATTGTTATGCAATTCATTCTTTGTGAAGTAAAGATTTTACAGACAACTCTCATGTACAAGGATGTCTCCATGTATTATCATTTCTATGTACAATGTAAGTAACAGGGAGATAAAAGCATTTTATTTTTTGTTTGAACCAAACATTATTTGTCCATTGACCAAATTTGTTTTGCTTTCACCAGCTTTGAAGGAGATATTATCAAAGAATTGATAGAAAACAGCACAGAAGCTTACTTTCTAGCTCATCAGGCCCAAGCATCATGTTAGGCATTGTCATTACTAAAATCCAATAAATTTCTTCTAATCTGAGGATCAATTCAACATTTTAAAGTGTTTTACTAATGATACTGACAAGCCACCACAAAGATATACTGAGTGCCAATGAAAACGCAACACTTTTGTTTTTCAAAAAAGTCTGATAATTTTTATTTATTTTATATTAGAACTTTGTAAAGTTGGTTGAAAATGACTTTAAAGACAATTGTCGACAACTTTACGGTTGGGTGATTTTTGGAACAAATGCGAAGCAAAGGTTATTTTGAACGGACATAAACCGAGTTCACCGCTTTTCAATATACGCACCATTTTCACGATTTTGTCATTTAAAGCTTGGCTAATGTCATGAATTTTCCCGCCCTTATTGTAACTTAAGGAAACTGCAATAAACATCTGAGTAAATGCCAGGACTTTCTGACAACCAGCGACATGCAGTTTCCGGCATGATCCAATGAAGCCTTTCACAGCATACAATTTCGAGAAGACTGTAGCCTCTACAATAACCCAAATCATCCACAAATTCAACAAAAATGGATCAGTTAATGATAAGCCACATCCCGGGGTTCAAAAAGCAAGAAACGCTCAGCAAAACCGATACATTTGGTCTTTAACATATCCGATATCGACTCTGATGGATGTCCAAAGGTCACGAGAGTTCAATGGTAGTCAAGGTAGATCCTCTGAAGCAATTTCAGTAAAGCACCATTTGCGCAGAAATTCAACAGTTAAAGAACACCACAGCCGACATCTTAATGGCCGTCTGGCGTAAACATCGAATTCTGTAGACCAAAAATCATTCATTATGTACCAAAAATCGTCAGTGGTGGTTACATAGACGTTTGGCACCTGCCTTGGCCAAAAGTCATGCGTTTCGCCAGATTTAGGTCCGATAGAGCAAATTTTGCATCAGATTTGACATGGTTTAGATGATGAAAACCACCACCAATATCAAAAAGTCAGCTTGAGTTTGCTTTGCGGGACAAGTGGAATAACATTCCTCGAGATCACATGAAACGTCCAGGATGATCAATTCCGCGGCGCTGTCGAGATTGCGCTGCACAACAGGGTTGTAACATTTTTTGTTAGGACTGTGATTTGATGATTCGACATTGGATGTTTCGTTTATCTATTGCGCCCGAAAGATGACAATGAAACATTTTTGTTTGATATCGATCTATTGTTAGAATTGTTAATTTTCAAGAACAATTCATTTTGAAAGATCATGATTTCTAATATAAATTTTATTTTTGAAAAACCAAGTGTTGCGTTTTCATTGGCACTCAGTATATATAAATAGAACCATACAAATAGTTAGCAAATACATATAAAAAAAGATGTGATATGATTGCCAATGAGACAATTCTCCACAACAGACCAAAATGACATAGAAATTAACAATTACAGGTCGCCACACACCCTTCAACAATGAGAAAAGCTAATGCAGCATAGTCGGCTATAAAAGGTCTCAAAATGACAATGTGAAACAATTCAAAGGAGAAAAATAACGCTTATTTATGTACAAAAAATAAAGAAAAAACGAATATGTAACGCATAAACAAACTACAACCACTGAATTACAGGCTCCTTATATCATGTTCTCAGATATCATCTCCCAATTTAAAAAAATCACGAAAAATTGAACCTATTATGTGTTGCTCTCCTAGCTATAAAATGTATCCAAAATCAAAGATGTGGAACATATTCTATCATAATCATTTGGTAACTAATGCAATTAGTGTCTCTTCCATGCCTGTCTTGAACATAAAAACTAAACTACATATAAAATAAACAATACTCCTAATGCTCCGGTTGGTTGTCATCGTGCAACACAGTTAATAACACATATAGGAAAATCATAGAACTACATTTATCATAAAACACTGTCAAACATTCAAACATACTATCCACACTCATCTGTGTCCACACTTGTTTAAATAACAAAATATATCTTAATATAAAGATACATCCAAAGTAAGTTGAAGCCTGAAAGACGATAAAACCGGAATTGAATATCCTATTTTATTCCATGGCCTAATAAGGTTTTTACTACACTGCACCACACCAAAAAAAGCTTTGTTTATACCAAAGTCGGTGTCATCAGTATGGCACATGCTGATTTGTCCTAATCAGGGTTTATTTCATCACCAGCTATTAGCCTTATAGTCTTAGCCTATAGTTTTCTATGTTGTGTTTTGTGTACTATTGTTTTTTTCCTTTTTATACGACCGCAAAATTTGAAAAAATTTTCGTCGTATATTGCTATCACGTTGGCGTCGGCGTCGTCGTCCGTCGTCCGAATACTTTTAGTTTTCGCACTCTAACTTTAGTAAAAGTGAATGGAAATCTATGAAATTTTAACACAAGGTTTATGACCACAAAAGGAAGGTTGGTATTGATTTTGGGAGTTTTGGTCCCAACATTTTAGGAATTAGGGGCCAAAAAGGGCCCAAATAAGCATTTTCTTGGTTTTCGCACTATAACTTTAGTTTAAGTTAATAGAAATCTATGAAATTTTGACACAAGGTTTATGACCACAAAAGAACGGTTGGGATTGATTTTGGGAGTTTTGGTTTCAACAGTTTAGGAATTAGGGGCCAAAAAAGGGCCCAAATAAGCATTATTCTTGGTTTTCGCACAATAACTTTAGTTTAAGTAAATAGAAATCAATGAAATTTAAACACAATGTTAATGACTACAAAAGGAAGGTTGGTATTGGTTTTGGGAGTTTAGGCCCCAACAGTTTAGGAATTAGGGGCCAAAAAGGGCCCAAATAAGCATTTTCTTGGTTTTCGCACTATAACTTTAGTTTAAGTTAATAGAAATCTATGAAATTTTGACACAAGGTTTATGACCACAAAAGAACGGTTGGGATTGTTTTTGGGAGTTTTGGTTTCAACAGTTTAGGAATTAGGGGCCAAAAAAGGGCCCAAATAAGCATTATTCTTGGTTTTCGCACAATAACTTTAGTTTAAGTAAATAGAAATCAATGAAATTTAAACACAATGTTAATGACTACAAAAGGAAGGTTGGTATTGATTTTGGGAGTTTAGGTCCCAACAGTTTAGGAATTAGGGGCCAAAAAGAGACCCAAATAAGCATTTTTCTTGGTTTTCGCACCATAACGTTAGTATAAGTAAATAGAAATCTATGAAATTTAAACACAAGGTTTATGACCATAAAAGGAAGGTTGTTATTGATTTTGGGAGTTTTGGTCCTAACAGAATAAGGGGCCCAAAGGGTCCAAAATTAAACTTTGTTTGATTTCATCAAAATTGAATAATTGGGGTTCTTTGATATGCCGCATCTAACTGTCATGACTGTGTATGTAGATTCTTAACTTTTGGTCCCGTTTTCAAATTGGTCTACATTAAGGTCCAAAGGGTCCAAAATTAAACTTAGTTTGATTTTGACAAAAAATGAATCAGTTAGGTTCTTTGATATGCTGAATCTAAAAATGTACTTAGATTCTTGATTATTGGCCCAGTTTTCAAGTTGGTCCAAATCGGGGTCCAAAATTAAACTTTGTTTGATTTCATCAAAAATTGAAATCTTGGGGTTCTTTGATATGCTGAATCCAAAAATGTACTTAGATTTTTTATTATGGGCCCAGTTTTCAAGTTGGTCCAAATCAGGATCTAAAATTATTATATTAAGTATTGTGCAATAGCAAGTCTTTTCAATTGCACAGTATTGCGCAATGGCAAGAAATATTTAATTGCACAATATTGTGAAATAGCAAATTTTTTTTTAATTAGAGTTATCTTTCTTTGTCCAGAATAGTAAGCAAGAAATATCTAATTGCAAAATATTGTGCAATAGCAAGATTTTTTTTTAATTGGAGTTATCTTTCTTTGTCCAGAATCAACTTAAATCTTTGTTATATACAATATACAATGTATATTCACTTTTTACTACCAACTGATAAATTAAAATAATCTTTACCATTCAGTGAAAACAAGCAGTTTTTTTACATCTTATTTCCTTATCTTATCTAAAATGTTTTTAGATAATGTATGTTGGACATTTGCCAGACATGACTATGATGTCATTTTCTATTTTTATTTGCCAATAACTTTATGTAAATAACTTCATTGGAAATTTGCCAATATAAAATGTTGCTGATGAAGTTTTTTTTATTGTTTTATACAATAAACAATGTATATTCACTTTTACTACCAACCAATCTTTACCATTCAGTGATAACAAGCACTTTATTTTACATTTTAATATTTTATGATGTATTTAAAAGAGTAGTTATTGTTGCAAACTCCATTAGAAATTTGAATTGATATCAGTTTTGGAAAAAGGGAAACGGGGATGTGAAAAAAAAGGGGGGGGGGGGTTAAATTTTTCTCATTTCAGATTTCATAAATAAAAAGAAAATTTCTTCAAACATTTTTTTGAGAGGATTAATATTCAACAGCATAGTGAATTGCTAAAAGGCAAAAACAAACTTTTAAGTTCATTAGACCACATTCATTCTGTGTCAGAAACCTATGCTGTGTCAACTATTTAATTTTAGATTTAAAAAGTTTGAAGAAGAAATCTTTAATTGTAAAATTTGTAAAATCTTGACATTTGTTTTGTGTAAAAAAAAACCATGTAATGTCAAAAATTTGATCACAATCCAAATTCAGAGCTGTATCACGCTAGAATGTTTTGTCCATACTTGCCCCAACTGTTCAGGGTTCGACCTCTGCGGTCGTATAAAGCTGCGCCCTGCGGAGCACCTGGTTGGGTCATGGCGTTGTCGACTTGTTTCCGACCTATGCGTATAGATATATCTCTGGTATCTTTCGTCCATTTCTTGATTATACCGTTAGATAATTATCCATTATAAATTGTTAGATCTAATTTGTAGTAATACTAAATTATCAACACTTAATAATGTTACTGCAATTGATGAATTCTATGGTTAAAATGATATCGATGTTGACTTGCCAATTGTGTTTGATTCAAATGTAACTGCTTGACCATAAAACAATAAACCAAAAAACTGTTTTTTTTTAAAAGTTTCGACCTTTATGTCTTTACTTTTAAAATTAAATAATGTCCAACTAACAGTTATAAATGACAATCAAAGAAATATTTCTTTAAATACACGATATTAAATTAAGTCAAATTGAAAGCATTTCTTACATTATCGACAATTCAATATTTTTTATATTAATTGCCATTTAGGAATTAAATTTATAAAATAGAGAACACAGATCAAGAAGATAGACAAATGAAATTAAACTGATAACAGAGGTAATAAGCTGGTGTTTAAACAGAGAAAAAATATGCCAGTATTCAATTCATTAGAGGTTTTCACAATATTTATGAAAATTACATAGAATTCAATTTTTTGGCTAAAAATATAATGTGCAAAAGCTAGTAAAATTAATGTTATCCTTCACGCTCATATAGTGAAAACAAAAGCTAATTACTATCTAAAATTGCCAGAGTTTTGAAAATAAATAAACCGTTTGGGAAATATTTTTACAGTATCATGTCAGATTTTCCATGATCATTTTGGCATATCGAAAATATGTAACAAAGTTTTCTCTGAAACCAAACGATCCAATTCAAACAAACATATTAGGAATGATCCTTCGTGTATCTTTTTTTTAAACCATAAAGAGAAATAATAAGTAATTGTTTTATATCTTGAAAACCATAAAACATGTTATAGAGAGAGATAGTGAAGGGGCAAACGTTTTCAGACATCAAGATCTATCTATGACCCTTCAATAACTATTTGTTGATATTTAGAAAATTATCTTAAAACTGTAATATTTAGAAAATTCAAAAATAAAACACAGTAAAATTATCAGCAAGTTAAAATTTGAAAATAAAACAAACATGGCTATGCTTGTCAATGGAATCTTTCGATTTCTATCAAATATTGCGTTGATTTTGTTGTTGAAAACTATTACATTAGATGAGCCAATATCCTGCATACACATCAGAATGATATACTTTGCAATCTAAGCACGTTAGGGATATGAACACTCATATTTAAAAACAAGTTACCTTGCTTTTCAAACATTTTTGTACGATCCTCTCTCCATTGTAAGACTGTTTGAAAAGATCTGTGCATGCTGTTAACTTCTGAAAGATAATAAGGTTGTTAAAGCACTTTCGTCATTTTCTCTTATATAGCTATTAGTTAGAAATTCCTTATAAAATAAGAAAGTATAATATATTTCTCCAAGAACTTCTTAACAAGGCATGTAATAGATGAAAATTTAATGATTGCTTTCATATTTAAGGGAAAATATAAGGACTTTTAATGTATTTAAGGGTGAACGCTTTCTTAGAAAGAAATCGGCAATAGGATATTTAATAAGCATAATATGTTTGCCAGGTTCGTGCTACTAGAGATTTCCAATAAAATGACTTTACTCGACATAACCGACCGAACTCAACGTATTTCGTCCTATTGCATTGAAGCATGAAGGAGAGGATCATACACTGCATGCATGTTTTGCTCTATGAACACGTATTGTTTGCTGCCATGGAACATACTTTAAGTAAAAATCACTATTTTTCATAGTTAGATACTTGTAATCAAATACACCCATCATTTCTTGTCATTTCAGTTGACAAATATTTTAGTTCTTCTCCAATAACATGAATAATGAATTAATTTGAAAAACTTCCAAGACAAAATTTAGCATGAAAATATTAAAATGATGAATTCCGAAGCGAGAAGGTTGCCTTTTTATTGATTTACAAGTTTTAACATTTAATGAAGATTCCAACACACCCGAATGTAAAAAGTGTACTCGACTATTTAAAAAAAAATAATTCTATAATTTAATTGAAGATAATTTGATGTGGGCAACCATTCATATCATTGGTATATTTATCAAAAAGTCCTTTTTCGTCTTTATCTATAATAATGTATAGGACGAGGTTTTTGTCCATGTATACCTACAAGTGCAATCGAGGATACAGGGGCAGGGGACGTCCCCCCCTTTCGATCGCTTAATTATTTTGAAAATCTCATGTTTCCACAATATCTAAACAAATTTTTAGCTAATACTCGTCCAAATTATTTTTCGCATTGCTCCGCTTGTCAGTATAAATTCAATTATCGACAACTACAATATAGTCAGCTTTAAGAGGCCTCACAATGACAAATGTAAAACACCTAATACGAGAAAACTAACAGCCAAATTAATGTTTAAAAATGAACCGAAACACAACAAAAAATAAGCACTGAATTAAAGGCTCCTAACTTGGGACAAGCACATCCATACTAGGTCAATGGTGTAACAGTACGACATAATTGATCAATATTATAAACTTGACTATTATACTTTATTTATTAGTTGTAGTTGTAGTTGTTTTTGGAAAATGACGCAGTCATTGTTCCATTACTGGCGACCTGAACTTCATTACATTTCTCTGCCTACGTGCTTGGTTTCGTATTTACTATTTTCTATACAAACTGGAATCTGCTTGTGTTATCATTAATTATGCATGATAGGTCATTGTGTAGTAATCAGCCAGGAACCAGTTTACAAACTAACTGGTTTCTGCTTGTATTCCACTACACTCGGACAAAGTGTTGTAGTTTGACGGGAACCAGTTTAGAATTTGTAAACTACAAAACGTAATCGGTTATTGTTCATTCCGTTTTGGTGTTTCATACCGACTTTTATGGTTTGAATAAGCTTAAGACCCTTCAAACATTAATGTGATAGGTATATTAAAGACTATTTTACAAAAGGATGGAACTGTTTTGCTTTCAAAGTCGTACTATAGTGATATCTGTTATGTACGGATTTCCACTCTCACCGGTTAATTTCTTTTTTTACACGTGCTTTTGGAACTTCCTGTTTAAACATCGCAAGTTTTAAAATTGTTTTTTGAGTGAATTTAACTTATTTTAACAATCATGAAGCGTTCCAGAATCATTTTCAAGCAGTTTCTTCTTCTCTTTGATGATGGAAAATAGGTTTTTCTCAAGAAAATACCGCTAACGATCGCAGAGGAATTGAAACGTACAAGTCAAGTCGGCACCTGGTTAAATTGGCATCTAGTCAAATCGGCACCTATTTGACGTCAATTCGGCATCCAATAATATTTGTTATAATATTTTCTATTCAATTAATTAATAACTGTTACCAAGTACATAGTGAATATGTTGTTGTGTATTTAGCCTTTAGGTAAACAACGAAACCAAAGTGAAATTATGTTGTTGTGTATAAAGGTTCAATCAATGAGCCATTGTCTTCAACTCCAGCAGGACCTGACCACTGTGGTTAACTGGACTAAAAAATGGCAAATGATTTTTAACCCAACGAAATGTTTTGTATTACGTATAACAACAGGACGACAACCAATAATCTACCCATATGATATGGAGGGACACATCCTTGGAACAGTCAACCACAATCCGTACCTAGGAGTGGAGCTATCTAGCACTTTATCATGGAATGACCACATCGGAAATATCACTACAAAGGCAAATAAAACTTTAGGCTTTATACGGCGGAATCTTAGTAAATGCCCAATGAATATAAAGCGTCAGGCATACATAACACTTGTACGACCAACACTAGAATATGCTAGCAGTGTCTGGGACCCGCATCTCAAAAAACACATACAACAGCTAGAAATGGTCCAAAGGAGAGCAGCCAGATTCATCAGGCATGAGTATTCTCGAGACCCGGGCATAGTAACATCTTTATTAGAGGACCTTAAACTGCCACAATTACAGGAGAGACGAAAAACATCACGTTTACTCCTGTTTCACAAAGTAATCCACCAACTTATTGCTATTCCAATTCCAGAATACTTGATGACACCAGCAAGAATGACACGTCAGTTCCATCAACGACGATTTGTCAGATTAGGATCAAGTTCTGAACAAAGAAAACATAGCTTCTTCGTAAGAACCATCACAAACTGGAATGAACTACCGCCTAGCTTATTGGACATTGATGACTATGAGGCATTCAAAACCAACCTCATAGCACACAGATATCCGTAAATCAGCACACACATGTTTTTATCTGCACTGGCACCTGTACATATGATTTTAAAAGAGCACATTTTGGATGACACAACTTTAATTTTAATACATTCGTGTGATGAGTCAACCGACTCTTTACGGATTACCCATGTAGATGTAGATGTAGATGTAGGTAAACAACGAAGCCCTTACCCAAGCTGTTGTTTTAACAATTAGACAATTATTAAAAAAAATGGAAAACTATGAGTCCCTTTCAATAAATCAAACTTTCGTGCCAAATAATAAGCAAATTTAAGGTGTTTTTTTCAGTGAAGTTTAAAAAGCATTAAACAAACAATCCTGTAAAATGCTCAACTGGTTTAAATAATGCATAAAAATATCCAATATCTCATGTATTAGTCCAAATAATTATGACGTCTAGCAAGGCTATTTTATTTATTTTTCTGTGACGTCTTCCTATGAAGTTTTTAGGAAGGCTTTCTTAGGAAGGCTTTCTTAGGAAGGCGTCCCAGAAAAAAAATTAACATAGCCTTGCGGTCATAGAAAGGTGTCCCAGAATAGAATTAAAAAAGCCTTGCCAGACGAAATAATTATTTTGACTACTCATATATATATCATTAAAAATACACCAAAATGTCATTTAGTTGAGAAAAATAAATATATACAAAATGTACAATGAACACCCAAAAATGTGAAAGTTAGTATTTAACTCTTTTTGCTTAAATACTGAAAAAAATTCTGGCAACCCCTTACTTATTTTTACTCTTTTTGCTTAAAATACTGTTAAAATATATATTTAACATGGGTGACGAATTGACTATATCAGGTGTCGATTTAACCAGGTGCTGATTTGTCCAGGTGCCAATTTAACCAGGTGCCGGTTTGACTAGAATTCTTTGACAAATGTTTGAAATTACCTGAGTTTCATTAGACCTTTGATAACAGTAACAAAAAGATTATTTACTTAATATTTTGTGGTATCAGGTCTGTTCGCGCCCAATACACTTTCGCACCTTGCAGGTTCGCACCTCGCACGTTCGCACCAAAGGTCCGTTCGCACTCTACTCATTCGCGCTCAATTTTAATTCAAATTCAAGTTGAATAATTGGAAAATCATGATTGTTGTTTTAAATTGCTTTGGTGTAAATACTGAATGTATTTATAGCTTGGTATGAGTAAAACATTGAAGATTTTAAAGGAAAAACACAAAAGATAATTGTTTTTAACAGCTTGGTCCTTTTGATCTGAAACAACGAAACAATAAAATATAGGAACCAAAATATAGCAATCCACTATTATAACCAAAACATGATAAAATCTATTCAACACACAGAAAAAAACATAGTCAGAATCTCACTTCATTTTGAAAGAAGTCAATGAAACAAAGTTATAGCAATACACTAACCAAAACATGATTAAGAGTTATTCAACACAAAATAAAACGTTGACAAAATACCACTTTAATTAGAAAGGATTATTATTATTTTTAACAATACGCTATCCAAAACATGATTAAAATTTATTCAACACAAATAAAAATGCTGTCTCACTTTATTTTGAGACAATGACAACAATTATACTTATAAGAAAACATTTGCTTACAGAGTTATTAAATACAAAACCAATTAAGATTGGGTGCGAACATTTAGGGTGTGAAAGTGAAAGGGGGCGAACATGAGTGGGCGCGAACGGACCCGGATTCAGACTATGTACCAGTGAGAAATATACAAGCCTTTCTACGGTATTTATTTGTACAATTCAGGTAGTCTTGACCTATTCATTTGTCTTAAAAAACAGCCAGTTGTCACCTTCACTTCACACACACACACATATATACGAATATCAATTATATGCTTACGAGACATGTTGCATTGTTAAACTAATTACGGTATGTGAAAATCAAGACTTGCATAAAAACTATCCCAATATTAGAGACAGTGGCGTCATTTTTCTTCAGAGCTTTCAGCTCTTTGATTAAGATAGTGTTCAGCAGCTGTGGATACTATCAGATCGGTATATGGATACTAGAAATTGCTGTTTTTATGCTTCGTTTCAGTCTCACGAGTCGATCCCTTTTTCACTGTTTTAATTGTGTCATGATCATTGATAAACATATATCTATGATCTCTATTGCCTTCCACTTTGATATTTATAAAAACTATGTAGCAAAGAGATGCATGCGTAAAATAAGTTCTCGACATAAAATGGCTAAAATATCAGATTATAATTAAGCCTCAAGTTATAATACTTACGCCTCAAGCTATTTATATATAATACATGTACTTACGACGGAGATTTAGCCTCAAGCTATAGTACTTATGATGATGATGATACTTATATATATCTTATATCCAGCGACAAATATTACATACTTGTATATATTAAGGAGGATGAAAAGATAATGGTAAATGCATATACCTTTTGATACATGCACAACACTTAAGAGTCGCATTTTCATATGCTAAGTAACAAGAGAGTGTAACCACTATAAAGACACACTTGTCTTTCTACGAGTAAACACATACCTGCACTTACTCGTGAATGCATCATGCTTGGTCTCAAAGTCTCAAAGTCATTCGAGGCTAGCCTGCTACCAGTCAATCCCATGTACAAGTTTTTAATTATGAATTTAAATTGGTTTTTTATTCAGTCGTGTAACACCTTCACTGGTGATCCTGTCCATGGATCCGTCGCATAGTTGTCACTTTTATATATATAACCACTAAGTGAGACAAATATTAAAACAAAAAATATCCGCTAAATCAATCAATACACTTCTATTTGGATAAGTAAGAGTAAAAGAAAATTCCCGTAAAGACTGAAAATGTGACAGCTGAGTACATTGGCATTCTCATTCACTTTTAATCAGAGATACTTGGGGACAGGATATTTTTAGCCAATTACTATGTACTATTAATTAATAATTAACTATCCACAGTGGTCAATGTTTATATGCAGATTATTAGTCACCAATAGCGAATCAAGTACACCTTACAAATTACAATCTATATAACGAATTGGTGTACACATTTATTTACATACATTTTTATCAATTACAATATTCTTTTTTTTTAATGTACGTTGACTTTCAGTTGAAAGGAAAGCGTATGTCAACTATTAAAATTTTAAGAAGTACAAGACCTGTTTTAAATTTTTTAAATTATACACTTCCCTGTCGAAAAAAAATTCGGAGATTGTAATTTAAGAAGATTAACTGCAGAAGAAGCGAACGTTTGGACTGATACTTAATAAAGTATGATGCCATCCCAGTTATCAACTTTAACAGAGACACATTCTGATTAACACTCTGAGTTCAATTTTTCTGAAATTGCTAAAAAATATCTATCTAATAAATATTATAAAACATTAAAAAACGAAAAGAAGAAGAGACATTAATCTGACAAAGACCAACAATCAATACAAATATCAAAAAATAAAAGGTTCATTAAATTTTGCAAAAGTATATCGGAAAAACAAAGTCATGGTCAAAACCATGAAAGACAACTCAAATGAATTGTATGATAGGTAAATTTACGTATATATACGTGGTCTTATGACAGGGAAGTTTAGGCAGGAATCTCAATAATCACGTGATACATAAAAATCATGATTTCTTTCGTTTTTTCATCATCTTAGAAATATTTGATATTGATAAAATTTATTATAAATGGGTATCATAGTTTAGGAATACTTAGTAAAAACTTGAGTAACGCATTTAACCAAATTAATTGGTTAGCAATAACCGGTCCCGTTACGTGCATACGACGAGTTAGGTACGTATGTCATTTTATTGGAAATCTCTAGTAGAAAGAAAGAAATCATGATTTTTATATATCACGTGATTAATGACATTCCCGCCTAAACTTCACTGTTATAAGACCACGTATATATACGTATCTTTACCTATCATAGGATTCATTTGAGTTGTCTTTCATGGTTATAACCATGACTTTGTTTTACCAAACTACTTTGCAAAATTTAATGAACCGTTTATTCTTTGATATTTGTATAGCTTTTGTTTGTCGTTATAAGATTGGTGTCCCTTCTTCTTTTCGTTTTTTTTTTATTGTTTTATAATATTTAATTTCCTTTGGTATTTATTATATACATGCATATAAACATTGACCACGGCAATTGGCTAAAAAAAACTGTCCCAAAGTATCTCTGATTAAAAGTGGATGAGAACGCCAATTTATATACTTGTTACATTTTTGAGACAACTATAATGTTACTTCAGTCTTTGCTGGCATTTTATTTTACTCTTACTTATCAAGTTAGACGAAATTCTAAAGCTAAGACATATATTGATTAAGTTAGCGAAAAGTTTTAATTTTTTTCTTGCTTTGGAGGTATTATTATAGAAGTGACAACTATGCGTCAGATCCATGGACAGGATCACCAGTGAAGGTGTTACACGACTGAAAAAAACATTTTATATTCATAAATATATACTTGTATATTGGATTGACAGATAGCAGGCTAGCCTCAAATACGGGTTCAATTATTTTGTTGGATCCCCTGATCGTATGACTTTAAGACTGTATTTTGCGGATTCTCCACCAAGTATGTTGCATTCACGAGTAAGAACAGGCATTAGTTTACTCGCAAAAAGACACGTGTTTTTTTATAGTGGTTACGCTCTCTTGTTACCTAGCATATGAAAATGCGACTCGAAGTGTTGGGCATGTAAGGTGTATGCATTTATCATTATCATTTCACCATCCTTAATATATATGTAATATTTGACGCTGAATAAAAGACACATCATTATCATTATCATAATAAGTACTATAGCTTGAGGCTAATTCTTCGTCGTAAATACATGTATTAAATATAGCTTGAGGCTTCTTCGTCGTTATCTGATATTTTAGCCAATTTATGTCGAGCGCTTATTTTACTCATGCATCTCTATGCAACATAGATTATAAATGTCCAAGTTAAAGCTCATAGAGATCATAGAAGTATGTTCATCAAATGATCATGTCATAATTAAAACAGCAAGAAAGGGATTGACTTGTGAGACTAAAACGAAGCATAAAAATAGCAATTTCTAGTATTTCCAAATAAATTACATGTACCGATTTGATAGTATTTACAGCTGCTGAACACTATCTTATAATATTGATCAATTATGTCGTGCTGTTACACCATTGTCAAAAAAATGAACTACAAACGACAAGCACTGAATTACAGGCTCCTGACTTGGAACAGGCACATCAAGGCATACTATCAATTTGGCCGTTAGTTTTCTCGTTTCAGTTGATTTACATTTGTCATTTTGTGGCCTCTTATAGCTGACTATGGTGTATTGGCTTTATAATTTTTAAAAGTGTCACTCGGTCTCTTGTGAAGAGTTATATCATTGGCAATCATACTATATTTTGTTTTTGTACATTTAAGTATAAACAATTCATAGACAGTCTAGAACAGCAAGACCTTTTATCATGTCAAAAAAAGGCAACAGTAGAATACTGATGTTCGAAATTCATAAATCTATAGAGAAAAAACAAATCCGAGTTACAAACTAAAACTGACGGAAACGCATCAAATATAAGAGAACAGAAACACAACATTAAAATGTAACACACACAGAAACGAACTATAATATAGCAATGCAAAAGCAGTGTTTGTAGGACCATTACTGGTCATAACTGTATATTAGAGTATATGTTATTTCAATGTGTCCATTATATTACACGTCAGTGTCACATTTCTATGTTCAGTGAGCTACTAAATCACGGGGAAAATCCAATTCAGTATGTAGTCTTAACTTCTAAAACTCATGCGCGTTGCCTAATGTTCAGACATTGTTGTTTTTAAAAAGTATTTATCAAAGTCAAACGACGATCATTTCAAGTGGTTTTTTCGTGCAATACAATTTGTGATTGTGGCCGGATTCAAGAAAATTGAAGTTTAATTCCCGATAATTGAATTTATACTGACGATCGGAGCGATGCAAAAAATAATTTGGACGATTATACGCTGAAATGTGTACAGATTTTGTGGAAAACATGAGATTTTCAAAATTATTTAGCGATCGAAAGGGGACAGTACGCCCTCTATCCCGATATCCTTGAATACACGTTTAGGTAAACATACACAAATAACTCGTCCCATACATTAGTATATGTAAATACGAAAACGTACTATTTGATAAATATATCAATTATATGAATTTCTACCAGCATCAAATTATCTAATTCTTTAGTTAAATTATAGAAAAATCACTTTTTTTTTAAATAGTCGAGTACACCTTTTACATTCGGGTGTGTTAAAATTTACTTTAAAACTTGTAAAAAAAACAGCCTCTTCGCTTCGGAATTTATTATTTATATATTTGTATGCTAAATTTTGTCTTGGTAGTATTTAGAATTCATAACTTAATAACTAAAATATGGGTCAAGTGAAATGATAAGAAATGATGGTTGTATTTGATTACAAGTTGCTAACTTACTTATTCCATTATAAGATTTGTGTCAATAAAATCATTCAAAGTTTAATGACAAAATATTTAAAGATTAAAAAAAATAGTTGAGGTTGATTTTTACTTAAGTATGTTCCAGCATAAAATGCGTGCTCAAAGAGCAAAACATGCATGCAGTGTATGATCCTCTCCTTCATGCTTCAATGCAATAGGACGAAATACGTTGAGTTCGGTCGGTTATGTCGAGTAAAGTCATTTTATTGGAAATCTGTATTAAGTGGGTATTGTTATAACAAGTACTAAGTGTACAATCCAAATCATTAGTGTTAAAGAGACAAAAAATGTCTGAATAAAACAAAAACAGACGATACACTTTATGTTTGCAATGTTTTTAATTGACGTCATTTTTAATTAGACACATAAAAATTATATATTTAGAAAATTGGTTAACGCATGTCAGTGCATATCAGTTAATACATAACAGTGCATGTCCTTCTTGTTTACAATCATATACATAAAACATGACATTTCATACGTCACTATATATGTTTTTACATAAATATAGCAATAAATTTAAAACAAAATTGTGTAAACAAATTGCTACCTTATGATACTAAAAATCGGCCATGTCCATTCATAAAACACAAAATCAAATAAAAATGGGCATATTCAGATCAACTCTATTTCAAAGATACATGACTTATAATTTGGTACAATTTTGGTAAAAATGCCGTTACAAAAGCGAAAAGTCTGTTTATATCAATTTATTGAGGAAATAAGAGAAAACTACGGTCTGAATTATTTCCAAAACAAATAACGGAAAACAAATAGGATACACAGCAACACAGACAACCACTTAATTGAGTTGGGACAGTCACGAATAGAATGTATCTGGACTCAACTAGTATGCTTATTGTAAACCCCGAAGAGCAAAAGGGTGTAATGGAAATGCCTTATAATAATAATCTTCAGTAGAGGCTGGTAATTTAAACATAAAACAAAACAATCGTTTAAGATGGTATTTAACAATTTCTTTTATAAACTTCAAAAGTTCACTCGAAACCACATGACCTTGAAACTACAAAGTCAAAAAGATAAACTACATATTAGGAATAAAAGCCTAGAGGCATATACATATCAAATCGAGAAGGAACTACGCAGTAATAGATTTGCTTGAACGAACGTCAGGAAACCACAGTTTATCTAAAAAGGATGTAGACCGATTTTGGTTGGGTTCGTGTTATACTATTACTTGTCTGTTTGTCTTTTTCTTTTTTAGCAATGGCGTTGTCAGTTCATTTTCGATTTATGAGTTTGACTGTCCCTCTGGTATCTTTCGTCCCTCTTTTATTTATTTGATATATGCTGGCTCGACAACAAAGGAAATGTCAAATTTGAGTTTACTATGTCAACTTAACAGAGTGAAGAATATTGAAAAAAAAAATTCAATGGCATTTGTAGTTTGAAAATCACTAGCTTATGTATATTGTCTTACTCCCAGTATTTTTTTAATCCAATTTAGTTCAATTATTTTCCGTGATCGTACAAACTTTGAACGAGATTCTCCAGGCTGCTTATTTACTACTTCTAAAGGTTGAACTGTTAAATATTTAATAGGATGATTGTGCTTCTTAAGATGTTGATAAACGATACTTTTGAATTTATTGGGTCTTTTATTGTCTCATGTGAGTAAATAAATAATACTGTTTGTTTTTCAAGTAATATCAGTTTCAAAATCTAAAGAAAATGTGCGACCATGAAAAAAAGACCTTACCGTATTGCTGGTGGAAAGACGGGGACATGTAAGTCATTTTTTGGCATGACACTTATCGATAGAAGGGTAACCACGATTTTTATTGATAAAAATGTTAGCGATGGTAAAATTTTTAGATAAGCGATTTTGAAGATTGAGACATGTAGATACCCTTTGAACGAGTTTAGTATTTAATATTTTTCCATTTCTAAGCTTCATATTTGTTTTGGGGTATGTGGATTTTATTAGAAAGGAGCAAAGACTGGCGTCCATAATATGAACCAGCACACAGTAAATTGAATAATGTAAAAATGAGAAAACTGTTCGGCGAAAGACGTCAAACGCTTTTTGTCATAAATTACCCAACAAATTTAACAAAGGATAGGGTATATCAAGGTAGCGACTGACGTCTGACTAAATAGATGAATGGGGCTGAATATTAAAATACTACTTTTTGATAAATAATCCTAAAGTAATGAACACAGAGAAGCTCTCGCTCGGACACAACCTGCTTTGTTTAAAACATGTAGACGCTAATATCTTATGTAAGGGAGGGATAAATGATACTTTGTAAAAAAAAATTTCACTCAGATTTAAACTAAAACAATTCTAAAATTGACAATATCAAATTGCTAGATTTTTTTATTGACAGCACATTTGTAACGTCTAGATGGCGTTTTAAAACAAGCATTCGGCATGCCAATGGACACCAACTATGGTCATTTCCTTGTCGACTTGTTCCGTTAATTATATGAGACTGATTTCAAACAGAACCCGATAATGAACGGAGATAAGAATTAAGCATTGTCTCTTAACTTTACTGTCCTCTATGACTATGCTGTTCTTTCACTAAATAATTCGAAGTTTATTGACTATGTTGAACTGATCCTTTCTATCGAGAGAGATAAAGGATACATCAAATGCGGTTAAGGCTGTTACATATAGAGATTGACAACGAGGGTCGGTTGAAAATAAAAATAAATCAACAAAGGAGATAAATTTCCAATTGTAGACTTTTCATTTTTATGTAGCATAATTCAAGCAGCACCTGCTTATGGAGTACATATTTGCCTCTCGGTCTGATACCCCAGGGCTTGTATTTTGTACCATAATGTTCTCGGTATAGAGTTGCTGCTCACAAGGAACCTATTAAACCAACTGTCCCAAGTCAATAAAAGTACAACTAAAACGGTAACTTAATGGACAACCGTTAAGTAAACAGTGTTTTCGAATAGATGTATTTAAAATAACGAAGTAGATTATATCAATTCACTAAATTAATAAAATTTAAACAAATTTATTAAATAAACTAGATTTTAAGACTAGATATGAAGACGTTTATATTTAACTACATTTTTGCAGAAATGTGGTCCGCCTTAACTTCATATCGACATGTGGAAAGACCCAAAGACTTACATCGTACAGTGTTACTTGCAGTTTAAGGTGTACATATTTTTAAGGATCGTAAAATAAAATTAAAATATCTGTAGAAATGTGATTTTAAATCAAATGTTCATATCGTATCAACACTTTTAAAATTAACCTATTTGTTTCTTCTTTAATTAAGTCAACATGTAAATAAACATGTTCAGGACAAGATAAACAATGGTTTCCAAAACAATATTTTAATATCATCTTCCGTGTTTTATGACAGACAAATATGATAAAAACAAGTCTTAGTCCGTGTCCACTGGAAAACCCCTTTATAATACAAGGTCACTCAAACTGATATAAAAGCACATACATTCACAACGCAGTACCTCGGAGATCTGATTTTAAAAAGATAATATTGTAAGTATTGCTTACGGTACTTTAATAGTTATTGAAATATGTATCAATTATACACAGTTTCCTGTATAGTCGGCCAAAGGTTTCTCCAAAACTTTCTATTCATTCGGTAAAGAGATTATCTTTCACTGTTACAGTATCAAATGTTATTAAATTTACTTAATTATGTACTGTAATGAACATAAAAGTTTAAACGAGAAAATCTTCGTAAATGTGTGTTGATAACAGTCTAAACATTTCTTGGTATCAATAACTTGCAAAACACGAAATAATTAAACGAAAACACTAATTATCATATATATTGATAAAAATGCTTTGAAAACAAAAATTTTATTGTACACAACATTTTTTATTATTTCAGTGTGAATATTGAAAATGAAGCGCTTAATAATTTTTACCTTTGCATTTATTCTTCTTCTGTTCCATGGATGTGGTAAGTTTTAGATTTAACAAAAATCAATAATAAGTTTTAGAAATTAAAATGCTAATTCTTTGATAAATAGTTTTGTAAACATTCAACATTTTATCTATTTCAAGCAAATGCTGTACGACAAACACATATTTTATATGTGATTTTTATACAGAACATTTATCAGATCATTTAGTTTTTCATTTGCAAAAACCTACAAGACAATGCCTGTTCCTAGTCAGAAATATGACGTTGTTATCGATTCGTTTGATGTGTATGGGTTTTTGACATTTTCTCAGGGACTTTCCTTTTAGAATATCCACGGAGCAGGATTTTTTTGATTTTTGTACGTTTTATGAATAATCTCATACTAAGCCTATTACATTCGAAAAAGAGAAACGAACAACTCAACAGAATAAAGTCTATTTAAAGTAAATGAAATTTTCGGATAACGATGTCACAATATTGGACGTTATTTAAGAACATAAGAGGAGGTTATTATGAGTTAATGCTGTTCAGTTTTAGATCAGGTTATGGTCCCCTCAATTATAATAGAAGACACAAACATATTTTGAACATGATATCAGATAAGGTAGTTATTCAATCATTGTGTGTTATTTCTGTGAATGCACAACTATTCTCTAATTTGTAATTCGACGTATGACTACAAGAAGATTTTGTGTACTTTAATATATAACAATCTTATTCTTGACCGTGCAAAAAACAATCCTGTAATGCTTACGAAGTTAATGTTTTAAAAATTAATCTCAAATAAAGCCGCCAATATATAAATTGAAGATAAATTTCTTTGATGTAATAACACTTTTATTACTTTGCTTTTACTTGTGTTTTTATGAATTATAACTGTGTTACAAAGTTATGTGTTGATATTTTATTGAATGTTCTTTCATATATCTTTTGTTATTCAACATTTTTAGATTGGAAAATATCAGACTCACCATTTAAACTCGCGTGATTTTTTTAAAAGTCATGTTGTATATAAAAAGGGTATATAACAAAAAAGGCAACTCAACAAGGGTGGTGTCAATAAAAACAACATAAGCATACACTAGACTTTATCAACCAACAGAACGGAGGCAACATAATATTCCTGACTTGCTTCATATTTTGCCGCTACATATAGAGGGTTGAATTTTGGCCACGAGCATCACTGAAGAGACATGTGTTGTCGAAATGCGCATCTGGTGCAAGAAAATTGGTACCGTTAATTTTATTGAACCTGGTATTATGGCAAGAGAAACACCCAAATGTAGTACAAATGTTTATCGTTTAAAAACATTATTCTCTAGTAACACGAAACGCTGAATAAATTGTTCTTTTTATTTGAAAGAGGCACAAGCTCGAGTAGAAACAAGAGTGAAATCATGCCTCAGACGGTGCCCATATAGGAAGTGCAGGAAATGTTGTCAAGACAAGGGATACCAATCTGGATTTTGTGTCTTCATCAAATGGCCCTGCATTTGCTGGAAAATTGGGACAAGGCCGGGATAATTTAGATGGTGAGTATATAATATGTGTTGTGAGTGTCAATGAGACAACTCTCCATCCAACAGCAATTTAAAAAAAGGAGTACACCATTATAGGTCAATGTACGGCCTTCAACATGGAGCCTTGGCTCACACCGAACAACAAGTTATAAAGGGCCCTAAAATTACTAGTGTAAAACCATTCAAACGGGAAAACTAATGGTCTAATGTATATATAAAAAAAAACGAGAAACGAGACAACACGTATAAAGTACATAAATAAAAGACAACTACTGTACATCAGATTCCTGACTTAGGACACGTGCAAACATTTGCAGCAGGATTAAACGTTTTAATGGATCCAAACCTTCTCCTTTTTCTGAAACAATAGCATTACATCACAACATAGAAAAACACACGATAAAATATTTGGATGATCAATAATTACCTCATTTCTTTAGCCATATTGACTTTATAAGTTGTATGCAAAATAAGTCGGGGAAGGCAAAGGAAAAACCAAAAATCTGAGTAAAACATACTATACAGGGTTTCAAAAAACAAATAGAAGAAAGGACAAAACAAAAGCTTATAAAACACGTATCATGAAACTATAAAGTGAATGAGATAAATCTTACTGAAACATTCCCTTATTTTGTTAGAAAACAACTAATACGATGATCTATTGTGTTTATGGTTTTGTTTCGGTATGCAAACATTTTATAAATAATCGTTTAGCTTGTATCGAACACAAGACCTCACGAAATCAAGAGAACCAATATGTTACAAACAAATTCTGGAAAAAATATTCATAGTGATTGGTATTTTATGTCGGGGATTGATCAAACACTTTTTTAGTTTTTCATGTAAAATTGAGGTATTTAGAGTGAGACCTCAGTCAGAAATAAAAATAAAAGGTATTGGTAGTGGCCTTATCATATTCATCCTGATTGTTATCTGTTTAGCTAGTTTGTTACAAATTCGATACGGTTGATGTTATTCTACAAAGTATGGTATAATTAAATTTTATAAGCATTTATTTTGCCTTGTTTCGTCTGTTACATATTCTTACATCGGAATTGGACTTCTTTTTAACCGAGTGCGTATTGCTGAGCGTTTGTTTATTCTATATTTTGTAGAGGTATAGGGGCAGGGTTGAGATATAAAAAAACATAATTTACCCATGTTTTGCGCCTGTGTTCATTTTCATGTTTAAGAGCTTAGTGTGACGTCCATGTTCGCTGAACTAGAAGACAATCTTGTTTAGGGCCAGCAGTGTTAAAGACCAATTATGTCCTTGGACTGCTTTCTACTCTTTGGTTAGGATGTTGTCTCGTTCACACATTCCCTGTTTTCATTCAATTTCTATATTTAATTATTGTTTTAACTTTGTATGTAATATGACTAGATGGATGCTAAGCATATATCGATCATTCAGCCTGAAATAATTTATTTATTTATCTTTTCAGTTATGGTGTTAGTGGTATTATGAAGATTTAACAGACAATTCGTGTCGACAGCGTGTTAAAGAAACAGAAACAGATATCAATGTGTACATATAGTGGACATTATATTAGATATTAATTCAATATATCATGTATAAACGTTTTATATATATATTTATAATTATCAATAAATCATAGAAGCTTAATTGCGAAACGTTTCATATTTAAAACTATCCAAATTGATGATCAAGTTTGAAATAAGAGAATTAATTCAAACAAAATATTGTCTCCGTCAAAATACCATTTCAAGCCAGTATAAACGACACAAACGTGATATTTAACGTATGAACAATATGGGCTCATAACTACAAGAATGCAATACAGAACTATTTTTAATAATCGTATCAATTTTTTTTAAAACAGTTGAATTGAATTATAAAGTAAACTATAAATAAATTAAAAGATAGTTGATGAATGTATACTTCTGTTGCGTCCAGTAACAAATAGTAACACATTCAGGAAGAGTGTTCTTAAATGTTGTATACAATAGGTAGGTTATTTCCCATGGACATACAATATTTACAGTGCTCAACTGAAAAATGATAATATGTTGAATCGGGACAGACTTCACTTGGCACTGGTCAACGCCAAGAGTTGTTGGAAGGGGTTTTTGTATACGCAAATAGCGTGTTGAACTTATGAAATCGATTTGAACATCAAAATGTAACGTGAATATATGCATTCTGCACAGATTGAGAAAAGTTCGTCTCTGGCAGATTGGAGATGAACATTAATTTTTTCTTTGTAATGTTTGCACTAATGCTTTTGATGTTTTTAGACCCCAGTCAATAATTTGGAAATGAAGAATAAATGACAATGACACAATATATCCTTCAAAACACAATACTAATCATCCATAATTTATTTTACAATTAATATCAATTAAAGATCTAGAGTAGCCTTCAAATCATCAACTTTAAACCGCAACAAATATATTTGAAAGGTTTAAATGTCATTCTAATATGACGTGCTCCTTTAGCTTTGTAAACAACACTGTGATAAAATTCTCGATAACATATACTTAGCGCAGACTCAGAGATATACATAATAATGGCTGTTACGATATACTTCCCACGTAAATCTACATGTACTGGAACCTATTTGCAGACCCTTTGCCGATTTTATTGTTTTAAAAAGTGCAATTAAAAAAGACAAAATAACTTTTATTCCTATTCGTATGCATAATAAAAAAAAGTAATGCACAAGAGCTCGGAGAAATCAACAAAATGAAAATTAAATAAAATTCCGCGAAAGTCTATTAATCTTTTTGGCGCATTTAAGTCATTTCAAAACATGACGTCATACAAATGAAACCGCTAAACTTGAAAGTTTTCTGTTACGTGAACCATGCAGTCAACATGGCGGCTCCTTAGTTACAAATTCTCAACTTTGGATTTGACGGAAGCTTACGAGAAAAACATGTATATTAAAAATGGCAAATGTTGGGTTTGAGAATTTAAAAAATTTTAAAGTTTTTTTTCTAGCAGTTTTTCACGAAATAACCTACGCAAGCTACATATTTATAAAGATATTTGAGCTTTATCTAACAGGGAGTAAAAAAGAACAGCCAGACACACAAGGGAAAAGTTTATATTGGAAAACGATTAAAGTCATTTTATTATCAAATGTGTATAGCATCATGAAAATATACGTAGACACAAAGTTAACAAAACTGCAATAAAATTAATAGTAAAAGGCACGAGAAACAATAGTAAATATTTTAAATTTATACAAATATGTCAATACATATTTTGGAGGTTGTTGTATGAATGCACTTATAAAAGGAAGATCTACATATTAATACCGACTTCTATTTTATGTTTATGTACCTTGTAAACGTTTAGTCTGTGATGTACATTCCAAATTGATTAATATACTATCTCTCTGGTATCATTCTCCCTCTTTTATTCTGCAAGTACAAAATATTGTTGTCTTAATGATTCCTTTTGGTAATAAAAGAACCGTCATTAATAAATTTTTGTTTTGTGATATGTCATTAAATTGATATTTCATCTTTACAATTACGTTGTCGAATATATATGGATAAAGGCAACAGTAGTATACTGATGTTCAAAATTCATTATCTGATTGAGAACAAAACCCAAATCCGGGTTACTATCTAAAACTGAGGGAACCGCATCAAATATAAGAGGAGAACTATACGACACAGCAAAACGCTCAAATGTAATACACACAGAAACGAACTATCATATAACAATGGCCATTTTTCAGACTTGGTACAGGACATTTTAAAAGGAAAAAATTAGATTATACCACTGCATCGAGTGTGATACGATATTTATCCACTCGAGACAGTTACATTTTCTAATTTTTAAAAACGCGAGGATTGCTAAATATTTAAAATTTAACTGTCGAGAGTGGATAAATATCAAATTACACGAGTTTGGTGGTGGATTCAGTTTCTCTAATGATTTTTATGCAGTATAAAGGCAAACTTACTCCTTTTTTTCTAGAAATCTAAAAAGATGTGTACTTTCTTTTCGAGGTCAGCAGGGATGGACGCCTTTTTTCATGGCGTCACACTAAAAAATTCAGAGGAAAGCAAGAAAATTTGACGTTATAATCGAATTTCGTCCAATGAATAGCTGAGATCAAACAAACCACACGTTCATTAGATAAAAATAATAAACAGGTTTAAAAAAACGATAAATTGGCAAAGAATTAGAAAAAAAATTCATAAACACATATTAATCAACTGTTTTCAGTCAATAGAAACCATATTTTATATAATTGTTATCCATAAATTCACATGCACGGTACTACGATGTGTCGAAACGTATATTTTGATATCTGACTGAATTGCCGATACCTTTGTACTTTTAAAGTGTATTTTGAAAATAAACTAGTTGATCTTAAATCAGATTTGATCTGTCAACAGGATGTTATAGTTTCCTTGTTTTACTTGTATTGTATTTTATTGTCCTCGAAGCGAAACCTTTTCTTTTAACTTTTAAACAGTTCCATTCCAGTACTGAAGTTCGAGTTGTTGGAAATGATTAGGGATTCTTGTAATTTCACTTCATGCATTCCTGAAAGGAGATTGATGAATAATTACAATCTTTTTATAGTATTTTCAGAGAAATTCCATATATTTCTGCCGAAAATTTAGCCTAGTTAACGGGTAGAATTATAAGTATGTCTCCTGTGATCGGAAATATTACTAAAATAATGACTAGTTGTTATTGTATTACTATTGAAAGAAGAATGTCATGGGATAGATATTTTGTTATAAAAAGTAAATATTTACCACAGGTACCAGGATTATGATTTAAAGTGCCAGACGTATGTTTCGTCTACATAAAAATGTAGGTGAAAATTTGAAAGCTGATTATATCAGTAAATCATTGATTTGACTTCTGGGAGGCATTGTAATTTTTCTATACTTTTATTAACGACCTTTGGGTCCTTATACAGTCGATCGTTAAAGCCTCGGTCACACCTTAACCGATAGCTCAAACGGATAACTGTTTTTTTTCAATCCATTCATGTCCGTTAGACGTCCGTTCTTATCCGTTAGACGTCCGTCCATATCCGTTGCTTGTCCTGTAAGCGTACGTTTTATCCGTCGAAGTCCGTTTTGTCCGGTTAAAAATTTGAGCATGTTCAAAACTTTGAACGGACGTCCAACGGATGAAATGTCCGTTGAAGTTTCGGTAGGGGTCCGTTTTGTACGATACTTGTCCGTTTCGTTTCCGTTTTGTATCCGTGAAGTGTCCGTTATACATCCATTGGAGGTCTGGTAGATAAATTCACCAACGGACTTCTAACGGACGTCAAACGTATAAAACGGATGTTGAACGAATGTGAAACGGACTTCTACCGGACGTATAACGGATAAAACGGATGATGAACGGATCTGAAACGGATAAATGCCAATTGAAAATGTCGCATCAGAAATGCCAATTAGATTTCTTAAGGTTCATGAATTCTTATTATTCATAATCGATCTTAGAGTAAGGGCACGTCTTCACAATCAAGTAGCTCTTATTCAGGCCAGACACTGTCCTTTTGCGGCATTTTGAAGAACAAACCAAAACCAGTTACCCAGAAACATTTTGAATATTTATGCGATTTACATGTATTATTATTGTCGCCTTTAATTTTTCCGTATATCTTGTTCATCCGTTTTATCCGGTACGCTTCCGTTAGGTGTCCGTTTTATGCGGTACTCATCCGTTGGATGTACGTTCGACATCCGTTCTGTCCGGTACGTTTTCGTTTCTCGTACGTTGCGTATCCGTTGCATGTCCGTTATGCATTCGTTCAGCGACCGTTTGTTTTTGTCAGTACATCAAAGGACTCCTAACGGATAACAAATTTGTCAACGGACAACTTTTATTTTCATCCGTTAGACGTCCGTTCGTCTTATCCGGTAAGGTGTGACCGAGGCTTTAGCTTGATCTCGTAACGCAAAATTAGACATATCTTACTCCTTATTCTGATATGTAAATACAGACGCTGTAGACTCAGATTGGAATGAACCACCAATGTTCAAAATAGATGTTAGAAATTAGCTTTAGTTAGTGGAAACGAAAGCAGAAACAATACGGTATTAATGATATTCTCGTCGGTTATTGTATTTTAAATTGTTCACTTTTCCAAAACATTTTGTCTCTAGATCTCAAAACTATAAAACTACAATGAACTCTTAGTGTACTTTGTTACAGTTTC
The DNA here is from genome assembly GCA_037788925.1 of Mytilus galloprovincialis. Classification (NCBI taxonomy): domain Eukaryota; kingdom Metazoa; phylum Mollusca; class Bivalvia; order Mytilida; family Mytilidae; genus Mytilus; species Mytilus galloprovincialis. Next base: position 94,081,422 of record CM075333.1, read on the forward strand.
TTGAACATTTATATCACACTACATTATGTAAGTCACGGTTTTGTTGTCCATGGTTTGTCCCTTTCTTGATAAGACCTTTTTATTAACAGTAATTTTTATATTAAGATTTTAGTTTCAAATGTTATATTTTTTTTCTGACTATCTTTAGACACCCATATTTTAAGATATAAGTGTGATTTTGTGGACCATATGTGGGAAACAAGAGTGTAACTTGGCATTTGCGTCCTGGTTTGAGGTAATACAATTATGTTCCTAGAACTTAAACCATATTTGGTTGTTTATATCGGTTAATGTATGTTCAGATTAGTACATAACGTCCTTGTTAATATACACAAAAAAAAACATCAATCGTTTCACTTTGAATGTCAATACTGTTTTTAGATACCATTTTTTTTCGTAAACAAATGCAAGGATATGGTCATACATCTAGAACTACCAAGACCTTACAACCTTAAGATGTTTAAAAGTGTCCTATATTTTGACTTTAGTGGAACTTTAATTATAAAAAGATGATGAGGTATAATTGCCAATGAGAGAACTCTCCAAAAGAGACCAAACCACACAGAAATAAACAACTATAGATCACCGTACGGCCTTCAACAATGAGCAAAGCCCATACCGCATAGTCAGCTATAAAAGGCCCCGAAATTACAATGTAAAACAATTAAAACGAGAAAACTAACGGCCTTATTTATATTAAACAAATGAACGAAAAACAAATATGCAACACATAAACAAACGACAACCACTGATTTACAGGCTCTCGACTTGAGACAGGCACATACATACATACTATTAAGCCTGAAAGTCTATTTTCAAAAAGGAAAGAAAAAACACAAAACATTTTCTCAAAAAGGAAAGAAAAAACACAAAACATTTTCAAAAAGGAAAGAAAAAACACAAAACATTTCGGGGCCTGTCATAGCTTACTATGCGGTATGCGCTTTTCTCATTGTTGAAGGGCGCACGGTGACCTTTAGTTGTTAATTTCTGTGCACTTTGGTCTCCTGTGAAGAGTTATCTCATTGGCAATCATACCACATCCTCTTTTTTATATATACAAACAAACTATGCGATACCAAATAAGTATATTTTTTACCTTTATATTTTCCCATTTTCAAACATTTTAGTGCATACCAATGCTATATGTGAATCTTTCGCGTCTAGTGAAACAAATTTAAGACAATTAAAACCTGTATTTTAAAAGTTGCTACATTCTAAGCAAACAAAGTTTTTAAAAACACCGATTAAAAAGACAAATACATGTACACATTCCTTGACATCAAAGGTTTAATCCATCGGGTTTGCTGATTTTCCATTATCCTTCATTAGGGGTTGATCCATTTCATTGCATGAGGACTTTTGTACGATACCAGGCTGCTCGGACAACTTGAAGTTTTACAAAAATGTCTTTGTTGCGTTTTTGCGTTTATAGCAGGGTATTTTTTAAATGTGTATGTAATATGACAAAAATGGATACCATAGATTTGATAAAGTAGTTTACATTTTTCTTTTTAGTTATGGTGTTCTGTGGTTTTATGACGATCTAACGGTCATTCTTGTCAAATGGCAACATCATATTAAAGAACAGAATTGCATATCAACATGTACATATGGTAGACCTTACTTTAGAGTCGAATTTTAATGTAGTATTTCCTGTATAAATGTTTAAATGTTTTAAATATATCCATATGAATAAATTATTTAGCCGCACTAGTAAATGTTTAACATTTAAAACTTCTACTTATCGACACATATAGATGTTAGTCTTCAAAGTTCGAGGTGGTGCCAAATAAAACCCATGATAGTTCATCTATATACATCAATGTCGCTGGAATCAAAACAGTATCAACGACACAAACTTAATTACCAACTTATTGAATATGATAAAATACATATAATTCAATCAAAGCATGGTTTATAAATACTTGCAAGGCGAACAGAGCTAACCATGTAACTATTTAGGAAGAGAGAACATTTACGGTAATTAAAATAGTTAGATTATGAACCATGAACCGACCGGGATGGAGGATACGCAATTATACATCCACTCGCAAATAAGAATATATGGAGCCGCTGCAGACGGTAAGATTGGCTCTGGCCAACTCAGACCCTTACCTAGCTTTTCTTGTTAGTGTACAGTTGTTTGGGGAACTTTTTTTTTTATTGACGTACACAATATATTGCCGTTTCTTTACAAAAGACTTAAACAATCATTGAAATAATTTAATTGGAAAGTTTTTATTAGAAAACTATAAAAAATATTTAGCGTAGACACATACACAAACCTTCAAACGCAATAAGATGAACATAGCACCGGCGCACAAATAGTAAATGTACTGTACCAATAATTCGATAACTATTGCAAAATTGTTAAAGAAAAGAAACCTAAAAGTAAGAACAAGACAATGAATATTTAACCAGACTCTTTTTATTCCTATGTACCTTTTTAACGTTGTCTCGGATATACATTTAACACTAATTTTACGTATTAATAAAATCAATGGTTTTGTCAGTATTTTTTCAAATAAAGTGTCGTATCTCATTTTTCTAATTATTATTATATTTTGTGTTTTGTATATAAGGTGTCGTTATATTGAACCTCAACTTTAGTGGTTGAATGTAATTTGTATGACATTATATTACATATTATTATTTTGTGTTTTGTATATAAGGTGTCGTTATATTGTACCTCAACTTCAGTGGTTGAATGTAATTTGTATGACATTATATAACATATTATTATTTTGTTTCATATGTGATTGTGACGTAGTATTTTTAAATAAAGCATATTATTCCACATCAGTAGCACACTATGTAACGAATTTATCTTACAGATTATCTTAACATGTGGTATTTAGACTGGTGGCTTCTAAAAGTGATCAACTCTTCAGTACCGTTTGTATTAAGAACCTACTTCCATTTACCTATACAAAAACAAATCACAACTTGTTAGCTTAAAATGTGTTTTTATTTATTTATTACAATCGTTCAGCATCATGATTGCATTGTCTGTTGAAATATGTAAAGATTCAACCTCAACACCTTATTGTCTTATAACGGAACGGAACCCCACTACTAACCGTGTATTGAAAAAAGCCCCACCTCCCTACTAACCTAATGTTGAATGTATACGATCTCAACGCGGTTACTGTTTACCTTCATATTCCTAGAAATGTATATAAAGGAGGTAAGATAATGAATTGTATCACAACCATGTTAAAGTAACATGTAACTAATATACTTAACTTGAGTACTCTCAGATTTCTCCTTGCGTGTTTTTGATGTTAGGAATGAGGTAAATCCCCCCTCCCCCGAAAAAAAAACAAAAAAAAAAAACGTCCAGTTTATTATTTTGTTTAAAATTTTTCTGTTGATCTGATGATTTCATAGATATAAGAAGTTAAAGTAAGAGTGTATTTTTATAGTTTGCTTTTATGTTATGCTGTTATACCACTGTCCCATACTAGGAGAGGGTTGCACGCTAACATGTCTACTGTCACCAAATTCGTTATGTAACTGTCCCAGCCTAGAACTCGTAGTTCAGTTGTTGTCATTGGGTCACATCTGTAATGATTGTTTTTCGTTTATTTTTGGTTATATATTAGGCTGTTAGTTTTTTCAATTGAATTGTTTTATTGATTTATTCAGGTAAACGGGAGATAATCAAATTGGAATAATGTTCCGTCATCCGCAACATATCTATAATATGTGTGCAACGTAAAGGAAATGTACCTGTCCCAGCCTAGAACTCGTAGTTCAGTTGTTGTCATTGGGTCACATCTGTAATGATTGTTTTTCGTTTATTTTTGGTTATATATTAGGCTGTTAGTTTTTTCAATTGAATTGTTTTATTGATTTATTCAGGTAAACGGGAGATAATCAAATTGGAATAATGTTCCGTCATCCGCAACATATCTATAATATGTGTGCAACGTAAAGGAAAGGTAAGAGATACCAAAGGAATAACCGAACTTATAAACCGAGGACAAACTTGACAACGACACGGGTAAATAAAGGCAACAGTATTATACCGCTGTTCGAAATTCATAAATCGATTGAGAAAAAAACAAATCCGGATTCCAAACTAAAACTGAGAGACACAACAGAAACACAACGCTAAAATGTAACACACAGAAAACGAACTATGAAATAACAATGGCCATTTTCTTGACTTGGTACAGAACATTTTAAGAAAAAATAGTGGGTTGAACCCGGATTTTGGGCTAGCTAAACCTCCTCCTTTTTTTGGCATTGTTAAGTAACACTAAAATGATGACATAACATGACAGGACTACAGTACAAATATATACAAGAACATTACGGACAGAGACAAACACCAATAAACATTACAATAGGACATTTCGACACTCTTATTGTTAGTACCACACTACATCAAAACAACTTACTCTCTTCGTAAAAACGAAAAACGACCAAAATACGTCGACGTAAAACATGTAGGACAGATACACAAATTATGTTAAATGTGTCGAGTTGACCCTTGTGGACTATTTGTTCATTTCTTTAGTCGTTCTTTTTATTACATTGACCTTTTATATATATATTAGAAGCAAACAAAAATGTGTCCAAAGTACACGGATGCCCCACTCGTTAACTCCATGTTAAATGACCGTAAAATTGGGTAAAAAATCTAATTTGGCATTAAAATGAGCAAGATCATACTATAGGGAACATGTGTACTAAGTTTCAAGTTAATTGAACATCAAGTTCATCAAAAACTACCTTGATTAAAAACTTTTACCTGTAACTCACTTTCATTTATCCATTGATCAGTGAAACGTGAAATTGGGGCCAAAAGTATAATTTGGCTTAAAAATAAGAAAGATCATATCATAGGGAACATGTGTACTAAGTTTCCAATTGATTGGACTTCAACCTCAACAAAAATGCCTTGACCAAAAACTTTAAACTGAAGCGGGACAGACGAACGGACGGACAGACTAAAGAACAGACGGACGCCCAGACTAGAAAAATAAAATGCCCATCTACTATAATGGGTGGGGCATAACAAAAATTATGCATGGCATTTCATTACAACCAATAAAGATACATGTTACATCGTTAAAAGTATTTTAACAGAAAGGTAACTTTCTAATATGTTAGTGTTTTGCATTAATGGTGCATCTTTACAAAAAAACCATTTTTTTCCTAATCTTGTATTATTTTCAATTTTACTGACATTTATTACGATTTTACATGAATTATAGTAACATTGAGTTTACTGGCATAAATTTTGGAATTGTTGCTCTAACTCTTCTGAGATAGGAAATAAATACCATCATTTAGCTTTAATTGACATGCTAGTAGTCTCTAATGAACTCATAAAGTCAACATACTTCAAAGTAATTAATGTCTTAGGAAACAAGGTTATGTTAGCTTTAAGCAAATAACTGGCCATACTCAATTACAAATGATTGATTATTATATAAAACTATGTGGGTTATACATGTGGGTTATATATTAATGCGATGGTATCAAAACAACACCATACATTCATAAAGATAATTACGGTCAGGATACAGTCAGTATAGGAACTAACAAACATGCGATTTTAAAGACATCAGCGACAGGTTTAATTTGAACTAGAAATAAGTAAATGTCAATTTAATCTTTAAAACAAAATTATTTGAGAAAATGTTTATTGCTTCATTGAAGTAAAATAGCAACGGTTCTATGGAACTTCTTGATAGTGTCATTTCGTATGTTATCATTAATTTGCAAACTTAACATATCTATCTTTACACTTCCGTATTCAGTCCTTGACAATGAATCAGCAGCGCATTACCTCACATCCACACCACTGAACAACACATCTCTAGCGTTTGACTTTTCGTTTGTGTAGTGCTAGTTATAACATTTGCAACAATGGCGTGTAGATCTTCTGCGCTTGACTTTTAAAACATATTATCTGTATGAAACCAATAGGGCACTTTCCTTAAGTTATAGGACTTCAACATGTCTCGTATATGTTTGATTATATTAGATAACAAGTACTATCACAAAAATACTGAACTCCAAGAAAAATTAAAACGGAAGTTAATGCAAATAAGGTTTCATTTCTTTCAATTTTTGGAAACAAAATATGGATGAATCTTTTGAAATATATTAAACAGCTAAATCAACACCACACTTGTATATTTCTTGTTGTTCCTGATTGTGAATATAACTCAGCTGTACCACTCCTACAAAAATCAAGGATAGTTGCCGTCAACAACATGGAATTAAACTTTTACAGTCTGCTTAGTGAACTACGCGTACGCCATTCCGCTGTTTACTTTGAGAGAGAAACAGCTACAAAGGAACAAGAATCAATCGGCAGTCATTAAGAATGCAGAACAGAAACCGATAGCAATGCCAGCGAATTCCACAAGGGTAAAATGGTTACATTGATAAAGCGATACCATATCATCCATCATCAGACATGGTACAACAAACATTACAGTCAGTCATACCACATGACTTAAATATTGCACCATCTTTAATTATTTCAGCGAGTCTCATGTCTGCAATATAGTTCTTTCTTATAAATACACCCTCAAATATACACAAACACCATACATAATGGTAGACATATAACATGTACTTGATTAAGTAACAGCTCAAAATAGTTGGTTTAAACATATGTATTTATAGTGGATTGGGAAACAAATTTCAAGAATCTTCTCCTCTGAAACTACTAGGCCAAATACTTCCAAACTTTAACTGAATGTTCCTTAGGGTATCTAGTTTATAAATTGTATCCGAAGTTTTGATCTATCAACAAACATGGTCGCCATTGCTAAAAAAAACTCAAAAACCGAAGCATTTAGAGCAAATCTGACGCGGTAAAATTGATTATCAGGTCAAGATCTATCTGCCCTGAAATTTTCAGATGAATCGGACAACCCGTTGTTGGGTTGGTGCCCCTAAATTGGAAATTTTAAGGAAATTTTGCTGTTTTTGGTTATTATCATGAATATTATTATAGGTAGAGATGAACTGTAAACAGTAAAAATGTTCAGCAAAGTAAGACCTAAAAATAAGTCAACAAGACTGAAATGGTCAGTTGACCCCTTTAGGAGTTATTGCCCTTTATAGTAAATTTTTAACCATTTTTCATAAATCTTAGTTATCTTTTACAAAAATCTTCTTCTCTGAAACAACTGGGCCAAATTGAACTAAACTTGGCCACAACCATCATTGGGGTATCTAGTTTGAAAATTGTGTCCGGTGACCTTGCCAACCAACCATGGCCGCCATGGCTAAAAATAGAACATAGGGGTCAAATGCAGTTTTTGGCTTATAACTCAAAAACCAAAGCATTTAGAGCAAATCTGACAAGGGTTTAAATTGTTTATCAGGTCAAGATCTATCTGCCCTAATATTTTCAGATGAATTGGACAACCCATTGTTGGGTTGCTGCCCCTGAATTGGTAATTTTAAGGAAATTTTGTTGTTTTGGTTATTATCTTGAATATTATTATAGATAGAGATAAACTGTAAACAGCAATAATGTTCAGCAAAGGGTCAGTTGACCCCTTTAGGAGTTATTGCCCTTTATAGTCAATTTTTAACCCTTTTTCGTAAATCTTAGTAATCTTTTACAAAAATCTTCTCCTCTGAAACTACTAGGCCAAATTATTCCAAACTTGGCCACAATCATCTTTTGGGTATCTAGTTTAAAAAATGTGTCGGATGACCCGGCCATCCAAACAAGATGGCTGCCACGGCTAAAAGTAGAACATAGGGGTAAAATGTCAAAAACCAAAGCATTAAGATCAAATCTGACTGTGGTTGAATTGTTTATCAGGTCAAAATCTATCTGCCCTGAAATATTCAGATGGATCGGACGACACGTTGCTAGGTTGCTGCCCCTGAATTGGTAATTTTAAGGAAATTTTGCAGTTTTTAGCTCACCTTTCCTTAAAGGAAATGTGAGCTTTTCTCATCACTTGGCGTCCGTCGTCGTCGTCTGTCGTCGTTAACAATTTTTCAAACATCTTCTCCTCTGAAACTACTGAATGGATTTGGATGAAACTTAGCATGATTGTTCCTTAGATTATCCTGCACAAAGTTTCTGCTTCGATTTTTGATCCGTCAAAAAACATGGCCGCCGTTACTTAAAATAAAACATAGGGGTAAAGCAGTTTTTGGGTTATATCTCAAAAACTAAAGCATTTACAGCAAATCTGACATGGGGGTAAAAATGTTCATTAGGTCAAGATCTATCAGCCCTGAAATTTTCGGATGAATCAAACAACCCATTTTTGGGTTGCTGCCACTTAATTGGTAATTTTAAGGAAATTTTGCAGTTTTTGGTCATTATCTTGAATATTAGTATAGATCTACACATAAGTTATTAATATGACCAAAATTGTCAATTGACCCCTTAAGGGGTTATTGTCCTTTAATGACAATTTTTCACAATTTGTTCATTATATTTGCTAACTTTAAAAAATCTTCTCCTCTAAAACTACTCAACCAAATTTCATTTGAATGATCAGTAGGGTGTATAAAATAAAGTTTGTGTTTTATTTTCTATTTCGCCAAAAAACATGGCCGAAGGCATTGTTTACCAGGTGAGCGTTTCAGGCTCTTGAGAGCCTCTTGTTTTATATAAATATGGCCATTAGTTTTCTCGTTTGAATTGTTTTTTATTGTCATTTCGGGGCCTTTTATAGTCGACAATGCGGTATGTGCTTTGCTCATTGTTGACGGCCGTACGGTGACCTATAATTGTTAATTTCTGTGTCAGTTTGGTCTCTTGTGGAGAGTTGTCTTATTGGCAATCATAACACGTCTTCTGTTTTATATTATATAGACGGGGACATTTACGGAAACCCTGTTCGATTAACAGGGACGCGGGAAAGCAACGCAAACAGGCACAACAGTACAAGTACAATAGGGAGAAGATACTCCACAAGTACAACAGGAAGCAGCTGTTCACAATGTACAACAGAGCGTAGATATTTTACAAGCACCAAAACAAGATCAATGGTCACTATTGCAAGCAATAGTAATTGTATAATGTCGGTGAGCTTGACAGTGTTTTGTATGGCCAAAACTTTAAAATAAATAAAAAAAGAATTATGTGCCCACATGATGATACTGTACCTCTTTAGTTTTTAAATGTTTGGATGTGTGACTAGATTTTTATATTGTATCTGAATTGTCTTTTTGGTCGTTTTTTGTTTTGTTTTTTGCCATAACTTTCTACTTATACTTTTGACTATCCCTTTGGTATCTTTTTGGTCGTTTTTTGTTTTGTTTTTTGCCATAACTTTCTACTTATACTTTTGACTGTTCCAAATGTACAACAGAGCGTAGATATTTTACAAGCACCAAAACAAGATCAATGGTCACTATTGCAAGCAATAGTAATTGTATAATGTTGGTGAGCTTGACAGTGTTTTGTATGGCCAAAACTTTAAAATAAATAAAAAAAGAATTATGTGCCCACATGATGATACTGTACCTCTTTAGTTTTTAAATGTTTGGATGTGTGACTAGATTTTTATATTGTATCTGAATTGTCTTTTTGGTCGTTTTTTGTTTTGTTTTTTGCCATAACTTTCTACTTATACTTTTGACTATCCCTTTGGTATCTTTAGTTTCACTTTTATGTCAAAGTTTATAGGGGTGCACAATATATGCTACAATAAGTCCGTATAATATGAATTAACGCAATGCACAATACACTTGTTTTTATTTATAAAATACTACCATTTTTTTTGCAACAGTGACATGTTTTGATATTTTTATATTAGTATTGTTCTTCAATGAAATGAACTGATGTGTTTTGTGCAAGAACATGAGTCAAAGAAATTATAGATGTATAGATTAATTCATTACAATGCCAACGATGTCCTCATAAAACTCTTAAAGAGACAATATTCGTGCAAGTCTTAATTGGTCAAGGGAATTTATATTAGTCGCATAATTTACGTTATTAACAAACAGCAATATTCAGTTCTTAAACTTGATCAACAAACATATTTGTATCTTTCATTTGTTGAGGCTTAATATGTGGTTCATTTAAAACATGTTTGATGTGATGGAAACTGTAGAGTATATAACGAGACAGATCGTATATGGTATAAGGAGAAATGTACACATCATCTGGCTAGAGAAAAAAAATAAAGCAATATTGAATTTGAAACTGTAAATTATTCTGATGATTTTAGGAAAACAATACAAGGTTCACGCGAATACATTTGTCCTGCTCATGGTATATCTACTAGGAACCATGGAACGAGAATATTAACAACTAAAGGTTACCGTGTAACGCTTATAATGATTCATAGTGGTTTGTTTAAGTCCAGTGGCAAATATTTCATGCATATACATTAAGAATATACATAATAAATACGATATAAAGGTTCTGCATGAAGGTCGGGTAAGTAGAAAATGAGGATACATTGAATTGGGACCAAGGGAGAGGGTTAACGAAGGGTTAAAATTAGCCTTAAATTTTTGATGTTTTTTTTAAATCGGGCAATGAAATTACAAATTTCAGATAGAAATACTTCTGATAGTAATATTAAGACAAATAAATATTTTTTTTGGCACCTTCCTATAAAATTTATGAAGCTATGACCCCTTACATAAACCTTTTTTTTATAATTTAAGGTCAATTTCGCTAAAATGTTCCATAATTTTAATCAATTTTGGCATAATTAATATTGGCCGCCATCCACGATCCAAAACGTTGTTACATTGATGAATTATATATCAAAATTAGAATCTGTTGGTTACAACACATTTTGGATCGTAGTAGCAACAAAGGTGTTTCTAAAGCTTTAAGGTCTGAAAATTGTCCAAAATGGGCTTACTTAGGATACTATTATGTGCTTTTATGAAAAGAATTGATTTATTTTGCATTACAACTTTTGAAATGGGCCCATTTACGAACCAAATTGTAACCGTTTGGATGTTTATTTTATGAAACTGATAATTTAGGTCATTTAGTGCCATAAGTCAAAAAGTCACCCACTGACACCATAAGGAGTTATTAGCTTGCAGACTCTCATCATGAGACATCAGATTTAATGTCACTATTCTGATTGCAGGTGGAGCAACTGCGTATTTATACATCCTGAATCGACAAATAAACGTCCTACTTTGGTGAGGATTCTAACTGAAAATGTGAAAAAGTAAAAATATATATAGCACATCAAGAGGAAATAACATTCAGTGGGAAAGGCTAATCAGATCAGTCCTAAACACACTTACGCACTACACAGAAGAACAATTATGGATGGATGAAAGCAATGTTCTCCATCAACAATTGCAGGTGTAATTAACAATTGTTTGAGTCAATTTTACACGAGGACAACAAAGCTTCTGCGTTTGATCGACCAGTCAATTTTGCAAATGATGTCCTTCTTAATGATCCTAAAAATAGAACTTTAGAATATTATTGTTATTATACTATTTATACTGCAACTTGTTGCGTTTATTTCGAAACAACATCTGATACACAAATTTAATAATTCTTTTAGATATTTGGATGATATTTTAGCTCTCAATAATGAAGACTTCAGTATGTATACTAAAGAAATTTATCCTGTTGAACTTACTTTAAATAAAGCTAATACTAACAATGACCACTGCCCTTTCCTCGATCTTGATATATATATCATTAACGGAAAGCTTAATACTAAAATTTATGATAAAAGAGATGATTTCTCATTTCCTATCGTTAATTATCCAATTTTAGATGGTGACATTCCCTTGTCACCATCTTACGGTGTTTGTATACCTCAACTTGTACGATTCGTTTGCGTATGTAACAATGTTTTAGATTTTAACGAGAGAAATTTATGTATTACTGAAAAATTATTACACCAGGGTTTTCGATATTACAAACTAGTCAAAACATTTACTAAATGTTATCATCGGTATAAGGACATCATTCGTAAATATAGCTCAACATGCATACTTCTTATACGTTCAGGTATTTCAAATCCAATATTTTATGGAAATATTCTTTATAAAGCACAAAAATGTCAGTATTCACCTCAGAAGCTAACAAAACCTTTAAATAGACTATTAAGAAGGGATATAGTTACGATACTGTTGTCAGGTCATTAAAGATTGTATATTTTGGCGTTAATATTGATTCTTTTATAGGGTCTTTGCATCGGAACTAAACACATTTCTTATTAATAAACCAGTTGTTGGCATGACACGGGTTATGTTCTTCTCTTATATGTTATCATGGTATGATACTAAACCCCTCACGGGGAGGATTGTGCGTGATATTCATATGATGAAGACATAATTTTTCAATCAGTTTAATTGAAGTCGGAGCTGGCATGTCAGTTAACTGCTAGTAGTCTGATGTTATTTATTTATTATTGTCATTTTGTTTATTTTCTTTTGGTTACATCTTCTGCCATCAGACTCGGACTTCTCTTCAACTGAATTTTAATGTGCGTATTGTTATGCGTTTATTTTTCTGCATTGGCTAGAGGTATAGGGGAGGGTTGAGATCTCACAAACATGTTTAACCCCGCCGCTTTTTTGCGCCTGTCCCAAGTCAGGAGCCTCTGGCCTTTGTTAGTCTAGTATTATTTTAACTTTTAGTTTCTTGTGTACAATTTGGAGTTTAGTATGGTGTTCATTATTACTGAACCAGTATATATTTGTTTAGGGGCCAGCTGAAGGACGCCTCCGGGTGCGAGAATTTCTCGTTGCATTGAAGACCTATTGGTGACCTTCTGCTGTTGTCTGCTCTATGGTCGGGTTGTTGTCTCTTTGGCACATTCCCCATTTCCATTCTCAATTTTAACATGGACATATTTTGTATAATGTCAATTTCATCATATTTAGTGGGGGTTCATTAAGGGATGGAGATTAGTTGGACAATAGTGTTATGATTTAAAAAGCTATCAATGTATCATTTTCCTATCCATTTCATATTTTGAGAACTTGTATCTGCTACTCACACTTTGTATAACGTCACAAGTATCTAAACAGATAGATGATGAATCGGGGTCATGTCAAAGAACGTCTCGTTCGTTTCCTGTCGGAAGAGACACAGACTTTATCGATAAATATTCCGTATCAACTTCTCAAATAATACACGATTTATTCTAGATACTGACGCTGTTTCTCTAAATAACGTGTTATAGTGTTCATTTACTTTTGTGAAAATTATAACTTTTATTATTTGGTCTAGTTTCAGAAAAATTTTAAATGTCGAATAGTATATATGCTACAATAAGTCATTATTATATGACTTAGCGCAAGATCCAATACGCTGCGGTTTTTTTTTTTTTTTTATATAAAAGTGGCCGACAAATATAAAGTTGATTTTAGACTTCGCTGACATTAATTCAAATGGTTCCCATCTAGAAAATCAAAGTTGAACCAATTTGTCATCAAATTATATTTTTATACTCAATTGGCATAAGCCAAGAGCAACAATCTAAAAAATTATAATACAGAAATACGATAGGTGAATGCAATCTTATGGAATAACTGAACATTCTTAAGATAAAATGTGAACCAGACATAACCTTCATAGTGTTTGTGACAGTGATAAATTCTAGTATACTAATGTTATTCACTGGCAGGAACTGAAGTCCTATGTATGGGTAAGTACATTTGTACTGCAATCAGATTTACATATTCACCCATTAAGATGCTAATACTTGACCGTTAAACCTATTACAGAGACAATATTCGTAACCGTCTTAATTTGTCAAGGGAATTAAAAGTATTTTACGTTATTTACAAACAGCGATAATCAGTTCTCAAACTTTATCAACAAACATATTGATATCTTTCAAATGTCGAGGCTGGATATGTGGTGCATATGTAACATTCAAAACTGTTTAGTGTGATTGAAATGTAGAGTATAGAATGAGATGGTATTTGTTATGCTAAATGAGTTATTAGCATGTAGATAAAATAGGTACTCTCATCATGATGCACCTGATTTAATGTCACTACTCTCATCATGATGCACCTGATTTAATGTCACTACTCTCATCATGATGCACCTGATATGATGTCACTACTCTCATCATGATGCACCTGATTTAATGTCACTACTCTCATCATGATGCACCTGATTTAATGTCACTACTCTCATCATGATGCACCTGATTTAATGTCACTACTCTCATCATGATGCACCTGATTTGATGTCACTACTCTCATCATGATGCACCTGATATGATGTCATTACTCTCATCATGATGCACCTGATTTAATGTCACTACTCTCATCATGATGCACCGGATTTAATGTCACTACTCTCATCATGATGCACCTGATTTAATGTCACTACTCTCATCATGATGCACCGGATTTAATGTCACTACTCTCATCATGATGCACCGGATTTAATGTCACTACTCTCATCATGATGCACCGGATTTAATGTCACTACTCTCATCATGATGCACCGGATTTAATGTCACTACTCTCATCATGATGCACCGGATTTAATGTCACTACTCTCATCATGATGCACCGGATTTAATGTCACTACTTTCATCATGATGCACCGGATTTAATGTCACTACTCTCATCATGATGCACCGGATTTAATGTCACTACTCTCATCATGATGCACCGGATTTAATGTCACTACTCTCATCATGATGCACCGGATTTAATGTCACTACTCTCATCATGATGCACCGGATTTAATGTCACTACTCTCATCATGATGCACCGGATTTAATGTCACTACTCTCATCATGATGCACCGGATTTAATGTCACTACTCTCATCATGATGCACCGGATTTAATGTCACTACTCTCATCATGATGCACCTGATTTAATGTCACTACTCTCATCATGATGCACCTGATTTAATGTCACTACTCTCATCATGATGCACCGGATTTAATGTCACTACTCTCATCATGATGCACCTGATTTAATGTCACTACTCTCATCATGATGCACCTGATTTAATGTCACTACTCTCATCATGATGCACCGGATTTAATGTCACTACTCTCATCATGATGCACCGGATTTAATGTCACTACTCTCATCATGATGCACCGGATTTAATGTCACTACTCTCATCATGATGCACCGGATTTAATGTCACTACTCTCATCATGATGCACCGGATTTAATGTCACTACTCTCATCATGATGAACCGGATTTAATGTCACTACTCTCATCATGATGCACCGGATTTAATGTCACTACTCTCATCATGATGCACCGGATTTAATGTCACTACTCTCATCATGATGCACCTGATTTAATGTCACTACTCTCATCATGATGCACCGGATTTAATGTCACTACTCTCATCATGATGCACTACTCTCATCATGATGCACCGGATTTAATGTCACTACTCTCATCATGATGCACCGGATTTAATGTCACTACTCTCATCATGATGCACCTGATTTAATGTCAATACTCTCATCATGATGCACCTGATTTAATGTCACTACTCTCATCATGATGCACCGGATTTAATGTCACTACTCTCATCATGATGCACCGGATTTAATGTCACTACTCTCATCATGATGCACCTGATTTAATGTCACTACTCTCATCATGATGCACCTGATTTAATGTCACTACTCTCATCATGATGCACCGCATTTAATGTCACTACTCTCATCATGATGCACCGGATTTAATGTCACTACTCTCATCATGATGCACCGGATTTAATGTCACTACTCTCATCATGATGCACCGGATTTAATGTCACTACTCTCATCATGATGCACCTGATTTAATGTCACTACTCTCATCATGATGCACCGGATTTAATGTCACTACTCTCATCATGATGCACCGGATTTAATGTCACTACTCTCATCATGATGCACCGGATTTAATGTCACTACTCTCATCATGATGCACCGGATTTAATGTCACTACTTTCATCATGATGCACCGGATTTAATGTCACTACTCTCATCATGATGCACCGGATTTAATGTCACTACTCTCATCATGATGCACCGGATTTAATGTCACTACTCTCATCATGATGCACCGGATTTAATGTCACTACTCTCATCATGATGCACCGGATTTAATGTCACTACTCTCATCATGATGCACCGGATTTAATGTCACTACTCTCATCATGATGCACCGGATTTAATGTCACTACTCTCATCATGATGCACCGGATTTAATGTCACTACTCTCATCATGATGCACCTGATTTAATGTCACTACTCTCATCATGATGCACCTGATTTAATGTCACTACTCTCATCATGATGCACCGGATTTAATGTCACTACTCTCATCATGATGCACCTGATTTAATGTCACTACTCTCATCATGATGCACCGGATTTAATGTCACTACTCTCATCATGATGCACCGGATTTAATGTCACTACTCTCATCATGATGCACCGGATTTAATGTCACTACTCTCATCATGATGCACCGGATTTAATGTCACTACTCTCATCATGATGCACCGGATTTAATGTCACTACTCTCATCATGATGCACCGGATTTAATGTCACTACTCTCATCATGATGAACCGGATTTAATGTCACTACTCTCATCATGATGCACCGGATTTAATGTCACTACTCTCATCATGATGCACCGGATTTAATGTCACTACTCTCATCATGATGCACCTGATTTAATGTCACTACTCTCATCATGATGCACCGGATTTAATGTCACTACTCTCATCATGATGCACTACTCTCATCATGATGCACCGGATTTAATGTCACTACTCTCATCATGATGCACCGGATTTAATGTCACTACTCTCATCATGATGCACCTGATTTAATGTCAATACTCTCATCATGATGCACCTGATTTAATGTCACTACTCTCATCATGATGCACCGGATTTAATGTCACTACTCTCATCATGATGCACCGGATTTAATGTCACTACTCTCATCATGATGCACCTGATTTAATGTCACTACTCTCATCATGATGCACCTGATTTAATGTCACTACTCTCATCATGATGCACCGGATTTAATGTCACTACTCTCATCATGATGCACCGGATTTAATGTCACTACTCTCATCATGATGCACCGGATTTAATGTCACTACTCTCATCATGATGCACCGGATTTAATGTCACTACTCTCATCATGATGCACCTGATTTAATGTCACTACTCTCATCATGATGCACCTGATTTAATGTCACTACTCTCATCATGATGCACCTGATTTAATGTCACTACTCTCATCATGATGCACCTGATTTAATGTCACTACTCTCATCATGATGCACCGGATTTAATGTCACTACTCTCATCATGATGCACCTGATTTAATGTCACTACTCTCATCATGATGCACCTGATTTAATGTCACTACTCTCATCATGATGCACCGGATTTAATGTCACTACTCTCATCATGATGCACCTGATATGATGTCACTACTCTCATCATGATGCACCGGATTTAATGTCACTACTCTCATCATGATGCACCGGATTTAATGTCACTACTCTCATCATGATGCACCTGATATGATGTCACTACTCTGATCATGATGCACCTGATTTAATGTCACTACTCTCATCATGATGCACCTGATTTAATGTCACTACTCTCATCATGATGCACCGGATTTAATGTCACTACTCTCATCATGATGCACCGGATTTAATGTCACTACTCTCATCATGATGCACCGGATTTAATGTCACTACTCTCATCATGATGCACCGGATTTAATGTCACTACTCTCATCATGATGCACCGGATTTAATGTCACTACTCTCATCATGATGCACCTGATTTAATGTCACTACTCTGATCATGATGCACCTGATTTAATGTCACTACTCTCATCATGATGCACCTGATTTAATGTCACTACTCTCATCATGATGCACCTGATTTAATGTCACTACTCTGATCATGATGCACCTGATTTAATGTCACTACTCTCATCATGATGCACCTGATTTAATGTCACTACTCTCATCATGATGCACCTGATTTAATGTCACTACTCTCATCATGATGCACCTGATTTAATGTCACTACTCTCATCATGATGCACCTGATTTAATGTCACTACTCTCATCATGATGCACCGGATTTAATGTCACTACTCTCATCATGATGCACCTGATTTAATGTCACTACTCTCATCATGATGCACCGGATTTAATGTCACTACTCTCATCATGATGCACCTGATTTAATGTCACTACTCTCATCATGATGCACCTGATTTAATGTCACTACTCTCATCATGATGCACCGGATTTAATGTCACTACTCTCATCATGATGCACCGGATTTAATGTCACTACTCTCATCATGATGCACCTGATTTAATGTCACTACTCTCATCATGATGCACCGGATTTAATGTCACTACTCTCATCATGATGCACCGGATTTAATGTCACTACTCTCATCATACCGGATTTAATGTCACTACTCTCATCATGATGCACCTGATTTAATGTCACTACTCTCATCATGATGCACCGGATTTAATGTCACTACTCTCATCATGATGCACCTGATTTAATGTCACTACTCTCATCATGATGCACCTGATATAATGTCACTACTCTCATCATGATGCACCGGATTTAATGTCACTACTCTCATCATGATGCACCTGATATGATGTCACTACTCTCATCATGATGCACCTGATTTAATGTCACTACTCTCATCATGATGCACCTGATTTAATGTCACTACTCTCATCATGATGCACCGGATTTAATGTCACTACTCTCATCATGATGCACCGGATTTAATGTCACTACTCTCATCATGATGCACCTGATTTAATGTCAATACTCTCATCATGATGCACCTGATTTAATGTCACTACTCTCATCATGATGCACCGGATTTAATGTCACTACTCTCATCATGATGCACCGGATTTAATGTCACTACTCTCATCATGATGCACCTGATTTAATGTCACTACTCTCATCATGATGCACCGGATTTAATGTCACTACTCTCATCATGATGCACCGGATTTAATGTCACTACTCTCATCATGATGCACCTGATTTAATGTCACTACTCTCATCATGATGAACCGGATTTAATGTCACTACTCTCATCATGATGCACCTGATTTAATGTCACTACTCTCATCATGATGCACCGGATTTAATGTCACTACTCTCATCATGATGCACCTGATATGATGTCACTACTCTCATCATGATGCACCTGATTTAATGTCACTACTCTCATCATGATGCACCTGATATGATGTCACTACTCTCATCATGATGCACCTGATTTAATGTCACTACTCTCATCATGATGCACCTGATTTAATGTCACTACTCTCATCATGATGCACCTGATTTAATGTCACTACTCTCATCATGATGCACCTGATTTAATGTCACTACTCTCATCATGATGCACCTGATTTAATGTCACTACTCTCATCATGATGCACCTGATTTAATGTCACTACTCTCATCATGATGCACCTGATTTAATGTCACTACTCTCATCATGATGCACCTGATTTAATGTCACTACTCTCATCATGATGCACCTGATTTAATGTCACTACTCTCATCATGATGCACCTGATTTAATGTCACTACTCTCATCATGATGTACCTGATTTAATGTCACTACTCTCATCATGATGCACCTGATATGATGTCACTACTCTCATCATGATGCACCTGATTTAATGTCACTACTCTCATCATGATGCACCTGATTTAATGTCACTACTCTCATCATGATGCACCGGATTTAATGTCACTACTCTCATCATGATGCACCTGATTTAATGTCACTACTCTCATCATGATGCACCTGATTTGATGTCACTACTCTCATCATGATGCACCTGATATGATGTCACTACTCTCATCATGATGCACCTGATTTAATGTCACTACTCTCATCATGATGCACCGGATTTAATGTCACTACTCTCATCATGATGCACCGGATTTAATGTCACTACTCTCATCATGATGCACCTGATTTAATGTCACTACTCTCATCATGATGCACCTGATTTAATGTCACTACTCTCATCATGATGCACCTGATTTGATGTCACTACTCTCATCATGATGCACCGGATTTGATGTCACTACTCTCATCATGATGCACCTGATATGATGTCACTACTCTCATCATGATGCACCTGATTTAATGTCACTACTCTCATCATGATGCACCTGATTTAATGTCACTACTCTCATCATGATGCACCTGATTTAATGTCACTACTCTCATCATGATGCACCTGATTTAATGTCACTACTCTCATCATGATGCACCGGATTTAATGTCACTACTCTCATCATGATGCACCGGATTTAATGTCACTACTCTCATCATGATGCACCTGATTTAATGTCACTACTCTCATCATGATGCACCTGATTTAATGTCACTACTCTCATCATGATGCACCTGATTTAATATCACTACTCTCATCATGATGCACCTGATATGATGTCACTACTCTCATCATGATGCACCTGATTTAATGTCACTACTCTCATCATGATGCACCTGATTTAATGTCACTACTCTCATCATGATGCACCTGATTTAATGTCACTACTCTCATCATGATGCACCGGATTTAATGTCACTACTCTCATCATGATGCACCGGATTTAATGTCACTACTCTCATCATGATGCACCGGATTTAATGTCACTACTCTCATCATGATGCACCGGATATGATGTCACTACTCTCATCATGATGCACCTGATTTAATGTCACTACTCTCATCATGATGCACCTGATTTAATGTCACTACTCTCATCATGATGCACCGGATTTAATGTCACTACTCTCATCATGATGCACCTGATTTAATGTCACTACTCTCATCATGATGCACCTGATTTAATGTCACTACTCTCATCATGATGCACCTGATTTAATGTCACTACTCTCATCATGATGAACCGGATTTAATGTCACTACTCTCATCATGATGCACCGGATTTAATGTCACTACTCTCATCATGATGCACCGGATTTAATGTCACTACTCTCATCATGATGCACCTGATTTAATGTCAATACTCTCATCATGATGCACCTGATATGATGTCACTACTCTCATCATGATGCACCTGATTTAATGTCACTACTCTCATCATGATGCACCTGATATGATGTCACTACTCTCATCATGATGCACCTGATTTAATGTCACTACTCTCATCATGATGCACCTGATTTAATGTCACTACTCTCATCATGATGCACCGGATTTAATGTCAATACTCTCATCATGATGCACCTGATTTAATGTCACTACTCTCATCATGATGCACCTGATTTAATGTCACTACTCTCATCATGATGCACCTGATATGATGTCACTACTCTGATCGCATGTGGTTGCGTATTTATACATGATCCCCAACCGGCAAATACACTTTGGCAAGGGTTCTACACAATGTGGAAAATAAATATAGCATGTCATTAGAACAAACTAACGTTCAGTGGGAAAGAATATGGCTAATCAGATCAGTACTAAACGCAAACACACCTTACACAGAAAAACACTTATGGATGGATGAAAGCAATCATTGTTCAAACGCTGTATATGTTTCCATCAACTATGTAAATAACATTTACACTTGTTTTGAGTCAAATTTACACGAGGACAACAAAGCTTCTGCATTAGATAGAACAGGCAAGATTGCAAACGATGTCTTTCTTAATGACCCTAAAAATGGAACATCGGAATTTTACTGTTATTAAACTATTCATCTAACGCATATATCTAAGACTGAACCAACATTTACTAACTTTTAAAATAATATATGCTTACCGAGAAAAATGAAACGATTTTTATTATTATAAACAACACATTCCAATTTCATTACACTAAATCAATGTCAATGTATTAAATAAACTCATCATAGATACCAGGACTAAATTTTGTATATACGCCAGACGCGCGTTTCTTCTACAAAAGACTCATAAGTGACGCTCGAATCCAAAAAAGTTAAAAATGCCAAATAAAGTACGAAGTTGAAGAACATTGAGAACCAAAATTCCTAAACGTTTTACCAAATACAGCCAAGGTAATCTATGCCTGAGGTACATACAAGGGACTGCAGGCAATCAGAAAGAAATGTATTTGTTGGAGCGGTTTCAAAATACAAGAATCAATTGCTACCGTCCAAGTTTACAGTCTTAAACGACAAAGTATTTAAAATAATTCTAGCATTATACATATCCAAATTCATTCGATGTTTCAAGCTTGCAGCTACTACTCACACTTCTTAAAACGTCACCAGAATCTAAACAGAGATGATAAATCAGGGTCATGTTAAAGAACGTCGCGTCTTTTTTCTCAAGACGTTCACCGGAAGAGACACAGACCTTGTTGATAAATATTCCGTATAAAAAAATACACGATATATTCTAAAAACTGACGCTGTTTATCTTCTAAATAACGTGTTAGTGTTCATTTACTTCTTTGAAAATTACAACTTTTACTATTTGGCCTAGTTTTGGTAATATCTATTTGAGGGGGCTCGGTACTTATATATCCTTTCAGATATGCGTTGTGTGTTTTGTCCATAATATGTCTATTGGAAAGATGAGTTTTAAATTGTGAGTACTCTAAACTCAATTTTGAAGACTCAGCTATATAATATAAATACTGTGGATTAATTAATATTTGTTGGATACCAATTTTCGTGTGTACAGGGAACCACGAATTGAAATATTCAACGATTTGCCAATTTTTCTGAAGAAATGAATGCAGACTTTGCCAAAACCACGAAATTAAATATCCACGAATATGCAAGTTTGTAACTACAATCCCGTTCCCTTTTCACGAATATGACTTACCGAATTTTACCTTTATTTGTGACATTTTCACCTGCTGTGTCTGTTTGTTTTGTTAACGCATCATTATCAATATTATTAAATTTGATGCGACTGTCGTACAAGTGAGACGTTTAACGCTAACAAAACCGGTTCAATCCACTATTTTCAACATAGGAAATGCCTGTACCAAGTCAGGAATATGAATAAAGGCAACAGTAGTATACCGTTTTCAAAACTCGTAAATCTATGGACAAAAAACAAAATCGGGGCAACAAACTAAAACTGAGGGAAACGCATTAAATATAAGAGGAGAGCAACGACACAACATCAAAATGTAACACACACAGCAACGGACTATGACAGTTGTTATGAAACTGTCAACAAAGTGAGAAGTTTAGCGCTATAAAACCAGGTTTAATCTACCATTTTCTACATTTGAAAATGCCTGTACCAACGCAGGAATATGACAGTTCTTGTATATTCGTTTTTGATGTGTTTTGTCATTTGACGTTGCCATGTGATTATGGACTTTCCGATTGGATTTTCCTTTTTTGTACTCAAATCGCGAAAATTTTTACCCACGAAAATAGATGAATTCACAGTATAAGAAGATATGTTTTGACTTCCAATGAGACAACTTAAACATTGTTTGTGATGAATTGTGTCGTTCAGGTATTAAATAAGGAAGATCCAGCTCGAAATCCTTAGGTGAAATTAAAAAAGAACATAAAATAGACCGTATCCACGATTGTCTCCATGGGGAATGTCTAGGGGTATATGTTGAGTTTTCATATGAATTGTAAACACCATATTCAATGTATTAAAACTTATTTGTTATGGCGGTAGGACGGGAGTTTTTAAAACATTTGTGTTTTTAAGATAGATGTAGCATGGGAATACATAAACCCATTTTTTTATTCTGATTTGTATCAAAGGCCTCATAGACCTAGTCCATTTGGTAAAAGTATCCGTCTCCATTGTCGCGTTTAATCCATTGCCTGGCATAATCCCTGACTGAATCTATCAGATTTGGAGTTGTTTTCCAATTGATGGATTTAGGCTCACGATATTTCGGGCCGTTGGATAGCACATTCTGGCCATTTTTTGGTAAACAATTGCTGTTAAGATTTGTTTATCATTATTGTCATCCAGGAACCGTTGGACTGGTGTTGATAGATAAATAATTTGCAAGCATATCCTATTACCTGTTTGCTATAAATAAAGGCAACAGTAGTATACCGCTGTTCAAAACTCATAAATCCATTGACAAAAAACAAAATCGGGGTAACAAACTAAAACTGAGGGAAACGCATTAAATGTAAGAGGAGAACAACGACACAACATTAAAACAGAAACAGACTAAGCATTAGACAAAATCCTATGAGAATAACAAATATAACATCAAAACCAAATACATGACTTTGGGATAGATAAGTACCGTAACACGTAAAATGTACCGGCATGCCAAAATGTAAAACAATTTAAAGAGAAAGAGAAAACCGATGCCCATGATACGATCTTGGTAGAGTTGACAATTGTTAATACTAAATACCAATATTTAAGTATTGTTCAATACCAGTATTAACTTTATATATTCACTGTTTGATCTGAGATCAATGGTTGAAAATCATGTTTCTGATAAGCTATTTATTTCCAACATCAGTAAACACGCACTTAACTGTCTGTGGTTGAAGGACAGAACTATATGATAATTGATGTAATTAATCTGTCTTTCGAGAATCGTTCAAACATCTTAAACCACAGTCATTAATACTATTTCCTGCAGACAGAAATAGCGTCACTTAAGTTCAGATTATAGATGTCAAATAAAGTTAGAGAAGTATAGAATGGAAAGATTACTGGGCAATATAAATAGCAATCACAAATACAACTGTTCTGATTTTTGGATGTCAGCTACATGATTCGTGATAACAAAAGAAATTCAACTCAACTTCATACTTAAGTTGTCAAAGTCTAAGTGCATAAACATCGTGTTCGACCGTACCAAATCACTGTTTCCAATATTAAGAGTGTGCGTAATGATTTTCCTTACAATTTGTTTTCTTAGATAAGTACATTGGTCTTTTACATACCTATTATAATTGATATGGTCATATTTATTAATTAACTGTTTACAAAACAATTGAATTTTTAAAATACTAAGGCTTTTCTACCTGAGAAATAGATTACCTTAGCTGTATTTGGCAAAACTTTAATGAATTTTGGTCCTCAATGCTCTCAAAGTTCGTACTGTATTTGGCCTTTCTAACTGTTTTGGATTTGAGCGTCACTGATGAGTTTGGTTTTTTTTTGTAGACGAAACGCGTGTCTGACGTAAATACAAAATGTAGTCCAGGTGTCTATGATGAGTTCATTTATCTGTAACTGTGCTATTTCAAAATTGATGTTATTTACCCAAAACATTTGTTTTTGAATAGTTTTGTAAGAACTAAAATCTCAAAACAACAGCAGATTTTATTTCAGATTATTATCAATCATGATGACAACCTACCTAAATGTAAATTCTTATTTCTTTCCTAAACATATTTAAACAGTTTTTCACCTTTTGACACTACAGATGCAGTTCACATTATGCAGTTTAACTGAATGATTAATATTATATTGAAAATATGTTCATCTGAATTTCAAATTTGGGATTCTTTAATTAGAGGGCATTAAGTGGCTTAACAAACACGAACAGATTTCCATCCTAAAATCACAGAAACCCTTGATGGCACCCACGTGCATGGAAAGGTAAGAAAGGTCCACTTTCTTTATCAAAGGGATACGAATTCCAACAGTGAATGCCCATTTATGTATGATGAGTTTTATTATTAAGATATGTGGGATGTATAAATACGTACCCACGTCCGGCTAAACTGTGATTGTTAAATAAGATGGCTCCCTTTAGAATTACGTCATCTTCTTTGAACTTTAAAGAACGCTGGCAATAATTCTCTGAGGGTTCGATGGAAAATAATGTTTGAACAGTTAACAAAAATCCGAAATGCTTTATACAAAATCATTTACTGGTTTTGTACATATAAACACCAGTGATGGTACTTCATAGCATTACAGATTGAATTTAAAAGAGGGACGAAAGATACAAGAAGGACAGTCAAACTCATAAACCGAAAATAACTGGTCAACGCCATGGCTAAAACAAAAAAAGACAAACAGACAAACAAGTACACATGACACAACATAGAAAACTTAAGAATAAGCAATACGAACTAGCTATTAAATTAACTATAAGCATGCACGTTTAACGCCTATTCTTCCTGTTTACTTTGAATCAATTAAAATGTTTTTAAAAAGTAAATTCAAATTTTGATACATTTGGACTTAGAATTTTAGCGTACGACACATTAGTCTTGTCTTAGAAGAAAACCGATCTGATAGAAAATGGCAAATACATATAGAACCAAGAAAATATCTTAACTTATTATATACCCTTAGGGACTACCATTTGATGTTCTTGGGGTCCGGGGGGGGGGGGGGGGGTGGAAATTGTTTTGGATCGGTTATTTATTTTTGTAAACTAAGAGGACGGATTATCTATTTTCTGCACTTTGGAAGCAAGAGTTTTCATATTCATTAAAGCAAAGGACTGATTATTTATTTTCACAACTATATTTATAATATTTGAAAACATACAAATTTTTAATTATTTGTTTATTATAAATAATACATGTATAGTCAAGTCATTTAATCAGGATTAAATCTTCTCTAATCCAAACTGCTAAACATGTTAGTATACATACACAGTATAAAAAGTTTGGTTGGAACTAGCCTTTTTCAAAAGTATTGACAAACATGTTTCGCCGAGCGTAGCGCGTGAATGTTTTTGGGGCTGCAGAAGGCCTTAGAAGCTATGGAACAAATAATAAAATTGAATACAAATAATATAAATGATGCCAAATCATGCTTTCTGGGTGTACCCCTGACCCTTTCTTAATCTGAAAATGAAAGTTCTGTTTTAATATTTTTTTGACAATATTTTGGTCTCAAAGCAAAATGTATAGATTCAGCGTAAGACTTAGGTTGCTAGGGACAACACCAATAGACCGATATGCACGATAAAGCAAACATTTATTTCACATAGCCAAGTCTGTGGCTGCTTTTTTGTTTTCAAACTCATGATCAAGTTAATAAAATTACTAAATAACAAAAGGAATGCAACACTTAGAAACACTTACAGAATACAGAAGGGCAATCAATGAACAAAAGACAAATATATAAAAAACATTGATCCAGAAAAATCAAGGGCTATGTCTGAGGGAGAACAGAACTTGCTTCTTGCAAGGAACTCGCCGTTTACACAATTTTATATGGAGAAAAGCATTTGGTTTTGAAATTTTCTACATGAGGCATGAGGCATTTGCCTCAATGTAGTTACGGCCCTGTAAATAAAAGTTAGGTTACTGTTCCTGAGAAAATATACCTTTATTATTAAAAGATTTGGGAAGCATTTCCATTTTTTTTTTTTTTTGGAAAAAGATGATTTTATGAAGAATTTGGTGCCATCTCATACTTTCGATTAGACATGCTGAGTTATTTATTTTCATTACATTGCAAGTCAGGTAATTTATTTTCAAACTACCACAGAACAAACCATTTATTTTTGTGCTTATCAAGACTGAGTTATTTATTTTCAAAACCCACCATTTTTTTATGTAATTGAGTGATAAAGTCCTCTTATTGCATTATCACTACCCATTCACCCCTTAAGAAAATATCAAATTGGGGTTTTCACCACCAAGCCCCTTAATGTATTGGTTTTTTTCATCAACAAATTATTGAATATTTAGGCATGTTATAATCACATTATGTCAACCCCAGATGTTTTTCCATTTTAAATATGTTTCTTTCTTTGTATATGTGATAGCTGTTTTATTTGGTTTATTCACTGACAAGCAATTGTACCTTTAATTTGTGTCCCGTTTTAAACGTTCTGCCAGTTTTGTATTTTCTCACAACTTATATATACCTGCAGCTGGTGTCACGAGGTGGACAGTAACTAATTACCTTTCTAAATCCCATATGATCACCCTACAGTTTAGTTGGGATAGGTGTGGCTAATAAGTGTTTAAATTTTTATGTAAATATATTATATGTGAAATTTAGCTGATGTAAAAAACGTTTTGCCAGTCCTATCACCTTTTTGCCAGATCTGCTTTTAAATAAAAAATAATAAGTAGTTCTTTTTTTTCCATTGATACTTGATGCTGCTCGAAAGTGTTTTCTAAACATATCATAATATGACCTTTGGACTTCATTCAAATAATTTTTACTGTACTTTTGAAACTTAGATTTTCCCGCTTTTGGAAATAACAAATATTGCTTATGTTCTTCCACAATTATTGTGGCTTCCTTAGTATTATCTGTTGTTGTGTATTATACTCTGGTTCTTGTCTTATTACAGGATCGGTTTGGTTCATATAACTACCCTTGGCAACGTACCACAAACTTCACAGGAACTATTCCATATAAAAAATAAGAATATGTAGGATTATTGCCAATCAGAATACTCTCTCCAAAAGTTACTAACTGACACATAAGTTAACAATTCTGTGTCACCGTACTGCCTTCAACAATGAGTAAAACCTATACTTCTTAGATTTCAATACCCCAAATAACAAATGTAAAATTAACGAATAATCTAACATCATAAGTAATGTCTAAATTATAGTTAGAAAAAACCCAAATATAGCATATTTTAATCAGATATAAACATATATAAACAAACGACAACCACTGCATTATAGGCTCGTGACTTGAGACAGACACATACAGAATGTGGTGAGGTTTAATTATTTTGAAGGCGCACCAACCCTCCCCTAACCTGAGACAGTGTGTGCCAATGCAACAAGCTACACAATCAAGTGTTATCTCCATCATCTTCATTTTAAGCAAGCATCACAAGACGTGTGGTAATAAATTTACACATTTCACTTGCCTGACATGGACACAGGTCTGTACATGAAAGGTTCTGCTCAAAGCAAACACATTATTATGACCAAACAGATTTTCCTTTACAAGTACAGACAGTGTCTTGTAGGAAGTCCGAATCAATCCTTCCAAAATTAAACAGAGATCTAATAGGTGCTTTAGGAAGGTGTTATGATATCCATTTGCTTTTCTGCAAAGATGCTCGAAGCAAATGTTGCTTAAATATTGATTCACATGAGGAAAGCTTGGCAAGAGACGCATTTTAAGTAGTCGTTACGTTCTGTAGAAGTATTGCAATGGCTTGCAAAAACATAGTACAGAACATAAATGTGGGGTAATTTTCACAACACCATATCCGGAACTCTTCTGTCAAAGGTAAAATGTGTGTTTAAAAAAATCGTCACCTCAGCAAAATGTTTGGCTTCAACAGTTGAATGCCAAGGATTATTTGAAAATTCAAGGAGCTACTTGCAGTTTATCCTATACATTGCCTGGGTAAGTTAAGTTTGCAAAACGAAAAAAGAGCAGCTAAACTCACAAATTGTAAAGAAACATCGGATCTTTTGCGAAATAGTTCATTTATTTGTTAAATTGTTTTGGATTCACCACCTTCCTCGAACACTAATAATTAATTCAAACGCCTTGTATTTTGAACGTGTGATATTTAATTATGTGTTGTATATTTAATTAAGCAAAATTAGAATGCAAGTATAAAAAATTTACGTTACTCAACAAAGCAATTTTTATTTACTGGTATTTTACTAGTTATTGTCAAATGAATTGTACAATTCCTTTAAACTATTTGATCGAAGGTTACGACTTTGGATAACTGGCACTCCTATTGTGCATTTATAGTAACGATTTTATCATTTTTATCTTCTTAAATGACTTCCAATAAACGCCGCTGAATACAATAAAGCATTATCATCAATAATTCTGACACGCTGCAAGACATCAAATAGACTTGAAGGACAATCCCATTACGTCTACTTGAAGGGAAAATCGTGTATATACAGGCGACCGATTAATTTCGGATGTATAAATAAAACTTTTCAATATAAAAAATCGCATATGAGCGATACGGCCGTAACAATGCGTTATTCGGTAATCTAAAGTTTAGTCAGTTGTTAAAGATGTTAACAAAAATACGGACATTCACATCACTGGAATCAGTAATCTTATCGTTGCGTCCTGTTATCTATTTCTTGCATGAAGAGATATTTCTCGTATCACTCTGCTCGAAGTTTGATAGTAAAATAATACGACGATAGCATTAATACGACAGGCTTATCAAGCATAATATGTCAGTATTACAACATTTCCATCGGCTTTTCATTGGGTTATTGGTGACTTTCGAAGGATAAGACGATGTACATTTCGCCCAAAGCAATGAACATGTGTTTTCCTCAATAATTCCTAACACATTCACACTTTTACCTGAAAATATACTCCCAACACAATAGATATGTGCTAAGGCCATATAAACTAGTGGCTCTAGGAGCCTATTTCGTTCACCTTGGTCTTTGTGGATATCAAACAAAGGACAATCTCCAACATTTCAGACAAGAATAGAAAATATCTCTGTGTTGTTTTCTTTCTTGTATTACTGTCTTACTGATCTTTTAGTCTGTTTAATTTTTATCTGTATATAATTTTTGCTTTAAACACAAACGGGGGTAAAACAAATCTCATTTTAAGACAATCAATCCAATGAAGAGAAGCTAGTAAACCAAGAGTTCCAAATGGTGAAGTTGAGATCATCCCTTCGTAAATTTTACGGACGCCATCACGAGTTGGAGTACCATTATGGAATAACCGTTTCACAGATGATATCGGATATGTTTCTTATGTCGGGACTCCATTCCTCTTCCCATTCCACGAATGTGACCTACCTAAGGAGACTATTTATCGCGTTTGTACTAACATGAGCAACACGACGGGTGCTACATGTGGAACAAGAACTGCATACCCTTCCGGAGTACCCGGGATCACCCGCAGTGTTTGGTGGGGTTCGTGTTGCTCAGTCTTTAGTTTGTGTGTTTGTCTTTTCCATTTTTAGTTATGGCGTTGTCAATAGATAAAGGCAGATGTGGTGTGAGTGCCAATGAGACAACTCTCCATCCAAATAACAATTTAAAAAAGTAAACCATTATAGGTTAAAGTACGGCCTTCAACACGGAGCCTTGGCTCACACCGAACAACAAGCTATAAAGGGCCCCAAAATTACTAGTATAAAACCATTCAAACGGGAAAACCAACGGTCTAATCTATATAAACAAAACAAGAAACGAGAAACACGTATATATTACATAAACAAACGAAAACTACTGTACATCAGATTCAGTTTATTTTCGATAAATGAGTTTGGCTTTCCTTCTGGTATCTTTCGCCCCTTTTTTAAAGTCATATAGAAAAAATAGAACGAACTTAGATTGAGAATGATTCTCTTCAATGGTTATTATAATGATTGATTTAAGTTTTTACAGATCTTGTTAAATTAAGCTGGGGTCACACATTCACGATTTTTACTGCCGTCCTTGACAGGACCATTCCCGATTAAAATTTGTCAAAAGTCTGATCAAGATCCTGTGAATCGTGGATGGAAATTCGATTTGTATCTTTCGCCAGGTAAAATTCGACCGAGTCTGTCACGACTGCGTCCCGATTCGACCGAATGTAATCCGACAGAGATCAGATAGTGACAAGACAGTGAACCGACGCTGACGGAAGTTATCCGTTTGAAAACAGTCGGCATAATCGGGATGATCAGGTACTGTCGGAACGTAATCCTATCACGGTCCGCTCTATCGCATTGCAAACGGCTTTGTCTGGTCTCAGTCGTATTGTATTCTGTTATTGTCGGGACTTCTCAAGATCATTCCCGTTCCACAGGACACCGTCCCGAATACACAGAACATTGTTAGGAATTCGATCCGATACAGCAGAATCTGTCACGACATAGGCACGATTGTAATCCGACTAGACAAAATCGGCTGAGTTTCCCCGAATGTTACGGGACGCACATAACTGTCGGGGTGCTTTGCCGAACTATTCGGACCCTTCCCGACCAGTAGGAATCTGTTACGAACTAAAACGACTGCGTTCAGACAATAATAGGACATTCCAGATAATTGAGGATACTAATCCGACTTTTTCACTTTTCGTGTCGTATCGCTGTCTGATCTCAAACGGGAGCAATAATCGGCAATGTGTGAACCCCGCATTAAGGGACGACATCAAAAGATCGATGTAGGATAAAAAAAACTATGTGAATTAAGTTTTATATCATACATTGAACTTTTGATGTCCTCCCTAATCATCAATGTATGGTACTAATTCATGTTTTGATTGAAGGTTACGACCTTAGGATACATGCAGTTGTGTCTTGCATTTTCTATAACGACCAAATCCCTTTCTTCTAATTCAATGACTTGCGGTTTAAACCGTTGCATACTACAAATGTCTAGTCATCAATAATTTTAATACGCTCCTGGAAATTCAGTACTGTTGACGAAAAATCCGATTACTTTTACGGAAGAAAACTAGTTTGTATATAGCTGACCGATTTGTTTACAATATATTGATTTTAATATGTGTCTTAATACTTGAATATAGGCGGGAAGGCTACAAAAAATGAATATTTAGAAATACCCACTCTTTACGATAATAAATAATAAAAAGTAAAAACACAAAAATACTGAACTCCGAGGAAAATTCAAAAAGGAAAATCAAAAATCAAAAGGCAAAATCAAAAGTCCAAACACATCACACGAATGGATAACAACTGTCATATTCCTGACTTGGTACAGGCATTTTCTAATGTAGAAAATGGTGGATTGAACCTGGTTTTATAGCTAGCTAAACCTCTCACTTGTATGACAGTCGCATCAAATTCCATTACATTGTCAACGATGCATGAACAAAACAAACATACTCAAAGAGTAAAAATGTCAAAAATAGGGGTACAACAGTCAATATTGTGTTATCATCTTAATATCACTACATTAACAACAAATATAACAAAGTAGCACAAAAAGGCATACATCAAATTTAACATTCTCATTTTGCTTTTCTTATACGGCTGAATTTATCTATGTAAAGTCTATAAAGTTATATGACGTTGATTCTAATAGCTAAAACATTGCTATTTCATTCATATGATTCTTAGTGAAAAAGAACGTTATGCACAGGATTTTTTAGTTAAACAGTTTTGAGTTCGATGAAAAAGCGACACGGTTACACAATACTAATAAATACACCATTACAAACACAATCCCATTTAAATATTATTGTCAAAGTTAGACAATACATAAGTTAACACCATTACAAAATCAATCCCAAATTCATGTATTTAGTTTAAATGTTTAATGTTATATTTGTAATTCTCATCGGATTTTGTCAAATGTGTTGACGTCTTTTCTATTATATTTATGTGTTATGGTAAAGAAAATTAATCACCGCCTTCATTTATCAGATTTGATTTCGTTCAAAGTAATCAGTACGATATTTTACGTTTGAAGTTAGATTCATAACAAACCTGACATAGTTTTATAATATAGTTAATTGCTACCTCAGTTTTATATTAATAAGAATTAAAATGTGCTTTGTTATTAAATGCAAAATCCATTTTGTTCAAACAAGTGTATGAATAAATGAAGTTGTCAGTTAAGATTATGAAGTGCTAGAACAATATATTATGTAGGAGGTTTGTTTCAGTTTTCATGTATATACAGCTATTTGGATTTTTCTATAAATAAAGCACCATTTATTGATATCAAAATCTCTTAAAGGATTGTTTCGAGATAAAAAAAAATATTGTATTAAACTGACAAATCATGTGTGAAATCAATAGTAAACCAAAATGATTACATATTATGCGTCATTAATTACAGTTTGTGATCATAATGTACAGTAGAAATGGTATGAAACTTCTAAGTTATCCTTATCTCCTACAAAAGCGGCTGTCTTAAGTGAACTGCAATCACTGTCAATCATATTATGGTTTGTATGGTAGTCTTTTGGATGATTGCTACACGTAACATTCAATTTTCAGTAATAACTAAATGTATTTGCATAAAAAGACCTACATATAAAATATTGCTGTGATTTGACTGTAACTCTTTCCGTTTTCTTATAAAAAAAAAAGGCATTAAAAACTAATGCTTAAAAATGTTTTCCCAAAATATGCATCATTAAACTAAGTACATTTAACAAAATCATATAGGGTATCCACAAATCAGTCCACAAAGAAGAAGAATAAGGCATTCGTACATTCCTATTTTGCGACTTTTAGTACTGCAACCAGAGTTCATTTTTTAAACTTTAATGGTCCGAAAGAACACACACCTAAATTATATATCATTGGAAAGAGGAAAACGTGTACAAAAAGTTGGGTCGTAAAAATCCAGAGTGGTCACAATTTTGTGAAATTGAGGTCATAGGTCAGACCTAAAAATATCAATATTTCAACCACAAGAACAAAAAGGAGAAATATTCTGATATTTATTCAATAGAATGCTACAAAAACGATTCAATCATAAGCATATGCTATAAACGATGTTAAAACGACAAATTTGACTACTTATATGAAGAGATGCCATTACAAAATGGCGTTGATTTGGAACCTTCTGATTTTTTTCCATTTAAGACATAGCAAAAGAAGAAGTGGCCTTGACCTTTTCACATCCATAAACTTTCATATTGTGTATAGTATTTCACTATAGTATATATATTACAGAATTATTTTCTAAAGTATAAAACACCAGTTCATCAAATTATTTCAATATTTTTTCTATCTTTGAAAAAAACAAAATTCAAGCGCTGAAACAGTGTTTTTAATTTTGCATCTTAAAGGTTGTGTATTTTGTGAAAATTAGTATCTAGTTATAGATAAATATATGTTGTGTATTTGCAAAGTCTGGACAGAGCAGTTATTACACAAAATATACTGAAGTCACCCGAGGCGAATGCGAGGTTTAAAAAAAATTGAGTGTAAAACAAAGTCAGTTTTGTGCATGAACATTTTTTTAGTGGGAAAATCCTGGTAAAAAAGTTAACTCATTATTTTTTTAAGGGAAGGATGAAAAATTATACAATGCAATGCCAATTTTCTAATGTTGTAATTCAAAATCAGTCATGATCCTTATATAAATTTTAAAAGCGACACACAATAGCTCAAGTATTCATAAAATAGGGACATGAATTAATCTCTTAGTCATCATATGCGGATTCAGTACGCGTATTAGCATTACAAGACACTTCCCTTTTTTTATAAGAACAAGTTCGGCGCAGGACAGAGTTTATTCAAAGCAAACACAGTTTTTTAGTACAAATGCTATCTGGAGCGTAAATACCGTCATGATTTGGCCAAACTCGTCAGATAAAGTCTTATCCTTTGCATAGGAAACACAAAAGAAATGTGAGTACAAAGTTTCGATCAATGTTCGTGACCCATATTCCCATATGCATATGCATGATGTATCTGCACTGCCAATCCCAAATGTAATGGGGCGAATGTTGCTACAGAAACGATTGCTTTTGTAATAGCCATACATTTACGAATTTTTGTTATCTTTGGGGACAATATACGGTTCAGAAGCGCCTTTGTGTTATTTTTCATCGATTAACTATCAAATGAACTTTTGGGAGCCTATGCTCCGTGTTGAAGACCGGACCGTGACCTATACTCTTATAAATTGTGACTTGGATGGTGTGTTGTATCATTGGCACTCATACCACATCTTCCTATATCTATTAACAAGCTATGCGGGCATTATTTCCATAGAAATACCAAAACGAGGACATAGCTCATAAGAGCACTGGGGGCAGGATGAAGAATTGTTCTTCTTTTAATGTATCCTTGATATTTTCAGACACATCTTGGTGTAATTCTGAAAATCTTAATATAGACTTCAATTTTCCTGCAGCAGATATGGCATCCCCTAAATTGAGTTCAGAGCTAAACTCTATAATTCATATCCCTTGGCCCCACTGTCTGAATTGTAAGGTGTCACAATATCTAGTTAGTTCTGGAGTTTGGCAGTTTAGTAAGCATCAGAGACAATCTTGGGTAAAATTGATCGGTATATATAGAGGATGTGCTACATGAGAAAGGCTTTTTCTTATAGAAGAACAAATCACATCACTAACAATCGTTATTAATAAACTGGCAGTAAGTTCAAATTCTAATTTTTCAGTGACTGTTTTACTTAATTGCACAGGTGTTGACTTCAATAAGTACTTGGTTATGCATGGATAAATGATTACTCACATTAATAAACACAACTTAAAAGACTGTCAACACGTTTAGAGGACTCAGTTTTGCGTAGTTTTCTGGGTTTTTTTAAAGATTTGTCTTTTACACAAAAACCCTGTTTTCATATCCAAACTACAAGGAAGAAACTGAGCCCGAGATCGTATAAAAGTGTCAGGTTTTGAGGATACATGTCGATCACATTATGGATTTCTGTTGTTTCTAATTTAAAGTTCCCAAAGGGTGACTAGAGAAACGAAATATGGTCACTTGGTCTTCCCCCGACCGGCAGTAAAACGAAGTTGGGCGTCCGTTTGGCTGTGTGGGATGTATCAAGTTCGCAGTCACGTCCGGTCAGAATGGGGACGTTAATTAAATCTGATGCCTCGTGTAAAGGGAGTGTCACGTTCTTTGCACGTTAAAAACCTTTGCATCAACTCTTTGAGGGGTCCGTAGGTGGCATGTTGCAATGGAAAATTTCTGTCCCAATCCAATATCCCGTCATTTTCCAGTGGCAGTCTAAATTTTCCCGATCATCATCCCGAATGGCCTCTATTATGACAAAACCTACATATTGTTTTTATTGTTAGCTTGTTCTCGTCCTGAACATGCATGAAATATTTGCCACTGGACTTTAAGCAACCAACAATCAATCAATCAATCTAATTTAAAGACGCACCAATTTTGCCTTCTGGTGCAAGTCTCATAACATCACTGATGATTCGCCCACGGAAAGCAGAATATCAAGAGAAGTTGGTTTTAGCATCACCTTGTCACACACCAAATCTCTGCGAAACTTCAATAGTTACTGTACTTTTCCCCCGACCACTTGCATGCATATTAATTGCTCTGAGGTTAAACATTGACATACAATGTATTTTCACACAATGTCAACTATAGTCATTATCCGGAAAAAACCTCTTATCCGAAGGATTTGGTTAACTTTTATATAAAGTCAAAACTTTATTAACAAAAATATAACTTATTTACAGAAAATACACGAAAGAACTACTATATATATTCAAATCACTCAAAAATAAATTAACTTATCCTACAAAATCTACATAATCACATCGAAACTATCAAATTGATTGTGAATGAAAAAATAAATGGTGGAGCTGATTGACGGATAGGAAATTTCCGTAATTAAAAAAGGTACAAATGATGTTTTTATTTTTGAGTTTTTGACAAAATTGTTTGCAATTTACCCAACAAAATTTGCATGCAGTATCGCAATAATATGTTTTGTCCTCTCAAATGTCGAATCATATGTTTTCTCGTTTTCAAAGAAAAACGCGTTAAATTTCTATCTAAAAAACAGCCAACTTTAAGTTTAAAAGTTTTACTTGGAGATGGTATTATATTTATGTCTTCATAATTCCGATGATCCTTGATGATATGTGCATAGAAAATATTGACGAAAATAGCAGGAAATTTAACCAAAAAAATATATTTTTGGATTTTAAGGTAACTACCCAAAACCGTAAATTGAGGGGTACCCCCATTAAAGGGATAAAATACAAAAATGTGACCATAGAAACTTTTTACGACCCGACGGAAATTAAAATATAGATATTATTCTATCATTTAAAACAATTTGCAGTCGTGTGTTATTCCGGACCATTAAACTCGTTAACTAAGCGTCTTTTTCGATGTCAGTTGCAGTACTATTTGTACCTTCATAAATCAAAACAAAGCATGTGATAACCGATGACCAAAAATATCGTCCCATTTTGTTTTAAAATAAATAACGAAAAATAAGTTGGAAAATACAAAACTTGTATACATTGAAAATAATACAGGAAAGTGAAGAATAAAAAAAAGGATATGAATAAACAGCATAATAGCTAGGTTTTAAACTTACCTTAATCTTATACCTGACTTATGAATAAGTAAATACGATTCAATTAACTTGGGTCATTTGCAGAATCAAAAAGATATCAAATCTGTTAAGAGAGAAAATATGCTTTCCTTTTTGATTCTGCGTTGTGAACATTTAACTGTGGTTTTCCTAGAGCAGTTTGGTTAAATTTCTGATCATGTTTACAGTTTGATTTATGAAAACAACATTTCAATTTTCGATTTCGTGCTAGAGAAATAGTTTAACACCCACATTAAATGAAAATAACATTTTATCGGTAAGGGAGCTACCATTTGATTTTTATGGGGGGGCTAGGATGAAAAATTTTGTCCTGCATTTTTTTTTAGTTGTAATCTCTGTCCTGCCTTTTTATTTTTCACTCTATTCGGTCCTGCCTTTTTTTTTGTTAGTTTATCCTGACTTATTTTACCTAAATTGTCATCCTGCCTTTTTTTTTTTTGCAAAGTGTCTCATCCTGTTGAAGTGTGTCCGTACCATCTTTCACAATATACCATTGACAGGAATGGCATGTTCGAGTACCAGCTTGCCCTTTCAAGGTGACTTGTCTCACTTCTTTTAACTTAAGAGTGAAAAATTTCAACCTTGAAAATGTGCAAATTCATTTTAGAACTTTGAAATGTCAACTTGAAACTGATTGATGTCGTGTTGAAAGTAAGAATTGTCAAAACAGATATGAGAAATTTAAAAAATTGAATGTATATATCAGTGTTTATTATTAATCATTTACAGTCATAAAAAATGGTGAAACTAAATAAAATTATTTCAAACTCAAAAAGAAAGTAGCAGCTGTGTCCTTGAATTTTCCTTATTATTCGAGGAGCTGTACATAAGATGAACAGTGATAACAATTGTCTGTCCCCGAGGAGATACAACTCAAACTTTATAACATTGAGGTCAAAAGTTCAATTTCCACGAGGGAACGAAAATCAAATCTTTCAACTAGCAACGAATGAATTACCAGTTTCACCAAGACAATGGTTTTATAAATCAATAAATGCGTCAGTTGTTCATTTCTTCCCTGTAGCTTAGTGGCACTTATAACTTTCTTAATGTCGCT
Organism: Mytilus galloprovincialis; assembly: GCA_037788925.1. Taxonomy (NCBI): domain Eukaryota; kingdom Metazoa; phylum Mollusca; class Bivalvia; order Mytilida; family Mytilidae; genus Mytilus; species Mytilus galloprovincialis. The sequence continues at coordinate 94,120,362 of CM075333.1, forward strand.
ATGAGACAATAATGCATGTAAGAATATAAGTACGCGATCTAATATTTGAATCAAACAATCCTTCATCCCTGTGGTGCCTAGAACTGTTATCCGCTATATGACATAAACATGTTTGTTCCAGGTTAATTTTAGCTAAGACGTGTTTTTGAAAAGCCATGAACTTAATATTCTCATAATTCGGAAGATATGAATTTCACAAGTAAAGGTTGTCAATTTTTTTATGTATATACCCTATAAGTAATGTTTATCTCCTCACCATTTTCAGCAACGAAAAGGATATAGGATATTAAAAATGTATGTGTTTTTAAAAAAAATCGTAAAGACTTTTGCGGAGCCCTATGTCTTTTCTGGTAAAAATATTTGAAACAAAAATACAGAACTTAAAATCAATCAAGCTTTTTAAATGGTACTTCTTCATTTTGATAATTAATCAATAGATGAAGATTTACACATAATTGTGTCAAAATATGTTATTCCAAAATTTCAGAAATACGTATGATTTCCCAAAAGCCTAGATACACAATATTGTGTATTGGTCTTGAGGATAGAATCCCAAAAACGAATAATTGTTCGATCATATTTTCCTTATCAAACATGAATAATTCTAGCTTATTAGATTTACTGAATAATAAATCAAAATTTGGCAATAATTTTTAAAGGATCTATGTGCATTTTAAGGAATAAATCGGTGTTCACTGCCAGTGTGTTTTGAAGGTCGTTTGTTTCACTGTCTAGGTTTAAGGATGAGACGGTCTTTAATAAAGTTCTGCGTCTTTAATTTATTGCCAAGCATTGTATGACAAAGTCCTTTTGACGTGGATCGGTACTTATACATCCCGCCATGGTGTTATTGTGTAATGGAAATTTCTTATGTTCTTGTCTTTAATTTTTCCTTCTGTGCTTTGCCTAAATGCAATTGTGTGTTTCTTTGTTACATATTTGTTTATTTTTATTGAAATTATGATTATAATACAATGTTGACTACTGTACCCCTATTTTGACATTTTTACCAATTATGTCTGAGTGTTTGGTTCCCACATCGTCGACAATATAAATGATTATGCTATTGTCATACAGGTGAGAGGTTTAGCTAGATAGAAAATCAGGTTTAATCCACATTAAGAAAATGACTGTGCCATCTTTTTTGTGTGTTTGAGCTTTTGACTTGCCATTTGGTCAGGACCTTCCGTTTTGAATTTTTCTCGGAGTTTTTTTTTTTGTGATTCTACTTTGAATATGTATGAGTCTAGACATGTATAGTTCTGTACGTGGGGGGAGTTATATTTCCTACTGAAGTGAAGAAAAGTTCTTGTTTGTTGTAGATTCTGATACAGAGATTATCGCTCTATTTAAATTAGAGTCATATATCTAAAAATGAGGCGAAGGACGCTGGTAATGAGGCATTTTAATCTTTAGTTCAGGAGGATATTTTGATGGGAAATAATGGAAAGAACATCATCAATATACCTGTATGTGAAATAAGTTGACCTCTCTTCTTTGATCTTGATTTTTTTTAAAGTTTATTATTAAAGAACTCCGACACATATTAAAAGAAGAACAGGTCGGTCGAAAGAGGTTCATAGTTAAGTTTCCATAAGAAGCCGAAACCTGCTAAAACAATCTACCCCCTAATTCTACAAATATTCTGTAAATAAGCATCTCCCGCAATATGATAACTTGTTCTTTAGTGTATCAAGAATGGCCTTAAGTATCAAATGATATCGGCAAATTGAACAAAAATCTTTAACTTACATTCCAGTTTGAATGGTTTTATACACTAGTAATTTGGGGGCCCTTTATAGCTTTTTGTTCGTTGTGAGCCAAGACTCCGTGTTGAAGGCCGTACATTGACCTGTAATCGTTTACTTTTATAAATTGTTATTTGAATGGAGAGTTGTCTCATTTGGCACTCACACCACATCTTCCTACATCTATAAAGGTCCAATATGGATAAATTATACTAGCGTGAGTTATTTAAATTAAACGTACATGCTTACTGGGTTTGTTGTATATGAGAAATGTGATGTGTGTATCACCTAATTTGATGCAGCTGGTTGATACATTTTGCGGTAGGTTTTTTTATGCCCCACCTACGATTGTAGAGGGGCATTATGTTTTCTGGTCTGTACGTCCGTCCGTCCGTCCTTCCGTCCGTTCGTTCAGGTTAAAGTTTTTGGTCAAGGTAGTTTTTGATGAAGTTGAAGTCCAATCACCTTCAAACTTAGTACACATGTTCCCTTTGATATGATCTTTCTAATTTAATTGCCAAATTAAGAGTTTTGACCCCAATTTCACGGTCTACTGAACATAGAAAATGATATGCGAGTGGGGCATCCGTGTACTATGGACACATTCTTGTTTTGTTTGTTAATTATTTTCTTTCTTGACAAACAGACATTCAGTCTGTATTTAAATAGTGTATACTAGAACACACCCGTGATATCGCGGGTCAGTGACTGAATTAAAGTATATAACTATGCGTAAGCCTTATTATTAGTATTGGTATTGTCATCTGATAAAGTCGTGCCGATTATAAGATACACAGTTTTCTCTGCTTTTAAATCTTTCTGTTTGAACCCGTCGACCTGGAACTTTTCAATTATTGGTAATATTCAGTTCCTGGAAGTGAGCATTTTTTAATCAACAGCATTGTCCAATAAAGTTGAATTCTTTGATTCGCTGTTATACGTCATGCCCGCTAACAAATTGAAAACTGTACCCTATACGCCTTATTTTAAGTCAAAATTTTTAGTATTCGTATTGTTGTCTTAGAAAGTATTACGGATTAAAATACTACAATAGGGAACAATTTGAGAATGATTGAAGTTAGTGGTGTCGACCCTGTGATTATGACCCGTGTATATAGCAAAATCAAATACACCGTTTGGTGGTGCGCCAGTCAGATGCGGAACGTACAGATAAGGTAATGTATTATTGTCATTTTGTTTATTTTTTATGGTTACATATTTTGACATCAGACTCGGGCTTCTCTTGAACTGAATTTTAATGTGCGTATTGTTATGCGTATAAGGGGAGGGCTGAGATCTCATAAACACGTTTAACCCCGCCGCATTTTTGCGCCTGTCCCAAGTCAGGCCTCTGGCCTTTGTTAGTCTTGTATTATTTTTAATTTTAGTTTCTTGTATACAATTTGGAGTTTAGTATGGCGTTCATTATCACTGAACTAGTATATATATTTGTTTAGGGGCCAGCTGAAGGACGCCTCCAGGTGCGGGAATTTCTCGCTGCATTGAAGACCTGTTGGTGACCTTCTGCTGTTGTCTTCTCTATGGTCGGGTTGTTGTCTCTTTGACAAATTCTCCATTGCCATTCTCAATTTTATAGACAGTTTTGTTATGAAAAAAATGGATCTTTACGCAAAACACGTAGAAAAAAAAGTAAAATAACAAAAATACTGAACTCCAAGGAAATTCAAACGGAAAGTCCCTCAACAAATGGCAAATTCAAACTCTGAAACACATCACACGAATGGAAAATAACTGTAATATTCCTGACTTGGTACAGGCATTTTTTTTTATCTAGAAAAATGTGGATTAAAAATCTCACTTTGTGACAGTCACATACAATTCCGTTATATTGACAGTAATTGAAGTTCATTTTATAAATTAAAACGGACAACCATTGACTTTTTAAGATATAACTAGTGGTTGATTAAGTGCAAAGTAAATAACAAGAATAACATTGTAATTTTACATCATTAAACTGCGATAGCTGACATGTAAATGTATATAATCTGATCATGTATGAAAGACATGAAACTGCATGATTACCCATGTTTATCTGTCATCTTGTGTCAGTGTCGGAATCGTTTTTTACTGTAAATATCGTGATTTTTAAAGATGATGGTTAAAATGTTATTTCCTCGAGAATTTTCTTTAATGGTTTATATAAATATGTCCAGAACATGGTTCGTTATTCTGATAGTTCGACTGTGTGGTGAAGACCAATAATCACAAGATCTGATCTTTGAATTTTGATTAAAATTGAGAATGAAATTTGGGAATATGTCAAAGAGGCAACAACCCGACAAAGGAGCAGCTAGCAGCTGAAAGCCACCGATAGGTCATCAACTCGGCGAAAAAATCCCATATTGCTGTGGTTGGCATAAAATAAAGATACCAATGCCATGCCCATTAGAAAAGCATAAGTTCTGTATACAAACAAACAAAAAAACAGACAGACAGACAACAGTAATAAAACACTAATTACAAAATTAAAAAATGGGGTAACAGTTCATTTAAGCTCCTCAATCTGCTTTTTAAAGAAACATGCATTTTTGTTAAGGTACTTTTTTCTGTAAAACAAATATGAGAAATAGATGTATTAAATCAAAATAAAAAAAAAGAACAAAATTATAATTAAAAAAATAAGGGTCACCGATGAGTTAAAAAAGATATTTCAATTCTAATGCCAAAACAAATGCATTTTTGCAGCAAAGGGAGTGAAATTGGAACTTTTTCAATAATAAAAAGTCATCTGTGGCCAAAACGAATCGAATTTTTGGTTGAGTTTTGTACCCTATCATATAAAGTAAAAACTACTAGTGAAATAAATAACATTTGTAATGAAAAATGTTTAAAATTTTGCTGAAATTTGTATACCCTCGAGCCTCCCTACACTTTTCAACCTCCGTTAATTATTTAAATTTGGTAGATGGATTCAATACGTTATATAATATAATTAAACTAGACATTTTATAACCTACGCTTACATACATGTGTGCAGTTCCACTGGTATTCTCTATTCTTTACATCTTCGTCTATAAGACCCTGTCATTACATTAAACATATTGCTAATATTCATATGTTTACTATTTGAAAAGATTGACAGTAATCTCATACCAATTTGAAAAAGTTCTTGCTTTCTGTACGATAAATGAATCTTGCAACTAATCTTTTGGAGGTCCTTATGTGACCTGAAGGAAGATTATATTTCTGGCTCTATCCGATATACCCTTATTTTCCAGTGGCACTAAAAATTTCCTGCCTTTATATATTCTATTTAACCCGCTTATGGGACCTACCTACTGAATATATTGCATATTGTTTCTCGTCATGAACATGCATGAAATATTTGCCAATGAACTAAAAACAAACAACAATAAATTGATAAAAAATACAGTAAATTAACTTTTCCAACATAATGAAGAGGCCCAAGAATCCTGCATAATATAATCAAGGTTCATATACAAAAAAGCATACATTAATAAGTATCCTTAAAATAACACTAGCTTATACTAGCATTACTTTTTTTGGATTTGCTTTCTAGAAATTATTTTTCTAATTAATTTTCACTTATAAGATTGTAAATTACCTTATATAATCATTTATTCCAATTTTTGTCTACTTTCATAATGACTATTTCTTAAAAGATTTATTTGATTCGTCAAAAACATATGCGTATATTAAACAGTATGTTATCTGTAAGTCGGTTGGTCAACTCTTAATCAATATAGTTCCTTGTTCAATTGTTTGTATATATTACAATCTCCGTCTTTATCGTAATGACATACATGCCAACGAGGGACGTACTTATCAGCGATATACTTCAGGTTTTCATCGCTCGTTTTCTAGCTGTGTGATGATAGTAGAAAAATATATCAATGAAGAAGCACTTATCAATAATATACTTTAGGTTTTCATCGCTTGTTTTCTAACTGTGTGATAATAGTAGTAAAACTATATCAATGAAATAGCAATGAATACGTTAACGAACAGTACCCAACTTTTTCAGAATGTGAACAATATTCTTAATGTTTCTTTAAGGAAATCTTCTAGACAGGTGCCCGAACCACCCGGATATTTAATTATCACTGCTACTTTATTCTATGTCATTGTTTTTATACTTGGTGTGTTTGGTAATATTATAGTGATCATTGTTATAATAGCAAACAAAAATATGAAAAATATGGTAAATATGTTTCTAATTAACCTATGTGTGGCTGACTTACTGGTTATGCTTATATGTATGCCACCAACATTACTGGAATTACATACAAAGGAAGTCTGGTATCTCGGAAAGTTCATGTGTAAGTATACCATTACATATACATTATTTAAGTATGTGCCTGTCCCAAGTTAGGAGCCTGTAATTCAGTAGTTGTCGTTTGTTTATGTGTTACATATTTGTTTTTCGTTCATTTTTTTTTTATATAAATAAGGCCGTTAGTTTTCTCGTTGTTTTTGTCGAATTGTTTTACATTGTCTTATCGGCGCCTTTTATAGCGAACTATGCGGCATGGGCTTTGCTCATTGTTGAAGGCCGTACGGTGACCTTTAGTTGTTTATGTCTGTGTTGTCATTTTGTTCTCTTGTGGACAGTTGTCTCATTGGCAATCAAACCACATCTTTTTTTTTTTACATTTTCATTTATTTAATAGTATTTTCAAGTTAAACGTTGAACTTAAAACAAAAACTGTATTTGCTTATTTATTCATCAAAGGTATGCAGTATTTATGTATTGTGGCATTCAGTAAATTATACGAAGACACTACGTAACGATCTGAGAGTACTGACAGTTACTGAGAGCTAGTCCAAAGCCAATAACAACTAAATTATGCATCTTAGACTATTTTATAATCTTATAGATTAAAAGGTTAGCTATACATGAAATTAAAAAAAAAAAAAAAACGCCTCTTGTTTTTCGTGATTTTGCATCTAATTAATCATTTATACAAACATACGGATTTGTTTCTTCATTTCTACATTTTTAAACGTCAACAAGGGAAATGTCTTAAGTTTTTAAAAAAAAATTTAAAAAATCCATCTTATACCGAATTAACATTAAGAACCAGCAGTCTGACATGAAATTTTGATTAAAATTATGTATTGCCACACAATATCTTGACCTGGATGAAATTCAGTTGTTTAACGTCCAAACACACTTTGACAACTTAATGTTTTAAATAGTAATTATAGACACTTGACTGCATGACCAAGGGGTAGCATACGGACCACACATGAAAAAGTGAGGGTTTTGGGACTAGGTACCATGCAAGAACGCAACCTCTTGTATTAGGCTTGAAATATAACTTCCTGTATCTCACTGGACTACGACGTGTTTCTCGACTTGAACATGAAACGTTCGATTGCACAATTTATACTCCGCAACTTTAATAAACGCCTGGTATGTTGTATTTCAAATGACGAAACTTGCGTCAAATACATTTTTTTATTGACACTGCAAGATTTTCGCGTTCGTTTTAAAAACATATACATACAATGTGTATATAATGCTTAGGATACCAAGACAATAATTAGAATATGGAACTCATTTTAAGATAAAGTCTTTTCATTAATATTTCAAAAACAGACCAATTTGCCACTATAAAAGCTTGATAAGTATTATACTACAAGTCCAACATTGATTGATTAATAGGACCATAGAATGTGTTCATAAAATAGAAAAACAAAGGTCAAACCTTCAACATTTTTTTAACTGAATTATTTAAGAATACATAGAGAGAGTTGCCTGGATTTTTTAATATTTTGAGCTTTAAACATAATGACTTAAATATAACTATTGCATATACAACATAAAAGATGATGCCCTTATTATTTTAACGTGTATTTAGTTTTCAAGTATAAAAAATAAGGAGTTGTGGTACAATTTAAATAACGTAACTATCCACCCTGCCATTTTTTTTTTGGTAAACCGTAATAACTTTTTTGTAATTTGTATACACGCAATACATGTTTATAGAGTCATCGATTTTAAAATTGTTTTGTGAACAAATTGATTTCAAGTTCGGTATAACTATTTCATCTAAAAGGGCTGACTTAATATTGAGTAAAATAAATATTGTCAAAGAAAAATATTTTTTAACCGATATTTGAGAGTTTCTTAAAAGCCTGAGGTATCGACATTAGCGATTGTGTTTAAGTGGCAAGGCCATTCATATAAGCTATTATTAGTAGAAAGGATATAAACAGGGCCATTAACTAGTCATTATTATAATCATTTTCTTTTGACCATCAGCAAAAATCAGGTGTTCTAATATAACAGAATAGGTGGCTAACCTGCAGGCGGTCTCTGTCCTTTTTATCATACATTAACAATATAAACGAGAATAACTGTTCACTGGTACGACTGTCACCGTTTATCACAAATATTCATAAAGTTTCTAGTTAATTGATCATGACCTTCAATATAATGATCGCCCTGTATATGCATGAAATATTTGCCACTAAATGTTAATTAACCACCAATTAATCAATTATTACCATGATCGCCTTAAATATGCATAAAATATTTGCCACTGTGTGAAACATTTGCCACTGGACGTTAAACAACCAAACATCAATCAATTATTATCATCATCGCCTTAAACATGCAGTCATGAAATATTTGCCACTGGACATTAAGCAACTAAAAAATCAATCAATTATTATGATAACCTAAATATGCAGGACATATTGTTCACTTGACCTTAAGCAGCTCTTAATTATTCAATCATTATTATGAAAATTTGCTTTCGTCTTTTGTTGTTCATTTTAATTCTTCAATAATCCTATCATACATTGATATATAAATGACGGTTGATATTGTATTCCCTTTCAGGCAGTCTAACAAGATTACTACATTTCTAATAAAGAAAATCGTTTACATATTCCTAAGATGTACATTAACATAAAACCAGATTGACTTATTCATTGACTACGGTTTAATGCCACTTCGAACTCTATTGTGCTATTTCGTGGCAGTCAGTTTGTGTTGTCCCCCTCCAAAGTAATCAGGAGAAATAACACCTATAATGTATCATCCAACCTTCCGTTGGAGAAAACGCCAGTTTATCCCGCTAATTCCTCTTAATCGCCGCGATATAGCCTTTTTGTTCTGATGAGGCGTAAAGCAATCATTAATCAATCATTTGTTTTTCTTAATCTATACAGGACAGAAAAACGATATGGTGCGTGTTACAGTAATCTTCTGATAATATTCCTTATTATTGTACATTAATTATATAAGACATGGAGTAGACATTTATCCATTTTTCAATGTTAAAACGCATGCTGAGTCAATCAATAACAAATTCGTTTCTAGTGTATTGACCACAGACAGTGATCAAAGAAATCTATTTAGATATTCTATCTGATTTCTCTTACTCGAGTCGGGCAGGCGTCGCAAATTACCCTTTAATTATAGTTACAAGAAAAGGTACAAGCATGCTCATTTCATATATAGTTTCGCGTCCTTTCGCTGACCCTTCGCAAATGTTTTCTACATAAACTAAATAGCATCGCTACTCAACAGTGCTGCCAATTTTTTTAATATAAATCTCGTTCCTGCTTTAATTATTATCAAAGTTGTGGAACACATTTTCGATCAGTTACGCTACCTGCTAAGTTATAAGAATTTCGTAATTGCCAAAACCAACAACTGTTTATGCTCTCTGATAAATGATTATTACAACAATAAAGTAAACATAATCAAAGACTAGCCAGTTGGTATCAACATGAGAAGTAATGTTTTACTTTGAACCGACATTCTTACTTAAGTATAGGATTGTAGTTTGCCATTAAAATAGTGGTTAGCATCACGAGAAACGCAGTCTTCCATTATAGTGATACATCTTTATTGCCGTATTATGACTGTATGATAGAAGATAATTATCAACAATATAATTAGATACAATATGATCGGCAATTATACATGTCTATATTTTATGTATAACTGATACATGATTGCTCTAAAATTCAATTTTGTTATGTTTCCTTTGCATTTTATATGACTTTATTAGCGTATAATTGCATAGGAGTTTACCTTGATTTTCTTTTTTTCTATTTGAAACAAATGACATAATAAATTACATTTACGCTGAATGAAATATATATATATACACGAGTCTAAATTGAAAACTACGTTCAAACCTATGATTGCGTTGGATAAAAACCTCAATTTTTATACGTGTGCATGTAAAACAAATTTCGTTTTAGAAGGGTCTAAATACAGCACAAACAACATTTTCCAAAAGACCAAAAAAGTAAAAAATTATATTTAAACAAAACGCATTTGACAGGTCGAACAACTGATGTTCTTAAACCCTGCTGACTGCCATTGGCGATTGCCAAATAAAATTGATCAAGAGATGTAACAAAATGGATCTTAATATAAATTTAACACTAAACAGAAAACGATAAACTTGTGGCCAAGATGTTATGCCACAAACACAAGGTGTCAATATTTTTTTTGTACACCAGATCTAGATTTCGACAATATATGTCTCTTTAGTGATGTTAGGGATCGAAACGGTATTTGGAAGGCCATACAATTTACCCTCAATTTCAGATCCTAGTATATATATGCAATTTCTTAAAAATCACTTCAAACTTTAATGCGTTAAATACGTTTATTTATGAACGAAATCTAATGCACAATTCATGTTTTTGAAATTGAATTCAATATAATTAAAAGATAAGGAGATATGAAATGATTGCCAATAACGCAACTATCCACCAAAGTTCAATTGAAGAACGATGATGCAAGACTGCATTTTACTAGAGCAGGCAAATGATTAACACACACATCGTTTTCCTTTCTATTATATTTTTTGGCTCATGTTTTTTTTTAATAACCTGCCATTTTCAAATTTGTTGACTTTTTTGTTTTGTAACTCCTCATTTTTTTACGGGGACACAATTGGTTTCTAAACTTCTTTCAAAAGTCGTATGAAACAGAAATATATCTTGCGTGATAGCGGTTAAAAGATTACTTGCTATATTATGCATTCAAAATTAGCGATAAAACTCAAACAGAGATTACTTGACTGAAAAAAAGACAATGACGGGAATTTTAATGCTGCGTTCACACGTTATTTGAAATCGATTCGTATTAACTAATTCGAATTATGCCTTGTTTACACGTACATTTAATTCGAATTGAATTTGAATGGAATTCGCAAATCGAGTTCACACACTCTTCCTTTTTAATTCGAATTGGCTAATTCGCAATATCCTAAGTTAACGTCGTTCGGACAGTAAAGCGAATTTGACGCGCATTGCAATTCGAATTATAATTTACGTTCGGACGTAAAACGTTTCGAATGCGAATCAAACTAATTCGAATTAAAATTAAACAAATACAAATTTGCTTATATTTCATTACGTTGGTTTACATCATATCTGGCTGACAGATATCAGATGGTATCTATTTCAAATACATTATCAGATTTACAAGAACAAAACAGGGGTGTACCTCAAGGATCTGTATTCGGACCGGTGTTGTTTTTTAATTTTCATCAATGATCTTCCTTTGTCTAATCCTAATCAAAACACAGATCTATTTGCTGATGATAGCACCATATCAGTCATTGGACAAAACAAAAGTTGCATCAGTCAAATGCTTAATACGGTTTTTCAAGACATTTTTCGCTGGTGTGATGACAATAAAATGGCTGTAAATGTATCTAAAACGAAAGCTATATGTATTGGCTCTAAACAGAAGCTTTCTAATACATCAAATGAAAACATTAATCTTGCTATAAATGGACAACAAATTAAAGAAATTACATGTGAAAAGGTTCTAGATGTTTTTTATTGATGCATCTCTATCTTGGTCTTCTCATATCGATCATATAATTAAAAAAGTTAACTCTTCTTTAGCTTTACTTAAAGGATAAAGAAATATTTAAGTCACAAAGCTAGACAAATGTACTATAACGCTTACATTTTACCTCACTTAGATTATTGTTGTTCAATATGGGGAAACTGTAATAACTTTTTATAGTTTACTAAATCTACAAAAAAAGGGCAGCAAGAATAATTTTAGACGAACATGATTACACCAAACCTTCAAACGAATTTGTTCACGAAAGTAACATTGTGCCGATCACACAAAGAATACTTTATCATAAATCATTACTAATGTATAACGCAAAATATTGCTTAGCTTCAGAATATATGTCCAGTCTTATTTTATCAGCTTCTGCAAACCAAAAATACAACACGTGATTTTCATCCTCAGATAATTTCTTAATTCCAAAACAAAATACAAAGTTGTATAAGTCTAGTTTCTCGTACACTGGACCAAAAGTATGGAATGCTCTTCCTAATTCAATTAAAAAATCAATTACAGTATCAGAATTTAAACATAACTACAAATCAATGTACTTTTAACATTACCATGATATTTGTACTGTATTGCCATATAATAAATAAGCTTTATTTAGAGTCGGCATGGTATATAAAACATAGACAAACATAAGCTCTAATGAGCTTTTAACCGACATATGAGACATTATATAACAGTACAACATTTATAACAACATAATACATAATATAGTACACATGCAATAAATATCACAGCACAAAAATGAAGCACTAAAAGCAGAATATAAGCATAAGCTAGGTGTTAAGGCTAAAAGCATATAAGTGTAAACTAGGCATAAAAGCTGGTAAAAATGCATAGCATAAAAATTGAAAAAATGGGATATGATCTAGATGGTAAATAGATTTGCATAATATATTAACTAAAAGTCTGCACAAACTGTGCACTTACAGTCATTTCCATTCCATGACTTTAAAATATTTTTGAACTGACTAAAATTAGCAATTTTTCTAAAATCATCAGGTAGATCATTCCATAAAACAGCAGCTGTGTATTTAAAAGAGTTCTTACCATAGGTTGTTGTTCGGACCCTAGGTATATCTACAATATTAGAATATCTAAAATTATATTTACAGTCTTTCAATACAACTAAATCATGTAAGCATGGTGGTGACAATTTATATAAAATTTTAAAACACTCAATAGCCATGTTACGCATACGTCTTATTTTCAGTGATGGAACCTTTGCTCGTAAAAGTAGTTCATCATATGAACTAACATAGTCTTCATATATAAATCGTAAAGCCCTTTCCTGAATTTTTTCCAATTTGGTGGTGTTATTTTTGTTGCAAAAATGCCATGCCAAAGGACAAAAATTAAAATTAGATAAAATAAATGTGTGGAAAATTGTCAGTTTATTCAATTTAGTAAGGTAGCAGCCAATGCGCTTCAAAACATTCAGTTGTTGGGATGCTTTACGACAAATATTTTTAATGTGGTGATTAAAATTAAGTTGATAGTCAATATCAATACCCAAAAGTTTGACAATCTCATCACAGGATATTTTTGCTGACTGTATATTAAATACAGGTTTTTTTGCAAATGTTTTATTTCCAACTGCAATGGCTTGGAATTTGTCAGGATTTGCCTGCATACAATTAAATCTGAACCAGTCAATTAAAACAGCACTTTCTCTTTCGAGTGTACATAATAAATTATCAAAATCATTGTCAGCATAAGACAGAGTATTGTCATCTGCATAATTATACAAGGTACCATGTTCAATAAAATAAAATATGTCGTTAATAAAAATATTAAATAATAGGGGCCCCAGGATTGAGCCTTGGGGTACCCCTTTCTGGATGTCAGCCCAACTGCTGAGTACTCCCTGAAGTTTGATTTGTTGCCTACGATCTGTAAGATAATTTTGAAGTAATTTCACTGATTTAGAAGAAAGACCGTAGGCAGATAATTTACTTAAAAGAATATCATGAGGTAAACAGTCAAAAGCTTTCGAAAGATCCATAAGAATAGCTGCCACATACATATTATTATCCAAAGCTGTTTTCCATTATATCATTATTGTTTATTGTATTTTTAAATTATATATAATGTTTATTTATCATTATAATTGAAAATGTATTGTTTACTTTTAATGTAATTATTATTGTATTAAAAGAGCCTTATTGGAAATTGGTGTAATCCAAATGAGTTACTCTCACTAAATAAAGATATTATTATTATTACGTGTGAACGCAGCATTAGTTTAATTCGCATTCGAAACTTTTTTACGTCCGAATGTAAATTCTAATACGAATTGCAATTATGCATCAATTCGCTTTATTGCCCGAACGACGATAACTTTGAATTCGTATTATTAGTTAATTACAATTTAATTCGAATTACTATTCAGAAAGTGTCCACACCACAGTTTAATTCGCAATCGAATTAATGCAAATTAACTAATTCGTATAAACGGAAACACATTCCTCATGCGGATTGAGTAATGCGAATTAGACAATTCGAATTCAATTCGTATTTTTACTATGCGAATTAGACAATTCGAATTCAATTCGTATTTTTACTAGTTGCCCGATACGATATGTCTGTGTCTCTTCTGACTCGCACAATTTTTTTTTAGTCTTGGATCTTCATTTCATAGCTTGTTATATTATACGGTATTGGTTTTGCTTATTATTGAAGATGACCTGTAGTAGGTGTTTACATTCTCGTTCTTTGGTCTCTGGTGGATAGTTGTATTATTTGCAATCCTACCTTTTTTAGATTAACTTAAGAGTATGTACTTTATTATGGTTAAATTTCGATTTATAGAATAATTTATCACCTGATGTTTTACAATCCTAATGTATTATTCAAATCAACCATTTATCAGAGACGTTGATGTCCTCCGGGCAGCTAACTATGATATATATGCAAAGAAGTTTCCCGGAACGCAAAAGTATACTGTTTATTATAATGAATGTTTTGAAAAAACGGTGAATTGGGAATACCGTTGTCTCCAAATTAACTAAAGAACAGTTCAAACTATATATTCGGTACCCATGCTGACTGAAAATGATCGATAAACCGGAGTTTTTTTTACGTTGCCTAAGTAGTTTGAAAGATAACAGTATAGGGATATAATCCCAATAACTTATAAAAACTCTATCATAAAAAAGAGTAAACTTACGTTCAGATGAAATCATAGATCGGTTTTTAAATATGTTCGGATAAGGAAGTTTCTAAAGATGAACATAATTCACGTCATTGTGGGGTTGCGTTTTTTTTTATTAACTTTTAAGAAAATTTTGGGTTCTCAATTGTCTTCGTATTTACACCACTGGTGGACGTTTCGTCCCCGAGGGTATCACAAGCCCAGTAGTCAGCACTTCGGTGTTGACATGAATATCAATTAATTGGTCATTTCTATAAATTTTCTGTTTACAAAACTTTTAATTTTTCGAAAAAACTAAGGATTTTCTTACGCCCAGGAGTAGATTACCTTAGCCGTATTTGGCACAACTTTTAGGAATTTTTGGGTCCTCAATGTTCTTTAACTTTGTATTTGTTTGGCATTTTAACTGTTTTGATCTGAGCGTCACTGATGAGTCTTATGTAGACGAAACGCGCGTCTGGCGTATTAAATTATAATCCTGGTACCTTTGATAACTATATTCAACTTTATATACTTGTTTGGCTTTCTAACCGTTTTGATCTAAGCGTCACTGATGAGTCTTATGTGGACGCGTCTCGCTTACCAAATTATAATTATATATACCTTTGATAACTACTTTTCAACAGCATTAAATGGTTATGACAACCTTATTTCAAAGAGTCGAAGATAACAAAACATAAGGAACGGTTATTACTTTAAACAACTGGTTACTGCCGATCAAAGGGTGTAATTTCATTCCAAGGTCATGTTTAGTTTTGTTACTCCATTCCAAGGTCATGTCTAGTTCTGTCTTTCCAATCCAAGGTCATGTTTAGTTTTGTGATTTCATTCCGATGTTAGGTCTAGTTTTGTCACAGTAAGGAAAATGAAGAAAAAAAACGTGATAATTACGTCAAATGGACAATAGCGGACATCTAAAATTTCGTTCACTTGGCAATAAAACTATTTGTATTAATCTGGTTGGGTAATACGTATTCTAATTACTGAAAATACTGATAATTTATCTCTACTGAAACATGATACAGACACTTAAAATGTCTTGTTGAGCAATGATTAGAAAACGTCCACAAGACAACATAAAGAAACTACAATCAATCACGTGTTTTTCGTTAATGAACTTTAAATCTCTTCTAAGCTAGCTATACGATACTGTCTTAATGCAATTGCATTACTCTTTCACTGCGGCTTTCCATACTCTGTACATGGATGTATCGACGTCATTAGTAATCGTAGTACTAGCTATTATTACTTTAAGGACCTATATATGAAATAAAACAAATGTTGATCTGACAGAATCTATGCATCAGCAATGTTTTTTAAAATAAAGTTTATTTCAATTCGCAGCGATTTCCAGAAAAAAAATTGTAAAGTCAAAATATAAGATATAATCCAAACAATAATAATAAAGAAAAAAGAAGCTTAGAAATAACAATACAGTATAACTGACATGTTGAAAAATTAATATCAACATGAGGCGTCTACTAAATTTTAATAAATATATAGGTTGCTTTGAATTTATCTTATCGCACATCATGTAACATGTCGCCTTTAAAATAACTTGGCTACGTTTTTTATTTTTGTTTTTTTTTCAATTAAAAAAAAACAACGTCGCAAACCTATCTCGCGTTTTTGAAGCAGGGGTTTTTATCCCTAGCAACTATTTTCGGAAGTCGCATTTACTTTAATATAACGTACGCATTGTGCTCAAAATTTGCGCTTTTAAAATATTTGTATATCTCATTAAGTTTTTCATTTATACAAAAAATATAAATGCACTTGTTCTTTTTATTTTATTTGCCACCAAGTAGTAACGTCTCATGAAAACAAAATATATATAATGCGTGATGGCGGTTAAAACATCATTTGCTATGATACGCTTTTAAAATTTTCGATAAGATCTCAATTTGGGGGGGGGGGGGGTACATAGTGGCAAAAAATACGGGTATTTGTGAAGATTTAAGGTCACAATCGCCGATACGATATGACTGAACTGACTCCCACACTGTTTTCTTGGTCTTAGATCATTATATACAATAGTCGTCTAATATGTAAATTTATCAAGTATTCACTATTCCTGATTTTGATATTTTTTTCTGGTTCGGCTGAGCATTTTGGTTCACGCATGTACAGCATAGATTCTTTCTCAATCCTTTTTGAGTTAACTACAGTTGACTATATTTTCATCTTTTCATTAATTTTTCCTTTATTGTTTCATAGCTTATTATACAGCATTGATTTTGCTTATTGTTGAAGTGGCATAATAATATCATTATTGTTTGACGTAAATTTTACATTGAGATTCTGCAAAAGGAAATCAGGAATTCATTAACATTCCAACTGACTACATTTTCGGAAAATGACATCTGTAACATAAACTTTTAGCTACCTCTTCACAAGCAAAATCAAATAAAATGAAAGTTTCAACAATGTACTGGCTTCCGAAGCTACACAAAACTACTTACATATATAGATTTATTTTGTCTTCAAGCCATTGTTCCACTACTAAACTATCTATTATACTTATTAGTACACTTGGTACAATCAAAATCCTAGTTTTTAATTGTTCAAATAAGGCCTTTGAAAATAGTGGAATTAATAACTTTTGGAGTGACACAAATTCCTTGGAAGTACTTGATAAATTACATGCTTATATTGGTGATTTCGAATCTGTTCAAAGTTTTGATTTTTCTACCATATATACCCCTTTGCCTCATAATCTTAAATAGGTATTTGAAAAGTCAGAATGCGAATATATATGGTCTTACTCTTTTGGGTCATTTTATAGTAACACCAAACAGAAGAACTAGGTCAATTGGACCTGCATTCATACTATAACTGCCCTTGAATGTTTACTAGTAAAGATTTATGTTTGCCATAGAGATTCCGTATATCGTCAAGTTATCGGAATTCCAATGGGGACTTACTGTGTATCAACTTATTGCGGACCTGTTTCTGTACTGTTACAATTTATGACCTTAAAAAAAAGATGATTTTTCAATTTCTATTGTTAATTAACCGTTTTTAGATGGTGACGTTCCCGTGTCACCATCTTATGGTGTTTATATATCCCAACTTGTTTGATTCGCTCGTGTATGTAACAACGTATTTGTTTAAAATGAAAGAAATCTCTGTATTACTGAAAATTTATTTCACCAGGGTTTTCGATATCACAAACTAGACAAAACATTTACTAAATTTGATCATCGATACAAGGACGTCATTCGTAAATATAAATCAACATGCAGACATATTATACATTCCTGTTTTTCACATCCAATCTTTTATGGGAATAGCTTTACAAAGCACAAAAATGTCGATATTCACCTACAAAGCTAACCAAACATTTAAACATAAACGATTTTCATATGATGATGACATAACTTTTCAATCAGTTTCAATGAAGTCTGAAGATGGCATGTCAATAACTGCTACTAGTATTTTGTTGATTTATGTATCACAAAACATGTTTAAACCCGCCGCATTTTTGCGCCTTTCTCTTGTTAGAAGCCTCTGGCCTTGGTAAGTCTTGTATGTTTGTTTTTTTTTATAGTTGTAGTTCATTTATGTGTTGGAGTTTAGTATGACGTCCATTTCCACTGAACTAGTACACGTTTTAATTTAGGTCCAGCTGTGGCCCACCTCCGGTTGCAGTATTTTGTCGCTGCATTGAACGACCACTTGGTGGCCTTCAGCTGTAATCTGCTCTTTGGTCGGGTTGTTGTCTCTTTGACATATTGCCCATTTCCTTTCTCTAATTTATGTTGACCTGAAGTTGTTTACATTCTCTTTCTTTGGTCTCTGGTGGGTAGTTGTATTATTGGCAATCATCATTTTTGTAGATTACCAGAACAGTATGTTATAAAAGTGTTAACTTTCGACTAAGATAATGATAATTTACAATTCTTATTTACCATTCAAATTTCCCGTGTATCGGAGACGTTGGTGCCTTTGGGACAGCTGTCCATGATAACTGTTTAACGAAGTTTCCCGGAACGCAAACGTATACGATTTATTTGAATGTATTTAATGGTATAAACGGTAAAGGGGATAACAGTTGGCTCCATTTGACTATAGAAGAGTTAAAATAATATATTCGGTAGTCAGGCTGACTGAAATTGATTTTGAAACCTCAGTAATACCGCAGTCCAACTAGGCCACGATCGCACTACGATCTGTGAGAAAAATGCAAATTTTGATAAGCGTAGTACGATCGTATAGATCGCAGTAAGGTCGTATCACAGTCGCAGTAAGGTCTTCAAGATCGTGATGAGCGTATCCAACTTTGAACATGTTCAAAACAATCGTGGTGCGGTCGTGGCGAAATCAGGTCGTAGTAGAAGCGTAGTGAGAGCGCACTAAGATCGTAGTAAGATCGCAAAGGTCGCTGTACCATCGTAACGAGAGCGTATTTCTATTCGGAGAGACTGCGCTGCGATCTCACAGCGACGTTATTACGACCTCACTATATAGCTATGACCATCACGTTCTCAACGCGACCCAAATACGTTTCCACTACGACTATACCGCGCTGTTCACGACCATAGTACGATTCTAACACGCCCTTGCCGTCCTCATTACGCTCTTCTTACGCTCTGACTACGTTCATACTACGACCATCATTCTCATTGTCATTTTCACATAAAATATATTAAATCTCACTAAGTTTTGATTGTCTGTATGTACTTGGGACTTCTTGTTCATTTTCTCTAACTGAGCTGCATGTGGTCAGGGTTTAATTTTTATTAATATGTGCTCATTTGGGAGAAAGTTGAACTTTGTCATTTTTAGGAAATTTACTTGCAAAAGTAGGGTGTTTTCAGATAACTCCTCATACAGTTTGAATGCTAGGAATTTATCACTCTGCTAGCTGTTTGTACATATATTGAAGGTGCGCATGTGGTCAGGTTTTTTTTTTTTAGAACAAATTCTATCATTTTTATTATAGACTCCCATACCACCTTAAGGATGGTCTTTGGTGAGGTTAGGTAAAAATTAATAAAATGAGAAATTAAAACTGATACTATAAGCTGGTAGAGCATTAATTAGGAATAAAGATAAGCTAAAACTATTGATAGGTCATGGACCTCCTTTTCGAGATATTTGAGATTTTAAATATGGCGAGAAAAATCTGACTCGGACTTTTACCTTATATTTGCATTGGAATTTTTTGGGTCTGAAAACAAAGAAAGAAAATCAATGTCCTTTCATGAGCTATTAAGTCTTTTATGAAAAAATAAATGGGTGTTATAGGGAAAAATATTTTGCATTGTATTGTATGGAAAAACACCAAGGAGTCCGAACATTAGACACAAATTCCAAAACCTCACCTAAGAACATCCTTAAATTCGAATCTTACTCAAACTCTTACTCAAGAAGTGACTCAAATTCAAAGTTGTAACTAGAACCCTGCTTGTGTCTAGATTGCATGGTATGGAATCATAATTTAGATCAGAAGAAAAACGGACAGGCATCTGAATAGGTAACTCGCAAGAAAAAATGTTTAAATAAATTTACTTTTATAAATTGTTACTTGGATGGAGAGTTGTCTCATTGGAACTCATACCACAACTTCTTATATCTAATTAAACTTGATTAAAGTTTTTTTATATAATTAGAAATATGTTTTTTCTTTATACTGTGATCAATGATAAGCAGTAAACTTCCGTTACAATAACTGCGGTAACATTTCATCAGACACTTCAAATAGTAAAATTGAGAATGGAAATGGGGAATGTGTCAAAGAGACAACAACCCGACCAAATAAAAAACAACAGCAGAGGGTCACCAACAGGTCTTCAATGTAGCGAGAAATTCCCGCACCCGGAGGCGTCCTTCAGCTGGCCCCATAACAAATATATACTAGTCCAGTGATAATGAACGCCATACTAATTTCCAAATTGTACACAAGAAACTAAAATTAAAATAAAACAAGACTAACAAAGGCCAGAGGCTCCTGACTTGGGACAGGCGCAAAAATGCGGCGGGGTTAAACATGTTTGTGAGATCTCAACCCTCCCCCTATACCTCTAACCAATGTAGTAAAGTAAACGCATAACAATACGCACATTAAAATTCAGTTCAAGAGAAATCCGAGTCTGATGTCAGAAGATGTAACCAAAGAAAATAAACAAAATGACAATAATACATAAATAACAACAGACTATTAGCAGTTAACTGACATGCCAACTCCAGACTTCAATTAAACTGACTGAAAGATTATGATTTCATCATATGAACATCAGGCACAATCCTTCCCGTTAGGGGTTTAGTATCATACCATCATAACATAAATGAGAAGAACATAACCCGTGTCATACCAACAACTGTTTTAAGAATAAATGTGTTTAGTTTCGATGCAAAGACCTTATCAGTGACTCAATATTAACGCCAAAATATGCAATCTTTAATGACTTGACAACAGTATCGTAATTATATCCCTTCTTAATAAGTCTATTCAAAGGTTTTGTAAGTTTCTGAGGTGAATACTGACACCTTTGTGCTTTATAAAGAATATTACCATAAAAAATTGGATGTGAAATACCTGAACGTATTAGAAGTCTGCATGTTGAGCTATATTTACGAATGATGTCTTTATACCGATGATAAAATTTAGTAAATGTTTTGACTAGTTTGTGATATCGAAAACCCTGGTGTAATAATTTTTCAGTAATACATAAATTTCTCTCGTTAAAATCTAAAACATTGTTACATACACGAGTGAATCGTACAAGTTGAGATATATAAACACCGTAAGATGGTGACAAGGGAACGTCACCATATAAAAACGGATAATTAACGATAGGAAATGAAAAGTCATCCCTTTTATCATAAATTTTAGTATTCAGCTTTCCATTAGTGATATAGATATCAAGATCGAGAAAAGGGCAGTGGTCATTGTTAGTATTAGCTTTATTTAAAGTAAGTTCAACAGGATAAATTTCATTAATATACATACTGAAGTCGTCATTATTGAGAGCCAAAATATCATCAAAATATCTAAAAGTATTATTAAATTTGTTTATCAGATGTTGTTTCGATGGGTCTTTGCTTATTTTTGTGTATTTATTAACTTTAATTTTTTAAATATTAAATTATTTTTGTGGAAGAAAATTGAACAAAATATAGTTAACATTAAGAAGAGTTAATGATAATGTTCCTTCGTCATTTCATGGAGGGCTTCTTTCAATTTCAATCAGTGAAAACTTAAATGCATAGATCATAATTTTAAACATGTGATGATGTATGTTTACGTTAAGATTATGGAATATTGAGAAGAAAACAAACAAATAAATCATAATGACATTATCAACCTAATTATTTCTGTTACAACTCTCTCAGTTGAGGTGGCCTTACTTGATTTGACTTTCATGATTAGATCCGTTTTGTTCAAATATTTTCTGTTCTTCTACATCATTGACTTTCAAAATATATTGAATTTAGCGTTTCTTGACGAAGGTAAACCGATATCAGAAAAAAAGCTTCATACACTTAGAATTTATGAAGAGTTATTTTCATTTGTGATAGGACTGGATCGGTACGGCTGGCATATCAAACCCGAGGTTATCATCAGCTAAATAGTCAATACTTCCTAAAGTTATCGTTTGAAAATTGATAAATTCTTAAGAATCTAAGTGTCCCACTTCCTTATTCAAAATTGACCTCGACTATAATTTTGGGTCCTTTCGCACTGGGTCTTATAACTCTTCAACTCTTTCGTTTCGTATAAATATGACTTCAAAGATTCGGGTTTGAGTGATGAAGTGTAATCCAGACCCATAGCAATCATGAAATTACCATCATAGTGGTGGATTTTTTTTTTATCAACTATCAACTTTTTAATACATAAGATTCAAATAACACTTAAATAGAAAATCTGCCATATAAGAGACAAAGCCAAAAAAAACCGAAAATAGTTATAATCAAACAAATCTAAATGCCATTAATTACTTCTTAATAAGACCTTTTTTGTAAATTTAGGAAGCAAAACATAGTTAGAACCGTGTGAGGTTTTAATAGCAGCTTTCTCTTTCATGTTAAAATGTATTCATTTACAATACTAGCGTCAGTAGAATTTACTCGATTTGTTATCTAGTATTTCAGTAGAGTATTAACGCCAATCAACGACGACATCGTTGTTTGTCTTTGTTTATTCGAAATGTTTCATACAATTATTAACTTGTACATTGTTAAGGTAAAGTTCAACGATTTCTGATCAGTTTTCATTCTTTCCATTTCTTTCGTTTTAATTTCACTTCTGTAGGATAGAAACTGTTAATATCATTGTCAGTCATTTCATTATTGTTAATTGCCTGTCAGTATTATTGGTGACACCTAGAGAAAATGGCTGTATTTGATAACAGTTATTTCCAAAGCCGTTTCCACTAACGGTGATCTAACTATTGACATTATTAAAAAATAATCTAACCATTGACACCTTAAAGAAATTATTTAACCATTGACTCAATTGGAAAATGCTCCATGATCATTGACATAATTGTAAAATGATCAAACCATTGACACAGTTGTAAAATGATCGAAAAATTAACACAGTTGTGACAACCTTATTTCATATAATCAAAGATAACAAAGGAAAAATTGTAACACTCTATTCCAAGGTCATTTTTACTTTTGATATTCCATTCCAAGGTCATGTCTAGTTTCATCCCCACATTCAAATGTCATGTCTAGTTTTGTCATTACATTCCAAGGTCATGTCTAGTTATGTCATTCCATTCAAAGGTCATGTATAGTTGTGTCGTTCCATTCCAAGGTCATGTTTTGTCATTTCATTCAAAGGTCATGTGTAGTTTTATAATTCCATTCCAAGATCATGTGTAGTTTTTCTATTTCATTCAAAGGTAATGATTAATTTTGTCATTCCAATCTAATGTCATATCTAGTTTTGTCACAATAGGGAAAATAGAAAGGCGAAAATTATGTGAAATGAACATAGCGGATGTTTTTAATTTCATAAATGATGCAATAAATTCTAATTACTGAAAATACTAATAACTTATCTCTACTGTAACAAAAAAAAAGAGCATAAAATGTCTTTTTGATGAGAAGAGATAGCAAAAACGTCAATCACGTATTTTCGTTAATGAACTTTAAAATCTCTTCTGAGCTATACGATACTGTATTAATGCAATTGAAATACTAATTTACATGGATATATTGAAGCCATCAGTAATCGTATTACTAGTAATTACTTTTAGAACTTAAAAATAAAATAAATCAAATGTTGATCAGAAAGAAGCTAAACACGTTTTCATAAAGTTTTTAAAAAAAGTTGATTTTATTTTGCAGCGATTTTCAGAAAATAGAAAATGTGGGGTCAAGTCGAAATAGGAGACCTACTCCTAAAAATAATAATAAAGAATAGAAATGTTGAACAATTAATAACGACATGAGGCATATTATATAAAAGATATGCAAGTTGCTTTGAATTCATCTTATTGCACATCGGGTAACATGTAATTTTTTAATAGCTTTGGTTTTTTATCTGATTTTATTTTTAAAAACGAGGGAGAGGTGTATATCCGCAAAATCATTTTTGAAATTCCTTTCGTGACAATTGCATTGTGTTAAAAAAAAAAAGGAGTTTTAATCAAATGTACATGCAGTCGATAGTCTATCTATGCCTTGTGTGGGTTAAGTGTACACAAAACAAGGTACATAAAACAGGAATTTTACCATGTGTATTTAAAGAAGAAACGTTTTTTTGAATGAGATTGGTATCTTAAACATATATTAATACAGTTCTTTATCGAATTATTTGTCTAACCTCGATATTTTGCTTCGTTATATAAAAAACTTTAGGTAGCTTAACTAACCCCTTTTCAAGACTAAAAAAATCATTATTGCCAAACACATAATTCCTGTGAAAATGTATACCCAAATTGACTGGTCTTACACATAAATATTTGCCACTGGTCATTACTCAATAAACCATTCACTCATACATGCACTACTAAAAAGAGTATGCAGTGAATTGTATTATTTGGCTTGTATCTCAGATCCGGGAAAATTCATTCACTTAGAAAGTTGTAATCTCTGTCTTGCCTTTTTTTCACTCTATTCTGTCCTTCTTTTTTTTTTTTTTTGTAGTTCATACTGACTTTTTTAACATAAATTGTCATCCTTTCTTCTTTCTTTTTTTTCATCAAGACTCCATTCGTATCTTTTTTTTTAAACTTAATCCTAATTGTGACTTTGATGGAGAGTTGTTCGTTGTCTCGTTGGCACTCATACGACATCGTCTTATATCAATTGATTGTACATCGGTAAAGTACTGTTGCCTCTTATTTTCTCTTATTGTTAATTTTACATTTATAACGTCATACGATATTTGTTTGCTTATAGTTTAAAGCGGTCAGTTGACCTGAAGTTGTTTACAATCTCGTTATTTGGTCTCTGGTGATTAGGTGTATTATTGGTAATCATCATTTTTGTAGATTACCAGAAGAGTGTGGTATGTTATTCTTAATTTTCGACTTAAGGAATAATGTATCACCTGATAATATTCAATCCTAATGTATTATTCAAATTACCCATGTATCGGAGAAGTTAGTGCCTTCGGGACAGCTCTCTATGATAAATGTGTAACGAAGTTTCCCGGAACGCAAAACGCAAACGATTTAGTACCCATGCTGACTGAATTGATTTTGAAACTTCAGTTATCAAAGTAATTTAAACATACCAGTACAGGGATATAATGCAGATTGTCATACTTATCAGATTTCTTTAAAAGAAAAAAGGTAAAAAGATGGAATTACAGAACGATTTTGAAAAACATTGTGTAATATTCAGTCACTAAAGTTTCACAAAATTCCCGTTTTTGTTACAAGCTACAAACATTTCTGTTCTATTGAATTACCATTTTTAATTTAAAAAGTTATGAAAATTTGATGTCCCTCATTCTGGTCGAAAAAAAAGTGAAATAACAAAAATACTGAACACCGAGGCCAGTTTAAAACGGAAAGTCCCTTATAAAATGGCAACATCAAAGCTCAAACACATCAAACGAATGAATAGCATTTGTCATATTCCTGAAACAGGCATTTTCTTATGTAGAAAACGGTGGATTAAACCTGGTTTAAAAGCCAGCCAAACCTCTCACTTGTATGACAGTCGCATCAATGATCTAACCATTGACCCTGTTATAAAATGTTCCTATCATTTACTCAGTTGGGAAATACTCTTGGCTAATCATTTACTCAGTTAGAAAATGAGTTAACATTGACACATGTGTAAAATGATCAAATCATTTACACAATGGTAAAATGGTTATGAATACCTTGTTTCATAGATTCGAAGATAACAAACCATTCGAACGGTTGTTATTTGATCACAATCAACTATTTGCTGGCGACCAAAAGGCTATGCTTAATCGCCTGACATACAATCCAAGGTCATGTCTAGTTTTGTCATTCAACCCAAGGTCAGGTCATGTCTAGTTTTGTCATTCAACCCAAGGTCATGTCTAGTTTTGTCATTGAATTCCAATATCATGTCTAGTTTTGACATTCCATTATTAGTTCATGTCTAGTTTTGATTCTATTCCAATGTCATGTCTAGTTATGTCAGTTAATTCCAAGGTCGTAAACTTTTGTCACAGTGAGAGAAAAAATGGGATAGTAACGTCAAATAAACAAAAGCGGAAATTTTAAATTTGATCAACCTGGCAAAATAACTATTTGTATTTATTTGTATTCGTTGTGTAATACGATTTCTAATTACTGAAAATAATGTTAATTTATCTCTACTGAAACATAACATTGACGCTTATGTCTTTTTGTGATCAATGAAAAGATCAACGTCCACAAGACATGAAGAAACTAACTACTTCAATCACCTGTTCTTGTTTATGTAGGGCTATCTATCTCGACTGATGAACTTTATATCAAATCTAAGCCATAAGATTCCTTATTAAAGCAATTGAATTACTCTTTGCACGGATATATTGATACCATCTATAATCGTATTAATTACTTTTATCATCTAAATTTAAAATAAACTAATGTTGACCTGGAACAATTCATCTGTACAGTGTATAGTAGATAGTTGTTAAGGAAATTTAAAAAAAATGTATTCTGTAGCAGTTTTCAGAAATAGAAATACTGATTAAGTCAAAACACGAGACTTAATCTAAACAACAATAAATAACGTGAATATCGAAACTTAAAAATCCTGATACGGTCAACGTTTGACAATCCCTTACAACATCAGACATCTTCTTAATGGCAAAATACAAGTTGCTTTGCATTTAACTATTGCACCACATATAGCTTAGCGAAGAGGTGATTTGTTTTTTAAATGACGTTACGTTGAAAACTCTCGTGCAAAATGAATTCGTTATACGTTTAAACACATAGCTGAGAGAGTGATAGAGCAGATTGTTACCCCGCCAAAACATTGTCAACCGCGCGAAGCCAAGGTTGACAATGCTTTTTCGAGGTGTACCAATCTGCTCTATCACCCTCTCAGCTATTTGTTATTTAATTTATTATACTGAATGTCCTATCATAATTATAGCCTTTTACAGATTAATTTTATTTTAAAAGTATTTATATGACGTCACGTAAATAACAACGTTACGGGTATTAGAACAAAACAACAAAGTTAAGCAAGAGGTTTTATTGGTTTTTTTTTTATTTTGACAGTCAAATAATAAAATCGGGGTCAAACGTAGAACTTTAGCATTGCATTTAATAGCTTGACGTAAATTCAATTCATTGTCCTTTAAACTATTGAGTTTTAATTGGTCTAGACGAGAGGGTAACATTAAAACAAATTGTCACCCTCTCAGCCATGTGATGGAGTAGATTAACACCCTCGTATTAGCCAATTAAAATATGGCATTTTAACGTGCAGTATATCACACAACCTACATTAGATATAGCGTTAGATCTAACCAATCATTACCTTTCTAGAAAATGGAACAGATGCAACAATTGTTCTAATTATTTTTCGTTTCCTTTTAATTAATTGAAATAGTTACTTGTCTGAAAAAAATCGGACGTTCACGTTGTTACATCGCAACATTATGAAGTGTCCAATTAGAAATGTTTGAATAGAATTCTAATTTGTTCTTAAGAACATCTTCAATAACAAATGAGTGCACTCCGGGATTTATTGCCCACGTAAAGATAGAAATAATTTATTGAAGGGTTTTGCACCGAGTTTTTTTCTTGGATAAGATTATCAAAATGAAGTTACTGTAACAAAAAAGCTTTGCATCAAAGTAGTTTCATCAAAAGAAGTTCGTTCGATTAGGAAATAAAACAACGCTTTATATAAACATATATTATAGTAAAAGAAGCGCTTTAAATAAAAATCCATCAATTCTTTCTAAATAACAACATCTCCAAAATGTGATGTCTTGATTTTTTTTTTTAATTCCGAATGATAATTGTGCTCCTCACTTTGAAGCCTATTCGGCATATTATTTCATGTTGAAAACATAATTTCTCAATTTCCCAATATTTTTGTATGGTCTCCTCAATTACCTTGGTCATGAATTTCTGATAAAATCTTGACTTTTGTCTTTTTTGGCAAAACTGAAGATAACCTTAGCACTTTAAGGCATAATTCGATAGTCATTCCGATGTAAGTCACGTGGGTCAACTGTAATTAACAACGTATGTCTAAAACTGTTTTAACTTTGGTATTGAAAAGTTAGAAACTATCTCATGCAGCCTATAAATGCATCATCGTATCAAACATTAATAAGCCCAATGAAGTGTCCGTTGTAAACGATAGAATATGAGACCAGAGGCCGTCAAAACTGAGAAATACGGCGGAGAAAAGCAGACAAAAGAAAATGACTGAAAAAAACGTATAAAACTTAAGACTGGGCCATACGAGCCACATGAGATTTGGGTTGAAGTGAAGTGCTCCTTGCAGATTTGCAGTTCCTGCTCTACTGTAACTACAGACAAAAAATCCTCCCACATAAATCGAACTGAAAAAGCATATTTATGTCTTTCGGAGGAAATATTATCTGTCAGTGAGATATGCAGAAAGGGTTCTAAATACAAATGAGATCCCATGCATTCTTTCATTGAACTATTCCCTCTTCAATGAAAAGCTATGCACAGTGTCTGAACTGGTGTCATATAATACATATTTGGAAATATTTAAATAAAATGCCGTGTTGAAGACAAAAGTCATATTTTAGTACTTAATGTAGTACAAAGTTCTGTCTTAAAAGTTTCTTAAGTTATATATCATTACACTCCGACTTAAATGTCAACTGCAAAACACCATTAAAGGCAACATTAATGGTTGCTGAATGAAATGTTTTGTTCGGCAATAATTCAGACGTCAATACAATATGTACTCTAAAAGTTCCATCCTACTTAAACAAAGTTACAAAAAAGTAAAATCACAAAAATACTGAACTTAGAGGAAGATCAATTGGGAAAGTCCATAATCACATGGCAAAATCAAATAACAAAACGCATCAAAAACGAATGGACAAAAACTGTCATATTCCTGATTTGGTACAGGCATTTTCAAATGTAGAAAATGGTGGATTAAACCTGGTTCTATAGCGCTTACCCTCTCACTTTAATGACAGTCTCATCAATTTCCGATATTTTTACATTGATGCGTTAAATAAACAGACACAATAAATATAATAGTCAAAATATGGGTACATCAGTCATCATCGTTTAACAATTTTAAAAGGAACAATTTAACAGAACACAAAAACATCTACTATCTACGAACACATTTATTGATTTGAGTGTCTGACGTCAGAAAATTTTATACGTCACATAAATTTGTCGTTCAATGTGCGTACAAACAATTTTAAAATTTTCATGGGAATGTTAGCATACAGGGTTAAAATACCGCTCAAGTTTACAGTATTTCAGGTTTTTTTAAATCAAATTACAAAAGTACTTTTCCTAGATTTATCGAAGATACTGGTTGCTTTTGTTCAGACTTGCAAGTATTACTGACAACAAAATGATTTCTTTAACATGAAGAAAATCTGTTTTGGAATCCTGCTCGTCACACGGACCTTTTTTACCATGCCGTTGACAGAGACTATGTCTTTTTCTAGACTGTTTACATACTTACTCAAAAAGTCTATTAAAGGCCAGACAATAAAAACGTGAGGCAATTCATACTTTATATCAAGTCAAATATCCAAGAAAAAACACTAAATACAACAAGCAAAAATCAACGGCAACAACTTCGTTACATGATCCTATATTAAGAATGTGGCGGGGTTCAACATTTATGAGAACGGTCAATCCTCCCCTTATCTGGGACAGTAGCTTAACAGCCCAACACAATAGCAATCTGTAAATATCAGTTACAAATGGCTTAACTCAACCGATCGGTACGGAACACAAAGGAACACACAAGAATAAAACAACAGACACAACAACAATCCTATATATAAGATTCTTCGCAGTTACTCAAAACTAACTATAACTAATAAATAAATCATGCTGAATATTTATTCATCTTTTCCATTTTGTTTTGCAGGTAAACTGGTGCCTTTTTTGGAATTCGTAGTTTCTAGCGCTTCAATTTTTACAATATTAGCAATCAGTATCGAAAGATACAAAGTAGTGTGCCATCCACTGAGTATAAATAAAGAAAAAGCAAGGCAAATCATCGGAACAGTTATTATTGTATGGATTATAGCAATTCTAACAAGTGCACCAATTTTACCAATTACAGTTTTTAAAGATAGTCGTTTAAAGGACGGAACTCCAATTCAAGTTTGTAGAATTCCAGTTCGAAAAGCATGGCATAAAACATATTTTTTTGCAAATGCCATTTTGATATATTTTATACCTTTTTTAGTATTAGCTGTGTTATATTTTAAACTCTGTAGGGAACTTGTACCTAGAAAGAACCAAGACAAAACAACTATTGAACTTCAAGCTCATACAGATAATGAAAAACTTCGTTTACGATGGCAAGTTGTTAACATAATAGCGACAATTGTATGCGTGTTTTTCATCTGCCATTTACCTTACAGAGTTGTTAGCATATGGTTAATGTTAGAAGATAAACAAAAGCTAGCTACTATGGGACTAGAAACATACCTTAATATAATTTACTCGGCTCGACTTATGTTGTACTTAAATCACTCACTTAATCCTATTTTGTATAATTTTGTATCGACGAAATTTCGTATGGCTTTGAGGAGTTTTCTGTCTTCAAAAAAGCACCCAAACAGTTATATTTTGAATGAAAGACGAAAGTCTGCTTATACTTTTAAGCCTAAATCTAATTCAAATAAAAGTACTGCTGTGAAATTTAAAAAAATACAAAAAGATGAAATTATGTTCCATGACAACGAATCTAAATCTTCAAGTTCAAAAAGTCGTAGAAAGATGAATGATTTCTCTCCCTTGTATGCAAATGTATGTGACGTAAAAGGTGACAGCAAAGTTGTAAACATTAAGGAAATTAAACAACAAAATACAGAAATGGAAACTGATAAAAGCAAATTGACTCCTTCTTTAACTATGGACATCGATGCAGCGTCAGTGCCAACTATTAGAGTGCGCATGGAAACAAAAGAAGGGTATTTGTTGGCAATAACCGTTGAAAACTGGAATAAACCAAAAAGTCGAAAGAAACTATTTTAACCATATGTGATAAATTTGACAACTATATGGGTTTGATATTTGGAACCATCGCTGTCAAGGGCAGTCAAGTTGACAAATAAACCGCTATCAATCAAGATGTCTGGTTTTACTGGTGCATATAAGGTTAACACGATATTTTGCTCAAATTGCATGCATAATATGTTTATTATTGTTATTTACTTATATTGTGTCAATATATAATAAGAACTAGAATAAATATTTGTATGATATAAAGCCTCAACTTTGTAAGATGAACCTCAAATAAATGATTCATAACATAAAATAAATCACACTTACAATTTTCAGACCTTTCCAGAACAGAAAACACAACATATTTTAGTACATGGGGGGAAATACGAGCTGTCAACAACTTGGTAAAAAAATTTGTTATATATAAATAAGGATATGTGGTATGATTGCCAATGCAACAACCATCAATCAACGTTCAAATGAGGAGGAGTTAAGCAATCAGAGGCAACAGTAGTGTACGGTAATGAAGGGGAGGTAAAAAATCAGAGGCAACCGTAGTGTACGGTAATGAAGGGGAGGTAAGCAGTCAGAGGCAACCGTAGTGTACGGTAATGAAGGGGAGGTAAGCAATCAGAGGCAACCGTAGTGTACGGTAATGAAGGGGAGGTAAGAAATCAGAGGCAACCGTAGTGTACGGTAATGAAGGGGAGGTAAGCAATCAGAGGCAACCGTAGTGTACGGTAATGAAGGGGATGTAAGCAATCAGAGGCAACCGTAGTGTACGGTCTTTAATAATGAGAAAAACCAATACCGCATAGTTACCTTAAAAAGTCCCCGATATGAAAAATATGAAACAATTCAACCGAGAAAACTTACGTTCTAATATAGGATACAACAATTTACGAAAAACTTATTTGACAGACAAAAACCAACAACAACCACTGAACTAGGCTCTTGACTTGGGACAGGCACATATTAAAAAATGTGGCGGGGTTTAACATGTTTGTTAGCGCCCAACCATCCCCCTAAACTAGGACATTGGTGTAACAGTACAACATATTACAAACTTTAAAACAATCAGATGAAAAAGTCTGAACTCATCAAGTGCATTCAAATAGAAATAATGTACTAGCATAACGTAGGTTCTGTATTTCAGTGGTTGTCGTTAGTTATTGTATATCATATTTGTTTTATTGTTGATTGCTTTGTACAAACATAAAGCCAGTAGTTGTCTCGTTTGAAATATTTTACATTTGTCAGTTCGGGGACTTTAAAAGCTTACAATGCGGTATGGAATTTGTTTATTGTTGAAGGCCGTACGATGATCTATAGTTGTTAACTTTATGTCATTTGGTTTGTGGTGGTGGATTGTCTCAAGCATACCACATCCTCTTATTTTTATACCAACGTGTCAAACACATGATTTTCTTCATATTACATTGAAGTTTTATCAAAATGTTTTTGAATGATTGATTTATTGTTGTTTGTTTACTTTCCGCTGGCAATTATTTAATGGCATAAAAACAAGTTCGACCTGTTCAACTTAGAAATAGGTATATGTTGGATATGGGCAGATATTTTGCTTTGCAACACCCACCTACTGATCCATAAAAAGTTGCTTGTTTTACTTTCAGAAAGCGTGATACTATTCTTCCACGGGTTTTTGATTTTTAATGTCCCCATTCCGACAGGACGTAGCTACGTATCTATACATCCCGCATATACAAACGGACACTTTACTTGAGCATGACTTTAATGATTGGATATGGAAAATCTATAGATAACAATGTACCTATACTTAAGTCAATCGTTGATTTTTTGGAAATATTACTAAATTAATTCGGTTTTACCATAAGTGACAAAAACGTCTCAGTAATGGATAAATTTTAAGTATTCTGTATTCAATGACTTTCTAACCAATGTATACTGAAATTAGTTAGTGGGGGCTGAGGCTATGTTGCATTCACATTTTTCGTCTGTTTTCAGTCCTGATTTTTTTTCAGAACTGCTTTCTATTTGGTCAGCAGCTTGACAGTGGTTAGTTGTAACACGTGAGCACTGGTTTGGTTTGTCAGACATAACAATTGTCCCCAATACTTTGAATATCTTGATATGTTGAAATGAGAAAGTTTCGTTCACATTCCCTCCAGCATTACTGAACAAAATTAGATTCAAATGAGAAGAAAGAGGAATGAAGAAACGTGTGGTGGTATAGTGTAATTTGGATTGGTGTAGGTGGAAAATTTACATGACACATGAACGAACTGCAAAAGCTTTTTTACCTTTTTGTTTTTCTTTGTTGACATATTTGTTTGTTGTATAGTGGTTTTCAAGATTTCAACACAATATTGACCACTGTATTCCAGTTTTTCACATTTTACCAATTATGTCTGCATGGTTTTTTTTTTTGTTCACAAATCGTTGTCAATATTATTGAACTTTATGCGACTGCTATAGAAGTGAAACTATCAGCTAGCTATAAAACCAGGTTTTATCCACCCTTTCCGACTTAAATATGTCTGTATCAAGTCAGGAATATGACAGTTGTTCTCCATTCGTTTGATGTGTTTGAGCTTTTGATATTGCAATGTCCCTATGGACTTTAATTTTCGATATTTCCTCGGAGTTCTGTAGTTTTGTCACTTTACTGTTTACCAACCTTATCAAGTCAAATTCATTAACATATTTAAGTGTAGCCTGTAGCTCAAGTTTTTTTATAACCAAAAAATAAACACGAAGTAAGGACAAACAACGATAACCAAAGATAACACAGAAAACTGAAGATTGGACAACACGAACCCCAATAACAAAAACAGGCGTGAGCTCAGAGTTCAAGATCCAGAAGAATGGGAAGTTCTCGAACACATTAGGCACCAGTCGTGTTGCTCACCCATAAGGCAAAATATTTTGATCAATATTTCTCAAACTCAAATGAAAAGTATTGCATTTACATGGAAGCTACATACGAACAGTGTACTATTTTACGATGAAATAAACAAGACAATAGGAAAACTAATAGATAATGACCATTTTTGGCATTTAAATTTAGGCTTGTTAACTTTACTGCCAAAACATTCTTAATGCAATACATCAATCTCGTGAATTATATATACAGTTATTGACTGGGCTTGAGGTAAACAACTGTTGGCCGCAAATTAATTATTAATTCATGAAATTTCTTTTCGTAACATAGGCTGAATTCTAACAAAATATATTTATTCTAAAAAATAAATACAGCTGGTCAAGACAGTTCATTACACTTTTATAAGATAATCTAACTTCTCAAGTAAACTTAACGTTTGGAAGGCACAGAAACTTCTATTTGAAAACAATAATTTTCTCAATTACGATGCATTATTATTTATACAGAGGAGAATTCTGATTTCCCGTTCAAGTGCTTATAATAATCGCTACTGAAATGCATTCAATCTTACATATTTGAAGTAAATGCGAAGAACAGATCTTAGTATAGCAAAGGAATAATACACAAGTTTATCAAACTCATAAACCTCAACATGCTCAATACTAGTATTATCGATTACATATTATACCAACCTAATCAAGTCAAATTTATTAACATATTTAAGTGTAGCCTGTCGCTTAAGTTTTTGCTAGACCTTTGGTGTATCTAACATTGTCAAATAGTAACTTAGCTACATATCTGAAAGACAAACTATAATATGCAATTGACGGAGCGATTATGATCGTTTACAAAAAGTAACAACGCGATCATTTAAATGTAATAAATCACAATAAATAATATTTTAATTATTATGCGCTCATTTGCCAACTTTTTTTCCTTAAGTGAAATTTCATACATTCAAAATTTAAACAAGTATAAAATCATATATGACACATAACCAAGATAAGAATCAACACTCATTTAATCGAAAATGTTTAGAAGTCTGACAGTCCAAACAGTATAATATTAAACTAAATAAAGAAACGGTAATGACGAATGAACTTTCAATCAATAATAACACATAAGCACTGTAAATCTAAGTGTGAATATATAGAACACTGCTTGAACGTTTTTTTGTAACACTTTTTGAACGTGTAATGGTGTTCCAAATGTTTACACTAGTGTTCATCAATTGAATGTGTGGTGTTCAGTTTTTAATGCCTTTATGTTTCATTTTTGAACACTTGATGTAAGAATTATTTAACACTTAGTGTTCATCAATTGAATGTGTGGTGTTTAGTTTTTAATGCCTTTGTGTTTCATTTTAGCTAACATCAAGTGTGAGAGAGATAAAACTAATTACCACAACCTTTTGTACTTCCAACATGTTGTTTACGGTAGAGGAATATTGAATAGATATGATATGGTCATAGGCAC
This sequence comes from Mytilus galloprovincialis, assembly GCA_037788925.1. Lineage (NCBI taxonomy): Eukaryota > Metazoa > Mollusca > Bivalvia > Mytilida > Mytilidae > Mytilus > Mytilus galloprovincialis. Next base: position 94,156,030 of record CM075333.1, read on the forward strand.
TTTTAAGTACAAGCAGTTGCTCAAGGATTAATAAAAAAATTAAGGCAAAACAAGATAATTATGTTTGGAGAAATATAGAAACGGATGTAACTTTGTTTAATGCATTTGTTTATGAGGGTTGATCTTGTTTATTTTTTTAAGGAGATGATACTTAATTTGGCTCCTTCAATTATAAAGATAATAAAACTTGTCAATGACGTTCATGTATTAATGCACTCCCAATTGATTTATGAGTTTGACTGGCCCTTTGGTATCTTTCGTCCCTCTTTTATGCATTTATGCAGATTCACAAGGGGCTCCCGAAAATCATTAGTTCAATGAAAAAGGACAATATACTATAACAACAAAAACTACACACGAAGTAAGGTCAAACAACGATAACCAAAGATAACACAGAAAACTGGAAGATTTGACAACACGAACCCCAATAAAAAAACAGACATGAACTCAGAGTTCAAGATCTAGAATGATAGGAAGTGGCACCAATCGTGTTAGTTAAGTTTTAACAATATTTTATTCAAAAAATGCATGAAATATAAGTATACAATATAAATACAGGGATTCGGAAACAAAAAAAAAGAAAAACCAATCGTGTTGCTTATCCATTAGACAAATCATTATAATTAATATTTCTCAAATGAAATTTATTGCATTTACTCAAAATCTACATATGAACAATTATGTAGTATTTTACGATTAAATAAACAAGACAGGAAAACTAATAATATAAGTATTAATCAAATTGGTGCTTGTTAACTTTCTATGAACCTACCTAAATTGATCTTCTATTGCATGTGCATGCGATAGTTACATTTCTCTACAGATGAAATAGATTGGAGCAATCAAAGTTTATTAATTTAACATTGTAATGATATCTTTGACTATTCTTACATCGTTTTTTACATTGATTTCATTGCCGATACTTTAACATTTTGGGTCCTCAATGCTCTTCAACTTTGTACTTGTTTGGTTTTATAACTATTTTGATCTGAGCGTCACTGGTGAGTGTTATTTAACGGGGAACGCGCGTCTGGCGTATTTTAAAATTATTTATGCACACCTAAACAACTTGTGCTGTCCATTCGTTAAAACTATGGTCTTACATGTATAGACTGTTGATACTTATAATTTAGCAATGCAAAGTGTCATGCTTTTTCAAATTGAGTATACCGTCCTTAAACTAAATTCATAGGAGATTTACTGATAGATATTTCAGTCTTACAAATATGATTTATTTATTAGTTGAAATTAGGCTTTGAACTAGTTTTCACAGGAGACTATAGGTTGCATTTCTGTAAATATTGACAATGCAATTTCCATTAGGAACTCCTTTTACGGCTAAATCTGTACCACTTTTACTATGAAGTTTTGAAAAAAATCTTATCCTAGAATTGAAAGTTCATATGCACCACAATTTTTTTCAAAGGTCAAAATATAGGGCTGTGAGGCATATTTTCAACGTTTATATGCCCTGAACTTCTCAGAGTTTAAACTTACACTAATTTTCTTAACTACCCCTACCTCGAATGAAAGGTTACCACAGATTTCAATGTAAACAATATGCACGTGTTTATTTACTGGTAACATTCCCAAGTTCTGTCTCTGCGATATGGAACACAGAGAGCATAACTGGGAACCAGTATGTAAACAAAATTAATTTTCTATGAATATTCAATAACTCCCCGAAAGAGGCATGTTTTGAGAAACAGTTGTATTTACAAAGTGCAACCTATACAGACATTTATTCAAATAGAAAACTCTCTAAAATCAGTTTTTCTCACATTAAAACTCATTTATCAGAATTAAAGTCTTAAAGAAATCACTTTGTATACTGTTTTTCTTTACTATACATTTTATACCCCATCCCCTGTTTCAATTTTTTAAAGAATTTGAAAACAAGACTTTAATTATTGCCAGCTTACCCTATTTGCATATTTTCTGATTAAAAAATGCCTAGAACCTGTTAAAAACTGTTTTGACAACATATTGAAAGCATATCAGAATATCATAAATGTAATGTTTAGCAGTCAATCATTGCAACATTCAAGATTATATAAAGTATCCAATCCAGCCTCTATCTCCAGTCCACATCTTACTGTATGCCTAATTGTCAATTTAAGAACACATTTTCTGCCTCAAATGGTCAATTTAGAATTCTTGTCACATCAGTATCATCTGTAACCATATATCTGACACAATTTAGCTACTATATATACTAGAAGTGTTAAGATAAAGCCATATTTGCAATAGTTGTATGTATGCAGATACCAGTCTGAGATGTAAATTCACTTAAAATGTTGTAGAGATGACTGCTAACATCTGATTTTTGCATAACCTCCAAGCATAGTTATTGTTTTCTATATCCAGAACTTTGAAATCATAAAATCATAGCATTTACAAGTTAAATTATTTGTTTTATGACCCAGGGGGTATGCAATTTTCTATGTTTTTTGCCCATGGGGCCTCAAATTTCCTAAATCATTCTGCTGTTTATAGCAATTTGGAATATTTAGTACATATTCAGGATAGAACACACTATTGTAAGTTTTAATTCTTGAGATATTTTTGTTTTTCTAGCTTGTATTTATTATGCCGTGGTGACAAAAAAAGCAGATTTAGGTGTTGCGGCTTACTTTTGGGTTATCGAAAGGACACAAATACCCCATAAATAATATTTAGGAAGGATCTGTGAGTTTCAATGACTGCGAAGAGTAAATATAAGCACTTCTTAACAATTTAACTTACAAATATGCAAATATTATGATTTAATTTTGTATCCAGGACTTTAAGTAAACTATGCATACTGTAAACTGTGAATATATGCTGAGTCATCATATTTAAGGCCCAGGATTCTATCAATCTTCATTAAATATCTATAAAACTTCTTATTTGAGTTAATTTCTTTAAAATCTGTGAAATAAAGCAAATTTGGTTAAATTCTAAATGTTCCCTTTTTTCACCCTATATAGGTTGCATTTCTGTAAATATTGACAATGCAATTTCCCATAGGAACTCCTTTTACGGCTAAATCTGTACCACTTTTACTATGAAGTTTTGAAAAAAATCTTATCCTAGAATTGAAAGTTCATATGCACCACATTTTTTTTCATAGGTCAAAATATAGGGCTGTGAGGCATATTTTCAACGTTTATATGCCCTGAACTTCTCAGAGTTTAAACTTACACTAATTTTCTTAACTACCCCTACCTCGAATGAAAGGTTACCACAGATTTCAATGTAAACAATATGCACGTGTTTATTTACTGGTAACATTCCCAAGTTCTGTCTCAGCGATATGGAACACAGAGAGCATAACTGGGAACCAGTATGTAAACAAAATTAATTTTCTATGAATATTCAATAACTCCCCAAAAGAGGCGTGTTTTGAGAAACAGTTGTATTTACAAAGTGCAACCTATAACATCTAACAAAAACACAGACTGGACGTGGTAGGGCATTTATACGTCCAAACAACATCAAACACACTACGTTCCGATTTAATATTGATTGATTGTTTGCTTAACGTCCAGTGAAAAATGTGTCATGCATGTTCAGAATGAAATTAAATTAACAATAAAAACAATAGGTAGGTATTGTAATAGAGGACATCCGGGATGTTCCAACTTAAGAGTACTCAATATGATGCACAGCAACAAACGACAACAACTGAATTACATGGCTTCTGACTTGTGAACTCCTTCGTCTTTTGTTTTTTGCCGGTTTGATGACGGTTTCCCTGCATTTACGAGTTTTGAAAGGTGTCCTCCGTCTGGTTTTTGCTTTTAAATTTATATTTCTCGAACAAAAAATCAAATCATTACATACAATAAGAGTGTTCATAAAACGACTCTGATCAAAGTGTACTACATATAACTGTAGGCATACATGTCAATGAAACATATTAGGTCGGTAATTTTTACGAGCCCCTATCTCTTAGTTCATGCTTTTAGTGTATCACGGTCAATTTTCATTGTCATTATAGAAGCTTTATTTGCTTGCCTTTATTACCAACTGAAACTTTAGGGAAATTAATAGCAGTTGGGAACTATATGATTAATGACTAGTAATTTAATCTGCACTTATTTTCAGGTCAGACATTTTGCCGCTAATTTATCTTCGTGACAGCAGACTTTCTTAGACATATCAAATTCTAGAAGCGAAGTGATTAAACGGACATTTTTACAGATACATTAATGAACTGACCGTATTACATGACGTCATTAGGCTACATTTCGCCGGTTTATGTGTCTCATATAATTCCAAGGATATTAGGTGCGGAATGCTAATATCACGTTTGGAAACGTGTTTTAAGTAAATTCTATCACTCATTTTCAATTCCTTGAAATAGTTCACTCTTAAGATTTAAGAATATTTAATATTTTTCTAGCAGTTCATATGTTTAAGAAATTTTCTAGCGCTTTAAAACAATGCATTTTATTTGAATGGTTTTACACTAGTAATTTTGGAGCCCTTTATAGCTTGTTGTTCGGTGTGAGCCAAGGCTCCGTGTTAAAGGCCGTATATTACCCTATACTGGTTAACTTTTATAAATTGTTATTTGGATGGAGAGTTGTCTCATAGGCACTCATACCACATCTTCCTATATCTACTTTATGTTCGTTTGTTTTTTCCATTACTTACTTATTAGAAAAAGAAATTAGCATAGCAGGAAACGAAATGTAGAAGAAAAAGTTATGAGATGTTCTTTTTTGAGGGAACGTTTGTTTCTCTACCGACTTTCACTATCACGTTTGATGATAGAGAAGATATGAGGCAGACCGAAATGTATGATTGTATTGTGTATTTCAAGTTCAATTAGCTTGCTGTATAACAATTGAACTTTGAATTATTTAATAAGAGAGCATTGTATAAATAAGAGCTTGAAGGTTGAGGATATGGTGAGTTTTTTTCATTCTTCTTGAGATACTGTGTATAAACTTATTTAAAATATCAAGGTTATAAGAAAGTGAAACAACAAAAATACCGAACTCCGAGTAATTTAGTTCTTAAACATTGTGTCTACATTAGTTTCATCAGTCGTATTGGAATCAAAAAAACTCGACGGCAAAATTAAAAACGACGATTTGAAATGTTAAAAACCGAAAATTCCAAAACATTGTGCCAAATACGACGAATTTGTGCCAAATTTAGAAAACTTAAGTGTTTCAAACAACTTATATGAAGCATAATGGGCATATCTATTTAGTTATTTATGAAATACACATTTATACCCCTAGGGTTTGAAGGCATATACAAACAATCCAATACATATAAATTACACAATGGAAAAATTAACATATTAAACATTATATATTAAGTGGTAAAACAGTAATATTTATGCAGGCGTTGTGTCCACTTCCCTCAGTGCAAATGACTTTTTAATAAACGGAACAGTAAGCTGCATATTATCAAATGAAGATAGAAATTAATTGTCATCTATCTGCATTTATTTCTTTTTTTAGTTTTGTGTCCCATTTTTCTGTATGACCTTTCACGAAGTAGCCGAGTAAGCTTTCAGCCAGTACGACTTGCAAGGGTTCGAAAAACCGACTAGCTTGTGTGCCCAAGTGATCTCATACACAGCCTGATCTATTTTACTTGTAGAGGTGAATTTATCTGATCTAATTGAATATATACAGTAGAAGCTGGTAATGAAGAAATGCAATGTTATTTTGGATACTTATATTTGGCGAAACTTTTAGGAACTTTTGGTCCTCAATGCTCTTCAACTTCGTACTCTACTTGGCCTTTTAACATTTTTGATTCGAGCGTCACTGATCATCTGATGAGTCTTTCGTAGACGAAACGCGCGTCTGGCGCAAATATAAAATTTTAATGTTGGTATCTATGATTCTTTTATTTACAACCAGTGGGTCGATGCCACGGCTGGTGAAGTTTTTATCCCCGATAGTACCACCAGCTTAGTAGTCAGCACTTCTGTGTTAACTTGAATCATTATTGATATGGTCATAATTATAATCAAAACTTTTTACCTTTTTTGAAACTTTTCTACCTCATGCATATATTACATAAGCTGTATTTGGCAATCTATTTACTGAATTGTTGGTCCTCAATGCTCTTCAACTTTGTACTTAATTTGACTTTTTGACTTTTTGATTCGATCGTCACTGTTGAGTCTTTTGTAGACGAAACGTGCGTCTGGCGTTTATACAAATTTACAATCTTTGCATCTATGATGATATAAAAAAAGAAGATGTGGTATGATTGCCAATGAGACAACTATCCACAAAAGACCAAAATGACACAGACATTTATTAACATGAGTTTATTAACATGTCTAGATGTATCTGGATATTCACTGAATATTGGTAACTTCATTGGCATAGTTCATGTAACCCGGATTTGTTTTTTCTCAATCGATTTATGAATTTTGAACAGCGGTATACTACTGTTGCATTTATTTATTCATGCCATGCGACGCTGTTACGAAAGAGCTGCCTCTGAAACCCTTGATTGTAAGCAGATTATCATAGGTGACGGCTGGTGACAATCTGGGTTTATTTGAATACGAAGCGGGAAGCCATTTAGTCTTGTCTTTCATCGTGCGCATGGCTCGGCTCTATCCCCGGCAAATTTTCTTCTTATCCTTCTTATCGGAAAAAACTCATCATAGATATGAGGACTAAATTTGATATATACGCCAGACGTGCGTTTCGTCTACAAAAGACTCACCAGTGACGCTTGAATCCAAAAAAGTTTAAAATAAATAAAGTCCGAAGTTGAAGAGCGTTGAGGACCAAATTTCCTACACGTTTTGCCAAATACAGCTAAGGTAATATATGCCTGAGGTAGAAAAGCCTTAGTATTTCAAAAAATTCTAAATTTAGTAAACAGTTAATTTATAAATATAACCATATCAATGATAATTCATGTCAACACAAAAAGTGCTGACTACTGGGCTTGTGATACCCTTTGGGAAATAAATCTCCAAGGAAGTTATATCGTTTGACTCGTACTCCTGGAGTTTTGACTATCTTGCCGGTGAAGAATCTGCAATCCGTATTAGCTTATTACGGCCTTTAACTTTACCCAAGAAATCGAGAACAACTCTGTGCTTCTTTTGACGGAATTAATTTGTAAAGTTAATTGAGTTCACTCACAGTTTCGTTATTAAACTTCAACTGAATTCTGTTTCTTTTGTGTTTTAACTTTATAGAGGCTTCATTCTTTATCTTCTTTGACTTCGCGACGTGTTCGTGTTCCAACTTGGATTCAAGATTTCCTATTTCCCGTCCATGTACAGCTTAATAGAGAGAACGTTTCGTGTAAAACTCTATCAGAAGATGTTCTTATTGCATCATAACTGGTTTTATTAGGCAACTAGTCGTCCTACAAAAGTAGACTTTCTTCTGTATGTTTGGTTATTTTGATTTAGAAAGGATCAGACTGAACGGTCCGAAGGCAAGCGTCCAATGATTTTGTTTTTAATTTACTGATATCAATATCAATCCAAAACATAGTATTAAAAATTTACATAAAAAATTACATAGTAATTAACTATTTACAGTGTTGAATTGATAAATTTGATGCATATTTTGACCTGCAATCAGAGCATTTTAAAAACCATGAAAACATTGACGTATACGCTCTTCTGACGCAAGGCTATTACAATTTCTGCAAGTATAAAATAGATATAACGGCGTTTTTATTTTCATTATTTCAGTTCCTCACTGCTCTTTAACTTTGTACTGTATTTGCTTGTTTCGGGTTACCGATGACTTTGTAGACAAAACGCACGTCTGGCGAGCAAACTTTTAATCATTGATGAGGTTTATTCCACATTCAAACATATTTCTTTATATTGAATGTAAAATATATGGACTATATATGTAGCTTGCTGTTCGGTGTGAACCAAGGCTCCATGTTGAAGACCGTACTTTAAACTATAAAGGTTTATATTTATAAATTGTGACTTGGATGGAGAGTTGGCTCATTGGCACTTATACCACATCTTCCTTTATCTACTACAAAGTTCGTTCGTATAAACTTAGTTCGATACCCTGCTTCTTCAACCAGTTCTTCGCTATTAAGGCATACTATGGTAGATGCATGCAAGTATGAATTATATTTATTAATACCGGATTAACCACCTGCTAATGGCCATGATAGTTTCTTTCTTTATTTTCCGCTGAAAGGAGACAACCTTATTTCTTAAGGTTACAAATAGCACGGATCAATAAACGGTAGATATTCTGCACAGTGGAGTTAATAATAAATATAATCGTTCACGAAAATGGATAATTAATGAAGTAACAATAAATGATTGATTATTAAAGACATTATAGAATCTGATGAACGGATATATAAAAACAAACATGTTATCCCCGATATCAATTGCATTTCTCAAATATAACAAACAAGAAAAAAAAACATAAAATACTTGTAATACTAGTTTAGTGGGAGTTGGAATTTTGCCATGCATTAGAGAATCTATAGCCCTTGCAAAGTATATGTATTTACAAGGTGCTTTCTTTTTAAAACTTCAGAAAAAAGTATGATTCTCTCTAAAAACGGGACATATGATTTAGCCTTTATTTTCAATTAAAGAATAATTATATAAGATACTTTAATCAAATCGTATACCAATATCAATATACGCTGTATGAAATTTTATCTGACCTCCTATACATTTCTAGGAATATGATTGGTTAAAAGCGTCCGCGTGCAAACCGTGTATATTCAATATTAGGTTAGTAGGGGGCGGGGTTTATTCCATACACGTTACGTCCCTTTATATAGTAAACATGGCGTCGACGAGAGGTTCGAAACGTTTTGCAAGCAGAACAAATGAAGAAATTGATGCAAAAAGATTAAATGTGAATGCCGAAAATACACTGAAAGCAAACAGAAAGTGTGCAAATATACTCCGAGAATATCTTCAGGAGAAAGGACAAAATGATGACTGAAAAATTTGATTGTGTCCAACTGAATGAGACTCTGTGTCATTTTTATGTCGACCTACGGAAAGGGGATGGTGAACGATACAAAGCATGGTCACTGGAGTCCATCAGGCATGGCATTAACAGATACCTTAAGGCTCCTCCGCACAGTAAATATTCTGAAGGATTCTCCATTTAATGACAGTAACGCAAACTTTAAAGCCGTCTTGGCAGAATCGAAACGTTTTGGACTAGCTGTCATTGAACATTTCTCCGTTATCAATGAAGTTGATCGTGAAACACTGTATGCATGTATTTCTCTAATTCTTCGTCAATTTATCCTTTTCTGCGCCCATTGTATAAAAATTTAATCAACGTGTGGTTCGTTTGATCTCAGGACTTCATTGGTTAAAATCCGATTATGACGTCGAATTTTCTTGCTTTCCTCTGAATTTCCTATTGTGACGGCATGAAAAAAGGCGACCATGCCTGATGACGTCACATAGAAAAAACACATCTTTTTTGCAGATCATTCGAAAACAAGGAATACGTTTGCCTGCATAATGTTAGAAAATGATTAGAGAAACAGATTCCACCACCAAATCTCGTGTAATACGATATTTATCCACTCTCGACAGTTAAATTATAAATATTTTAAACGCTCGGTCAAGCCTCGCGTTTTAAATTTGAAAATTTAAGTGACTCGAGTGGATAAATATCGTATTACACTCGATGCAGTGTTAGAATCTATATGTATCTTTCACCTACAACACCAACTGGCTTGGCAAATAAAGTTCAGTTTGACATCAGACTTTATTTTTGCAGAAGAGGAATTGAAAATATGCACACTATGACCAAAATATACCTTCACAATTAATACTTACATTAAAACAGGATTAAAATATGTTACTAAGGCAAAAGATAAGCTAACAAAGAACCATAGAGAATCAGATAAGGAGCTTGTCTCTGGAGTAATGCCAGAATCACCAGGTGAGTGTATGATAATAAAAGGGGGGTATCATTAGACAATCAAAAAGATGGAGAAAAAAATATATCTTGAACATTACACCATACTAATTGTGTATAAAAAATATATGACGCTTACTTACTTTATATCAAATATACAACATCGCCACACGGACATGACTGACAATTAAGCAATGATATTCCTGAAAATATAAAAACTTAAAACAACAAGTACATGTAGTAACTATAAATAGTTATGAAAGGTAGCAATATCATTATCAAATTATAGACTAAGGAGCATGTAATTCATTGTTGTGTCGTTTATCATCGGATTGTGTCTAATGCTTAGTCCGCTTCTGTGTGTGTTACATTTTAATGTTGTGTCGTTGTTCTCCTTTTATATTTAATGCGTTTCCCTCAGTTTTAGTTTGTTACCACGATTTTGTTTTTTGTCCAAAGATTTACAAGTTTTGAACAGCGATATACTACTGTTGCCTTTATTTATTGCTGTACATAAAATGTATGTCATTCATGAATTTCTCAATTGAATAAATTTACATGTGTCATTTCGGGACCTTCTACATGTTTGATGTATCAATGTAAATACAAAAAATACATATGCACATTGTTGAAGGTTGTACGGTGACCTGTCACCTATAGTTGTTAATGTCTGTGTCATTTTGGTCTCTTGTGGACAGTTGTTTCATTGGCAATCATACCACATCTTCTTTTTTATATATAGTATCTACGTCTTCGTTCTTGATGTTAAACCTGAAAATATCTAAATGATTTCTCTATATTTCAGGATTTGTGTATAGTCCTGTTGCCTCATACGAGAACTATATTCGTAGATTACATCCATCAAATGATCGTTTATGGCAGTAACCATTGGATAGTTTTTCCACAGAAGCTGATGTCTGGTATTTTAATATGCCACTAGGAGAACAAAGTACATTGATGTCAGAACTCAGTAAGAAGTGTAAGTTGTCTATTGTTTATACCAATGACTCAAGCAACTGGTGCCACTGTTTCATCACAAAACATGTATGGATTTGCGCAAATAATGGCAGTCACTGGACACAAGTCCGTACAGTCACTCACAACTTAGCAGCGTGTTGATACTAACGAGAAAATTAAAATGGGTAAAACTATATCTGGCAATCTTGTGCAAAGAGCAGTTATTGCTTCCAACCATACATGCAATAGATCCAATAGTCATGATAGTGAGTCATTTATGGAACAAATACAGGATATTGACATTGGGAAAATTTTTGGAGACTTTGATGACAACGGGCCGAAACCCATCCAATACAGTCAAACAACTACATGTATGCAGTCGACAAAACCTCAGAGTCAGATCTTCTATGAAAATGTAACTGTTATACACAACCTGACCATCAACAAGTAGTTGTGATAATTGATCACACTTGTGTGTTAGTTACATTGTAGTGTTGTGTCGTTGTTCTCCTCTTATATTTATGCGTTTCCCTCAGTTTTAGTTTGTTACCCCGATTTTGTTTTTTGTCCATGTATTTATGAGTTTGAACAGCGGTATACTACTGTTGCCTTTATTTGTCATGTTGACATTAGCATTTATCTTTCAATTTTGTACACAAAAAATGTGTTGCATGTTGACTTTGACACTATTTGTCGCCTAAATGTATTGAACATTTTGTTTTCATTAATATTGTTATATCAAGGTTATTGATACTAAATTGTTATTGTTGAAATTAGTTTTTCTGTGTAAATATGACCAATGAAAGTAGATTCTTAAAGTTGTAGATTTGAACACTTTGATATAAAGACCTGGTATGATTGTAAATGAGACAACTCTAGTCGAGATTCAACAAATAAACTTAAGATAGTCGGTAAGATAAATTCGTGACTTAGTGTGCTAGTAACCTAATACGATAAATACAGGGTAAGTAAATTCCATATGGAGTTCGAGCTTCGCTCTCACCCAATATGGAATTTACTAGCCCCGTATATATCGTATTAGGTCACTAACACACTATGTAACTAATAATGTCTGTTTATTGAATGATGAATATATCTTAACAATAAACAGTTAATGAACGAACTTTTATGTTTTATGAGCATCGTAAAAAGTAAAATCACAAAAATACTGAACTCTGAAGAAAATTCAAAACAGAAAGTCCCTAATCAAATAACAAAATCAAATGATAAAACACATCAAGCGAATGGACAACAATATACTGTGTTAACCTTATCTTGCCGTCATCTAGATTAATTTCAACTATTTAAATTCAATTTCAAAGTGGTTGTTTCTTCTATATAATGAAGATTTTCACCTTTACTGTTCATGAGTTGTTCTTGATTGTGTTAATGTTGACCCGAGAGAGATGAATGGATTTCCACATTCTTTGATAATATAATTGCCTTTGGTGTTTAAAATAATTTGATACTGCAGGGATTATTTATGATATTATTAGTTGCTGAATTATACGTATTTTTTTAGAAATACGTGTTCTAGCTGTTAAATTTTTATTAAAATATTAGTAAATGATCAGCCTAACGTACAATTACAGAAATACCTGACAATTATCTGTCACATAAATGTCTTATACACCACAATAATTATAGCGATAGTCCGGCATATTCCAACTATTCCATAATTAATAATTGATATTGTATAGTAATGCCGATCAATGAATTTATTTTACAGAGGACACTGTAAATTTTTGTTAATAAGCTTGTGTCCTTTCCCTTTCAATATGTAATCTTATTATTCCTGATTCAAACAAGCTTAAATTATTTCCAATTGTTTATCTTGTGTTCTTAATTTCAATAAGTTTGGATCGGCTTAATTACATATTTCTGTTAACAATTGGAATATGTTTCAAAACGTACATTCATTTTTATCAAATATGTATATGCCTTGACTTGGTTTGACCTTACATATCAACAAAACCTTAAGTCTACAAATCTAATAATAAGAATCTCAGTTTTGGCTTCCCTTTTTCTTATATGTTTTGTTGTCATTGATATCTAAAGCAATGAAATAAGTTTCATTTGATTTCATGCACTTCAAAGAGTTACAGCATTGACATTCTGGTTTTTATGGCAATTTCATTTGTTTCGCTACATAATTCGATATATACGTAAAAAGATGTTTGATGTAATTCCTTTTTTTTTTTGTTCGGCAGCATTGTGAAGTACTAGTACTGGAAAATTAGTTCAATTAGCTTTATTCAATAAGCTTTTTTATGGCCAAATGTTTCAATCCTATTCCCAATACTTGGGAGTTCATACGATTTTGTATAGATTTTGATCTTCTTTCAAAATAACAAACGTGACTGTATGAATTCAATTGAGCTGTAATGTAGATAATTATGTGGTTATTTCAGCACACATACAATATGATCTAGTTTTGAAAGTACTATAATTAGGGAATAGCTGTCATGTTCATGTTTTATTCATTCTTTAGTTTTCTATGTTGTGTCATGTGTACTATTGTTTGTCTGTTTGTCTTTTTCATTTTAAGCCATGGCGTTGTCAGTTTATTTTAGATTTATGAGTTTGACTGTCCCTTTGGTATCTTTCGTTCCTCTTTTTTAGCTCACCTGGCCCAAAGGGCCAAGTGACATTTTCTCATCACTTGGCGTCCGTCGTCTGTCGTCGTCCGTCGTCGTTAACTTTTACAAAAATCTTCTCCCCTGAAACTTCAAAGCCAAATTTAACCAAACTTGGCCACAATCATCATTGGGGTATCTAGTTTAAAAAAAATGTGTCCTGTGACCCGGCCAACCAACCAAGATGGCCGCCATGGGTAAAAATAGAACATAAGGGTAAAATGTAGACTTTGGCTTATAACTCGGAAACCAAAGCATTTAGAGTAAATCTGACAGTGGGTATTTTGAATATTATTATGTATAAAGATATGCTGTAAACAGCAATAAAAAGTAAAATCACAAAAATACTGAACTTAGAGGAAGATCAATTGGGAAAGTCCATAATCACATGGCAAAATCAAATAACAAAACGCATCAAAAACGAATGGACAAAAACTGTCATATTCCTGACTTGGTACAGGCATTTTCAAATGTAGAAAATGGTGGATTAAACCTGGTTCTATAGCGCTAACCCTCTCACTTTAATGACAGTCTCATCAATTTCCGATATTTTGACATTGATGCGTTAAATAAACGGACACAATAAATATAATAGTCAAAATATGGGTACATCAGTCATCATCGTTTAACAATTTTAAAAGGAACAATTTAACAGAACACAAAAACATCTACTATCTACGAACACATTTATTGAGTGTCTGACGTCAGCAAATAATGTTCAGCAAAGTAAGCTTTACAAATAAGTCAACATAATCAAAATGGTCAGTTGACCCCTTTAGGAGTTATTGCCCTTTGTAGTCAATTTTTAATCATTTTTCATAAGTCTTAGTAATCTTTTAGAAAAATCTTCTCCTCTGAAACTACTTGGCCAAGTTAAACCAAACTTGACTACAATCATTATTGGGGTATCTAGTTTAAAAAAGTCTGTCTGATGACTCTGACAACAAACCAAGATGGCCTCCATGGCTAAAAATAGAACATAGGGGTAAAATGCAGTTTTTGGCTTATAACTCAAAAACCAAACCATTTAGAGCAAATCTGAATTTGTTTATCAGTTTATAAATAAAGGCAACAGTAATATACCGCTGTTCGAAAGTCATAACTTGATTAAGGGAGAAAACAAAACACAGTTTCAGTTTAACTGTGAAATTGAAAAGCTATTTTTGTTTTTGTTTAATTTATTTTGTCATATTACCGTGTAAAAAGTATACATCGCTTGATTTCAATATTCATACGTACATCATCAGCTACAATCTTTTAATTATGGAATAAAGATCCTTTAAAATTACAAATTGATCCAAAAACCGTTAATTTCTCAATTTGTGTTTGCCATATTTTAAATCATGATCTGGTAAATCTGTCATGAATAAAACAAAAACGACAGTAGCAAGTCTATATAAACTATTAGTTGACAAATTATTAGATAACTTGAGTTGTAATAACAATAACGGTACACATTTGTACTGCACCAGAATCACATTTCGACAATGTATGACTCTTCGGTGTCTTCGAAGCGATATTATTTGAAAACCAAACATTTTTTACAAAATGAAAAGCTGATTAACCAAATAATTAAGGTATAAAAAAAAAAGTTATAGCTAAAGTCATCAGAGAGCTTTACATGAGGCGGAATTGTGCCTTAATTCAGAAAATATTGATTTAAGGAATGACTGTAATTTTTTTCTGTCTATAAAGAAATAACATAAAAAAAGTTGTTCCCACTGAATAACCCGCGTAGCGAGTAATTTAAAGTGTGCAACAAATTTTTTATGTTATTTCGAAAAGGCAGAGAAAAAAAATTACAGTCATTTCTTTAATTTAATTCTTAAATCCATTTTAAACCGGAGTAAATCAGGAAAAAACGTTGATGACGTCACGGTCACGTGAGCAAATTATGTCTATAGGCTGATAAACAAAATTACATCAGCCAATCAGAAGACGCGTTACATCCAAAATTGAATTATATTAAAATAGCTAATTTACTGATTTCTGTTGTCAACTGGATTTTTTTAAACCAACCTTTGTCTTTCATATACTTATTTTCTATGATTTGGTTAGAACTTCCTCCCAAAAGCAAATCATATGTGCTTGTTCTTGAAAACATCGACCAAACATTTCGTCAACCAATCAGATGATTTTAAAATATCGAATTGGCATATAGCCTTATGATAGGGTACAATATACACGTATAGTTAGTATAGTTTTAAGTTGTAAGCCTTTCGATTGAGATGAGTTCGAGCATTAACAATGAGAGAAACACACATAGTTCGAATATCTGTTTCACATTCTATTTTTTCTTTTCTTTCTATGTTATCATTGATATAGTGGAGTGACTTTAACTCAAAATAAAAAATTTAATGCACCCACCAAACACACAGCAAAATTATATATCATTCGAAACCTTCACATCTGTACTATCTGTTTTGCCCGGTCGTAAAAAGATCGAACGGTGCAGTTTCCGTCAAATCAAGATCAAAGGCCAAGGACGAATAAGTGCATACTTTCCAAGATGTTAGCTTGATTGTATAATATGACTTCTATATAATAAATTCACGTATGCAAACAATTTTATATTTTGCCAGAGAGATTAACAGTCATAAATCAAACTCATTTTTAAAAATTTAAAGCGTGTTTTTGATAGACAGCACATGACTCCTGAAATTCCGAGTAAAAGTTAACAAAATTAGTGAAAACCTATGTTTTTACTTTCTGATGCAACTGCGTATCACTTAAAGCTAAGTAAAATCCTGTAATAGCTATCAAAGAAGTTTTTGACATCATAAATTTTCTATAATTATACTTACTTCTAATCAGACAGCAAATCATAACAACTCATACAGTTGCCGAAAATACCACCATCTGCGAAAATACAGCTTTTAAGCACTTTTTCCTTTTTAAACATTGTATGTGGTCAATATAAGATTTAATAAAAAAAAATAATCTTAAGAATCTGAAAAAAATTAAAGTAAAAAAAATATGTTAGAGCATCATACTATTGCTTGAAATAAAGGGCGCGAAACTGCGAGATTGCAACCTGCATTGTAACTACAAGACTGAAATAAACATTTTCAACTTTTCTTATTGTTTGATTGGTAGTTTCATTATAAACAGTGGTGAAGTGAAAAGACCTTTTATTTATTTAATGTGAACCATACAAATGAAATTGAAAATTTAGACAAAAATAAATAAATATTTAATAGATGAAAATTGAAATTTCAAAGAACTCAAAAACAAGTAAAAACATTATAAAACTTGTCCTCTTAATTGTTTAAATTGCGTTGTTTATTGTTAAAATGCATACATTCATCGCAAAAGAATACTTTTGAAGAACAAATTCCACTAATACACAACACTTCTAGTTACAACTAGACTTCCTGAATAGCTTGAATGACTTGTTCCTTTTTCATACGAGGCTGACTTTTTCATGTAAGAAATTCTGATGACGACTGAAAATAGCTTACGTATTGTTATGCGTTTACTGTTCTACATTGGCTAGAAGAATAGGAGAGGGTTGAGATCTCATAAACATGTTTCACCCCGCCGCATTTTTGTGCCTGTCCCAAGTCAGGAACCTCTGGCCTTTGTTAGTCTTGTATTATTCTAAATTTTAGTTTTTTGTGTACAATTTGTAGTTTAGTATGGTGTTCATTATAACTGAACTAGTTTATATATATATTTGTTTAGGGGCAAGCTGGAGGACGCCTCTTGGTGCGGAAATTTCTCGCTGCATTGAAGACCTGTTGGTAACCTTCTGCTGTTGTCTGTTCTATGGTCGGGTTGTTGTTTCTTTGACACATTCCCCATTTCCATTCTCAATTTTACTATTATCTTGAAACTTCACGTTCCACTACATAGATGATGTCCTCTCACTATAATGCAACATTTCTGACAATGTTGGACGCGTATTTTCCATTGAAATTGAAAATAAAAGACTCAACAGATACAGTTAACTCTATCACATATCTTGTATTCGACGATGAAGGTCGGTTGAGATCAAATTTTACGACAAAAGAGATGATTTCAGTTACTCAATTGTAAACTTTTTATTTCTATGCAGCATTATTACAGCAACGTATGCATATCGATACTGCTAAAGGAAGAGACCGATTTCATTGAGCCGCAATGATAGGACGTATAATTGTAGTTTTTTGCATTTTCTTAAATTGTCTTTTCATGCTCAGTCGACATACTGTCCGCGATATTTTAAAAAATCTCTTTATTTCAACAAATGCCCAATTGTAACGCGATTTCGGGGCATCTTCTTGTGAAGTTTATATCCCAAAGTTGATAGAATATTCCAGTCTCTCTTTAAGTAGTAAAAGGTTTATAAATTTTAGTTAAATGTATTAGAATATTTATATATATCACCGTGAACAAATTTATCTTATTTTCGCGGATATTTGTCTAGTTGCGTTTTATCTTCTTCACTTTACTGTAAAGCTTTCTTTCCCCGATTTTCATTACTGCAACTTCAATGTCTTGAAAGTAAAATGATACCAAAGGGACAATCAATCTGAAACCATGAATCGAAGAAACTGAATGAAAACCATGAACAAAATAAAATTAAAGTTCAAGAGACGAACAACAGTCTACAAAACATAGCACAGTAAAAAAACGATCACTGCCTTAAACAGCGAATTATCTTTTGGGGTCATAAAGGGTATTCAACCTTTTCATTGATTTAATAACTGCTTATAATGTTTTACATACCCAAATGACCTGCCTTTTTTGTTTTAAAAGCTTACGTGGAAAACTCTTGAAGCATCTTTCATTCGAATATTTAAAGAAATTAAACTTCTAAACAAATTAAACATGTCTGATACGTTTATAAACAAAATAAGAAGCATCTGCATTACATTTATACATCCCGCTTTGGACAACTAAATGTTTCAAACGATGGTTACTTATTTCAATGTTGCCTATGAGTTAGTCTCAAAGTCATGTATGCATTTAAACATGGTTACAAAAGGTAAATAAGTTTGACTAAAAGAAACATGTCTTTACCTCAATTAGCTGGTATATTTCTTTTCGAACTTTAAATACCCGTTCTTTTATTATGAAAAATCATAAAAATCATCCATGATATTGACTATTAGTGATGTTCTATCTTAACATAGAATAACAAAACGTTCGTCATTGTAGATGGCATATTTTTTGGCAACTGCAAACACGTCAATAGAAGGCTGTTAAATGAACAATAGTTAATAGTTGCATCTTAAAATAATAAAACAAATATTCCTTGACCTAGAAAATATACATTTATCTATTCTTTTCATGCAAATACCGATCACCCAAGATAGATATTTGCTTTTGGAACATTTTTTTAATTTTTCCGGATTGTTATGAATTTCCGTGAAATATTGCGCATCTAACCTCTTATTTTATGTTTGATTTGGAAATAATGTATCATGTTATGAAAAGTTCATATGATCTTTTGGGACGTTTTATGGTACAAGAATTAGAAAATGGCTTCTTATTTAATAGTCGAAAACAATGGACTGTTTATTCATGACCTTTGACCTTGATTTAACAGGAAATGCACCGTACTACTTTTTTACGACCGGGCAAAACAGAAAGTACAGATAATAAGCTTTTGAATGATATATAATACAGCCGTCTGTTAGGTGGGTGCATTAAAGTCGTTAACTAAGTGTCTTTTTGAAATATGTCACTCGCCTAATAGGCCAGCAATAATAAAATATAATTATTTGTTTTATTTGCTTTTGTGTCATTCAATCAAAAAACATATAGTATTGTTAGTTTTTTGTTTATGACAGTATCAATTGTTTCGTTACATAATTCGACATATTCGTAAAATAAAAAAAAGTGAAATTCAAGAAGTGGATTTAATTCATTTTTCATTCAGCAAAATTATGTTTCACTTCCAACGATTGTGTGTTGTTTGTCAATAATGGACACATTTTTCACTGACATTCCCTATAATTAAAGGTTATACGATTTTGTATTAATGTTTGTTTTCTTTCAAAATAACAAACGTGACTTTATAGATCTAATTGATAAGTTGTGTTGAGAATTCAGAATTTATTCTAAGTCACGCATAATATGGTATAATTAAAGCAGGAACTATTATTAGGAAAAAGTCGTAATAGTAATAGTTTTAAGTATCGGACGCAATGGATAAGCGTTAGTACAAAAGAACTAACGTTTAGCAATTGTATCTCAAATACTCAGACAACAAAGTAATACCATGACTGATGTATGAAAATATTTTTCATTAAAACTCTCAAATGCAATACGTATAAAATCTGTTTTATATCAATTAGCATGTTTGGTACATATATATTATGATTGGGATGAAAATGATAATGATGAACAAAAGTCCTGCCTGGGATCTGGGTTTTTTTTAATTCAATACTTTAATGGATTATTGACATATTAGGTCGATCGTACATATATCCCAGATCACGCACGTGATCAGATGTTTTCCTCTCGATGTTCACTGTCCTTGGAGTAATTCTGCTACAGTATTTCTTTATAATTATAATGAGTGCCCTGACAAGCATCTCTATATCAGTGTTGTATGATTAAAAATTCGAATGCAGATTTTATTTTTCTTCTTGGTTGCACAATATATTGTCTCGTTAGGACAGAAGCTAAAATATCGGGAAGAATTTTAGTAACATTCAAAGGACGTGATGATTTGATCAGTTTATTTTGTTTATATTTTGAAGTTTTTTTATTTTGCAAATGTTAGATGGTCATTGCGAACCTAATTATTTTAGCATGAATATTAGTTTTACTTCGTTGCCTTGTAGCAGAACTTCAAAGTCTGTACGCCACATAAAATATTCCGGCATTGATACATTAAAGAAATGCCATGTATTACAACATGTTGATATACATGATAAGATATAAACTTTTTTCCAGATGTTTTGTTGCTGATTTTCTTCATGCTCTTAACTATCGTGTTCTAATTTCCTTAATTTAACTCTTTTTAAAATCTCAAATATCACCATATATACTAGGATTAAACGTGTATACTATTTACACCACTGGATCGATGCCACTGCTGGTGGACGTTTCGTACCCGAGAATATCATCAGCCCAGTAGTCATCAAGTTGGTGTTGACATGAATATCAATTATATGATCATTTTTATAAATTTCCTGTTACAAAACGTTGTTTTCTGTTGAAAAACTAAGGATTTTCTTATCCCAAAAATAGATTACCTTAGTCATATATGGCACAACTGTTTGGAATTTTGGGTCCTCAATGCTCTTCAACTTTGTACTTGTTTGGCTTTTTATGTGTACTTAAATGAAATAATTTTGAATAAATGCATCAGTAGTATATCGTTGTGCAATGTTCATAACTCGATAAAGGGAAATAAATCTGGGTTACAAACCAAAACCGAGGGAAACACATCAACTATACGAAGAAAACAATGCAATACCAGAAACACTGAACTGCTACAAAAAATCGCCATTTTCCTGATTTGTTACAGAACATTTTAAGAAAAACATGAAGGTTTGAACTTTGTTGTATGGGTAACCAAACTTCCCGCTTTTATGGCAATGTTAAAAATACCCCCAAAATTGATAACATAGCGTAAAGGAATACAGTACAAATAAACGAACGAAAAAACACAGTACAATAGATATTATAATAGTGCATTACAACATGTAAGCCATAGAATAACAACGAACACCTTCTACATACAGTATTCCCCAAAGGTGATTGGTGAAAAATTCTGTCCCTATTGAAAGTACCCTTATGTTCCGGTGGAAGTCCAGGTTTCCCCTGCCACCATCCCGAGTGGCCACTATTGTAGGACCTTCCTATTGTATTTATTGTCAACTTGTTCTCGTCCTGAACATGCATGAAATATTTACCACTGAACGTTTAGCAACCCACAATCAATCGATCTACATACAGTACACCAAAATAGATTTATATAAAACAGAAATCCGTTGAGTTCAAGATGTGGTAAGTATCAGATATTATTGAATCTTGTCTTAAATTAATTATTCATGTAAAATACCCATAAGAAGTCATTTTTGGGCTTCTTGGTCAATGTAATTTTAAATTTTAATATGAAAACTTGGAGTCACGAACCTATGTTTAACATTGAAATACGAAATCACCGTTATTTTATAGGGTAATATAGGGTGAATCAGTGAGGAAACCTTAACTATAGAAATTATTTAAATTTAAAGAGATTATTTTTTAATTTACAAAATATTAATTACAAATGAGAACAACGGGTCTTCTTTTCTTGAAAAATCCATAAAACCCAAATTGTCATATAAAAATTCAGTATAAATCACTGCACTTGATTTTTAAGATTTTAATAAGAAAATTTTAAAAAGGCTTTATGACACTAAATGTATAAATAAATAAATCTTTAAATGTCATTTAATAAAAACAAAATAATCTGATAAAAAAATTCTAAGAGGTGATGCTCAGAAAAACTCACCTTATTTACCTAAATACATTGCTAAGGGGAAAAGTATACAGTCAGTTTCAGAGAAATCGAGTTCCGACTTTGAAATATATACACGAACGGGCCCGATTAGGTGATGTTACATCTTACAAAGTCTATCCAAATTATTTCACCCGCTCAAGCCTGTTCTATAAACCGTCTTAAACTTGCAATGAGATGATAGTTTTTACCTGCGTGTTGAAGGCCTCAGTTTGACTTTAAGACAAAGAACGCTGTTCCTCTGCTTTTTGAGCGTTTTTTTGTTGTTTTTTTTTGTCATTGAAGGATACCCCATATGCTTTGCGTTTCTATGTTTTTCTAATGTATTTATATTGAGCATTGTTTTTTTAAGATGTTGTACATACATTTTGTGTCTTTTTTATTATTTTATTCTTCCTAACAAGAAAATCCTTCGAGGAAGAAACCGTGTTACAGTTTTACATTTTTCTTCAATTACTTGTTTTTTTATTTCACCAAATTTTTAAGAAACAATTGGTTCCAACTTTGATAATTCAACCTAACGTAAAGACATTGGTTTTTCGTTGAATTTGGACATTTCTCTAAGTTGAGTTTAATAGTTGTTTTGACACAAATAATGTTATAGTTAGTTATACGTACAATTCATACTCGAATGTTTTTTCTTCCCTTTTTTACTACTAAAAGATATAATTTTTTTCCCTTGAATTTAGAATAAATAATATGGATATATTGTGCTTGACAGTCAATTGAGTAATTTTAATAAATGTCGTAACTCTTTGGATACATCCACCTTTTATTGTTTCGAGAGGTCATTTAGAGTTTAAAATGAAGCGTTGGCAACCGCTCATGGCTGCATTTTACACGTTGACCTCTAAATGTTTATTGCTATTGGCCATTTATTGTAATATTAAGCTTGCTTTATCAAAGACTCATACTTCATATCACATTAAAATATAACAGAGAGAACAATAAAGATTACAGATTGCATACCCCGTGGTTAAAGTAGTTCTCTATTTTAACATGTTATGTATTTTGTTTTGCACGTTTGTTCTAAGAGTCATTTAAACTTTTGTATCTCTTATTTTTCTATCTTGCTGTTTTGGGAGTATGTTCTTCTTTTTGTTGGTAATTGTTAGGGGCATTTTTATGCTTTTATTTTTTGCTAATAATTTCACTGGGAAAGAAAAATTACTAGTATATCAAGAAAATACATTAAGATTCGATTGTCCTATGACGTTCTTTACATCGATTGATCCCAGATCAACAAACGTAATGAATTTATGAATAGGAAGTCTCAATTAGAATATATCTTAATAAAACGTCAATTTAAGGTCGTTATCAAAGTTTTTATGAAAATTTAAAACGACTTATAGCAAAAAAACATGATGACACATGTTTTTCTTAATTTGATTTTACTTAATTTTATAATTTTAAGATCATTGACCGGCAGTTTTTGGAATTTTGATATAGCAGATAAGTACTCCTAACTTTAAAAAAACACATTAATGAAATTTTATCATTTCCTAGCTGTGCAAATATATAAAAACAACACACTTCACGTAGTGGTTGGCAATCATGAAAGTAAAACCTATGTATCATGGGAAAGAAACAGGTACAAAATAATACACCTAAGCATGCATAACAGCAATGTGTTACTTTGGATGCATTTAAAAAAAATGATTATGAATCTCGAATAAAAAAGTTATACTTTATATATAAAATTGAAAACAAAACGTTTTATAATTTCTTGCGTCCGAAGCGCTTTTCTGGATTTACATTCATCAGGAACGCTTATAACACATTAAAATTATGCAGAAAGAATAATAAAGATTACAGATTTCATATCCAGATGATAAAACTATTCTTATGTGTTTTGTTTTTTCTCAAATGGAAATTAAAACAACTTTCTCCTGAACATTTTGTTGTTTTGTGAGTTTTTTAATTTTACTGATTTAGTTTGCAAACTGTTCAACAGGGTAATAAAAGCAGTATTAAAAAATATCTATCTTTAACACAATTTGACGATTTTAAATTCCTATGATTTCACATACTAGATTCGATGACATAAACATATCTATAATAGTTGTTGCACGTTCTTATATTTCTTGACATTCCACTTGTTTCTGGATCTTTCATTTGCTTCTGATAAGTTTTTGTTTGTTTGTTTCTTTATCTTTATATAAAAGTAATGATATAATTATCAACCATAGAAAACATAATGAAAATTTGAAGGTCACCACTCGGCCTCCATACACACAAAACTTGAAAATGTAAGCACAGTTCATAAATGTTTAAATTACAGTGTTGGTTATTATAACAGTACGTTGGTTTTGCATTAGGTCATATATCAGAAACTAATTACCCTGTCAAAGGACTAAACTAACAACAGGTATATAGACTCGTTATGCTGCTCAGTATACAGTATTCTGCGTTTTGATTTATGAACTGTTGGTTGTCTTTTTATTGTTTTGTGCGGATGGTGTTGTATGCTCTTCTTCAAATTATAGTACAAATGTATACGATTGTTTCATTGTTTCATATGTTCTCCTTTAAATGACACATAAATGCAACAGTAGTCTTTTAATTTAAGAAGTTATTTAACATTAAGGAATTTATCTCCCTCATGCCAACTCTTAATCCTTCCCCAGCTATACGTTGTTGTCCTTTTTTGTTTATAGCTCTTCATATTTTTAATACGCTTTGAATTTTCTCATATTTTGGCCTTGAGAATCACTGACGAGACCTTGATTGTCGAAATGTGCATCTGGTGCAGCAAATTGGTACCGTTTATGATATTCAAAAGTCAAAAATCGATTGAGAGAAAAAAATTTCGGGTTACAAATTAAAACCGAGGGAAACACATCAACTATATGATGAAAACAAAGAAAAAACGGAAACACTGAAATGAAACAAAGAAATAAAAACGAACGCCAACATACATAATAGAAACGGCCTATACATTAATAATGCCATATTCCTGGCTTGATACACTCAGAACAATCTAAGAAAAAATACAATTCTGTCTGTTACTTTATCTTTATTGGTAACTTGATTGAAATAAAAAAAAATAAAAAAATTTAATTCCATCTTGCAAAGTTGGCCACTAAACGGTGTTGACTAATTTATTCAAGCTCTTTTAGGCTTAGAAGTGTTTTCCTTTCCAAATATTTGGGTTCGAATGTTATTGATACAAATGATAACAGAAAAAAAAACATGTTAATGGCGATCGGAAATCATCTCATTCACACGGGTTTATTTTTTCTAACCAAATGATAGCTTTTTGTATTATTTTTTTTAACATTTAGCAAAGCGTACAATTGTATTACCTAAGAGCATGACATTCTATTAACAATACAAATTGGCTTTGATATATTTGTTAGTAGATATCTGTTTTGTTCACGCAATGACGCAGTTTTTGGGTTGTGATGTTTGTTGTTACATAGAACAATATAAGTCTTTGTATCAGAGATTATTTTGTTACGAAAATCACCATTACAAATGTATTTCATATTATCAAAACAGTTTTTTTTCATTCCTACAATCATAAGATATCAGCTATTCATTTTAATTGTGACAAAGAGGATGATGAATTATCTACTCAGTTATCATGCTATTGACTCGGTTTTTTTTTTAAGACCGGTAATATACGACTATACCTGCATTTTCTCTTCATTTTCAAATGTCAAAACGGTTATGGGTTTTTATCACAGTAAGACTCTATTGTTCATTGACGATTGATCTCGGATCTATCTACGTAATTCGTTCATAAAACTGAACTCTTAAATCGAACCTATCTTAAATGAACATGAATTGAAGATTGTTATTGAAGTTTTTATGAATAATAAAAAAAAGATGGAGAAAAAAAAGGCTATAAACTTGTTTTTCTTTATTTTTAGTTTGTGATCTCGGATGCTAATATTCAGACCCTTTTGTTTTATAGGCTCAGGAAGCTTTTATGTTTTGTTTTCTGATTTTTCCATTTTGCACGTAAATGATAATACTGACCGTGCGAGTACTGTTTAGCCAGTCAAGGTCATTAAACACATTGATAAGACCTAACAAATATGTGTAGGGGTTCAGACATCATCAAATTCAACAGGTCTTGTTAAACTAAATGATATTATTTGATCAAATATACCAGCCCAAATTACAATTTTATTATCTTTGAATGTGGAATTCTATCAACAAAACAAATTGGCCTTGCTATATTTGTAAATGAATGTTTTGTTAACTCAATGACTCTACATTTTTGGTTGTGACGTTTGTGGTCATAGAACAACATAAGTCGTGGTAATCAGATATGTTTTTGTTATGAAAATGTGTGATATAAAATGAACGTAAAATAAATATATATCTGTGTTATTTATTGTAATTTCAAATTCTATGTGACAGAGATGAATTTGTCTGAACTTCTCAGGTATCCCGCAATTGAGTCATTGTGTCATATTTCATAATATATCTTTTTTAAGACCAGTAATATAAGACTTCGTGCATTTTTCCTTCATTGTCAATGTCAAAACGGTTATGTTATTTCGTAACAGAAAGAGTCGATCGATCTATAATATTACCACAACGATTGATCTCGGATCAATAAACGTAATTCATTTGTAAAAAGGAACTTCAAATTAGTATAAATCATAATTTAATTTCAATTTAAAATTGTTATTGGATATTTTTTAAGAAAGAATTAGAGAACATGACAAGGCGAAAAACTTGTTTTCCTTATTTCATTTAACTTAATTCTATCTGTTAGAGGTCGTTGACCGGCAGTCTTTGGTATAATGATATATCTGTTGACAGCTTCTTACTTGATTAAGAAAATTCACATGATTTCAAGAAGACAGTAACTAAACCTGTACTTTCGTCATATAATGAGTATTGTGCACGATTATTACGTTTAATGATAACGCAAGTTGAATTTGCGTGGACTTTTTTTCTATTTTCGAAAGACTCCCTTAACTCTATATTATTAAGACTTTCTACTGAAATATTTTTCTCCTACATATCGAAAATTCAGCGTATATCATAGTTATAAATCAGAACAATGAATATTCATTGCATTTTTTATGCCAGGTCTGTCTGTTAAAATTACATATTTTTTCTCACATTTCAACAGTTCATATCCCTGTATGCATGCCTTTATAATCTGCTTATTAAATAGCGAATAACGCATCTTGACTTGATTCAGGTCATTAAGATCAGTTGTAATACGAAGATAAGTAGCACCTCTTTGCTCTGAGATAATCAGACAAGATCAATGTTTTCTTAATTTATTTCCTACTAGATTTGTGATAGATCTACTTGAAGATGTTTAAAGAATCACACACGTTGTGAAAAAAATATTTAAAGCAAGTAAATATCAATGTTGCTCAACAAGTATTAAATTGAAAAATGCAGACATTTTACATGTTCAAATTGTAGCTATAGAAACAGACCATGTTGAATAGTGTGATACATCATCTGTTGATACAATGTTATTAATAATTGTCCAGAGCCTTTGAAACAGATTTTTTAAATAGATTTCAAATATTGCCTTTATTAGATATTTGAAGCATTCAATATTCAAAATCAATCTTTCTTTTTTCTTGCGTTGTTATTTGATAAGATTGAGATCGATTGTAATAAAGTAATATCACAAGTCATAACAATACATAAGATTGAGATCGATTGTAATAAAGTAATATCACCAGTTATAACAATACCTAAGATTGAGATCGATTGTAGTAAAGTAATATCACCAGTCATAACAATACATAAGATTGAGATCGATTGTAATAAAGTAATATCACAAGTCATAACAATACCTAAGATTGAGATCGATTGTAATAAAGTAATATCACAAGTCATAACAATACATAAGATTGAGATCGATTGTAATAAAGTAATATCACCAGTCATAACAATACCTAAGATTGAGATCGATTGTAATAAAGTAATATCACAAGTCATAACAATACCTAAGATTGAGATCGATTGTAATAAAGTAATATCACCAGTCATAACAATACATAAGATTGAGATCGATTGTAATAAAGTAATATCACAAGTCATAACAATACTTAAGATTGAGATCGATTGTAATAAAGTAATATCACAAGTCATAACAATACATATGATTGAGATCGATTGTAATAAAGTAATATCACCAGTCATAACAATACCTAAGATTGAGATCGATTGTAATAAAGTAATATCACAAGTCATAACAATACATAAGATTGAGATCGATTGTAATAAAGTAATATCAGCAGTCATAACATTACCTAAGATTGAGATCGATTGTAATTAAGTAATATCACCAGTCATTACAATACATAAGATTGAGATCGATTGTAATAAAGTAATATCACAAGTCATAACAATACCTTAGATGAAAAAATAATCAGACACTTTTGTTATAATATCAGTCTTGCAACTAAGCCCGAGAAATCACATCAAAATGATGTTGGGCTTATCACCTGCAACACTTAAAAAACCACCATAATTTCAAATAAAACTGTCACTCCAATTAAAATTTGTTAGATGACAGGAATGACATGTTATTTTATCCTGATCCACACGTGGTAATTGTTGCATGAATGAATTAATAGTAAATACACAGCACTGCCTCCCCCTTTTTTGAGAGGTTTTATATAAAAATGACCCTCCTTTTAATAACATACTATATAAAAATGCATTTACGTTTGATAACTATATATTGATTTGGGGTATGTATGATCTTCATTTCATATATGCATATGCTATTCAGAATGTTAAATTATAAATAGTCAATGTTATTATACTAATTTAAACTAATATATGAATTAATATGAAAGTTCACCTTCCAAATAAGTTCAAAATGCCCCCCCCCCCCCCATTTTCATGGGGAAAATTTGGTTGATTATTTAGGGAATCACCGTTGACTAGAGCGGCCCCCTATTAGGTCCCCCCCCTTTACAAAAAGTTCTGGATCTGCTCCTGACTATAGGTGCTGAACGTTATGTTACATGTATATTAAAATGGGTACATTTTTTAGGCCAGAATGGCACACCCCTTCCATAAAAATATTGAGGTATCATTTAGTAACAATGGGATCTATCCCCTAGATGAGAATAGACCTAATTGTTCTTCTTATATTCTTTTCTTTTTTTTTCTTCTTAACATCTTTTGACAATCTATCAATACATGCAAGAAGAGGGTGTGGTTAAGCTCTCATAGTACTTTAGTATCAACAAATTAATGTATATAAGTAATGAACTTAATTAAGCTGTTGAAATTACCAAAATTTACCACAATAAAGATTCAACGCTTAAATATAACATATAAAACTATGAAAAATAATACATTATTCAAAACTCATGCTTCTTCTTTTAATATTTGATGAGGTAATGTGTAGATGTAAAACTAAATCAGAATATTTACTTTTTACTTTGTAATTTCTTTACTTGAGGTTTTATAAAAAATTTACACACTCAGTTTTTGTTTTAAACATCTGTTTTATGTTATATCATCCTGTCCCCTAATCAGTAGTGGATGACATATTTATATCTCTACTTAACCATTTTATAATTGAGAGAAAATATGAAATTTTCACTCTGAAGGGCTTAGTTGGAAGACTGAATATCAGACTTAAAGAGAAAAGTATCAATGAAATAGTGTTAACACATCGTCTCTTCAGAACTGAACTGTGTTTAAAGTCTGTTATTCTACATTTTGTAAAGAGATTAATTCTTTGATCTCTTGATATTCAATATTTCTGTACAAAATCCACGTATAGAAAAAAATCAAATTAAATATGTTAAATCGACGTATAGCAAAAAATATTTCAAATTTAATATATTAAATTTATGAACAAAAAAAAAAGAGAAGTAAAAATAATTTGTTGATCATAGGTCATGTTCACTGTGGTTACATTATTTTGTTCCTAAATATAAAACGTTTAATTAATATCAATTGAGTAGCCTGTTATTCTGTTGTTGTTGGATTTAGGCGGAAGAAAAAAATAATAATAATCAGAACAAATTCAATAGGTCTTTCCACGGAAAGGTGGAAAGACCTAATGATACGAAAAGTAAATATAAATATCGTAATAATAGATATAATACACGAATGTAATAACAATGATACGAAAAGTAAATATAAATATCGTAATAATAGATATAATACACGAACGTAATAACAATGATACGAAAAGTAAATATAAATATCGTAATAATAGATATAATACACGAATGTAATAACAATGATACGAAAAGTAAATATAAATATCGTAATAATAGTGTATACCATATACTAACATTGAAATGTAAAATTTTCCTGCACAATTATAGAAACACGAGCTAAACACACTGACCATCAAGTGTACCATTATCGGATATTGTCTGTAAATGATTCCATTAACTAGATAAAGGCAACAGTAGTATAATGCTCAATCTATGACTGCCCTGCTCTGTGTGACAACTTTAGAGCAAAGGATAAATAGTTATCAAAGGTACCAGGATTATAATTTAGTACGCCAGACGCGCGTTTTGTCTTCATAAGACTCATCAGTGACGCTCATATCAAAATATTTATCAAGCTAAGCAAGTAAAAAGTTGAAGAGCATTGAGGATCCAAAGTTCCAAAAAGTTGTGTCAAATACGGCTTAGGTAATCTATGCCTGGGATAAGAAAATCCTTAGTTTTTCGAAGAATTAAAAACAGTAGAAAAGGCTTAATTTGCATTATAATTTTATGCTTGTATTGTTACAATGTAAGTATATGAATAGATTGTTGTGATGTATAAGGGAAAATAATTGAGTTTTTTGTTGGGTTTATTGTTTTGGAGATGTAGGGTTTAAAGAAAGGGGGAGATTGGTGACTTGTTTTGGAGATGTAGGGTTTAAAGAAAGGGGGAGATTGTAGGGTTTAAAGAAAGGGGGAGATTGTAGGGTTTAACGAAAGGGGGAGATTGTAGGGTTTTTAAAAAGGGGGATTGTAGGGTTTAAAGAAAGGGGGGATTGTAGGGTTTAAAGAAAGGGGGAGATTGTAGGGTTTAAAGAAGGGGGGATTGAAAATTTAAAAAAAAGTTTGAATATTCCTTTTCCTGAAAGAAAAACATTCAGCAAAAATAATAACTTGTAAAAAAGCACAAACAATTTGTATTTCATATGTTTAAAAAGACAAAAATAACCAATGCCGTGCCTCTAACAACATACATTTTTATTTCCCTCTCACATGAAAGATACTTTATATTTTTCTTCTGATGTTTCGTCACTTTTAAGTATGCATGCAGATACAATGTATACTTAAACATAGGAAATTGTTTAAATCTCTATTAAATGTCATTCAATCAAAGGAAAGGTCAATATATGACCTTCAACATTCAAAAGACATATCATACAAGGCAAGCTAGGAATAGTAAAGTAACAAAAATATCGAACGCCAAGGAACATTTAAAATCAAAAGGCAAAATCAATAGACAAACGATAGATAACAATTGTCTTATTCTTAACTTAGTAAAGGCATTTCTTTATGTAGAACATGGTTGGAAAACCTGGTTTAATAGCTAGCTAAACTTCTCATTTGTATGACAGTAAAGTCCCGACTTGACAAAATATAAAACAATTCAAACAATGAAAAAAGACCTACAACACAACTTTAAAATCTAAAATCCTAAGACTGATGTATGCGAAATGAAAACTTAGTAAATCCGGTCATGCTTCTTATGATTAGTACAAATTTGTTGTTGTCACGTTCGATGATAACTTAATCGACGAAAAGAGGAAAGAAGCCTAACTACGACAATTGAACATAACGACGAAATGACAATCGACAATGGCATAATCAAAGAAAGGAGGACTGGCATGTCAAAAAGAACTTGAAGTTTGGTTGTACCTGTAGAAAACTTATTTCAAACGGGATAGCACATCCTCATTTTTACGAAAATGTTGTTAACCGTGCGTGGAAATTTAGAAATGATCCTTGTAAACTTATCGCTCCTTTAAATAAACTTATTCTAAATAAACTCAACACTGTAATAAGATCATTGAATATTGTTTTTATTGGTATATATATTGATTTTGTTATCAGTAAATTGAAAGCAAACTAAATATTACTAGTATGTTATATACATATACACATTCATGGATCTACAATCTGTCGATACCCGTAACTTGGCATTGCACAAGGTCGTGTTTTTCTCTGACTGTTTATGACGTCTTTACACTAAATCCATTGGATGTTGGATGTGTACGGATTGATAGTTTAGTCTTAGATGCATGAACTTTTTATTAGTTGTTAGTGGCTTTGAACTGCCTTTTAGATAACTCTGAGTACTCTCAGATCTGTTCCTACTGTCTTTTTGTTGTCCGGATGTACAAGTACCCGGCCACGTCCACTTGTATTTTTGTCCATCTGATGATGTAAGTCTTTTTCAACTGATTTCTATAGTTCGTTCTTATGTTGTACTGTTATACCACTGTATCCGGTTAGGGGGAGGGTTGGGATCCCGCTAACATGTTTAACCCCGCCACAGTATTTATGTATGTGCCTGTACCAAGTCATGAGCCTGTAATTCAGTGGTTGTCGTTTGATTATATGTTACATATTTGTTTCTCGTTCATTTTTTTATAAAAATAAGGCCGTTAGTTTTCTCGTTTGAAGTGTTTTACATTGTCATATTGGGGCCTTTTAAAGCTGACTATGCGGTATGGGCTTTGCTCATTGTTGAAGGCTGTACGGTGACCTATTATTGTTAACGTCGGTGTCATTTTGTTCTCTTGTGGATAGTTGTCTCGTTGACAATCATACCACATCTTCTTTTTTTATATTCTCAAAAGAGATGACAATCGGAAGTGTCACAATTGAGTAGAGGAGGACGGGACTGTGACTGCGATAGTTGAAAAATATATTAAAAAGGATGACAATTGACCAGTTCATGCTCAATATCGTAGGTGTGTAATAACGAAATAAAATAGTATTTTAGATAAAGTTTTCGGTTATAATTTTAGAGTATATGATATGTTTTGATATTAATTTGTAAAACATTTATATGACGAGTTACGTAATTCCTGACTTTATAATTTACCAATTCTAAACAAAATTACGTTTATTCTCATCCAAAACACGGGCAAAGTTAAAACGTCGTGAAAAATCTCATCATAGATAACAGAATTGAATTTTATATTTGCGCTAGACGCGCGTTTCGTCTATAAAAGACTCATCAGTGACGATCGAATCAAAAAATGTTAAAGAGGCCAAATAAAGTACAATGTTGGAGAGCATTGAGGACCAAAAATTATACACATTGCAAGTGGCCAAAAGAAAATAAAGATAACGGTTGGTGTATTCAAATTTATCAATTCAGTGTTATTTAGACAGACTGATCTTTACTGAGATTGACCAAAACCTATGATACACAATTCAATACAGAAACAAGTCTGAAATTAAAGGGATGCAATCGTTGTCTGTAGAGATACCGCAACCTGTCGATAATTTTCAAATAGGTAGGGAAATTACCTTTAATCATCTCATCACAGTTTCAATAAGTAAAATAATATTTTCCCCTTTTTCTTCACAGAAGAAGGCTTTTTATGAGTTTCAGCAGATAAATCTGCAATAAGATCTGTCAAAGATCATGTCATTAAATAAGAGAACTTTTGTGTGATAAGATTCTGTGTTTAGTGGACATGGTTGAGATATCATAATTATCAATCGAATGTAACAGACCATCGAAATCCCAATTTTTCAAAACATTCTAACATTCCAAAACAAGTTGATTCCCAGTGGCGGATCCAGGGGGGGGGGATTCCGGGGGTTGGAACCCCCCTTTTTTTTTTGGCCGATCAATGCATTTGAATGGGAGCATATAGTTGGAACCCCCCCCCCCCCTTTACTCTGGGTTGGGACCCCCCCCCCTTTTTTAAATGGCTGGATCCGCCACTGATTCTATATTTTCATATGCTTTATAACATAGATTAATAGTAATTTCATTTATCAAGAAAGTGAACTAGTCAACAGCACAACACGATGAGACTTTGAACACTTACTAGAAGTCGAGATTAATCAAATATTGTTATTTTGTACTTTAGGTAACCATTATATAGTTGGAAATTTTCAGAGAAAACCCAAAGCTCTTCTGTGTTTATGTGCCGTGAATGTGGTTAAATGTATCATTTATATTTTTAGTTCTAGAAATGGACATATAAATTAACTTGAATTAATTTTAAATTATTTTTTCGAAGTGATATAAGCGAATATCAACAATATTAAAAATTTTATTCAAAAAGGTTTCAGATTTCTACTGTTCACACAACAGTAAAGCATTTGGTCATTCCCGTGCAATCGAATATCTAATTTAAAGTTTCATAGAGACTACGTCATACAGTGAAATGTAATTCCTACTTCATACTTTTTTTTTAACTTCCTGCTAAACGCACATGGGTGCTTTTTTTTTAAAGAATTGAAAAATCTCAAATAAAAATCTCGCTTCCGTATTGTCATTTATAATCAGGGATTATGAATTATTTTAAATTAAAAAAATATTTATTTTTCACGTCGTGTTTATTTTGTTTATGTTTTGAGGCTTATTTGTTTCTTTATCAAAGTGTTTTCATTTATTTATGGGATCATAAACTTTTTATATTGTTCATTCGCTTTTAAAACATTCTAAAATGTGTTTAAAGGAAGTTACTTTACTGTATTCAAATGAAAACAAAATTGAAATTTTGATTTTGCCATTTGATAATGGACTTTCCGTATTGGAGTATATGGAGTGCGCTATTTATGTTATTTTGATATTTTTGTATTGCAAATGCAATTATGAGATATTAATTATCCAAATTACAAAATACAAGTTGTGACAAGAATCAACCTGGAAAGTCGACATTCAATGTGAAACAAAAAGTCAAAAAAGAATTTACAAATGTGGTATATAACAATAGCTAAGAAAGTCTTTCGTTTCTTCATTTTTACTGCTGTAATTGATATCGGTAATTTGTAATTTTGTATTGTATCGCTTTTTCTTCCTCTTGTATAATTATGAAGAATAACTAACAATAACACATAAATGATTATCTAGTAGAGTTCAATAGCACTTTATGATATCTTTTCCTCCATTGTAAACGCCAAAATGATGAAAAGATTAATGCCAGATCATGTGTCAATAGACTGTATTTTTATTATAGTTATCATTAAATGGCATTTACTTCACATCTCGTATTATGATAAGCATAAGATTATTAAAATTTCAAATGTTCTTTTAAAGTGAACTATTTATAGGCTAATGATGGGTTTATCAGTCTTCGATTTTCAAATGATAATAATAAACACACCATTATTCTTATCATAAATTGTCTGTCATTTCTTAACCCAACCAATGAAATATTTTTTTCTCAAATATCCACTGTATGAAAAAAAAATCGAAATCATGCAAGCTTTTTTGTAAGTATACCACAATGGTTAAACGTTTACTTCGGTTTGATTGACTTGTTGTTGTTTTTTTTTTAACTAAGCTTCTAGTTAATAAATGATATCATTGACTAAACTATTATTGCAGTTTACTAAGACAAAGTTTATCTGAATGCGTACTATGTTAATTAAATATTCATTGATAATGATTTTGATCAGACCAAACACACGGTGGGTATGGTTGTCCTGTGAGAGAACGTTCTGTGCTGGTGATTCGGTCCTGACGGGTGCTGGTGATCAATGAAAAAATGTAAACAAAGACGAAAATGATGATTTTTGACGTTTTCACTCATAAAAAATGGAAGAAAACAGTTGAGATTTTTCAATTTTGTTTCTTATGGGTTCATATGTAAACCAAAAAAAAGTTGACTCTCTAAATTGTTTTAGTAAGCGTAACACAAAAATGCTCATTTTCAGAAAATCTAGAACTGAAAAAATAAAACAAAAATGCTCATAGAGTCCGCTTTCTATACCGCAATCCACACGACAAAACTATTTTGTGAAAAAACTTTGCAATTTATTAAAATTTAGCATTTTCTCAATTTATTCATGTCCTGATACTGTGCTGGTGGGTCCTGTCATTGTGTTGGTGGGTCCTGGTACGGTGCTGGTGATTTTGGATAAAAAGTTGGTCATATTTGAAACAAATGTTGCAAAATCAATAAAATTGGGCAGATAATTGTTTTAGCTCTTGTGCATCCATTTGGCTGTTTAATATGTGTTTTCAAATGACCGTAACTTGTATTACATAATTACATAAAAGGGCAACATCTTTCGTCCAATATCAGATAACAATATATAGTATCTAAAATAAGAATAGTTTTATTAAGATATTAAATGCCCCTTACATTGATGCTTCAACAATGATCAAAGCCCATGCCGTAAAGACATGTTTGTTAGTGCTCCGCATACCCCTCCCCACTTCCACCCAACCAACCCTCCTCATTTCCTCCTTTATTGTTACAGTGGTGTACCAACACAACAATTTATCACATAAAATAATAACACAAAGACACACATTATTGAACAACGAATGCTCGCAACTACTGAAAGCTAGCTCAAAGCCGCATTTTCAACTAATAGATAAACCATGTTCTCATATACAAAAATTCCATCATGTCGATTAAAAAAGTCTCAAAACTTAAGTTCACATTTACTGTTTGATGAAGCAGAACTTTAAAAGTGTGCAGTGAAGCTTGTGCTAACAACAGTTATTGTCATAATTATGTTTACATAAGACTTATAAAGGAATTAAGAAGGTACCAAGAAATATTTTACAATTCAATTTAATGATCATGAATGGAAGGAAATGGTACGGAAGTTTACATAGGACAAAAAGAAATTGATAGTATTTTTTTGGCGAAAGACTTAAACGCTTCTTTGCATTATATAGTACAGCTCTTCTATAAAAGCATGCAAAAAAAAACTTTGATTGACTTGCTTGCTATGTTTGCTTGGATGTTTTCAAACAATAGGTAGGCGGAGTTTCAATACATATTGGGATTTGATTGGACAAATACAAACTGACAGGAATTGAAGTTAATGTTTATTGTCCAAACAAATTCTAGTATATAGTAAACAGACTACTTACCTGTCGTTTACAAACATCCAAACAATGATAGCAAGCAATTTGATCAATGATTTCCTTTGCATATATTTATAGAAGAGCTGTAAATTCTAAAAAAAAAAATTCTTGTTGTCGTAGATGGTTAAATCCTCAACAAAATCTCAATAACTTTGTTGGAACGAGTAAAGGCTTCAAATAAAATTTCGTGGACTTTTTAGCTTCCACCCTGACGAGGCATGTTAGCTGTTCGTATGCTGTTGCACCTGACGCACGGAAACTTTCACATTTCCATCTTCTTTTCTGAAATATTTTTCCCAGCTCATACTTGACAGGATTGTTATCCTAGTAAAAGGTGTAACCAATGAATTGAACACAAGTTAAAGATTCCACAATACTATATTATTCATTTTATGTGTCAATTTGTTCGAAAAAAAGTCGAAAAGAAGAGAGTTTTTTTTAATGTCATGATTATCTGTCGCTTTCTAGATCTATGCGTAGCATTTATTTCAGATGACATGAACTCCTCACCCTGGTGACCCTGCTACCTTTCATAAGCTTTATCCGTATACATATATTGATAGATAAACAAAAGGCTGCAACTGATATTTTTGTATTTAAAATGATTCGTTGTAACGAGAATATTTGTGGTGAATGGAAACTGTGAGGGTCAAAATCTTAAATTGCTTATAAAATGTTGCTGGACCCAGTTTCGTTATCTGATCTGAATTTTCTGAAATGTACAAGGTAGATAGACATTGGCCTTTTGATTTTTTTTACTCGGTAGGTTTTGCCCTAATTGCTTGAATTTTGCAATATTAAAGCCGATTTCAATGAATGTGTAGACAAAGGGAATAACTTTGGTTATCTTGCTTGCTGAACAGAAAAGTCATTGTTAGGTTATGTAAACTTTACGAGTAGACTAGTCCGACAAATGACACATCTTTCTGTATGTAGGACCAGGCTACTTCGAAAGGAGGGTAGTATACCTTACCTAACAATGACTTCACGGTTTAGCTAACAAGCACGCTAACCAAAGATATTACCTTTGCCTACATACTCAATGGAATCGGCTGTAACTAAAAACTCGAATATATTTTAACAGACAGTGGTCATGTTTGTTGATGAATATGGTTTTTCCTAGATTCACTCTTGAAAAATCATTTGGTAACATTTGGTCAAGTAATCTCAGAAAAGATCTTTTTGTAATTGCGAACCCCAAGACAATACATGAACCTCACACGACCCCTCGACACAGGTGAGCTTATATATGATCTTATAGCGATTCGGGTTGATAGCCAGTTGAAAGTAAGCCAGTTTTTTGTGTGTGCAGATTTGTATTGTTTTAAACTGTTATGACCTTTTAAAGTTAAATGTAGGTGTTTAATCTAAGAATTTCTTTTTTAAACTTATATACTTGTTTTATACTCAATTGGTAGTATGAAGCTACGAGATATTTTAAATATTTGAAATTGAAGGCACAATTAACAAAGCAAACGATAGATTCAAATACTTTTAAATAGATCTTT
Source organism: Mytilus galloprovincialis (assembly GCA_037788925.1). Taxonomy (NCBI): domain Eukaryota; kingdom Metazoa; phylum Mollusca; class Bivalvia; order Mytilida; family Mytilidae; genus Mytilus; species Mytilus galloprovincialis. The sequence goes on from CM075333.1 coordinate 94,194,431, forward strand.
AAGGATAATTTACCCTTGTGTTGATCCCATGCTAAACATAACAAAACTCTGTACAAAGGTTATCTCGTCTTCATTCTCTGACATATTCTAGTCTGCCCTTTCATAAAATAGTGATTTTTTTTTTACAGATTTACAACAATGTCAATTTCAAGAAAGCAGACAACAGTTAATTAGTCAATAACAGTATCAATGATCTTGAATATATGCCACTTTTAACTAAAATATAAAGGCACAGAACCAGGACATAGGAGCACAGAACCAGGACCGTTTTTCTTATCACCAGCACAGCGTCAGGACAATTCCGTTTAAGGAACTTGCACGACTTTTGCAATATAATATTGTTGTAATATACTTTGCATGGTACTTATGACGCATCAGAGAAAAATTAAGCAACAAAACAGTCGTTTTATTGCCGTCCTGATACAATGTAAACAAACCCACCAGCACAGAATCAGGACCCACCAGCACCTGACAGGACCAAATCACCAGCACAGAACGTTCTCTCGCAGGACAACCATACCCACCGTGAAACACGCATCGACTATACCAACTCAATAATCAGTCCGTAATACGTGTATTGCCATTATGTAAGGCCCATCAGTGACACTCGAATCAAAATCACATGAAACTCAATTCAATTTCGAAAACTCCAAATATGCCTCAGTGTTTCGAATAACTTTAACGATCATCAACAACAACTTTACAGTGTAAAACTGTATCTATGATATTTTATTTCAGGTGGAAATCACAGAAGTATAAGATTCGTTCGTGAAATTGCCTAGAATCTATTCACAATTTTTATTTGACGTAACTCGTGAAATTGATCAGCACGTAAAACATTATTTTCTTCTGCTTGGATTGTAAATACATTACATTGTTGGTTTGAATCAATTTAATCATTGACTTCTTCCATTGATTTATCGGTAGTAAAGAATAAAAACTATTTAATATTCCTTTTTCGTTTTCAGTTAGATAATCAAGAAAATGTAGGAAACAAACTCGTTTATCTTAAATCAATCTATCTTACTTTTGAGATATAGTTTTAGTCATTCAAATGTGACGTCATTTTTGTGCTGTTTCAAAATTTCAAATATGACGTAATTTTTGTGCCTTTTCTCCACTTCGTATGTGACGTCACTTGTTTCACTTTTTGCGTTGAAGCCTTGACTAAGTCGGGTGTGTCTATTTTTTGTGTTGGTCTTTGTAATGTATCCGAGTTTTGTTTTCTGTAATTAGTTAATACTTCAGTTTTATCATGTATATCTTTTATATTCATTTTAATAAAATTTACTGTTTGCAATAACATAAATAATAAGGATGTTCTTATCCCAAGCAGAAAAACCTAATCGTATTTGGCACAACCTTTTTGAACTTTTGATCTCAGTGCTGTACAACTTTGTACTTTTTTTCACCTTCGAACTTTTATATCTGGGCGTCACTGATGAGTCTTGTGTGGACGAGGCGCGTTTCTGACGTATTGAATTTTAAATCTGATGCCTTTTGTTAGCTATTATTCATGTCTTTCTTTGTCTAATATGTTCTCCTATTTATTTGTATTGTAGTCCTGTAATATTATGTTGTCATTTTAATGTTATATTTAACATTGCCATGTAAGTGCGAGGTTTGGCATGCCACAAAACCAGGTTCAACCCACCATTCTTTTTCTTTAAAAACGTCCTGTACCAAGTCAGGAATATAACCATTGTTATATTATAGTTCGTTTCTGTGTGTGTTACATTTTAACGTTGTGTTTCCGTTGTGTCGTTTATTTTCTGTTATATTTGAGTGTGAATTCACATTACTACATGACGTGTCACGGTACTTTTCTATCCAAAATTCATATATTTGGTTTTGATGATATATTTGTTATTTTCATCGGATTTTGTTTAATGCTTAGTCCGTTTCTGTGTGTGTTACATTTTAATGTTGTGTCGTTGTTCTTCTCTTATATTTAATGCGTTTCCCTCAGTTTTAGTTTGTTATCCCGATTTTGTTTTTTGTCCATAGATTTACGAGTTTTGAACAGCGGTATACTACTGTTGCCTTTATTTACCACATTTAAATTAAACATCGTATAAAATTCCTGCACCTGATATCAAGGCTTCATTCAAACGTTGCATTTTTATCACTTTTGCTCTAGGAATTTGATTTTTCCGTTCGTTTTCGTTTCACTGGTATTTATTTTTTATTTTTTAATTTTTTTAATTTTTGCAAGGTAAAAGGATACCACTGATTTATTCAAACTTGTCAATAGAATGGAATTCCATACGACTGTCATACAAGTGACAGGTTCAGCAAGCTATATTACAGGCTCAATCTACTATTATTTACATAATGTAAATGCTTGTCAGGAATATAACCGTTCTTTTCTAATCGTTAGATGTTTTTAATTTTTGATTTTGGCAATTTTAGAACTTTCAGTTTTAAATTTCCCTTGGAGTTTGGTATTTATTTTTACTTCTTACAATTAAAATTCAAATATAATGTATGAAATTTTAAACAACTAACGGGCAAGCTTTTGAATATATTATCTATTTACGTTTGCCAATATAATAAAATCTGAATTAGAAATTATGAAGCATGTTTCTAAGCTTTGACCTTTTAAAACTTCGTATATGAAAATTCATATGGACATTATTGCACATGTTCAAGCTTTATTAAATCTATTCACTAATGACTGAAGAACTTAACATTCTCATATGAGATAAGAAAATCCTTCAACCGCTCTGTTAGATTTTTTACTTTGTTCTTTAGTAGATAACGGTGGATTAAACCTGGTTTTAAAGTTAACTAATCTTCTCACTTGTATGACAGTTGCATCAAATACATTACATTGACAACATAGGTAAAAATGACAAAAGTACAGCAGTCAACATTGTGTAATAATCTTAATCACTACAAAAACAAACACATATGTATCAAAGAAATATAAAAAGGCAAACAGACCACGCATATTAGCAAAAATTAAAGGCAAGAATACAAAAATGTTTTACAAAAGCACAATAACGGGATGGATAAGTACAGAGTCAAGTCATTTGTATAAAAGCGGAGTAAACCTTTTAAGGTATCCCTGGTGACTGATTATTAAATTTTATAAAGGTGGTAGTTCTAGTGCCATAAAACATAATTTGCATTTTTTTTTTACAGCTTTGGGTGGGTTAAAGATTTTCTTTGAGTGAGTGTGTGTGTGGAAGTGCGTTTACTTTACTTGGATTTAGGAATATGGTTTACTTGGTTTATTTATAATAGTTCGATCATTTCAGTCAACAAGTAGGTTTTTTAAGTAACTTGACATTTGTGAACATCTGTTCATCTTATCGATAAACTTAATTGCTTATCATATAATATTCACATAGCATATTCTTTCTAGTTAACAAATAAAAATCATGATTTTGTAAATGACAGGTCAATTTCTTCAAGAAACATCATATTCTAAGTAATGAATAAGTACTTCAGTCTGTAGAGTTCAGATAGAGGTTGATATGTGGTTCATTACTTCATAACCCATTTCATTTCCATTACATTTCCTTTTCATTTTATTATTTTGTTGTTCTCGTACTTAGAGGTTAAGTCGTTCAAATTTTCTACCCTATGCTTTTCAAATGAATCAGACTGGTTTTTATTCCGCATTATTTGCATTCCCTTCTGATTATGTTAAAAAGCAATTTTCGTTGTGACATATCTCTAGAGAAGACGGTACCAAACTGCTTATTGTTTGACATATAGAAGACAAATATCGGTCCTAGCTACAACTTAAACCATGTCAACTCGTTTATTCATTCAAAAAATGGGACGAAAGAAAAGGAAGCTTAAATTATATTTTGACTTCAATAAACACTTTCTAAACTCAAACAGCGTATCTTTTGGGGAGATATATAATATACTTTAATTAATTTTGTTTATGTACTAGTTCCCAGTTATGTCTTCTATATTTCATCTCATAGAGACATAACTTTAGAATGCTACCAGTAAATTTGCATATGCTTATCAGTCATATTGAAATCTGTGGAATTTTTAAGTAAAGGCAGGGGTAGTTCATAATGTAGTATAAGTTAAAACTCTTAAACGTTCGGAGCATATAAACGTTGAAAATATGCCGCACTGCCGTATATTTTGACCTTTAGAAAACAGAAGCGAATTTGAGCTTTTCATTTTATGATATATTTTTTCAAAACTTCGAAGTAAAGAAGGTACAGTTTTAGCCGTAAAAAGTAAAACCATAATAAAACTGAACTCCGAGGAAAATTCAATTGGAAAGTCCCTAATCACACGGCAAGATCAAATGTAAAAAAAAACATCAAACGAATGGCCAACAACTGTCATATTCTGACTTGGTACAGGCATTCTCAAATGTAGAAAATGGTGGATTGAAACTGGTTTTAAAGCGCTAAACCTCTCACTTGTACGACAGTTACAGGAATTCCTATTGGAAATCACATTGTAGATATACAGAAATGCAACCTGTAATGATTTTGTTTTATAACTACATAATTCAAATAAACTCATCAAAGATACCAGGATTAAAGTTTTGTATTTAAACCAGACGCGCGTTTCGTCTACATAAAACTCAATCAACGATAATGCATGTCAGCACATCAGTGATTACTGGGCTGGTGATATCCTAGGGGAATAAAACTCCACTAGCACTAGTCGCATTGCATCTACAATGGACAAACAATGGTTAAACTGAGGGTTTATTCTGTCTATTCCTAAATTTTGAATTTATATGTAAAATAGTAAAATTTCATGTTGGAGTTCCCAGAATTGTTACGTAAACAATGGGATTATGTAGGATTATGTTGTAACAACACTTAACAAATGAATCACGGTAAATCCAAGTAATTCTTGTGGAAAATAAAGAAGTTTATATCACAATGTTTTTTTTTTTATTAATAATTTCATACCACATTTTGTGTTAATAATATGCAAAATCACAATTAGAATATATAGGCATAATGTTATTTAAAAGGAATTGCAATTGTTGAGGTGCAAACAATGATATATACAAGTAAATAATATCAATTGAAATAAAACTTAAATTTTAATAATTATTCTTTGAATCAAAGCACTAAATTTTGAGTTACACTTAAGAAAGCACCAAAAGTACACTAAATTGACATTAATCATGGCATTCACACAATAAAACATTGCACTTAATTGAACATACAATGGAATACAAAGTATTAATCAATGTACAGGAGACAAGAAGCAGCATCTCCATTCTCGACTGAAGTAAGCTCGTCATTCTGTAACCTTGTTTTAAGTGTTTGCAGTCTGTCATCTATTTTCCTGTATTTTCTCTTTCTTGTAACACGTTTCCCACGTACTGGATAAGTGTGAGAGCATGGAAGGCCTAGTCTTGTCTCACCAACTTAATCATGCTGAAGATGTTTAGGTGAGGTGCCTTTACTAACTTCTTCGGTTTACTATGCCAACCTTTTAGATGGTCTTGTTCTAGGACCTCCTATTGCGTAGTGTGTCCCTAGGCTTTGGTTGTCAGTATCTACCCAGAAGTAGGTTTCATAGTTAGTAAAGATAGGGGTTGAAGCTGAAGTTGAAAGTGTGGGTTCCTTTTTAAATACGTTTTTTTTCCAGACTTTTGAATGCTTTTACTACTTTTTCTTTCAAATAATTTTATTTTCCAGACAACTTCTTGCTTGAATTTACTTTTCTTTCAAATTATTTTATTTTCTAGAAATTCCATAATATTAAAAACACTTAATTTTATTACTTCATGCATGTTTTCAAACAGAAAAATCCCATTTTTTACTAATAAAAAATATTTTTTATTTGATTTCCACAGGTAAATTTACCTTTGACAGATGGAGCGATTCGATCCGCAGGATTTTGGATCGTAGGAGCAAAACGCTTGATCTCATCTATTATTCACAAATGTGTGACATGCTGCAAACCCAGAGAAAAAACCGAGTATCAAATCATGTCTGATTTGCCAGAGGACCGCCTTGATCCTTCACCTCTGTTTACTTACGTTGGAATAGCCACCTTGGGACCCTGGACTATTATTTCACGTAAAACACGTGGTGTATACGTCAACTCAAAACGTTGGGCAATTTCATTCACATGCTTAGTGACAAGAGCTATTCACATCGAATTGATCGAGGAAATGAGTTCTTCAGCCTTCATAAACGCTGTCAGGAAACGCCGCTATTAAAGGCCAAGTGAAGATTTTCCGATCTGACCGCGGAACGAACTTTATTGGCGCAATCGACGATTTAAAGATTGACTCAATCAACGTTGAATATGGACCCTTCAAGAACTTTCTTTGGTACAACTTGGATCTTCAATCCGCCGCATTCGTCCCACATGGGTGGAGCCTGGGAGAGAAGGATTGGTATCTCCAGGAGAATTCTTGATTCTATGCTTCTAAATGCAGCCGGAAGACGCCTAACGCATGACGTGCTCAACACACTAATGGCAGAAGTTTCAGCAATTGTGAACTCTAGACCTCTGGTACCGGTATCAACAGATCCAGAGAATCCGTTAAGATTAACTCCGGCTATGTTATTGACACGGAAATCCGACTACATATTCACCTCAGATCATCTTGGAGAATTCGATAAACGACATCTGTGTCTTGCCGAATTGAGACGAGTACAGGCTCTTGCCAGTGTTTTCTGGTCCCGTTGGAGGAAAGATTACCTGTCGTTACTACAACAACGACGAAAATGGACCGAAGATCACCGTGATCTCATCGAAGGAGACGACATTCTTCTAAAAGACAAAAACCTTTGCCGTACCCAATGGCCCGTTGAATTATAGTGAACTCATTTAAAAGTTCAGAAGAACATATCCGAAAAGCAGAAGTGCGAGTAATCGTTATTTGAAAAGCCACAACCTACACACGCCCTATCGTGGACATGATTCTTCTCATAGAGAACAACTCTGTGTAATTATATGTATATATTTTAGATTCATAAAGTGACATTCATATGTGTAATTATACTTTCTGGAATAGTGATATCAGATAGATTTCAGACGGGGAGTATTCTTATCAAATTCGCAATTATATTTATTATAAAGTCTATTGGATTGAATTTTCAGACATTCATATTATCCGTATTTTCATTATCGTTTACTTTCTCTTCCTCGCATGTCTATTGCAAATGGATGCTACGACAAAACTGCTCCTGTGGATATTGTGACAAATCACCGTCAAGTATGTTTCAAATCGATTATAAACTGTTAAATATATATTCCGTTAATTCGTTAACTTGACAAACACGTTTATTCAACAAATATGAACTGTAATGTTTATTACATTGAATTGAACTGAGAATTCTACTTTCGTTTTTGACTTGATATTATTAGTGCATTAAACATTCATATATTTCTTTCGTACATAATGTAAATATTGTATTTTTATTTCTTTCAGTTTACCAAACAATACACACTCTGTAAAAAATCCTGTATCATTTCTGGTGGAATTATAATCTACAATCTTCACACACAAGTTGTTATTCTTTATAATTGGCCGAGATTGCGATACAATCACATGGTTATACTAGCTGAGTCAGGCTCAGCATAATTATGGTACACATGTGTTCATCCAACTTAGTGAATTAAGTATTTGATTTTCTCTTTTTTTTCAGGGGGATCTTTCTATTTCATTAAACTATTTAAATTAAAGATACTTAAATGCATACCGTTAATACAAAATTGAAAATGTTACTTTATCAATTTTATACGGTCAAAGCAATTTCTTATGTACCTTTGTTATGAATGTTCAAAGTCAATATTTGCAAGCCAAGTATCTTAAAGGGAAAAATAATAGCTAAATTCAATTGAGGTCAGATTTTGATTTGGAACCTTAGATTCTTAACAATTTAAAATTTTGAGACAGGCATGTAACATATAATGTCATTGCTAAAGAAGACTTGCGAGTATGGTCTTGAGGAAACGATGATAGTCTGCCGGAAGGGGACGATAAATGGCTGACCCGTGTTAAGAGACAGCCATATCTCTTGCACGTTAAAGACACCCTTGTAAATTTCGAAAAAGAGTAGGATAATGCCGCTACAAGGCACCACTCGCACCCGCAAAGTGGAAAGGGATTAATATAAGTTGCAAAACTTGTTTCCCAATCCACTTTAAATAAATATGTTTAATATATAGAGGACTTTTAGTCCATCAGCAGCGATATTGACCAAGGCCACTTATATCTTTTAAGTATTTATCAAACCATTGATTAGAAAAACGACTTGACGTGTTCTATGAAGAACTTAATGTTAATTTAGCGATTCCCACATGAGTGAACCTTTAGTGTGTTAATCATCTGTTGATGGCAAATATGAATCTTCATCATTGTATTTGTATAGTTCTAAACAAGTCATGTGTTCATTGGAAGATAATGAGTTTGTCGATTACCCGCTTAATATTAAAAAAAATATACATGTGATAGAAATGCTAACCATGACTATTGATAGTACAGAAATGGCATCTGGTAATGCAGTTATGATATAAAAATAACGACACCTTACCATTGTCGAAATGATTCCCCGAGCATAAAGTACATGAAACAGCATTAAGTAAACGAATTTCTTAACATGATTTGATCAATTCATTTTATTTTACCTTTGTTTTGTTGATTTTTACAACAGAAAAACATAACATACCATGATGTATTTTATATAAATGCATAATTATAATGAAACTTTGTCATTTACGAGGAAGATAAAAAGATGAAAAGTATTGAGGTTTTTCTATTTAGAAGTTTTGTTTTGTGTTTTGTTTTTTCAGGTTTTTGTGCTTTTGAACAAGTCATATTGTTGCTCCAAAATTTGAACGTACACGATTCTTCAATAAGTGACTATATATATATATATCTCCATTTACCAAAACATATGATCCCTTTTTTTGTTTATATCTGTGAACGCACATGCACATGCACATGCGACATCTTCACACTACATATATTGTAGGTGTACTGCTGTATATATTGTTTTAAGTCCAGGAATAACATTAACGGTACCAATTTTCCTGCACCAGATGCGCATTTCGACAATACATGTCTCTTCAGTGATGCTCGTGGCCAAAATATTTGAAAATATTCATTAGTTGGAATTGTTCTTCAGCTAGATTTAGAACAACAGTTTATTGTTTTACAAAATACTCCACGAAACCTCAGAATTATGAACCTCCCAATATTTTTTTAAGAGTTATTATAAACCTACTTATTACAGAGGGGGTATGAATCAGATGTTGATACTAACTAAATCAATTGAACTGTAAGAATGGTAACAATAGAATAAGAGATAAGGTAATTGAAGAAAACGTTTGCAATTGACTTCGACTTGTCAGTTAAAATATCCCCTTGGCTTCTTCCGTGTCAATATTAACCAAGTTATAAAGAACTTTAGGATTCACTTGAAAGCTGCGATAATATATAATGAATTAAAACTATCTTATAGTGAACCTATTGTTATATAACCAGTAGGAAAAGATCCGATATAGACCAAAAACGCAGTAGAATTTGGATAGAGAATCTTTAAAAGAGGGACGAAAGATACAAGAGGGACAGTAAAACTCATAAATCGAAAATAAACTGACAACGCCATGGCTAAAAATGAAAAGGACAAACAGACAAACAATTGTACACATGACACAACATAGAAAACTAAACTAAAGAATAAACAACACGAACCCCCACCAGAAACTAGGGGTGATCACATGTGCTCCGGAAGGGTTAGCAGATCCTGCTCCATAGGTGGCACCATCGTGTTGCTTATGAAATCCGGTAAATAGTCACATTTATGAAAGGGAATGGGATTGTAGTTACGACGTACGGAACATATGCGATAGCATTTGTGAAACGGTTATTCCATAACGGTCAACCAACTCGTGATGGCGTCCGTAAATTTTACGAAGAGATGATTTCAACTTCACCCTTTGGAACTCTTGATTTAATAGCTTCCTTGTGAGCAACAACCCTCTATCAAGAAAATCATGATAGGAAATGCAAGCACGGGAATATCGTATCAATTGGGAGATATATACACCGTATGCAGGTGCTGCTGGAATGTTGCTACTTAGAAATGGAAAGTGCATAATTAGAAAGCTGAAATAATCTCTTTTGTCGTAAAGTTTTGTTTTCAATCGACCCTTATTGTCAATGTCTAGATGTAAGTCAAGATATGAGGTCGACTTAACTGTATCTGTTGTATCGTTCCTATTGGAATGCCGATAGTCTGTTGAAAAACACGTTCTCCGACCATTTTTAATTTGACCATGTTTGAACAAGGAAGGGTAGTCTTATTTTTTGTTTTACTGCAAGCAGCATCACAAGCAAGCACGACAGTTACAATGCAAAAACATATTTTCAATTTTATTAAGAGAGAAACCTTAATTAAAAAAATATCTAAGCTGGTGTGCTACGGGGTATTAGCGCCAACTATTGATGATGTTTAATAATTGTAAATTATATGGTTTAATCAGAATATGACCATTAAGTGTAACTGATATCGCTAATATGTCAGTACAGGACTAAATAAATCTTTCGAGTTTCACTTTTCTTAATATATGTAGTCATTATTTTTTTTTTATTAAACCCGTATTTTTATGTGTTATTTTAGTATGTGTGGTCAGTTTGTATCTTAGATAAGAAAGAATGATCTTTGAAGTAGTAGAAGCTGTAATCAATTATATCAGGTTGGTAAGAGGTAATCGACAGATCACAGACTTGATTTGAATTGCTAATCAAACATAAGCATGTGGTCAATAGATCTAGATTAAATCCGATCAATTGTATTGTTGAATAATACTTTTAATAAAGTTAGATATTCACTATTTTAAATCATTATGAATACAACAAGGTCAAAGAAAAAAGAATAAAGAATAACTGGTTAACAATATTTCAGTACTTCAATTACAGGTAAGTACATAATAATTCTGTCATTAACAAATGATTTTTGTGTTATTAAATTGCTGTTACAAAATGTTAAAAATTATTATAAATTAAGGAATGTATCTCCCTTATGCAAAGCTCTGATTCCTTTCACGGATTTGTCTATACTTTTTGGAACGTTTGGATTATAGCTCTACATCTTTTATATAAGCTTTGGATTTTACATATTTTGGCCACGAGCATCACTGAAGAGACATTATTTGTCGAAATGCGCATCTGGTGCAGAAAAATTGGTACCGTTAATGTTGTTAAAGACGCATTCGATTGGAATTGTTTGGCTAATAACTTGTCTTAAATAGGCAAAAACATATAATTTTAAATATATGCAAAGTGATTTAATAAAGACAACAGTAGTATTTTGCTGTTCAATAGTCATAAATCGATTAGGCGAAAACAAATCGGTACGTGGGAAACACATCAAATACAAGAAGAAAAGAACGGAGCAACATAACAACTGAATTGCAACAAAAACAACCGCATAAATACATAGAAATGGTCTTTCTGATAACAACTATCATCTTCCTGACTTTGTACCGGATATTTTAAGAAAAATTGTGAGTTGAACCAAGTATAATGTGGCCAACCGAACATGCTAATTTGGCAATATAAACAACAATGACAGTGACAGAAATACAATACAAATAAACGCAAGAATAACAACTGACACCTCCTATGAATTTACAATAGTACTCCGGCACACAACAAACGAATTATACACTGTGCGTCACGAATGCATTAGAGCAACACAATTTGACGTATTTTGGAACGTTTATATTATCACCGGAAAATTTTTAAAAACAATAGAATAGATTTGTTATATTCTAGACAGGTAGGAGAATATAAACTTAGTATTGCGTTTGTAATTGTGTTTCTAACCTTGACAAGAATATTAGAACGGAAAGGGCACTGTAATAGTATTGTAATGTGTATTTTCTAACAATATCGGTTTTACTTCTTAATCAAAACTGTATCTGAGCAAATAAAGTCAACAGTAGTATACCGCTGTTCAAAAGTCATAAATCGATTGGGAGAAAACAAATCCGGGCTAAAAACTAAAACCGAAAGAAAACATCAAATATAAGAGGAAAACAATGAAACCCCAAAAAATCAAAAGACAATGCAACATACATAGACACGAACTATTAGATAACTGACATATTCCTGACTTGGTACAGAAAAAAATAGTCTGAAAATTCTGGTTTTGTGGCTAACCAAACTTCGAGCTTTATAGCAATGTTAAACATACCTCTAAAATGACAACATTACATGAAGGGAATCCAGTACAAGTCAATACAAGAATACTCAGGACAGAGAAATACGTAAATAAATAATACAATAGTACATTTCGACGTGTTAACCACAGATTAAAAACGAATAACTGAAATTAATTTAGGACAGTACACAAAAACAGCATAGTTGAATTACCAACTGTGTGTCACACAAATGTATCAACGTTAAAAAAGTGACTTCACATGTAAATTTCTAAACATTCGATATAAATCTAGTGCGCGAATTGGTGACAAAATATTACCTCAACAGTGTGCTCTTCTGACGTAAAGAAAAACAAATGATGCTGCGATTGTTTTGCTTGTTTGAAATGAGCTAGCACAGAAGAACTAAGGCGTGTCAACATAATTTGAATATGATAATGAATAAGTTAAATTATTGATTATTAAGTTTATCACCTCATTCATCGTAGCTTCATATGATATGTAACTGTATGAATTTCCGATTTTCAGTGTCGTTAGGTTCAAACCGGTAATCATGCCATCCTTTCATATTTTTTTAATACTTTCCAATTGGCGGAACACCTTGATTTTCTCCCAATTTGTAAAAACGATTAAGTTGCATTATATATATTTTTATCGGGGTGGGGAGGAGGGGGGAATTGACATGCAGCAAAGATTGGCAGTTTTTTATTTGGATTGCTACGTAAAATAAAGGGAGGTAAGTTAAAGTAAAAGAAGGCGCGTTTTTTTTTCAAATAGTAAACAATTTAATTCAGATACATGGTATTTTACAAATGACAAAGAATATCGTAGAAATTTGATAAAAAAATCATCTAATTTATGCAATTTTCATTAAAGATATACAATATGATATACTGAAAACTGAAAAGGGGTAAAAGCACCATACATTGAACAAACTTGGGGGGATTTATGATGGGTCGGGTGAAAATATTACGAAATTTAGATTATTTTAACCTGTGGTAACAACCATTTGATTTTCAGGAGCAGCTAAGTTTGGTTATCACAATACTGGAATTCCAAGTACCGGATTGCCAAATTATATTATTATATCACCTAATTGAATGTTCAAATTATTTTGCAGCTATGTTTTATGAAGAAGGATGACAGTCATAGAAACCAACAGTTACGGAGGGGCCTTTAAACTAGCTGCTTCAAGTGCTGATCCAGTGCAAAGTTGTAGCCATTTTTTCTTTGTAATTGTGGCAGAAAACCCACTAGCTCTCAGCAGGGTAAAAGACAGTTACTGGCATTCAAGGATATCAAACGGATGTTTTATGGAATTATCTCAAGTATATATGACGATCATAGAAATGGGGCGCTAGTCTCTTTCATGCAGCAATTTGTAATTCCCAATTTCAATAAATTCCAAAAAATGTACATCAATAAGAAACAATATCTGTGAATTAAATCATTCCAAAACTTAAATGTGTCATTAGTGTTGCATTATTTATCAGTAGAGATAATTAGATTACAATAAAATTGCCCAACTGCAGGCTTTTGTCGGTAAAGTTTTGTAAATCGTAAAGATTTATTTAATCAATATTGTTGCCACCATTGTTAGTAAAACCATGTTTTTCAATATTTTGTTTGTGTTTTGTTTACATGTACATTCTGAATTCTCATGTTTTAAATTTCGATTGATATAGAAACTGAGCAACTGAGCTTTGTAGAAAGATGTCAAGATGAAATAAATGAGTTTTCTTATAGCTTTTGCATTGCTGTTGGACAGTTAAGAGGCCATCTTCTTTGTGTCTTAATTTGGCAATTTCTTTCAATCAATTATTGAAGTACGTTTTCGAAAGAACTGGCTAGGTGATTTTTTTTTTAAAAACGCGAGTCACGGAAGGGCCAGGAAAGACCTACGAAAGTTTATCTGTAAATGCAATTTTGCATCCTATTTAAAATAATGTTGCAGTGCAAATTTCAAGTTTCATGACCTTTTTTTAGCTATGTTAGGACAATGCATATTTGACAAGTGTCCGACCTTCTCTTTTTTTGTTGAGGACCTTGGGGTTTGACACGTTTGCATGATAAAGAAATGTTACAACTCGGACGGCAGAGACGGTTTAAGAATCATAAGCTATGAATTTCTTGCTATCCTTACCCCCCCCCTTTTTTTTTAAATAAATGGTCGTTCCCTTTTTTTCTGAGACTGCCACTGTTTGTACTTTAATAAGCAAGTAAAAGATTTCACATGCGGATTTCTAAAATACCAAATAAAAATACTCATGTTTTTAACAAAGACAAAACTATTGCGTATTAAGTATTTCAATTTTTCCTTTTTTAACCGATCTGAATATGAAAGATGTGCATACCTGACCATCGTAAAAGTGCAAAGTCTTATCTAACACACGTGGTAAATTTGGATCACATGTTTTCTAGTTCTATATTATAAGAATTCGAAGGTTCATATCATTTACATTCAACGTTTTTAATGGAATTTGTTTTTACTATCAATGTTGAACCTCCAGTTACATTATAGTAAAAAAAAATCTGATAAAAAGCGTTGAATGTAAATGATATGAACCTTTAAAGTCTTTTATTATAGGACTGTTGATTATTTATACTATGATGATTTCAATAAACTTCACATTAGGTAAATTGTCACGTATATTGATTACATCATATCGAGTTGATCCAAAAATACACTTGTCGGTGTACTCGATCATACGAATTTACCGACATTCATATAGACAAAATTACCCAACTTTGAAAAATTCTTTTTTATACACCCTATGTTGAATAATAAATTGTTCAATTAACAGCGTATTTGGCAACTAAAAAATCATATATCAACAAATTCACATTTATGATATACTTTACTTATAGTGGTTGTATAAACGTTAGTTTATGGTTTTGTGTATTAAGAGATATTCATCACTATGCATATCGAATTTTATGTGTTAATTGTCTCTCCTTTTTTCTTACCTTTTCTATCTCCGTCATAAGAAGAGTCACTTTTCTATTGTTCTAGTGTCACTAGAAATCCCGCTGAATCGAGCAACATCATGTGCATATACACTGTGACAATTTTATATTACATACATCACATATTGTCTAATCAAACATGTTTTTACTTATTGTCTTGTGTCCTTTTTTATAAAGCAAAAATATAAAAGATCTTTTTATTTTCCAGGGTTTCATATATCAATTCTATAAGTTCTATGTCAATAAAACATGTATGATTTTATATAAAGGAAGATTTTAAAGGAATATTGAAGGTATATGTATTTATTTTAGTCGATAACTACTATGAAAGTTTAAAGTGCGTTCTAGCATGTTTGATCCCGTCATCTTCTACATGTGTGTGTGTCACAAGTCAAGAACCTGTAGTTGAATGTTTGTTTTTAACTACCATCTGCTATATTTGTTTTTCGTGCCTTGCAAGCATTCACTATGCGCTTACGTTTTTGACTGACTGGTTTATAATTTTTCATACCAAGTCTTTAGACTGGTTCTCTGTCCTTTATCTTTTTGGACAACAAAGGTATCCGTGATACTCGTATGTTGCAATGAAGAGAACCAGCCTAACCGAGTCTTTTACTCTTTTCATACCGAATTTATTTGTTAAAAACCTTACAGTGACTTGACGTTTTTTATATCCTCCTCCTTTGATCTCTGTTGGATAATTGTCTCAAACGTAATAAAACCACAACTTCTAATTTGTAAATCTATATGATCAAACAGTAAGTTTCACAAGGCACGCAAAATTTAGAAGTAAGTGTAAACAGAATCGACTCAATATATCTGAATATAGTGATATGTTTTCCGGTTGTCTGTCACCGAATGAGTTATCACGTAATATACATTCGATTAGACTGTCAAATACGGTGTATTTATATCTCATTAACCTTATCCTGTCCAGAATGTGCTTATTTGTTTTCCATGCACTGATTAGATATTTAAATAATTGAGAACAAAGACGAACAGGAAAATAATGAAATTGTTTACTAGATACAAACAAATAATGTAGGAAACTGAACAGGCAAATGTATGACCGACAAAAGCAACAATGTCCAAGATTATGATGTAAAGAATGGTACTTGCATTGCATATGGACCCACAAAACTATAACGATGCAGTAAATAGATATTCCTCTTAAAAAAACAATAGATGTATCTTTTATGTTTCTTTGTTATCAAGGTTATAAATGATTCAAAATTTCTGTATGAGATAGGTGAAAACGCGCGCGCTATCAAATTATAAGCCTGCTACCTTTTGATAACTATTTACACCACTGGGTCTATGCAAGTGCTGGTGGACGTTTCGATTCGTCCCAGATGGTATCACTAGCCCTGTAGTCAGCACTTCGGTACTGACATTGTTATCAATTATATGGTCACACTTAAATTTACTCTTTGCAAAATTCAGAATAATTCAAAATTGTAAGGATTTTCTTGTCCCAGGCATAGATTACACGTTGTCAGTTTATTTTCGATTTATGAGTTTGACTGTGCCTTTGGTATCTTTCGTCCCTCTTTTACCTTAGCCGTATTTGACACATTTTTGTGGAATTTTGGGTCCTCAATGCTCTTCACCTTTATACTCGTTTGGCTTTCTAATTTTTTTTATCTGAGCGTTACTGATGAGCCTTGTGTAGACGAAACGCGCTTCTGTCGTATCAAATTATAAGCCTGGTACCTAACTACATATACCTTTAAAGTTTCTAGAATGTATGTTATGAGACATTAAAAGAGAATGAAAATATTTTGGATCGAACAGACGAAACAGTTCCAATAAATAAATTCATCAGTTCAGTTGACACCTAAATTTGAAAAAAAACAATTCGGAACATCGTTGCAAAGTTACGGTTAAAACATCTGATTGGTTTAATAAAAAAAAATGTTTGGAATAATTGACGGCTAAAACTTTCAGTGAACAGTTTGATTAACAATAATTCGATATAGAATTTCTTAGATTTGTGGTGCCTTCAATTTGTCATTATTTTGTTTATCAACACCCGATTGTTTTGTTAAATGTGATTGCTAATAGTTAAATCATTCCTTCTTTCACAAACTAAAGAACTTCAATGACATACTTTTTATTCATCCCTCAAAAACCAAGGTCAGCTGTATGTCTGATGTTGGCAATTAGTTTAAACAATATTGTATTTATATTCCTTTTCGTTAAATCAAAACATAGTATACAATTCTAATACATGATATGAATAGGATTCAGAAACAAGCAAACATTGCTTTTATTTATCTCTCTGCAATTGTTTATAATGTTTTATTAAATGAGAGAAAATTCGTTTGTGTCCGCTTCATTGAAAGTAGGTTGTAAAAAATTACCTGTTTTTATTAGATGCCACTTTATATTCATGTCCAATGCAAGTGTTTAGTTTTTGTATCCTTCTAGAAAGATGCTCAATTTGTAGAAAAACTCCGTATAGATACCACAATTGAAATTTTGCATTTTCGTCAGACGCAAACTTCGTCAACGAAAGACTCATCAGTGACGCTCGAATAAACAAAACCAACAAGGCCAAATAAAGTACGACGTTGAAAAGCAAAAGGACCAAACATTTCTTAATTTAATTAACATTACTGATGTGGCGTTAATAGATCAATATTTTAAGTGGAAAGTAAATCATATCATAATCATTACAGACCAAAAAGATACAGAACAAACCCTAATTTTAAGATATAATACTTCTATTAAAAAAGTTATTTATAAAATGTCGAGTTGTAAAAACTTTGACCAACAATACCGATCACTGGGGTAAATTCAAAAGCGAAAGTACATTAACCGTAACAAAATCGAAAGCTCGACTATATAAACAAACGGCAGAAATGGTAACAAACTGTCATCTTCTTGTATTTTTAAATGGATTTTCCGCAGTTAAAATCTAACCTCCTACTATGTATCTATTCCAATATATGGTGTTGCTGACTTGTTTGTCAGCATTTATTTGCAACCAACACTTGAAACACAACGGATGAAATGTGTTAATGATGAAAATTTGAATTTTTGTCTTGCTGTAAACCCGATACATATTGGAAAAAGGAAACATTAGTATATCGCTGTTCAATTGTCATAAATCAATAAACAATAAAATATATATGTGAATTCATTTTTCTCTCCTTCTACAGACAATTTATAGCATGAATAGTGCATTTACATAATATGTTAGAAACTGTAAGCTTTGTAATATTTGTACTGTTTGTTCTATGTGAGGGCCTCGAGGTAGATTAGCGAAAGCTAATTGAGTCACCTTAAATAAAGTCATTACTTACTTACTTTCTTAAACATGAATGGACATATTCCAAATTTGGTACAGGCATTTTAAAATGTAAAAACATGGTGAATTAAACCTGGTTTTATAGTGCTAAACCTCTCACTTTGTACGACAGTCTCATAAACTACAGAATAACAACGAACATAGTGCACATTATATTCAATTTGCAACTGAACGTTAAGTAATCAACTTTTTCGAATAATTATAAAAAAAAAGAAGACGTAGTATGATTGCCAATGAGACAACTCTCCACAAGAAACCAAAATGACACAGAAATTAAGAACTATGGGTCATCGTACGGCCTTCATCATAAGCAAAACCAATACTGCATAGTCAGCTATAAAAGGCCCCGAATTGACAATGTTAAACAATTCAAACTACCGGCCTAATTCATGTACAATAAAATAACGAAAAACAAATGTGTAACACATAAACAAACGACAACAACTGAATTACGTACATAGTATATGTTGCGGGGTGAAACATGCTTATTTTCACAGTATCGATAAACTTGCTTTTGCATCCACGAAAGCGTCTATTGCAAAACTAGTAGTTCGTGACGTTTCATGTACCAATCATTTTTAAAAAAAAGTGTTCTATCAGATTAAGGAGAATAGGTATTATTTGTTAAACAAAATAACATGGACATATATTTGTCTAAAATGTCGTTTGAGGGGGTTTGCCTTGGCTTTGACAATTTATCTCCGACTTATGATATAATTTATCACTTTGGTATCTCCCACCTCTATTCTATGACATTAGGAATAAAATTGGCATAAAGCTGTCCCTCCCATGTTATTCCATGTTGTGTTTTGTGTAAAATATTTGGTCTATTGGTCTTCTTGTTATAATTGTGCTTGTTGAAAAATTACTTCCGACTTTCAGTTTACCTTAGATATATTTCGCTTATCTCTTTGGTGTTGCTTACTCTTTAGTTTTTTTTTTATTTGTGTCTTGTGTACTATTATTTGTCTTTGTCTATTTCGTTTTTTTTTTTAGCCATGGCGTTGTCAGTTTATTTTCGATCTATGAGTTTGACTGTCCCTCTGGTATCGTTTTCTTCTCTTTTGAAAGAAGGCATATGGTGAAAGCTAAATATCGTGCAACATATCTCTTTTGAAATAGTAGTTTAATGATTTCCCAGGAACAGTTTTGAACCTAGTAATTTATAATGGCGTTTTATCTTCTTACAATTATTCCTTAATGGTAAATGAAATAGATTATTAGTAAAATGTGTTACACCTTTGTGGATCGTTCGGATTCTACATGATAGGATTCTGAGGATATGTAAAGCATTCGTCTATTTTAACTTTCCCTAAAAATGAAAATGTCAACAAGCGTGCGTTTCAAAGGTGAACATTCTTAATATTGTCGTGATGTCGGGTCAAACTATGTTCTTTTCTACGAAATTGGTTGCCATTTTAGACAAAAAGTATATTTTTAAGTACGTAGCGAATGTATTCAATAAAATATTTATTATATATATATGATTTAAAGAATTCTCGGAAAGAACATTGAACGTTTTAACTTAATACATACAAAAAGTACTATGAACAGCAATCATACTATTTGTGAATTAAAACTAAGTATTTATAGGGATTTACATATTCAAAGTAACTAATATACAACCCAGCATTTTTTTCTTAAAATGTACTGTTCCAAGTAAGAAAAATAGCTATTAATAACTTATATTTCGTTTATGTGTGTGTTGCATTTCAGTGTTTCTGTTGTGTCGTTGTTATCTTCTTATATTTGATATGTAGCACTATAGAACCAGGTTCAATCCACCATTTTCTACATTTAAAAATGTCTGTACCAAGTCAGGAATATGACAGTTGTTGTCCATTCGTTTGATGTGTTTTGTCATTTGATATTGCCATTTGATTAGGGTATTTCCGTTTTGAATTTTCCTTGGAGTTCAGTATTTTTGTGATTTAACTTCCCTCAGTTTTAGTTTTTAGCCCGACATTATTTTTTCTAAAACAGTGTTATGTAATTAATAAATATGTGTTCGTTGTTTTTTTTAAATGTAAGTTCGCATTATGTCAAATGCACATCTGTTATAATATTCAAATTATTTTCCAAATAGTTTTAAGCATTGTTGTTTAAAAGCAGTATAAATACATTGCCTGTATTATTCAAATTTTGTTTTAAGTATATAAATCGTCAGTATTATTAGTAAATTGAAATGGTCTTTTCTGTTCTTGAAATGAATACCAGTGTTATAGCTAAACAAGAGATTCTTGTTCACATGTATTCTGTGTATGCCTAGTACCATATAAAATTACATCTAGCCGAATGCGAATGTGAATTAAAACTAAGTATTTATAGAGATTTACATATTCAAAATAACTAATATACAACCCACCATTTTTTTCTTAAAATGTCCTGTTCCAAGTAAGAAAAATAGCTATTAATAACTTATATTTCGTTTATGTGTGTGCTGTATTTCAGTGTTTCTGTTGTGTCGTTGTTCTCTTCTTATATTTGATATGTAGCACTATAGAACCAGGTTCAATCCACCATTTTCTACATTTAAAAATGCCTGTACCAAGTCAGGAATATGACAGTTGTTGTCCATTCGTTTGATGTGTTTTGTCATTTGATATTGCCATTTGATTAGGGTATTTCCGTTTTGAATTTTCCTTGGAGTTCAGTATTTTTGTAATTTAACTTCCCTCAGTTTTAGTTTTTAGCCCGACATTATTTTTTCTAAAACAAAGTTATGTAATTAATAAATATGTGTTCGTTGTTTTTTTAAATGTAAGTTGGCATTATGTCAAAAGCACATCTGTTATAATATTCAAATTATTTTCCAAATAGTTTTAAGCATTGTTGTTTAAAAGCAGTATAAATACATTGCCTGTATTATTCTAATTTTGTTTTAAGTATATAAATCATCAGTATTATTAGTAAATTGAACTGGTCTTTTCTGTTCTTGAAATGAATACCAGTGTTATAGCTAAACAAGAGATTCTTGTTCACACGCATTCTGTGTATGCCTAGTACCATATAAAATTACATCTAGCCGAATGCAAAATTCACATGTACAACTGTTGGGGTGTTATTAACACCTGTGTAGTTAAATAAGATTGCAAGATTCTTGCTTCATAATAAATGTTTAATTCCCATTTGTAAATGAATCATAAAATGTTTATGTTGTACACCTACCACGATTTTGTAAGATGTGACATGGATTTATTGTTCCCCTTTAACCGTTGACACCGTTAAACATTTACATCTTAATGCTGAAAAGAAAGTCCAATGTGTGATACCTATTCAAAGAAACAAAATTTAAAGATGTCATGGTCCTCAATGCTCTTCAATTTCGTACTGTATTTGGCCTTTTAATTTTTTTGTTATTCGAGCGTCACTGATGAGTCTTTTGTAGACGAAACGCGCGTCTGGCGTAATATGAAATTTTAATCCTGGTATCTATGATGAGTTTATATGGAAGCAACAGTACACTAGACTTTGACCTATAATGGTTTACTTTATACCAATTGTGGTTTGGATGGGGAGCTGTTTCATTGACACTCATACCTGATCTTTTTATATCTTTATCTATTTAAAGTCTTTAAAGCCAAATAAATAAGAATGTAAAACTTTTTGTGCCATTAGTTTAAATATATGCTGTTCGAATGCAAGTTTTTAGACTTACGGGTGATGTTAATTGTTAAAACAAATTATGCATTTTCATTCTGCATTTCTTGTTTTTGAAATTTTAATTTCAAATTACGGACTCAACGATCATTCACACAAGCTTGGGAAAATGTTTATCTGGTTATATTACCAACTTGCTTAAGACAGGCAGCCGATATCATCTCGGATTTTGAGGTATATCGATTCACATAAGGTTTTATTGTATTTAAATCACAAAAGCGAAATTTTGAAGAAATGAGAGTATAAAAGTATAAAAGGACCAAAAGAGACCTTACAAGTCATACAAAGAGGTCCATTAGTAGTATTTATTAAGTCACCTTTTTTATCATATTCAACTGTTTGTTGGCAGATGAGATAAATATTTGATAATTTATTGGTCCAACTAATATTCTATCATAATGCAGCTTGGGTTGGATTTTTCGACGCAATTTGACTCGAATCGCTCTTGAATTTGACCGTTGTATGTAATTAAACCCTACATTTCATTGCAGTAAAACATTTATAGGTAATACACATATATTTTGGGTATTTTTAAAGCATCATTGTTTTTATTTGGGGTTTTATAGAATATTTTGTAAACTTGAGGTTACATGGTTACTAAATCTTGTACACATGTGTAAAAGGGAAAACTTTGATTGCTTAAATTCCAATGATGGTTATTTTCGAATAGGCAATGAAATGTAATGTGATTTTTTTTCAATAGTACTTGACAGGATAAAACTTGACTCATGCAAATTATTTCTTTATTTAAAACAAAGATAAATTCTGCAAAATTTTTGAAAAGTGCAAATTAAACAAAGATTAATATGGAAAAATAAATGGTGGTATAACACCATACAGGCTGAACCACAATGTCTTTACTTCAAATTTTACTTTTTTGTTAGATAGCGTTCTTCCCAAAATTCGATGTTTAGTTCTCAATCTGCTGATGAAACATAATTGTACGTTTTGTGTTTCCTGTACCATTTTGTCCATACCATTATTTTAAGGATATGTAAATATAAAAAAAAGAAGATGTGGTATGAATGACAATGAGACAACTCTCCACAAGATACCAAAATGATATAGAACTTAACAACTGTAGGTCACCGTACGTCGGCCCAGAAATAACAATGTAAAACAATTCAAACGAAAATACAAACGGCATAATTTATGTATAAAAAATGAACGAAAAAAAATATGTAACACTTAAACAAACGACAACCACTTAATTACAGGCTCCTGACTTGGGACATGCACATACATACAGAATGTGGTGGGGTCAAACATGTAACCTGGGACAGAGGTATAGCAGTACAACATAAGAACAAACTAAAATGTATAAAAATCAGTAGAAAAAGGTTAAACTCATCAGATGGAAACAAATACAAGTGGACGTGGCCGGGTACTTGTACATCCTTACAACAAAAAGACAATTGGTACAGATCTGAGAGTACTCGTATTTAACTGACAGCTAGTTCAAAGCCTCTAACAACTTATAAAAAAAATCATGCATCTATGGCTTTTTATATGCTGCATATACTTAAAACAACACTTACTAGATTTATAATGTCGCATTCAGATGTTATCCTTGATATGTATATGTTTTATTGCAACTGAATCAAATGGCTTAAGCCAACACATTTCTATCTTTTCGCATGTGCATTCTGCCCTGTTATGACAATACTCACTTCGATGTACTGCATTTATGATTTGTTTGAAAATTTGATATAGTTGTGTGTATATTTTTCCGTAATTACAGACGCACTATAATTAACTTTTATTCATTTTCGAGCAGGGTAATAAAATGAGCTTGTTTTGATTTTAAAAATGATTTTTTTACAAACCCCTTGGATAAAATCAGGAAATCAATAAAAAAAAATTATCTAAGAGTTTTTATAAAATTTATAGTCAACGTAAGGGATTTTATAAAATTACTATTAAGTTCGGTAATTTCACAAAACCCCTGAAATATTTACTGATTTTACAAATTGACTGTAACATTTACACAGGCTCTTATAGATTGTGAAAACCATCATATTTCTTGTTGTACAGTCTACTTCTCAACTGTTCCTTATTTGAAATTAATTGATAATTTTCGATGATCAGCAATGAAACTCTCGGTCTTATGAATCATTATACTAGGCATTTTTGTCGGGTTCGAACTTAAAGCATAAATCAAATCACAGTTCAGTATTTGCGTTTAACGAAAAAGGAAAATTGATGTAGTAAACATGATGTTAGTATCAACGACATGTTCGGAAATTTAATTCATTACAGTACCCGGAGAAAACATTAATACCAAAGAATTATTTTTCTGCCATACGCCACAACAATTTTCACTGAAGTTTATTTATTATCAATAAGATATATAAAGAATGCGACTGAAACAATAATCTTTACTGACTGATGTCATATTCCCATTTGTAAATAATGCCTTGATTTCTTTTTGAATGCTTTATTTTACCACTATCTTTTCAGCTTGAAATAAGATTGGAATCATTTGCGATTGCCTATTTTTGAATTGGAATTATATTGCACAAACGAATGTTTCACTAGAGACATCCAATACAATTACACAGGATCGTAACTTGACATAAAACTCATATGTCAAATAATGTCACATTATGAATTCAGTAAAACCGTCACTCATGGTTAAACTATGTTTCATAAGACATATAAATGCATGCATATATTGGTGATTTTGAATCTGTTCAAAGTTTTGATTCTCTACCCTATACACCACTTTGCCTCAAATTCCCTAATTAATTGGGCATTTAAAAAGTTAGAATGTGAATACATATGTTCAAACTCTTTGAGGTCATTTTTTAGTAGCAACAAACAAAAGAACTATGTCAATTGGACATGCTTTGATACTATATCTGCGCTTGAATTTTTATTTGATAACATTTTTGTTCGCTTTGGAGATTCCGTATATCGTCAAGTTATCGGAAGGCCAATGGGGACTAACTGTGCACCACTTAAAGCGGACCTGTTTTTGCATTGTTATGAGTTACAATTTATGACTTAAATCAGCAAATACCCATCGAAACAACATTTGATACAAAGTTTAACAATACTTTTAGATATTTGGATGATATATTGGCTCTCAATAATGACGACTTCAGTATGTATACTAAAGCAATTTATCCTGTTCAACTTACTTAAGATAAAGCTAATACTAACAATGACCACTGCCTTTTCCTCGATCTTGATATCTATATCATTAACGGGAAGCTTAATACAAATATTTATGGTAAAAGAGATGATTTGTCATTTCCTATCGTTAATTATCCATTTTTTTCCCCTTGTCACCATCTTATTGTGTTTATATATCTCAACTTGTATGATTCGCTCGTGTATGTAACAACGTTTCAGATTTTAACGAGAGAAATTTATGTATTACTGAAAAATTATTACACCAGGGTTTTCGATATCAGAAACTAGTCAAAACATTTACTAAATTTTATCATCGGTATAAAGAAATTATTCGTAAATATCACTCAACATGCAGACATCTTATATGTTCAGGTATTTCACATCCAATCTTTTATGGTAATAATCTTTACAAAGCACAAAATATCAGTATTCTTCTCAAAAGCTAACAAAACCTTTAAACAGACTTATTAAGATAGGATATAGTTACGATACTGTTGTCAGGTCATTAAAGATTGCATATTTTGGCTTTAATATTGATTCACTTATAGGGTCTTTGAATCGCAATTAAGCACATTTATTCTAAAACCAGTTGTTGGCATGACACGGGTTATGTTCTTCTCATATATTTCATGATGGTATACTACTAAACCCCTAACAGAAGGGATAGTGCCTGATATTCATATGATGAATACATAATATTTCAAGCAGTTAAATTGAGGTCTGGAGGCGGCATGTCACTAACTGCTAGTAGTCTGTTGTTTTCTATGTAATATTGTCATTTTGTTTATTTTCTTTTGTTTCATATTCTGACATCGGACTCGGACTTCTCTTAAACAGAGTTTTACTGTGCGTAGTGTTGTGCGTTTGTTTTTTATACATTGGCTAGAGGTATAGGGGAAGGGTTCAGATTTAAAAAAAAACATGTTTGGCCCTGCTGAGCTTTTGCGCCTGTCCCATGTCAGGAGCCCATGGCCTTTGTTAGTCTTGTATGATTTTTAATTTTAGTTTCTTGCGTATAATTCGGAGTTTAGTATGACGTCCACTGTCACTGAACTAGTATACATTTTGTTAAGGGGCCAGGTGAAGGACGCCTCCGGGTGCGAGAGTTTCTCACTACATTGAAGACCAATTGGTGGCCTTCGGCTGTTGTCTGCTCTATGGTCGGGTTGTTGTCGCTGTGACACACTCCCCATTTCCATTCTTAATTTTATCATAAGACAATTAAATTCATATGCATAACAAAATATATAAATTGACTTCAGTCAGGAACCTGATGTTCAGTAGTTGTCGTTGGTTAATGTGATTCATAAGTGTTTTTCGTTTGTCTTTGTTTATATAGATTAGACCGTTAGTTAACCCGTTTGATGGTTTAACAATAAGTCATTTTCATGGGTCCTTTAAAGCTTGCTGTTCGGTGTGAGACGCAAAGGCTCTGTGTTGAAGACAATACTTTCACTTCTAATGGTTGACTTTTACAATATGTGACTTGAATGGAGAGTTGCCTCATGGGCACATATACCACATCTTCTTATATCTATACACTATCATTTTCGTGTACTCAATACATTTGTGAGAATCAAAATGCTAGAAATGTACTTTTTATCGCCTGAATTTCAAAATTCTTATCTAACTTTTCAATAGTTGCCCCTTTCATCAACTAAATATAAATGAGCAAGTCGTGATAGGTGTATTCATATACACGTAACTAGATTATCTTTTTATTTAAGAGATCGTTTTAAAAAAACATCTTTCATCATTTTCATAGCAAAACATGTAAAGTTTTAAAATAAAATGTTGGATTATTTTTTTACATAGACAAATATGTTTATCCGATTTGGAAACAGTTTATGCTCAATTCCGTGAATCAGTAGGTCGAGATACGCTCAGGTCGATTGTGTGTGTGTTGATTAATATGATTTTATTGCACAATTTTATTTAGTAGTCAGCACTTCGGTGTTAACATGAATATCAATTATTTGGTCATTTTTATAAATTTTCTGTTACAGAACATTGCATTTTTCGAGAAAAAGAGGTATTCTTATCCACGGAACAGATTACCGTAGCCGTATTATAATTCAGTACGCCAGGCGCGCGTTTCGTCTACATAAGACTCATCAGTGACGCTCATATCAAAATAGTTATAAAACCAAACAAGTACGAAGTTGAAGAGCATTCAGGACCCCAAAGTCCAAAAGTTGTACCAAATACGGCTAAGGCAATATTTGCCTGGGATAAGAAAATCCTTTGTTTTTCGAAAAATTCAAAGTTTTGTAAACAGGAAATTTATAAAAATGACCACGTAATTGATATTAATGTCAATACTGAAGTGCTGACTACTGGGCTGGTGATACCCTCGGGGACGAAACGTCCGCCAGCAGTGGCATCGACCCAGTTCGTATCTCAGCCATATCCAATGTGAACAAAACAAATTTGGAACGTTTTACCAGATCATGTCAATCAAGCTTTACCTGCATAAATTTTCACCAACCACCATTCCAATATTTAAAGTTTGACAAAAAAAAACATTGAATCAAATATCTATTTTACTTTTAGTATCCTTATTCGTTTAGAGGACTGACCTAACCATACCATAACCGTACTAAACTTTTCTCGAAATGACGATGTTACTGTATATATTCATTTCTGTTGGGTGGACATTGCTTTTTCTTTGTTGTCTTTTTTAAACGGATATGATAAACAAAAAAAGTAGATGTGGTATAATTTCCAATGAGACAACTCTCTGGAAGATACTAAATTACACAGAGTTTAACAACTAACGGTCACCGTACAGCCTTCAACAATGAACAAAGCCCGTACCTTATAGTCAGCTATAAAAAGCTCCAAAATGAAAAATGGTAAAACAATTCAAACGAGAAACCTAAAGGCCTAATTAATGTACTAAACAATGAATGAAAAACAAACAACAACCACTAAATAACTGAGTTCTGACTTGGGAGAGGCACATACAGAATGTGACGGGGTTAAAATCGTTTGAAGACACCTATCTTTCTCTAACTTTGGGCAGCAGAAACAGTACATTTTAAGAACAAACTATAAAGAAAACAGTTGACATAGGTCGAATTCACCAGATGGATACAAATAAAATACATATAAGAGAAACACACTAAATACAGATCTGAGAGTATTCGCAAGTAATGACACTAATTTCAAAGCTAATTACAACCAATTAAAAAACATCATGCAGCTAAGACTGAAACTAAAATGAGCTTTATATGTTTGTTTAGCTTACAAGAGTTGTAGTACTGTCAATATTGTTGTTCTACCAGAACACAGTTTTGTTTCCGTATAGTCACTTGTTTTCTGTCTATACCTACGCGTCATTTTTCATCTGTTATTAAGACTGATACAATTATTCTTGACTTTAAGTAATAATTTTCAACTGATCCCCACACTTGAGATATACTAATTGCCTGGTAATTTTCTTTTTGTTCTTTTTAAAGTATTGTTATTAGGTTACATTTTGAACGGAAAAAAAAATAGTTTCGTACTAAGTAAAAGATGTATCGATCTTAATAAACGAATTTGTGACCTTTTTATAGCGCCTCAGAAGCCTTAAGTCAGATTTAATTAACTGAAGAGAGTATATTTAAAGCAATATAATAAAGTTTATGTATTCATAGGTTTCATTTACTGTTATGCAAAGCTTTTACGAACATTTATAAGATTAATACTTTTCCCTGAAGCACAATATAATATTTTCAAAAACTTACTTCCGTAAAGTAGAGCAAGTCCAACATGTCCATTGTCATATAAGTATTAAAAGAAAAAAAATCCGGATTAATGATATTATATGAGTCAAAAGAGATCCAAGAGTCGCTACGTAAATTCATGTGGAATAATATATTTATCACAGGATTTATTTTTGCAGTTCAAAATAGAACAAAAATGATATCCAAATTAATGTTATATTGATATATAATTAAAAATCATATCGATTATGGGAGTCAAAATTAAACAGTGCAGAACGTGATAAAAACAAACTTGCCTCTCCCACTCATAAACATCAAATAGGAACAGTTTTGTTTTCACTGTTTTAATAATAATAGAACTTCGTCGACATAAAACATAATAATTTTAACAGTATAATAAAAAAAACGCAAAAAGGGGAAAAAGTGAAGAGATAAATTAAAATTATCAGGATTGCTTCTATACGTTTTCTAACTCAGCGATTCAAAGCGGAGATCTGCGGTGTATTCGATTTCTATTCTATTTAAGTATCTAAGTACGTCACTTTTGTATTGGAGAAATTATACGTAAACTTAAGTAGAGGGTCAATGTCGTTTGCAATTGCTGTGAGATTTCAATCAAAAAGGAACGTATTTTAAATGTTGCTTAGTATGGCATTATTTCTATAAAAGAGTAGTGAGTTAACAGTTTGAGAGGAATGATCAGTAACTGAGCCCGCTTCGCAAAATATGCTTTTTTTCTGGCACGAACACAATTTAGAATTGTAGTTTCGACATTTATATCAATATCTATATAAGGCCACACCAATTTAATTTCTTGTTTTACGGATTTTTGGACTCCAAAATTTGGGGCGACCGAGCGATTTGAAAATTTTAATAAAAAAATATTTAATTTGCAAATTTTTGAGGCGAAGCTTGAAAAGTTAAGGCGAGCGATTATTTTTTTTTTTTTTTTTTTGTAGACATAAAATAGTAGGTTTTGACATTTATTAAACTTGATTTATCACTTGTACTTTGACATTTCTTTAATTTATGAAGTATTTTTTCCCTGTTCACCAAGAAATCACTGAATAATTAAATCTTGTCTATGTATGTGTGACTGACAATGAGACAATTCTCCACCCAAGTCATAATCAGTTTGGGAACAACCCCTTCATTTTATAAATATCACTTTTATGAGGGGTCAATATAAGCAGGGACTTTCTATACTAAGTAAGTAAGTATAGAAAGTCCCTGATATACGTTATAATATATTTTTTTGTAAATAAAACACTTTTTAGTACAAAAGGGCTCATATTTTCCCAAAGAACTATATATCTATCTGGTATTAAATGGTCAAAACATGTCCAAGAATTTTGTAATATTGCTGGACTTTTACCATGTTAAGATATTTACTTTAACAGTTCAATATTATTCAAAATAAGTGGAACCCTCTTTTAGAAAAGTGGTTTAAAATATGATGTATTTCTCCTCTTTTTGAGTAAAAAATTCTATGTTTTCAAAGGTTTTTTAGTAGTACAAATTCTTGTTATTTCTATTTTCATTTCTACATCAGTAAAATGACCCCTTAATTGTCTGAGGGAGAGTTGCTCCCAACCTGATAATAACAAACACATGTCAAAGTACGGTCTTTTACACAGGGCTTTGATCCAGACCGTCATCAAACAGCAAGCAATAAATGACCCTAAAATTATTAGTGCACATAATTCGAACAGGAAAACCAACGATCTAATTTATATATTCAAACCGGCAAACGAGAAAATACCAATGAACCGCATCAACAAACGACATCTGCTGAACGACAGGCCCCTGAATCAATCAGGACAGGTGCATAAACATGCAGCGGCTATGGATAGTTTTGTTTCGTCAGCATACAATATAATTGAAGTTGAAGGCGAATCCTTCAGAAGTTCTTTGTACTTTATTCTAATAACGAACATTTTTTGATAGGGAATATGAGTAAGGGGGGAAGAAACCAACGTTTTGTTCTTTACAGGTATTTCCGCTGTTATATATTTATTTCGGAGCATTCCCACTTTGGATAAATTGGTTTCATGCTGAAACAAATATTCTCACAGATATTTACACAGTGTGGTGGGAAGCTTATAGGTTTAAAATCGTTATACCTATACAGGTTTAGACTGTGATTTTACAAACCAATGTTGATATCTTTTTATATCATTTACAAAAAAAACGGTGCAGGAAATGGACATGATTACATTTCCGGTTGCGGGAAGCGGGAATATAAAAAAATAAAAAAAATCTGTTTTGAAAAAAAATATGTGGGGGCGGGTCCGTCGAACAAGGAATTAAATTGGTGTGGCCTAACCTTTCCAGTTATCAGTTTTTTTTTATGGGGTTCGTGTTGCACGGTCATTAGTTATTTTGTGTATAATTGGGATTTTTGTATTTTGTTTTTCATTTTCTTTTAAAGCCATGTCGCTGTCAGTTTATTTTCGATTAATGAATTTGAATGTCCCACTGGTATCTTTCGCCTCTCTTTAAGTTAATGAATGGGTCGAGTAGCACTGTATAACATGATATAAAATCAGTTTGCGTACATCTTCTATTGCGATATTCTTTTAGAAATGTACATCCTTAATGTTTATCAGTATAATTGTTTCGTGTGCTTTAATTTGATGTCTCGATTATGATCGTTATATTTTCGATCTACTAGTTATGTATTCAATCATATTTAACTGTTTTTTAAGCCTTAATTGTTTTGAAATTATAAGCAAGTCCGTATGTAAATCTATGTGATTTAATAAATAGCAATTTGCATTTTTCATCAGATGTACTTTGTTATTGATGTCAAAGTCCTGATATTATGCGTGATCATTAGGATAATGGTGAGGAATAGTTTAATACAGTTAAGTCGGCCTCATATCTTGACTTACATCTTGAAATTGACAATGAGGGTCGGTTGAAAACAAAACTTTACGACAAAAGAGATGATTTCAGCTTTCCAATTGTGAACTTTCCATTTCTAAGTAGCAACATTCCAGCAGCACCTGCATACGGGGTATATATCTCCCAATTGATACGATATTCCCGTGCTTGCATTTCCTATCATGACTGTCTTGATAGAGGGTTGCTGCTCACAAGGAAGCTATTAAACCAAGAGTTCCAAATGGTGAAGTTGAAATCATCCCTTCGTAAATTTTACGGACGCCATCACGAGTTGGTTGACCGTTATGGAATAACCGTTTCACAAATGATATCGGATATATTCCTTACGTCGTAACTACAATCCCCTTCCCTTTCATGAATATGACCTACCGAATTAGACTATTTACCGGATTTGTTATCACATAAGCAACACGACGGGTGCCGCATGTGGAGCAGGATCTGCTTACCTTTCCGGAGCACCTGAGATCATCCCTAGTTTTTTGTTGGGATTCGTGTTGTTCATTCTTTAGTTTTCTATGTTGTGTCGTGTGTGTGGTTGTTTGTTTGTCTTTTTCATTTTTAGCCATGGCGTTGTCAGTTTGTTTTAGATTTATGAGTTTGACTGTCCCTTTGGTATCTTTCGTCCCTCTTTGAAATACTTGGTAAATAACAGGCATCAGTTAGTCCGAGACCACAATTATTTCGTAGTGCATTTCTTTTAGAACATAAATGAAAATTAAAAAAATCCCACCTGCGCTTTCTCAATGAAATTTTTACAGTGTGTTGTACTACTTTTGGGACAAATTATATCAAAATTATAGAAAACTTCATCGGCTCTAACTCAAAATATGGACAATTTTTATGTTCAGGGCGTCTTGAAATCTTTTGACAGCTTCCCAAGTGCTAATTTTTAACCTTTTTCAGCTGGACCAAATCACTACTTTCCTTTAAAATTCTGGACCCAAATTTTTTTACAGTGTAATTTTACCCCCTTACTTGCAATTTGAGGCATTAAACATGGAGAAATAAATTTGGAAGGGGTATAAAAATAAATAGAAGGTAACCCACTGTCGACACTAGGAACTATATTCGTGACAACGAAAATCAAGGGACGACAATTGTGGTCTCGGACCAGTAGTATACCTATGTTCATAATTTTTAAATCCATTCTAATATGACAGCAAGGTATCTTCAATGTTTTTTTAATAAAACAATCAGTTAACTTTAAACTCCAAATGACTAGATAATGGTAGGAAAAGTTAAAGGTAAATTAATTTTCCAATCGGAAATAAATCTTTCTCCTCATGTTATTCAAGATAGTTGATGCAATTTACATTAACCAATTTAAAAACATTAAAGGATAAAAAAACATAGCAATATCCGAATTTGATAGCGAAATAAAAAAATTAAAACATTTTCAAAACACTGTTATTTTCTAACAAAGAAGAGGTCAACAGTTATGTCAATATTTTCAAG
Source organism: Mytilus galloprovincialis (assembly GCA_037788925.1). NCBI lineage: Eukaryota > Metazoa > Mollusca > Bivalvia > Mytilida > Mytilidae > Mytilus > Mytilus galloprovincialis. The sequence continues at coordinate 94,227,713 of CM075333.1, forward strand.
ATTAGAATTAGAAAGGTTTCAAGAAATTGCAATGTCGATCAACGTTAATTTTTCTGACAATTGTTATTTCTTTAACCAGCAAACATGTTTTACTGAGTGAAGAACTATCGCTAATTTGTATTGTTATCGATAGAAAATATAGCATTGTTTGATTATCAAATGATCGGCTTTCCAGTTTCCAGTTTCGAATTTAAAGTTTTGTAATTATTCATTCCAAACTTTGATTTGAAAATTCTTGAAGGTAAAAGTCTCTAGACGGAAATGGTTATCTTATAGTTCGTTTCTGTGTGTGTTGTGTTGTCGTTTGGTTTTTTGTTGTACATTAGTATTTCTGTTGTTTCGTTGTTTTCCTTTTATATTTGATGTGTTTCCCTCAGTTTTAGTTTGTAACCTGGACATGTTTTTTCTTAATCGATTTATGACTTTTGAACAACGGTATACTGTTGCCTTTATTTATACCCCTTGTGGTTGAAAATCCTGGATACAATAGGTATGTTGAGACAAATCAGATGATCAGTGAAGAGTTATCTTTGACAATTGATGTTGTTGTCTTTACAGGCTGTTAGTCGACAATGTTTTTGTCATTACTCTCATCTAATAGATATAAGAAGATGTGGTATAACCGCCAATGAGACAATTCTCCATCAATGCCACATTTTGCAAAAAGATTACTATTATACTTCAAAACTCTTATTATGTGTACCGTCCTCTAACATAACCAACGTCATCGATGAGAGCAATTGTCATTGGTTATGATACCGTCGATGATGATGACATGTAGTCACTGATGACCTATGGTCGATTCTTACTGGAATTTTTATAAATGTCAACATAAATATTCGGGAAGGAATTTATCCTTAACCAAATCTTAGCAATCTTTCGAAGCATTTTCCAAAACTTTAAGTGAAATTTTATTCGTCTTACAAACAAAAACGTATTACAGTCAAATTGAAATAATTATTTTAAAATCTATGAAATAATTATTTTAAAATCTATGAAAGATATAGTTGGTTTTTTTTCTTCTTTAAATTTGATTGAAACCATCTCATCAGCTTGAAAAGAAGTTGTTTATTCTGTTTAAATCAATATATTATATATAATTCGATCGTAAATAGAACACAAATAAATCATGCATTGATGATCTGATTATAGTTAATTTAAATTTCAATTAAATCTAGTTTTCTTTTTTGACATCAATAAATTTCAATCAAGTATCTTGATGACAGTACTATAAATCAAAATTATGTCACGTTGATTATAATTGGTCAACAGACAAAAACTCTAATTAGTTTAAAGCAATTTCTTTACAATCTCAAAGACACAAACAGTAAATGATATATATCTTCTCGTTTATATTTATTGTATAGTTAATTTGAATTCTATAATTCGTCAAAAAAATATATTTCAGAGTCCAAATTGCATGTGTGGTAAATGAAGGCAAATCCTATATTTTTCTATTTTTTTTTACAAAATGAGAAAAACTTTGCCAGATATTTTGTAAAGAATATGTAGGTTAAAATCACAAAAGTGCTGAGATCCGAGGAGAATTCTAATCGGAAAGTCTCTAATGAAATGGCAAAATCAAAAGCTCAAACACAGCAAACGAATGGATAAAAACTGTCATATATGGTAGATTGAACCTGGTTTTATAGCTAGCTAAACTTCTCATTACTTGTATGACAGTCGCATCAAATTCCAATATATTGATAACGATGTGTGAACAAAAGAAAAAGGTAAAATACGAAAAGTGGGTATACAGTAGTCAGCATTGTGTTATAATCTTAATCACTATCAAAACAAAACTAATATTTAACAAAGAAGCACATAAAGCCATATATCAAATTTAACAACATCCTTCATTGCTTTTTTATTTTTGAATTTCATTGATGGATGCTCTCTGCACGTTCCGTTGTTGGATAATTTTTGATTGAGTCAGTCTTTATGACTCTCACTTTTTAAAATAAAATTGAAGTTCTGTATTTTGTTATACTTTTTTTTATTTTTAAGTCACGATTATTATTAAGAATGCTTGCTTTGCGAGTTCAAGTGCTACCATTGGTCAAAAACAAAGTATTCGAAATGGGCGTGACTTTAATCTACCGATAAATGGCGCAACATTGTTATCACAAATGTTGGCTTAATCAGCCAAGGGTGGACAGGAGAGAAGTGGATCATAACCCTTGGCTAGCGAAGATGGTGTTTATCGTGTTTATATTCCAGTTTATAAACCATTTATTTAACGTCAGTTCCCTTGGGTAAAAATCCCTGTATAATAAAAAATAAATATATATTGATTATGTTAAATAAAATATCTTCCAAATTATTGTAAATAAAAGCAACTGTAGTTAATTAAAGTTCAAATCTCGAAATTAAAAGTAACAAGCAAACGCTGAGTAAATTGCATAAACCTCAAAATAAATGATTTAATAGTGCATTCAACATGTAAAACGCATTTTAGATTTGCCCTTGAAGAAAATTAAATGAGGACAGTACAAATATTAAATTAAAAAAAAAACCCTAGTAAATGTAGACTGACTTGGAATTATGGAGTTATCGGTGTAAACAATTGCATCTAGAAATTGCAAATGCAGTCTCAAATGCTGTGAAGTGAACAATCAGCTATACTAAATATATAACGATGGCTGCACATGATTACAAAGAGGAGAATTTCATTATTTAAAAATCTTTCTTCCAAGGATAAGTTTTTATATGAAGTTACATGTTTTTATTTTATACAGGTTAAATAGTTTCAAAGATAACAGTGAATTATCTGTTATGTTTAAGTTATTTTCCTCGCATGTTTGTTACTATTTACATAACATCCTGCGTTTTTGGTACGAATATAATTCTAAACTAACCACCCAGCAACTTTTAAGGCAAAGCTTAGTTTTGCCAAATACTATTGAATACAAGACATAAAAAATGGGAGAAAGTAGTCTTATTTTCAATCGAACACTACATAATTCCCTCACATTCAGTTTTCGTTGACTGTATTTTCAAAGTTTGTTTGTTTTTTTTTTTTTTTTTTTTTTTTTGTTGATTAACTCATTTTTCTCAGACAAAACGTGACAGTCAAGACAAAAACAAAAATGTCAATGAATAAGAAACAGATACATAAAGAGGCAAATGAATCAGAAAGAGTGACATCGCATACATTTATTACATTATATATTTATCATACATATGATCAAAATAAAATATTTTGACTGCAAAATATAGAAATTAATCTGTTATATGGAAATAAAAATTTCACATATCAAATATAAAAAAAAATAAGATTCATAAAAATAGAAATAAAACTTGACGTTGAACAATTTAAAGTGTAAAAACACAATGAAACATGCATATAAAAACCCAGTTCAAATGTCCTCAATCAACCCGCATCTAAATCTTTATGGTATCTAACTTCCTGACAATATTTTTTAAGAATAACTTTAATTAACGTTATCGGAATAAACCCAAACAAAATGCCCATTTAACAATGCTGCTTTAATTGTATTGTATTCAAAAGACTTATACACTGAAATCCTGTTAAAATGGAAGGGCATATGTTGTGGTGTTGATATTTCGGATACGAGCGGAGATAAATATTTTTTTCTGCATAGGGTTTCTGACATCTTTTAACAGATAATCTATTAATTTTGTTATTTATACTTCCTGGTAATGATTTGTGTAAAAAGAAAATAACTAAAATACCGAACTCCAACTGTCATAAGACTGACTTGCTACAAGCATTTCCGTACATTACTTACAAAATAGTGGATTTAATGTGGTTATATAGCTGGCTAATGAAGAGCAACAGTAGTATACTGCTGTTCAAATTAAAGAATTACAGTTATTAGCAATCTTTTCCTGTTCTTGTTGAATAAGAGGTCAAATGGCGACCTAGAGGCAGTTAGTCTTAGTAACACATATTTGCTACGTTGATGCATTGTGTAAGTCTATGGAACTGTCGTGCGAGTGAGGAGTTTAGCCAGCTTTATAACCTTTTGGGGTTCCAATTGGCCTCTTATGACATACCAGGACGACTGTTGTGTTGAAATATTTTTTCGTGGGATTTAAAAAGAAATCAGAATGAAAGTAATCTACAAAATACATCCGAACTCATACGTTAATCAAAATTTACATTGCTATGAACAATCCGAAATACTAAGGATTTTCTACCTCAGAAATAGATTAGTCAAATCTTTCGGAATTTTGAATTCTATAATGTTCTTCAACATCGAATATTATTTGGCCGTTTTAACTTCATTTTTATTCGAGCGTCATTTATGAATCTTTTTCTACAAACACTGGTCTAGTTTTTGATCCCTGTAATTATGATGAGTAATTTCATCATTAGGTATACATAGATTCACTTGATAATTATAAATCCCGAACTCGAACATTGATTGCTGATTACGTTAGGATCGACAACCATTAATAAAGTCGCATGTACTCAATCATCCAGCGTCATGGTTTAGAACAGAGGGAAAAGTTACTAGTACGTGGTATAAAATGAGATGGACTATAATTTTTTTTTAAAGTTATTCAAAACCACGACCTTCTTGTGTTACTTTAAGAAGTTGTTAATGATATATTATATGAACTTGGCGCTGCAGTATTGATTAGAACGGTGTACTCAAACATAGCAACAACTAAAATAACAAAAATGCTCCGAGGAAATTTCAAAAGGAAAGTCCCTGATCAGATGGCAAAATCAAAAGCTCAAACAAAGCAAACGAATGGTCAGCAACTGTCATATTCCTGACTTGGTAACTTTTGATAGCTATTATTTATTTGTGTGTTTCTCTATCCAGTATGTTCTCCGATTTATTTGTATTGTAGTCCTGTCCTGCAATGTTGTCATTTTAATATCATATTTGATATTGCCATAAAATCGGGAGTTTTGGCTAGCCACAAAACCAGGTTCAACCCACCATTTTTTTCCTAAAATGTCCTGTACTAATTCTGGAAAATGGCGATAGTTATATTATAGTTCGTTTCTGTGTGTGTTGCATTTTAGTTTTGTTTTTCTGTTGTGTCGTTGTTCTCCTCTTACATTTGATGTGTTTCCTCAGTTTAAGTGTGTAACCCGGATTCGTTTTTTCTCAATCGATTTATGAATTTTGCGTATACTACTGTTGCTTTTTATTTGGAACAGCCCTTTTTTATGTGGAAAATGGTGGATTAAACTTGATTTTAAAGATAGTTACACCTCTAACTTGTATGACAGTCGCATAAAATTCCATTATATTGACAACGATGTGTGAACAAAACAAACAGACATATTAGGTATAAATGATTAAAATATGAGTACAGAAGTCAACATTGTGTTATTGATACATGTGATACATGTGTGTGCTGTCACAACTGAATTTGAGATCAAAGTTGGATTTGTAAGGGTTTTGCTCTCTCAATCTTTCAAAAGTTAGCTTAAATCTAGATGTATTTTTACAACATTAAACCGTTATAAATCGATTGGAAAGATGTCTTTTCCCATTAGAATCGAACTAATTCTTAAATAAAACGATTCTGTACAGTGCAATTAAACTGTATAATAAAGTATAATGAGGAAACAAATGAAACTCTAATTCTTTAAACGGTGTTGGTCAGATATTGGATTCTCAGTTGAATATAATTACCAAATTATCTTGATGAGATGTAATTAATACCGTGTCCCAAGTTGGTACTTTAATAGTAAACAAAAAATAGTAACAACCGCATTTTGTATGTTTCGAATTATAATCAATCGTTTATTTTACACATTGAATTCGACATACCGGTTCATATTTTATTTCTTGTCTTATCATTGTCGAAATTCTATTTACAATTTGTTTAAGAAAGCTATGTGTACTTTTATTTTTTGTTTGTTGAGTTGTTGTCTGTTTGACCCACTACTCGTGCCCTGTTTTTTATTTATACTATTCATTTGAAAAAACATCTTGACTTAACTGTGTGATAAACCTTACCAAGTACTCTCAATGCACCGAGATGAAGAAGCAAAGTACATGTTAATATGACAGTAAAAAGCAAACAGCTATAAGAAATAATACATACTGCATCGCAGTCGTGCTTTTATAGACCGACTTTTCTGGGATATGCGAGAAAATAGAGATATTAAGAAAATAATGCCAAATGGAATCTTATTGTGAAATATGAGAACATCTAGCTCTTGAATGAACCGTTTTAAAGAAAATAAATATTTGATACTCAGTTTTCTTGTTCTTCGAATGATTAACACTAATCAAGACATGGTCATTGACATGTAATTTAATTTTCTTAGATAAAATTAGGAAGTTAAAACAAGAGGCTCTCAAGAGCCTGAGTCGCACATCTGGCATTTGTTTGCTTAAATCTTTCATCAATGATTATTTTTGCTTGTCAATATATTTAAGTTTATCATATAAGGATAAACTGTTTTAATAAAAGTTTAACTCCATTTTCCGGAATCAATCCTAATTGATTCTTAATTTAATCACATCAATAATACGTCATTTCGTGACGTCATTCATGCGTTATCAAACAAGTGCAAAACTGCCAACATAGCTAACGAAAATTTAAACAGCAGCAACATGAAGTCACCAAAACGACAAAGAAAGCCTAGGGGGATGACAGGATAATCACTAAATAAAAAGAAGAAAACACAAGGGACCCTACCAGAACAATCAGAATGCACGGACCAGGAGACGGTACCATTCCAGTCTGATCCAGGCAGTATTTCTGTGGCCAGTGGCAGTGGCAGTGACCAACCTGAAATAGACCAGACCCCATTACCAAGCCAAAACCCAGACCTAGACAACATATAGCTTCATCCGGTATGTTTAACAATACAACAGGTTTAAGTGATTATAATAGGGGTTATTCACAGGGTCTTAATTTAGAGATAGTACATGAAAGTGTAACACCAGTGTACACATCAAGTGTGTTTGACTCTGTAGGTGCCCATATACCGGTTAAAATTAAGGAAAAGATTTGGGCCGGTGAATATATTGATTTAAATATTTTACTTAAATCTGCAAAAGATTTAGCCACAGACTCCCAGTTAAATGGCGATCTTTCAGTAAAAGGGGGTTATTAACTATAACTCCACAAAAACAGAGCACCATTACAAATTTGCACGTATGGACATCTGCATTCATCATCTTTATGGATATAGTTCTAGAAAAATGGCCCAATAAAGGTCAAGAGTTACTGAAATACATGTTTAACGTTCGACTAGCTTCATCTAGAGGGTATGGCTCAGGTTGGGCTATATATGATGAACAATACCGTCTTCGTAAGGCAAGATGTCCACAATCGTCTTGGGCAGAGCTAGACATGGAGCTTTGGGTTATGTACGTCTCTACTACTCCAAGATTTGCTTATTCAGATACTAATTCTTTTGGGGTCATAAGGGATCACAGTATGTCCAAAATACTAAACCAGAACAAGTTCAAAGACCCACGGCAGCGTGCAAGGGTTACAACTTTGGTAGATGTACTTATGGGGCAGCATGTAAATTTGAACATAAATGTTTCAGGTGCTCTGGAAACCACCCTATTGGGGCCTGCAAAAAGAGGTAAGGATTACGAGTTGTACTCTTTAGGATACTCCCCTATTTGTGTGAATGAAGTAGAAGAATCTTTAAAATTTTATCCGTCTAAAGTAATAGCAAACGAACTAGTACATGGTCTTCGATTTGGTTTTAAATTACAATATTGTGGTTCACGTTTACCTGTTAATGCAGACAATTCAAAAAGTGTGACTATTCATGCAGATCTTGTTAGAGAAAAAATAAATAAAGAGATTACTCTAGGTAGAATGGCCGGTCCTTTTGACCACCCACCTTTGCCAACTCTACGCATTTCTCCTATATTTTTGGCCGAAAAGAAGAACGGAGTTTACCGTTTAATTCATAATCTTTCCTATCCCCTACATAACTCTGTGAATGACTTTATAGATGAGAAATATTGCTCTGTGCAGTATTCGGGAATTGACGACGCTGTTCGTTTGGTACAAAATATAGGAATAGCCGGAAAACTTTCAAAGTCCGACGTTAAAAGTGCATTTCGGTTATTAAGGGTTTCACCTTCAGATTTTGACCAGCTGGGTTTCATTTTTGATGGTAAATATTATTTTGATCGTTGTTTACCACAGGGAGCCTCAATCAGCTGTTCGCTGTTTGAAAAGTTCTCAACAGCGCTTCATTATGTTACGGAACTTACCAGTGAAAATTCAAATATACTTCACACCTAGACGACTTCCTTTTTGGAGGTGAAGCAAATAGTACAACTTGTCAGGAAACGCTTGGAACATTCAAGAAGATTTGTTCAGATTGGGGGGGTTCCATTAGCCGAAGACAAAACTGTTCAACCCACAGAAATTTTGACCTTTTTAGGCATTGAATTTGATACCTTAAAAATGGAAATGAGGCTCCCTGGGGAAAAACTGACCAATTTAAAACAAACTTTGCAGCTGTTTCTTCATTCAAAAAAGGTAACCTTGCGCCAGTTACAGTCCCTGATCGGTTTGTTAAACTTTGCATGCCAAGTTATCGCCCCTGGAAGGGCTTTTTGTCGAAGATTGATTGATGCTACTTGTAACATAAGAAAAGCACACCACAGGGTACGGGTATCATGTAATATGCGCGAGGACATTAAAGTTTGGACCTCTTTTTTAGATCAATATAATGGAGTTACGGTCATGATTGATAGTTTATGGACTTCCAACGATATGCTTGAATTGTTTACAGACAGTGCAGGGGGTCAAAACAAAGGTTTTGGCATTTACTTTCAAGGAAAACGGGCACAAAGTTGTTGGCCAAAAGAATGGGCAGAACATGATTTATGGAAGGACATTACTTACTTGGAACTTTTCCCAGTTGTCATATCACTTCATATATGGGGAGTGTACATCTTAAAAACAAACGAATCATTTTCTATGTGGATAATCAGGCCGTTGTTACTATCATAAACAAGAGAACTTCTAAGTCGAATAGAGTTATGTCCCTTATCAGGAATCTAGTTTTTTCCACATTAAAATATAATATTGTTTTAAAAGCAGAACACATTCCTGGTAAAATAAATACCATAGCCGATTCATTATCCCGTTGTGATTTTCAGCGTTTCAGAAACCTTTGCTCAGAAGCAGATCAGTACAGAACAGCAATTCCAGACCACCTTTGGACATTCTTTGTTGATTATTATATTTATCTTTGAAAACAAAAGGAGCCGGTTTTACATTTCACACATACTACTATGGTAAAGAAAGGGTTTGATTGCACATGAGACATAATTAAGAAGAAAGCAAAAAAATTGGTTGATCGCCCATGAGACATGTATATAATATGAAGCAGTTCGGATCTTTGATTAAATATCAATTAGTGGCTTTAAATTGCATTTAAATGTTCGTTGTATCTGTCATATTTTCTTCAAAAGCAAATAAATGCATTTTACCCGTATGTTCCATTTTAGCGATAGTGTCTATGTTTCTTGACATACAATGAAATAAAATACAAAATGCATACCAGATTTATTTTAGAAGATTTTTAAAGTTAAAAAATATAAACAATTTATGTAAATTTCTCCATAAAGGGCAATAACTCATTTAGGGATCAATTTAAAATTTTGGTCATCACACTTTTTTGTGGATCCTACTTTGCTGAAAATTGTTGCTGTTAACAGTTTATCTTTATCTTCAATAATATTCAAGATAATATCCAAAAACTACCAAATTTCCTTAAAACTACTAATTAAGTGGCAGCAACCCAACAATGGGTTGTTCAGTTTGTCTTAGATCTTGACCTTTTGAACATTTTAACCCATGTCAAATTACCTCTAAATGCTTTAGTTTCTGAGATTTAAGCAAAAAACTGCATTTGATCCCTATGTTATATTTTAGCCATGCCGGCCATGTTTGTCGGTGAATCAAAACTTCGGATACAATTTATAAACTAGACACCCTAAGGAACATTTAGTTATAGTTTGAAGGTATTTGGCCCAGTTGTTTCCGAGGAGAAGATTTTTGAAATAGTTTACGATAGACGACAGACATCGGATGAAGAAGGATGCCAAGTGATGACACAAGCTCATATGCGACCCTTTGGCCTCCGGTGAGCTAAAAAATTAAGTCAACGCAGCATGGAACAATCTTAAACTGCTAGTCGAGGAAAATCAGACAACACAAATGTCAATGGTAATTACTTAAGACTTCAAGCTAAACGAACCCAACAAAAGCCAACGGTTATAAATAAACTCATCATAGATACAAGGACTATATTTAATATATACGCAAGCGCGCGTTTCGTCTACAAAAGACTCATCAGTGACGCTCGAATCCAAAAAGTTGAAGCGCAGGTGCATTGAAAAGTTTAGCAGTTCCACTAATAGCGAGTGAAATTCGGTGATGTTTATCATGAGGGAAAGGCTGATACAGCATTGTGGCTACTATTTTAAAGTGGAACATATCTGTGGTATCTAATATGATGTAGCGGTCAAACAAGTCATGATGGTGTCCAATAAAATTTTGAAGGTATGCCTTTTATTGTATCACAGGGAAACTTTGGTTTGATAGCACAAATACTTTATCGGCTGACTGGCGAAAAGAAATATAGCTATTTTATGGTCTTTCTACCATCCGAAAAACCCTTGACCGTAGATGACTTGAAGTTAGACTAAACTGCCGCCCCTATATAATTCCTGTGGCAGACACAATCGTTAAATTTGCTGGTCGAACGACTATTCTGGTATAAATATAAAGATCTGAGACAGTGAAAACCTGTCAGTTATGAATTCAGACAAAGACACATTGCAACATGTCTTGGGCGTGTTTGTTAAACATATATAGTGTTTGTTTCAATCTAACTAAAATTTTACCCTATTTTCAAATAATGCATGTACATACTGAATAATTGGCCGGATTTGACGAGGTTAACCAGTTTATAGTATGATGATATCGGACTAATAATCGAACTTGCGTATGAAATGTAAATACATAATTTGTGTAATCGACTGCTACAACAGTTTCAAATCCAGATCCCTGAAATTTCACGATGCCATGTTGAAGTTGTGCATCTGATATTTTGGAATTGATGAAAAATTTGCCCTATTTATCTGAACTTGATAAAGTCATTTGCTAAGAAAGATTTTGTATTAACAACCTCTAGGTCTGTTATCACTACATGGTGCCTTCTTTTTTGTGTTTAAAAGAAACTTCCCATTTTATATTTATGAATACCAAGGGTGAGGCTTGTATCGGGTATATTGGGATATGGGATATACGCCATTTTAATTTTAGGGATATGGGATATTTGTCCTAAAAGTAAATGGGATGTGGGATATTGATGCATTATAAGGATATTTAATTTTTAACATGAAAAAAATAAAGTGGAATTTAAAAGTTGAGTACAGAAATATTTACATCTCACTTGATAAAATAATTGCCCCAAAAAGTTTAATATTAAAGGTCATTTTAGTGCTTTGTTGATTTTAATTGAGTTTAGGGTCGTTTTATTTAAAAGTCAGCCAAACCCAAGTGAAAAGTATTGATATATTTTCGATATTGATATGGTCATATGTACTGATAATTTTCAAAGTATTTGTTTTGCTTTCCATACTTCGTTCCTTATTGTTAATTTCCCTTTTTTTGATGGTGATGTTCCTTTGGCACTATCTTACGGTGTTTGTATATCACAACACCTCCGCTATGCCCGTGTCTGTTGTAAAGTTTTGGATTTTAATGAACCAAATCTATGTACTACTGGTAAATTATTAAGTCAGGGATTTCTTTACCACAAATCACTTAAAATCTTTACTAAATTCTAGATTTGGTTTGAAGTTTGGTTCTACCTGTAGAAAACTTATTTCAAACGGGTTAGCACATCCTCATTTTTACGGAGATGTTGTTTACCGTGCCATTGGATGCTGAATGTGTAATGATTGATAATTTAGTCTCAGATGCATTACTTTTTATTAGTTGTAATTGGCTTTGAACTAGCTGTCAGTAACTGCAAGTACTCCCGGATTTGTACTTAGTGTCTTTTTGTTGATGGGATGTACAAGTACTCGGCCACGTCCACTCTCTGTTTTTGTTAGATGTATTTCTATTTGTATCCATCTGATGAGTTAAGCCTTATTGTTGTCAATGTTTTTATTTGTTTTCATGCTTTATATGATTACAGGATATTTTCTAGTGTTTTACCTCTTATTTTTTACCTGGCGAGGATCTTCAGAGGTCTCCACGTTTCACAGATTGCTCTGATGTGCAACGGCTGTTTTGCCAGACAAGCTGGGGCCGAGGGACGTCAGAGCACGTCCCATATCATAAAGTAGATATTTCGCGGCATAAACTATGTTAATAACAAATAATTACTAAATAATCAATGTAAATTAATATATTTTCTTTCTATTACTGGTGTTGTCAGGAAGGAAATTAAAAAAAAAAGAAACAAAAATATTGGGATCTATGTAATTCATAAAGTTCAAGATCACAGAGTCAAATGTTGTGTTATTTCTTTGTAAAACAAGGGCTGAGCAAATTTGCCTGCTGTAAAAATATTGCAACAGTTAAGTGTAATGTAGGTACATTAGCAGAAAGCTTTCTTGTGTTAAATTTTGAGTTATTAAACTTGCATGCTAAATATCCACTTTTTGATATGGACGCGCTTACGTCCCACAGTCTCAGCTTGTCTTGCAAAACAGCCGTTGGATGTCAGGGCAATCTCGGACAAGAGACAGGGTTGAGTCCTTCTGTTCTTTCCAACATAGGTTAAAGTGTAGGATGAAGTTTCTTATCAATGAAAGAAGAATGCTATCAAAATGAAATTTTACATATGCATCACGGTTTGACAATTAAAAATAAAGTCTGAAATTAGACTCCTTACACTAAATTTATCGTTTAAGATCACATAAAAAGAGATTGTTATACAAGTCTCTAAGATGGAACACTTCATCTTTTGGACACATATATTCTTATTTAACACTGGAAGTATGTACTGTAAATTTCCTTTAACACAGTTTGTTTTCCCAGTCAAAATTGTTGACGTTGTGATGATGAGGAAAAAATGGGCTTGGGAATGAATTTATAATGATTTTTTGGGATATTTCAAAATAGTTTTAGGGATATGGGATATGGGATAAAAACTTAATGGGATATGGGATAAAAATTTAATGGGATATGGGATATTGATACCCCCCAAACAAGCCTCAAGGGTATGTCAAACAACTTATCGTCCTTTTCCAAAAAAAAAAGTTCATCAGAAGGTTCAAAGACCTTGTTGCTAGATATTCCGCATCAACTTCACAAATAATACACAAGGGTCTTGAAGAAGATTCTTGGTACTGACGTTGTTTATCATCTTAATAAGGTGTTACAGGAATTCCTTTATTTGTATTTGTGAATAATACTTTTACTGTTTAGTCTGTTTTTGGTTGTATCCATTTGAAGCGGCTCTATACTTATACATCCTGCATTGTTCTATTGTTTTATGATAGTTTTTGTATTCTTGTCTTTCATTTTTGCTAATATGCTTTGTCTATATGATTAGAATGAGGTAAATCTTAATAAAAGCAGATAATTTAATATAATATAACAATGTTTAGTACCTATTTAATAAGTATAACCCATTCCTCTTTCTATTTAGTGTGTTCTTGTGTTGTGCTGTTGGATCACTGCAACAGGTTAAGGGAGAGGATTGCATGTTTATTGACAGTTTACTTGTTGGGTCCTTATTTAAGTGTGGCTTTGTTGCTTAGTAGTGTTTTCAACCCAAATGTTAAACTCCCAGTATGTGAATCAGACAGAGTTTGGTCTAAGTTACCTTGCCGATTTGGAGAAGATAATTGAATGTGAATACATTGACAGATAACAAATGACTATAAAAGGCCAGGATGCTTTTTGGTCTAGCAATCAAATACCTCCAGGGTTTTGGATAATGATTGGACTTACTGTCTTGAACAGGACTTTAGTCTTGCTTATGGGATATATATCAGGCCTATTAACCCTTGGCTTGCAACATTCTTAATTATACCTAGTGAATTACAACTGTGATGATGAAGGGAAGTTACCTATCAGTGGCAAATATTACATGCATATAAAAACAAGAACATGTAATGTGATGTGAATATCAACCCTGATTTGAACTAGACAGACATGCTCTAATAGAATTATAATGTCATTCACAAACAGACAGTGTGCTGATAGAAATGTCAACCATCCTACACTGTTCCGACTCTTGAGCCTGTTAAAATGTTTAAACTCCTTGGATTTGTTTGCACCTGTCCTTAGTCAGGAACCTGTTGTTTAGAGGTTGTAGTTTGTTGATGTGGTTCATAAGTGCTTTTTGGTTTTTTTTTTGTAGATAAGACTGTTGGTTTTCCTGTTTGAATGGTTAATCACTAGTAATTTTGGGGCCCTTTATAGCTTGTTATTTGATGTGAACCAAGGCTCCTTGTTGAAGGCTATATTTTGACCTATAATGGTTTACTTTTTTTTCAAATTGTGACTTGGATGGAGAGAGGTCTCTTTTGGCACTCTTACCACATCTTCTTAAATCTATTTGCTCTTACTCCTGAATGTTTTCACAACTTTTTTTTACTTGGCTAGTGTTCTAAGTAACAACCTTCCAAATTGGAGCTAGCACACTAACACTGAGGCAGTACCTTAGAAAGAGAAACAATCATGTGAAAATAATTGAATGTTTTTGGAAGTGAACAAAATTGTGTTTTACACAAACACACAATACCAATGAAGTATCTTATAAAACATCAAAAACAAAAATATTACATGTTTAAACATTTATTTACAAAATAATGTGTTGTATGAAACAAGAAATAAAACCATTCAAACAAATGTTCATATTTGTTTTCAATGTATAAAAATTCACTGAAAATTATCAACTAATGAATTAAACTGTCTTCATTTCAATTAGCAATTGTAAAACTTAAGTCTATTAAAATGAAAATGATTGGCTTATAAAATGAAAATGTTATCAGATGAAAATGATGAAGTGTTCATGACATGATCTTTCAGTCAATACTTATTCTGTGACATAAAAACAGGCTAAATCAAAATTCTGATCTGACAACTTAGCATGATTTCAAAATACTATCTATCAGCTGCATTATAAAAATGTGAGTCGTATATGTCCTGAGATTGCTCATTTCTTCCATTTTTCCTGGTGTGTATACTTTGTCATGGGTTTACCACTTTGTCCACATGTACCAACACCAACTTTACCATTTACATGATCTGGTGTGGCAAATATACTCTTCTTTACTTTACCTTTATTTGTCTTGGAAAATGTCTGGAAAAAATACAAAAAAAAAGTTATAAACATGTTTGAAATATCAAGAATTTAATGAGCTACATATATATTGGTGTTTTTGTATATTGATCAACAATCTCAAAAATAAATTACAATATGTATAGGTATCATTAATAATTATTTATTAATGTGTGCTTTAAATTCTAACACCAAGGACTTGGAAGTCTGCTAAATTCTGTGGACAATTTGATGATGTGCTTTAGTTATTGAAACCTAGAGCAAAATGGCAGACAGCTAATGTATCTAAATATGTAAGGGTTCTACTGGAAATTAGCTTGTTTACATGGATACTTTATTTCGCATTAACCCCTTTATAGTCATTTTCGCAACAATTTAATTGTGCGATTTTCTAATTAACTTAATAAAGTTTAATTAGGAAAGATCCACATGTAACGTATTCGAGACAATTTATATTTGCATCACTTCTCAACTCACGAAATAATAAATCACACGCGAAAATAAGTTGGTTTACAGTAGTTTCTTATTTTCAAGCAGCCCTCATCTCCTCTCTGTTTTGCTAAAAACATCCCAAAATATACGGAAATATCTTTTCTGAAACCATTTTTACAGCATTATTTTTAGGAGATAACTGTATTGTATTTTAAGCTCCAACAACATCAATTGGGGATTTGATGGTCGCAAATTAAGTTTGCTGGCGACGCGTTAGCGGAGACGGTAAACGGGTATTTGCGAACATCAAATCCCAAATTGATGCCGTTGGAGCTTAAAATACAATATTGTTATCTCCATTCTAATGAAACTGACAGAAAACAACGTTAAAACATGTATTTAAAATCTGTCATATGCCGTCTGCACTTGCGCGTACGTCCCATAGCATCAATTGTTAATTTATGCCATGTAAGAAAGTGACGTTATCCAATCAAAATAAACGTAACAAACGTTCAACAAACGTTGTTTCATTAGAATGTGATTTTGAATAGTTTTTACAATAATTCAGGAATGCTTATCAGCAAGTGATGGTGCTGGCCCTTTTTTTATTCGGAATTCTAAAATAGATATTTCTGCTCCATCCAAACATTTAATTCAAGTACAACCATGACGAACTTTAAACTACCTTCTGTCCATATTATGTTCCTGCAATAACTGACTTACTTTGGCATTAAAATCTAGCCATTTGTTTTTCTCTGTTTCCCTTTCTTCTTCCTGAGCCTTTAACCTCTGCGCCTTTTTCTGTGTTTTCTTTTTCTTGTATTCTCTCTGTTCTGCTATCTTATCTCGTCTGAAAATAAATTTGTACATTCTTTAGCTACTCTACTTAATGGATTGAACTGCAGCACAAATATCTTCCTTCCAGATTCCAAATATATTTTCTATTAATATTTGTCCTGCGATGTCCAGTGGCAAAACTGATGAATAGACAATAACATCTACATAGTCCAACCAATATGTGTTTAATTCTATACCGGCGTCACACATCAGCGTATAGCTCCAACGTACGCCGGGTATGATGAAAAATTATGTACGCTGCCAATAGGCTAGTAATTTTGGATGCATTCAACCTGTCAATCATATCTGTAGTGTGTGAACAAGCTTCAAGCATGTATTGGGCATTCAAGAAGCGTACCCAAGCGTTTATCAGGCATTCAAGAAAAGTATGTTGGCGTTCAAGAAACGTATGTTGGCGTATGCCTGGCATGTCTAACGTAGATGGAATGCACGCTACAAAGGAAAAAAGTTTTTTGAATGTATTTGAGACGTGTCCCAGACGTATCTTGGACGTTCTATTATGGGATGTTTGTTACAAACATACCCGCATATGTTTTAGTTCAAGTCGAACGATATTAAATAAAACGTGCCCTAAACGTGTCTCAAACTTATTTCTAGCGCGTTAAACACGCTTGAAGTGTATGTATTACGTGCGTGTAGCGTACAGATATATGCTCGACACACGCTTGAGCTGGATGAAAATTCTCGAGTTGTAGCGCTCACCAAATGTATACCTTTGTATTTCGATGTACTTCAAACTTAAGCAATGTGCGTTTAACGATTGATTAGCGTTCCTCTGGCGTGCAACTAACGTATACCAACTTTGGTCAATTTTCTCTGTATGTTATTGTGCACGCCAGTCTACAGCCAATGTGTGACGCTGGAATTAAGTAAATTGACTAATTTATAATAATGTAATAAACTTACTTTGATTTGTGTTTGTCATCAGATGAACCTGGTACTGCATTAGGGTCAATGGGCTTCAATATTGTAACCTGTAAACAAAATAAAGGATTGATTGATGGCTACTTAATGTCCAGCATTATAACATGTTAATGAGGTATACAAATGATAAATTTACCCTTCTTACTATACTGACAAGCTATTACATTGTCCCAGTTTAGGGGAGAGTTGGGATCCCACTAATATGTTTAATCTGCCACATTCTGCAAGTATGTGCCTGTCCCATCATACCCAATATTTTATAAGTAAAGATTTCTGAACATGTAAGCTCACAAGGTGCTAGTCTGCAAGTAGAGATATCACCATTTTCAGACAAATTATTCTGACTCTCAGCGGCCTAGACACATTAATACCAAACAATGTGTTGATTTTATGCTTTTGATAGGTGTTTTTTTTTATTCTGAAAGACATTTTTGCAGGTGTGTGATTGTTTTTATTAGAACACTGTACATCACATTTATATACTGTAATTATAAATTGCTTGATTTTTAAAACACATCTGACCAATTGATGAACTGTCTGTTTATTTTTTATTTTGGATACATTCTTCAACAAGACAAGAACTTATGACCAAAAATTAAATTCTTGATTTGTAGCTCACTGCATTTTCTGTGTTAAATAATATGTTGTAATAATGTATGAATTCTACTTATGTGTAAAGTAATTATTATTTCCTAAATCTGGTTCACTTTATGGACTTTGTATACCTACTACTTTAAAACTTGTATATCTATCTTTTTACAACGATGGAAGTTTTTAATGACCTTGACTGGCTATACATATAAAAAAAAAGAAGATGCGGTATGATTGCCAATGAGACAACTCTCAAAAAGAGACCAAAATGACACAGAAATTAACAACTATAGGTTACCATACAGCCTTGCACGGTCTGTATCTTTTTAAATCAAATATGCACACTTTATAACGAGCTATTAGTATGGTAGTTACAATAGGATTTGTGTTCCTGATTACAATTTTAATCATTTTTTTGTTTAGTTTACTGCAGATTTTTTTTTCTATTTGCCACTGAAATAAAATGAATTTTGCAGTTGTGAGCATCAAATTTTGGTCTGTTAAGGTGGTACCTAACACTACAGGGAGATAACTCTGTAAGATCAGTTAAAAATTTTATTAATATTGTGTTGAAGGGAATATTAAGCTTATCAATGATCAAAATTAGTGTTTGTCAAACTGCTATATATAACCAGCGTAATTTTTTGGATAAAATGGTTGGTCCAAATTTTTTGAAATTTTTATATATTTTTGTCAAAGGGTCGAAGTAAATACTTTGTCAAAATTTTATGAAAATTAAACGAGCCAAATTATTTTAGTGAAGGTGTTGGGTACCACCTTAACACGTCGCTGAAGCTTTTGCCAGTAATAGGGTTAGATTTGTATAACATTCCAAACTTGTGTCACCTGGTAAAATTAAATTCTGTGGACCATAAAAATATATTTTTTTCTTACAGCCTACTCTCGTCTGAAAAAAAAGCACAGGAGAGAGGAATCAAACAAATTTTAAATGATGCCCTCTTTTACACAGGGTATATGAATTTTGCAAGAAGATAATTTGCCGTACATTGGTGACTTCTGTGTTGCCCCAGCTATCAAAAGTTACAGTGCAAGTTCCATCCTCTAGAATCTCATCTATCTTACTGCCATAGTATCTGAAACAATAAAGGTTAGAATATATAACCAGATGCTCCGCAGGGCACAGCTTTATACGACCGCAGAGGTTGAACCCTGAACGGTTGGGGCAAGTATGGACACAACATTCAAGCTGGATTCAGCTCTAAATTTGGATTGTGATTAAATAGTTGACACAGCATAGGTTTCTGACACAGAATGAATGTGGTCTAATGAACTTAAAATATTTTTTTTGCCATTGAGCAATTCACTATGCTGTTGAATATTAATCTCTCAAAAAAATGTTTGAAGAAATTTTCTTTATATTTATGAAATCTGAAATGAGAAAAATTTAACCCCCCCCCCCTTTTTTTCACATCCCCCTTTGTCTTTTTCCAAAACTGATCTCAATTCAAATTTCTAATGGAGTTTGCAACAATAACTACTCATTTAAATACATCATAAAATCAGGGTTTTCAATAAGTTTTGAAGTAACTGATTGAAGTTGAAAAGTAGCAGATCAAGCGAGGGGTCCAGGCCGGGGGCCTGGTCAGGTCGAGGGCGAAGTTCCTGGGTTTTAAGGAAAAGGAGATAGGTCAAATTAATCAAAAATAACTTGTAATGTTGGCATTTTTTTCAATGCTGTACCTTTGATGAGTTACCAGAAAGCATAAAAAAGTTTTGAAAATGTGTAGTACAAGGATTAAATCATAAATTTCAATCCTCTTGGTTCAGTGTTTTTTCCTGCAAGACACTGACTGTGTCTGTCACAAGAAAACATATTATTATATTTCATGAATAAATATTATAATTTAACATAGGCTACACTCATACATCATACCATATTTGCATTTTGACTGAGATGTTTTTATGTGTAACAGTATAAATATTTACATTCTAATTTATATTTTTTTATGACTATCAATGAGAAACATTCATGGCTTAGCTCCACTGAAAATAAAAAATCTACCCATGTATTTTGAGGGACAAAAGTTATCATGCTTAACAGGCTCTGTCTATTTTTGGAATAGGATTTTGTTGGTTTATCATTCTACAATTTTGTTTAACTGCAAGTTTCCTCCTGTTTTTAGCTCCTATCAATGTTTCCACTGCTTTTGGTATAACATTAGATTTTTTTAGACTATCCATATCAGGACCATTTATACAAACATGCATAATTTTCATACAGGCTTGGAGCATTTTATTAGATAATCGATTTCTAAGTATCTACAATTTTTTTCTTTTATTTATTTAAAAAGAAGGGCCACTGGGCAGGTATACAAATCTGAAAACTTTTTCTTTATTGACTGGTTACAAAATTTCGTTATTACTACAAATGCATACATTTTTCAGTACAAAAGCTTATAGTACTTTGCAGCATCTATTTTACCGGAAATTCAATTTTATTAACCAATCAGAAATGCCGTTATATATCTCTCTAGATTGTCCTAAAGTGACCAACGATCTAAAACTAAAAGTACGATTTATATTTTTTTGACATCAGAAAAACAACCGATGGGGATTTGATTATAAACAACCATTTCAATCGGCAATCGGTTCTTAATGAATACGCTGCTTGCTATTGCCCAATACTGTGCAATTGAAAATATTTGCTATTGCACAATACTGTGCAATTGAAGATTTCTTGCTATTGCGCAATACTGTGAAAATTTCTTGCTATTGCACAATACTGTGCAATTGAAGATTTCTTGCTATTGCTGAATACTGTGCAATTGAAAATGTCTTGCTATTGCACAATACTTAATATAATAATTTTGGATCCTGATTTGAACGAAATTGAAAACTGGGCCCATAATCAAAAATCTAAGTACATGTTTAGATTCAGCATATCAAAAAAGCCCAAGAATTCAATTTTTGTTAAAATCAAACTTAGTTTAATTTTGGACCCTTTGGACTTTAATGTAGACCAATTTGAAAATGGGACCAAAAATTAGGAATCTACATACACAGTTACCTTCGGCATATCAAAGAACCCCAATTATTCAATTTTTGAACAAATCAAACAAAGTTCAATTTTGGACCCTTTGGGCCCCTTATTCCTAAACTGTTGGGACCTCAACTCCCAAAATCAATCCCAACCTTCCTTTTGTGGTCATAAACCTTGTGTTTAAATTTCATTGATTTCTATTCACTTAAACTAAAGTTATTGTGCGAAAACCAAGAATAATGCTTATTTAGGCCCTTTCTGGGCCCCTAATTCCTAAACTGTTGGAACCAAAACTCTCAAAATCAATCCCAACCTTCCTTTTGTGGTCATAAACCTTGTGTCAAATTTCATAGATTTCTATTCACTTAAACTAAAGTTATAGTGCGAAAACCAAGAAAATGCTTATTTGGGCCCTTTTTGGCCCCTAATTCCTAAAATGTTGGGACCAAAACTTTTAAAATTAATCCCAACCTTCCTATTGTGGTCATAAACCTTGTGTTAAAATTTCATAGATTTCTATTCACTTTTACTAAAGTTAGAGTGCGAAAACTAAAAGTATTCGGATGACGACGACGCAGACGACGACGCCAACGTGATACCAATATACGACCAAAACATTTTCAATTTTTGCGGTCGTATAAAAAGCAAGAGTTGACCTATAATCTATCTAATTCAATCCATTGCCAGCAATCGTCAGTCTTTTTCAGTCACCATTTACTTTCAATATGTTGAAAACATTTCAGATCGATTTTTTTACTTGCATTTATATTCCAATCAGCCTTGATGTTTACAACTTAACACCCCTTAAATGATTCTGTGAAATAGAGGCTCTGAAATGTATGGTGTTGCTCACTTAAAATATATAAAATGAACATATAGACCATGCTGTCACAGAGTTTATAAATGACTAAGTGTAATGGAGTGACTTACTGTCCGTCTTCTGACCAGATAGCCATACATGGATCACCTGACTTCCAATTATAGGACGATACATCTGGTGCGTCAGATTTGAGTACTTCTGTTGCCTCAGGAGGTAGTTTGGTACCAATCAGGTCCACAGTCAGATCTATAACTTCCTGTTAAATATACAAATACAGCGTATTTGAGTAAAAAGGAATATAACACTCATAATGATAAATAACTTGCTTTTTTCACACAATATTAGGACATATGGATGAATACAAATTTGTGAAAAAAAACTTGCACATAGTTTTATATTACATGTAATATTAGCTATATAGAGCCATCATAAATTCATAGTTTTAATATGCAAATAACACTTTTGTCCCCAATACGTCCACAAATACTGAATGTTTTTGTGCATAGAACATTTCATGCATGTACCAAATCAGATATCACATCTCTAAAACTTGTCGTCAAATACAAATATGGATCATCTCTGATGAATGATTCCCAATATGTTTTATATAGGTATTGTCCACTCTGAGGGTATTTTTTAGCTTATATTTGTGAACATGTGTGAAAGCCTTATCATGCTTCCTTTTTCTAAGTCATTTGTGCCAGACTCGTTTCTGTTTAATAACAATCACAGAATATAGTTTTTAAAATGCTTATGCTAATAGTAATAATAAATTAAAATTTTACAAATTTATTTTTTACCCTTTAATTTTTTGTCTTATTTCAGTTGATGATAAAAAAAAATCAAAGAATCAATTAAGCTTTCTTTCATAATCCTGAAACTGACTAAAAAAGATATCCTGAATCAATTTTTACCACTTTGACAGCCTGTATATATCTATTTGGTGTGTGTGTCTTTGTTACTTACGATCCAAACTTATTCTTGCAATACATTTGTACAGCTGAGCTGTTGTGTCTTGTCTAGAAAATATAAATCTATACACACATTAACACTGACAGTTGTTGTAATGCTTGGACATTTTCAACTTTTACATTTCTATTATGTTTTATGATATTTTTCACTTATTTTTGTTCATACAGGTATTTAGTTTTTCTTCAATCAAAATATTTTTCATGTTAATACAAATTAATTCCTGAAATTTAAGAATACATAAATATTCAAATATATTAAATTATTTTTTTTTTAATTTCATCTAACATGTCTAATGTATTAATTCAAGTAAAAAGCGCATCTCTTACTATACAATAGATGTCAGTATAACAACCCACCTGTAAATCATTCTTGAGCTTCAATAGATCTTCATTATCTGGATCTGTAGTTAATGATGCTTCAACCTAGAAAACAAAACAGATTAAACCTAATACAATGTAATACACATGTATTATGCAAATCTTCATTTCTTACCAATAAGTACGACACAATGGTACATGTATATTCAATTAAATCCCTATCCATTAAAGTGCCTTTATATCTATGACAAATAGCGCCCTAAAAGAGTCAATAGTCCTCTGCACAAAGGGTCTTAAAATGTAGCCAATCGCACTAAGATCCCCCTCTGAGCAAAAATTACCCTGCCCGTTTCACAAGCTGTAGGAAACACTAATGTCACTATGAATACAATATATTTAGGTGTGTAAGTTGGTATTTTAATATGTTTGTTGGTATTCAGCAGTGTCTGATGGTGTTTGTTGGCGAAAAGTCTACCGCATAAAATGTAGCCAATTGCGCTTCTGTGAGAAAAAAAAATACCCTGCCCTTTTTAAAGCTGTAAGAAACACAATAAGACAGGATCAAAACTGTCAGCCAACAAACAATTTAGAAACATCATTAAGCATACGATCTGCGAGGAAAATCTCTTTCCTCTGGAGACGGCCAAATCAGAATATCATTCCGGACACAGAATAATTTTCAAACGTGATCATGCAAAAAAAATATCCGAGAACTCGGCCTACCAGGCAACATCGTACATTTATTGGTAACACTTAGTTTTAATTTATTTAAATATAAAATATGTAAGAAATGAATGTGTTTTTTATGCATTTTAAAGCCTAATTACCTGTTGTAATTGCAGTTTGTACGTAGACAAATTTGTTTGTAAATCGTCGGCCATTGTTCAAGATGCCGGAAATGAACATTATAATTTTTGAACCAGTACGGCAAAATAAATTCCGTGTAAAAAAAAAAAAACAGTTAACTATGAAGCTAATCTTCCATGGTGTCCTTACACAGACACTTGTCTCAGAATATTTTTTTTATTATACATACCTTAATACAACCAGAGACATATAATACAATAATATAATTGTATTATATGTCTCTGATACAACATTAAGGTATAAAGAAAAAAACTCTGAGACAAGTGCCTGTCGGTGTCCTAAACGTAATAAAATTACAGAAATGTACATATCTACAAAATGTATGTACATATACAAAGTTGAAAGTTCTCAGTGTCCAAAAGATTTATTCATGACAATACCCACTATTTATTAGCTCACATTTACAATAAATGTTTAAGACATGATGCACTGTGACAGAATATAAGTTCTCCCATAATATTTGTTCCAAAGAACTTTTAGTATATGTCAAAAGTTCTATTGGGAACTTTCCTTATATAATATTTTATCCAATGCTATAAGAAAATTTCCTTCACAAAGGATAAAATATTACATAAAGAAAGTTCCCAATAGAACTTTTGTCATACGCTAAAAGTTCTTTGGAATATAATTATGGACAATGTTTTATATAAGTTCCAAAAATATTTGTTATATTATAAAAGTTCCAGGAAAATTTTTATATTTAAAAAAGCTCCAGGAATATTTGTTATATTATAAAAGTTCTAGGAATATTTGTTATATTCTAAAGATAATTAAAGTTCTAGGAATATTTGTTATATTATAAAAGTTCCAGGCATATTGGAATATTGGCTATATTATAAAGGTTCCAGGAATAGTTATCATAATTATTAGATAATTAGATTAGATAGAAATATTTATTTTATGATCAAAGTTCTAGAATTATATATACTACAATATCCAAAATTATTTCTAGTACAAATGTATGGAAGTAAATTTCCAATAATAAAGTACAGGCATTTTCATCTGAATTTTGTGGCCAACTTCATGCTTGACTAATGTATAAGTTAAACTTTCTAAATTGGTACTAATGGACTATTTAGTTTAGTTAGTCACAGTGGAGCGTGCAGTAATAAAAAAAATAAAAATATATATTCGTACCTTGTCTAGAATAAGAGCCAACATTCAAATACGTAAAAAAAAATTGTATTCCTCAGACTCCATTCTTTGTATGTACTACATGAACAGGTAAATGTCATGTGAGGTGTACATTAATTAAGATCTAATCAGGTATAAAAAATCAAATTACACTCTTTTTTTAAAGGAACAAATATTATGAAACCATATGATGTTTTAGTTCCAGGAAAATATCTTATGAAGGTGGAATTAATATTATGTAATGTTTGTTCTCAAGAACTTCTGTTATACAAAGTTTTGTTCCAGGGGGAACAAGTATTATGCGGAACAAATATATGTTCACGGCACAACTGTGCCAATTAGTCATAAATGGACTTTATAGATAATATACAATAAAATTGACAATTGTACAAATTCAAAGTTGCTTTTAAAGACATAAGAACTCACTAAATTAAATTAACCTGTTGAGCCATTTTTATTTAATGTCAAAAATACGTATCACTAGACTGACAGTTGTTGAGAAAAATTCTGATTAGATGGGTAACATGAAGTATAGCTCAGTATTTTTTCCGCCTTTCAGACACCAGATCTTCAATACATGTGACCATCATGTGTTTTTTTTTTTTTTTTTTTTTTTTTGTCATTTTAATTACAAACCAGCAAGTTAAAACAGGAACATATATATGTTAGGTATACTGTTCCCAGGTTAAAATTATCATGGTTCTTTTATAAAATGGCTGTTCAAAATCCATTTATTCAATATTCTATTGACAATTCTGTTTATACATCCTTGATACAAAGAGATGAAAACAGTCTTAAATTTTTGCATTTAATCCTAAATTTTGAAAACTGCATTTTATTTTCAAAAAAAAAAAAAAATGCCCTTTGTAGAAAGTGTACATTTTATCGTTATGCACCATAAATTACCGTAAACATCATTTGACGAGATTTTTTTACTGTTATTCATCATGAAGGTACCCCCTTTACTACCCTCTATCAATCTATTATAAGCTGATTGTAATCAAATTATTTTTCAAGATACCATACAAGTTCATACAAGGAACATGTTATTATTGGTATCTTAAAATATTCAAAGTAAAACAAAATGTCTTCTAAAAACATGATGCCTCTGTATTTATTTATTTTATCATGAAGTTACCAGATTTCTTTTCAGTGAAATTGATATGAAAAAAAAAATAATTCTGCAGCACCCATATCCGGCACATTTCTTTTTTTTTATTTCCTATCAATAAATTGACTTGGTTTATACAAGAACGAAATTTAAGGATGTAAAAGTTTTCGAACGAAAATTATGATTAATGAATTTTACTTGTCCTTTTAGTTTTGGTCTAGTAACATTGTTTATTGACAAACCATCCCCTGTTTAACCTTATAAGTCGCTTGAACCAATTCGCAAAGGATTAAATTTTAAAACGGCTTATATGCATATTATCAGATTTTTTAAAAATGTACCGTGTGGTATAACTATAATGTAGAGGAATGTGAATTCTATATTTTCTGTTATGATATTACACGTTATTTGTCAAGTTTTCATACTTCTTGTATTATATCATTTTAAAAGAACCACAGCGGACACAAGAGGTAACTTAAATCAGTTAGTGTATTATTTTTTTTCAAACAATAGGCGTTTTCAAAAGAAATGTATGCCGTAGTAGTAACTTGTTAACTTAGCCAGGGCAAAATATAACCCGAAAACACGTAATAATTTGATGGAAAAAACTGAGGTAAAAACACATGCAATATGGAGACTAAATGTTTTAGTGTTTTACGTTTTGTTGTTTTAATTGTATGTGTATTTGTGTCTTTTATATATTTATAAACGCATTTCCAAAAATAAACAAATTTCGTCTTTTAAGTATGGATGCTACTAATGGCACATGCTTTTTGTAAGATTTTTCCTGTTTTTATAATTTGAATGAAGCACTCCAACAACAAGAAACAATGTTTACGAAAGCTCGATTTCAGTATCCACTGGGCTTCATGCCTTGCTTACTGTGACTACAAGCATTATTTCCTACGATGTTCCTAATTTTATACTCCCTCTTCTCCGTTCATTCGTTCGTTTGTCATTCTGTCTCTTTTAATTGGCGTATGTTCCACATCTCAATTCATAATAGCCTGCAATCAAAAGAAACAAATACATACACACATAAATAAAGCGTATTTGTTTTGTTTACATTGTTTTGAACTTGTTATATAGCAGCGTTTGTGTACCATTTTCTTTAAAGTTTAAAACAATAAGAACTATCAATGTTTAGAATGCTTGGTTTTGCCAGTTAATTAGAGACTTTCCGTTTTGAATTTTCCTCGGAGTTTATTATTTTTACTATTTTATTTTTTCTGTAGATGTTGTGTTTGTCCTAGATAGATCCGGCAGCATATATTACGAAGATTTTTACGAAGCTGTTGACTTTCTTTACAATGTTACTAAATGGTTGACAATTGGATCATCCACTGACGAACTTCAAATTTCTGTGATCACATTTTCAAATACAGTTACAGAAGAATTTGATTTGAATGACTATACATCAAAAACTGATCTCCTGGATGCCATTGAAACAGTAAAATCGAGATCACCAGGAGGACAAACATACACACACGATGCTCTCGACTTGTGTTACAGTTCATCTTTTACGTCAGGTCATGGTTCTCGAAGCGGTGTGCCAAAAGCTGTGGTTGTTTTAACAGATGGAATATCAACCGAAACGGCAGAAACGAGTACACAAGCCAGAATACTACAAAATGCTGGGATTGAAGTGTATGCCATTGGCATTGGTTCAGTTGTTACTTCATCGATGACAGAACTAGAATCTATTGCTTCAGATCCAGACTCTTACTATGTTAATACAGTTGGAACATTCTCAAATTTGTGTTTACTTGTACCAGAATTGGTGGTAAAGCTAGGTATTTATTTTTAGACGGGAATTTTCAACATAACATTTATCTCCTTTGTCTTTCTGTGATATAGTGTAACAACGCTTATTTTCTATTGTATATACTGGTATGAAACTGCCAGGGACAAATAAAATCTAAACATCGTCGGTGTTGTGATCAATTCATTTTCTTCGTTAGTTAGTTATCTTTTCTTGTCTCGTCTTTCAGTATTTTTTTCAAATATACCAACTCTTGCAAAACATTTCAAGACAACAAACAAAACATTTTAGTAAGTAACTTTGGCCAAAATTGAAAACTTGCGTTTGGACATGCACAATTGATATTAAAACAAGTTTGCTACGCCGTAGCGAAATGTTTCCATGCTGCATGTATGAACGAAACAAAGTCGAGCCTCAAATTGAAAAAGCGGCATGCATTCTCCTGCAATTTATTTTTTATTAATACCGTATTCATTTGATTTGTAGACAGTAACGTACTAGAATCAGCAGTAGATAAATGTGGGGTGTTTAATACCAGCAGTACTGAAGAAGACACAAGCGGGACAGGTATATATATATTTATACTGCACTCGTTCTATTTGAACAGTCAAAATGCGTTGACCGTATATTTCTATGTCATATACAGTCACTGACCTAATATCACTTTTCCTCATGAATATTTAAATAGAAATTGTCGAAATTATGTTTAATTATACTGCACTCGTTCTATTTGAGCAGTCAAAATGCGTTGACCGTATATTTCTATGTCATATACAGTCACTGACCTGATATCACTTTTCCTCATGAATATTTAAATAGAAATTGTCGAAATTATGTTTAATTATTCATACGATCTCTTCAACCTGTTCTTGTTTTCAATGTAAACAACGATGCGTTTAACGACTCAACTTGTTTCTTTTGCAATTTTCGGGAAAACATATTTCACTTTTTAATATTTTTTTGTTTGCAACCTATAAATCATTGTTTTATGTTTATTGTTGATATTTTAGTCTGCAACGAATTAGTTCACCATTGATTGCGGTAATGATGTACATTTCATCGTGTTTTATATTTCTCCGTCTGTGTGATATGAGGCGTTTTTAAAGGGGGATTTTTCCCAATGTTTGAATAAAAAAAATAACATTAACACAATAAACAACAATTGAAAATGTTTTTTTTTAGATTGCAGTATAAAGACAATAATAGAGCACTGACTTGACATATCAACGATATAAGGATTCGGCCCGAAACGGGGAAAATGCTCGGCACAGCCTCGCATTTCCCCGTTTCTAAGCCTCATCCTTATATCGTTGATATGTCAAGTCAATGCACTATTATTGTCTATTTATTCATACGACCTCTTCAACCTGTTCTTGTTTTCAATGTAAACAACGATGCGTTTAACGACTCAAACTTGTTTCTTTTGCAATTTTCGGGAAAAAATATTTCATTTTTAATATTTTTTTGTTTGCAACCTATAAATCATTATGTTTTATGTTTATTGTTGATATTTTAGTCTGCAACGAATTAGTTCACCATTGATTGCGGTAATGATGTACATTTCATCGTGTTTTATATTTCTCCGTCTGTGTGATATGAGGCGTTTTTAAAGGGGGATTTTTCCCAATGTTTGAATAAAAAAAATAACATTAACACAATAAACAACAATTGAAAATGTTTTTTTTTTAGATTGCAGTATAAAGACAATAATAGTGCATTGACTTGAAACGGGGAAAATGCTCGACAGCCGAGCATTTTCCCCGTTTCGGGCCTCATCCTTATATCGTTGATATGTCAAGTCAATGCACTATTATTGTCTATTTATTCATACGACCTCTTCAACCTGTTCTTGTTTTCAATGTAAACAACGATGCGTTTAACGACTCAAACTTGTTTCTTTTGCAATTTTCGGGAAAAAATATTTCATTTTTAATATTTTTTTGTTTGCAACCTATAAATCATTATGTTTTATGTTTATTGTTGATATTTTAGTCTGCAACGAATTCGTTCACCATTGATTGCGGTAATGATGTACATTTCATCGTGTTTTATATTTCTCCGTCTGTGTGATATGAGGCCTTTTTAAAGGGGGATTTTTCCCAATATTTAAATGAAAAAAATAACATTAACATAATAAACAACAATTGAAAATGTTTTTTTTTTTTTAGATTGCAGTATAAAGACAATAATAGTGCATTGACTTGACATATCAACGATATAAGGATTCGGCCCGAAACGGGGAAATGCGAGGCTGTGCCGAGGCTGTGCTCGGCACAGCCTCGCATTTCCCCGTTTCTAAGCCTCATCCTTATATCGTTGATATATCAAGTCAATGCACAATTATTGTCTATATATTCAATCCAATATGTTGATATTGGTTAACATGCAGTTTCTTTATATTCAAAACATAACACTGTCCTTAAATTTGATGCACCGGATATGTTTTGCTTCTTTCATTTTTGTCGTACTTTCAACTTTTTTTTTTTTTGGTTTAAGTCAGATTTCTATCATAAAATTGTTCCTGCAGACCGTAATTCTGTGTGTTTGTTTATTCCAGACTGGCTAAAATTATTATGGGGAGGTCGAGATCTCACAACAGATGTTGAACTCCGTCTAAGTTTTGGGTCAGTCAAAGTCAGGAACCTCTGGTTTTGTAAGTCTTGTTTGTTTTTCAATGTTGGTTCATTTATAGGTTTTGGCGTTTTGTGTGCCGTTCATTTCGCTGAACTAGTAATTACATTATTGCAAAAGGTCCAGCTGAAACCTACCTTTTGGTGCGGGATTTTCTCGCTGGGTTGAAGACTCGTTGGTGGCCTTAGGCTCAGTGTTTCAACTTTTAGGTCGGGTTATTGATTCTATGACACATTCATCGTTTCTATTCTCAATTACATTTAACAAAAAAAAATAGTGTTTGTTATTAAAATATCAGAAGTAAGATAAGAAAAAATCATCTCGTTTAATTTTCAGATAACACCCCCGTATACATTGCTGCAGTATCTGGGGTAGCAGCTACAGCAGCCATTATTGGTGGGATTGGTGTTGGTGTAACTAAAGCTTTAACGGCCATGTAAGTCTTATAACCATATATCTAAAGCTTTAACGGCCATGTAAGTCTTATAACCATATAACTTTTACTGAAAAATAAGTCATGGAGTTAAAAATTCACATTAATATATTATAAGGGATTTGACATATCTTTCTTTCTCTCTCGCTCTCTCTCTCACAAACATAATGTACAAACTAAAAGCACACAATTTTGGCAAGATATAAATTTTAAACATTTTTTATAAAAGTTTTCACAGGCTGAACATATTCTTTATATCCCTTACCTCTAACGCAGGTAAGCGGTGCAATATGACGGAATATATATACTTTGATATTTCCCGGTCTTCTTTTATTTAGGAAGATGAGTGCAAAGATACCAACAATGTTATCAGCCGTCGGGATGTACAATCAAGCACCACTGGGCCCAGCGAAGGCGAAATTTACTACAAAGTTTATACAGTCTGGGATACCCTTTTCAGGACAAACAATACCATCAAAGGCACCAGCACAAACCTTCTCTCCTAGGTCGATTGCATCTATAACTTTTCTCGATTGAAAGATCACGTCACCTGTGAATATATTTCAAAGTTGTGAAGATTAATCCATGGATCTCCGCGTTTTAACCTATCATGCTCATAGTGTAAATCGATGTTCAAATGGAACTTCTTTCCGTTCGTCTGTTCGTCATATGAAGCATTGGTGAATTGTAGATGTTCCCTTTCTGTTTTTTTTTTTAAATTCAGATTTTACGTTTCCGAGTTATGGGATTTTATTCATATACAAAATGTGGATTGGACATTTTTCCAGTTTTCTGACTATAGCTAAAATGCTTTGAGCAATTTTCTTTAACTTTGATGAATTGTTTATGTATTGACATAAGTTCCCTTTTGATTTATAAATTTCTGATTCCCTGACGAGCGTATCCCGCACTCTTGGCGTACAGCTCTTTGTTGATGAATGTTTTGAGTATCCTTGTGTGGAAGGTGTTACAACGACTATGAAGGATCAGTCGATATGTGGAAAACAAACAACCAATAACGCTAATTGAAAGCACTTGTTTGTTTTGAAATATCTTGTTGATTTGTCAGTTTTGACGTCTTGATAAGACCACTCACTTGTATGTTTAGGGGATATTCAATTGTTGTTCGTTTTATGGGGGGGGGGGGGGGGGGGGGGGGGGGGGGGAAGGGGCTTGAGATTTTTTTTTACTTTTGTATATAAAAATATCTATCTCCTGATATTGGATGGGACGAATATGTATTGGTATTCGATCTTGGGCACTGTAGTATGTTGCTGTAACCAGTGTTTATGTGCTTTCTTGATTTAGTTAAAAGTTTAATTGTTATCACTTTTACGTTTATAGAAAAAAGATTTTCTAAAAAAAAAGCATTTAAAGTTACCAATTAGTGAGTACTTATTGTTACGCCATGTCCGATAACGAAACTGACCACAGATTAACAACATTGTAAAATTTTATAAATTCGTATATTTTAAAATCGGAAATATTTATCACTAGAGTATTGTTGCTAAAAACTAAAATCATAAAAATACTGACCTCTGAGGAAAATTCAAAACAGATAGTCTCTTATCAAATGGAAAAATGAAAAGCTCAAACACATCAAACGAATGGATAACAACTGTCATATTTCTGACATGGTACAGGCCTGGTTTTATAGCTAGCTAAACCTCTCACTTGTATGACAGTCGCATAAAATTCCATTTTATTGACAACGTTGTGTGAACAAAACATACAGACACAATAGATAAAATGTCAAAAAAGGGGTACAGAAGTCAACATTTGTTATAATATCTAGCATGCTCCTTATTATTATACTGTTACCTATTGCTTGACAATGACCTAATAATCGATATTCGTGTAATGATCATTCATTAGAATCAATGTATGAAAAGGTCAACTGACATTCTAAATATGGACTTGATTGATGTCCATAAAGTTCCCGTTTCAGAATTTTAAGGATGTACAGTGGGAAATTTCGTTATACGTACACCAAAATCAAAATCATGTTTACCATTGGTTAAATATCCAATGTCGATAACGTTATATATATGTGTTAATCATAATCATAAAGGTTTTGATGTAAGCTTTTGAAAATATTGTCGAAGGAGTATTCATTCGCAGCGACCAGTTCCATGATGTATTAGAAAAAGGCTAGTCACACAGTTGTTATCATTTGTAGATCTTGATTTGCTAGTTACTGAGTTTGTCTCTATACTGTTGATTGGAATAGTATACAATTTTCTCTAATTCTTTAATCTGTCAGAACCCATTGTATCCCTGCGAATGTGAGAAATAAAATGTTTTTGATAGGCAATAACTGAAAAGGAGAAGGTTGGGTATTTCGGTCATGTTGACTCAATTTTGGTTTAAAAAAACAGTTGGCAGATCTTTACATTATGAATATTTCAGTCGTGTCCGGTCTGTTCTATCCATAACGATAATACCGGTATACAATAATTTCAATTTACCCCATGCTCTTTTTTCATTGGGTCCATGTTTGATGGCCGCCAGTTTCATAACCATTTTTTAACAAGATACTTAAAGTATGATTGTGGACACGTTTTGGTGCAAATGACCGTTTATGGTTTCAAACTAGATAATATGTTTGTTAAAGTATACGGATGATATACAGAGTCACTTACTGACATATTATAGTGGTGGCAAACTGTTACACTGGCCCTTTGAACAGGGTAAGCCAATACATAAAATGACACGGTTGTACATCACGATAACTAGTGTACATCTTTGAGATATTCAAATATTTGTGTTCTTTCTAAAAATAAGAGGAATTTTTTTCCAGTCTTTGGTTTTTATAGGTCAATTCATTTTGCTTTTTTAAATCTGGTATGAAAAGTTACATACTTTAACTAAAATAATATTCAGGTTTTTAAATGATCTTTATTCAAAAATTGGGGGCAAAAAAAGGGGAAAAACTAGTTTTTTCTGGTGAAAGGTATGTACGACATTGCTGATTATAGTATCAAATGCTCTGTAAGATGTGTCCTTGAGCCATAAAACCATTACTGTATTCAGATTGCTTTGCCTTATTCCTACCACTGAATGTAATTAAAAATAACATCAAGTAAACTTTGTAATAAAATGTGAATTGAATTGGCACAGATCTTTTTATTAAGATTATGTTTTTAACTTTTATGATAGGTCTTTTGTAGGGCTTTTCCAAGTTATTTAGTTTACACGTTCTCAATAATTATTTGTAATCTGTAAAAAGAAGAGAATCTAATTGAAAATACTGAATTTCTACGGCTTTTAAAATTCATGTTTTGCTGATCTGAATTTAAAACAGTATTTACAAAATAATTTAGCATGCAGTTTTATTATAGTAACCTTAAATAAAGGAAGAAAAAAGTGAAAAGGAATAAAAAAAAATAATCATCTAATGAAATCTATTGAAACAACTTTTAGTTGATATTCATATACACTTTGTTTCCTTTGAACGAATTGAAGATCATCTAAAGGAATAAATTAATGAAAATAAATTCCATTGACAAGTTTGTGACAGATAAAGACGACATATTTTTACAATTTGTTCAGTAATTACATGAAATAGATTCATAAAGTAGATTTTGTTGCTAGTTATACCTATTGAAGAAGGTGTCACTACCCCTGACCATTGACCTTAAAATATTTAGTTTTCGTGCGTATTTTATTCAAATCTCAAGTTTTACTTAGAACCATTGATCTCAGTTTGACCTTTGAATAAAGATCGTATAAAAACTTGAATATTATATTCTGTACAAAACTGCTCTATTCAACATTGAGATTCTTCTTTATCGAGTTAAAAGGATTCGGACCTGAATTCTTGACCACAAATCGATAAAATGATAGCTGTTAAATGCCCAGTGGCAAATATTGCATAAATAATCAAAGGAATATCATGTTTAATATGATTAGAATATTGATATAAAATAGTTTGTTAGTATGATTTTCAATGATACAGCTTACCATTATATATAGAAGGACAACGATGCTAACTTTAGGTCTTGTTTCAACAACAGCAAAACCGCATATTGTATACCACAACCACTGGATTAAAGGCTTCTGGTTTCTGACTGGCACATACAAATAAATTTGGCAGAGTTAACCATATTTGTAACTGCTTTACCTTCCCCTAACCGTCTACGTAGACAGTGGTGAAACAGTACAACAAAAGTCTTAACTGTAATAAACATTAGACAAATCGAGATATGGGCTCAGATATGGCTTGCTTGTTATTTGATAGTAAAATGCAAATGTTGAATTAAAGAAAAAATAATCTTTGTAAACTATACAAACGTTTCAAAGTCAATATATAGACCATGACTGCGAGGAAATGGTCAAATAATCTTCATGGAAGTAGGATGTGCCATAGCAAATGCTAATACAATCGCATACCAAATATCATTGACTTACCATCAGTGATACAACTTTTAACCAGATGCTCCACAGGGCGCAGCTTTATACGACCGCAGAGGTGGAACCCTGAACAGTTGGGGCAAGTATGGACACAACATTAAAGATTGATACAGCTCTGAATTTGGATTGTGATCAAAATTTTTACATACTATGGGTTTCTTACACAAAACAAATGTCAATATCTTACAAATCTATTGCACAATATTTGCAATTAAAGATTTATCCTTCAAACTTTTCAAAAATTTGACATTTGAGAAGTTTGGAAAAAATATTGAAAACTACTACCACCCTCCTTTTTTTCAATTAGTCAAAAACCTGACCTTTTTTATACATAATTTACAAGTAGTGTAAGTGAGGTAAATTTGAACATACCAAACATTGTATGTTAAATGTTCTTGAATTACATCCCTTACACTGCTTTTAAATTGTCTTAATGGGTTGTCCATTGAGCAGAAAAACCTAGTTTTTCCCCTTTTTTTGCCCCAATTCCAAAACATTTTGAGCCATAACCCCCCAAAGTCAATACTTACTATCCCTTCATTGTTTTGGAAACTTGTGGTATCATTTCAGAGAGATTCATACACTTAAACACAAGTTATTTGTTTGAAAACTACAAAAAATGCTTATTTTGGGCCCTCTTTTTGGCCCCTAATTTCTAAACTATTTAGACCATAACCCCCAAAATCAATACTAACTATCCCTTCATAGTATGGAAACTTGTGGTATAATTTCAGAGAGATTCATACACTAAAACACAAGTTTTTTTGTTTGAAAACTACAAAAATGCTTATTTTGGGGCCCTTTTTGGCCCTTAATTCCAAAAATATTGGGACATTTACCCACAAATTCAATCCCAACCTTCCTTTAGTGGTATTAAACCTTCTGGTGAAAATTTATAAAGATTTATTTACCAAAACTAAAGTTATTGTCCGGAAACTAAATGCGTCTTCGGACAACAACGCAGACGATTGATATCATTATACGACGCAAAAATTATTTTGCGGTCGTATAAAAACTGATAGAATCACAAACTTTAACATGTAAAATAGGCAGAGAAGCAGCAAATACCAACTTTAAAGTCTTTCGACCATGCCAGGGTTCAAACCCACAACCTATCTCACTTAAGGCAAAGATGCTCCCACAATACCACCAGGCTGTTTTTAAATTGATAAGAAGGTAGACTCAGCCAATGAAAAAAATTAAAAAAAAACTTGCCAACCTATTTGTAGTAGCTGAAACCAGCTGAAAAGACACACCGAGTCTGACCTTTAACCTGCTAGTTAAACAGTATGCAGGAAGACATCTCTTCTTCCAAGACACATTATACTTGTCATTGAGACAACCAGTTTTTATGGTGAGTGCTGGCAGTGAAGCACCAATACCTGTTTGTTTCATAAAAAAAACTCCTACACTCAAAATAAGGCACCAACTGTTCTTCTTGTTTTTAGCTCACCTGGCCCGAAGGGCCAAGTGAGCTTTTCCCATCACTTTGCGTCCGTCGTCCGTCGTCGTCCGTCGTCGTTGTTAACTTTTACAAAAATCTTCTCCTCTGAAACTACTGGGCCAAATTAAACCAAACTTGGCCACAATCATCATTGGGGTATCTAGTTTAAAACAAAATGTGTCCAGTGACACGGCCAACCAACCAAGATGGCCGCCATGGCTAAAAATAGAACATAGGGGTAAAATGCAGTTTTTGGCTTATAACTCAAAAACCAAAGCATTTAGAGCAAATCTGACATAGGGTAAAATTGTTTATCAGGTCAAGATATATCTGTCCTGAAATTTTCAGATGAATTGGGCAACCCATTGTTGGGTTGCTGCCCCTGAATTGGTAATTTTAAGGAAATTTTGCTGTTATTGGTTATTATCTTGAATATTATTATAGATAAACTGTAAACAGCAATAATGTTCAGCAAAGTAAGATTTACAAATAAGTCAACATGACCGAAATGGTCAGTTGACCCCTTTAGGAGTTTTTGCCCTTTATAGTCAATTTTTAACCATTTTTCGTAAATCTTGATAATCTTTTAGAAAAATCTTCTCCTCTGAAACAACTGGGCCAAATTAAACCAAACTTGGCCACAATCATCATTGGGGTATCTAGTTTAAAAAAAAATGTGTCCGGTAACTCGGCCAACCAACAAAGATGGCCACCATGGCTAAAAATAGAACACAGGGGTAAAATGCATTTTTTGGCTTATAACTCAAACACCAAAGCATTTAGATCAAATCTGATCTGGGGTAAAATTGTTTATCAGGTCAAGATCTATCAGCCCTGAAATTTTCAGATGAATCGGACAACCTGTTGTTAGGTTGCTGCCCCTGAATTGGTAATTTTAAGGAAAGTTTGCTGTTTTTGGTTATTACCTTGAATACTATAATAGATTGAGATAAACTGTAAACAGCAATAATGTTCAGCAAAGTAAGACCTAAAAATAAGTCAACACGACCAAAATGGTCAATTGACCCCCTAAGGAGTTATTGCCCTTTATAGTCAATTTTTAACAATTTTCATAAAATTTGTAGATTTTCACAAATATTTTCCACTGAAACTACTGAGCCAAGTTCATTATAGATAGAGATAATTGTAAGCAGCAAGAATGTTAAGTAAAGTAAAATCTAAAAACACATCACCATTACCAAAACACAATTTTGTCATGAATCCATCTGTGTCCTTTGTTGACGGATGTTAAATCCTTGATGCTCAGTTTTCACGTCAAAATCAAACAGAAAACTAAATATTTGATGAGAGATTTTAAGTACAAGAGGGCCTTATGGACACCTCTACTTGTCATTAGTGAACTTTATTAGAAAATCTAGTTTTAAATGAGTTTACATGTGCTTTAATGTAATTTTGATTCCTCTCAAAGTCTTTAGTTGACTGAAGATCTTCAGTGGATACTGCCACACGTATGAACCACTTATAATATGTATTTTGTATCAGATAGTAACAATGCAGTTAAGTAAATAATGGTCACAAAACTTGTTTTCTCACTAATTTTTTATTCAACATTCTACATAATAAACAATAACACATTAACAAGAACACTGGTTTAAAATGCATCTTACAAAAAAATATTCTCTTTGTGAATTCTGTGTACTATAACCTGGCAAGGTAACCATATAAAAAGATGTCATGGTTTTAAGGGAACATTTAATTATAAGATTAACAAAAATATTATTATTTTATTGCATGTAAGTTATAATTTTTTTTAGTGTAACATTCAGAATAATAACTATTTCCATCCTCTTTTGTCAATTAAAACTAATTGCCTTATAAGAGGTTAAAATGATGCTTTTTGAAGACTAAAATTTCTGAATTGAGAAATATACTGTGTATACTGTATATATGCCTTTGCCCAAAAATGATTAATTATAGTCAAAGATTTGTATAGTGACAAGGATTGAAATCTCTCAGTATCTTGTTATTTTGTGGGTATCATGAGAAGTCGAATACTCGCCTGTATGTGTAAATATCCTGTTTTATCACTTGGTTGACAATGTTATGAACATACACTAACTTCTTTCTTTATGGTAAGCTACAGTCTATTTATGATATTTTGTAGAGACTTACCAATAAAATAATTCTTATTTCTCTTAAATTACAAAGTGATAATTACCTAAATCGATCAAAAGGAACAGTTGGCTTTTATACAGGAGAGATCCCTTTGCGCCAAAAATGCGTCCTTTTGCGCCACCACTTTATTCTCAAATGCTACGTTTGCGCCACCTGTTTTAAAATTACATGGCATCATTTGCGCCAATTAGAAGAAAAACAACTTCCCTCCTCCTTTATTCAGACTTGATAACCGGCAGTTTACACTGCAAATGTTTCCTTTTCTGAAACATACTTTCTTCTTACTGCTGCTGCATGGGTACTTCCCAATTTAATGTATGTAGTAGCTTGTAACAACTTCACTTAATTGTCCAAAAAGACAAACATTAAAGGATGAAATGCATAAACAGTTCATAATAATTCCTGTGGAAGGCTTCTGTTTCATTACCGGTACTGATAGAGTTTCAACCAATACGGATGGTGGGAACACATCACTGTGTCATCAACATATGTGGCTAAAACCTATTCAGCAAAGCTTCAATTTTCTTCTCTTTGGGCATATCTTGTATTAAATATTCAGCAAAGCAATATGTTTTCTTCTTTCTCTATACATGGACTGTCTAATGCATTTCAAGTCATTTCTCTGCAGGTGCCTCATCTTCATGGTGAAATATTGAAATATTTCCGAAGGTATGATACTTTTTACGCCAAAAATAAGAATATTTATGATAGTTATGTGTACAGGTAAATTGGTGCAAATGAGTTCCGAATATTGGCGCAATTGATACATTTGGAAAACAAAATTTGGCGCAAATGATACCCCTCAAAAACAGTTATTGGCGCAAAAGGACTGCTGCTGTTTATACACTATCAGTCAGGGGTACTACTTGAACAAGTTATTTTTAATTACTTTAAGAAGTAATATTATTATACTTATATAAGTAAATTTGTAGGCTACTTATACAAGTGAATTTTATTTACTTGTATAGGTAAAAAAGAAATTGGCTGAGTTATGTCCCTTAGACATTCAGATTTTTTTACTTATATAAGTAAAAAAGTCATCCTATCTTCTATTATTGAATTCTTAAGATTTCTTTGCTCTTGTATAATTTAAAGTTATCTGCCTTTTGCAGATGTCTTTACTAATCATTTAAGTGTAATTTCATGGGCAATGAAAATCCCATTTGTCTGTTATCTTCAGAACACTGCTCATTTACAAGCCCAAGGAGCAATTTTTGAAGGCCTTGCGCAAATACTTAAGATCTTTGCGCAATCAGTTTCTTTGTTGAATTAATGAGATGAAACATTGAACTCTAATTAAAAAATATGAGCTTACCTGGGAAAAATCAATAAAGCCTTGATTTTGCATCTCAAAACTTGAGAATTTTTGTAGGATTGTAAGAAAAATTTACTTATACAAGTAAATTTTTAGAAAATTAAAGGGAGATTATTTAAACATTATTATTTAACTTATATGTGTATATTTTTTTTTACTTCTTCAAGTAAATAAAAATAACTTGTACAAGTAGTACCCCTGACTGACTATACAATGTCATTATACAAATCATTGTTCTAGTATGTTAAATATATATTCACAACATAAGAATAGTATATAGATAAGGATTAAAATAAATATTGTAAATAATAAAAGCTTCTAAAAATGTTAACAGATAGATAATGTCTATGAGGCAACTAAAAAAAAATGAATATAAATGTTGATACACATCTATTGGATTACACATATCAAACAGCCGATATTCATAAAAAAATGAAATTCAACATTAAATAAGCCATTTGCTTCTTATTCAGTGAAAACATGACGAAGAGTTAAACATGAGTAGCATTGTTATTAAAAAAATTTCATCAGTGAAAAAAGGTAAATACTGCTATTCATGGTAATTTTTTCTTCAAAAAATGGATTTGTTAAACCCATTAAATTGTAAAATTTTAAAAACATAAAAAATAAGATACTTAAAAGTAAAAAATATAACAAAACAAGATGGACGGCTACACAGTTTATAAAATGTAATGAAAAACTTGGGTCTATGTCATATAATTATTCTTGCAAGCAGAAAATTCAATCATGATTTAATCAAGAGTAGTCTAGTCCTACAACAAATGGAAGTTTTTAACGACCTTGACTGGCTATACAGCCCTTGCACGGTCGGTCATCTAGTCCTACAGACTGATAGATTGATTATATGTCGGACTAGTCTACTTTTAAAGGAAGGTAGTTTACTTTAGACCTAATGATGACTTCACAGTTCAGCTAGTAAGCAAGCTAATCAAAGATATAACCTTTAACTACACACTCAATGCAAGTACTGTAAATACAGAAATTATTGTGTGCATTTATAATTGCCGTTTCTCAATATGGCAGATCCAAATGCAAAGCTGCATACAAATACATTAGTCAAATTTTAGAATGTGAGTCGTATTATTGTAATACTCACCCAGTCACATTACTTACAGTAATAAAAACCTTGCAATGAATTTACAGTACATCTTTTAATATGACTCTAAGTCTAGTTGGAAATGACAATGAACCACCTTTTAAATTTCTAAATATCAACATCCTTTCACCTGATCAGAAAATAAACATGTGATTTATTTCAGAACATAAATATATATAGCAAATGGAAACATTTAAGGAATTATACCCATTGTACATGTTGTAAGCGGTTTCTGCTAAACAAGTAATTACACATGACCTGCATGAAACTTTGGTGAATGCAATTGCTTAATAAAATAGCATTTACCAATCAATATACATTACACTTTACCTAAACATATAAGATGAGATATACTTAAGGTCATCAAAATTTCATGTACAAGATCACAATTAAATGGAGAATGTGTTAATGGGTCACAGATGCCCCCACTTGTAAATCATGAGTCAACTTCCACATACAGATGCAGGATTCACGTAGTTCAGACCGTTATATAAAATAATGAAACCTATACACAATCCTTATGAGTGATATTTTTTTGCATTTATTAAAAGGGCATAACTCAAGAACAGTAAAAGTGACACCACCCGGTTTCAATTTTGATCTGCGCTTTGTAGAAATAATCATTGTGGATTAGTTTCAAAAATTTTGATTATCTAATTATTCATATTTTTAAAAATTGGGTTTATGTCATGTATATCCTCCCTCCCTATTTTGTGAAGTTCCTCCAAGTAATCTATCTGTTGTCATGGTAACTGATGATATACTTTTTTGAAGTTCTTTAGTATACTGTTCTGTTTTCTTTATCAATAGTTCAGTATTTGCTCTGTCATTGGTTGAAGTTCTAGTCCTATCATCCAATGAAAAATTGTCTCTTATTGCACTTTGGTCACTAGAATTTATATCACCTTGCACAATTTGAAGAGATTTCTTGTCATCCCTCCAATCAGGTAAAAGTTTGGCTTTAATATCACATTGAATATGTCTGAAAGAAAGAATATAGCATCTATTCAAACACTGATTCATACTA
This sequence comes from Mytilus galloprovincialis, assembly GCA_037788925.1. Classification (NCBI taxonomy): domain Eukaryota; kingdom Metazoa; phylum Mollusca; class Bivalvia; order Mytilida; family Mytilidae; genus Mytilus; species Mytilus galloprovincialis. The sequence continues at coordinate 94,270,259 of CM075333.1, forward strand.
GTTAAAAAAAAATTATTTATGTGCATATTTTTTCCATAAAATAAGTAACTTTCACATTAAAAAATGTATGATCTTAGCTATTATGCAGCTTTCTTCTTCTAGCATTTTTGCAGGAAATCATCACTTTTAATGGAAAAAAATAATAATTCCAAGTACATATAAAAAAGATTCAAACTACTGCAAATTAAGATAATGCATTAATTTTGTTTTCATCTAAGATAGGAATCACTTCTGTGCCCATCATGTCAAAACTGTGTCCCTCTGTCCTGAATTCCTTTCTTACACATTTGATAATAACACCGTATTGTTCTAACTGTAAATATTTTATAAATCATTCTTTATTTATTAAACACATTTGTATTTTTTGGGTGCATTCAACCCTTTAAAAAACTATTGCCAAAGAAAACAAATTGTTTTGAAATCTAAGTTAAAAATAAGATACTTCAAGCCAAAATTTGGAAGTTCCAACCAAACAAGAAGATCTGACATCTTTAACTGTTAATTACTTTAATTTCCGTAACGACTCTTTCATTTCTTCACATTTTTTGCGAGTATCTACTATAAGTCTCTGTACATGATGCCAGACAGCTCTTTCTTCAGTTAAACACGTCTCTGTAACACTACGTATCTGCTGTTCTTGTAAAACCTGAGCTTTCACAGTCTCAACCTGCTCATAAGCCTACAATAAAAAAACACATCTTTTATTCATTGCTTATTCGACAATTCTCCTTTCCAATTGCTAATGTCAGTGTAAATGTGTAAAGATGACTGCCAAAAAATAAGTGCTTGTCCAAGGAATCTTACCACTGTCTCTTGCCTATTTATTTAAACCCTGTTGACTTAAGTTTACTTGTATTGTCTGATTCTGACAATTCATAGTTTCTTTTACATTATCAGCATGTGTCCTTTCCTAAATGCTGTACAGGGACCTTTAAACATCTATTTTGCTTGACTCGTATCATGGGCTGCTTTCTTAATCTTTTTTATGATTATTCCACTTCTAATTTTATTCACATACTGACACTACTTTTGTACAAAGGAATTGTATGGTATTACCTTATGTAACTGCACAGCCATTTCTTGTAATTGTCCTTCTAGTCTATCAGCATAGGCTTGTTCTAATTGGTTACTTATAGCCATAGGTGCCTGACTGTGCCATCTGGCTATTGCATTGGTTAATTTTTTTCTTGGTCCAAATAACCTGTCAATGTTATTAAAAAGTGAACATACTGGGTTGAAATTCCAGATGAAAAAATAGGTACCACCTCTTTAGTTTTACATTTAACACAATATAAATTCAATGTAGGTTTTTGTATCACTACTTTTCACTGCCTTTCTGTATAAAGTGTAACCTGCCTAATCCGACACCTGAGTATTCCAACATCCTGCTTTAACTGACACATTTTCATGGTCCCAAAATATGTCTATCCTTGCCGAATATACCCAAGTATTCCGACATTTTTTTCTGGTCCCCCAGTGTGTCAGTTTAGGCAGAATACACTGTAGTTACTATGGAAACATTCCATTGAAACTCAAAATTAAATGAGCTGTTTAAAAAATTAATATGTTTCAGTGAGAAATACCTTTAACCCATAACTAATATATACAGATACAAATAAAAAGAATTTTCAATTACTGTAAATTTTGAAATTATTGCAAAGATTTTATTAATGGCAAAGTATCGCAAAAATAAGCAGGTAAACATGTCTACTTTTGTTTGCTATAAATTAATATCCATGTTACTAAGTGCACCTGACAGGTAAACATGTCTACATTTGTTTATACTTACTGTATACCTATTTCTTTGAGATCATTATCTGTAAGGGACAGAAACACTTCCAGGTTAATTTCTTGTTCTTCAAATACAGGTAAATATTTAGTCAGACTCAGCTGTTCTAATAAAGCATGTAAATCTTCTGGATGGTCTGTGTTGTTACCCTGAAAGATCAAAGTAAATATTTAGTCAAACTCAGCTGTTCTAATAAAGTATGTAAATCTTCTGGATGGTCTGTGTGTGTTGTTACCCTGAAAGATCAAAGTAAATATTTAGTCAAACTCAGCTGTTCTAATACAGTATGTAAATCTTCTGGATGATCTGTGTTGTTTCCCTGAAAGTACCAAGCAGATATAAAGTCAATATTGAATGATGTAATATGTGTTCCCTTTTTTGTAATTTTTTAAACAAAGATATAAAGTCAAAATCTTAGTCAGATTTAAAGACCATTAGCTGTCATTTTCACCCATTTGATTTAAAACACACTATATATGTATATCCAAGTTACAGCAAGTCTGAAATAAATAGTTAACAATACATGAACTCAATCATTTTTATCAGAATTTAGTGTGTATTTCAGTCTACAAGCCATCTAATTAGCTATAGTGATGACCTCAGAAAACTGATGACAGTCACATAATACAATGTAAACATAAATATATATAGAATTTTAGATAGGGACCTCATGCAATCAGATTTTTCTATGTCTGTTTGATTAAATGTTATAGGTTAAAAAAAAGGTTACTTATTGTTTTTACCTGTATAAGAATATTTATTTTTATTGAATCAGTCAACAAAATGGTTTCACTTTCAATGTTGACACTCTTTTCCTTTTAACATTTAAACATGTGTAACCAATCACTTGCTAATGGATTAAATAATAGTCACATAAATACACATTCAATGAGTTTCACTTACTCACTTGCAAGTGAATAATTCAACAGCCATGTTTATTTGTTAATTTTGACAAAATGTATCCAAATTGGCTGCTAAAAGTGAACTGTTGTTTCCTCATTTCACTTTCAATAATGATTCAAACAAATTAAATCATATTCTAATTGTTTTCATATCTTGTAGATAATGTCCCTTTAAATGTTCCAGTTAGGGTCTATAATTGTTAAGTTTGTCAAAGATCACACATTTACTTGAAAAAAACTATATTTTTTTCAGACAGGCTAGTGACAACTCTGCCTCTAAGGCCCAATTATTTAAATACAACATATGTTCACTTTTGTAGTTGACAGGTTGCAACTTTTATGGCTATTTGTAAAAGACCTATACCCGTCAAAAAATGTTGCCTTTGGAATTGATACATTAGATATTTAGCCTGTATTTTTTTCTAGACTTATAATGTACAAATTTAGAGGGCAATATTGAATTATAATTTGACTAGTTCAGGTACTTTGCAAATGACCATAATTAATTTTACCTCTTGCTGTTTGAAGAATGGTTGGTCTGACCTGACAGCAGGATTCTGTGGAAATAACTGCCCAAGCTGAGCACCAAAATCTGCACCAATGTTAGGAAATCCTTTCTTATTATAATCATCAATAGTAGCACCATTGTTTACAACATTCTGATTGCTGTAGTTTATACCAATATCCCTAGGCTTAACATTGCCTCGATTATCCAAAGTTGTCTTCCCCTGATTTGCTAGAATATCAGTAGGTGTCATTTTATATGCACTATTATCTTGAGATACATTTGTAGTTCTGACATCTTTACTCTGTTGAAGATCAAAATTAATGCTTGAAGCTGGTGAAAGAGCACTTCCATTTAAACTACCAGTGCTGCCTCCTAGTGACAGATTGCCCATAGCGCCCCCTATACTACCATCATGTGATGATATACTGCTGTGAGGCTGGTAGTCATCACTGTCAACACTATTATCACGACTTAATCCTAATGCTGACATGAGGCCACCAGAGGAACCAGAGCTGCTCTTTATGGTCAGGGCACCAGTCTTTGAGAAAGCATTTCCGTCATCGTCAGGATCATTATCACAAGAATCTGGAAAATAAAATTAGATTCTATTGATTTTGATAGGGGCATTTCCTTTACCGTTCATTTTACATAATTGCATATGACACGCATGGATAACAGTCTACAAGTTTGGATATTTTCTCAAAAATTGGAGATTTTTGCAGAAGAAAGTTTGTTTCAAAGACAAATTTAAAAAATACAAAACACAAGATTTATATGTCATATCACAAATATTTCCGACTTTGTATGGTTTCATAGAAGTATAAATTCCTTCTGAATGTTATCAATCTGACATACTTCATGTTAAAAATATACATTTGTATAAGCACACAAGTCTGTTCTTTCTTTGGGTTTAGGACTCATATGACCCAAAATGTTAAAATCTACGTCTTCCAAAACTGCACACATTTAAATAACGTTACGGGCAAGATTGTAAATTCTATCATAAATGAAAGCTTTCGGGAAAATGGTATCTCTAGCTACAATCATGACAATTTTTTCAAGCAATTGAGTTGAAAAAATAACTAACCTGCAAAGATGCATTTAAACACATCTGGAATTTAAAATAAATTTTAGGACGAATGATTTGAACAAAATGTTCTCACAGATTAAAATAGACCCTGATTTTTATGCTCTTAAACTTTCATCTTTGTATTTGATTTTTATCATTATTGTTACATAGCTTATATATAGCGCCTATCTAATAAACATAATACTCTTAGCGCTTAAGTCTTAACATATAAAATTGAAGGAAAATATATATCACAATGCATACAATAATAGCAACTATATATATATATAACAACGTAACGGTACCTAAATTGCAACGAGTACCCAAATTGCACCTTTTTAGCAAAAATTGCAGCAGAAATCTTACAAGATCTCCTAGAGACTAACCAATTTGTATTTTTATGATTTGATACTATGCACGTCTTTCAACATAGGTAAATATATTTAGATATACACAAAACGTTCACAGTTATATCTATCAACAGATGAAGTGTTTACTGAAAAAGAAAAATGTATCGAAACGTCGCCATGCGACGTCATCAAAATGTCATCTAATAAAAAGTTAGCAAATACAATATGTTTTAAGTATCCTTATCTTAAAAAAGAAGAGTAAGCAAGGACAAATATCCAATTGTTCAAAATACTTGAAAAAAATAACCAAAAATTCTGTATTTCTGTTATTCGACTTTTAACGATGCTAGTTTAAGCATGGATGCAACTTTGGTACTCCTCATTACAGAATCATTGATGGTTTGGAGGTTAGTTCAGACCAATTTTTCTATGATTCCATATGAATTGAAAATCAAATTGGTGTACCTATATAATAAAGAAGGATACGGCTACAAAATAAACACAAAATGGAAATTTTTGGCTTGATCATAAAAAAACGTAGTTGAAAAAACTGTCAAAATAGGTGCAATTTGTGTGCTGTCAAGTTATATATATGAACATTAGAATGAAACAGAAATTAAAAAGGATAATGATGTACATTAAAAGCATTTTGCTTTCTTACTGTTTTGATTCACTGATGAATTTTATGTAGCACTTCTAGCGTATCAAATTATAAGTAACATACATGAGTTTAAGCAATTTTTCCATTTGCTATTGTCAGTATGAAATAATCAACATTTTCTCCATCTTCAGATGTAATTCTTGATTATGTCCAATGTTCATTACATTCAAGGAAATTAAGATGAAGATATAAATACTTGCTATTCATTGATGTTGTAATTACTTTTCCCCTTTACAATTTACTGAGTACATTTATCAGTAAAATACTACTTAAAAAAGCATTGTATGAACCTTACCTCTACCCCCAGAACTATCCAGAGCATAATCTTGCATGTTGATAGGAGAGGTTACATCTCTATAGGATAACTGTGGTGTTGTTTCTTCTGCAGGTGGAGGAAAAGTAACATAACCTTTTGGTACACAGGTATCTATAATAAAATTCAAGGTGAATTGAATAACTGAAATATAAGCTCTCAAGAGTTTATTCATTTCTATTAAATTACTTGAAAAGCAACAATGCTTACAAATGTGTCAATATAAGTTACAGTTCCACATAAAACTGTAAAAATCAAAACATAAAACATGTAACAAAAGTCAAATCATAATAATATATTGACTTAACAATCATACATAAGTGATACATACAAGCTCTTTAACAGAAAGATTAATACATGACATCACTTGGAGTGTAAGAAAATACATCAACAATGGAAATAACAAGGATTAAACTTTCCTATCTACAATTAAACTAAGGCCCATCACAAGTATTTCATCCTTTTTCAATTTATAACAGACCTACCAGTATGTTACAATGGTATAAACTATGATTGAACTTTCTGTGTTTTGACACCACTTTTTAGCACCACTTTTGGGCTATTTCATGGCAGCCAGTTTTTACTAGTGGAGGAAGCATAAGTGCCTGGAGAAAACCACTGACCTTTGATAGGAAAACTGACAATCCTAGTCAATATAAGATTGGAGTCCAGTACACCTGCACGAGCTGGGTTCAAACTCACAACCTCAGTGATTACAGTAGTAACTACTTAGACCACTTGGCCTCCGAGGCCCCTGGTAGCAGTCTACAAGGTTAGCCACTTGTATGATGTCCCAGACTAGTAAAATTTCATTCGGACTAGCATTCTGCACAGTTAGCCACTTGTATGATGTCCCAGACTAGTAAAATTTCATTTGGACTAGTAAGTTTTTTCAAAACTTTTTTGGAGCAATAAGAAAAATGTCCGAAAATTGGTCTTCGGACTAGTAGCTGAAAAAGTTTTTGGTGAAGTAGGAACTATGTGATTAATCTGTGTCTATAATTGTACTAACCACCTGTAGTAGTTGGAGGTTTACGAGATCTGTCTATAAGTCTAGCTATTGCTTCAGGTCCATCTCATATACGGTATACTATAATTGTACTTACCACCTGTACTAGTTGCAGGTTTACGAGATCTGTCTATCAGCCTAGCTATTGCTTCAGGTCCATCTCATATACAGTATACTATAATTGTACTAAACACCTGTACTAGTTGCAGGTTTACGAGACCTGTCTATAAGTCTAGCTATTGCTTCAAGTTCATCTCATAAACGGTATACTATAATTGTACTTACCACCTGTACTAGTTGGAGGTTTACGAGATCTGTCTATCAGCCTAGCTATTGCCTCAGGTCCATCTCTCATACAGTATACTATAATTGTACTAAACACCTGTACTAGTTGGAGGTTTACAAGATCTGTCTATCAGCCTAGCTATTGCTTCAGGTCCATCTCATATACGGTATACTATAATTGTACTAACCACCTGTACTAGTTGCAGGTTTACGAGACCTGTCTATAAGTCTAGCTATTGCTTCAAGTTCATCTCATAAACGGTATACGTACTATAATTGTACTTACCACCTGTACTAGTTGCAGGTTTACGAGATCTGTCTATCAGCCTAGCTATTGCTTCAAGTTCATCTCATATACGGTATACTATAATTGTACTAAACACCTGTACTAGTTGCAGGTTTACGAGACCTGTCTATAAGTCTAGCTATTGCTTCAAGTTCATCTCATAAACGGTATACGTACTATAATTGTACTTACCACCTGTACTAGTTGGAGATTTATGAGATCTGTCTGTCAGCCTAGCTATTGCCTCAGGTCCATCTCATATACGGTATACTATAATTGTACTTACCACCTGTACTAGTTGGAGGTTTACGGGATCTGTCTATAAGTCTTGCTATTGCCTCAGGTCCATCTCTCATACAGTATACTATAATTGTACTTACCACCTGTACTAGTTGGAGGTTTACGAGATCTGTCTATCAGCCTAGCTATTGCCTCAGGTCCATCTCTTATACAGTATACTATAATTGTACTTACCACCTGTACTAGTTGGAGGTTTACGAGATCTGTCTATAAGCCTAGCTATTGCCTCAGGTCCATCTCGTATACTTGGACCTCCTTTATTATTAGACCTTCTAGATTGACGTCTTCTTCTTTCAGGCAAATTGTCATCAGATGAACTTAAATCTCCATCCAAACCTGAAAAAAAGTGTTTGATTAAAAGTCTGCTGCATATTTTAACAAAAATAATATGAATTTTACAACTTATACATTCTCATAAGACATTTTACTCTGTAGAACTGTTAATCAGATATGTCTTACCCTTAAGCAAAACTGAGAAAACATAAAAGAAGAATGTGTCCATGGTATACAGAGGCCCCTGCTTGTAAAACTTACTAAAATTCAGCAATTTTTCCATTTATAAAGGAACATAACACAAGATTGGTGAAAATGAGGCTACTCAAATTCAACTTAATCTGTGTTAGGTGGTAATAAGTATTGTGTAGATTTTTCACATTTTGAATAGAGGCAGAGGTACCTGAGAACATCGATACAAACAAGGGCAAAACTAAATGCCCCCCTAAAAACACCAATTTCATACAATGTGTTATACATACCTGGCTTTGAAGGAAATAAAACCCCAGGACACTGTCACAGCATTTTTGTGTACCAGGCTCTGGTCCAATATCCAAAATCTAAATACATGGTTAGATTCAGCATATCAAAGAACCCCAAGAATTCAATGTTTGTTAAAATCAAACAAAGTTTAATTTTGGACCCCAATACTTTATGTGCCTCCCTAGGTCTGAATGTAGATAAAACTCCAGGACACATAGCCTTATTTACCAAACTGGCTCCGAGTGTAATAAAACTCCATGAATTATTTGCCTCTCTAATGAATGTAATGAAACTCAAAGACTCATATCTATCCACATACCTGGCCTGAACGTAATGAAACTTGGTGATACAGAATTATTTGCCTCTCCAGCTCAAATTGTAATGAAACTCCAAGACTTTTATCTATCTACCTACCTGGTTCTGAACGTAATGAAACTCCAGGGCGCATAGCATTATCTATTAAGTTGACTATTGCTACATGGTTATATACCATTGCTAATGATCTTGCTGTTTCATTCTTAAAGGACTTGGCATTTATATGTGCTCTCTGAAATATATTGAAGTTAAAATTTATACTGAAAGAAATTAACAATTAAAAGGTATTTAAAGCAGAGCCATAAAAAAGGTTATGAAGTTCATATTATATATTTGGTTGTATGTATTTCTGTCCTGAATTACTGATCTTAGCACTGATTAATGCCTGAAAAGAATTTGCAAGTACACCTGTTTTTATAAATTTTAGATTTCATTACAAGATATAACATCATTTTGAGTAAATTTCTAGTTAGTCATGCACTTTTCAGTATCACTATACAAACATAAGATTTTTTATGAAAGTGAGGCTGACCTGTATAATTGGGACCAAGTACAGATCCAAGACATGAAGTGGGTGGTGAAAATATGTCAAGATTAGAACTTTACCTGAAATTAGTTAATTTTCCTTGTTATTTGGAAGATTTTTTTTTTATGAAGCTATAAATTTGAATTTCGTCAAAATTTCGTCAAATTCAACTTCAACTGTGTTGTTTCCTTCTGAATAGCATTTCAATTTTTTTAACAAATTGGTCTAAACTAGTCGAACTTAAGATAAAGAATGAATACTAATGTTGTGAAATAGGGATGGACAAGGCTTACACTTTTTTGTTTCCAATGAATAGGGCCTAGCTTATAATAATATTATTAGTCCTGCATATGAAACCCTTTACATGCAAATCTGTGTTCTTATCTATACAGAAATTAACCTTTTCTTATTATTGTGGGTAATTATCTTTTTCTTGTATTAAACAATATTTCTCCTATCACACAGTTCAAAGTGTGATACAAAAAAAGTGATTCAAAATTTGCATTTATTTGATTGGCTGGAGTTAGAATTACAACATACCCATAGTCTATTTGTAACATCAATGACAACTATGAAAGGTAACAACAATGTACAACTCACACTTTTCACCTGAATATCTTCTTTTTGTAAATTCTTTTATTCTTAAGCATTCAATTTTTTTTTAAATGTCTGATGTTAAATGCAGATGCAGGAACAGGACATATGACAGCATACAAGTATGTGAAAAAAGGCTAGATTAACAATTCACACAATTTTTAATTCAACAAAATGTGAGTGTTGACCATAAGACAATTAGGTTTGACAACTTTTAAAATTTGGCTATCACTTGATATTAACAATGGTTATTCAATTTAAGTAGTAATTATTAACTTGCGGAAGACTTATTATTATATCAATAATTATTAACTTGCCGAAGACTTATTATTATATCAAAATTTAACTCTAGTTGATATCAAGTGATAACCAATTCTTAACTGGTATGAAACTTTATGATAAATATTACATACATGTTGAAGAAATAACTGTACAATCTTTTCATGGCCTTCAGCTGCAGCCTCCATAAAGGGAGTTAATCCATGAATAGGTTCACTGTAAAGAAACAATGAGATATAAAGTTTTGAAAAAAAGTAGAAGAGATGATAGGAGCCATTATTTAGCCCCTGGAATTGCATAAAATCCATTCTTTTAAAATCATGCTAATTGAATGGATGAATGAATAAGGTAAGGGCTATTCCAGAAAAAAATGTAGGGGGGGTTGGGGGGTTGGAAGGCAGTTTTTGTCAGCACCCGCCACCCAGACAATTGTAATTGAGAATTATAGTCCATTATAGTGTGAAAAGTTGCTCTGATACCCATCACCCATGTATTATTAATATAATGTGCCTTCCAAACCCCCCATACATTTTTTTCTGGAATAGCCTTAAAATAATTTTGACACTCAGAAGACAAAAAATGTCAAAAATGGCTATTTGGCATAGGCTTTGGACCAATTAGTTCAGTCAGTGGCATTACTCAAACAAGTTTGTTTTTTAGTTACTTTATCAGTTATTTTTGTTTTAAAGATAATTAAAGTACTCAATAAGAAGCATGGACAAAATATAGTTTTTATGAATTTTTACATCATTTCATTACATAAAATTAATAATTCTGGGGCAGTACATTAAATTTGAGAGAACAATAGAGTTTAAAGGTAACTTTAATAGTGACAACAAGATTGTGTCCCAAGTACACGGATGCCCAATCATTTTCTATGTTCAGTGGACCATGAAAATGGGGTAAAAACTCTTATTTGGCATTAAAATTAGAAAGATCATATCATAAGGAACATGAATACTGAGTTTTAAGTTGATTGGACTTCAACTTCATCAAAAACTACCTTGACGAAAAACTTTAACCAGAACTTTAACCTGAAGTGGGACAAACGGACGCACGGACGAACAGACGAACGGACGCACAGACCAGAAAACATAATGCCCATAAACATGATAAATGGGGCATAAACATATTATTAGTACAAGTTGTTTTAAACATCTTAGAAAGAATTAGTAATTACAATTATTTATCAAGAAACTTTCATACATATGTAATTGTTTTAACATATGTATATTAGTTCCTGTTAAATAATGCAATTTGAATGCTTGTGTTTACCCTTAGGACTGTAAACCAAAATTTAGACCCATCCAATTTCAGCTCGTCAGAAGTCTAAATACTTATATTTATATGAAACAAAGTTAGGGACCACAGGAAAACTTATACTCATCAGAAATTTTAGAGTCAACAGTGTTTGATACAACAACAGTTACCTGTATTTTGTATTTTTAATAAGGCAGCCTTAACTTACACAGCATTAATATGAGCTCCTTGTTCTAAGAGAAATTTGACCACATTTTGATGTCCAGCATATGTTGCGTGAAATAAAGCTGTCCATCCTTTTCTGTCTCTAGCCTCTAAGTCGCCTCCTTGCTGCAATATGTAAATATCAGTTATAAGTCCTTATTCAATAACTTTACGTAATCAATTAATAATTAATTAAATTAAAAAGCTTTTTTGTACAACAGTGCTTTCGCTCAAGTATTTTATGACCCAAAAATCTGGTAATGTATACAAAACTGTGCATTCATAAATAAACCTTCCAAAATGTGACACTTAAAAACTAAACTGTTTTAGAACATTAATCACAAAATTGAGGTTTACATTGCCTCTTCTTTTATTCACAAGTATTCTAAAGCATTTATTTAATATATTTAACAAATCTTGGATCTTATCTTACCTGGTAAACAAAGTAAGCAACACTTTCATTTCCACAGCTAGCGGCTAACATGAGTGGAGTTTGTCCTTTATTGTTTTGTTCATTGACACCAACAGAGGCTTCTAGCAGAAGGTTGACTATATTGTCATGTCCAATGTAACATGCATACATTAATGGTGTCCATCCTCCTCTGTTCTTCTTATCTAAATCAACCTTTCTGTAAATGTAAAGAATAAAATATTTAACACTGTTGTTCCTTACTCCAAAACAGTACTTTGGCCTTGCTCTAATTTATTTTATCATTTCCTTCATGTTCTTAGAAACTCTTAGTGATAATTATGTTGTTTCAAAAATTTAAAAAACCCACTTTTGTTGACCATAGAAAAGTTTTTCTCTGGTATTTTTAATAAAAGTAAATTCATCAACATAATTTCAGCCCAAAATCAAGAAGATCCATTATATAATATTATTTCCAACTGATGTTAAAATTAAATACATTAAGGATGTTTGCTCCTCTTGTTTTTGATTTTCGGATATTCGGAATCCTCTGGTTTTACCTATATATTCCCATTAAAAAATTTTGCCCGCTAACCCCTACTTTTCTTTTCACAATTTTATTACATATAGTTTAAAAGCCATATTTAAAAATCATATAAAATCCTTGCTATTTTTTCAATGTTTTTGAAAGGAAAAAGGTGCCAATGTTAAATGTATGAAAAATCTAGAGAGAATCATTTCCCGCCAAATTTTCAACGGCTTATATCTTGAAAACAAGCACACAGACCCTTCATTTTTTTCTGCTTTTTTAGTTTCTTTTTTTACATACTATCAATTTATAACAGTCTTATAAAAAGCTCGATATTTTGAAACAGAGTAGTGAACATCCTGAATTCTTATTTGAGATCGAAACATGCATTATCCTTTACACTGTCATAATGGCCTATACTAGAAGCTGTATGAAGATCTAGCATTACCTGTATTGAGATTATCTGGATATAAATGACTTAACACTGTCATAATGGCCTATACTAGAGGATGTATGAAGATCTAGTTGTACCTGTATTGAGATTACCTGGATATAAATGACTTAGAGGCTGTATGAAGATCTAGCAGTACCTGTATTGAGATTACCTGGATATAAATGACTTAACACTGTCATAATGGCCTATACTAGAGGCTGTATGAAGATCTAGAGGTATTGATGATTCATCTTTGACATCCCAGCCATGCCATACAGATAAACTACGCTCTAACAATTCATTTTCTGAGGACTCATCTGATGCTTCAAACTGTGCATCTGCTGTTGTCATGGTTACATCTATTAAATATATAATATTAAATTATTTAGAAAATAAAGGAAAGTAAATGAGTTTCAAATAAATATTAAGCAATGCAAAATATTAGGTATCAAATTCACATACTTAAACAAAATTCTGATATTTAATTTATAACATGCTAAAAAGGTTATCCAAATGGCAAAAAAATCCTGAAAGAAACATGTATCCGCATTTCATACATTTTGGCCAACAAAATTTTGGATAATTTCCTGAATTTAACCAAATAATTATAAGATGAAAATTCTATAAGTGAATCAACACCTGAGGTGGTGATTGTGTTGTAGATGAATCAAAGTGCTGGATAGCACCTCTGGAAAGTTTGCAACTGTATATGTGTATTATTTCAAATAAGTTATAGAGGTGTTTTATTTCAAATATGTATTTAATCACAATTTTGATTTTTCAAACAAAACCATTGTCTCGCCAGCAATTTCTAAAAATCACTTTTTATGCTCCATTTATCTGTTTATGGGCATTATGTTTTCTGGTCTGTGTGTCTGTTCGTCTGTCTGCCCATTCAGGTTAAAGTTTTTGGTCGAAGTAGTTTTTGATGAAGTTGAAGTCCAATCAATTTGAAACTTTTGTACACACTAGAACACACCAGTGATATCACGGTTCTGTGACTGAATTTAAGTATAAATAACTATGCGTAAGCCTTATTTTAGTATTGGGATTGTCATCTGATAAAGTCATGCCGATTATAAGATGCACAGTTTTCTCTGCTTTCAAAATCTTTCTGTTTGAACCTGTCGACCTGGAACTTATCATGCAATTATTGGTAATATTAATTATTTGGAAAACAAAAGGTCCTGGAATGGAGTATTTTTTTAATCAGCAGCATTGTCCTATATTTATTTATAAATAAAGTTGAATTCTTTTATTTGCTGTTTTATGTCATGCCCGCTAACAAATTGGAAACTGTACCTATATGCCTTATTTTAAGTCCAGATTATTAGTATTCGTATTGTCATCTTAGACATGTTAGAAAGTCTTACTGCTTAAAATACAATCTAATTAAAACTAAATCTCTCACTCGCTCATTTTTTTATGCTTGGTCGCTGCCCAGATTTAATTTTAATAAGATTGGCTCTGCTCAAAATATTACAATACGGAACAATTTGACAATGATTGAATTTAGTAGTGTCAACCCTGTGATTATGACCCGTGTATATAGCAAAATCTGAAATACACCATTTGATGGTGCGCCTGTCAGATGAGAAACGTACAGATAAGGTCATAGGTAACAGGTGAATATACTATTGGTATCGGTATTGGATTCAACGCGGAACTTGTTAATTATTGGCAATATTAATTATGTGGAAAACAAAAGGGTCTGGAGTGGTGTAATTTTTAATCAACACCATTGTCCTATATTGGATATATATAAAATTGAATTCTTTGATTTGTCGTTTTTACCCCATGACGGCTGACAAATTGGGCCTCGTTATTTTAGTATTATAGATGTTCCCTATGATATAATCTTTCTAATTTTAATGCCAAATTAGAGTTTTTACTCCATTTTCACGGTCCACTGAACATAGAAAATGATAGTGCAGATGGGGCATGTGTGTACTATATATGGACACATTCTTGTTTTATATAACTATACTTCTAAATCTAAAGACTGTTCATATGTTCACCTGATAAAAGTATAACCAAAAAAGCTACAAGTCAAACTTATATATAAGGGAATATATATATTTGATAGGGTATACTGAAAATATCACCCCTTTACATCTAGAATGGTAAAAGTGACGCCAACAAAATTCAAACTTGACTTGTGTTTTGTGTTTTGTTTTGCGTAAGTTTCATAAAATTTGGTTCAGGCAAAAAGGTAATTTTAATTTTTTTTCTGGGACGCCTTCCGACGACGTCATAACGCTAAAGCCATTTTTTTACATTGGGACTTTGAGAGCAAATTTTTGGGAACTTTGTGACCTAATTTTGACATGAAATATTATGCATCAATAAGCACAAAAAAAGGTACATGTAGGACTTTTTAACTCGTAAAAATTTCTAGCCAGCAATGAAAATTTCATGTCAAAGTGCCCCCAAAATTTGCTCTCAAAGTCCAGATGTAAAAAATGGCTTCAGCGTTATGACGTCGTAAGAAGGCGTCCCAGAAAAAAATTAAAATAGCCTTGCCAGACGTCATAATTATTTGAACTAGGTGCTGATATGTCTTGTTACCTGTCATTGGGGGTTCTGATCCCGCTTACTGTTTTGTCAAATTCCCATATCACGCATACACTATATATGTTAGCAATTCTCATTATTTTGGTAATTTCCCATGTACCACAATAATTCATTTTCTGTTTTCATGGCATAATAATTTGACTTTCATGTGTCATACTTACGAATCCGGGTCTGTTCGCGCCCATTCACGTTCGCATCCGTTCACGTTCGCGCCCTTTCACTTTCACACCCTACACGTTCGTGCCCAATTTTTATTGGTTTTGTTTTTGATAACTTTATAACCAAGTTTTGGCAAGTGTATTCCTATTGGTATATTTGTTGTCATTGTCTCAAAATAAAGTGAGACAACATGTTTTTTGTGTTGAATAAATCTTAATCATGTTTTGGATAGTGTATTGTTAAAATATTTTTGATCATTGTTTCCAGAGACATATAATACATGTAATACAAGAGATTGGCAACACGGCGAAATCCCGTAATATCACACAGCCAGATTTAAACCTCGCGAGATCTCTTTGGGTAATAGGGTCTTTATCAAAGTATTAAAAGTACTCGAAGTAAGGGTGAATTCATGTTTAAGCATAAATAACTGTTTCAGTGTTAAATTTAACCAGAGACATATAATAATATTGTATTATATGTCTCTGTTGTTTCTAAATAAAGTAAGATTCTGACGACCGGGATTTTTGGGTGGAATAAATCTTAAATATTAATCAATTTTGGTTAGTGTATTGCTATAATTTTTTATTTGATTGTTTTAGATCAAAGGGGCCAATCTGTTAAAAAAACTTGATTTTAAATTGGGTGTGAACGTGCGAGGTGCGAACATGTAGGGTGAGAAAGTGTATTGGGCGCGAACCGACCTGATACCGGTCTTACCCATACTTACAAAAATTTGGCAATCCTGTGCAACGCTTAGACCCTAATGAGACCAACTTAGCAAATTTTAGTTCTATCAGCAAGATTTAAACACCTAATTTGATGAAAGAAGTGAAAACATGTTACAGTTTAAAAGAATATTATTACTTTAACTGCTAAGTCAGTGTTTGTTATATCTATTTTGCGTGACTGTATTTATGCATCCCGACATACTTTGAACGACAAAATTATTTCATGTCTACCTGTGCGAATTTCAAACGCGCAATTTTACACCAGTACCCATACCCTCCTTCCTTGATGGGTGCATTTTACATAGACAAATATAATCGTATAATATAATCAAAATGAGGATGTTAATTTGATGTATGCCTTTTTGTGCTTCTTCGTTACATTTGTTGTTTTTATAGTGATTAAGATGATAACACAATGTTGACTGCTGTACCCCTATTTTTGACATTTTTACCTATTATGTCTGTTTGTTTTGTTCACGCATCGGTGACTATATAATGGAATTTGATGCGACTGTCATACAAGTGAGAGGTTTAGCTAGCTATAAAACCAGGTTCAATCCACCATTTTCTACATTTGAAAATGCCTGTACCAAGTCAGGAATATGACAGTTCTTGTCCATTCGTTTTTGATGCGTTTTGTTATTTGATTTTGCCATGTGATTATGGACTTTCCGAATTGATTTTCCTCTGAGTTCAGTATTTTTGTGATTTTACTTTTAACTGAATAAAATATTATTATTACAAAACAAAACAAAATTAGAAAAAAGGGGGGTCAGTCTCGAGCTCATAATCAATTAACAATTCATACACCAATAGATTTTATCTTACTTGATCACGATAATCTATGATTAAACACATTACCATTTTTTTTACAATCTAAAGAGAAGAAAAATAAATCCCAATGCCAAGTCTCCTAATACCAAGGGATGTAATCGAATGAAAAATATTAATAAAGTTCTAGCAAGATTATTAACCCACAGTTACATGTAAGATATAAACATAATTAATATCGATCAGCATGAATAGAGCGTAACAATGTACATTAAAGAGTAACATACGATTACACAAGTTAATTATAAGCTCGATTGAAATATAAAATGCAGTTTACATTGCATTAAAAAGACTCTTATCTCCTCTATTTATGTTATCAGTTGAGTATTAGCTGAAAATTTTCCTAAGTTCTTTGTTGTTAGTTTTTGAACGTTGTGGGTTACTATTTGGAAGAACTTTCAGTATTTGGTTAATTTTTTTTTGTTCTTTCAGGTAACAAAAAGTAAAAACACAAAAATACTGAACTCCGAGGAAAATTCAAAAAGGAAAATCAAAAATCAAAAGGCAAAATCAAAAGTCCAAACACATCAAACGAATGGATAACAACTGTCATATTCCTGACTTGGTACAGGCATTTTCTAATGTAGAAAATGGTGGATTGAACCTGGTTTTATAGCTAGCTAAACCTCTCACTTGTATGACAGTCGCATCAAATTCCATTACATTGTCAACGATGCATGAACAAAACAAACATACTCAAAGAGTAAAAATGTCAAAAATAGGGGTACAACAGTCAATATTGTGTTATCATCTTAATATCACTACATAAACAAAAAATGTAACAAAGTAGCACAAAAAGGCATACATCAAATTTAACATTCTCATTTTGCTTTTCTTATACTAGACTCAGCTTTCTTTATCTGGTAACTTGTTTCTGACTGGAATATCCTCGGTAGGGGGGAAAAGGTAAACAATTACAGAAGTACCAGTAGACATCCGGGAAACTGTGGGGAAGAATGTTGAACGCCGAAACACGAAAAATCGTGTTTACTTCTTGAATTGACATCAGCTTATAGTTAAAATAACGATGGCTATCAAGTTATAAAAAAATTGCAGATTAACATTTTGGTATGAGAGGGAGTGCGATGCACTGCAATGTCACTTATCCCAATGATATTCCACGGAGCGTCTGCATAGTTTACACAATTACCATGGATTCACGAATAACTGGATCTTTATTTTTTAACGAAACGTTATATTAAACATATAAAATATGTATTGAAATAACAGAACAGCAAACAAGATCAACATGATAACAAACATTTGAATAGGTCAGCTTGGGAACAAGTGTTTTACCAATAGTCAATACCACGCCATCCCCCCTTTTTTTAGGGAAGGCTGTGTCTGCGTGTACCCGCATGTGGGTACGAATAGTCAAATTGCCATTCGTAAGCTACACGTACACACATCTGGTTTTATACAAAAAATGCCATTTGATCGGGAATGAAACGTAAAGTATAAGGCAGTCTTCACGCTGAACTGCTAAATCTACAGGCCCGCAGCTCAATTTTTGAAAATTTTTAGTTAGATTCTGTTGGCCTGTTGTGTCACAGAATAGAAGTTCCTTCATAATATTAGTTCCAAAAGGAAATATATTCTGGAATATTAATTCCATAGGAATAAATATTACAGTATATGTTCCTAACGGAATAAATGGTATAGAATATTTGTTCCTATAGGAATAGATATTATGACAATGTTTATAACAAAGTTTCCATTGGAACTTCTGTTAGGTGGAACAAGTATATGTAATTGACAGTAGGTCTGATTTTTACAGGCCCGAGAGCAATTTTACCTGCCTGGGCTGCCACTCGTCGTGAAGACTGATAAGGTTCATCATAACAAACCGCATAAATAGGGCTGTATTTACATGCCAAAAATTACTCTGAGTACAGACCAGAGCTCCAGATAAGGTGCGTATTTGCGTGATCACGCAATACAAATAATAAAAAACCCAATGCAATTGCCCATTGCAGGGTTCAATAACCCAATTAATTCAAAGGAAAACCCAATTATATTCCAAAACCATGAGTTCTCAACCCTTTTATTGGCTACCATTTACGTTATTTACCCTTATCTGTTTACAGTGGTCGCGTAAACTATTTTTATAATATTTATAATTGGAAATTTCCTTTCGTTTTAAAAATAGATCCCTGCATCAAGTAGCTGAAATGGGTCCCTGTTAGAGCTTTCCGTTGCTCAATAGGTACACGTGTTTTTGAAAACATTTCGATCTTCTCGGCGTTTATCCAATTAGCGTGTGTCATGAAGTCATATTTTTTTCGCATTGCTTGGGATTTATCATTACATACATTGAATTAAAACAAAAGTGAATGTCCGGTAAAAATATTGAATAGAAGCATGTTTTCTGCTTCTTTTGAAAAGCTTAGGGAAAGTTATGATGATAACAAGACTCAGCCAGTGTTTTTAGGAAGCGTCCATCGAACACACGGGCGTGTGTTCGTACCTTAACGAGAACATTGCTAATAAAAGCAGGGTTTCCTCAAAAACGAAATCAGTTGGAAAAAGTGAAAGGCCAAATTAATTTTGACATGATAAAGCATCAGAAACCAAAAGTTCTAATAAAAGACAACTAAACCCAGATTTATGGAATAAAACAAAAACATTCAAGTATAATTAGAGTTTATATACTATTTTTTTTCATTTACGGCTAATCAATGAATACACACACAGGCACTGGTCTCAGAATTTATTATGTAAAGGTATAAGACGAGTGCCTGTGAATACACATCCGTTTTTTTAAAAGTTTATATGAGAAAATACAAAACTGGCAGAAGGTTTGAAACAGAACACAAATTAAACCTACAATTGCTTCTCAGTCAATAAACCAAATAAAACAGCTAGCAAATAACCCTAACCCTAAACCAAATAAAAAAGCTAAACAAAGAAAGAAACATATTTAAGATGGAAAAAAAATCTGGGGTTGATATTGCCTAAATATTCAATATTGTGTTGATGAAAAAACCCAATACATTAAGGAGCTTGGTGGTGAAAAACCCAATTTGATATTAACATGAGGGGTGAATTGGAATTGATAATGCAATCAAAAAACTTTATCACCCAATTATATAAGAAAATGGTGGGTAAAAAACCCAATATGTCATAATGTGAATTCTTATCTGGAGCTCTGACAGACTTACCTGTGAAATTGGAAAAGTTTTAATGCATTCACTAGATGTAATAAAGTTAAATGCATTTTGTGTTTCGGAAAGATAAAATTTCTTTTGGATTTTGATGGGCATATTTTTTCCTTCATGCAAAAGGTGTGAAAATTAACTAAGTTGTGGTACAACCATGAGATGCTCCCTCAGGTAAAAAAAAAACAGTTTGTATTTTTTTTATTGTCCTTAATTGACATGGACAAAAGGTGAAATGTATCTTCACAACTATAGGTGAGTTAAAGAGTTTATCTGAGTCAGTGAGTGGACAGTATCAAAGTAATTTAGGTGTTTGTTTATTTTTACACCTTCTGCAGAAAGGAAAAAAAAATGCCCAACAAAAACCAAGGAAGACTTTCTTAAACACAAAATGCATTTAACTTTTATATATCTAGTGGATGCTAGGCATTAAAACTTTCCAAACAGCACAGGTAAGTCTACACATTGAATTGTATATTAACTATTGATGATATGGGGATTTTGTGTAGAACGAGTGAAGAGTATGAAAAATGATATTTTGAAATTGTATTTATTTAATAATAATACATGAGAAACATTGCAAATTAACAGAGTTCCCGAAAACGATTTTTGACCCGTCTGTCATCATGGTCATGGGACCGAGAAAGCCAGAATATTTGTCAGTCCTAAAACTTTTGTCAATTTGATACTGAAATAAAAATAATAACATATTTTATCAAAAAACAACTTTATTAATATTACGGTTTTATTTTTCACAGCCACGGACAAATTAACAATAAAGGACAATTTCTGTTCTTTTGATTGTTCTTATTGAACATGTTTAAAGACATCTTCGCTATCCATTTCATCAGCTGAATCACTTTCTTCGAATTTGTTATCCTGATCGAAGGTTCATTCGCCGATTGTTTGCCTGGGATGGCTACACGTCAGAACAAATTAAGCAAGCCACGTGTAGATAGCCAATTTGGTTTCAGTTTGTTTATATTAGGAAACCAGTACAGGAAATTAGCAGCAGGTTCATCTGATGACCGATGTAAATACATACTGAAATTAGTTGCGGTACAACTAATTACCAATAAATAAAGCACTGCAACAGTCGTTTTTACATCAGTCATTGGGCCCGGCACTTGCTTTCAAAATACTGGTCCGAGCCAATATTTTTACCTACAGGACGACTATTTTCGCAAACTCTGAATTAAATGCACTGATGGAAAATGAAACTGTACAGTCCCTATGAAAAAGAAAAACATGATAAAAATTGATACTTTTATAAAACATGTAAAATGTAAATGCATATTTAAAGAATTAAATTTTACTGAATTTGAAAAATACCCATGAGATTTTAAAAATATTTTAGTAAAAATGTAAAACAGAAGATGATGGTCAAATAAACCTTTTTCTTCCCTCACAATCAGGTTTTGTCCATCTTTATTCACGCCAAGTGGAAAGGACATTCCATTTGAAATGTTTCAAAAGTAGGCATATCCTTAATATAAACCCTTGCAATGTGGGGGCCTTAATATTACGGCCGTAACCAGACCACCGTTATTTGGCATCAATGGCACTCCATACATTTGGAGGTCATCGTAATGCCATTTATTTCGAAGTGTATGCATGTTTCCTCAATCTGGCACTATTGGTTCAGTGATCGGGAAGGAGGTGCGCCCTGCGCCTATAGTGCATATTGACAAGAAGTGGCGCAAAATATTTTTAACTTCGTTTCGAAATGTTTAGATATCGTCAAATGAATTTCCAATCATGTTCCGTGCCGCCATGTGTGTGTACACAACTGTGTAATGTTCCTCTAATAATAGGAGCACCTATATATTTTTGGGACGTCTTGGGTATTTCCCTATGATAATAGAACCATGCGATTTAACGTCTCGGGTGTTTTCCTATTGTAATAATAGAACCATGCGGTCTAACTGATAAACGAAAAACGTAATTAACCATCATTCATGATATATTTTTTTATAAACAACTTTAAATTTGTGAAATTTGGCTAGTACAGACGAGATTTAACTCTAATAATAATCTCATTTAGTTTAGCTTGCTATTATTTCGATTGAAGAACCCCAAAGACTTTTTAGGAATATAGTTTTTGTCTCCATAAAAGACGCTTAACTGTCCTTGTCATTTTTTGGTCTTTGGCTCGTTTTGACATTTTGTAAACATGACTTCAGCGATTTGTTGTTTTTTTATGCCCCACCTACGATAGTAGAGGGGCATTATGTTTTCTGGTCTGTGCGTCCGTTCGTTCGTCCGTCTGTCCGTCCGTCCGTCCGTCCGTCTGTCCCGCTTCAGGTTAAAGTTTTTGGTCAAGGTAGTTTTTGATGAAGTTGAAGTCCAATCAACTTGAAACTTAGTACACATGTTCCTTATGATATAATCTTTCTAATTTTAAAGCCAAATTAAACTTTTGACCCCAATTTCACGGTCCACTGAACATAGAAAATGAAAGTGCAAGTTTCAGGTTAAAGTTTTTGGTCAAGGTAGTTTTTGATGAAGTTGAAGTCCAATCAACTTGAAACTTAGTACACATGTTCCTTATGATATGATCTTTCTAATTTTAAAGCCAAATTAAACTTTTGACCCCAATTTCACGGTCCACTGAACATAGAAAATGAAAGTGCAAGTTTCAGGTTAAAGTTTTTGGTCAAGGTAGTTTTTGATGAAGTTGAAGTCCAATCAACTTTAAACTTAGTACACATGTTCCCTGTGATATTATCTTTCTAATTTTAATGCCTAATTATATTTTTTACCCAATTTCACGGTCCATTGAACATGGAAAATGATAGTGCGAGTGGGGCATCCGTGTACTTTGGACACATTCTTGTTGTTCTATGAATTAATGGTACTCTATACTGTTATTCTTGTCACTGTGATGAAGTTATATTAATACAAGAAGTGCAGAGGAAATGCCTGAAATGTCCTCTGATACGGAATGTCTGGAATAAGTATGATTTCAACTGATTTTTATAGTTCGTTCTTATGTTGTACTGTTATACCACTGTCCCAGGTTAGGGGAGGGTTGGGATCCCGCTAACATGCTTAACCCCACCACATTATATATGTATGTGCCTGTCCCAAGTCAGGAGCCTGTAATTCAGTGGTTGTCGTTTGTTTATGTGTTACATATTTGTTTTTCGTTCATTTTTTTACATAAATAAGGCCATTAGTTTTCTGGTTTGAATTGTTTTACATTGTCTTATCGGGGCCTTTTATAGCTGACTATGCAGTATGGGCTTTGCTCATTGTTGAAGGCCGTACAGTGACCTATAGTTGTTAATGTCTGTGTCATTTTGGTCTTTTGTGGATAGTTGTCTCATTGGCCATCATACCACATCTTTTTTATGTGGTATAGACGAAGACCCAAATTTAATGTACAAAAAAAACCATGAACATGAACAAGGCAACAGTACCAGTTTAAACATTGTAAATAAAGGTTAGCTTTAATATTGTTGGGGTTGGAAGAAGTTATTGTATATTCATTGAAATTGAAATTACAAAATCACAGGAACAATATCCATGATTTTACTAGTCTCGATCATCCAGCCGCTTTATTTTTCAAAGTAGAGCGTCTGGATGACAAGTGATATAAAAATGGTAATTTATGACATTCGGAATAGTATCGGCTTTTTTAGCTTGTTGTCAAAGATAATGTCCAAGACGAATAACCAAGAAGTTGGTTATTGACTTCGGAAGACATGACATTACGATAATATTATTGAAAAGCCCGAGTGTACCGATTGTTGTTTAAAGCTATTTATATATTTTTGTGACGACATACAATTCATGGAAAACACCATACAGCATGGCTTACATGGCATGGAGGCGAAGTGAAAACCAGCACATCCAACCTTGGTAAGATGTTATAACAACACACACTGTAACATAAATTGCAAGTAGTTGTTATATTCTTTCATGCATGTCCGTGCAACGAAAACGAGTTTATAATTATACAATAAATGTCAATTGTTATGTTGACTGGGACCACTCGATCAGTCGTCTACGTTGTTTAGTATCGTTTACTTTATAAATACTTGATGGAAAACTGCTAAGACGCCGAAATATCACCTTCATCCAAGATATGTTTGTTGTATCTATCTAGATCTTGATATGTGTAAAAAAAAAAGGGGGGAGGAGAGATACACAATGATGTACACTTTCAAAGAAAAACAAACAAAGTGTATCTAAAAGATGCTAGAAGATTTTATACTAAATGGTCAAAATGATTTGTACATTCAATTTTCTGCAAAACAAAAGACAGTTAATCAATATATTCAGCATCAATGAAAAGAGGTGTAAATGAGGCAGCAACCAGTGAATCCAATGCCATAAAATACCAAAAGTAGTCTAGAAATCGTCATGATTAACAGTTTCATGTAGACTAAAACAAAAAGTGAAAAAAAAGCTGAATATTACACAAATAAGGAGATGTGGTATGAATACCAATGTGAACTATCCACTCAAGTTCAAATCAATTGGATGTGAGTAATTATAGGCAACTGTATGGCCTTCAAAAATTAGAAAAATCCATGCATGGTTTGGATAGAGAAAATAAACAGGGAATGTGTCAAAGAGACACGGGGAAACCCGATTAAAAAGCAGTAAACAGTTCGATGCCACCAATGGGTCGGGTCTTCAACGCAGCAATATAATCTTGCACCCTGATGCGGGATTCAGCTTGCCCCAGGACAATCATTTATACAATATATTTCTATGATGGTTTTTTTAAACAATTTTTTTTCCATATATATATGCTATGCTGGTGACTAAAAATTAATATGATTTTAATATTTACTTTCTTTTGTAGACAAACCAATGATGATTTATGGACACAGATTTTATGTGTAAAATGTGAAGAATTAAAAAACATGTAATATTCAGGATTTTCATTGTATCATAACCATGCTTCAATTTTATAAGAACAAAGTTCAAACCGAAAGATTTTTTTTTAATTACTGAAGCATCAATCAGTATAAATAGATCACATTACCAAACATGCTAGGTATACATTATTTTGACAGCCGCCACAAATCGAAAAAAAATACACAGACGTATATTGATTAAATGAAACAAATATCAAGAAACACATTGTTGTCAGACATGGTAGGGAAATTAGATTTGTATTAACAAATTAAAAATCATATGAACAATTAAAGAGTTAGTTTTTACGGTTGAATTGTATCTCATTTTCATGTGGGGTCTTTTTATAGTTGAATATATGATACGGAGTTTTCTTGATATTGA
The DNA here is from genome assembly GCA_037788925.1 of Mytilus galloprovincialis. Lineage (NCBI taxonomy): Eukaryota > Metazoa > Mollusca > Bivalvia > Mytilida > Mytilidae > Mytilus > Mytilus galloprovincialis. The sequence continues at coordinate 94,295,742 of CM075333.1, forward strand.
AGGTCATGCAGTGATCACATTTGCGTATATCCATGTCATTTGAACTCTGCTGGGTTGTTGCCTCGTTAGAAATCATACCAATTTCCTTATTTTTATTTAAAAGGTTCACATGAGAAGTTTTTGTTCTTGTGAATCTATCCTTTATTGCATGCTAATACATGATGGATATTATAAGAGTTGGAGAATTAGAATACACTTTTGAGTTAATTTTTTTTTTTACAAATTACTATGCAATATGAGATAAATCCCATTCCATCTTTTCCATGTACATGATTCAAACACGCATTCAAAGAGTATTGGGTTTCATGACTGACTGTTTAAGTTCTATATTTCTCCATGGACACGGGCTACACTTGCAAAGTGGTTTTGTGTGAAGGTTGGTTCCTAAATATTTTCTTCCTAAAAGGATTAGGCGATTATTGGTGAAACAGCTAAGAAACATTCAGACTATTCTGTCGTTTGCAGTTTAAAGATCAGTTAATTTTGTAAATAAAAATTGAGTTGGCTTATTGTATGATTTCGCTGATCTGCCAGTTATACCTGTTAAGGAAGTTTTTCTACATGCGCAATCTTATAGTATTTTATGAGATGTTTTTCTTTACATAGATGTAACTTGATGTGTGCTTTTTGGTAAGGTGAGTGCATCAGATTTATAAAAAAGGACATCATAAGGGACGACATCAAAAGTTCAATGAAGGATACAAAACTTAATTCACATAGTTTTGTCACTGACCCCCCCCCCTTAACCCCCTCTTAACTTAATTTGGGAAAAATTGATTGACCCATATGGATATATGTAAAAATCAATGTCGGATAACCAAATCTTGCAGCAGTTCAACCCCCACTCCCAAACTATTTGAATTAAGTTTTTTATCTTACATTGATCTTTTGATGTCGTCCCTAAGTTATTACAGGAATTTACAGAAATGAGAATAATGAGACAAAACAAGGAAAAATGGATAAAAAATAAAGAATAGAGACTAACGGTGACACAATATACTGATGGTTGGTTGCTTAACGTCCAGTGACAAATATTTCATGCATGTTTAGGACGATGTAATAAAATACAAAGAGAAAATAATGGTATTTTATAGTATGAAGATAAGTGAATAAAGTGGACAGGTGTGCAATAAAATAAAAATAGTTTAATCTTTGGTTGCTTTTTTATCGTCTTGTGGTAAATAATGGTAATGTTCATGATGAAAAGAAATTAACAATAATTATATAAAGGAGGTCCTAATTTATAGCCCGTTCGGAATACACGGGTTGAAGAAATTATGACTCACTAAAAAATAAGGGTATATTGTATTGAAGCAGAAATATAGATTTAAGTATAACGGTCAACCTACGGACCCCTTTTGAAGCGTACAGAGAGCGTGGTATCCTCTATACACGAACAGTGGCGGATCCAGAACTTGTTATTAGAGAGGGGAACTACACACACTCGTGCTACAGTGTTTCCCTACATAATCAACCACATTTTTCCTACGAAAAAAATGGGGTGGATCCGCCTATGACGAGTGCTATAATATTCAGTTACACAGGGCCGTAACTAGGCCTCAGAATAAATCGAGGAGGGCGTTTGGGTGCAGGCTCCGTCTGCGGTACCCAGGTAATGGGAAACCAGCCTGAGGGGTGACACAACCAGCCAAAAACTAGAAAAGTAGTTAATGATCAAGTCGAAGATAAAAACCATGACAAAAAAAGAGTAAAACTTATATAAAGTACTTTTAATCAACGAAAAAAAATATCTGAATATATTTAAGCACGGCCAATTAAAGCTTAATTTTGACTCTTAGATCTTTATTACATGTTTATAAATCACTCAGTTTCAGACACAGGCACTTGTCGCAGAAAAAAATTCCTATGATACATTTTTGTACCTTAATATAACGCATTTAAGGCCTGTGGTTTCAGACAAGAACTCCGAGAACAGGAATACGTGTGAAATGTTTTTTTAAGCAGTTTTATTTATTTGACGTTTTACCACCAGCAAGTTAGTTGGCCAACATAGAGTGAGCTACAAGAATGTCATGTACATGTACATATACTACACTGTTTTCTGCTGTTGTTTTTTTTTTTTAATTATGTTGGGGATAACGGAAGTGCTATTTATAGATATGTTCTATATTTAATTATTTGTTACGCCCCCTATGAATATTTGACCAGTCCGGTTAATCACCCCAGACGCTATATTTAAATATGTGTCTGGGTAATCGAGACTATGATTTTACTTAAAATTATAAAGGTAAGTACCAATGCCTCTTTGCCAAAATATACTGATACTTTTTTTTTTTTACAGAATGCAATTCAAATGGCCCACTCATTTGACAACATGACCCATTACTTTTTAAAATGGCCCATTGAATTTATTTTTGAGGGGCCCTGGGCCCATAGTGAAAAAAACCTTCCAGATCACTGTTGGTTGTCATGTTTCTGACTTTTAATATTCATTTTGAGCTCAAATACAAACTTCAAAAATTGAAATCGGACAAAATTGTTTTTTTGGAGGGGTTGGCTTACCTTCAAGGTCTGAAAGAATTATGACTGAAACGTTGACAAATACGTACTGTTAACCCAAGGCATATAACAACTGATCGTGTTTATTATCAAAATACGCAAAGGAAATGACTACTTCTGGTTGCAAGTCCAGTTAAAGTTCAAAATCAGATTTTTTTTAGAAAAACTAGAAGTATTCGACATAAAAAAAAAAACTCGATGTGAGACTACTATAGCACATAGTAGTCTCAGACTTGACTTATGAATGAAACACGTCAATTTGAATTTAAAACTACACTTTAAACATAATACCTTGTATAAGGCCTTTTTATGCCCCACCTACGATAGTAGAGGGGCATTATGTTTTCTGGTCTGTGGCTCCGTTCGTCCGTCCGTCTGTGGTTCCGTTCGTCCGTCCAGGTTAAAGTTTTTGGTCAAGGTAGTTTTTGATGAAGCTGAAGTCCAATCAACTTGAAACTTAGTACACTTGTTGCTTATGAGATGATCTTTCTAATTTTTAAGCCAAATTAGACTTTTGACCCCAATTTCACGGTCCACTGAACATAGAAAATGAAAGTGGGAGTTTCAGGTTAAAGTTTTTGGTCAAGGTAGTTTTTGATGAAGCTGAAGTCCAATCAACTTGAAACTTAGTACACTTGTTGCTTATGATATGATCTTTCTAATTTTAATTCCAAATTAGATAATTACCCAATTTCACGGTCCATGGAACATGGAAAAGGATAGTGCGAGTAGGGCATCCGTGTACTTTGGACATATTCTTGTTCCTATCTAATTTGTTTGGAATTTATTGCCTCCGTGTATACATGAAAAATGTGTTCTGTTAAACTTTAATTCCTCTTTAATTTTTGTGTTTCCAGTTTTTCTTTTCTCTGCAGCTGCAATTGACTCCAAGTTTCTATTATTCAATTGTATAAAATTAATTGACTGTTCTAATTCATGATAACTATGAAATTTCTTCCCCACATATACATTTTGTATATTTAACTGAAAAAAACTGTTCACTTACCTATATATAAATATTTATAAAACTTTTGAGTATTTTTAATCATATTTATTCACTAATTGCGACAAATTCCGTATATATTTCACGTTTCATTCCCGATCTGATGGCATTTTATTATAAAACCGGATGTCAGTACATGTAACCTGCAAAATGGCAATTTTACTATTTTTACCCACATGGGGGTACGCGCAGACACTGGGTTGAAGGTCAAATCAAAAAAATATCACAATCTTAACCATGTGATGCTATTGTGCACCTCTTTTTTTATGCTTGGTCCAAATTTTTTTTGGAGTTCTCCTTAGCTTTATATATAATCATGTACTTTTCCAATGATTTATTTGGTGGGTACTCATTTTATATCAACAACTGTCCCTACACCCCTTTAGTACAGTTTATTGAAACTTCCTTGCAATCTTTACCATAAAATTATGTTATTGTGCACCTCCTCTTTTGTGTAATGGTCCAAATAATGTTTGGTGTTTCCCTTACTTAGCAAGATGACAAGGGACTGAAGAATAATTATGTGAGTTTTGTGCAGTGTCTCATTCTCTATTTGAATAATGATACATGAATGCTGTTCCGGATAAAATGTACATGATGTCCAACTATTCAATTCTAAAATCTTCAGCAAGCATGTATAAAAATGTTGAATCTTTCCCATTAAAAGTTAGATACATGTAGATCTACTTTAAGCATGTTAATACAGAGTGCAATTGAAACTGTATAAAAAATTTCACAATCCATTAATCCAAGGCTCCTTGTTTAATATGTGCTTTTTCTTTTTAAATCAAATCATTTGGAGATAAGGATAACTTTGGATTAATATGCATTGATTATCATTTTTTTAAATCAATATGTTGTTTTTTGATTTATTAAACGGTAACACATATGTTAAAAGTTTTCCTGGCACACTTCCAGTGGAACCTGTCAAAATCTAGTACATTGTATATACATTGTATGTGCAAATACAGAGGTCATAGCAAAATAAGATATCTTACATATAATATATAAATGGACCACAATTAGTTTTAACTTTAATGCAAGGTAAGCGATACTGAATAGAGAAAGGGACGTAATTTTGTTTTGTGTGTTAAGTTGATATTTTATGCAATAAATAGTGCTGCAAATATTTTCTTGTATTTCCCCCTTCCCAGCTCTCAGTATAAAATACATACCAAAAAGTGGTTAATCCAGATCTATTGCAATATTCCAGAACGGAATGTCGGAAATAAAAGTTTTTTCCCAGTCCATTTAGTATCTGAGATTTGAAAGAATTTTACATTGATTTGAAATGTTTCAGATGCCATGTTTATTAGAATTTCATACAATAAAGTCTAACAGGAATAGCTAGATTGTAAAAAAAATATTTGAATGACATAATCCCCAAAACTTTGTAGATTGTAAGTTATAGGCATTAAGATGCCCATATAAGTAGGTCATCTTGCTATAATTTGAGTTAGACCTATACAGTAGAATTGAAATCTAAATTGAAAATGCCTATTACCATGATTACCAAATAACCGGTAACCGTAATATTAAAAAAAATTGTCATAAAAAGAGTTATTATACATGTACATCATCGTAACATGTATATAAGCAAGATATCTGTTCCTTTCACGTTCAATTAAAAAGAAGAGAAGTTATTTTTCATGTTTTTAATCAGTTAATCATTTATGGTGTTACAATTAATTTTCAATATAATATGATTAGAAGTTACAATTACTTTTCAATATAATATGATTAGAAGTTACAATTAATTTTCAATATAGTATGATTAGAAGTTACAATTAATTTTCAATATAATATGATTAGAAGTTACAATTAATTTTCAATATAGTATGATTAGAAGTTACAATTAATTTTCAATATAATATGATTAGAAGTTACAATTACTTTTCAATATGATATGATTAGAAGTTACAATTACTTTTCAATATAATATGATTAGAAGTTACAATTACTTTTCAATATAATATGATTAGAAGTTACAATTACTTTTCAATATAATATGATTAGAAGTTACAATTACTTTTCAATATAATATGATTAGAAGTTACAATTAATTTTCAATATAGTATGATTAGAAGTTACAATTAATTTTCAATATAATATGATTAGAAGTTACAATTAATTTTCAATATAATATGATTAGAAGGTACAATTAATTTTCAATATAATATGATTAGAAGTTATACATGTATCTCAATTGAGTTATATTTTCATATAAAAAAGAAGATGTGGTATGATTGCCAATGAGACAATTCTCCACATGAGACCAAATGACACAAAAGTTAACAACTATAGGTCACCGTACCGCCTTCAACAATGAGCAAAGCCCATATTGCATTGTCAGTTATAGAAGGACCTGAAATGACAAATGTAAAACAATTCAAACGAGAAAACTAATGCTTTACCATGTTTACCATATAAGCTATAAACTATTTCTCTTCTTTTCCAGATTAATAAATAGTAATACCATGATGGAGTTAAGTGATGACGGAGGAGGTGACAGTGAAGTCACAATGTCTTCTCTTCTAGGACAGTCACAACTCAAACCAAAGTTAGACGACATCTTTGCTGAAGTGGAGAAAAATCTACCCTCCATTGATTTTGACCTTTCAGATGTAAGATTTTTTTTTTCATGGGAACATCTACTTGAATTTCTATCTGACTAACATATGTTATTTACCTTAACATATATACTTAGGACTGTACCATTTATACATTCCTCGTACCCAGGGAAGGCATTTTATAATAATATTAAAGTATATTATTACATTGGTTGCAATGAATTACATTGATTTCCCAGTCAAATAAAAACCGATAATTTCACATGTGAAATAAACGTGGTTATTTCACTCTCTGACGTCATACAACAATAGGCGTTGTCAAGACGTTGATAACGTCGGATCAAAACATGCGTAGGAAAAACATATAGTTCCTTACATTTTCTACATTAATTTCATAAAAAAGAGCCATTTGCCAATGTAATAAAAAGAATAACTAATCAAAGAATTCAAATATCGAAAAATATTCAACTCGTGGCCGAACAACACTGATAATTAACTCATGCGCTACACGCATTCGTGAATTAATGTGTTGTTCGGTCACTCGTTGAATATTTTTCTCTATTTGAATTCTTCGATTAGTTATTCTATAAGTGGCATTGTATAATAAAAATATATTAATGAAATTCTAAAATTACCTCTATAATTGCTATAGGTTGTTACCCAATTTTGAAAGTGCCTTCTCTGGATACCATACATTTTTTATTAAGACAGCTCATTTTTGATAGTGTGTGTTAAGCATTTAAAGCAAAAATTCATATTTTCATCTTACTTTTAAATAAAAAGTCTATGATTTTTTATAAGCTACATATGAAAACAGTATAAAATATATCATACCTTTTAACAGGCTTTAAAATTATTAATTCAAGTTTTATACAATTTTTTTGTTTTGTTTGATATTTTCATCATTTTCTTAGTGATTTAAAGAGTGAAACTGTTATATTTAGTGAACATGAACTAATGCATGGTTTTTTTTTTTTTTATCTCATCTTTGATCTTTTTCAGGTGAGTTCTGATAATGAAGAACCAATCATATTTCACAGAAATTTAAAATCGTCCATATTTGACGATGACAAAGATTTGGATACAAGCCTTGATGATCCAGACATTATTTCATTAAGTGGTGTCTCTTTTGAACCTGCTGATTTAACAGATATATATGACAATGATCTAGCTTTTCAACTTCAACAAGGTGCAGTGATGAAATCATCACCTAAACCAGTTCCAACTAAAACAGTCTCAAGCTGGACTGAAATAGTGATGGAAGCTGAGAATCGTCCTGAAGTTACTCCCCCTGATAAACAAGAGGTCACCTCACATGATGTAGGCTGTGGTCCTGATAATGGGGAGGGTTTAAATTTAAACGAAGCTCTGAAAAATATGGAAAACGAACTGCTGAATAATCAGATGCAGGATTCATATGAAAAACATGAAAGAGAATCAACAGCTGAGACTGAGAAAAAGAAAAGTTCTACATGGGAGGCGATAGATGTGGGGGATAAGAAGATGAATAGTATGCTGAGGAAGGAAGTACGACGAGATGAAGAGAGAGAACTAGCTCATAGTATACTGTCACCTAGAGCTCCTACATTAGTACCTCCAGGATTTGATCCTTCTAATATAGGTAATAAAGCTCATAGCATACTGTCACCTAGAGCTCCTACATTAGTACCTCCAGGATTTGATCCTTCTAATATAGGTAATAAAGCTCATAGCATACTGTCACCTAGAGCTCCTACATTAGTACCTCCAGGATTTGATCCTTCTAATATAGGTAATAAAGCTCATAGCATACTGTCACCTAGAGCTCCTACATTAGTACCTCCAGGATTTGATCCTTCTAATATAGGTAATAAAGCTCATAGCATACTGTCACCTAGAGCTCCTACATTAGTACCTCCAGGATTTGATCCTTCTAATATAGGTAATAAAGCTCATAGCATACTGTCACCTAGAGCTCCTACATTAGTACCTCCAGGATTTGATCCTTCTAATATAGGTAATAAAACTCATAGCATACTGTCACCTAGAGCTCCTACATTAGTACCTCCAGGATTTGATCCTTCTAATATAGGTAATAAAACTCATAGCATACTGTCACCTAGAGCTCCTACATTAGTACCTCCAGGATTTGATCCTTCTAATATAGGTAATAAAGCTCATAGCATACTGTCACCTAGAGCTCCTACATTAGTACCTCCAGGATTTGATCCTTCTAATATAGGTAATAAAGCTCATAGCATACTGTCACCTAGAGCTCCTACATTAGTACCTCCAGGATTTGATCCTTCTAATATAGGTAATAAAGCTCATAGCATACTGTCACCTAGAGCTCCTACATTAGTACCTCCAGGATTTGATCCTTCTAATATAGGTAATAAAACTCATAGCATACTGTCACCTAGAGCTCCTACATTAGTACCTCCAGGATTTGATCCTTCTAATATAGGTAATAAAACTCATAGCATACTGTCACCTAGAGCTCCTACATTAGTACCTCCAGGATTTGATCCTTCTAATATAGGTAATAAAGCTCATAGCATACTGTCACCTAGAGCTCCTACATTAGTACCTCCAGGATTTGATCCTTCTAATATAGGTAATAAAGCTCATAGCATACTGTCACCTAGAGCTCCTACATTAGTACCTCCAGGATTTGATCCTTCTAATATAGGTAATAAAGCTCATAGCATACTGTCACCTAGAGCTCCTACATTAGTACCTCCAGGATTTGATCCTTCTAATATAGGTAATAAAGCTCATAGCATACTGTCACCTAGAGCTCCTACATTAGTACCTCCAGGATTTGATCCTTCTAATATAGGTAATAAAGCTCATAGCATACTGTCACCTAGAGCTCCTACATTAGTACCTCCAGGATTTGATCCTTCTAATATAGGTAATAAAGCTCATAGCATACTGTCACCTAGAGCTCCTACATTAGTACCTCCAGGATTTGATCCTTCTAATATAGGTAATAAAACTCATAGCATACTGTCACCTAGAGCTCCTACATTAGTACCTCCAGGATTTGATCCTTCTAATATAGGTAATAAAACTCATAGCATACTGTCACCTAGAGCTCCTACATTAGTACCTCCAGGATTTGATCCTTCTAATATAGGTAATAAAACTCATAGCATACTGTCACCTAGAGCTCCTACATTAGTACCTCCAGGATTTGATCCTTCTAATATAGGTAATAAAGCTCATAGCATACTGTCACCTAGAGCTCCTACATTAGTACCTCCAGGATTTGATCCTTCTAATATAGGTAATAAAGCTCATAGCATACTGTCACCTAGAGCTCCTACATTAGTACCTCCAGGATTTGATCCTTCTAATATAGGTAATAAAGCTCATAGCATACTGTCACCTAGAGCTCCTACATTAGTACCTCCAGGATTTGATCCTTCTAATATAGGTAATAAAACTCATAGCATACTGTCACCTAGAGCTCCTACATTAGTACCTCCAGGATTTGATCCTTCTAATATAGGTAATAAAACTCATAGCATACTGTCACCTAGAGCTCCTACATTAGTACCTCCAGGATTTGATCCTTCTAATATAGGTAATAATATAATGCTCATAGCATACTGTCACCTAGAGCTCCTACATTAGTACCTCCAGGATTTGATCCTTCTAATATAGGTAATAAAGCTCATAGCATACTGTCACCTAGAGCTCCTACATTAGTACCTCCAGGATTTGATCCTTCTAATATAGGTAATAAAGCTCATAGCATACTGTCACCTAGAGCTCCTACATTAGTACCTCCAGGATTTGATCCTTCTAATATAGGTAATAAAACTCATAGCATACTGTCACCTAGAGCTCCTACATTAGTACCTCCAGGATTTGATCCTTCTAATATAGGTAATAAAGCTCATAGCATACTGTCACCTAGAGCTCCTACATTAGTACCTCCAGGATTTGATCCTTCTAATATAGGTAATAAAACTCATAGCATACTGTCACCTAGAGCTCCTACATTAGTACCTCCAGGATTTGATCCTTCTAATATAGGTAATAAAACTCATAGCATACTGTCACCTAGAGCTCCTACATTAGTACCTCCAGGATTTGATCCTTCTAATATAGGTAATAAAACTCATAGCATACTGTCACCTAGAGCTCCTACATTAGTACCTCCAGGATTTGATCCTTCTAATATAGGTAATAAAGCTCATAGCATACTGTCACCTAGAGCTCCTACATTAGTACCTCCAGGATTTGATCCTTCTAATATAGGTAATAACATGCTCAGTCTGGTATTTCTAAGTTCAAAACTCATTCAAGTATGTACGGTATATCATAATTTTTATCAAACTAATATGTAACAAATATTCATGTGTGGAATAGGTTTTCTTGAGACCTCTCAACATGTCTTATTACCTTATATTGTTCTGAATTGAACCTAATTTAATAGTTGAAACATTTTACAACTTATAAAAGCAAGCTTTATTTTTTTATTATTTTTTTTTTTAATTCTGAAAACATTCTTTAATCATGATTATCAAAATTTTTAAAACATGTGAATCTTTTTGATATTCCTATCTCAATGATTTGTGATCATCATGCAGTAAGAAACAGTTGAATTTTATCATACTGTTTATACAAATATTTTACTAAAGATAGTTTCTTTATGATTTATTAAGCCAATTTAATGATTTCCATATGAATTTTGTCAGACACATTATTTGTTTGTGAATTTTGATGGACACATTTATGATTTCTTTATGAATTATTTCAGATATTATAAAAATAGATGTTTTTCTTTCAGATACATTATTGAACCAGTTAAATGAAGATAATCAGTTTGCCCCACCTATCAACAGATCAAATCAGCAAAGATTAGAGGCTTTGTATGCTTCAGGGGAAGGAAATCAAATTGAAAATAATGGTAATTCTTTTAAATTGATGAGATTAAAAAAATGTATGAAATTAAGAGTATTCTTACTGATATAACTTGAAAATAGCATACAAAATTTATTGGTATGTTTAAAAAATCTTGAAAGATAAGATATACAGAAAACAAATTCACACACAAAATTTGGAAACAGTAGCAAATGGAATGGTGAAGCATGTTTTTTTTTCAGGTTATCATAAAAAAAAAATAATTACAGAAATCAATATACTGGTAAAGTAGCTTGAACAGTGCAGGTGTCTGAAAATAACATTAAATTGCCAAAAAAAAAAGTTGTTCTTAATCTTTGACATATAAACCATGCCATAATGTATTCTCTTTTAAAGTTTACATGTGTTTGTACATCATTTTTTTTGTACATTGACTTTATAGTTTATGAAAAAAAAATGTGACTATGACTTTAAAGTCAGAGTTTTGAATTGTATATGTATATTTCTAACAGAACAAAATCAGAATTTGTCCTTGATACAAAGATTAGCGCTGATATCCACCAGAGTATCAGGAGAAGATTTGACTGATGTCTGTCCCATGACTGGAGTTAAACAACTACAGATTATAGAGGAGGCTCCACCGGTCATTAATAAGTGGAAACCTATTCCTCAATCACAGCCAGGCATGTTTAATACGTTTAAAGCAGATTTTCCTTTCAACACAAATATTTTTATTGCATTGTTTCTAATTATCACAAAAACAAGAGGTGGAAAATGTAGGCTCCATGGAGCCTCTAGTTAACTCAAGTCTGAAATAAAATTAATGCTTAGTTGAAGGAATCTTAGATGTGCTCTTTATTTTTTGTCCCATATAATGTGGATTCATTTATTTTCGTGGGTACCAATTTTCCTAGATAGAGGAAAAGTTGCATATTCATGGATTATATTTGATTTCGAGGTTTTGGCAAAGTCTACATACATTCCTTCAGAAAATTTGTAATTCGTTGAACATTAAAATTTGTGGTTCCCCTGTACCCACGAAATCCACCAAAATTGATATCCAACGAATAGTACTGAATCCACTGTAGCACTCCAAATCATTTCTTTTGAAAAATTTGCTTTTTGAATATAAGAAAATTGGAAAATACATTTGGTTCATATTTGACATTTCTTTCTTAAGGATAATTATCATTTCATCTTAAAAATATATACCAAACTTAAAATTATTTGTAAAAGATAATGAGGAGCATGATATTTTTGAATTAGATGTTTAATTTTGTTTTTAATCAATAGAGCCAGAGAAAAAGCAGACATCTAGTTGTGGAACCAACACTAGTGATATGCCTGTTAGAATTATTACACCAACTGTTAGACCAGTCACAAAACCACCAGGTAATTTTGTAATACACTATAAGATAATTAAACATCTCTCTATAACACCCCACTCAGTCATTCAATACTTACACAAAAACTTACAACCAATAGCCACAACACAAGATAAATTGTAGAAATATTGAAACATACACCAACTTAACTCCTACCTTATAATAACACACCATCTATTCAATCAGTACCCAAAACTACATATAAATTAAATGTTAAGTACTAAAAATATTCACTGCAGGGAAAAACAGTCAAAGATAAAAAAAAAAAAAGGGCGGACAAATCCTTTCCAAAAAAAAATACTGAACTCTGAGGAAAATTCAAAACAGAAATCCCTAATCATATGGCAAAATCAAAAACTCAAACACATAAAACGAAAAATTCTCTACTGAATATTGGAACTAAGGACTGTTCCATTAAAACGTACATGGTACCCAGGGAAGGCACTTTAAAAACACAGTGACCTCCAATATAGAAGCAATTTCAGAGTCCTGCATACATTTAAAGCCCATTAAACACAATATTTCACACCCACCCATCAAATTTAAGTTGCCTTCTCTGGGTCCCATGTATGATTTCATAGAACAGCCCTTATCAGAATTTCAAACTTTACAGAGTTATAGAACATTTAATACTTGAGGATATGCATGAAGAAATATAATCCTGGTCAAACATTTAACATTGTTAAAGGGGAGATAATCAAATGTCCTAAATTTGATATGCCAATATTAACATGGGACAGGGACTATCATGATTTTCTTGTGAGTGCACTTACAATTCTAGTTTAATATGTATATTATAGTTGTCAAGAAAGAACCCCCTAAATCCAGTACAGTATTTATTGATCTGAGAGATTTTGAGAAGACCCGACAGGAACAACAACAAAGTATAGAAAGAGTACAAAGAATACTTCATCTATCTGGTGACAGGTATTTATTTATACCTGATTTTGTACTCATGACAGCATATTGGAAAGGCTTTGTCCTCTCTCAATACAAATTTGCTAGATTACTTACCTAATGCCATTTGATATAAAAACACAGGATATGGGATATCCATCCAGTATTGGCTTGAGAGGAATTCTTTCCAAATTAATTTGTAATCAACTTATCATCTTGTAAAGAATTTTAGCTTATTTCTTCTGTAAAAATATGTAAGTATGAAGTAAGTGCAATTCCAGAAAAAAATGGTCTGTGTTGTGTTGTGAAGTGTGAAAAAGTTGACAACTACCCTATTACAAATGTGTATAAAGGAAAACTGGTTATAAATTTATGACTTCGATATGAAAACTTTTATCAATATGACATTTTATAAGTAATTATTTCTCAACATTGTTTTGCAATACAATTCTTTTTTGCTTTGCTTTCTTACAATTTGTAAGTTACAAGAAGTAATGGCAAACATGTAATTTGGATAATTTTTCTATAGCAATAACTGCTCTGCTGATATAGTTCACATTGTATATAATTTACAGCATAATCCATTTCTAATGTTATTAGCCGTCTGTGGCAGACAAAGTCCCAAAGATTAAAAGAGAAAATAAATATGTACTTGCCCCTATTACATAAATGCAAAAGAAGTTGATCATCCTCCCCGACTAGTTTGTATATTTATCTCCACAGGGACTCAAGTGATGATTCAGATGATGAGGTAGATACTTGGCAGAAACAAAGACAGAAGATGAAAGAATCATTGAAATCTAAAGGTCTTCAGGCAGAGGCTTTACCAAGCAAGCCAACGCCTCATGGGTATGTTAATCATAGTTTTGATATCCTGATTATGTGAAAAAATGAATTAACAACAATACAAAACTTGAAGTATATAAAAAAAAGATAGGTAAATCTATAAAATCCTGAGACAATTTAACACTCAGCAGAACAAAATGAAAACAACTATCATATTCCTGACTTGGTACAGGTATTTTCTGAAGAAAAATGGTGGCTTAAACATTATTTTTAAAGCTAACTAAATCTCTTACATGTATGACAGATGTTTATTGTATTTAAGTTGACATAATCAAAGAATATAGGTGATATTAACATAATAAGAAAGGAATGGATATGATGTATAAGTTATGAATACTCATTATAAAACAAAATTATCATATATTGTTAACCCTTTCACCGATTGCTGCCCAGACAGAAACTACTCTGTGACGATGGCTTCCCTGGCTACTATTACTCAAGTTTGAGATCTTCAGAATAAATGTCAATAAAAACTTGTTTGTATTTATTTGTGTATTTATTTCATTCACTAACACTATGTTCACAGTTTTGTTCATGTTTTGATAATTTTTTCTTCATAAAATATTCAAATTTTCAAATTTTTGGTATTATTTAGGTGAAATTCTCAAAATTCTGCTCTTTGACCCCAAATCGTAATTTTTTTAACCCAAAACGGCAAAAGTGTGAAAATTTTTATGAGGCTGTACAAATTCATCATACTGAACGATGTCCATTCAAAGTGTTTTGTACATAAAACGACATTGTTTGTAAAAAAAGTATACTAGTTTGGCTTAAATTCTTCATATTCTTTCAAAAAAAAATGTTCCCTCATTTCAAATTCTCGTAAATTCCGTAAATTTCCTCTGATTTTGACAAGGTTTTCAAAACGGAAGCGCCATGTTTACACTTTCATCCGGGTATTCATCAAAGAAAGATAACTCATGTTAGCACTGTTTTGAGCGGGAAATATAAAAGAGGTATTCCGATCCCTGTAAAACGGGACTCATCATCAGCTGTCTGAAGCGTGAATCCCGGTAAACTGGGACTCATCGGTGAAAGGGTTAAGATAGAATTAAATAATCTTACGTTTTTGGTTTTATTTGACAGACCTATAAAGAAGCCCCAGAGAGTGTTAAACCTTGACCATGTGATAGACAGCCGTGCAAGGACAGCGCCACAGGTCGTCATAGAAACAGAACAATTATCAGAGGAAGATATGGAGGCTAAACTGAGGGCTGAACAAGAGGAAAAAGAGAAACACAGAAAAGTAGAAGAAGCTAGGTACATTTTGTTAAGTGAAGTAATAAGTTTTCATACATATGATACATATAAAAAGAAGTATAGACGATTGAATAGATTAAAAAATAATGCATAAAAATGTTGTACAATCATATTTTAAGAAATGTGTACATACATATATACCAGCAGCTGACTACTAACCTGGGTAACCAGTAGAATATAACAGGATACATCAAGAAAAGCTTGGTTTCTTGAAGAAAGCAATATAACAAGCATATTTGGTGAATAAATATTTAATGTCGTTAAAAGAGTTCATACAAGTATATTTAATCTTAAGAGCTAATGAAAATGTGTGCTTTAAGAAACAAGAACTGCGTTATGTTGATAATATGGAAATATCTTGAAGCTTGATTAGATTTATAATCTGTAAAAAAAAACCAAAATACTCAGTCAGATCCTCCACCATCAAACAACATTAGCTTACAATCAGTGTTGATTATTGTAAAAATAAATCTGAAAATTCAGAAATTATTATATGCATTTATCATGTTTACTATTGTAATTTGTGAAAAAAAGAACAAAAAAAATCAGATTTATGATTAGTATTTCAAGAAAATCTTCATTCACCTATGTGTGTTAGATTCAGACTGCAAGTTTCCATGTTTGCAAACGCAGCATTATTTGCAACAATAGAAAAAAAAACACTCAAATTTTTAGAATTTACAGTAAGGAATTAAATATCAAGGAAAAGGTATTGGTTTGCATGATATCTACCGCATTAATTTTAATGAAAATATTGGATAAGGATGGAGTTCGCTCACATTTTCATGAAAGTTGGTATATTAATAAAATACTGTACATAATGAAAAAAATGAGCTTTGTTAAATTTTAAGGTGAATGTGAAGATCCACAGTATGGCTATAAGAAATGCTTATAAAATTTAAATTTATGTTTATAACAGAAAACGCAGAGAACAGAGAGAAGCAGAAAGACAAGCCAGGATAAGGTTATCCAAACGTTTAGAAGCCCTTCGCCCTTCTGCGGCTGTCAGTGGTAAACAAGACAGTGCTGAGGGTACACCAGTCGTCTTTGATATCGTAAGTCCACCTATTGAAGGACAATACATTTACTTAGGATATTCCCCTTTGCCCTTCTGCGGCTGTCAGTGGTAAACAAGACAGTGCTGAGGGTACACCAGTCGTCTTTGATATCGTTAGTCCACCTATTGAATCAAATACATTTACTTAGGATATTCCCCTTCGCCCTTCTGCGGCTGTCAGTGGTAAACAAGACAGTGCTGAGGGTACACCAGTCGTCTTTGATATTGTAAGTCCACCTATTGAATCAAATTCATTTACTAAAGATAAAACTATTCCAAAAATCAAATGGAGAAATACTATTCATTATTGCAAAAAAATAAAATATGAAAAACAGTTTTTACAGTACAACAATAATATTTGAAGTTATTTTAAAGTGCTAAGGGTTTTATGATAGTATTTATATCATACCAACAACTGATTACTAACCTGGGTAATCAGTGGAATATAACAGGATACATCAAGAAAAGCTTGGTTTCTTTGTGTAACAATGTAACAAGCATATTTGGTGAATAAATATTTAATGTCGTTAAAAAAAAAAGAGGAAAAAAGGTATTCATATCATAAAAAAATTTGACATTGCATATTTATCAAATTTGGTACAATGAATAAAGAATAAGTATTGTTTTAATTTCAAGGTCAGTTAGAAAGTTGTAGTATACAGAAAAAAAATTCATATGCAATAGATATATGAAAAAAAGATGTGGTATGATTTCCGATGAAACAAATCTCCACAAGAGACCAAATGACACAGGTACTAACAACTAGGTCACCGTACGGCCTTCAACAATAGAACCTGTATATTGTAATCCATTATAGATATTGTATAATATTTTACCATGATAAGATGAATTCTTTTTAAATTTGAAGTTCAGAGGTTAAAGGTAAAGGTTACATGATTTGTTAACACAGATAGTCTTCATAAAGGATCTTTACTTTTGTCCAATTAAAATTTGATATAACTTCTAACTTTTTCATACTAATTTGGTTAACATGTTTTAGTTGATGTGAGAAACATAGCTTCTTGTCTGTTGTTCTATGATTTTGCTTTTGTGTTTTAGGAAGCTTCTTATGAGCCTGCACCAAGAACTTTGCCACCAACACTGGGACAGGACCATAAATGTTTGTTATTGACAATACATTTATCCAGTAATGGGGAGATAATTCTGCATCGTGGTAAAAGCAGAAGTGCAGATACAGGTTTGTTGTAGTTTTTTAGCATTAATAGTGAATTTTTTAATTGTGATTATAATAATACATGAAAGAACACTGCTTTACCTCTTTCCATCCATTTAAGGTGTAACTTTAAATTGGCAAACAAATATTAAAAATTCATTTCTGTAACTTTGGAAAAAGTTCTGACCAAAATGCATGTTGCTAAAGTTTTTCTACTCAGTATATTTATTGTTAAACTATTCATTAACGAATTATTTCTTATGTGAGGAAACATATGTTTTATTCATTTCCCAATTGATTTACAGGTGTTGGTCTTTCTGCAAGTTACACAGTATTATTGTCATGGTTACTATCCCTGGTACCACATGACTTTACGTTCCTCCAGAAAGAAGAGGAAGACAACACCCCTCTACCATTCTATGTTCTTGGTTTACAACAGGAATGTATGGATGAACAGTTGTGTTTACAAGTAGCTGTAGCAGCACCAAGAGACTATGATAAACAAATGAATCTCAAAACTAAAAAATCTAAAGTTAGTGCTGCATTATGTTATGCTAATGAATTATAAGCTAGAAAATTTACAGTTGGTATTTCTTTGGGGGATACATTATAGCTTATAAAAGATAGTTGATTGACTTTAACAATAAATTGTTCTTTTATCCTAGAAGTAAATAAAAATATTGATTTGTTCTTAATTTTAAGACCAACCAGTTATCTGTTTGATACAAGAGGTCTTTAGCATGTTTAACAAACTGGCAGCTATTCAAACTAAAATTGCTCAAGGGGAAGATAATCTAGTCTGAAGGATATTTAGGGGCATTTTAGAGTGAAAAGATTTAGTAGTTAACACTTTAATACACTCCATAAAAAATCGTTATTTCAAAACTTAAGAAATACACTAACAATTTTGTAAGGATAAAAAAAATCAAAATAATTTTTGAAACTATTTCTGCTGTTTAGAAATTCAATTTCATGTCATCACAAAACAGATTTCTTCCATAAATGATGGTCATCAAATAAGACTTAACATACATGACTGAAGTTTTTAGTTCATATATATGATAAATGTTAGATATTAAAAATGTATTTATTTCCAGGTAAAGGACGAGATGAAAGGTTGTACTGCATTCCAACATTTTATAACCAAGTTTCTGTCTACAAATACATTACATTCAGTGTGTCCCTGGCTAGTGGATATGGTATCAGTAGAGGTTCCCTGTTCACAGGTGGATAGTACCACAGAGAAACCAACATATGTATATCGTCCTCCATTACCCAACATTACAACGAAACCATTGTCAACATTCATTCAGGTGAACCCAGATCAACAAGCTGCTCAGAAAGTGTTCAATTCCTCCGTTGGTTTCTTCTGGCAGACCATTGATAGTGAAGAAGCATTCTGTGATCAAAATGTCGGAGAGGTTAATTACGACACACAAGTGACAATGTCTTTAATTTACAGAAAAATATTCTATGATCCACGGGCTATGATGGGTATTTGTAACAGGATACTACAGGAAGGATTAGACTTAGCTGGTGTCAGACTGTTGTATCCTACATCAGAACTGATCAGTCTGGCTTCAGGACCTAGTGTATCTAATGACAATTCACAAACAGATGTTTTAAACAGTATTGGACCAGTATTAGCTATAAGTTTACGAGGAACATTTGCAAGGTCTATATGGCTTGATGCTGTTGGACCTTCAGACCCAGTTTTGGCAAGAAGGACTGATCCTAATTCTCTTTGTGCATTATTTGGGGGAGAATCTAGAGATGAGTGTTTATTGTTTTGTCCTAGAAATGCCTCTCGTGTTCAGACTGAACTCAGTCGATGGTTTGGGGGACGTGTTCCACCAGGTGGCAGTGTAGATGTAGGCACACCCTATACTCGTAGAGATACATATCGAAGTGGTAGTCCCAAGGGTAGAAAAGGTAGAAAATCTTCTTTATCAGACACAAAAGACAATGATATAAATGCCACAATACATAGGCCACCAGCGGCATTAACAGCTACAACCAAAAATGACATTTTCTTAGTGCTATCACCACATGTGCCACCTAAATGTATGGGTATAGTGTTGTCGACCTGTCAGAGACGAGGGTACCAGATTAGAGGAGTGAGGAGGAGTAAACTTAATACAAAGAAGGCTAATTTACTGGGTAAGACTGAGTCTTGATTTAAATTGATTTTATAGTCAAGTTGTAGAACAGAAAAAAAAATGAAGGGAGCTGAGAAAGCCTGTTGTGTTTAAATTGTTAAATAGGTTTTTTTAAACATTATTTGCTGTTGAAACCCAATCATTTTTCAAATTATACAGTTTGATTTTTTGTAATTATGCCTTAAATTTGCCAAGTTTTTTTTGTAATTATGCCTTAGATTTGACAAATTTTTTTAAGTACCTTTGATTTGAGTTTGCGATGTTTTTGAAGTAAGGTTTTGGTAGAAGATTAAGAAAGCATTTGAATGGTTTTTGCTGTAACATAACACAGAGAAGAAATCTGAAATCTTAAAAAAGTCATAAACTTCTATTGAACTATTGTAACAACTTTTTTGTGTTAGCTCATTTGAAACATCATTGTAAGTTCATTGTAGATATTTACAAATATTATGATATTATTACAGGTATTTCTGGAGAAACTGTTCCCACCTTTTGTCCTGGAGCTTTACATAATGATGTAGTCACAGACCAATGTAAACATATAGAATCTGTATATCCCTGTACGCTGATCTTACTACAGAAAGAAAATGCTTCACATGGAGTGGCCAGTCTGATAGAGGCCTGTATGGTACAACTTACATTACAAGGTGTCATGGGTAAGACTTATATGGTATTAGTTATCTTCATAATTTTTAAGTTGAATATAGATGTATAGTTCTGAAGTGTAACTTTATCATTATTTCTGTTGATCACCATAGCTTGACCAAGTTTTTAGGTATACATATATTTACAAAGTTACCTGCTTAAGTTACTATAAGAACCATCTTTATTCTGAAAGATCACATGTATGAGTATTTTAAAACATGACATATGAACTCTTTTTATTTACAGGTACAATACAGCAACAAGCCAGTATATATTTATCTTCAAAACATATGTTCCATGCAGCAAGATACTCTGATTCACTTCTGTCTCAACTGGGTGGTGATTTTTCTAAGGTAGGTGTAACGAAAGAAAAACACATGCTAGATTTAGATTACAAAACAAAAGTATATCAACAAAGCATGTACATACAGAAGATTAGATATGACAGATAAAAAGGAATAATATAAACTACAAGTTTTACTTATTTTATGACAAAATTTGAATTCAAATCAAAATTAAATATAATTTTTTAACAAGGTTTTTTGTCGAGCCTGCAACTTTTGTTGCAGAAAGCTCGACATAGGGATAGTGATCCGGCGGCGGCGTTAGCTAACTTCTTAAAAGCTTTATATTTTAGATGTTAGAAGACCTGTATGCTTCATACTTTGTATATAGATGCCTCATGTTACGAACTTTCCGTCAGTTACATGTCCAATGTCCTTGACCTCATTTTCATGGTTCAGTGACTACTTGAAAAAAAGTTCAGATTTTTTGTAATGTTAATTTCTCTCTTATTATAAGTAATTGGATAACTATATTTGGTATGTGCGTACCTTGCAAGGTCCTCATGCCCGTCAGACAGTTTTCACTTGACCTCGACCTCATTTCATGGATCAGTGAACAAGGTTAAGTTTTGGTGGTCAAGTCCATATCTCAGATACTATAAGCAATAGGGCTAGTATATTCGGTGTATGGAAGGACTGTAAGGTGTATATGTCCAAATGGCAGGTGTCATTTGACCTTGACCTCATTTTCATGGTTCAGTGGTTATAGTTAAGTTTTTGTGTTTTGGTCTGTTTTTCTTATACTTTATGCAGTAGGTCTTCTATATTTGGTGTATGGAATGATTGTAAGGTGTACATGTCTAACTGACAGGTGTCATCTGACCTTGACCTCATTTTCATGGTTCAGTGGTCAAAGTTAAGTTTTTGAGTTTTGGTCTATTTTTCAAATACTTTATGCATTAGGTCAACTATATTTGGTGTATGGAAATATTTTATGATCTATATGTCTGTTACGCAGGTTTTATTTGACCTTGACCTCATTTTCACGGTTCATTGCTAAGTGTTAAGTGTTTGTGTTTTGGTCTGTTTTTCTTAATTTATAAGCAATAAGTCAACTATATTTGTTGTATTGAAGAATTGTTAGCTGTACATGTCTGCCTGGCATATGGTTCATCTGACCTTGACCTCATTTTCATGGTTCATTGATCAATGTTTTGTTTTCTTGGTTAATGTTGAGTTTATGTGACAGTTGTAATAAAGCTTTATATTTAGGTCTATCAACATAATATCATTGATTAGTAAAGAAGGCGAGACATTTCAGCGTGTGCACTCTTGTTTTTATCTGAAAAGATATGCATACTAATTTTTTTTTCGGGGGTAAAGTCTGCCAAAGATTCTATGCCAAAAAAGAAGAAAGATTAATAAAAAAATAAGCGTGAAATACTAGTATGCCAAAATAAAACAATTGTTCATTGTGAACTTAATAAAAATCAATTTGTATAACAATTGTACACACTCTTTTTCAGTGCTTTGATTTTGATGTACAAGTAAACCCTAGTTGTATTCTTCCTAAACTGTACACCAATCCAGAAGTAGAACAGATTGTTGTCCTTTTGTTGCTTGGTAACCAGATATTGAAGTCATGTGGTTTGTTTATTGGTAAGTTGGTTTTATCACACGAGTTAAAGATCAAATCAAAGTTAATCTTAGAAAGTTATAATGTTATATTTAAACCTTTTGTAAATAAAAAAGTATTGTAAATAAAAAAGTATTGCAAAAAAACGGAATTCAAAGACAGATTCCATTAAAACTGACCAAATCAATTGCTATCAATAAACAGAACAAGTGAAAACCAACTGACATGTTCCCTTCTTGTTACAGATATTTTCTGAAGAAACTAGAAGGTTAAACCTGGTTTTATAGCTAGCTAAACCTACCACTTGTATGGCAGATTTTTTTTTAATTTCTGTTATATTGAAAGCTTTAGATTATTTCTCACATGTCAAGACTATGTATTCTGATCATTATGCACATCAGTATAATAGGATTAAAGTCGTCAACTGTTATGTTTTTGGTTGAAAAAATAAAATGAAAAATCACATAAAACATTTGGTTATATTTTAGGAAAATTACTTCACATGGTGCCATACAGTAAAACAGTCACAGTATTACCACTTAAAGAAGGATTTGAATTACTGGGAATCAAATGGGTACCATCCCTATCCATCTCTCAGGCAAAAGATGTGACACCCTATGAAGTAGGAGACAGAGGCTGGAAGGAAAATCTTCATACTCTTACAACTGGTATGTATTATCTCCTGGTATGTACAAGACTGGAAATTGTAATAGAGGATTGTAGAACTATGCAGATTCATAAATTCTCTTGAAGCTTTATGATGGGAAAGATTGGGCTTTCTCAAATAAAATTCAGAAATGGTGTTGCTAATGGGAATGTCACTGATTTGAACATTTTGATTTGTCTAAAAGTCATCTAGGAGAATGCATAACATAATTTACAAGAACAAAATTTGAATTTCAAAATTGGTTATTTTTACTTTTTGTCACTGGCTTTTTGTTTGAATACATTGAAGTTCTTTAAAATGAAATTGTAATTATTGATCTGTGTGAAAACATAATGTTATAACAAAATTTTACCTTATTCATTACAGAACCCGCATTGGTCCTAGTATTGAGAGGCATTAATGCATTTAAAAGAATGGAGCAAGTGATTCCACGACCAGACCCTAAGTCAGGACACATGGATTATCTAATGTCTAGAACAGCAGAGGAGGCATATTCCTTTACAAGAGCATTCTATACTGACAAAGAACTGTATGGAGATCCACATTCTAGACCATTGTTACCATACCTACCCCTTAGTAAAGTTGTCCATACACAGTAAGTGTAAATCTTTGTTATCAAAACTGTTCCAGGGGCTGAATCTTAATTCATCAGAACATAACACATGTAAATCTGAGGATCTATAAATGTACCAATTTTCATGTATATCTATAAAAAAAAATCAGAGGAGTTTTGATGATCAGGTACATACAGACAGGGCCATAACTGTGTAAAAGAATATCCTACACATGAACATTTACACATGAAGATCTAATAAAAGACCAACTTTCATATACACCTATACACATATCAAATGAGTTGTGATTACAGGTGGAAAGTAGACAGGGTCAGTATTTCCACACAGTGATATCATGGTAGCAACTTGAACATCATTAGAATTAAGTTCCGACTAAATCATTTAGAAAGACAATAGATTTGTTTAAAACCTTAAGTTTAAACATCATTTAATGTTTATTGAGATTTTTACAATCCAGCCCTGAAATTTATTTGCAAAAATGAAAATGACATTGCTAGCTTTTAAGAAAATCTAACATATTTTTTGTCTTGTGTATAACAATGGTCAATTAATTACAGTTTTATTACAGTTATAACTGATTAGAAATTATTTTTTTAGGGCATTAAATGACAGTATTCTAACCAGGTCAGAAGCGTTAAAGGAATCAATATTCCATGTGATGACATCAGGACCACAGCTTATAACCACACTTCTTATCATTAAACCCAGAGCAGTCAAACGTCACCTACCAAAAATTGTAAAGAAAATTATACAGGAGGGATTCAGAGTTATAGCTATGAAGTTTAAGATTCTGCCTGATGAGGATATTCAATATATTCTGAAAACTGACGAAAATATGGTAATCATACATAATATTAGGTTATTTCTTTACTGAAAACTAAAACAATTGAAGTTGCATTTCTAACTTGTGTAGGTTTTTTCCATCTTAATACATGTAACCATTTTGATCACAGAATCTGCTGATTTTTGTTGTTATCGCTGTCAAATCACATGACATGTAAACACTCTCAAGAAATATTTATTCTGAATGAAAATTTAAGCCTCAACAACATGGAAACGGTGACTTTTGTAATGAAAACAAAACAAAAAATCTTTTAGATGCATGTTTAAACTGTTTCATGATTTATATGAATAAAATGAGATATATTGATTTTAACATAGGATTCAGAGATAGCAGATAAGACCATAGACTATTTAAAATCTGGTCCAAGTTTATGTTTAGTATTACAAAGAGAGAATGCTGTGAAGAAGTTGCTAGACTTACTAGGACCTTCAGATCCGTCCAGTGCTAGAAGACAAAGTCAGTTCTTATGGAGGGGAACGTTTGGTGTAGATCCAGTCAATAATGCATTCCATGGTAATGATTTAATCTATTGTAGTAGTATGAATAGACATGTATTTTTATGCCCCATTTTAGGTTATATGTTTTTCGGTCTGTGTGTTCGTTCCTCTGTCCCTTCCTCCCTCTGTCTGTACTGCTTCAGGTTAAAGTTTTTGGTTAAAGTATTTGGTCAAGGTAGTTCTTGAAGAAGTGGGAGTCCAATCAACTTGAAACATAGTGCAAATGTTCCCTATGATATGAATTTTCCAATTTTAATACCAAATTATAGTTATGACCCCATTTTCACAGTCCACTGAACATAGAAAATGATAGTGCAAGTGGGGCATCCGTTTACTATGGACACATTCTTGTTTTATGTATGTTTATATTACTGTACATGATTGATCAGATGACTGTATTTTAATGTGATATTATACAGTATTCATGTAATTTTACTCACTTAGATGCTGCACTACAAAAAGCTATCTTGTATTACCTTATTATTGTTTTCATAATCTTTTTAGAATTCTTATCTCTAAAGGAATAGTTAGATGTTAGTTACTATCACTTAACATTTGAATATCTGCTATGTCATTGATATATTTCCTAGCTTTATTAAGATGCAGTATCCTAAGTTTTAACAGTGAACTAATACAGCAAGGCCACAAATAATTTACATAATCATTTAATCAGATATAGCAAGTGCAGCTAGAAATGGTTTGTCATTGATAAAAATATTAGATGATACATATTTCTGATTGAAAAGTAAAGTAATCTGTAAAATAACTCTTTGATAAATGATTTCTTATTGACTTTTCTGTTGTTGTTCACAAATCATACATTTTAAATTATTTAGTTTATAATTTAAGCAATTATTGGTAGTACCAATATCTTGGCCTAGTGCTATTTAATAATGCACACGACTGTATGACATTTTTTTTAAGATTACTCATATTATGTTGATTTTCTTTCTAAGGTTCCATGAATTATATCAAAGCCTTAGAAGATCAGAAGACATTTTTCCCTGATGGACTCTGTTGTAAATCTACAGAATACTTTGACAGTGAACAGGTATAAAAATGAATTTCAATCAATGGAGATCTCAATAGATTAAAACCATTTTTTGTTGGTCAGAAAGTTATTATATTTCATCAGTGTATTCAAATAGTAAATACAGTGTATACATATGTCATATTAAAAAAAAACAATATTAACAATATAATAGTTGATGTCAGAAGTTTCATGATTATAAAATATCTTAACAATAAACTTTTCCTTAATTTAAAAGAGAAATGGGAAAGTAAACAATAGAGAGTTAATAGTTTTTATTGACACAAAATTAAAAATGTACTTACTTATTTATTCTTGTTACACTTTAGCAAAGTAGAATATGGTACTTACTCCTCTTGGGGATTAAAACCTGGAATACTGCAATGTTGGCTTAAACAAGTCATTACCTGTATATATCTATTTTGATTCCATATGTCAAAACAAAAACTGAACAATGAAACTGTTGCATATCATTAATATTTTGATTGTATTTGTATACATATGTTTTCAGATCCTCTGCCCAGCTGAAGACAGTATTTTAGATATAAAATATCAGATGAATAGAGAAATTATTGTTCATGACCCCTCAGAACATCCAGGTATATTTCTTTTGTTTTGATTTATACTCCCAATAAATTAGAGGTAGAAAATCCTCACCAGCAAAGTATATTATACTCCCAATAACTTAGAGGTAGGAAATCCTCACCAGCAAAGTATATTATACTCCCAATAAATTAGAGGTAGGAAATCCTCACCAGCAAAGTATATTATACTCCCAATAACTAAGAGGTAGGAAATCCTCACCAGCAAAGTATATTATACTCCCAATAACTTAGAGGTAGGAAATCCTCACCAGCAAAGTATATTATACTCATATGTTAACTTAGAGGTAGGAAATCCTCACCAGCAAAGTATATTATACTCCCAATAACTTAGAGGTAGGAAATCCTCACCAGCAAAGTATATTATACTCATATGTTAACTTAGAGGTAGGAAATCCTCACCAGCAAAGTATATTATACTCCCAATAACTTAGAGGTAGGAAATCCTCACCAGCAAAGTATATTATATTCCCAATAACTAAGAGGTAGGAAATCCTCACCAGCAAAGTATATTATACTCCCAATAACTTAGAGGTAGGAAATCCTCACCAGCAAAGTATATTATACTCCCAATAACTTAGAGGTAGGAAATCCTCACCAGCAAAGTATATTATATTCCCAATAACTAAGAGGTAGGAAATCCTCACCAGCAAAGTATATTATATTCCCAATAACTTAGAGGTAGGAAATCCTCACCAGCAAAGTATATTATACTCATATGTTAACTTAGAGGTAGGAAATCCTCACCAGCAAAGTATATTATACTCCCAATAACTAAGAGGTAGGAAATCCTCACCAGCAAAGTATATTATACTCCCAATAACTTAGAGGTAGGAAATCCTCACCAGCAAAGTATATTATACTCATATGTTAACTTAGAGGTAGGAAATCCTCACCAGCAAAGTATATTATACTCCCAATAACTTAGAGGTAGGAAATCCTCACCAGCAAAGTATATTATACTCCCAATAACTTAGAGGTAGGAAATCCTCACCAGCAAAGTATATTATACTCCCAATAACTAAGAGGTAGGAAATCCTCACCAGCAAAGTATATTATACTCATATGTTAACTTAGAGGTAGGAAATCCTCACCAGCAAAGTATATTATACTCATATGTTAACTTAGAGGTAGGAAATCCTCACCAGCAAAGTATATTATACTCCCAATAACTTAGAGGTAGGAAATCCTCACCAGCAAAGTATATTATACTCCCAATAACTTAGAGGTAGGAAATCCTCACCTGCAAAGTATATTACTGTGGATTCATTTATTTTCGTGGGTATCAATTTTCGTGGATAGAGAAAAAAAGACGTTTCGTGGTATACGTAAATTCGTGGATCGCTGATTACAACAACAAAAAATTAGATACGTAATTCGTGGATTTCTTTTTGATTTAGGAGATCATATAACCTCCTTGGTTTGATCAATAATAAAACAAAACAAAAAAGAAGGAATTCATTGAAAAAGTTTTGAGTTGTCAAAATCATCGCTTGGTCATTCTAGGTTAAAGTGTTCATTGATAACTTCGATAAAAATAATGGACAGAGACAACTAATTATTTGTTTGTTTTACAATTTATAAATTCTTGTCTGAATTCTATAAGGCATTCAAAACTTTATGATTGAAAGCTCATTTCCCTAATCACGATATAATAAACAGTGATATAAGTATAAGGTGTGAAAATAAATGTTCCTGTCATAAACAATATTACCTACGGGCAATATCCCCGTACTTAATCCTATTGATTTTTAATCACTGGTAAACCAAACTATGACACGGTAATTAGCAACTTGCAGTTATTTTCCATGAACAGTTTTAATCAATTTTAAAAAGTAAATTATCACTGATATTCGATATATTTATTATAGATTTAATCAAAATACTTGTATCTTCTTTCAATAAAAAAACATGTGTTATGTTACAATGTTTATCGCTAGTCAACACTATACTAGAACTGCATAACATAACCGGAAATAAACATCCGACTCCATACACATTTCTCGGGATTATTCTTCGTTGAATTCTTAAATTCGTGGTTCGCTGTGACCCACGAAACCCACGAAAATTGGTATACCACGAATAAAAATGAATCCACAGTATACTCCCAATAACTTAGAGGTAGGAAATCCTCACCAGCAAAGTATATTATACTCATATGTTAACTTAGAGGTAGGAAATCCTCACCAGCAAAGTATATTATACTCCCAATAACTTAGAGGTAGGAAATCCTCACCAGCAAAGTATATTATACTCATATGTTAACTTAGAGGTAGGAAATCCTCACCAGCAAAGTATATTATACTCCCAATAAATTAGAGGTAGGAAATCCTCACCAGCAAAGTATATTATACTCATATGTTAACTTAGAGGTAGGAAATCCTCACCAGCAAAGTATATTATATTCCCAATAACTTAGAGGTAGGAAATCGTCACCAGCAAAGTATATTATACTCATATGTTAACTTAGAGGTAGGAAATCCTCACCAGCAAAGTATATTATACTCCCAATAACTTAGAGGTAGGAAATCCTCACCAGCAAAGTATATTATACTCATATGTTAACTTAGAGGTAGGAAATCCTCACCAGCAAAGTATATTATACTCATATGTTAACTTAGAGGTAGGAAATCCTCACCAGCAAAGTACATTATACTCCCAATAACTAAGAGGTAGGAAATCCTCACCAGCAAAGTACATTATACTCCCAATAACTAAGAGGTAGGAAATCCTCACCAGCGAAGTATATTATACTCCCAATTACTTAGAGGTAGGAAATCCTCACCAGCAAAGTATATTATACTCACATGTTAGCAGTCTGTGTGATATCAACTTAATTAATTGGAGATATAAGAGTTATTTAATAAACAATCATTTCTTTTTTACAATTGAGCTTTGTGTAATAGACGATTTTATATTACCAACTTTTGACTGTGAAGTTTATATTTGTTACTTAGGACATCCTGGTACCAAGTAAAGTAAGAGCAATGTTAAGAAGTAACATCAAGCTTTTAAATTGTACAATTCTTTGGGAAAATATACTGCTTCATATTTTCTTTACACGACAAACTTATCGTAAAATAGTAAAATTTCCCCTCAAATTACACGGATTAAATGTTTGATTTTACTTATTATGACTGCTCTTAATTGACTGAGTACCAGGATGTCATAGGTAACCTGTTTTAAAATCATATAATCCGAAGTCAAAAGTTGGTAGTATGAAAATAGTCTATTTCAAATGTTCAACATCTGGCGAGAATATTTTTATTATTGGAACATGTTTGAATGGGAGATAACCTCCCTTTTACTTCTTATATCTGATAGAGTTATTATTGGAACATGTTTGAATGGGAGATAACCTCCCTTTTACTTCTTATATCTGATAGAGTTATTTCCCTTTGAATAATATACAATTACTGTCTTTTGATGAGGTAAATATGCGGTTTTATTGACTTTTGAAAAAATGATATTCACTGAGGCCAACGGCCGAAGTGAATATCAGTTTTTCAAAAGTCAATAAAACCCCATATTTACCGAAACAAAAGACAGTAATTGTTTTATTCCATATTCCGAGAAAAGAAAATGTATTTAATGACAAACATATACCAAAACAAATTTTACACGAAACATTTTACCATAACGTTGCATGTAAAAGCGCGTGACGTTTAGCGCGGTGAATAACACTTTCTCAGGTGAATATGCTTTTTTATTCAAAATCCAATTCATATAGGGAAACCTACTAAAATAATTCCAATATAGAATAAAAGTTCTTATTAACAAACTTATACATGTACTTGCTTTGTTTTCTTTTGAAACAATCGATTTAATTTGCAGTTTATTTACAATTTAGAATTTATCACAACTTTCAGCTGATTGCAACTGGTAATTTACCGATGTAAACATATTTATTCCATATTGGTATCATTTTAGTAAGTTTCTCTATATGAATTGGATTTTGAATAAAAAAGCATATTCACCTGAGAAAGTGTTATTCACCGCGCTAAACGTCACACGCTTTTACATGCAACGTTATGGTAAAATGTTTCATGTAAAATTTGTTTTGGTATATGTTTGTCATTAAATACATTTTCTTTTCTCGGAATATGGAATAAAACAATTACTGTCTTTTGTTTCGGTAAATATGGGGTTTAATTGACTTTTGAATAACTGATATTCACTTCGGCTGTCGGCCTCAGTGAATATCATTTTTTCAAAAGTCAATAAAACCGCATATTTACCTCATCAAAAGACAGTAATTGTATAAAATTTTTGCACTAAGATTATTTTATGATCAATTCATCATAAGATATCCCTAAAAAATCAGCTACTATTGCTATAAATCTAGAACTGCCATTTGTTTTACAGATTGCCCTGATTATATATTGATGGAAACAACATGCCTGGTATTTAAACCACCACTGATCACATTCAAAAGAGATGGTACTTATGGCTATGCTGACATTATTGAAGGATTAGTTACTCATGGGTAAATATCATATTGTCTTATTTCAATACTTACTAGTGTTGTCAACAGTTACCGCTGAACCAGTTAACCCTTTCCTCCATGGACATTTTTTTTACACACTTGATTCTCATAGCATTTTTTCATTAAAAAAAATCATCAGGTTTAAAGTATCAATGCATTGGGAAAACAAATATTTCATCAATGAAATTCCAGTCAAGATATTCTCATGAATATCCTTTTCATATTGGATACAAATTTTGTTAAGTCTGATGCAGACATTTCGAGGTCAAAGCGTTTCAACTGAGGTACTACACAGGCGTCAAAAGGCGTCATTATGGAGTAAAGGGGGTGGCGTCAAAAGGTGTCATTATGGAGGAAAGGGTTAACCGTTTGAACGACCAAATACCCGATAATCGGTTAACCAGACTTTTTTAAAGATTTTGATAGATTTGATATGAATTTGTAACGAAATCATTAAAAAGTTATGTTTTATTTAAAAATTGTCATTGTGGTAATTTATTTGACATATCAATTGTCCAGTATATTGATTGTTATTGTTAATCCAAAAAAACATAAAATTAAATAGAATTTGTCAGTCAGCTCGGGGCAAGATCAAAAGGAAACATAATTAGTATACATGTTTTCAACAGCAACTATAATTGTGAATTGCAAACTAATGTGAATGTCAGTAATGTATACTTGATAGAACGAGTAAGTTGCTTCATCATTTCAAATTGAAACAATCCACATTATTTTCGGAGACAACAAGAGAAAATGAAAGAATCATCTTTTTATATCTATATGTAGGTTACTATAGATAAGGCCTTCAACCGTCAACTTTAACTACCAGTTAACCGATTAATCGGTTGAACATTTATCTGAGTAACCAATTAGGCAAAAGTATACGATTTGACAACACTAATACTTACTTATTTTAATCATTTGATTAATTTGTTACAGACAACTTGAATTATTATTTCATTTGTAAGAAGAAACATCAAAGATATTTTATACTTATAAAGATAAGTTAATACTTTTATCATAAGTACAACTTGGCATAGTGTTCTTTTTTATGCCCTGCTGTAGCGGAAGGTTCATTTTGTTTTACCCATGTTCGTCTGTACGTCCAGGACAAACATACACACATGTCTGTTCCGAAATTGGTTTCATGTCTCTAATTTTAGTTTGCGTCCACAAAATGTTCTGAAACTTATACACAATACACAGGTCAGGTTTGAATTTTTGGTGGTATCAGTTTTACCGTTTTTGAGGCATCATCTGTGTCCTATGAACACATTCCACTTTTATTTAAAAATATTTTATATTCTTCTTTACTGCCTTTATATATTCTTTAAGTTGTTGCTTAAAAATATGGATCTAGTTTTTCTGTCATTTAGTGAAATTGATTATTAAGGAATTATATATAATTATACCCCCGCTTTAAAAAAGGGGGGGTATACTGTTTTACCTCTGTCTGTCAGTCCGTCAGTCCGTCCGTCCGTCCGTCCGTCAGTCCGTCAGTCAGTCCGTCCCATGAAACTTTTGTCACATTTTTCTCAGGAAATACACATCCACCTTTTAAGTCAACTATACCGTGTGATGCGTTTTCAGATTCATCACTTGACAACTTCCTGTTTACCGAACACTTGTATGATTTTACACATGATAGCCAAGTTGAAAATTTTCGTCACATTTTTCTCAGGAACTACAATACAAGGATTTCTGAAATTTGGTTTCAGGATTTATATAAGTCAGCTATACCGTGTGATGCGTTTTCAGATTCATCACTTGACAACTTCCTGTTTACCGAACACTTGTATGATTTTACACATGATAGCCAAGTTGAAAATTTTCGTCACATTTTTCTCAGGAACTACAATACAAGGATTTCTGAAATTTGGTTTCAGGATTTATATAAGTCAGCTATACCGTGTGATGCGTTTTCAGATTCATCACTCGACAACTTCCTGTTTACCGAACACTTGTATGATTTTACACATGATAGCCAAGTTGAAAATTTTCGTCACATTTTTCTCAGGAACTACAATACAAGGATTTCTGAAATTTGGTTTCAGGATTTATATAAGTCAGCTATACCGTGTGATGCGTTTTCAGATTCATCACTTGACAACTTCCTGTTTACCGAACACTTGTATGATTTTACACATGATAGCCAAGTTGAAAATTTTCGTCACATTTTTCTCAGGAACTACAATACAAGGATTTCTGAAATTTGGTTTCAGGATTTATATAAGTCAACTATACCGTGTGATGCGTTTTCAGATTCATCACTCGACTACTTCCTGTTTACCGAACACTTGTATGATTTTACACATGATAACCAAGTTAAAAATTTTCGTCACATTTTTCACAGGAACTACAATACAAGGATTTCTGAAATTTGGTTTCAGGATTTTTATAAGTCAGCTATACCGTGTGATGCGTTTTCAGATTCATCACTCGACAACTTCCTGTTTACCGAACACTTGCATATTTTTACACTATTAATATTATCCACTTGCGGCGGGGGTATCATCAGTGAGCAGTAGCTCGCAGTTTCACTTGTTTATTTAAGGTTTGAAATATACGGCTGTAGAATGGTATGGTTTACTCAGGATCAAGCAGAACATTTCTTACATGTTATAGATGCAGGCAGCTTTAAACAGGTATGTGTCTCGTGATTATTTAATGTCTCTGTCTGTATTACAGTAGTACTTTCATTTTCAATGTTCCAAATGACTGAAAAATTATTAAAAAGGAAAGGTTGGCTAGATGTTTATTAGACAATAAGTAAAGGTGCTCTTCTTCAGCTTATGGCTGTCCCAAAAATAAATATATGGGGGGGTCGGAAGGCACTTTTATTTGCCCCAACCATGCATAAATTTTTAATTGGATATTTCCTTTAAATGTTCAAGCAAGCTTTATTAAATAACCACCACCCATCAAATTTTAAATAAAGTGCCTTTCAACACCCCATACAAATTATTCTGGAAAAGCCCTTACATACACTGTTGTCCATAGAAATCAATGGGTTATTCAGATTGAAAAGTTTTGATTTCTCTCCCTAACACTTAATTTTAGTTGAATATACAAATGATGTATTAAACCATTTTGTTTTAATTTCTAGGTACCGTTGCTAACCTCTGGACCATGTATTGTATTGTGCTTACAGAGAGATAATGCTATCCTGGCTTTTGATTCTATCATGGGAAGGTAAGTAACAACTGGAAAATAGTAAAAATACTCTTTGACATATTCCCCATTTTCATTCTCAATTTTTTTGTGACGAACATGTAAAGATAGGAATTTAAACTCTTTCTTTACTCACCCAAGGGATAGATTTTTGTAATCGACAAAGCTTCTTGAAACTGGGTGTGATTAAAAATCCTGCTTATCTTGAGTTTTTCTTTCTTTTTAAGGTCATTCTTATTTGACAACTTCTGCACTGAGTAGTACAATCAACTAAAAGACTGTTTATACACTGAAGTTTCTTGCAATAATGTACATTTATACTCAATAAAAAAATGTATTTTCTAGCAAAGAGTTGGTTTATTTACCTGCAGTGACTGGTAAACTTTTTGCAACTTGTTTCTAAATTACAGTTTCAAAATAACATTTAGAGTTTTTATGCCCCACCTACGATAGTAGAGGGGCATTATGTTTTCTGGTCTGTGCCTCCGTTCGTCCGTCCGTCCGTTCGTCCGTCCGCTTCAGGTTAAAGTTTTTGGTCAAGGTAGTTTTTGAAGAAGTTGAAGTCCAATCAACTTGAAACTTAGTACACTTGTTCCCCATGATATGATCTTTCTAATTTTAATGCCAAATTATAGTTTTGACCCCAATTTCATGGTCCACTGAACATAGAAAATGATAGTGTGAAGTTCAGGTTAAAGTTTTTGGTCAAGGTAGTTTTTGATGAAGTTAAAGTTACATCAACTTGAAACTTAGTACACATGTTCCCTATGATATGATCTTTCTAATTTTAATTCCAAATTAAAGTTTTGACCCCAATTTCACGGTCCACTGAACATAGAAAATGATAGTGCGAGTGGGGCATTTGACACATTCTTGTTTTAGACATACATACAAATGATATTTTTATTAATGGATTAAAATAATTAAAAAAAGCTGAAAAGTAGTATGATTTATCTTTCTTTCTAAGGATACAAAGTGCATATCAAGCTCTTGCATTTCTGAAGAAAAAAAAACAAAGTGTAAAAGTAGGATATCATACTTAAGAAATAAGTCATGGGGGCTTTAACATATCGTGATTTTACCACGGGTTGGCCCTTTATGACAATATTTTACCCTGAGCAATAGTGAGGGGTCAAATATCGGCATAAAGGGACAACCCGTGGTAAAATCACAATATATTCAAGCCCCCATGAATTATTTCGATTCTAATAGGACAAATACGGTAATTCTTTTGGATTGAAGTGCTCTTGGTAAAGGCATTATTTGCTGTTCCCATAAATTAATGCACTATTAAATTGAAGTAAAAGAACAGAGTAATCTTAATAAATGACATGCTTAAACTATTTACAATAACGTATTTAGATATGTTTGGATGGTTGTAAATGATAACTTTACTTATTTGTCTTATATGTATACAAACAATGGCTTATATAACACATTTTTGCAACGTTTGTTTACATTTCCTTGTTGGGATGAATTTTCGGTTTCACAAGCATGTATTTTCCCGTAAAATGCTTCTATTCTGAGGTAATCGTTCTATATGATGTTGGGTAGCTCATTCATAAAAAAGCATATGACGTTAAGTTCTGTAGGTGTTTGTTTCAAATTTTAATAATCTGTGGGTGGTCATGGTAACATAAAAAGTCAGTGTGTAAAACCTTTGCTCGCCAACTCGCCAAATGCGAGTAAGAATCATAGTAGAACTCGCCCTTGTGGAATCTAGCCATAAAAAAAGATCGTAACTAAAATATTTTCCCGTAAAATCTATACTGTTATCCTTGACTTCTGTTTAAACAGGGATTCAGATAATACATATAATGTTAAATGTGTTCTGATTGGCTAGATGACAGATGTATGAAAAACTTAAACCAATCAAAGCTATTTCAAATCAAGCTATTTTGAATCAAGTAAATGAGATTTTATTTTTTGTATAATGCAATGAAGGAATTCCAATGACTAATTTTTTTTTGCATTTGTTGATGTTATTTCTAATAGACATAAAAAGTATTACAGTCATTCCTTATAATTCAAAATTACATTTTTAATGAATAATTGTTGAAAAAACTTTTATTGGGACACTCACATGACAATATTATGTCTGTGAGCTGATAGACAAAAAACTTTCAGCCAATTAGAGAATGTGTTAACAGATGCAACATTACATCTGAAATAAGATATTCCAGAATATATGTTAACTAAAGCCTTTCTTTATTACAGTGATTATGGTGCAGAATCTTTGATAGGTAAATATGGTGAGATGATATTCAGACCAGCAGACACAAAACAGGTAGGCATTTATTTTATTTTGCGAGGTTGTTTTATTGTTTCAAAAAATGCTTGTATTTTTTGTGCAAATGGTCTCTAACTCACCCTTTCTCCCTCCAAAATATAGTTGGTAATTGTTTGACATAAAGCTTTCATACTTGGTATGATTATTTGTCGTCATATTCTCATATGCTATAACTTCAATCTGATTTTACTGGAGGGATTGAACTTTTACTCTTTTTTTTTTTTTTTTTTTTAAGTATTGTTACAATGACCCCTTTTGAAACAAAAAATTTCCGTAAAACCAAGGTCCATATGTTCCGAATTGCTGTCTCCATTTGAGTCTTTGTAGTGATGTTATATGCATGTTTTTTCAGTTCAGTTTTAATTTTACGCCACATATTCTCAATAATATTAAGGTCTGGACTTTGTAATGGCCTTTCCATACCATGAAGTTAATTTTGTTCCAAGTCTTCTTTCACAATTTTGTCTCTGTGAACTGGGGCATTGTTATCTTGGTATATGTAATTGTCATTGGGGAATTGACAAGCAATAACAGGCCAAACAAAATTGTCAACCATCTCAATATACTTTAAAGCATTAATATTACCAGTTACAACAGTAATAGTACCAACACCTTCATAGGTAATGCAGCCCCAGATCATCAAAATCAGACCTGACCCACAGCAAGGATTTAAGCAAGAGGAATCCACTCCTCACCGAGCCGTCTCCAGACTAAAACATGCTATCCATTCCAATTTCCACCTTACATTCATCCCTATATATGACCCTTTTCAATAATCTTCCACAGTTTTGTGCCTTGCCAATTTACACCATGCCAGCCTTTTTTTGACATTTGTAGCTCGACTTCTGATGGATTTTTTTACAACATACTTTTTAAACCCTTCAACATACAATTTTTGCTGAACAGTACACTTAGACACTGATTTTTGCTGAACAGTACACTTAGTCCCTAGATTGATTAAAAAAAATCATGCAGTGGACGTTTTCTGTCCGATTTGACAGTGGTGCAAAGTTTGCTAGTATCTCCTGGTGTTAGCAGATTTGGCCTTCCCGTTCTCTCCTTGTTTTACAAACTCCCCCGACCTTTGAAACAATTTAAAACCCTATAAATAGTTGGAAGTGGATGTCGTGTTTGTTGTGCCATGTCAGGTCCGTTCATATCAGCCTTATGTAATGCTGCAATGGCATTTTTCTCTGACTGACAGTTCCTTGCTTTTTGGGGCCATTCTCAAAACTATTCAAAATGTAAACAAAGCAGACAATTCCAAACTTCTGGTGATGTATCAGGTCAATGACCGACCTCTTAACTTTCATATTGGGCAAAAATAGAGATAACTCCAACTTATTTACACAGAAAACAGCTTTTAAAGTTGTCACTTCTAACCCGCGGTTGACATGACATCGTTAAATCATCTTTACTTTTGGCACGGTAGTGTACATCTGACCTGTTTGAACAATTACTGGATATCAATCAAACAGTCATTATGAAGTTGTTTCATGTTTCAGGGTTGGCAAAGTATTACCCACCCGGGAATTCCCGGGCGGGAAAACCCGGGTTTTCCCATGCTGGGCAATACTCCCAGAAATGGGTAATAGTGGGCATTACTGGGCAATATGATTTTTTAAGCTTATTTTAACACAAAATAGTAAAGACTTGTTATAGTTTCATAGTATAACAGCTAAATATATACTTTTTATACAGATATAAACCATTGACAGTCATTTCTAGAAAATTCAATTTCATTCTCTTCTCTATTAATTTTATATGTAGGCAGAATACAAGATTTGCACATTTAAAGATACCTTTTAATTAACAATTGCAAGTATTGTTTCAATAATCCAAACTTTGAAAAATGCATTTTATTGCAGTGTTTAAGTGAATTGTTAATTTTAATTGTTATACATTCATATTGCTAAATAAACACCCTACAGGGTCATGCCATTAACACTTATAAAATTGAAAGGACTGATTATTGTTACATAAACAAATCTGTGTACTAATCTGAATAATTACTTATTAATTAGCGACAGTACATATACATTATTTAAATGTGATGTTTCTTTAATACATGTAATTGTTAATTCTTAATTAATAGGAGCTATATTCATTTGAAAAAAAATGATTTATTTGCTTTCTATTTACAGTTTGCCAATCTTGACAAATGCTAAACAAACAAAATAGGGTATAAATATCTTAGTAAATGTATTGCAATTGTGTTTATCACTGAATCCTCTTTAAAATTCAGACAAATATTTTACATTTCCCAGTATTGCCCAGTATTACCCACTAAAACCCAGTAAAACCCAGGTTTTCCCAGTATTTCCCACTGGGCTGGGCAATACTCATAAAACCTGGGTTTTTGCCAACCCTGTCATGTTTGGCTGGTTTCACAACTATTTATTTAAGCAATGGATGATTTAGTTTGTTCAAAATCATATCTTCACTGATGAAATTATATTATTTTAAGTGAAATGAAAGTGGAACCATGTTTTTGTTTCCAAAACTAACTGTGTTCACTTACACCTGGATGTGAAAGTTAAGATGCATAGAAAAGATTTAAAATAAAACTTGTATGGGTTGTATATGTTTCTGAATCTCTTTCTTATTTATATGAATATGAAAAGGCAACAAGCTTTTGGGGGTTTGGAAGAACTCTGTACAGTACTTCTCAGACCTATAATATATGTATTCTGTTTCTGTTCCTTAATCTCTGTCTAGTCAACATCCTGTATAAGGAATTTAGTTAACTTTCATTAGAATGTTATTGCTATAATAAGGAGTATTGCATACACCAAAGTCCCTAGACATTCCACATCTATTACTAGGTATCACTGTCAGGAAACTGAAACCATATAAATGAATTGATGGTATGAAAATCATCTTACTTTACGGCCCAGGACACCAAATCAAGATATGAATGATTCTCTTTCAGGTGTTCCAATATCCTTATCCTTGACGCCTTTCATGGTTTTCCTGATAAATGTATTTTTTTCGATTTTCAATTATAGTTCAATGAACCAAAGATGTATTCAAAATTTTACCAAAATCTGTTACATAGCTCATTTACTGTAACTTGACCTTAAATGCATTAAACCTTACACATCTTATTTGATACATTGTAATTTTTTTATTTAGCTATATGCAATAAAAGTATAAGAAGATGTGGTATGATCATTGCTAATAAAACAACTTTCCACTAGATACAAAATTATGTTGAGGTTAAATAACTTGAGGTCACTGCTGCCTTCATCAATGAGGAGAACTCATATATCACATAACAAGTCATAAAAGGACCCAACATTACAAATGTAGAACAATATTAACAAGAAAACTAATGACCTGATTTTATATGTAATTAACAAACAAAAAATGAATAATGAATGTAATATACATCAACAAAAGACAACCACTGAAATACATGTGCCATACATATAGGATGTGGCAAGGTAAAACATGTTTGTGGGTGCCAAATTCTCCCCTAACATGGGTCATTATGGACTTTCCGAATTGATTTTCCTCTAAGATCAGTATTTTTGTGATCTTACTTTTTCAGTTAAGTAACGACACAGCATAAGAACACACCCTTTCCTTTTTAGCTCACCTGGCCTAAAAGGCCAAGTGAGCTTTTCTCATCACTTGGCGTCCGTTGTCGTCCGTCGTCTTCGTTAACTTTTACAAAAATCTTCTCCTCTGAAACTACTGGGCCAAATTAAACCAAACTTGGCCACAATCATCATTGGGGTATTTAGTTTAAAAAATGTGTCCGGTGACCCGGCCAACCATCCAAGATGGCCACCATGGCTAAAAATAGAACATAGGGGTAAAATGCAGTTTTTGGCTTATAACTCAAAAACCAAAGCATTTAGAGCAAATCTGACATGGGGGTAGAATTGTTAAACAGGTGAAGATCTATCTGCCCTGAAATTTTCAGATGAATCGGATAACCCGTTGTTGGGTTGCTGCCCCTGAATTAGTAATTTTAAGGAAATTTTGCTGTTTTTGGTTATTATCTTGAATATTATTATAGATAGAGATAAACAGTAAACAGCAATAATGTTCAGCAAAGTAAGATTTACAAATAAGTCAACATGACTGAAATGGTCAGTTGACCCCTTTAGGAGTTATTGCCCTTTATAGTCAATTTTTAACCATTTTTCGTAAATCTTAGTACCGGTAATATTTTACAAAAATCTTCTCCTCTGAAACTATTTGGCCAAATTAATCCAAACTTGGCCACAATCATCTTTTGGGTTAGTAGTTTGAAAAATGTGCCCGGTGACCCGGCCATCCAACCAAGATGGCCGCCATGGCTAAAAATAGAACATGGGGTAAAATGCAGTTTTTGGCTTATAACTCAAAACCCAAAGCATTTAGAGCAAATCTGACATGGGGTAAAATTGTTTATCAGGTCAACATTTATCTGCTCTGAAATTTTTAGATGAATCGGACAACCCGTTGTTGGGTTGCTGACCCTGAATTGTTAGTTTTAAGGAAATTTTGCTGTTTTTGGTCATTATCTTGAATATTATTATTGATAGAGATAAACTGTAAACAACAATAATGTTCAGCAAAGTAAGATTTACAAATAAGTCAACATGACCGAAATGGTCAATTGACCCCCTTAGGAGTTATTGTTCTTTATAGTCAATTTTTAACAATTTTCATAAAATTTGTAAATTTTTACTAACATTTTCCACTGAAACTAATGGGCCAAGTTCATTATAGATAGAGATAATTTTAAGCAGCAAGAATGTTCAGTAAAGTAAGATGTACAAACACATCACCATCACCAAAACACAATTTTGTCATGAATCCATCTGCTTCCTTTAATATTCACATAGACCAAGGTGAGCGACACAGGCTCTTTAGAGCCTCTAGTTTTAAAGAAGAAAAAAAGACAATGCATAATTCTAATTAGCTTCTGCATTATTTGGCTCTGATCCAAATAAATGTTTGAAATAGATTTACCAATCTTGTTTTTGTGTCCAATACCAATATATCTGGTATTATTATTGTAACCACAGTTGAAAACAATTTAG
Source organism: Mytilus galloprovincialis (assembly GCA_037788925.1). NCBI lineage: Eukaryota > Metazoa > Mollusca > Bivalvia > Mytilida > Mytilidae > Mytilus > Mytilus galloprovincialis. Next base: position 94,337,236 of record CM075333.1, read on the forward strand.
CAGTGTAATTACAAATTATATTAATTCTAGAGATAAGTGTGTAAAGAATTAGTTAATTGGAAAATAAGTACCAATTACAGTAAACCATTGTTGTAATATTAACCAGTTTTAATATGACCATTAAACAGGATTTCCAATAGAATTTGTGACTCAGATAGTTATGAAAAACAACTTAGAGTAAGCTTAATTAACATGCTTCCTTCATGTAATAGATTGGGGCAGATAAAACCTGGAAAAACATTTGTCTCCATGAGCAGACAAACGTTTTATTGGAAAAACATTGTAATTGTCTTGCAATTTGTAGTCTAAAAGTTCTAAAAGGAAGAAATTATTTTTATTCACTTTTTAAAAGCTTTCTGATTGTCAAATTAAGATTAAAATCATACCCTATGCTATTGTAATTCGTGAAAGTTAGAAGTCTTATATGGTATTCAGACATTACTTCTTACTTCTGGTACAACTGTATTGATCAAATAATTGGGTATGTATCCTAAAGGGAAATGAAAACAAGTGTCCTGGATTTTTTACAACAGCTACTTTATTGGCTAGATGTAGGGATTGAAAATGGCCGGCCAGTAATCAGCTTACAAAAAGGCAATACAGTTTAAATCAGTTTTCCACACTTTCTCTCTCAGTGCTTGAAGATATTGATTTGATATTTGGTATATAGTTTTACCATGGCAAGTTACAGATCAAGTTTAAATTTCTTGGTTTGCAGAGTTTATATTATGGCCCTCACACTCCAAAATTTATGATTGAAACACAAATCCATTTTGAGAACACCTTTTTATACGACCGCAAAAATTTTAATTTTTCGTCGTATATTGCTATCACGTCCTGCGTCGTCTTCTTGCGTCGTCGTCGTTGTCGTCCGAATACTTTTAGTTTTCGCACTCTAACTTTAGTAAAAGTGAATAGAAATCTATGAAATTTTAACAAAAGGTTTATAACCACAAAAGGAAGGTTGGGATTGATTTTGGGAGTTTTGGTCCCAACATTTTAGGAATTAGGGGCCAAAAAGGGCCCAAATAAGCATTTTCTTGGTTTTCGCACTATAACTTTAGTTTAAGTAAATAGAAATCTATGAAATTTTGACACAAGGTTTATGACCACAAAAGGATGGTTGGGATTGATTTTGGGAGTTTTAGTTCAAACAGTTTAGGAATTAAGGGGCCAAAAAAGGGCCCAAATAAGCATTATTCTTGGTTTTCGCACAACAACTTTAGTATAAGTAAATAGAAATCAAGGAAATTTAAACACAAGGTTTATGACCACAAAAGGAAGGTTGGGATTGATTTTGGGAGTTGAGGTCTGAACAGTTTAGGAATTAGGGGCCAAAAAGGGGCCCAAGTAAGCATTATTCTTGGTTTTCGCACCATAACTTTAGTATAAGTAAATAGAAATCAATGAAATTTAAACACAAGGTTTATGACCATAAAAGGAAGGTTGGGTTTGATTTTGGGAGTTTTGGTCCCAACAGTTTAGGAATAAGGGGCCCAAAGGGTCCAAAATTGAACTTTGTTTGATTTCATCAAAAATTGAATAATTGGGGTTCTTTGATATGCCGGATCTAACTGTGTATGTAGATTCTTAATTTTTGGTCCCGTTTTCCAATTGGTCTACATTAAGGTCCAAAGGGTCCAAAATTAAACTTAGTTTGATTTTAACAAAAATTGAATCCTTGAGGTTCTTTGATATGCTGAATCTAAAAATGTACTTAGATTTTTGATTATTGGCCCAGTTTTCAAGTTGGTCCAAATCGGGGTCAAAAATTAAACTTTGTTTGATTTCATCAAAAATTGAATAATTGGGGTTCTTTGATATGCCAAATCTAACTGTGTATGTAGATTCTTAATTTTTAGTCCCGTTTTCAAATTGGTCTACATTAAATACCAAAGGGTCCAAAATTAAACTAAGTTTGATTTTAACAAAAATTGAATTCTTTGGCTTTTTTGATATGCTGAATTTAATCATGTACTTAGATTTTTGATTATGGGCCCAGTTTTCAAGTTGGTTCAAATCAGGATCCAAAATTATTATATTAAGTATTGTGCAATAGCAAGAAATTTTCAATTGCACAGTATTGCACAATAGCAAGAAATCTTCAATTGCACAGTATTGTGCAATAGCAAATATTTTCAATTGCACAGTATTGTGCAATAGCAAGAAATATCTAATTGCACAATATTGTGCAATAGCAAGAAATTTTCAATTGATTGGAGTTATCTTTCTTTGTCCAGAATAGTAGTTGAATCAACTTAAATCATTGTTTTATACAATATACAATGTATATTCACTTTTACTACCAACTGATAAATTAAAACAATCTTTACCATTCAGTGATAACAAGCACTTTTTGTTACATTTTAATATTTTATGATGTATTTAAATGAGTAGTTATTGTTGCAAACTCCATTAGAAATTTGAATTGAGATCAGTTTTGAAAAAAGGGAAGGGGGGATTTGAAGAAAAAAAAATGGTGGGGGGGGGGGGGGGTTAAATTTTTCTCATTTCAGATTTCATAAATAAAAAGAAAATTTCTTCAAACATTTTTGTGAGAGGATTAATATTCAACAGCATAGTGATTGCTCAAAGGCAAACAAATTATTTTAAGTTCATTAGACCACATTCATTCTGTGTCCAAAACCTATGCTGTGTCAACTATTTAATTTTTCGAAAACTAAGGATTTTCTTATCCCAGGCATAGATTACCTTAGCCGTATTTGGCACAACTTTTTGGAATTTTGGATCCTCAATGCTCTTCAACTTTTTACTTGTTTAGCTTAATAAATATTTTGATATGAGCGTCACTGATGAGTCTTATGTAGACGAAACGCGCGTCTGGCGTACTAAATTATAATCCTGGTACCTTTGATAACTATAATCACAATCCAAATATAGAGCTGAATCCAGCTTGAATGTTGTGTCCATACTTGCCCCAACCGTTCAGGGTTCAACCTCTGCGGTTGTATAAAGCTGCGCCCTGCGGAGCATCTGGTTGTATAATGATTTGAACACAAATTAATATTCAGGTATGATATGCATTCCAAATTGTTCCCTACTGTCAAAGTTGTGGTCAAAAACTTAGCTTTTGTTAACCCTTTCCTCCATAATGACGCCTTTGACGCTACCCCTTTACTCCATAATGACGCCTTTTGACACCTGTGTAGTGCCTCAGTTAAAACATTCTCCTACGAAAAATCTGTATCAGACTTAATAAAAATTTGCATTTAATTTAAAAAGGATATTCATCATGAATCATGAGAATATACGACTGGAATTTCATTGATGAAATATTTGTTTTCCCAATACATTAAAACTTTTAATCTGATGATTTTTTTTTTATATTGAAAAAATCCTAGAGTGGGGTGCTCATTTTCGCCATATCTTTCCATGTTTTCTTCGGTTTATGTTCAGGTCTTTATGTTTTTGAAGTATACTGATATTTCTATATGAAGATAACTTCACATGCAAAATATTCTTAGCTTTAAAACGTGTTTGTTTTAAGAAAAATCATCTGAAAAGTTGGATTAAAGGGTGTTTGAAATTTCCTAATGTTTGTCAACGGGGGAGACATATTCGCCGTTTTTACACATCTAATTTAAACCAAATAACTGCAGCTTTAAACAATATTTATCAAATAAATTTCATTATAGATGAATAACAGACATTTGAAAGGTGTAAAAAAACTGAAGTTTAGGGCAACCAGTCAAAGAATTACTAAGAAATACTTCTTTTAAATCGTTTTTTTCATTCAGGAAATTGGCTGAAAATCGTTGTCCGTTTTTCGGTCCTTTGCGGTAAGTGCCGAAATTTAGTCTTATTTTCAAAATCCATGGAGGAAAGAGTTAAAGAAATTTATTTCTTGAGAAACATCTGATTTGCTAGGATTAAAATTTTCATCAATGTGTGAATAAGATAAGCTATTCCAAAACGATTCTTTGTGTCAAAAATTATTAGTTGTCCACCATCTATGAAAATGCCCACCTAAAAACAGTGCTGGGGTTTTAAAAATCCTATATTTGTTGAGTACACATTCTAAATTGATTGACGGTCTCAAAATTACGAATTTTTTACAACCCATGAACATGATTTGCTTTGTATGCATCAGTCCCTGTGCTTCACTCTTAAATGTGAAAGATGCACACTAACTAACATTTCAGTTTTCTGGTTTGATCAGGTATTGCCTGAATGAAAATAGAATTCATGATAATTCCCAAGCTTATTTTTTTTATCAACCTTCACTTTAACTCCATAATATCTTATGATTTATGGGTACTACAGAATAACGTTTTCCTGTTTTTGTAAAGGTATTGCCTGAATGAAAATAGAATTCATGATTATTCCCAAGCCTATTTTTTTTTTATCAACCTTCACCTTAACTCCATAATATCTTATGATTTATGGGTACTACAGAATAACGTTTTCCTGTTTTTGTAAAGAGAATTAATTAAAAAGAACAATTTTTGTGATAAAAAAACAACACTCTTTGTTCTGATACAAACCCAGTTTCTGTAGTCTAGACATAACATAACAGGTAAGGTCACGTAAAAAATCATATGAAACTACTGAATTTAAATGAAATGATTTTGTCAAATCCTAAATACTGAAAATTCAGAAATTATTGTGAGGTTTTTATTAATGCGAATAATGTGACAACTTGAGTATTGCAATAATTACAATTGGCATTCTGATATCAAATACATATTTCTCTAAGAAGCTTTTCCTTAAATCGCAACAATTAAACTCACTTTTTTTGTTAATTCTTCAAAAATTGCAATAATAAATGCATGCCATAATTTCTGACTTTACAGTAGGTGTTAACTGTTCAGATATATATCAGTAGAAATCTCCCTATATTAAAAGATATGGAAATTTCTTTCAAACACTAGCCTTCCTTACAGGGTGGTCAAATTGCCTGTTTTGGAAAAGAAGTATTCCCTTTATTCTTCTCAGTGTTATTTCAATATCAGTAGCTTTTTTTATTACAAAATATAGAATTGTCTTAGTTATTTATTAAATTTTTCAATGGCTGAATCATCAAATCTTGTTTCCCAAATTTTTTAAACAAAAATATATATGTACTGGCAAAAAGATGAATATACAAAATGTAATATCTTAATTTGTTGATTGCTGAATATCCATTAGAGATGGAACATTGTCCCAGCCCCTGGGGTTTGAACAACATTGGTAATAATTAAAAAATAAAGAGAAGGTACAATAAGAGCCTACATTTAATTTGCCCCTGATATATGTATTACCGAAAAAAAATCAGATTATACAAGACTTCCAAAATAATGTTAATGTTATGGATAAATAAACTAATCAATATAATCTGGAAGAGGACAGTTTTGTGTAAAAAGATCACTTATGGTCTCACTATGATGTTTGAAACATGCATGTCCAAATCGGCATGTTTTACATATTTTTTTCCAAATAGTCTGAGCTTAGGTCTGACACAGAAGATATTCTACAAACATGAACATCTTTTTAAAAACAAAAAAATGTAGCAAAATATTTTTCTGGGTATAGCCTTTGCACAATTTTGTTAATGACAAAATCTCAAAATGAGGTAATTTCTGCAGTTTTTGCAGATTTGAACTGGATTCAAAAGTTTGAAGTATTAATAGTTATAGGAAGATGTGGTGTGAGTGCCAATGAGACAACTCTCCATCAAAAAAACAATTTAAAAAAAGTAAACCATTATAGGTCAATGTACAGCCTTCAACACAGAGCCTTGGCTCACACCGAACAACAAGCTATAAAGGGCCCCAAAATTACTAGTGTTAAACCATTCAAACGGGAAAACCAAAGTTTTAATCTATATAAAATAAAAAAACAAGAAACGAGAAACACATATAAATTACACATAACCAAACGACAACTACTGTACATCAGATTCCTGACTTAGGACAGGTGCAAACATTTGCAGCGGGATTAAACGTTTAAATGGATCCAAACCTTCTCCCTTTTTCTGAAACAATAGCATAACATCACAACATAGAAAAACACACGGTAAAATATCAATTGGCAGGCTTAACTCAATGAAAAAACATACATTAATACACTATAAACGAATAAATTTGATACATATTTAATATATACACTAGGCAAAATTCACAACTACAAATACTGATATACATGTATATCATGATCATCATAAGGATTTTATTGATTAGATTACAATATTATTAGATTTTCGATTCCAGGGGACCAAAAAAGTGCATTAATTTTTTTTGTGGCTACAAATTTCGTGGATAAAGGAAAACTTGCGTTCTCGTGGATACCTATTTTCTTGGTTATGCCAAGCCTATAGAGTATCTGTAATTCAGTGAACATTTAAATTCACAAAATCCCAAAAATATGATATCCAACAAATAATAATGAATCCATGTAGTAAGCATACCTTCTTTATTTATTGTTTTGGATGATATCAGAGGGTTCTTGCAGGTTGAAATACCCTACAAGAACCCTTTGATATCATCCAAAACAAGGTGATTACATAATTTAGATAGGTAAGAAAATGGCCTTTATCGGACATACATGCTCCTTAGAGCCTCTAGTTTTTCTACTGTTCTTTCCACCTATTGTTAGTTGTTGATGGATTCATGTTTTGCCAGATCTCATTTTTAATATTCTCCAAATGATGAAAGAAAAAATATCTGACGTGATTTGACGAGTAAATAATCTAATAATATATCCTATGTGATATCTGTTTACTGTCTGAATAGATTGGATACGATTGGTTTATTGGTCACATGGGTGACAATAACTAATAAAAAATGACAGAATTTACAGTTCAAACATCATCCAGATATAGTGCTTTCAACACATTAATTCATCTTCACAAGCTTTTGATAGATTTATCATTGCTGTGCCTATAGGAGAAAAATGGCTAAAACATACCAAGGGAGGATATATGGTTATTGATGAACTTGTAGAAATTCATTAGTAAACTTGTTGCTATGAATAGACTTTTTGAGATTTTGTTTTGTGAAGGTTCTGTAAAAAATGTAAGGTTTTGAAACTACGTTTGGAATGATAGATTATTGTCATGGGATTACACATTGCATAATCAAGCTCAATGCACATTTATATAAAAAAAATCTATTTATAAATATAAATGTGGGTGTTTCAATGTCATTAAATTCTAGCTGAACAAGAAAAACTGCTTGTCATTGATAACTGTTGTCATTGTTAGTTTATTTTTACTAAAATTTTGAATGACAGGAATAATATTAAAGATGATATTGAAAAGTATACATGCTTCAAAAGTTTTTGGTTTTCAAACAATCAGAGTTCGGTTTTTTTTTATAAAAAAAAATCACACATCCTCTTTCACAACTATGAAAGCATAGAAATCTGTCTTACATTGCACATTTTGTTAATGCAGTATATCTGGTAAAAGGTTATCAGAATTGTATTTACATGTACATGTATATAGATTTTTGTTGAAATATAAGAAGAAAGAAGTTTGGCAAAAACCTTCTAAGGAAATGGGATGAGAACCCAAAACAACACTAACAAATTGAATGACATATATTGGTTATTACATGGTCTTCAAAATAGACACATGTTCAGCTCTAAAATTCTTAAAAAGTTGTGACTAAATTTAAAAAAGGAGACTAATTTTGAATTGATATTTTTTTTGCCATGTTTTTATTTTTTGAGAATTTGGAGAGAAGATGTGTTGCTATTCAGAATTCACTGTTCATTGAAATGGAATAATATGAGAAATGAATTGCATTCTGTTTGTGCATATTATAGTTTAAGATTTCAACCCTCCCCTTTTTCAATCTAATAAAATGTAAACAGAAGAATGTACAACTAAATTCAGTTAAAGATGATATAAAATAAAGTATCATATTTGATTATGATAAGTTAATAATAATTTTAATGCATAGCTACTGAAGTATTTAGGAGATTCCCTAGAAAAAAATTCTATCAAATCTTTTCTTGGAATAGAACCCAGCAACTATATGTATTTCAAAAACCCAAAGAAAAGTAACTGAATGTTGAATTTGTTTTGATAAAAACTTTTTATAAGTTTCCTCTCTGGGCCTCAAACGTTTTGTTTTGAGAAAAGAAAGTTTTTTGGCCAGTAAAACTGAGGTTAAGTAAGAGTGGTATGAGCATTATATAATATAGTTTTGCATTTTTTTTTTAACTTCATGACACATAAAGTTATGTTTTATATTTTCAGGCTCACAAGATGTTGATGTTTTTCTTTGACAAGTTGATACCTGGAGGACAATGTGAAATATTATCAAAACATCATTCTACAGAATAAGACAGGACTAGAAAACTATTTGGTGACATTCTGAAAAAGGATTTACAGATCTTTATTTTGTGGTTATAAAAAAAATTGGGGGGGGGGGGGGGGGGTTGCATTTTCGTTTTTAAAAAGGGTGACATTTTACACAGGTAGCATACATTTATTGAAACACTAAACACTTAAACTCATTTCTTTAGACTCAAGTCATATCATATTTATTGATCACTATTTCAGCAGATTTTGTTTTTATTTGGGTTTGAATTTTATTACAATTTATTTAGTGAATTCAATAGTTTGTTGTACAAAGTCTAGATTGTGTTTCATCTTACTTCCCTTCACTGTATAAGGTCCAAACAACCAGAAGACATGCATATTTGTTTTTCTATTATTGTTGTTGCATGAACCTGGCTGTTGGTTTTTTGTTTAAGTTGCTTCACATTTTGTCATGCCTGGGCAGTATAGCTTAATATACTGTATGAATTTTGATCATTGGTGAAAGCTGTATAGTTCAATCATTCCACAATCTCTTTAGTCTTAAATACATGTTTGGAGATTCACATATATTCAGCTGAAAGTATGTGTAACATACAGTTCATAGTTCATCCAAGTCTGTTTCTTAATTGGATTACATCCTGAGTGATCAAGTGGTTTCTTAATTGTACTTGATGTACATATCCACGTTTAATGTTGTTTTTGAAACTAAAGTATGTGAAGATCCAAACCATAAGTTTTGAAGAGCTGCTATATCTCCAAAGGACCAAAATAACATTGTATTGATATAGCATGATATACCTTAAGTTTTCAAATAGTACTTTTTGAAATTCTGATGGAATTCCTTATATTTTTATTTAGTATTATTGTTTCTTTTTGAAAATATTGCACAATGGCAGTTTTTTGTTTCTACTTTTGCTAAGTTTATCAGATCAGGTATTTTTTTCATTCATTCCTTATAATATGTTCAAAAGTTATGTTTGTTTTTGAATTCCTGTCATAAGCAATTTTATGTATTGATTACAAAAATCAGTAGTGATCAGTCATATTTCCGTTCTGGCAAGAGTATTGCAGATAAAATTCTATTCAAATTTCACCAATTGTTTTTGAGGTATTGCATGAAATTAGTTACTAATTTAAGCAAAGACTACAATACCTTACTTTTAATGAAGATTGATGTTTCCTGAATTTAAAGATGTAAACTGAAAACAAGGCTATGAAGATATTCACAGAACGCATTACAACCATGAGAGAATAAAAGAGATTTCTTGCTAACTGCTTAGCTCCAAGTTTCTATGACAAGTGTTTGAGAAAAACATTATTCTGATTTTAAGTTGAGGAAATCTAGAACACTCCCTTAGAGTTTCACTAGTTAATAACTGTTTTAGTTATTGCACATAGATTACAATTTCTGGTTCTATTGGATCTTTACTGACTGTATGCATTGTAATATATATATTTTTTTTATTATGTTTATTCAAAAATATAATGACTATTTGCATATATAAATGTCAGTATGCTAAAGTATTATAAAACACTGTTCATCTCAAAAAACCTGTTGTTTATTCTGTGATATAATTTATTTATATATAATTATTTATTTATTTTTCTGGAATAAATTATTTGAAAGTTATTTTATACAACTTTAATATCTACATTTTTATGTATTACCTAGTGTTACTGAATGACTTAAATGATATTAGCTATACACATGCATTATTTGTAGAAACTTTTTAAGAGATTGATCAAACATGGAGACATTTTTTACAATTTGAAGTTATCTAGAAATTGTTGTGGTCTTAAAACTTTGTAAGATGATGATGTAATCATTAAAGAGAACAAAAAGATTAATTATTATGTCCCAGCTAAGAAAGGGAGAGGGAGTCAGTTTCATGTTTTAGTGCATTGGTTTGTCACTTAAAAGAAATGTATAGTAAATAATGCTAGGAAAGATTATCACATAAATCTCCTTCATAGAAAACCTCTAAAGGATAACAATTAAATGTACTCAGAATAGATTTGTTATCGTTATCTGCTACATATGATATATTGCATTTTCAATCCTTAAAAACTATATGATTTAATTGTATTCCAATCCATCCTTTGCCTACACAGACTCTTCATTAGACAATCTGCTGAGTGGTATTGTATTTATCATTTAAATTATATTCTGTAATAATACTATGGTGTTAGCAGAAATCTCAGGGTGCGACAACCTAAAGTGCATGATTCCAAATGATGGTAGGTTGACACGATGTTCTATGCTGGTAGAAAGCTTTCATAAACTGATAACAATGTGTACTGTTATAAACACTATTGTGTTTCATTTAAATGTTTCTCATGATTTAACTTACTTTCAAAGCAACATGTGTTCTGAATAATATTGTCTAATGTATAACAATTACCCAAGTTTCCATAGTAAAACTGCTGAAAGAAAATAAAAAGATGGAAGTAAACTGAATTAAGTGGTATTGAACATTTTGTGAACTGAAATTTAAAAATATAATGTTTTTGTCAAAATTTTACTCAATGTCTGACATTTTAAACTATATATCATAATTCTTAAATATTGAGATCTGAATTCAATTTATATTTGTTTTCATAATACATTGCATGGATTTTTGAATTAAATATTCTTTTTATTTAAAACAAAAAATCACTAAAATGGCTATATATTGACTTAAATTTTGTCATGTTGACAAGACATTAAACCCAGTATATATTAATGATTGTTATTTGTATGTTTTTGTTTTATTCCAATGCTATTTTTGTATTTATGATTTGCACTGTACATTATATAGTAAGTTGTTTTTAACAAGTTTTCACATAGTCTTAACTGAATGCAAACTTATATATTTCATTTTGAACTGTGCTTTCTTTATTCTCTCCCCCTCTTTTGTTTTCCATCAATTATTTATACTTGCACAAGAATATTATTTGTTGACTAGGATAGCCCAGTGTGTTGGGCATGGAGGGGGGTAAGAGAACAATATGACAAAAATTGATATATTAAATGATAGTGAGGTACCAGAATTCATAGATATTAAGGCATACTTTCTCAAAAATTAGCACAGAACAAATACGTCTGTGTCATTTTGGTCTTTTTTGGATAGTTGTCTCATTGGCAATCATACCACATCTTCTTTTTTATACAACATGTCCAGAAAAATATACTCTGTCAATTTTTGTTATTTTTGTAATACATTCCTAAGAAAAAATTGAAGAATCACTAATTTGGTCATGTAAATGGTAAACCCCAATTTGTATGACTGATTATAAATGACAAACTCTGGTCAGGTGGTATTACTTGTCATCCATATTTTTGTGAGTACAGATGAACCAAGCATATAAATGTGTTAAACAAGATAGAAATTACCTATATAGGTATAAATGCAGAAAAAAATGTAGTAATGCATCAATGAAAACTAGTTTTAAAACATTCCTGAAGTTTCTATGTTAACCGTCCACTTTATCAATGATCTCTGTATTGAACAATTCCATTCATAACTTATTGTTTACATTTTATATATTGAGTTGTGTGATAAAAGTTACATATATTTATTAATATTAAACAGTTCTTGAAGATATTTTCTTTATTTATACATGCATTATAATCCCACAAATCATTTATACTTACATTTTTGTAAGTTCTGATGTCTAGACTTGCCTGTCATGATTCTGGTGAATCATATGATACTGGTTTGATAGCAAATGTCACGTGTCTAGAAATCTGAAAAAAACAATTATGTATGTTCTTAACTACATTTACACATAGGCTCTCTCTACTAAGTGAATTATGAATAATGCATGGAAAGAGTTTTGGATATGTCTGAACAAAATGAGGATACATTTAACAATCAACACCTACTGAATTAGACTATTTACCGGATTTGTTATAACATGATTAACACGATGGGTGCCACATGTGGAGCAGGATCTGCTTACCCTTCTGCAGCACCTGAGATCACCCCCAGTTTTTGGTGGGGTTCGTGTTGCTTATTCTTTAGTTTTATATGTTGTCTCATGTGTACTATTGTTTGTCTGTTTGTCTTTTTCATTTTTAGCCATGGTGTTGTCAGTTTATTTTCGATTAATGATTTTGACTGTCCCTCTGGTATCTTTCGTCACTCTTTGCTTACGCATATAAACAAAACATATAAAAAATTCTTCATAGAGACTTTTGATTTTAACATTGATGGATCGTATGACAATTGGCTAAATTGTAAAACACCAGCAAACAAAAATCAAAATGGGTTCTGTATTATTTATTGAGTGGTATAGCAGATGATATATGAAAGAGTGGTGAATGTTTTGTTAGATTGACGCGAACATCAAAATGTATAGTGTTTCCTTTGTTGTTTTAAATTTTTTGAAGATTTTATGTTATCGTTGCTGTGAAGGGCTTATAGTTTATTTTTTAATTTTGTATACTCGTCTAGATCACTACACTGTGTGGATCCTATGTTGTGTACTCGTCTAGATCACTACACTGTGTGGATCCTATGTTGTATACTCGTCTAGATCACTTCACTGTGTGGATCCTATGTTGGTCGTACAATTAAAATGTGTGCTGGGTTCTTACATTACCAAGGGTATGACTTAGATTCTGCGAAAAAGAGTTCAATTTGCTATTAATGCTCCTTTATTATGTGTGCTCACAAGTACCATTGCTATGTATGTTGTCCACAACAATCTTCTTAACTTAATGGAATTTGTATTCAGTAAGCGCATGATATCTCTGGCCATTTGCTTTTAATGATCAGAATGTAGCATAGAATCGCCTGCCTAAGTTGTTTGCCCAATCTTCTAGGCTTTCTAGTTTGAAAGATATATAAGTTATTGAAACTGGTCTGTAATAGTCAGCTGCGTATTTACCTCAATTTTTGAATACATAGTGGATTTTTGCATCGACCATTTTTCAGGCAGTATTTCAGTGTCTATTGATGTCTGAGATATATCAGTTAGTCTTGGTGCTACTTCTTTTGCATATTCTGGTTCAGATTTTGCTGTTATGAATTCTTTTAGCATTTCTTTATTCTATATCGTGTATCGGTCTGATCTTGTTGCTGTTATGGTAATCGCTTCTTTTTGTGTTGTTTAGGATGATTTATACATTTGAATAAGTTGAACGGATGTACTTATTTCCATGGTTTTAGTTTGGACCCCTTGTCAATTCAGTTATTTGAGACTGGTATTGATTCATAGTTTCTATCGGTACAGTTAAAAGTATTTAGTTAGCATGGTTTACGTGTGTCTAATCGCTGGCTTTCGTAAAGATATTTATAAGTCATCTAAGCATTTCACTTTTATAATTTGCTTGTAAAATGACCCTTGAGTATTTTTTTCTTTAAGGTAAATTTGTTTTCATTACTTCTCACAAGTTGTGACCAGCGATTGTGTCTAGGCTAGATTGTTCTTCTGACATGGTGTCTTTGTGTAAGAGGACAAAAACTTCCCCACTAAGTGTTCCCTTGTCGTTCTTTGAATCAGCTGGGACATCTTTAGTGCTGTTATTTCCTGATTTTTATCATTTGAACAAGAATTCTTTTCCACAGAAGAAACATCAGAAAGACATCTACTTAATTGGAGGCGACTTCAACTTACCAGACATTAATTGGTCAGAACAATCTATAATAAACAGACAATATCCAATCAGGACAAACCAAACTTTCTTGAAAATTGTAGCTGATAACGGATTATCTAGAGCAAATTGTAGACTTCACCACACGTAAAGATAACACCTTGGACCTTATACTAACCTCTCATCCAGCTTTTAAACTACGATGCAAACCATTACCATCAATAGGAAATAGTGACCATGATATCGTCTTACTAGATTTGGCATGCAAACCATTTAAACCAAAGCCAGTGAGAAGAAAGCAGAAATACACAAAATAAAAGAAGACTTGGCCAATTTCAACTCATCTTTCATTAACACTGTAGACAGAAATGTTGAAACCATTTGGCAAGCATTCAAAAAAGCAATCCAAAACACAATAGATAAGAGAGTTCCAACAAAAATGAGTCAAGGAAAACACATACATCCATGGATAAACACCAACATCAGAAGGAAGATAAATGAAAAAATAAAGCCCGTAAGAAGGACAGGAAAACGAAAAAGAAAAGAGACATGGATAGATATAAAAGACTCAAACAGGAAACGAAATGGGAAGTCAGACAAGCAAACAAAAAATATATGGAGGAAGTAAGCACCAATTATTAAGACAACTCGAAGAAATTCTGGTCATATATAAAGAGCAAAGGTCAAGAATGGACAGGTGTAGCACCATTGAAGAATAAATTGGGATTTCTGCAAAGTGACAATAAAAGCAAAGCTGAGATACTCAATGATCAATTCCAGTCAGTATTCCCAAAGGAAAATCTAAATAACTTTCCCAACAAAGGAAAAAGCCCATATTCCACCATGGATGACATCAAAATCAGCACTAAGGGAGTACACAAACAACTCAAAAACCTTAAATCACACAAAGCTACTGGTCCAGACTCAATTCCATCATTCATCCTGAAAACAACAGCAGACCAACTCGCTCCTTTTCTAACAGATCTGTACCAAACATCCCTTAACACCGGAGAAGTCCCACAAGATTGAAGAGATGCTAACGTGGTACCTCTATTCAAGAAAGATGAAAGACATTTAGCTTCCAACTATAGACCAGTATCATTAACCTCCATCACATGTAAGGTCTTGGAACACATAGTCCACAGCAGTATTATGGACCATTTTGACAAATACAACATACTTACCAACGCACAGCATGGATTTCGCAAAAAACGAACTTGCGAATCGCAACTTATAATAACAATCAACGACATTGCTAAAAACAAGTGAAAAAAGGATCCCAAGTCGACATCATCCTTCTTGGCTTTGCCAATTATAAAGGCATTCGACAAAGTACCGCACCACCGCCTTTTACATAATCTAGAATTTTATGGAGTAAACCCTAAAGCTAGAAAATATATTCAATCATTCCTTGAAAATAGAATGCAGAGCGTAATATTAGAAGGAGCTGTCTCTTCTCAAGTCCCGGTACTTTCAGGCGTTCCCCAAGGAACAGTTTTTGGACCGCTATTGTTTCTGACCTACATAAATGACATGCCAGAAACATCAACATCATCTGAAACAAAACTATTTGCAGCCGATAGCCTACTTTTTAGAACAGTAAACAGCCAGGCAGACAGCGGCCTTTTACAAATAGACTTAACATCATTGGAAAAATGGGAGAACAAATGGCAAATGAGTTTTAACGTCAAAAAATGCATAGTTATAAGAATAACTCAGAACAAAAGAAGTGAGAGATACATCATATAAACTCCACGGACATACACTAGACAATGTTGATGCAAGCAAATACTTAGGCGTAACAATCAGCAACAACCTATCTTGGGATAGACACATTGACAATATTGTAGGCAAAGGAAATAAAACATTGGGATTTATCCGAAGAAATCTAAAAGACTGCACAAAACCAGTAAAAGCAGCAGCATATACAGCCATGGTAAGACCTTCAGTGGAATATGCCTGCACAGTTTGGGATCCATCGAGCTAAAAAAAGATTAAATCATTGGAACAAGTTCAAAAAAGAGCAGCAAGATTCGTTCATAAAAACTACTCAGACCGAACAGCTGGCTGTGTAACACACATGGTTAAACAATTACAGTGGGAAAGCCTGGAAGAACGTAGAAAAACCAACAGACTATGTATCTATAATACTAAAATAACGAGGTCCAATTTGTCAGCCGTCATCACGTAAAAACGATGAATCAAAGAATTCAACTTTATATATAACTAATATAGTACAATGGTGTTGATTAAAAATTACACCACTCTAGGCCCATTTGTTTTCCGCGTAATTAATATTGCCAATAATTAAGAAGTTCCTGATCGAGTCCGACACCGATACCAATAGTATATTCACCTGTTACCTATTACCTTATCTGTACGTTCCGCATCTGACAGGCGCACCACCAAAACAGTGTATTTAGAATTTTGCTGTATACTGTTGAGTAAAAAAAACTCCATTCCAGGCCCTTTTGTTTTCCAAATTATTAATATTACCAATAATTGATAGGTTCCAGGTCGACGGGTTCAAACAGAAAGATTTTAAAAGCAGAGAAAACTGTGCACCTTATACATGTTACAATCGGCATGACTTTATCAGATGACATTACCAATACTAAAATAAGGCAAACACATAATTATATATCAGTCACGGCGATATCACGGGTGTGTTCTAGTGCTATTTAAAATCCAGCATGGGCTTATTGATATAGATAGACAACAATATCTAATACCCAATGACAGCCGGACCAGAGGTATAGGTCGCTTTTACCAAGAAAGAACAAAATCTGAAACCTATGGACAGTCATTCTTCCCAAAGACCATCAGGGATTGGAATCAACTACCAGCCAAAACAACATCAGCCGACTCGATAGAGGGTTTCAGAGCTGCTCTAAAAGCAAGGTTCTGGAAGGAAGTGAACAGCATAGAGTGTACATAATTTAAATTGTAAATTGGCGAATGTTTTAAATATATTTAACTTTGAGAGGACTTGCTGCCTTGCCCGGCAATGCGCTAAGTTTTCGTGGGACCAAAAACATTCAGCATGAATACGGTTCCTTACTTGGAAGAAGAAGAAGAAGTCAGATATGATGTAGTTTATTGATGCTTTAAATTATTTTGTCTTGTCTTTATGCTTCTGCATTTGACTGTTAGTACTCTATGGTTCCTTGTTTCATTAAAGTTAAATATGCCAATTTCAAAAAGTGCCAACAGAATAAAATTTACTATAAAAACAAAAAATAAAAATGATTTTTGATCAATATCTCGATTTACATATATTATGATATGTGTGATAAATCCTCAAAAAGGATGAAAGTCCAATATGCGGAATTTATGGTGTTTTAGGTGGGAAAACAGGGAACCCCCCAAGAAGGACATTTCAAACCAAAACAAAGTTATTTTTTTCGTGACTGTTGCAATTTATACTACATTTTCTCTCAAAAATGAAATTGGTTTAGTGTGTCCTTATTATATAAAAAACAACTTCAATAGACAATGTTTCTATCATATTTTTTCGGATGTTTGCTTAATTCATAGAGTCATTCTGGTTCATTTTGACTCTATAGTATAAATAATTTTATTAAAAAAAAATACTGTGTCGCTTATTGCGTGCATTCCTACGACTGTCCATACTCATGACTTAATTTCTATTCATGTGTTTGCATTGATAACATATATGCAAGGAACAACTGCCGTCAAACTGAAGTAGTACCCGTGTCTGTACATAACCAATAACACGAGAATTGATTCTATAGCAATGAACCCCAAATGTTGCGTGTGTAATAAACACATAACATAAAATAAGGCCATTGTATACAAGTTTCAAAATAACACAAACAATTTTTCTAAACTTGTTTTGAACATGGTATAATATGTAAGAAATGCAGTCAACAGCAATCAGTTTTGTCGCAAATTCACTTACTGTGTAGATACTAGTACTGAAATTCTTACCATCGTCCCTACACCGGTACCTAAGTCATCAGAAAATAAGACAATACCACAGAACAAATCAATTATACTACAAATCGTGATTGTAGGTAAAACATCAAGAAGCTGTTGCATCTGTATCACAACGAAGGGCCGATTTGTTAAAATGTCAGAAAAGGCCATATGACATGTGTTTGTAGCACAAGGTGTTCTATGGCCAGCTTATGTAAGAAGTTCTGCGGTTAAAATATATATTATCTTATATTATCTTATAGACGATAAAACCTTAAAAGACCAGGACAAATACAGATATACATATTATATTCAAAATGTTCAATATTATTTGGCTTCTTTACAAGTTACGTGGTATGGTACCTTATGCGCATAAAAGGTGTTAACAATTAGATAAAATCAATATATAAAAATCAATAGTCTTGGTCTGATTTTTTGTAGGAATACCTGTTCAAGGTATGAACTAGATGATGTGACGTATTTTAATGTACTATAATTAGCATCTATCGGGCGATTCAAAACATGATTTACCTATCTTATCGAATGAAAAGAATTGAGGGGAAATTGGCCATACCTCTTTCACTCACATCAACTTCACGTTAATTTAAATTCATGTGAATCTCACATGAAATTCTACTTTTACTAAGCTTTTTGACACTCTTGTTATGTCTGTAATTGAATATGGAACTGCGATATGGGGAATTAAAGAATACTCTTGTATTAATGCTGTAAAAAATAGGGCAATGCGTTTTTTAATGGGTGTTGGAAAGTACACACCTAATTTAGCCCTATATGGTGATATCGGCTGGATGCCATGTATTGTAAAACAATGGACATGTATTTTTAGAACTTATAGTAGATTTACGAAAATGTGTGATAATAGAATAAACAAAAAAGTTTTTATATGGGCAAATAATATATGCAATAATAGACTGAAAAATTGGAATTTCAGAGTACACACAAAGTTTAAAGAACTTGATATGGAACATTTTTGTAATACTAATTTGATTATTGATAAACATGTTATAAAAAATATTGAGAATATCTGTTTCAATAGATTTAGAGAGCAATGATATTGATTTAATGTCAAACGAGCGTAGTAAACTACGTACTTTCAGACTGTTCAAAAATGAGTTTGATGAAGAAAATTATTTATTAAAAATTATACCTGGTAAATATAGGAGTGCCTATGCCAAATTTAGAAGTGGTACTGCTCCTTTGAAAATTGAGACTGGAAGATATGAAGGTCTTTTAGTTGAAAATAGAATTTGTTATAATGGTCTTTGATATGAAAATCTTTTAATTGAAGATGAAAAATATGTATTAATGAATTGTCCTGTGTATGAAGATTTGCGTTGTTATTTGTTTTATCAAGCATCTCTATTTAATGTTAATTTTATGCAATTGTCTGATGACGATAAATATTTATTTTTAATAACAGATGAAAATATGTACTTTTATACTGCCAAAATCTGCAACGACATTTTATTGAAAAGAAAATGTATTTTATATAGCTAATTTAGTGTAAATACTGTATATACATTTTAGATAGTCTCTCATAACTCTTTTTAGAGTGGCTCTTGTATGTTTTATAATGTTGTTTTATCAACTGTTTGTATGTTTTATATAATGAAGAGGTGAGACTTAAATAAAATATTGTCTTGTCTTGTCTTGTCTTGTCTTGTCTTGTGAATCTTGATTCATGTGAAAGTCACATGAAAATCTTTACGTGAGTTTCATGTATAAGCTCGTTTGAGGCGATGCATTGCTTTTGCGCCAATTGGCATTTCATTTGCGCCAAAAAAAAATCATCATTTCCGCCACAAACCATATTTCATTTGCGCCAAAAAATAGAACCATTCATTTGCGCCAATAATACCGGTAGATATTAAAAAAAAAAAGAATTTTAATGATAAAAAAAAACAATTTTGTTTGCGCAATAAAACATATTTTCCTCAGAAATCAGTCATCATAAAACCATACAAGGTATGTTAATACTTCGTTAGAACATAGTTCTGTTATTTTGAACATATTCATAAAGGAGTAAAATTGCGAGATAGTTCTAAGCGTTATTCACTACAGTAAAGTTATTTTTCTGTCCATATCAGTTGTTTTTCAGGCTTTGCAAGTTTTATGCTGCACCTAAGTACGATTTTTAATATGATGCATTTGATAAGCTATATAATGTATGTGTGATCATAAAAAAATTAGACTTATTTCCTCTGTTTGTCTCTGAACAGAGAAATCAGTATGATCCCGCGGTTTTCCCGTTTGAATGGTTTTACAATGGTTATTTTTTGGGGCCCTTCATAGCTTGCTGTTCGGTTGGAGTCAATGCTCCGTGTTGAAGACCTAAAATGGTTTAATGTTATAAATTATGACTTGGATGGAGAGTTGTCTCATTGGCACTCATACCACATCTTTTTATATATATATCCTGAACAATTATTCAGGAGAAAAAATGTATAGAAACTAATCTTATTCATGATACAGCAATGAATATTTAACTTTTCTGCTACATGTTACGTGTATTACCTGTGAAATGGCGCAAATGAAGTTTTCTATTTTATGGCGCAAATGAAATATAACCTTGTGGCGCAAATGAAAGATTGGATTTTTTAAAAATTGGCGCAAATGCAATGCGCCCGTTTGAGGTGAATCTCACGTGAAAATTTTCACGTAAATTTCATGTGAGATTCATGTGAAATTCATGTGAGAAAATTTGCCTGTGTAAACACCATCCTATTTCCGTGTAACAGGTTTCAATATTACCTCCTTGTATAAGTAGTAGTATTGTGATGTGTTCTTTCACATTGTATGAAGTTGGTAGTTAATTTGGTCTCAGTCTGTTTATTGTTGACATGCTGTTATTTAATACACATTTTCTATTGTTCTCATGATTTCCTTTTTTTTTTAATTCATTGGATTTAAGGACCAATATTGTTTTTCCGTTAAACTCCTTCTTTATTTTTTTGCAATTCCGAAAATTAGACGCAAATGATTCTAAATTTTGTTCATAATTATAGAAATGTGACATCATGGCTCATAAACTACTTGATTTAAAATTAAATATGTCAATTTTCATAAAAAAAAAAAAAAAAAAAGAATTATCACGAAATCTATTTTGAATGTAAATATTTCAAGTAAAAAGGGCACTTTTGCATCAACTTTTTTTGCATTAAAATCAGATTAAAGAAAATTGTAAAAAAATTGCAATCTTTTGTTACTGAATATATAGTCGTTAAACACCCACGTAGTCAAAGCTTCACAGAATATTTCTCATTCATATTATTAGTATGGAGACGAACTAATCTTATGTTATCATGAGATGAATGCAGTGCTCCAATCTGTCTACATCACCAATGGGCATGTACTGCGCTTTTCCAATGCGCATGTCAGCGAAAGTTAATTTGTCAGCAATCGGGGAAATGAATAATATAAAAGAGGGACGAAAGATACCAGAGGGACAGTCAAATTCATAAATCGAAAATAAACTGACAACGCCTGGTTAAAAATGAAAAAGACAAACAAACAAACAATAGAACATATGACAAAACATAGAAAACTAAAGAATAAGCAACACGAACCCCACCAAAAACTAGGGGTGATCGCAGGTGCTCCGGAAGGGTAAGCAGATCCTGCTCCACATGTGGCACTCGTCGTGTTGCTTATGTTATTACAAATCCGGTAAATAGCCTAATTCGGTAGGTCACAGTCATGAAAGGGAAGGGGATTGTAGTTACGACGTAAGAAAAATATCCGATATTATTTGTGAAACGGTTATTCCTTAACGGTCAACCAACTCGTGATGGCGTCCGTAAAATTTACGAAGGAATAATTTCAACTTCACCATTTGGAACTCTTGGTTTTTAAATAGCTTCCTTATGAGCAGCAACCCTCTATCCACAAAATCATGATAGGAAATACAAGCACGGGATTATCGCATCAATTGTGAGATATATACTCCGTTTGCAGATGCTGTTGGAATGTTGCTACTTAGAAATGGAGAGTTCACAATAAGTGTTTATTCTAGCTTTGAAGTTAAGATTGCCATCTTCAAACAATATTTATAGGCATAGATGATTTGAAATTATCCCAATTACAGCTGTCCAATATTTAAAAAAAGCAAGCAAGCTAACCAAAGTCTTGCTTTACATTGGTGCAACTTTCGATTTTGTCATCAGCATTTTTAAAACGAAATTTTTTTTTTTTTTTTTTGAAACGGGATGGATACACGTTCATTTTTCTATTTAGAGGTTAACTCCTATCTATCCTGCCTGTCGATACTTTTATATGTTGGCATTGCACAAGGCATGTCTTCTTTGGCTATCCATGGCATAAAAATACTAAATCCCTGGGATGTGTTTTAGTTGATTTGAGTATCTGTTGCATGCTTTTTTTAAATTGTTTTTGGCTTTTGACTAGCTTTCGGTTACTACGAGTATTCTCAAATCGTACTTTATTGATGATTTGACCTGTTGATACAATTTGTAATGCTTTTTTGTTATTTAATGTCTACTTGATTAGGATTATATCTCGTCTCTCTATTTTTGATATTATTGATATATACAAGCTTCGATAAGTGTTTAGTATGACTATAAATGTTCACTTCTGTTTTCGTACTATGAACAACAAAATTGTCTATTTGGTAAAAAAATATTTCTGTTCTCCCTTTATACTGTATACATTACAACAAAATTATTTTCATTAACCTGTGTACATTAATATATTTGGCGGCATTTTGTCCAATGTCATGGTTGACTTTCTGAAATTATTAAACATCTCACAGCGGAATACTATTGTTACCTTTATTCATTAAGCCCGTATTTTAATGATTTTGTAACAACAATGTATCACAGATCAAGTTTATTCGTTCAGTCTATGTTTATGTTCACTTGTGTTGATATGTCTTTTGATTGAGATTTGATATTTTATAGTGTCTTTCTATGTTTTGGTGTTACACTTTTTTTTCAGGTAAGAGTAAAGGTTGGTTAACGTTTAATTAACCCCACTGCATTGCTGTGCACCTGTCCTAAGTCTGGAACCTGATGTTCAGTAGTTGTCGTTTGTTGATGTGGTTCATAAGTGTTTCTCGATTCCCATTTTATATATAGATCAGACTGTTGTTTTTTCCCGTTTGAAAGTTTGTTGATGTGGTTCATAAGTGTTTCTCGATTCCCATTTTATATATAGATCAGACTGTTGTTTTTTCCCGTTTGAAAGGTATTACAATATAGTCATTTTTGGGACCCTTTATAGCTTGCTGTTTAGTATGAGCCAAGGCTCCGTGTTGAAGACCGTACATTTACCTATAATGGGTTTTCTTTTGTTTTGTTAGATGTTTGATACAGGTGTAACAGAGTGTAAATATGGTTGCAATTATAAGTTGACACTAAATATAATATATAAAAAAACTTTTTATTATGCATTTCATGACATAAACATCAATTTCACAATATTAATTGTGATTGTCAAATATTTGTTTATGATGCTCATTTTATCTGATTATGTATAATTGAGTCTCATTACACAGACGTTTTGTAATAGCTGAGGGTATTGATAACGTTTATAAAATACATAATGATTGGACCGACCAAACAGAAGGAATACATTTTTTAGAACAGAATAAGATAAGAAAAGAAAAGAATAGTATAGATAAAACAGGCTTAAATAACAAATAGAGAATAATAAGGTGCTAACAAGACTAGGGAATAGCTAGCAATATTATAATGAATTGAAAACAAAACTGGCAAAATTAAACAGAAGTAAAAATGGGCCAAACGTTATGAATAGAGAAGAAAAGGGTGCTAAAGTATTAATAAAAAATATAAGAGTACAATGAAAAACTAAGAACTTAGGTAGATGGGGGAAAAGGGGGAGGGTCTAAATTAAAATCCATATAATGGATGTTATGCTTCTTATAAAAAATATAAATAAAAGTATGGGTCACCGAACTTTTATTCATGTTACAAAATTGTCAGATTTTTTTTATAGATTACGTATGAAAAAATAATTTGTGTGATAAAAAGAAAACAAAACATAGAATTTAAAGATAAGATATGAGAAGATAGGTCTAATAATATGCTTTAAGATAAGACAAATGAAAATATAAGTTCACCGGACTCATTGTCTTGCTTCACAAAAAAGAAGGTAAATTCACAACACATTCTTTTATGACAATTACTTTAACTGGGTTATATTTCCTTTTATCTGAGTTCCCCTTATATGGCAAAATTGACAAAACGTGAATCAAACAAAAAGTTCTGTTTTTTTTTTTTTAAATTCTGATAAACGATTACTTTTCTATTTCAACACAAAAAGTCTAATTAAAGCTTGCACATGAATTACATACAACTCTTAAATTTGACCATGTCATTAAAGATCTATAGATTGATTGTTATCAGCTTTATAGAAGAAGACACCAAAGCCACCTTAAAGATATAAAGGAAAACAGAATGACACATACCTCATTTATACCCTCAGAACTGGCCACACATGCCATTGTCGTTCGTACTGAGATCAGTATTATGTGTTAATATTAGATAATATCAATATTATAGTACACTTCAATATTAAGTGTAAATTCAATAAAAATATTGCGTGACGAACGATCCATAATTACGTGATTATAATATGAATTAGACACGCTACCATAAATAAAATGTCACTTATAAAGAAGTGCACAAATTCTTGTGGTCACTATAAAAAGAAGATGAGATATGATTGCCAATAAGAAAAATCACCAAAATAGTCCAAATGACAGATATGTTAACAATTTGAAGCCAACTTCAACAATTAGCAATGCTCCCATACCACATAGACAGCTATAAAAAGTCAGAGAATAATACAGGAAACATTCGTATTCCATTAAGGTCATCCTTCGCTATAAAAGCATGTGAGACAAGACTCGAAAGTATAAAAACTCGTATGTATAGTTGCAGGAGAGCAAAATTATATTCACTATCAATTTATTTTCTCGGTATGGACATAACTAAATTAAGCATTTGCCGTTGAGTTATTTTGCGTCCGTCGATGTCAGTACTAGTTGAATTAGCGAAATCTATTAAGCTATAGCGTTAATCTGGAATGCCTTAGCTGATTAATCTGAAGAAATTTTTTTTAGACAACATTATGAAGAAGAAAAAAAGTACTGACAAACGTTCTTCTGACTTTACAATGAATAGAGCGTTGAGCGATCCTGCTATAGTCGTTTTCTAGACAGTAATGGGATAAAATGTTGATTACCTTATTCTGTCATTGTCACATTTCTGAATGTGGTCGTATTATTACAGTATTTTAACCATAGACATTGTTTTCATAAAAAACAAATAAGTAAGAAAACAAACATAATATAACAAAAGCAAAGCATAAGTAATTGATCGGGACAGTTTGTCTTGATTGATGCTAAACTTTTTCCTTTCATCATGATTTACACCCGAATTTCCAATCAAAGACTTGAAAATACAACATATTGCGACAAATTCATTCAAATGTCACAAGTGTTTTGTAAATCTGAGCAAAACTTTGATTAAAGGATCATATTCATGGTTTCAATTCGATTACCTGGAAACAAGTCGCTGCAGTAGTTATAGAAGAGAACCAATTGTGGTTGTTTTGTTTTTTTTATTTACGAGGCCTACCTATCAGGAATCATTCAAACTACTAAAGTACAATTTCGTCATAAATATATTATACTAAAAACTATAACACAATTTACCATAAGTTTCGGCATAGCCTTCCTCATTGAAATAATTGGGTCAACATCCCTAATGCACCTCGAAATGAGAAACTCAAAAGTTATGTGTAAACAAAAAATCTCTGTGTAGTGATATTGGACATGCTTCTATTTTTTTTTTACAAATGACTGCGCTTAATCATTTGTGGTGATTAGGAAAGTAGAGGAACATAGAATAAATGTGTAAAAACTATGGAGCTATTTTATGTGTTCAAAGTATTAAATTTTCAAAAAACTTATTGCGTTAAACAAGCTAGGTATTTTTATCACGATGAGCCGCATCACGAAAGGATATTCGGGGTATGCTTATTTACGGAAAAAGTAATCTCACTTCGTACCCCGAAAATTTAACCACATATGATAAAATAACACAGCTTCGAAACGGGCTATCATACATATACAAGTTTACGATATGGACTGAACTACAGGAAAAAAGTTACCATTACAGCCTATGGGAAAAAAAATAAAGACATTGACCCAATTACAGCATTCGATATATATATATGAAAAATTGAACTCTAGAAAAAAAAAATACAATGTCAGCGCATTTTAACTTATCATAGATAACGAACCGCTTTTGTGTCTTTTAAAGAAAAATCTAAAGAAATATGTCACACATAAAGAAAAATGTCACTTTGTATGTCGTCGATATGCATACGTAGTCGCATAAAGTATTTCATAAAGAAAATGTCAATGACTTGAAATTCAGCTCATTGCTCTATGTGTAGGATTATTTTCTATTCAGTAAATACCTGCATCTTAATAATAAGGTGGTATATACATATAGAACACAATGTATAGCTATGCTTTTTTTTATCCAATGTGGAAACACCTGACCCTAATAGACATCTTCATCATAAATAAAGGCAACAGTAGTATACCGCTGTTCAAAACTCATAAATCGATAGAGAAAAAACAAATCCGGGTTACAAACTAAAACTGAGGGAAATGCATCAAATATAAGAGAACTACGACACAACAGAGACACAAGACCGAAATGTAACACACACAGAAACGAACTATAATGTAACAATGGACATTTTCCTGACTTGGAACAGGGCATTTTATGAAAAAATCACCGGGTGGGTTGAACCTGTTTTTTTGGCATGCCAAACCTCCCGCTTTAATGACAGTGTTAATTATAACATTAAAATGACAACATTACACGACAGGGTTACAATAAATAAACAGATAAATGGGAGAAAATATAGGACAGAGAAACAAACAAATAATAGCCATCAAAAGGAAATGGGTTAAAAAATAGTTGTATACAACAGACGCGCGCTACGTCCACACAAAACTATGGTTAGATGTAAAAAGTTTGAAAGCCATAACAACTACAAAGTTGAAGATCGCCGAGGACCAAAAGTTCTAAAAAGTTATGAGGCCAGGGTTATCCGCCTGAGACAAAAACATCATTATTATCAAGAATTATACATAGTTTTGCAAACAGTACATTTTATAAAATGACTATATAATAGATATACATGATTAAACTGAAGTGGTGACTAGGTATAGAATAAAAACGAATACAATTACAAAATCACAGCCCTGTTAGCCATAGTTAATGCAACGCCCAAAGTGATGTCACATTTACATTTCTAAAACGTGTTCCGAAAATTAAGAAAGAATTTGGATGAAATTCAAGATCAGATGTGTATGACTTATCTAACTTATATTAATAACAGTGAAAAAATATAATACTAATTAATATTTAATTGTAGTAGTAATTAGATAATTAATTATATAATCTAGCTTAGTGGGTGTTTCTTCTGATCAAACTGCAAACCAAATAAATCGAGTAAATTTCGTTGATCCAAAATTATATCTACCAAATGAACTGGATGAGTAATTACCCCAACACAACACACGAATACAACAGAAAAAATACGACTTACAACTACAAACGTTTTGACATTTGACAAAAAGCGATGACAACAACAAACACAACATCAAAAACCAACAAATTAATTTGGGATAGAAAAGTACCGTGCCACGTCTTCAAGCAATACGAATTCGCACTCAGCAAAACAGTCATAAGTCGTAACCGGACTGATACCTAAACTTTTACCAAGGAAAGTTGAGTGAGTTAAAATTCTCCTCAGTAAATATCAGTATACACTCAATCCGTCTTAGAGGGATAATTCGCGAATTTTTACTTATCAGCTAATTATGTTCATAATACCATAAAAAACATATTCACCAAGTTTTATCTGGATATAAACAGCAATAAAGGAGAAAATTGAGAATAATTAATTTCATTTCTTCGAACTTC
This sequence comes from Mytilus galloprovincialis, assembly GCA_037788925.1. NCBI lineage: Eukaryota > Metazoa > Mollusca > Bivalvia > Mytilida > Mytilidae > Mytilus > Mytilus galloprovincialis. The sequence continues at coordinate 94,365,032 of CM075333.1, forward strand.
CTAACATATGTGACGTAGTTTCAGTCTTCTTGCATGCCGGGAGTGGAAATAATCTCATTTTAAATCTTAATGGTTAATTATCTTATAACGCTATTTAAAGCGCATCGACAACGTTTGGTGTAGCTATTAACCAACTAATAATTAAGATGGAATAGTGATCAGCTTAAAATTAGAATGTACGATTTATATTTTGATATTTTCTGAAATGATTATAGTGATACCAGTAAATCATATAAAAGAATATTTTTATGAATTTTTTTCGACGGATATTTTGAACAAACATACATAACTGATAGAGTTTTAAAAATGCATGTTTGTACTTTTTACCTTTTACGTCAGTCTAGTAAATATGTCCTGCTAGTACATTTGTAGTGTGCATATACGGCCCCGTAAATACAATGTGTATTGTACTTTGACACATAGTGACTACCTGTTGAATGCGTGGTTAACTAATTTTGAAAAAAAGTGCAGTAAAACTCCCTCAACAAATCAGCGACCTACTTTACTTTCAGAAAGTTTTTATAATCATTGGGGACCTCTTTGTTCAGCTCCTGCAAGTCTCTCCTACTTTTGATTTTGCCATTTGATTAGGGACTTTTCGTTTTGAATTTTCCTCGAAGTTCAGTATTTTTGTGATTACAATTTATACTGCTCACACAGTGGTCGCCTTGTCAGCCTCTGCTTCACCTAGATTTCTCGGCACTCTTTGTTGTCTACCCCTTTGTGTTCATCTTCTACTCTATCTCCAAGCTCCGTCACAGCAATTAACCTGTCTCTATGAGCTCTAACCACATTGCCAAACAATCGATCTGCTTTATTTCCATGTAGATATATGAAATGTATAATTTTACTCAGACTTTCTATGAACTACTGAATCTAACCAAATAAACGGTACAACGTGTCTATTGGACACAGATAATGCACCTGCTTGCATATAACGTTATTTTAAGAGTCATTACCTAAGAACGGTTAAAGTGACACCACCCAAATTCGCACTTGATCTGTGTTTTATGGTATTATGTTTTTTAAAATTTTGTTTGAGCCAAAATAAAATTAGAGAACGCAAACTTATTGTTGGGTTGTACATGTACGTACTAACGGACGGATACGGGGAACTCTTAATGCCTCCACCGCTGCAGCGGGTGGTACATTTTTTTTAGTTGTTTTTATACTGTAATTGTGCATACCCGACCAATGCCCGACTATCCTTACGACCCCTATGTCGAACTGGTCTGGCCTCGATTAGGCTGAGATCGAGTATAGTTGATTTGGTCCAGCTAGTCGAGTAGAGATCGTGTATAGATCGCGAGTTGGTCGGAATTATCGAATGAGTATTCAATTAGTGGTCGGGTTGGAATCGGGATGAAGTCATCAATGAGTCGTGAATGGTCGAGTTAAGTTTGTGTACAGTCGAATAGCAGTCGGGTAGAAGTCGTAAAAAGGCCCGATCAAGAATTTGGTCACGCTTGGTCGTGGAAATTTGGACAATCGGGATCATCGAGTTGATCTGATCGGCAGTATGAACCTAGTTTAAGCTACTACAAATAATAAGAATCATTTGAAACATTTATATAACATGATTTGTGTTAAGCTAGGTTCACACTGCCGATCAGACCAACTCGATCAATCTCGATGAAGACAAATTAAGCGATCTGGAGACTGGTCTGACTCAATCGACAATAATGTTCGGGGTGGTCTACCTTGGTCGTTATCGATCTGACTTTCTACCCGAGAGTTTTTGACATGTCAAAAACATTCGAGTAAGGATCGAGAAGCCAGTCACTCGAGAAGAGATCAAAAACTTGTCGAGTAGTGGTCGAATTGATCGGGAAATGATCGTGTAAAGATCGAGTTTGGTCGGAATACAAATAGTTTACCGATCAGTACTCGATTATTTGGATCTTTGCTCGACTTATTTCCGATAATTTTCCGATCAACACCAACCTGTTCGATATGGGGACCAGATTAACTCGACCAATACCCGATCGCTTCATAATCACAGCGACTTCTATATGTTTTTCACCCAAGACCTACTCGACCAATACCCGATCTCTACGCGACCACATTCGACCAGAGAATAGTTCGTTAATCATTTATGTGATGGAAAAAATTCATGTGTTTTTATGTAATGTTGAAGAGCAATCTTTCTTTTGTAGTTATGTAAAAACATATTTAAAGCTATACAAAAATTAACTCTCTCTCGCCAGTTACGTTAGCCATTCAAAACTACATGCTCTTTTATCATTCCATATGATTCTTACTAATAACAACAATTTAAGTAAAACAAACGAATCACCGAAACATGTTCAGTGTTTTAATGCATTTAGACTAGTTTACATGGTTTAGTGAAACGAGATACAATTAACTATCATAGTCCATTGATTGCCGAATGGAAATAAATACTTTTTTTTATGAATAATTCTAGTGGGTAACAGGCTTTATTTAGATCATTATCTTTTTATATTCTATGTTTTCAAAGATTTTAGTAGCATCACCGAACAATTTTGTCGCCCAACATGTAAGAAATCTTTAAAATATGCTGATCTTTATTTGCACTATCAATCTTACTTTAATTAAAAGACATTAACCTTAACGACATCTTTCTGAAGATCACCATAGAGATTCATCAGAACGCGAAAAATTAAAACTGTCATCTAATCACCAAGAGACGTGAGAATGTATCACTTTACCGACTTCATGAAGGAGAGCTCTGGACACAGATCGAATTTACCAATTTTAATTGTAGATTGTAGGAAACAGCGATGATGAATTTAATCAATCCCCAATTCCATACTTATAAATACATAAACTCATCATATTTTCCAGGATTAGAAATATGTACGCTAGACTATAGTTTCTTCTGCAAAAGACTCATCCGTTACGCTCGAATCATAAAGGTTAAGAAGGTCAAATAAAGTACCATGAAAGCTAAACAGCATTGAGGACCCAAAATTCTAAAAGTGTTTGCCGTATTCAGTTATGGTTATCTATAATGCCTGAGGTAGAGTATCTTTATTTTTTTTTTTTTAAATCTAAATTTTGTGTACTATGACTCCATATCAATAATATTTCTGTCATAATAGAAGTGCTGACTACTGAGTGGCGGATCCAGAAATTTCCGTAAGTGGGGACCAACTGACTGCCTAAGAGGGGCCGCTCCTGTCACGCTTCAGTGATTCCCTATATAACCAACCATGATGTTACCCTAAAAAGGGGGGTCGGGCCCCCTGCACCCCCTAAATCTGCCTCTGCTACTAGGCCGCTGAAATATCAGCGTACGAAATGGTAAAACAATATAGACTTGGTTACTCCGTATTAAAAAAAAGGTTCAAAACAATATATTTTTACATAAGAGGTGTAAGATTATACTAGAAGGAACATTTTTTAATGATAAAAATATAACAGTTACCAATTTTCATAAGCACTTAGGGCTAGCGAATATGTGTTAAGTTGTTAACGTTAATGTCTTTTGCTTGATAATTCCAGTAAAGTTTGGGATTATAAAGGGATAGATAATTCAATAACCCGGAGCAGTTACAGCTCCTGATAAATCTATTATGTATATCCCCGAAGGTATCACCAGACTAATAGCCCGTTCTTCTGTACTTATGCTGAGCCGGACTCAACTAGTTTTACCAGGTGACTGTATCGCAATCTCGGCAAATATATAAAGAACACAACTTGTTTTGAAAATTGTAATTATAGTATTCCACCAGAAAGGTTTACATAGTAGTCAGTAGATTGGTAAACTGAAAGAAATAAAAATACAATATTTTACAATGTGTACGAATTAAATGTGAATGTTAAATACAAGATTATTAATCGAGTCAAAAACGAAAGTAGAATTTACAGTCAATTTCTCGGAAATAGATAACTTACAGTTCGTATGTATTTATAAATCACTTATCCAAAAATATCGGAGTTAAACAGATTAAATTATCACAGTTTATGAATGAATCAAACGTACTTGACAGTGGTATGTCTAGATTTCCTCAGAAAGTAGAAATGTCGTCCATTTTCCATGTGTTGAAAAGTTGATGCGGACGGTGTCGCAGAAATTAAAAGGTAGTCTATAAATGCGGTGATTTAAGAAATCGGTCCAGTTCAATTTGTTCCGGATAGATATGAAAACATGTAATAAACATTAAATGTGGAACAGAATACTCCCCGTCTGATGTCTAACTGATATCACTATTTCAAATATATCACACACTTGAATATCTGATTATATAAATCCAAAGTATCACTATAATATTAATTATACACAGTCTTTCTCGATGAGAAGAATCATGTCCACGATTGGTCTTGTGTAGACGGATGCTTTTCAATTTACGACTATTCGTACTTCTGCTTTCCGGACATGTTCGTCGGATCCTTTGAACGATTTTAATATAACTCCTATGGGCCATTGAGTTCGGCAAAGATTTTTGTCCTTTAGGAGAATGACGTCTCCCTTGATAAGATCACGGCGATCTTCGGTCCATTTTCGTCGTGGTTGTAGTAACGGCAGGTACTCTTTCCTCCAACGGGACCAGAAAACACTGGCCAGAGCCTGTACACGTCTCCATTCGGCTAGACATAGATCCCGTTTGTCGAATTCTCCAAGCTGATCTGAAGTGAAGATGTAATCGGTCTTTTGTGTCAATAACATAGCTGGTGTTAAGATTAGCGGATTCTCTGGATCTGTTGATACTGGTACCAGAGGTCTTGAATTGATTATTGCTGAAACTTCTGCCATGACTGTATTTAGCACGTCATGCGTTAGATTCCTTCCAGCGGCGTTGATAAGCATAGAGTCGAGTATTCTCCTTGCAATACCAATCATTCTTTCCCAAGCTCCACCCATGTGGGAAGAATGTGGCGGATTGAAGATCCAAGTTGTACCAGAATTGTACAGAAAGTTCTTGAAGGGTCCATCTTCAACGTTGATTGAGTCAATCTTTAAATCGTCGATTGCGCCAATAAAGTTTGTTCCACGGTCGGATCGGAAAATTTTAACTTGACCTCTAATAGCGACGAATCTTCTGGCGGCGTTTATGAAGGCTGAAGAGCTCATTTCCTCGATTAGTTCGATGTGAACAGCTCTAGTCACTAAGCATGTGAAAAGAATTGCCCAACGTTTTGAGTTTGCGTATCCACCACGTGTTTTACGTGAAACAATTGTCCAGGGTCCAAAAGTGTCTATTCCAACGTTGGTAAATGGAGGTGACGGTTCAAGACGGTCCTCTGGCAAATCAGACATAATTTGACACTCAGTTTTTCCTCTTAGTTTGCGGCAAGTCACACATTTGTGAATGAGAGAAGAGATCAAGCGTTTAGCTCCGACGATCCAGAATCCTGCGGAACGAATCGCTCCATCTGTGAAGTGGCGACCTTGATGTTTTATCTTGTCATGGTAGTGTCGGACTAATAATGTCGCTATATGATGGCGTCCAGGGACGATCAATGGTTTCTTTTCACGGAGGTTTAAGTCAGATTTGGCAATACGGCCTCCTACTCGTAATAGTCCTCGTTCGTCCAAAAACGGATTAAGGTTAGCTATCGGGCTTCGCTTATGAATTTGTTCCTGACGTTTAATGCAATCTATTTCATCTCCGTAAACTTCATATTGAGCAGATATTAAGATGAAATGTTCGGCATTCGAAAAGCCTTCCAGAGAAGTCACTGGTGCTGCCTGTTTTGACCCGTGTAAACGGGAGAAACGTTCTAAAAAGGCTATCGCTCGCACAAGTGATGTCCAGTTGGAAAATCTGTTGAATCTATCAGTTCCGATACCTTTATGCTCAAGTGTGGCAAATGTTTTTGCAACATTAACAGTTGCACGGATTTCTCCATCTTCCTCTGGGTCTATTAGCTGATATATGTCCTCAGAATTCTTCTGTTCTGAGAAAAGAAGTTGTCTTGGTCCTAATAACCATTCACTGCTATGAATTTCGTGAGCAGGTACGGACCTCGTTCCCGAATCTGCGGGATTACGGTTAGTTGGTACATAGTTCCATTGACTTGGAGAACTAAATTTCCTAATCTTCTCTACTCTATTGGCGACATAGATAAAGAACCTTCTACACAGACAGTAAAGTTGTCTTAGGTTACATCAGTAACGAGACAAGAACTTCTTGTCTCGTTACTGATGTAACCTAAGACAACTTTACTGTCTGTGTAGAATTTCACGTTGTCTATGTGTAAATCTAAGTTATCCACAATGGTTTGTGTGATCTCAACTGCTAATACGGCAGCAGATAGTTCAAGTCGTGGAATAGTATGACCACTTGTTGGTGCAACTTTAGCTTTCCCAAGAATGAAACCTATGTTAGGTTCACCACTACTGTCGGTCGTGCGTAGATATGCGACAGCGGCTATGGCTTTTTCTGATGCATCAGAGAAGACATGCAACTCCTTTGTGGCGGTTTTGTTGAGATACGGTACGTAGGTACGTGGAATGCGCAATGTTTCTATAGCAATTAGAGTATCTCTCCAAGATTTCCACTCAGCTGCTGTCTGATCAGAGAGAGGTTGGTCCCAATCAACGGTTTCTGATACTATTTTCCTTAATAGGAGTTTGCCTTGTATAATCACTGGAGCTAAAAATCCAAGAGGATCATAGAGACTGTTTATCGTTGATAAAATTCCTCTCCGAGTGATCGGTTTGTTTTCTGATGATAATTGAAATAAGAAGTTGTCAGTGTTTACGTCCCAGCTGAGTCCAAGACTACGTTGTAGGGGTTTGCTGTCAGATTCTAAGTCTAGATCCTTTAAATTTGAGGCCAAATCACTGGCATGAAATGCAGACATAACTTCTGCACAATTAGAGGCGAACTTGTGAAGCCTTAAGTTTCCATACTTTGCTAATGCTTGCTGTGTGTCCTTCATGAGCTTAACAGCTTCCTCTTTGGTAGGACATGACGTAAGACCGTCGTCGACGTAGAAGTCTCTTGTAACAAAGCTAGTCACGTGGCTGCCGAACTCAAGTTCTGATGCCTGGGCTGCTTTTCTGAGACCAAGCGTAGCAACGGCAGGTGACGGACTATTTCCAAAAACATGAACTCTCATGCGGTATTCGACAAGGTTTTCTTGTAGATCGTTGTCTTTATGCCATAAAAATCTAAGATAATTCCGGTGGTCTTTTCTCACTACAGAGCAGTGAAACATGTGTTGAACGTCTGCAGTTACTGCGACCATTTCTTTCCGGAAACGCAGCAGTACTCCCAAGAGATCATTGGTCAAGTCTGGGCCTGTTAGCAGGACGCTGTTGAGTGAAACTCCATTACATTTGGCGGAAGAGTCAAACACACCCCTAATCTGATCGGGTTTCTTCGGGTGATAAACACCAAACAATGGTAAATACCAGCACTCTTCATGTTCGCCCAACGGTGGTGCGAGCTCTGCATGATTATTATCTAAGATTTTACTCATAAATGTAAGAAAATGTTCCCGCTTTACTGGGTTTCTATTCAGACTGGAGTCTAAAAGAGGGACGAAAGATACCAAAGGGACAGTCAAACTCATAAATCTAAAAACAAACTGACAACGCCATGGCTAAAAATAAAAAAGACAAACAGAAAAACAATAGTACACACGACACAACATAGAAAACTAAAGAATAAACAACACGAACCCCACCAAAAACTAGGGGTGATCTCAGGTGCTCCGGAAGGGTAAGCAGATCCTGCTCCACATGTGGCACCCGTCGTGTTGCTTAAGTGATTACAAATCCGGTAAATAGTCTAATTCGGTAGGTCATATTCATGAAAGGGAAGGGGATTGTAGTTACGACGTAAGGAACATATCCGATATCATTTGTGAAACGGTTATTCCATAACGGTCAACCAACTCGTGATGGCGTCCGTAAAATTTACGAAGGGATGATTTCAACTTCACCATTTGGAACTCTTGGTTTAATAGCTTCCTTGTGAGCAGCAAACCTCTATCAAGAAAATCATGATAGGAAATGCAAGCACGGGAATATCGTATCAATTGGGAGATATATACCCCGTATGCAGGTGCTGCTGGAATGTTGCTACTTAGAAATGGAAAGTTCACATGCTAGCACGATGAAGAGCCTGTGGTTTGTTGCTTGGCAATGGCTGTCTTGGCACTCGGAACGGTAACGGTGCTACCCAACTTCCTTCCGAGTCTCTTACAAACTCGTTGTCCATCTGTTTCATGAACATTTTGTCTTCATATGACATTCCAGGCTTATCATCGTCCCTTGTTTTTTCAAAGAGTGGCGATTGTAAATCTTTCTTAACGGGGTCTGTGTAGTTTTCCCGAATGTCAAACTTGCTTGTACATGGTTGAAACGTTGAAGGTTGTCCTGTAGGTAAAATGTTAGTTATTTTGACATTTAACTCAAGAGGTACGTGCTGCTTGTTAATGCAGGTCTCTCCTATCACTACCCAACCCAGTTTCAATTGTTGTGCATATGGAGTTCTGGGTGGTCCTATGCGCTGGTCAAGGACATGGTGTGCCTCTATAAGGTCTCTGCCAATTAAGAGAAGAATTTGGCAACTTTCCTCTATTGGTGGAATGCTACCCCTAAGTTCTTTTAAATGAGGGTGATGCATTGTAACTTCAGGAGTAGGTATTTCGTCCCTATTATTGGGAACATGATCACATTCAATCAGTACAGGAAGATCAAACTTGTCATTACCATTGATTGATTCCATGACGAAACCTCTTCCTCTTTTCCCGGAAGTGACTACTTTGCCGAAGCATGTTGATAGAGTATAGTTCTCCGGTTTATCTTTGACGTCGAAAAGATTAAAGAATTCGGGCGATGCTAGTGACCGGTTGCTTTGGTCATCAATGATGGCGTACATGCGAATAACTTTGTACTGGTTATCTTTGTGATAAACATTCACAGGCAGTATTTTAGCACACGATTTCCCGCTATATGTATCTTTGCAGATCTCAGTACAGATAGAGTTAACTGAGGTTGACTTAGTTTCAGCCGATTCTTTAGGCTCCCCGCCGTAGGCTTGCTTAGATGAGCTAGACTGAGAACTTGCAGGTTGCTGTGGTCTAGTGATGTGTAGTGCGGTAGTGTGTTGTTTACTTCCACATTCTTTACAACTTATGCGTGCATCGCATTCCCGGCTTCTGTGTTTGGTAGAATCACAACACTTGTAACAGACATTGTTTTCTTTCAAAAGACCTTTGCGTTCCTCTATTGATTTGGCTCGGAACGTACGACATTCATTTAAGGAATGCTTTGTATTGTGCAGAATACAAAGACCTTGTTTGCTGGCGTCTCCAGATTGCTGCTCAACCACTGTTTTATGAGTACCAACTTTAGTCTTGGGGTAAGACGTGAACCTTGGCGCAGCACCTTTTGTATTTGGTGTGACTTTTGACCCAAAGATTAATCCAGGATCGTTTTTAATTCTACTGATTTCACTGATGAAAGCAGATAACTCTGTAAAGGGAGGAAAGGCAACGCCGTGGTTAGATTTGTATCTAGACGCCCTTGTAATCCACTTTTCCCGAAGTCCATATGGTAGTTTTTCAATGACAGGGTTTATTCCGGTCGGTGAATCAAAATAAGCTAGCAGACATCCCAGCTTGGGATTTTCCTTGTGGTATTCTATTTCTGATAGAATGTCAGATAGTTCATAAAGACGTGCGTTGTCCTTATTCGTCAATGTTGGGAATTTGTCAAGTTTACTCCTGAGAGAGGCTTCCAACATTTCTGGAGCACCATACCGCTCGTCAAGCCTTTTCCATAATCTTTGTATACCTATTGTAGGATTATTGGCGTTCGACGCTCTTATGCTTATGGCATGTTTAGCAGACTCTGGACCGAGCCACTTGATCAGTAGGTCGATCTGTTCTGAATCAGAGACTTGTAACTCATCAGTCACGTTCTTGAAGCTCGCTTTCCAAGTATGGAAGGATTCTGCCCGATCGTTAAAGCTTGTTAATCGGGAGAAAAGCAGGTCCTTACGCAAGAGAAATCTAGTAATCTCCGATGTGGGATTGATTTGTTGCTGGTGTGCAACAGGGATCTCTTCTTTAACACCTTGTTTTTTGTGTTCAGCAGGGATCTCATCTAAAAGGCCTAATTTTTGTATGCCAGTTACTATTCCCAGATCTGGGATTAAGGTAATTTCCGGGGACTTAATATCGGAAGGCAAGACAGCAGATGTCTGTGGCGGCAAGTTCAGTGCCACGGATGGCACGAACGCTGGTGCTTCATGACTCAGCTCAATCTTAACAGGACTTTGTCTTATCTTTTGAGTTCCTGTTACTTCCTTTACATCAGTTGACACAGGAAGTGTATTGACGAAATCTTGCACACGCTTGAGAGGGTCTTCCGTTTCGTCAGGGAGATCACTAACTGCTTGGCTGCCATCGTCTTCCAGGATACGAGCCTCGGCTTCTGCGGCTGCAGCTTCTCTTTTTGCTTCGAGAATGTTCATAGCGGCCTTAAGTTCGGCTTTTTCTCGGACCGCACGTGCGGCTTCCTGTTCCATTTGAGTTTTCCTGCGAACGGCCTCCTGTTCTTTTTTAGCTTTGATGTGCTCTTCCTCCTGTTCAATTCGAGCTTTTAGGTGAGCAGCCTCCAGTTCCATTTGAGCTTTCATGTGTGCAGCCTCGGCAATTTTACGCGTGGCCTCTTGTTCCGCTTCAGCTTTTCTACGTGTGGCCTCTTGTTCCGCTTCAGCTTTTCTACGTGTGGCCTCTTGTTCCGCTTCAGCTTTCCTACGTGTGGCCTCTTGTTTTGCACGGATGGCTTCTTGTTCCATTTCGGCCTTGATTTCTGTTTGTCTGTATAGGGTTTGTTCCTGTAAAACGGCCTCCTGCTTTAGGAGGGCAGCTTCTTGCTCGGCAAAGGCTATCTTTGATCTAGCGGACTCTGCCTTGGCACGCTTTCTCCTTGCTAGGCTCGACATGTCGGAGGCGTGTGAGCTCCCACTGTGCGAGGTGGTCTTTCCCTTAGATGTCCTCGTTTTTGTTGATTTAGCCCTTGTCAAGGTAAGGCGATGCTCGTGCAAAGTTTCAATTGCTAGGTCTACTTTAGACATTCGGATATCCGTTGAGAATTTGCATGTATCAATGTCTTGAAGGCTGTCTAATGTTTTCGTATTTTTGAGAAATTTCAAGTACTCGTCTGTGAGCCTGCGATAATTAGTACAGGCTTGTACAATTTTATCTTGTGCTGTTAACAATTGCTGGAGGTCGTTAGGAGGGTTGGTCGTTTCTAATAACCGAGATTCTAGGTTTGACCATAGGGCCTCTAAGTCGTGATAGAACTTGTCACGTTTTTCTATAAAGGCTCCCTGTCCCTTTTCGGTGAGTTCACGCACTCGCCTAGTCTCGGCATTTTCATCTAAATTTGTTGTTTTAGACGGATTTTCTTCTGGTTCTTCAGTGACATCTCCCTCCGGAGTCTGAACCTTTTCTTGTTGTTCCTCGTGACTGGGATCCATGATGTAAATCAACTATTTGTAGGCAATGTTTGTTCAACGTTGTTGGTTTGCTGCCTAGGACGCACAAGCTGTGTTGCGTAGTGTCAAGGTAACAGCTACGAACGATGCTCCGTTGTATTTCCTGTGCAGGAGATGTGTAGACAAGTTGTTGTCAATTTACTATGCTGAGCCGGACTCAACTAGTTTTACCAGGTGACTGTATCGCAATCTCGGCAAATATATAAAGAACACAACTTGTTTTGAAAATTGTAATTATAGTATTCCACCAGAAAGGTTTACATAGTAGTCAGTAGATTGGTAAACTGAAAGAAATAAAAATACAATATTTTACAATGTGTACGAATTAAATGTGAATGTTAAATACAAGATTATTAATCGAGTCAAAAACGAAAGTAGAATTTACAGTCAATTTCTCGGAAATAGATAACTTACAGTTCGTATGTATTTATAAATCACTTATCCAAAAATATCGGAGTTAAACAGATTAAATTACTAGTATCACAGTTTATGAATGAATCAAACGTACTTGACAGTGGTATGTCTAGATTTCCTCAGAAAGTAGAAATGTCGTCCATTTTCCATGTGTTGAAAAGTTGATGCGGACGGTGTCGCAGAAATTAAAAGGTAGTCTATAAATGCGGTGATTTAAGAAATCGGTCCAGTTCAATTTGTTCCGGATAGATATGAAAACATGTAATAAACATTAAATGTGGAACAGAATAGTACTGGCCAGAAAATATGTATATTGTAAACAATTAAATTTGCTGGTATTAAGTTTTGGAAATTATTTCAAATTAAGTAATATACCTCCCTCACGCAAAGTTTTGATTCCTTGTCCGGATTTTCCTATGCTTTATGTTTTTTTTCTTTTGTTAGTTTGAACAGTTCTTCATCGTCTGTATTTAGTATTTGATTTTTTTGATTTTTTAGATATTATTGTCTCGAGTAACTTACAAACTGTCTGTTGTCTTTTGATCGTTTTATGCTTTTTGTTTGGTTTTTTCATAGACTTATATGTTTGAATATCCCTTTGGTATCTTCCGTGTCTCTTTTAATGCTATGGTTGCGTTATTTGGGATTTTAGCATTGGTAAATGCTGGTACGCTTTTGAAAATGATAATTTTTTGGAACAACATCATAATCTTTTTTTTTTTTCGTGGAGACGTTTATTGGTACCAGTACCGTTTGACTGATTCACCTGTCTAGATACTTATAGATTATCGTTGATCATCTGATTTTCACGCTTGAGCCGGTACGGCGAAAGTGAGAAAAGCAATCGAGTTGAGTTGACCAATAATAATCTTTTTATCGCTATTTTACCTATGACGACGTTGTCAATTTCATGTCAATTTCATTAGCAATGCAATGTGCCCACTTAGTTTCTAGCATAATTTTTCATATCACTTGACTCCGCTGAGAAAGGAAATTATCAGTCAGCAAAATCAAAGGAAAATTTCGTAAAATAGCGATAAGTGTTCATTTTACAAATATCATAAATCAACAAGGTGGTTGAACATAGCTGGAACCCAGTCTACCCATACAGTCCGCAACGTTTGGATGAAGTCAACAAAAATTATGTAGACAATTAACATTAGATACGGTTTTTTTTTTATGGTAGAAAATTCGGAAATTGGAACTTATGTTTATAAAATGAAATAACTAAACGATCGTAATCAATGGAACTTCGAAGAAGAAAAGAAAGAGAAAAAAATGCATGATCATAATTTTAAACTTATATCTAAATAAAACTATACAATGTTTATGATACTTTTAACCTTTCGTGAAGTTCTAATAAGCCATGTAACATGTCTGCATTATTGTTAGTTCGGATGTACTTTGTCGTCATAAATAAAAATGATGTGACATTAGCAGATTATATGAGGTAATTAAAACACTTACGTAATGTTAACAGCTGATACTGTTACATATAAAGTAATGTGTAAGTACCTAGTAACACGTAGGATGGGAAGTAGAAATATATTATATACATTCGCTAAATCAAGAAAACTTGGCGAAGAGTTTACAGTGTTTTTCGGGTACTTCAGCTTCCTCCTCTCTTCCCTTTATTATGTAGTTTATCGTTCAATATCTTTTTTGATGATATGGAAACTTAAAAAAAAATCACCTACAGAACCGTTAAGGTCAGTTAGAAATACACATGTACCTGCAGGGTTTGGGGTATTGTATGGTATATTTAGACAGTTATAGGAATTACAACCAGGTTCCTTTGTCTGCAACGGCCTAATATATATTAAAAAAAAAAAAGACCAAGGAGAAACACATTGAACCTCATCTACAAACGACAACAACTGAACATCATATTCCGCTGACTTAAAACAGTTGCAAACGATTGCAGCGGGTTTAAACGTTTTAATGGTACCAAACCTTCGCCCTAATCTGAAATAATAGTGTAACATCACACCATAGAAAGACACACTATAACATTTAAAGTACCTTTTTACATCCACAAATTGAAGTCTTTGCGATTGACGAGGATTTTTTTTAAACTTCAATATCATAAAAAATCAGTAAAACCTACAAATAAACACCAAGGCTTTTTATCAAATATTGCAATACAAACTAATAATACTTTTGCTTGTGTAACTTGAAGCTTATATTTGCAACCCTGCAGTGGTTCTCAATTGTCTTTTGGAGTATTAATTAACCCTCTTAAATCACTCCTGCGGTGCAATATCTGACAAAACATCTGATTTTTTAAGAGGAAAATTGTGACATTTAATCTGACATGAAACACATTAATACAAATATATCAAATTTTCAATAAATAAATTGTCTTTTCTGTTGATTGGGTTTTAAAAGAGCAAATTGAATGTTTTAATAATTAAGGAGAATCAATTATTGCTACAGAAACTATGATATATGACTTCTATTAAAGGTTAATAATTCATTGCTTGGCGTGTTAGCTAACTTAAGTTGATAGCAACTCAACACAGATTTAGATTAATATTGATATTTTTAATATCAGAATTTGATCCATTGTATAAAGATATTCGCTTCAAATGTATCAACTTTCATTTGGCACTGAGGCGCAGTTCTTGCTCTTTAATTATGTCTTTTCAGTTTTTTCAGACGACATTATATAAACTATATAGAAATGTGATATGAGTGCCAATAAGAAAACTCTCCATCTAAGTCACGGAAATATATACGTTAAACGTTGATTTTCCATAACTATAGTATTAATGAATGGGTGTTTTTATAATGGCCCTGTTATATGTCCAAGGTCTGTAATAATGGTCGAGGAAGTCTGTAATGGCCCGAGGCAATGCCGAGGGCTATTACAGACATCCGAGGCCATTATTACTGACCGAGGAATATAACAGGGCCATTATAAAAACACCCATTTCTTAATACATTTATTAACCAACTGAACAAAAGTGTATGTGTTGCTGCTAACTTGATGTACTGTCTTACTCTTTTAATGACAGTTTAGTTTGAACAAAATAATTTGTACTTCACCATTATAAAGCTTTAAATATACCAAATATCCAAGATATTAAGTTGAAAGAGATATGTGTTAAAAAACAGGATGAACAGTGATCCCTTTATATGGTTCTTTAATGTTGGTTACTGGTTACTAAATTAAATAAAATACAAAAAGGTATTATACTCTTAACAACTTAGTTTTATTAACTTTATCGAAAACCCTAACAGGGCTTAGTACAGACAAACTGGGCATTAATACAGGGCCATTACATAAAAACAGGGCCATTACAGAAAAAACAGGGCCATTATGGAAAAACAGGGCCATTACAGAAAAAACAGGGCCATTACAGAAAAAAACAGGGCCATTACAGAAAAACAGGGCCATTACAGAAAATATGTAATTTTTAATAAACAGTCACTTTTGGCACCACTTAGTTGGTTAATAAAACGAAATAAACACACAAAATAAACAGACATTCCAAATTCTAATGCAATATCATTTGTTACGTTCATTTTGATTGAATAACGTCACTATTTTTTTCTAGCAATGATGGTGATACATGGTTGTGTAAATTATGTATATACAACTCGTCAAAACATCAACCCAACAATGTTAGATCTGTAAATTTACTTTCGCAAATTTTTTGTTCTTCCCTCGCCGGGATTCGAACCCATGCTACTGAGATATCGTGACACCAAATCGCCTGCACTGTAACCGGCGCTCTAGACCACACGACCACCTGGGCTTCATAAAATTGAAGGTTTCGGTGGCCTGGTGTTACCTTTCCACGTCAGTTTTAATCTAGCGTCGTACTACAGTACATGATATATAAGGCATGAATATGTTATTTTTACAGATCAGCTAAATTATATATAGTAAAGGATCCTACAAATTAATGTAAGATACAGTCACAGAAATAATTATATTTATAAGTACGTCTGAACAATTGACAACTCTACAGCAGATTTATCCATTTACCAGCAGTGATGGTGATACATGATGGCTATGTACATTCTGTATATAATACAACTCGTCTAAACATCAACCCAACAATGTTAGATCTGTAAATTTGCTTTCGCAAATTTTTTGTTCTTCCCTCGTCGGGATTCGAACCCATGCTAGAAGCAATAACAATCAAAACCAAGGAGTAAACAAAGACTCACAAAACCAAAAGACATTTACATCAACAGTTATAAAGAATAATTAAGAAACAACACGAACTCCACGAAAACCGGGAGTGAAATCAGGTGCTCCGGAAGGGTAAGCATTACCTGCACCGTATACGGCACCCGTCGTGTTATTTCTTTGTTCAGTTCGGTAATGATGGAAGGTTATTATGACTGAAGAAGAATATCAGATATAATTTCTGACACACTTTTGTCATAATGGCCAATCAGCTCATGATGGCGACCGTAAAATTTCTCGAGTGATGACCTTAATTTGATTGATTCATAGCCCTGTCTTAGCAACTTTTGAGAAAGCGGTATTTCTTGTTCAACAAAATCAACGTATTTTGAGTTAGCTCTAGAGTAACGTGTCAATTGAGACACATATGGTGGTGCCACTGGGATGTTGCTACACAGAATTGAAAGTTGGCTATAGGAAAATTAAAATCATCGCGTTTGTCATAAATTTGGGTAATTAATCTACCATCAGTAGTCATTTCGAGAAAAAGGTCTAAATATGAAGTAGATTTATCTGTGTCGGTAGTATCTTTAATTTCAAGTTCACTTGGATATATTAAATGTAAGTGATCACTGAATGTATTATTATTAAGAGACAGTACATCATCAATATACCGAAAGGTGAAATTAAAAGACTGGGCTAATTTCTTTTCTCCTTTCTTTACAAGCCATTTGATAAATTCTGCTTCATAGGAATATAAAAACAAATGTGCAAGTAGAGCAGCGCAATTGGTACCCATTGGGATCCCAATAGTCTGTTGGAAGACCAAACCTCCAAATTCAGCAAATATGTTGTTAATTAAAAAGTCCAGCATGGCAGTGACATCCTCTTCGGTGTATTTTTTGCTTGACTCTGTATGATTTTTCACAAAGTAAGCTGAATTCCTGCCCAAAACTCGATATTTAAAACGTCTAGTGCCCTTTTTGTTAAAGAAGCATAAGCTGACAAGTTCTCTCAGTCGACCTTAAAGTTTAGTATGTGGAGTAGTGGTATAATGAGTTGAAAAATGATATTTAGGTATGTGGCGACCTTCTGAAGCTTTATTGGACTGCTATTTAGGTATGTGGCGACCTTCTGAAGCTTTACTGGACTGATATTTAGGTATGCGACGACCTTCTGAAGCCTTATGAGACTGATATTTAGGTATGTGGCGACCTTCTGAAGCTTTATGGGACTGATATTTAGGTATGTGACGACCTTCTAAAGCTTTATGAGACTGATATTTAGGTATGTGGCGACCTTCTGAAGCTTTATAGGACTGTAGGTATGTGGCGTTAATTTATGATCATTGCTTTGCTATTCTAATAGTTCACACCGACACATCGTTCTTGCTCCGGTATCACCTGCTATTCCTAAATAATTTACAGGTGTCTGGTTTGTACTGGTACTATACAGGACTTTGAATGTAATACAAATGGATGCTACCGTAGTAGGATGAATTGTGAGTGACTCTTAATTTTCCACTAATTTTGATAAGGTCGTTATCTTTTGAAATTGTAAAACAAACAAAAAAATAAAATTGATGCACCAGAAAAGGAGAAATACCCTGCATACGATACTATGGTGGTTTATACTTTATTCTTGTCGTCCGTCTTGTGAGGTTTCATATTGCCGATCAGTTTTGTTCCGTTCTCTTATTTATTGTGTATTCTATATATATGTGAGGGGAATTATTGAAATCTTTAAAGTGATAGCAATGATGCGGTGTGTCTTTTCCGATATCCTGATTTCTGTCGTTTATTTCCTTTCAATCTGTCAGATAAGTTTGAGAAATGTGATCAATATAATAAAGCACAGAGCTTTCTGGTACCCTATTATAACTATTATTAGTAAACCAATACAACTGTACATCACTCTTGTAGGCAATAAGAGGGAACCCATTTTTTTAGGATATATGATTACGATTTTATGTTGGCCACATTATAAATCTAAGGATAAAATAAGCGGATTTTAAATACAATCATGATTTTTATATAGTTTTTATTGGCTTTTAACTAGCTGTCAGTAGCTGCGAGTACCCTAAGATCTGCACTAAGTGTGGTTTTTGTTGTGGGGATGAATACATACACTGCCACGTCAGGTCTGTGTTTTTGTAAGATGTTTTATCTGCTTTGTGTCGATCTGCTGAGTTGAGCCTTTTTTAACTGAATTTTATAGTTTGTTCTTCCTGTTACAGCACTTTCCCAAGGTCAGTGCCAAAAAACTTTTTTTAACATCGCCACATTATGTATGTGCCATTCCCAAGTATGGAGCCTGTTTGACGATAATGAGAAGACTAACGGTCTGATTTATTTGAAGAAAAATGAAAGAAAAATAATATTATATACAGCAACAAACGACAACCACTATAAGTTATTCAGCTGTTGTCGTTTGTTGCTGCATATGATATCAGTTTTCCTTTCATTGTTCTACACATAAATCACACTTAGTCTTCTCGTTTGAACTGTTTTATAATTGTCATTTTATGATCATTTTGAGCTGATTATAAGGTCACAAAATGGGTTTAATCGTTGTTGAAGGCCGTACAGTGACCTATAGTAACTTCTGTGTCATTTGGTCTCTGATGGAGAGCCTGAGGTGTCTCATAGACACTCATACCACATATTCTTATGTTTATATGATAATATGGATAACAGATAGTGTGTGTCTGTGCAGAGCTGGTTGAGTGGAATGGGACATAACAGCAAGCCAACACAGCTTCACTCACAAATTATTGACGCACTCAAGTAAATTTGCCAATATAGAGAAATTAATCTGACCTTTTTTGTCTCAATCTCAGAGGGATAAAAAAAATTTAAAGAACTACACAAAAACATACATAAAGTTACTATCTATGTTGATGTTACCATAGCTTACACATGAAAATAAAATTAATACTATATATATATTAGGAAAATAAATGAGGGAGGCCCGAGTAGGTGGTGTATCTTATTTACACCAGTATAAGATCAATTATGTTCTATAAGTTCACGATGTGCAAACGAACATACCATATTTGTGTGCTTAATTTGCTGTAATTGTACAACTCTATCCCTCATTTCTGTTCTAAACTTAGTCATATTGAATAAATATCTATCTAAATAAGACATAGATATAGGAAGATATGGTATGAGTGTCAATGTAACAACTCTCCATCCAAATAACAATTTATGAAATTAAACCATTATAGGTCAATGTACGGCCTTCAACACGGAGCCTTGGCTCACACCGAACAACAAGCTATAAAGGGCCCCAAAATTACTAGTGTAAAACCATTCAAACGGGAAAACCAACGGTCTAATGACTGTTTCTGATAATAACAGGCACGGTGACACTTTCAATTTATTCAACATAATAAACAATCTGATCAATTATATCAGAAATATATAAGATATCTTATAAACTTTATTCGATATCTAATTTAGTTTGAAATGTATCTTATGAATTTAGTAAGGTGTCTTATCAAATTGATAACATATTAACTTTAAAAGTTTATAACCTTATAAAGTATATATGATATTTCATCAACATCAAATAAAATAAGAATCCAAGATATTTCATATGCTTTTTAAGATATCTTGATATTGAATAGTTACAAAACGGCTGGTCGTATACAGCCTTTGATTGTTTGGTATCTTTCGCCCCTCTCTTCTATCAAAGGTAAGATGTTAATTACATCAGCTGCCATCTTGGTGAAAATGATGTTATGTGTTTAGTTACTTGCAATCATATGCATTAACATTTTATCACAAGGATTCCTGATTTTTTATTACTGTAGATTGTGGTGTACACAAGAAAAAGCATGTACCAAGTCAGGAATATGACAGTTGTTAGTTGTTATTCATTCGTTTGATGTGTTTGAGCTTTTGATTTTGCCATTTGATTAGGGAATTTCCGTATTTTTTATATTGCATAAAAGAGTGCTTTTATGTAAAAATAACGAGATATGGTATAATGACAATGAGAAAGATATCCACCAAATAGTAAAGGACGAGTATTTTAACAATTAAAGGGCACTGTACATCCTTCAATAAGCCAAAGAAGTACCGTATAATAGAGATTTCCAATAAAATGACTTTGCTCGACATAACCGACCTTACTCAACGTATTTCGTCCTATTAGATTGTATTGAAGCATTGCGAAGGGGGGAATACACTGCATGCATGTTTTGCTCTTTGAACACGCATTTTTAGCTGGAATATAATTTATATAAAAATCAATCCAAGTAATTTTTTTAATCTTTAAATATTTTGTCATTAAATTTTGAAAGATTTTATTGACACAAATAGCATAATGGAATAAGTAATTTAGCAACTTGTAATCAAATACACCCATTATTTCTTGTCATTTCACTTGACCCATATTTTAGTTCTTCTCAAATAATGAATTTTAAAAACTACGAAGATAAAATTTAGCATGAAAATATTAAGATAATGAATTCCGAAGCGAGAAAGTTGTCCTTTTTTTTTTTCTTTTTTTTTCAAGTGTTAACGTTTAAAGTAGATTCCAACACAACCGAATGTAATAGGGGTACTCGACAATTTTCTATAATTTAATTGAAGATAATCTGATGTGGGCAGGAATTAGTATCATTGATACATTTATCAAATAGTACTTTTTCGTCTTTTCCTATACTTAAGTATGGGACGAGGTTTTTGTCCATGTATTCCTAAACGTGCATTCGAGGATACAGGGGTAGAGGGCGTACTCCTCCCCTTTTCGATTGCTAAATAATTTTGATCATCTCATGTTTTCCACATTATCTTTACTCTCTTTCAAATATCTTGGATCCGGCCATAATCACAAATTGTATTGCACGAACCAAAAACTTAAATGATTGTCGTTTGACTAAGTCACTTTGATATATACTTTTTAAAAACAACAATGTCTGAACAGTAGACATTTCGCATGAGATTTAAAAGTTTAAGACTACATATTTGGAGTTTTACCTTGATTTAGTAGCTCACTTAACACAGAAATGTAAAACTGCCGTGTAATCTAATGGACACATATTCTTGTTTTTGGTGTTTCTTTTACTATAAATATTAGGATAAATATATATACATTTTTTTATTTATATTCCAGAAAAATAGATTATCTTGTATCTTTTGCCGATAAAGTATCATTGCCTTTTATCGAAACTTCATTTAATCTGCTATACAGTTATCACCACTAATGGTCTTTGCTTTTGACAATACAAAAGGCCTTTCTTTTCTAAACTGTCTATGCATTTTTTATACTTAATTTGTGATATGTACAAAACAAGGTGTAGTATGATTGCCAATGAGACAACTCTTCAACAAGAGACTAAATGACACAGAAATTTTAACAAATATAGGCCACTGCACGGCTTTCAACAATGAGCAAAGGCCATACCGCATATATAATTAGCTATAAGAGACTAACAAATGATAAATGTAAACAAATAAAACAAGAAAACTAACGGCCAAATTAAGGTTAAAAAAATGAACGAAACACAACAACAAACGATAAGCACCGAATTACAGGCTCCTGACTTGGTACACGCACATCCATACTAGGACAGTGTTGTAACAGTACGACGTAGTTCATCAATATTATAAACTAGATAATTATTCTCTATCTATTAGTTGTAGTTGTTTATAAGATAGTGTTCAGCAGCTGTGGATACTGTCAAATCGGTGCATGGAGTTTATTTTGAGGTTTTTATGCTTGGTTTCAGTCTCACGAGTTAATCCCTTTCTTTCTGTTTTAATTGTGACATGATCATTAATAAACATACTTCTATGATCTATATTGGTTTTAACTTGGGCATTCATAAAAACTATGTAGCATAGAGATGCATGCGTAAAATAAGTTCTCGACATTAATTGGCTACAATATCAGACAAGAATTAAGCCTCAAGTTATAATACTTACGACGTGAATGCATCATGCTTGGTGAAGAAGCCAATACAAACAGTCTTAAAGTCATTCGATCAGGGGGTCCAACAAAATGATTAAACCCGTATTCGAGGCTAGCCTGCTACCAGTCAATCCCATATACTAGTATATACTTATGAATAAAATGATGTTTTTGTCAGTCGTGTATCACCTTCACTGGTGATCCTGTCCATGGATCTGTCGCAGAGTTGTCAGTTTTATATAGATTTACCTCCAAAGCGAGACAAAAATTTTAACTAAATTTTTTTGCTAACTCGATCAATATATGTGATAGTTTTAGAATCCCCTTCTAATTATGTTATAAGTATAAGAGTAAAAGAAAGTTCATGAAAGACTGAAGTGACATTATAGTTGCCTCAAAAATGTAACAGGTATGTACATTGGCATTCTCGTCAATTTTAATCAGAGATACTTGGGGACAGGATATTGTTAACCAATTACGACGGGGGCAATAACTTATTATGTTAACCTGTTTTGGCCATTTTCAAGGTGTTGTTAACTGTTAACTGAGATAAGTTTAAATTATTAACTGTTAACTGAGATAAGTTTAAATTATTAACTGTTTTCAATGGAGGTGCTGTTAACATGTTAACGGACCCCCTATTGCCCCCCTCAATTACTATGTTCTATAAATTCATAGTTTACTATCCACAGTTTAATGTTCGTTGAATTTCATTTGAAAGAAAAGTGCATGTCAACTATTAAAATTGAAAGAAGTACAAGACCTATATCATTTGTTTTAAATATAGACATCACGTTGTCGTGCCGTTCTACGTTTTTCCTGTTGTTGAAAAAAAAATAATCGAAGATTGTAAATAAAGGAGATTAACTGCAGAAGAAGAGAACGTTTGACATGATGCTTAATAAAGTTTGAAGCAATCCCAGTTATCAAATTCAACAGAGACAAATACTAATTAAAACTTTGAGTTCTCTTTTTTTTGAAATTGCAAAAAAAAAAATCTAACTTATAATAAATACCCACTAAATTTAAATATTATAAAACGTTTAAAAAAACGAAAAGAAGAAGGGACACCAATCTGATAACGTCAAACAAAAGCAATAAAAATATCAAATACTAAAAGGGTCTTTAAATTTTGCAAGTATATCGGAAAAAAAGTCATGGTCAAAACAATTACATCCCAGCTCCTTTGTTCTAACCAGATCATCCCAATTTGAGTTTCTTTGTTATGCATGCTTTCCTTTGTTCTGTATCATTTTGGCGGGAATGTCAAATCTGCTATAAAACTTATAATTAATTATACAATTATACGGAAAAGACTATCTTTTAAAATTCACGTAGAAAAAATCCAGTGTATATGCTAGGATTCGAACTCAAGACCTTTAGCATATCAAGCCACGACCACAACCACTACACCAGGACGACTGGATACAAACTGTCAGTAATTTAACATACTTAAAGGAAGCAAGATATTTTTATAAGTGGGGCGAGTTGTCAGACCTTTATTCAGTGGGGTTTAAACCCTTTTCGTTAATAAGTGAGTTGTCAGTGATTGTTCAGTTTGATTTTACACTTTTTCAAAAGTGGGGCGAGTCGGTAAACAAGAGTGGGGCGATTTTTTTTCATAAAGTGGCGATATAGGTTGGGCCGATTTGCCAGTGAGGTGAGTTGACATTGTTTGATATCTACTCATCGTGTTCGGGGGTCAGAAAGGGTATAAATCATATAGTAATGTATAAAGTATATTATAATGGTTGTGTGGCGTTCTATTCTTCCACATTTTTATTATGGGGAAACTGTAACAAGTTTTTAGTTGACAGTTTACTAAAATTGCAAAAAAGGGCAGCTAGAATTATTTTAAACGAACACGATATTCGTAGACCATCTATTGAACTATTTAAGGAATCTAGAATTATTCCTGTTCCTAAGAGAATATTTTACCACAAATCATTATTAATGCATAAATCAAAACACCAACTGGCACCAACATATTTATCCAATTTTATTGTGCCTACAAGTAGTAAACAAGCGTACAATACTCGACTTTCATCATCGGATAATTTTATTGTTCCTAAATCAAATACAGAATTATACAAATCAAGTTTTTCTTTTAGTGGTCCAAAAGTGTGGAATTCACTGTCCAGTGAAATTAAAAAATCAAAAAGTATATCTGCATTCAAAAACTCTTACAAGTCATTTTATTTTTAAAAGCGTTAAATTTATAAGTTAAGCCACAATGTATACCATAGGTGTTTTTGTTGTTGTTGTTATATTACTTTATATACGTCTATTGTTTACATGTGTTTAATAGTAGATTAATTATGTTTTATTCATATTGTTAACATTGTATGTAGAGAGCCTTATTGAAAATTGTTTTAATCCAAATGAGTTACTCTCTTTAAATAAAGATATTATTATTATTATTCAGTGTCTCATAAGTCAATTTGTTTGGCTGGGTGTTGATTATTTTAAATATTGTATATGTTTTACTGTATATTTTTCAGCTGTTAATCAATACGTGACACTTTAATAAAATAATTTATTATTATATATATTATTATTATAATAAACTAGATTTTATGAATTGTAAATGGTTTTCGTCTAATCTAAAACAGCTGGGATGTAAAATAGTTATCACACTCGGACTTGGTGTGTCAGAAACGACGAAAAAGGCCAATTTACGATGTTTTTTCATTTGGATTTTGCGATAATGTGCTACTTTTCGACTTTCATCATACTGTGAGTTTTGAGTTTTGAAATATAACTTTTTGCAAATAACTATAGTATTCTCTTTGTTTAAATTACCGTCTAAATAGTAATCACATTACACAACCAAAATCTACTCACAAATTATGTAAGACTCGATAAATGTAATGTACAAAGGAGTTACGCCAAAAAGTATGCAATTTAACCTTTGCACTCTTATAACTGTAAATAAAGAGGCATCCAAGGGGAGAACAAAATGTCTTTTGCCGAAACAACAAAAAATCTTGCTGAAAGCCGTAAGGTCATAGAGGATGGCAATGAAAATAATACGGCAACTCTCTTAACATTAATCTTAAGTGTAGTAACAACTGTTGAACATAGTATAAAAAAGATTTAGTCTGGTATGGAAAGTATAGAGAAAAAAAAAACAACTGTCACACTGCTATCTGCTGATCTGCGCACACATACGAAATATTTGAAAGACTTAGAGGAAAAAAGTAATACTCTGGAAACTAGCGTACAAGCTATGAGTGATCAGTGTAAAACAGAAACATCTTCGTCTGACCAAATAAGCGCTCTCAACAAAAAAGTTGACTATCTTGAAAAAAAGTTGGAGCAAAGCCAAAAAAATATCTGTCAATCGTCTACAAAACAGGTACAAGACGATGAAATAATTGAACTTAAAGACAAGATTTTATTTCTCAAGTGCCGTAGTATGAAGAATAACCTCATTTTCACAGGCTTTTGTCATTCAGAATTTGAAAATTGTGAAAACAAACTCCGAGGATTCTTACGTCAAGAATAAGAAGTAAATCACTTCAGTTTAGAAAGGTCCATCGCTTTGGTAAGCCTGGTCTTAATGTTGCTCGCCCGATCGTCGCTCGATTCATTTTACACAGCGACCTTCAATTTGTGCTTGATAACGCCAACAAGCTGAGAGGTGCCCCATTTGGCATAAGTGAACAGTTCCCTGCAGAAATGGTTAAACGAAGGGAAAAACTATTCCCGATAATGAAAGAAGCTAAACAACAACAAAGGGATGTAGTTCTAGTCCGAGACCGCCTGTATATTGACGGACAACTGCACAATTAATAGGAAGATGACGACTTTGAAAGACATATGGAAAGTGACAGTGCTGTAAATGAAGCCCCTCCATCACCATTGAGGTCACCGCCGCACAACAGAATAACGCCAGATAAAAGACCAACTAAAAGACATCGACAAAATGGTACAACGCCGAGTTAGTGATGTCAGGGAGAACCCACAAGCACAAGTCTTATTGTAGATAATTCAAACTGTTTTCATCATTATGACATTAATAAACCTGTTTTGAATATTAACAAAACAAAATTAAAAAGTAAAATTAATGAGGTTGATCAAACCGCAAATATTGACAATCAAAATGTTATTGATAAAAATGTAATTATGACTAGTTTCTATGATACAAATGTTTCTTTTGATACAGAAAATTTAGACATGTCAAAAAGTGGTTTAAAAAGTACATCTCCTGATATGCTCAATATTTTATCACTTAATTGTTGAGGAATTATTAAAAATACTACAATATCCTGAATTTGAAACTTTGTTAAAAAGTCATGACATTATATGCTTAGTTGAAACAAAACTTGATGATAGAGATGAAATAAAACTACCAGGTTATATATTTAAATTTAAAAACAGAAAAAAAAATTGCAAAAGTGAAATCTGGTGGAATTCTACTTAGTTACAAACAGAAATATGAACACTTCATTGAAGTTATTGATACAGGTAACAAGTTTGAGTACACGTCTTATGCATCTTGGGATGCTTTTAGTCAGATTGAAAATGAGTTTCTGGACTTGTCATCACGATATAAATTTGTCAGTTTGGAAAGTATACTCCCAATTATGCTTTTTCAGGTGACATGGGTTGGAAGCCTCCATATGTTAAACAGTGGTCAAACATTTTTAGACACTGGGCAAGATGTACAAAAATGGATAAAGACAGGATAAGTTATAAAGTATTTATATGGTCAATAAGAAAAAGTAGTTATAAAATTAAAAAGTGGAGTTATAAAGTGAATGAAATGTTGAAACTTTACAATATGGACAGATTTTGTAATGTAGATGATTATATACTGGATAAAAATATAATTCATCAGTTAGAAGTTAATATTTTTGATAATTATAAAACTGAATGGAGTACAAGGCTTGATTATTATGGTCAAGGATATAAGTTAAGAACTTATAAATTGTTTAAATTTTCATACTCTACTGAACAATATTTGTTGCAAAATATACCTATTCGATATCGCATTGCATATGCGAAATTTAGATGTGGAGTAGCACCTTTAAAAATTGAAACTGGTCGTTACGAAAGATTAGATTTAGATAAAAGATTATGTTTCAATTGTGATAATATAGAAGATGAAAAACATGTATTGTTAACATGTCCATTATATGAAGATTTAAGACAGTCTTTATTTATTGATATAATTCAAGAAAATGATATGCTTTTAACTTTGTCAGATGATGAAAAATTTATATTTTTGTTCAAAAATGAAAATGTTTGTAGTTCTATTGCCAAAACCTGCAATAATATTTTATTACGACGAAATAGTATCTTATACCGTTAAAAATCATTTATTTTTATTGTGTACATGTATCAGGTTTTATCCTTGGATGTGTATGGTGATATTGCACTTTTATGTTTTGTATTTAAATAACAAAACTTATGTTTTAATTCTGTTGTTTTATAATTGTATATAACAGTCTCTCATAGTTCTTTTAAGAATGGCAAATGCATTCTAAATTTTATATTGTGTACTTGATATTATATTGTGTTTATATTGTATGTATGTGGTGAAACTTTAATAAACTATTGAATCTGAATCTGAATCTTTGGTTGGAAATTTTAATGGTCGAACAGCATCAGAGAAATATTTTCTTATTTTAGATTCTCATGATCCTTCAAATAATTTCTCTGATTTAATAGAAAATAGTGTGTCCATTTTGGACTTTTTAGATATTCCGAGGGGAAAAAAAAATAGATTTTGGAAAAAATAGGTATGGTTCTTTATTAATGGACTTTTGCAAGGGGAATAACTGTTTTATACTTAATGGGAGGATAAATGGTGACAAGGAAGGAAAGATAACTTGCAAAAATGCAAGGGGTGTAGATTATTGCATTAATAATGTAAATTTTATAAATAGATTTTGTACTTTGGAAGTAGTAGATTTTTCAAAATTATTTTCTGATGTACATTGTCCAATGTCTATTAGTGTGTAAGCAACAAATGATCAAATGACAAGTACTTTAACAATTAAAGGGCACTTCAATAGTAAGCAAAACCCATACCGTATAATAAGCTACAAAAAAGGCTTTGTTTCTTGTTTCAACGATTAAACCAAACAGTTAGGTTGAAAATTTCTTAGCAAATATATAAATTATCTGTTATCATTAACGACCTATTGGAAACAAATATACTAATCCAATAAAACTGTCCGATTTAGTGTATATAGTTCGAGAAACTAGAACATTAATATAGTTATATTAATACTTGATAGAGAACTGTATCGTTGATGACCAACAACTGATTAGAATTGTCAGGGCTTAAATTCAAGAAATACGGAAGAAAATAAGTTGTTTACTATTTGTTAAAGATAAAAATGAGCTAATGATATTTACAGCTAGACGTGCAGAAAGGGGAATACGGATGATTAAGAACGCGTCACTTAACAATGGCTATTTTGTAAGAAAAAAAGCCAAGTCTCGAAAGGAAACAGCTAGACATATCCGTTTCAAAGCAAAAGAATGATTTGAACGTAATATCTGCCCTAAATGTAATACCTTTAATAAATTGTATTATTTAAAATAATCTTTTAATTTTTCATTTTGAAGAATCAATGTGAATTTTTTTTATGCTATACGCATTCATATTTTGGACGACCTTCTTAATTCCACGACATTACAACTATATTTAAAAGAGGAACATGCTACAAAACTTAAAATACAAATACAAATACAAATGTTTTTATTGTATAGCCAATCGACACCATAGCTTATACCCCTAAAACTTATGAATGTTTACTTTTATGCATTGTATAGCTAAATTAATCGACACCATTGCTTGCCTTAAACTTATTATAACTGTTCACTTTTAAGTATTGTATAGCAAATTGACACCATAGCTTGTACCACTAAAACTATTACTAAAATTGAGAATGGAAATGTATAGCCAATCGACACCATACGTTTCATACGCTAATTTGTACCCCTAATTATTATTTTTAAAAGTTCTCTTTAGTGAAACGAAATATTTTAAATGTGCTATTTAAATTAATTGTGTTGCTTTATGGTATACCCAGTTCGTTGAATCGGACGTTTGATCTCGTCAATTATAATATTGATTATCGCAAACCGGAAATGAGAGCGATGATTGTGTTTTTGAAAATTTTAATTTTAAAATTAATTTATATTGTAATTGACAGCTTAAATGATAGAGCAGCAATATGCAAAATACGCATAAGTGCACAACCTTTAATGATTGAAAGGGGAAGACATCTTAATATTCCTAGAGAGGAAAGATACTGTCCTGTCTGTAAACTGAATGGGGAAATTAAGGATGAACAACATTTCTTATTAAATTTAATAGATTTACCTCAAAGCGAGAAATATTAGAAAATAAAATAAATGTTATATTTCAAATACAGCGTAACATTACTGTTGATGAAAAAATATCTCTATTGGTTAATAATAGATCAGCATTATTACTTAGACTGTCGTCCTCTTTCATATCAGAGTGTTTAAATATAAGAAATAGTTATCTTATATGATACATCATTTTGTAACTTTTCATAATAGCATGATATGTTATCATGGAACCTTTCATTCTACCATGTCAATTATTATAGTTATATGTAATGCCATAGGTCTTAACCATTTATTGTTAATGAGTTTGTGCCAATACTAAATATTTATAACATTTAGGGGTACGAGCTATGGTATCAATTGGACATACAATAGATAAAAGTAAACATTTATAAGTATGCATCAGTGAACAAAATAGGTAAACAATTAAAAATATAATTTTTTGAGGACCAACCCGGATTCTTATTTTGACTGATTCTTTAAAAAAAGAATCAATATATAATTGAAAATGCATAAAATACATTATTAAAATGTTAATGATAGACAAGAGGTTTGTTGGTGAGAATGAGCACCTGGTAACGTGTGACATTACGGGATTGAGTTTCCCACAAAATCAGCACAAAGACATCGTATTATCTAAAGATTCCCACGGCAGCAGATCTCCACTTTGCCTTACGTTAGTCGCGTGTCACTTTCTGTATTTTATTGCATGTTTCTGTTAAATGTTGGATGATAATTGTACTGATGAAAGAAGAATGTTTGCTCGATAAAACATCAATAAAGATTCAAACACAACTTTTTTTATACTTAATGTTAATCTTTTAAAACCTTAAACTTAATGCACAATTTCCAAGAACCATTTTAATTGCAGTTTTATAATGTTTAATCAAAAGGAATTTGGAAAGAAAACCAATGTATGCTTTCGTAGCTACACATCCTGAGATATAAAACCTGCAGGTCGTTTCCTCAGACACAGAATTGTAACCGATCACCAGAACTCTGATTAAATATACAGTACATTAGTATATGGTGCCTAGTGTTACAACATTTTTTATTCATTAAGAAATATTACTTAATGATGCTGTCAAATTCAACAAATTTTGAAATATTCGTCCAATAGACAGGGGCAGATCTAGCCATTTTCAAAAGAGGGAATTCCCCACCAAGGTTAAACAAAGGGGGGTCCAACCATAAGTCCCCATTCCAATGCATTGATTGTGCAGAAAAAAGGGGGGTTTCAAAACCCGGAAACCTCTCCCTGGATACACCACTGATAGAAATCTCACCATCCTATAATAGCACATTTTTTTTTTTGTATTTAGTTGTT
This sequence comes from Mytilus galloprovincialis, assembly GCA_037788925.1. Taxonomy (NCBI): domain Eukaryota; kingdom Metazoa; phylum Mollusca; class Bivalvia; order Mytilida; family Mytilidae; genus Mytilus; species Mytilus galloprovincialis. The sequence continues at coordinate 94,395,615 of CM075333.1, forward strand.
ATGTTCTACAAACAATTAACCAATCTGCACGTATATACAAATCCTTGGTATAATATCAACTACACTTGCCAGACAAGGTTTTCTCGGATGAAAATATGTGTCTTCCGTTTAAACCAGTGATATAAATTATACGTGTATTATTGCCATGGTACAATTTCTATCACTAAAACAGCTTTGTAATCTGATGTTTACAGAGGAATTTTACATACTTTTAAAATAATATTTCTTTTAAAAGTTGAACATAAAATGTAAAAAATGGAGGTCACCGTTAGAGTATTCAAATCTTTGAAGTTTGAAGTGAGCATTTATAGTGATGATAAAAAGGTAAAACTATATAAGGAAATAATTATAATAGTACTATAAAATTATAACCTTACTTAGTATGCATCGATGGAAGTTTAGTAATGAAACACGTAAAAGGAGTGAGATGAAAGGGGTTTAGTGAAAAGTTCACGCTTAGTAAACTCTCTTACGAGGTTAATCTGGTTATTGAAATGATATGATCATTAGATAAAAATTTAGAACATTCACAAAGTAATGGTCCATTATTCTTTTAACCCAAAAATATTGTTTATTATGAGGATTTTATTGCTATTTTACTAAAGTATTGAAAGAATAAAAGGCAGTTTCTAATTGCATCAGTTTTATATCCTTTTACAGTGTATTGGTTTATTAAAGCTTCCATTTATGATTCAGAATGAATTTAAAAGGTTTTCATATTTCAAGATTTACCCATACAAAAGGAAAATTGATTGATCAATTAATGCTCAGATTTTATTAACACGTTATTATTTAATATAAAAGACTCAAATCTATATCCACAGACAAAATGGCCAGGTTATATTTAATAAATATTGTATTTCAGTTAAAGTTTGATTAGCTTCATTACTCATACAGGTTCTATAATGGGTATAAATGATGAGTGTTATTGTTATTGATAAGTTGTAGTCTTTCACGACATTAAAATATGAAAATGATCGAAAAACAAATATAAAAAACAATCAGTGCTTGGCATAATTGCCTATTTAAAAAAATCGAAGTTTAAAAACATTCTACACTAGTAAAGATGGAAAGCGAATTGTATGGTTGCTACTACAAGGTTCAGAGTAAGTTATATCCAAACCAAGAAGATTTTAGCATAACACTAAGTCTTGCCAGTTTTAAAATGAAAATACAAGTACAGAAATTAGAACAAATTGAACAAAAGCAGTTCTACATTTTCAATTTATCAATTTTGTCGATATGTTATGCGTCAAATTCTAGTTTTTCTCTTCCGTTTAAACTACCCATATATTCTGGTTGCCTTAATATTCTACTTTGCAAACATTTGTTTTAAGCTAAATTGAAAGTAGTTAAGGATGATAAATTGCATTTTCGAAAACCACGAATTAAATCATATACATAAAGTGATACGACACTTTTCATTCATAATTGTACACTAAATTTCAAGGGGTAAAAAATCCTGTTTTACGTGTCCAGAGATAAATGAAGAAGAGTGAAGAAGAGAAGAGATTAAAAAAAAAGTCAAAATTCTTAAAAACAAAAAGAGGGGACCCTAGACGAGAGAAACCAGATATTCAGACAACCAAAAGTTAACAACAACAAAAAATCACATTACCCAGAAAGTTAAGACCAGGCAACAAAAGCGTCATGAACTATAGTTACTCAGACTTTCCTGAAAGACATGAAGTTCTTGTTACTACACTCGGTTCGTTAAAAATAATTTTTCGTGTGGGGGAGTCTGTACATAATTATTGTGCAATATAATAATAATTGAACAGCAACTCAGATAAAAATCACCAAAAACCGACAAGTTGCAGCAATTGTACATTGTCGTCAAAAAGGTTTATGTTTAGTACGTTTTATAAATATAGAATAATTCGATTAATTTACAAACAAATTTATAATTTCATTTCCAAAATTCGTTGATCCGTAAACTTGTTGAACTTTTTCAAAGAGGTAAGACCAATTGACCTCTATTTGTTTCATTCATAGGGTCAAAATCTGAAAACATAAGATTTAGCTTACTCAGTATAGACATGCTACTCGCTACATATGGCTGTTAAAAACAATATTGAAGTTTTTACCAGTTTTTGTAAAATTTGCATCAAAGGACATCTTTAACCAAAATCAGCTGTATAATATACAAAAGACAATGAATAGCATTACTTCCTACACAATTTCAGTTTGTGTTCAGGTGGCTTCTTTGTACCAATAAGTTTTGTTTAGATAAATAAATAGAAAAAAGCCACTATCTGCCTAAAATTGCAGTATTGAACCATCTTTATGCATATAAAGTCTCCTCTTCAAGAATACACAAAAAATGTTTTTAAAAATTTGAAGTACATATTTGAATTTAAGATACCGTGAATTTTAAATCAGATTGAAAGTTTTATGGAAAATGTTCTTAGTGTGAAATAGATTGAGATAAAATTGACCCTTCCTCCTTGCGATAGCTAAGTGTTCTTCATCTTTTAATATACCCAGATTTATTCATCTAAATGTACGAAAGAAATAATTTATTCATATTAAAAGAATTCAAGTTACTATAATAACTATAGATGTGATAATTTGTACAGTATGGCTGTAATCTCATACATTATTAAGACGACGACCACCTTCAATGGTCACATTTACGACATCACGCTCCGGGTGATTGCAACAGAAGTTTCTATTATCAGACAAATTGTTTGAAATTATGACTAGGACCATTTTGATTTGCACATTGTTGTCCGGAGTGGCTTGTTTTGGTTTCCATTTACCATAATATTGTAGTTTAATTGGTATTTGACGTGGGTCACCTGTTTGCCGGTGTCAATTTTCTTATCGTAATGACACATTTCACCTCTATTTACAAAGACTTACAAAAAGTTATTTATATTCATGTTTTCGTGTTACATGCCACTCTATTGACAAAACAATAATAACATCCATATTTATGATATTTAAAGACTCTTGCATACAGATCTGAACCTATTTATAATTTGTCAACAGGTTGGCCAATTCAATTCCACGCTTCACTGAGCTATGGCACGTGCCACGCCATTCTCCACTACTAGGCTTCTCATAATGATATTAAAACGTAAATTGTACAATGTTTGTATACAGTAATTATGTCAGAGGTCAGCAGTGTTACCTGTCCTGTGTCGCGTGCCAAAGTAATCTAATGTGCATACACCAAACTGCAGGTGACAGAATTGTGGGAAAAATCGTGCGAACAATATCTCTGAACTCTCAAGTAACATAGAATATGATGTCGTCAGAAAACGATAGGTAGCAAATTTTTAAAATGAACTATTGATTTTATGAATTATGTAAATAAGTTTCTCCAACTCAATGAAGAGATGTAACGCCCAAATCTCAAAACAAACTTTAAAAAAATCATTGCAGACAGTCCAAATACAGCCACCCATGGACAATGACCGTTTATTCATGTATACTTGTCAAAACTACCCTTTGTTGTAATACGAGTTTAAGATTGATTTAATTCTATATGACAGGGTTGAGAAACGCTATGTATCTATGCCCTTGATTATTGGTAATCGACTGGGCTTCTTCATTGTCATTCATCTCGTTAAGAAAGATGTTCACCCTCTGTGACATTTCCTACACGGACAAGACTTTCAAATATAACGTTCTTTAAATTTCAACAGAAAACATTTAGAGTAATGTTCTGCTTGCTCATAGGAATACTTCAGTTATTTAACTCTGATATAATAATGAAAATTTGAATATGTATGTCAAATAAAAGGGACGAAAGATACCAGAGGGACAGCCAAACTCATAGATCACTGTAAACTGACAACGCCATGGCTAAAAAAAGAAAAAAACCAGACAAATAATAGACACAACATAGATGGGGGGGGGGGGGGGTGATCCCAGTTGCTCCGGAAGGGTTAATTCATGTTTTTACAAACCCGGTAAATAGTCTAATTCGGTAGGTCATTAAGACTGCTCCTACTCGCTTCTTTTATCACGAATGCTGATGGATTATCATGGAAAGGCAATAATTTATGCCGGTTTGATTTAAATATTAACATTATTAAAAATGTAGCATGGTACAAATAAAAGACTCTATTCCTTTTGGAAATAGTGCCAAAAGTGTAATTTATAAGTTTCTGTGTCGAAAACTGTTCTAACAGAGGTGTGAGGTGAAACCTACACTATACATGTTCACAATCACCATCACGATTGTTTTTACCAATTCAATTAGTCTGTGTCTCAACGTCCAAGTGACATGTTTCTGTGGTCTGAGATCTTTAGAGATCAGAATACTGGTCAGATATGTAATCCACCATTTTCTACATTTGAAAATGCCTGTACCAAGTCAGGAATATGACAGTTCTTGTCCATTCGTTTTTGATGCGTTTTGTTATTTGATTTTGCCATGTGATTATGGACTTTCCGAATTGATTTTCCTCTGAGTTCAGTATTTTTTTGATTTTACTTTTTTTTATACCCGAATGTGACATGGACGGTGATGCAAACATACTATCCTGCCGATACACCTGTTCTTGCTTTTTTTTAAAGTTCATTCGTCTCCTTCAGTTTTCGTTTGTTCAATTGATTTGTATATTTTCAATCGATTAATGTGATTTTAGCATGAGTAAAAAGTAAAATCACAAAAATACTAAACTCCGAGGACAATAAAAATTGAAAAACCCTTAAGTATAAATCTAAACTCCTTCAGTTTATGTTTCATATTCTTCGTGCGTTTAACTTATCCGGCTTTGACAAAGTTTCAATTTCAAGGCCAAAATAAATATTTTAACTTGTAGTGTTGTTTTCCTAATTGATCATTGTATTTTCATTTTCGTTGTTATTTAATCGGTAACGATCTTCTTATTATAGTGTACATTTATCAAAATCATGTCAATTAATAATTTCCTTTAAAAAGCCCTCCTGGCACTTCCGAACTTAGAATATAAATTGTCTGCGTAAACTTATGTTTCATTGGTACCAAGACAAAATTGTACTTGAAAAAAAGGGTTTTTTTTATCTATTTTCACGAATACTAATGACACAGACAAAGCAAACGAATGAAACCATTGAAACTTTTGATTTATTCTTTTAAATACTCAAGAAAAACCAAAAATCAATGAAAAATTGCAAATTAAAATGAAAATCGAAAACGTGAAGCAGTTTATTAACCACAGCAGCGTTCGATTATTTCAATCCATTGCTGCCTTTAAGGTTTGTCCTTTTTATATTCTGATATTAATCGCACCTTTTCAATATGATGTATGTTCAAAGTGATGGTTTAAATTAAGCATTAGCTCTGAATTGATATGTAAATCTATGTAGAAATTTCAAAGAGAGTTATTGTTATGATCATCGTTAATGCTGAGTAACCGTATATTGATGTGTTCTATTGTTCCAGGTCCTTAAAGCATTTAAATGAGCATACTTTTCATTAAAAAATCAATTTGATTATTTTACAATAATACACATTATTCTACTTTTATTTTTTTCCCAAAAAACGAGAAAACGATCAGGGCTTTTATAAGAAATCACTTTGAAAGAATCTTATTGATAAATGAAACTCAATACATTAACTTTTATGTGACAAAACAAAAAATACTGATATCAAAATATTTAACCGCATATAAGAATGAAAAAGTGAAACTAAACATGATCAAGAACATCGTTTTAGTTTATCCATATTGCGTTTATGCAGTTTATCCTTTATATTACATGATTAGTACAGATCTGAACCTGGAGTAGATTCTGAATAAAATCATGCACAGGAATAATATAACAAAGAAACAATGAACTGTAAGGTATTGAAATAAATACCCTGTTACAACAACGAATCTATTGTACAGCAATCATACAACGTCTCTTCAAAATATCACAAACCCTAAAAACAAATGCAAACCACTCTTATTTGACATCCTTATTACGCTTTGTAATCCTTGATCTAATTAGCAAAATATGTTTGACAAATGCGCACAAATTTACTATTCATATTCTCGTTATTTTCATTGTTATTCTACTAAAAGATATACATTTCAGCAGCTAAAATAAAGTTTGATTATATATTGTTGTTCAAACAACATATATTTTCCCTACTTTTAGTTTTTAAACTTATTAAATATGAAAATGTAGTGTACAAACTCCACAAGAACGGATTGAGAAAAGCAAAACATGTTTAAGGTATTTTCGTGCTCTTCGACTTTTTCTTAAACAAACTACTCCAAAACAAACAACTCCCATACCATACTTGAGTTAAATTGAAAAATATTCAAAAATTAGGACACAAGTAGTTAACGATGGTATAATCTAATAAATCGATTAAAAAGACTAATGAACTTAACAAATACAGAATTTAACGCATGAATTCCTATTGAAACGAGACGTGGTACGTTAATAGGGTATATGTATGTATCTCTGGACTTGCAAATTCGCACTCTTTCAAAATGTTACAAATCGTGAATTAGAACACAATCGATAGAGTAGTCGATTTTTTTTTTTGGTTTCTGAAAGGTGGAGATTAAATATATCGCTAGTAGTTCTTTGTCAGAGCTTTGTCGGAAATTTTTTTTTGTGTTAGAAACTCAGCCTACTATATCAAAGCAATAGTGATAAACATGTTGACTGCTGTACCCCTTTATTTGACTTTTGTACCTATAATGACTGTTTGTTATGTTTAAACATTGTAGTCAATATAATAAATTGTATGCGACTGTCTTACAATTGAGAGGTTAAGTTATCTAACAAACCAGATGTTATCCCTCATTTTCTACATAATAAACGCTTTACCAATTTAGGCATATGAATAATGGCAACAGTAGTATACCGGTGTTCAAAAGTCCTAAATCCATTGAGCGAAAATCAATCTGGTTACAAACTAAAACCTAGGCAAACACACCAACCACAGGAGGATAACGAAGGAAAAATAGGAACACCAGAGTGCAATAAAAACAAAAGCCAACACAAAAAGAAACGAACTATTTGATAACAACTGACACATTCTCGACTTGGTACAAGATATATTTTAAAAGAACAAATGGTGGGTTAAACCTGGTTTAATGGATAGTCAAACTTTCACTTTATGACAATGTTGAAAAAATATCGCTAAAAGGGGAACACTACATGGTAGAAATACAGCACAAACACATAAGAACATTCATAACAGAGAAACGCACAAACAAATAATATAACAGTCGACACAAAATGCAAACCACAGGACAACAACGAACATATTCCATTAACGACAAACACCACAGGATATAAAAAAAAAACAGGGACGTGCTTACGTAACTAACAAGCATTCTCGAACTTTATTCAAGTATTTTCATAATATTCGTCAAAACAAATTTCATAACAAGACAACATATTGTCCAACCGAAAGATAAAAAATAAATACATGAATGTTGGATGTGCAACACACCGAGATACGCCGCACTGCAAATGCAAATTCACACTCATTATAGCAGTCATATTCGGTAATATGACAATGATGGTATAAATTAAGGACTTTCCATTTTAAATTTTCCTTGGAGTTCAGTATTTTTGTGATTTTACTTTTTATTGAAAGTCCATTTTATGAATATTTGACAAAAATATACGACATAATACATATGACAATTGTTTCCCATTCGAATAACGTGTTTGAGCTTTCGATTTTGCCATTTGATGAGGGACTTTTCGATTCGAATTTTCTTAGTGTTCGATTATTTTGTTATTTTTCTGTACACTGATGTTCAGACACTAAAAGAATGAAAAATTCTGACGAATTATCATAGACTAGCTCCAAAGGGATGTGCCGACAGGATAAGCGTCTCCTACTAAGCTACTCCATACTTAAATTGTACAATAAAGGCAACAATAGTATACCTTAAATTGATATGTTCGTGTCTATATTATCAAATCATATAGTATCGGTCTTCATATACATACACAAATGGTAAAGTATAGATTGTTATGGCCCTCAAATTTTTTACCAACATTACAAGAATATTACAATGTCATTTTCAACGTACTAATGACGAATAAATGGTTGGCCTGACTAAATATCTACAAATTTGTGCGCTAACTACATACAAAAAATTCGCTGTAATGTCTAAAATCCGCGGAGGTCAATGTATGATGTTAAACTTATTGAAAATATGTTTTGGGGAATATGTGTGTGTTTATTCGTTACTTTGTAAACATTTATAGCTCATAACTTATAGTATTCACGAAGACAAAATGTCCAAAAATTATTCTTGGTGTTCATTTCTAGAAAGTGATTGCTATAAAATCAATGAAAAGTTTATATATTTGTATAATGGATTGAAGTTTGCAGTGAGTTGATATATACAATTAAACAGTGATTTTTCGGATAATTAAATCATTTCATTATATAACTGTTGATTAGAATTATTTTACGTATGGTCTTATTGAAGATCCCGTTTTTTCAGTTTTTGTGTTTTGAAAATTTCTCTGGATAGGTGGATTGTTTGGCTCCAACAATCTTCTACCCAAAACTAGTTTTACTCTGCTAGATTTGAAAAGAACCTGTCTTGTTTTAAAGCATTTGACCTGGTTTCATTGCTATTATACATTACTGAGATGGTGTTTTAGTACTTGAATTAATTTGTGCATGTGTGTGTGTGTTTTCAATATTCAACATGAAAGACCAGATCATTTTTCTTTGCAGCTGAAGGTAAACACAGGCTAACAATTAACTTGGAGTTCCTGCAAACGCGGTTGTTATAAAATAAAAAGATGTGGTATGAGTGCCAATGAGACAATTCTCCCTCCCAGTCACAATCTATAAAAAATAAACAATTAGCTGTATTTGACAAAACTAGGAAGGTTGGTCCTCAATGCTCTTCAACGTCGTACTTTATTTTGCCTTTTTAACTTTTTCGGATTCGAGCGTCACTGATGAGTCGTTTGTAGACGAAACGGGCGTCTGGCGTAAATAAAAATTTAACTCCTGGTATCTATGATGAGTGTATTTATAGGTTAAAAATACGGCCTTCAACATGGAGGCTTTGCTACCGAACAGCAAGATAGAAAGAGCCACAAAACGACTATGATAAAACATTTCAAACAGGCAAACCAACGGTCGGTCTAATCTATGTTAAAAAGAAACACTTATGAACCATATCAACAAACGACAACCACTGAACACCAGATTCCTGATTTCCTGGTTTTTAATTACCTTGTTTGTCCTTATCATTAAATAATTTAATTTTGGATATAACACGTCCTCTGATTGGCTGTGAGAATTTTTTTATCAGCCCATAGACATAATTTTGTCATTTGACTGTGACGTCATCAACGTTTTTTCATGATTTACTCCTTGAATATGGAATCTAGAATTAAATTATAAGGATTTTTTCTGTCTATGTCGAAATAACATAAAAGATATGGTGCACACTGTAAAATAACCCGCTACGCGCGTTATTCAGTGTGCACCACATTTTTTATGTTATTTCTTCATTCCTTAAATGTGATTTGAAAATCAGGAAACTGCTGCGCAAGGACCTATACAGCAGACTTTGTCTTCTATGCAATGTATTTCTAAATAAAAAAAAAAAACCCCAAAAATATAGAATACGTTGTTCAAATCTTAATTTTTATTTAATGCTGTTTAATCCTATTGATCTTTCCAATTCAAGACCGAGTATGAACATGATTTGAATTATTACCTGATCAGAAACAGTTTAATTTTTATGATTAATGTTGTTTATAAGTTATAAAATATAATTCGTATTTCATATAACAACTACTTTCTTTTTTCAAAATGTTTTGTATTATGCGAGTCACGTGCATGGGGTACTCGAATTATATTATTTAACTGTAATGCAGTAGAGCAATCGCTAATTTCCCATTAGAATAGTAAATTTTATTGAAATAATTAAATAAAACAAGCTCGTTAATTTATTACCGTATTTGGAGGCTGGACTTGCATTCAATATCTATCAAACTGACATATTGATTGTACGTGCACGTGGTACAGGAATATTATCATCTGATGGATCAAATCTGCGTCACCTGGCCGTTTCATTTGACAAGAGCAGACGACAAGTTTCGACAGAAGAATTTGAAATTTAATATACAAGGTATATTTGAATGGCAATATTCAATGAAACATTATTTTCATCTGACTTGTGAAAACGTACGGTGTATGGATTAACAATAATTCGTTTACCTTTGCATAGGTAAATAATTTTTCATGGGAATGGTGTATACTGGAAGGAAATACCTCAAAGTATAGTTTTTTTAATGGATTTTAACTATGTAATAGTGCAATATAATCATGCCAGGGTGACAGACAGACTGCAGGTGGACATTTACACCTGAATATGTCACTACTACGGACATTTCTATTCCTGACTATTTCCGGAAGTCCATTGATAACAGGTAGGTTTTTCTTTTACAATGAAATCAATTATTCAAGAAATATTAATCTTTTATTATGCTCTAGTAATGTGTATGTATAATTAAAGCTTTTACTTATAAATTATAATATGTAAATAAACAACTTGTTTTACATAACTGCTACTGGCTCATTACACAGAACAACAACTTATTCGAGAATAAGATTGTTTTTCCATAGTATATTTCTAGAATTACCCCTGATTTTATTCTGTAACACGAATTGTAATAAATTTGTCCTTATTGATACTTGAATACTTTTTGAGGACTTTTTGAATGTTTTACCTGTTCAGACAAAATTAACACCTGTAATTGTGTTTTAACCTGCACTTATTTTTTGTTATAATCATAGGATCAGATTCATAATCACGAATACATTTTGTAATAGGCTGTAATTTTCATACCTATTAAGTACATTCCTTATTGTACGAAAGGAAGTCAAATGGAAACTGATTCATACAATATCTTGAATGAACTATTATATCTTATAATTTTAAACGTTATTTCTGAAAAGGCAAACATGCAAGATTGATTCAGATAAGACAAAATGCACCTAATGTTACTGATCTTTACAGATGAAAACTAAAATTGCACCAAAAATCTTCTTCAAACTATATGGTAGTTGTTTATCATTTGTTCTGTTGATTGATATCGCTTGATTTTGTCTATTATTATGGATTTCCCCTTTTTGAATTTGCATTGGAGTTAAGCATTTTTGTTTTACTGTTTTGTCATAAACATATAAGTTTGTTTAATATTCAGTCGTCAGTTACAGAATTGCTGTAAAGAATTAGTTTATAAGTTGAAAAAATAAAAGATATTAAAGGAATTTGCGCTTTGTTCTGTTTTAATCACATTTGTAATACCCCTTTTTTAACTAATACTCGGATTTGGGAATGAACTTATCTATTTGAATGTAGGCATCAAAGCAAAACCTATTTTTACTTTTGATTTATAAGAAAAATAAAACTTAAATGCACAGTGGTTCAAGTATAAAAAGTATTTAGATATCAATGATATGATTGAATTAATGTAATTTTGATAAAAACATGTGAGAAAGCATTAACATTAAAAAGCAATAAAATAATAAAAATATAAGTTCTATCTTCTGACTAACACAATGGATTATTTAGCATATGAATTATACACACACAAAAATCAAGGATCAATTTACTTAACTGAACTATCTGATTCACGAACTATTCTATATTGAAACCAAGCTTCACAGCTATAGTAAAATTATAATATGAAATCTTATCCGTAATGTAATACTGCATATTTTAATGAATTTACATTTTTAGCGCAAAGAATGACATATGTTATAGGTAAATAGATTAATGAAACAGATTTTAACGCGCATGACAAATCATTTTTGGATTTTCTTTCATCCGATACGTTTAAGAAGCCAAGTATATAAATCGTTTAGAAATCTTCAAAATCAAAATGATTCTAACCCTGCCAAATTTCCAAGTCACTAGCATGTAATTCAGAAGTAATCGTTTGTCAGTGAATATCATACTTTGTCAGTTTGTTGTTTGTACATAGTGTTCTCATTGGAATGTTTTACTTTGTTTTGGTGCTCGTGGAAATTCAATATACTGATCCTAGAACATAATATCATGACAGTTACTCCTCGATGAAGGTTATACGGCCATCTTAACAGGGACTGGTAAAATACATAGTATTGCTGACCATATTCTGAATTCAACAAAATCTTTTCGAACTTCACAAATTCAGGTCGGACAAGAAACTAATTACATTTCTAATAAGATGAGTATTCGTGGACGAATGAACAAAAGAAGTATTATAAAAAAACAGCTTTGCAAACACGTTCAAGTTGAGCTATGAGCTTTTACGCACAGAAAAACACACGATATCACGGACCTCAGACCACTCTGTCCGTGATAACTTGAATCTAATTTAACCCCCTAATTATTCTTGAATTCATATTTAATCACATATAAATACAGAATCAAACTGCACACAAATAAATATAGCATTTACAGTTAACCGTAATTTATACAATAGAACGTAAATTTGTCTTCAAGGTTGGATAATCATATTTCATTTTTATTTATAAAATGTGTTGTATGTTGTTAATTAAAACTTAAAAAGCATCTGAAAATCAAAATGAGTTGTTCGGATACTGTTTCTTCGATGTATAGAATAATGGTATGAGTAGGTTAAACTTGCATGAATTTCTCATCAACTGACATAAAACTTGTAAATCGAAAATTTATCTTTCTATTCAGTTTTTAAGTTATTCAAATGTTAAGCAAACAGATAATTTAAATAACCTTTAATACGTGGGCTTATTTTTTAATAAAAATATCCTGCTGGCAATTTCACTCGTAGCAAAGAATACATTCAATTTTCAACTACATTTTAACCGTCCTCATGACGGGAGAAAGTCGACCTCTTTGAAATAACTATTGTTGGCGATACAATGGAACTGTAATTTAACAAATCGATAGCCTTAGAATGTTTAAAATATATTGTACCTGTCTTATACATATATATTTTTTCATTTCTCTTAAAAGTAAGGAAATATTTCAATAACAATGATAGAAAATTTTTGCCTTTTCGTCAAAACATGTATGATATAATTTTGACTTTGTGACAAAAAAGGGTTGTGAGATGAATGAATATTTACAAGCACAGCATATTAAATCGGATGCATGTAATTTACATGACTTAGAAATTCAAAAGATATTCGGTGGGAAATATTCCAAATTGTTGCGTTTGATTCGTAATTCTGGATTTATTTTATTAGGAACGCATAGAGCTTAAAGTTTGGACACCTATTGCCGGCTAATTAAATGAATGGGAAATTAAATAAACACCCTATTCTTTCTGAGGTCAAATTTGACGGAGACATTTGTAATTTCTTTCCTTGAAAAAAAACCCCAAAACTATTCAGTTAGTTAATCAAGTTTAACGTTATAAAAATAGCATATAAACACAAGAACGGCATTTGATCGTTTCTGTCCGCCTTTTTTCTGTTTACATATTATATCAAGCAACGTAGAGGATACATTTTAACATACAAAGTGCATGTATCAAACATTGTTTTCATCCCTATTTCTCGAAAGACATATTTTTTACTTTTTGTTTTTGTTGCAATTCAGTATTTCTGTTGTTCCGTTGTTTTCCTCTTATAGTTGATGTGTCTCTTGGTTTTGATTTTCTACCCAAATCCGTTTCCTCTTAATCGATTTATGACTTTTGACCAAGGTATACTACTGTTGTTTTTATTCATTTGTTAACGAATTGTCTTTTAAGCGGAAGACATCACCGTCCTTGTTTATTTTAGCCAGAATAAATGAATTTATTGAAACTAAAACAAAGTGGAGAGAATACAAACTGGGCACGATACAACAATCAAGGTATACCAAAGGCCTAGGGGTATAAGACAATAGCGTTTGTATGCTTTTGAACCAGTCATCGATGAGATAGTGCTTATAATTTAGTACTCCAGGTACACTGTTTGTCTATACACGAACATAAATATTGGAGTTTTTACCCTTGGACAAAATATTTGCATTAGTGACGTGCATTGCGATGCTTAGGTAATGATCTATCTTAAGTTTTATTATCAAATATGTTTGAGAATTACTTCGTTAGTAATAATAACTCCGATATGCATCAAATTCTATGACCGTCTATCATATTTTTGAACATGTTGAAAGTAGTCCAAATCTGGCCTGTATGTTGATGTTTCGGTAGGCGAAATGTGGTACCTATTTGGTGTATTCTGCATTAAAACATGATAAAAAGGTATATCAAACTTTTCTGACAGATTTTTCATATGTAATAGAGTTCACCTCGTTATTAACATTATTCATATACTGTCCCTTGTTAAATTTTGCTTAAGATATGGAAATAAGAAAACATTTTGTCGACGTTAAATGTAATTGCATTTATGGTACATTTACTATTCTCCAAAAGACTATTTTCTATTTAAGTTGATCGATCATCATACCAGTATGACCTCTTCTAATTTACCTTTCCTGATGACATCGTGCCACCAGTATAGTCATATCTCTAACTGAGATAGGATTATATGGACGACCTATAATGCCATTCCTTCTTTGTGACGATTTATTAATTACAAATTACTCCTTCCAAATAAAAGGTTCTAAATAAAATACATTCTCGTCAAATTAAGTCCTTTTTCTCTCTATAGAGGAGATTTTTAGTGGTAAATTTGTTCAATTCACTGTGATCCATACACAATCATAGTACTCAAAGCTTTATTTACTGTAGACATATTAATGGTAATACTTGTTTACTGATTAAAACTAGTAAGTCTCCAAGACAATAATTTTCAGAATTTTAGAAACGATAATAAGGACTATTTTTGTATATTTAATACTCAATACTGTATCATACCTTTATACAAAGAGACATGTTTATAATTTTTAGTAACTATCATTAAATATATGATTAAGTATATTAAAGTATATTAACAACACACTGTTATCCATTTCAACTTTCTCAATATGAGTAACCAAAGTCGACAGTGGTTTACTTATGCAGGTATAGGGAATATACCAAATAAAAAATATACCGAACTCCGAGGAAAAGCTCAAACACATCAAACGAATTGATAGCAACTGTCATATTCCTGAAATGGTACACACATTTACTTATGTAGAAAATGTTGGATTAAATCTGGTTGTATAGCTAGCTAAATCTCTCACTTGTATGACAGTTGCATATAATCTATCAGTCAGCAGTTTCAATTAATGTTTGCTCTTTTCAGAGTTGTCGTGCATATCATTACCAAAGAATAGATATTCATTAGTGAAGATGTTTGCATTAAATGAATACATATTTGTTGTCATAATTTTAAATTATCTCGTTATTTTTTTAAGCAATACTGTGGTCAGAATGATAAGGAACATCATGTGACATCAATTTCTATGTCTTTGATAGGCTATTTAGTAGTGATTCAGATATGGTTCTAATATACCTGTTGATAATGATAATGATGGCTGTATAGAGTCTCCTTCTTTAAGTAAGTGAAATAAAATACGACTGGCTTATAGTTATGTTGTATTCAGAAAATGACATTATTCGAAGCTCGACACTCCTGAAGAAGAGAATCTTATATATCAATAAAAATTAGCACTGGATTAAAACAATGTTCAGGTAATCAATAACCATGCACATTTAAACAATACGCTATAAGTAAAACGAATCACCTGATTGGTGAGTCTATCATTAAATGCAATAATACATACGTGTAAATCATAAAAGTTGTCTCAATTTTGATATTGCAATTATAATTAAAGTAGAAAAAGAAATATAAGAAAAATTAAATCAAATGTTAGAGTAATTAAAAATCCATTTAATGTAAATCAAATATTTAGGGCAAATAGAAAACAGATTTTTTGTCATAAAAGCACATAGTTACAAGGAATTACATTGCACATCAAACCTTTATAAATTTATAAATCTATAATGATGCACTGATTTTAAGGATCAAAGCACGGTAGGAAATTGCAAAACGAATTACAATTATTTGCAGTGTACATGCACATTTGTAATGAGTTGACAATCTTACACACAAAATCAATATTCAAACAAAAATTGAAACCACACATGAATCTTTTATCCCCGAAATGATCAAAGCATGGTAATAAGTAGAAAAAAATACTCAATCATAAAAAATGTAATTAGTTTGATCGCTCATCTACAAATAAACTTTTCTTTTCATATTTATATTTCAAATTTCACCCCTGAGAATGTTTAATATAGCATTAAATAAACCTTATAAAAATCTCATAAAATTATAGCCTTTTACTTAAGTTATGAACAATTACTTTGATGAAATTGTCAAAGAACCCAATTAAGTTCTTAAAAAATATCATTATTACAAAATATGTAATGGCCTTCAGAAAAAAAAAGTGAATTGTCATAAGCCAAGTAAGTCACAAACGTTTGAAGACGCTTTATTTTTAATCACAAACTTTGATTTTTAACAACCCAAAGAACGTACCATTGATGACATCTTTTTAGATTTTAACACATTTTTATGAAACATTATATACAGAACACATTTAATTTGAATTTTTATTGCGACATTTACCGTTAAAACGTTGGTTTTTTTTTGCAAGTAGGGTTATCGTGATCGCTAACAAAGAAATTCATGTAGCAAGTCAAGAATATTACAGTTGTTGTCCTTTCGTTTGATGTGTTTGAGCTTTTGATTTTGCCATTTGATAAGGGACTTTCCGCTTTAAATTTTCCTTGGAGTTCATTTTTTTGTAATTTTACTTTTCACATACTTTCAGTTTATCATCTTATTCTCCTTGATCTTAGGTTGCAAAGTTTTAGCTTTTAAATAGTTTATTTATTGTTTGATTCTGACTTCCTGACTATTCCTATTTAAAGATACAGACTCACAAGTCTTGTCGAGTAAAATCGGTCTAACTCTGTTATGAAACAATTTCCATTCTGTTACTGGTATGAGAAACATAATTTCCATCTATTCAGGTATATCAATAAAACAAAAGACGGTATTAATGAAAGATGTCCAGTCTTTCTGTTCATAGGTAGTGAACAGAAATCAATAAGATAGTTGAAAAAAACTTATTTCTGTGACTACATACATTCAGCCTTAGGTTAAGAAGAACCAGTCAATAAATTGTGCCAATCGTCGAATAATAACAATGATTAATTTATACCATAAACACATTTTATTGTTGATTTTAGTATTAAAGAAGCTATTTATTCCATCACACTATTGCCGATCGGTTTTAGGTGGATTATAGAATCAACACTTACAGAAGTGCACTCACGAAACCCTCTAGTAAGGAAAAA
The DNA here is from genome assembly GCA_037788925.1 of Mytilus galloprovincialis. NCBI lineage: Eukaryota > Metazoa > Mollusca > Bivalvia > Mytilida > Mytilidae > Mytilus > Mytilus galloprovincialis. Next base: position 94,412,817 of record CM075333.1, read on the forward strand.
ACCATATCAGAAATCGATCGCAATCGACTTGGCTAAGTAGGTTGTGATCAATATTAATTCATCTTATAAAAAGATTTTACCACATGTTTAATTTCTAAACAAATATTTGATTATTGGCTGTACACTGCTGAAGATATTATGATAGTTATTGCCGGAAGTATTTTTGAATATGGGAGACGGAATTGCCACCTGGATACCGGATGCATCTTTGTGCTTGCTATGTAGACTTATGACAAAGGTTGCTTTGTGCATTAGTCTCATGGATTCAGATTTTAAACTTTCTATTATATATGTTGTGTGTAAAGAACAAACATGGGTTTGATACACTGTTTACTATATATCTGTTTGATATGCATACACCAATATTACAGTTTACTTGCACAATGAGGTTGCAGTTTACAAACACTGAGTTTGCAGATTACAAACACTGAGCTCAGCTCACTTAAGTTGTTTTCCTTCCATTTTAATCAATTAACTTCATAGACCAATGCCTAAGTACTGATTATGTACCACTATGATTCTGTTAGTGTTTCTAAATATAGGTATATTTTATTTGAATGTCCCTCTTTTATCATTCGCCCCTCATTTACTTATATACTTATTCAAACCATTGGGTTTTGATTGAATCATTGAATAATGTTATAGATAATTTTTATCTTGACTGTAAACAATCAATAATTAAGTGCCAATAATAAATCAGAATGGACAGTAATCTGTTAATAAGATTATTACCTGCCTAGCAACTATATTGACCACTCGATCTATTAAAATTATGGCATACATAACCATATGGTATTACCATTTTTATCTTTTAAAACATTATAAAATTTATATCACATTTTGTACCATTACAGTTATGTAGAAATGATTACGTATTTATTGTAAAGCAATGTTATGTTCCGTATGCAACTAAATCAACAGTAATAATGCAACTGTGTCCACTAAAAACAACATGGTGCAACATTGCTGGCATAAGAAGCGATTATCTGTTTTTATATTAAGATTTGCTAAGCAATAAAAAGTTTGTTGCACAAATATTGATAAATGTCATCACCCATAGAGTATTGATGTCAATATTCTATCTGGGACAATATTTATCAATATAAGTGATTGCAATCTTTTTTATAATTAAGCAACTTCTCTGTCGTATATGAGCCAGATTATGAATTGAATGAAAGGACGATATGATCAGTTTTGAACATGTTACAGTTAATCAAGAATATTTTTTATATAGTAAATTCTTTTTACGTTTAGAACTAACTTTGATAAGTCCTGGACGCATACTGACACAAACTTTCAGAATTGAATACAATATGCAGTATAAAATAAACTACTGTGATTGCATGAACAAGACTTTATCTTATTTTAGTTACATAAATCTTTGTAATTGATTAATGAAAGTCATCAGGCGGGAAGAAAAAACATACTACTTTTAAAAACATTATGGTATATATTTTAATTCGAAAAAGGCCTTTGGATATAATTAATGATTTTGTTTTAGTATATGAGAATAAAGAAATGTGATATGAGTAGCATTGAGACAATTATTCTCACAGAGACCACAAAATTATGTGGATGTAAGCAGACAAAGGCAACCGTACGATCTTCAATATTAAATGAGCATAAAACCATGCGTTATTGTTGGTTAAAAGACACTACAAGCATGAAAAATATGAAACAATTCAAACAAAAAAGGCCTCATTGCTACTGTTTTTTTTTTGTTGTTTTTTTTTTTTGTTGTTTTTTTTTTTATCTTTTTTTAGTTGTTGTTGTATAGATTAAATTACTTTTGCCCATTGTCTTAATATTAATTCTTTGTCAACTTTTTATTTTACAAAATAATCAAAATGAGCGCCTATATATTTCAGTCCTCATTTTTCATTTAAATGCCACAAATAATGTTTAGGAAGATGTTTCCATTCCTATTTTTAATGTTATAAGATGTGTTGATTATACCCTATATATTCTACCTTAATTTCCGTTTACCGGACACTTTGTAAGGTCTCACGAGATTAACTTCCTTGTAGACAACTATATTATTATCTGCATCCGTTGAAAGTCACATTCATATGTCTCTCTACTCCTGAGCTGCTTTGCACTGTAAATGAGAAAGTTGAGGGTGAGGATTATTAACGTTAGGGTAACGATAAATACACGTGGTTAAAACTAAACTAGAAAATGTGATAACAAAATGAAAAAAGCACTTTCTATATTTCTTACGTCTGATGCGCTTTTCAGGATTTATTTCCATAAGAAACCCACACATAATTTAAGAACCATAACAGTTGAAGAGTTTTGATTATGACATAAAACCAACTTACATGTATAATAGGCAAATTCGTCTAAGGTTAACTTTGGTTAGTGTCTTAATAAATTCTATAATAAACGGACAATCAATTTAAGAAAGTTAATCTAATGAATGTTTTATGGAAAGTCAAAATATGTTGTAATATCCAGTGTCCGAGTACTCATATTTTCTATTTGCGTTCTTTTTAAAAAAAAAAAATGCAAGGTATATACATATAAATACAATATCCTTTCTTTCTCGTTAATATTAGCTTACAGTCTTTTCAAACGACCTTCAAGGACTGTGTTTACGAATAAGTGCCATACTCATGCATTTAACACAGGCACTTCAGGCACTTCCCCCTTAAATTGGACTTTGGAATACCATTGGAATAACAACAAGCCCAACTTTCTACTTATATGGCAGTAGCTCCATGTGTATCGACTGTGTATCAATGCATTACACGAAGTCAAACGAACGTTGCGAAAACTCTTGTGATTATGAAGTCTATGTTTTATTGTCCCGTGAGCATACTTATATTGTAGATGAATTGAAACAAATGCAATATGGCTGACTATATAAAGGTATGATACCGGGGAATGAATATAGTTAATGCAACTATTTTTTAACTTTTACTTCGGAATTTAAAGTTCAAAGTGTTGAATGGTTAAATTAAACTTTTTATAGACGTGTTATTGATATGTGACAAATTAGGTAGAAATTAATAGGATTAAAGTGCCTACCACAGTGAGAAGATTATCTTGATGGAGTGTTGATTGATTGATGGTCTACTTACTTTAAGATATCTTGTCGCTGAGTGTATAATCGAATAGGAAGCATTTTAATGAGTTCGTCGAGACAACTTGAACTACTATTACTTAACGTTGCAAGGTACACTAGATTTAAAGGTGTGTCGAACATCGAGGATATAAAGTACAAAAATTAAAAAATAAAAATTAAACAAACAAAATTGTTAGACTTTTTTAATTCAATGATTTCAAAACTATTTAAACTTCATATTATCCAGATAATTTTATCCAGATTAGAACTCATTGAAAATTATTACAAAAAAAAGGTGAAAAAATATAATGAAAACACTACTATATTACAAAAAAACCTTTGAAATATAAAGCTCTCATGTTAACCTGGTACTGAAAGGCAAATATTTACATAGCTGCGATTACAAAAAGGATGTCTGTTTAAGTAGAAATTACTAATGTGACCATATCTGTCATTTGAACTTCATTGGGTATAATCAGTGGCTTTACTGATATGTTTTATGGACATATTCACTGACGTTTCTAAGGTCAAGTCAATACCTGATTTTTGTTATCATATGGTAAAATCTCTGGTTGTAACCTTAAATAATTAATACGATCAAACATGCAAATCAAAGAATATTGGGATTACAAATAGAAGCATTATAAAATATGAAAATCAAAATGTCGCATAGCAGATGACCGAAGGAAAACTTAAAACTATTTTTAAACAAGATATAAAAAAATTAACGGTACCAATTTTCTTGCACCAGATGCGCATTTCGACAATACATGTCTCTTCACTGATGCTCGTTGCCAAAATATTTGAAATCCAAAGCTTATATAAAAGATGAAGAGCTTCAATCAAAAAGGTCCAAAAAGTATCAGAGCTTTGCATGAGGGAGATACATTCTTTAATTTATAATAATTTCTATCATTTTGTAACAGCAAATTTTAATAACACAAAAAATCCGTATTTTCATGCCAGTACCGAAGTACTGGCTACTGGACTGGTGATACGCTCGGGGACTAATATTCCACCAGCAGAGGCATCGACCCAGTGGTAGTAATAAAATTAACGGTACCAATTTTCTTGCACCAGATGCGCATTTCAATGATATAACTTTTTATTTTATGATGCAGGCAGGGAATTTCACATTTGTAAATTGCGTGTATAGTATTCATTATAAATGTCCCCTTAATACAGTTGTCTACAGTAAGGAAAATATATCACCTACATATCCCTTTTCAGTTCTGTATTGATTTCGTAGAGCCATAATTGTAAATCATAAAGTCAAAAACGTTTCCTAGGGCAAACATACATCGACTAAACTGTTATCGTTATTGGGATGAAGTACATATTGTTTTCACATCTGTTACACATGAGAAATATATATTGCCATAAACTTGTATCACAAATTATATCAGATATCAGATATAGATTCAAGGCATTAAAATTTTGAAACATATGTACAGTTTATTGTTTGAACTAGCTGTAATAGCACTATTTTAACTATTCAATTGTCGTCGGATTTTCATTTTGTGTAGATAATGAATTGTTCGTATAATGTGCTGTTACACCATTGTCCCAATTAAAGTGATACTGAAAGAGTTGAACGCTTACATACATCATAATTCCCGAAACATTTTGTATATGCCAGTCCCAAGTCAGGAGCCTGTAATTCAGTGATTATCGGCGTTCGCTTACTGTTTTTTTTAAATTTATTGTCTTGCACATTAATTAAGTTGTCGGTTTTTCGTTTAAAATGTTTTACATTATGTAATGTCGGAAACTTTTTATAACTTGAGAGACGGTATGGGACCCATAATAAGCGTTAGACCATACAGTGAGCTATAGTTGCTTACAATTTTTTCATTTGATCGATAGTAGATAAAATTGAGAATGGATATTTGTCTCATTTGCAATCATATCACACCTTTATAGTTTTGGGATAGGTTCTTGTTAGTCATATATGTCTGAATTAATTTAAAACAACTCTTTGAAAACTGGATATATCGATTACCTCAACTAATGATTTAACACTTTCCGATTGTTTCTGATTTCGTGGTACCGTTTCGTGTTTGTGTATTATTGTTTTATTAGTTTGTAAATAAAATGAAAGGCTAGATATGATTTTTTTTTTTTGGTGCAAAATCGTTCATGTTTGTGATATTAAGAATGTCATCATAAAATGTGGAATTTCCCTGTTATCCTATAATAGTTTTTTTTTGTAAATTGCGTAGTTTATTATATATTAATCTATTAGTCACACAGATTGAATCATTACACTTATTAGTGTACAATATTAGTTATAGGTTTCTGTGATTAGTTTAACGGACATCTGTTGCCAAAGGACCGACTTCGTTATACAAATTTACTTTTGTAATTATAAATGATGGACCGATTAATTCGTCTTGGCATGTAGTTTGATGCAGTAAATGAACCAATTATCAGAGATTATTACATTGGTCAAGCTTTTAATAGATATAAATACTAAAGTGAGCTTTTATATAAAACCAGCTGTCTGATTACTTAGTGTAGAATAAAAAAAGGGGGAGAGAAAGATATCACGGAGAAATTAAAAATGCTTAGGTCAATGACGAAAAACAAAACACTACATGGAAAACAAAAGGGGTTTATCTAATATAGAAAGAATTTGTAAGCATTAAACTAAGGACAAATTATATTCTAACTTGAATATTGGAAATGAATGCGATCAATATCAACTTGATGTTTTTATTTTCTAATAGTATGATTTAAATATTTTGAATATCAATGAATAGAAGTTTGATAGTGACAAACTTAAACGTAATAATATTTATTTATATCGTCTATCTACAGGCTGGGCCACGACACAATCACCAGAAAACAGGTTACAAGGACCAATATTTCTCTCAGAACCTCCCAGCTCTCTAGTGTTTGCCAATACACACGGTGCTCTGGTTCCCTGTACAGCGTATGGAAAACCTGCACCTGCATTAGATTGGATAAAGGAGGACGGGTCTGCAGTGGATGATGTTCCTGGATTACTCAAAGTTCTCTCTAATAATACCCTCCAGTTCTATCCTTTTGATGATGCAAGCTTTCAGGACAACGTCCATACACAAACTTACAGATGTTTGGCAACCAACGTTGCTGGTTCCGTTATAAGTAGACCTATGCAAGTTAAATCAGGTTGGTATAGAAAAGAAAACATTTTCAGTCCTGACTTCCTTTAATTTCAAAAATATAGTGTACGAATTCTGTTTACCCTGTTGATATCGGTTTATAAAAATACATATATATTTAATCATAAAAAAGTGCTTGTAGCAATTCATGAGTAAGTCAGTTGTTTTCCATTCGATCAATGTGTTTAAACTTTTCTTTTGCCATCTGTTAAGTGACTTTCCGTTTTGAATTTTTCGGTATTTTTGTTACTTACTTTTAAAAGTAAATGTAATAAAAATAAATCGGGCCTCTCATATGTCTTGCCCATACACACCATGCTGGTCTACTTTTGTGACGATTACGCATTTCTTGCAAACAGACAACAATGCTATTAAGATGATTACATTCAGCGTATTGTTGAAAATGTATAAACTAATATTGATTTACACTAAATTATATGCTTATTTTATTGTGAAATTAAGAGCAACATCAATTTGACATATTTATAGCCTCAAGTGAAGAAAAAGATGTTATGGATACAATTAATCGTGACAGAACTATCTAATTTGGTATTATCTAAAATCAAAATAATTCGTGATTAAAAAAAATACTTTGTTTTTTTAAATTTAAAATGAAATCGTGCGATTCCTAAGCACATTGATTTGAACAATTATGAAAAAAAGATTTATTAAGACATTTTATAGTATAAAATCAAACAGCTGTTGAAAGTATTTACTTGATTCATTTTTAAGCAAATTATGTTTTTTTTTAATATGGCAACTTACAATACAATAAAGGTCTGAAATAAGAATAAAAAAAACATCTGAGCTTGACTTTGCGTAACACGTGAAAATGAATAGATTTGCTAGAATTAGAATAAATGCATGTAACTTACAATCAAGAAAAGTTTAAGAGGAGATGAAGTGGGTAATCTGACTGAACTCAGCTCAGCCCATACGTTGTAAAATGTAAAAGAATTTTATTAACTTGCGATGTTTATTAAATTCATGTTATAAACAATGAGGTGCAAAAATATTCATATTTTTAATATGATCCCGTCAATATGATATTGTTCTTTATATGTCATTATGATATATTTCTATTATGAATTAGAAAATACGTTGAACCACAAACGTCAAAATACTTAATCGCGTAGTGGAATGAACTATTTGTGGATTCTTATAAATTCTATATAACTTTTGGACTATTTTAAATCTCGGTCTTTTTCTGAAATTAATTCTTACATACTTTGATTTTTTACCCCTGTACGCTAACATTGCCCATGTGATATTTTTTTTAATTGTTTGTATATACATTGAACGACAAATTTATGTGACGTATAAAATTTTCTGACGTGAGACACGCGAATCAATGAATGTGTTTGTAGATAGATTTGTTTGTGTTCTGTTGAATTGTTCCTTTTAAAATTGTTACACGATGATAACTGCTGTACCCATATTTTGACTATTTTATTTATTATGTATGTTTAGTTCACGCATCACTGAAAATATAACGGAATTTGATGAGACTGTCATGAGTGTGAGAGGTTTAGCGCTTTAAAACCAGGTTTAATCCATCATTTTCTTCATTTGAAAATGCCTGTACCAAGTCATAGATATGACAGTTCTTGTCCATTCGTATTTTATGTGTTTTGTCATTTGATTTTGCCATGTGATTATGGACTTTCCGATTGGATTTCCTCTGAGTTCAGTATTTTTGTGATTTTACTTTTTTCATATAAAGTACAGTTTACCTTTATTTACTTTCGTTAGCAGTGCATAAAATTCGACCGTTTGAACTCATTATGATATACAAAAAATGACGTTGATCGTAATAGCTTACAACGATTTCCACCTTTTTCATTCCATATTAAAGAATTTATTTTTTAATGCAAAAGAGCAGTAACATTTATTACATTAAGACTTGTGTGATTGTATGCATGTTATTTCTAATTGTTATTCTACTCTATTTCCTGTATGTAATGGATTTTTCTATAAAACACCATTTTGCTTTTTATTAGTAATGTTTTCTCAAGCCAGTTACACTTGCTTATGTTGTTCTTAATCTTTCAAACGTTTCCTGATAACAGTAAGAAAAACGAAAAGAAGTCAAATGCAAATTCCAATTATGTTTATATTTAATCTGTCCAACGATCCATCGCGAAATCTTGAAAAATGTAATTGTAATAGTACACTTTATTAAACACTATTTGCGAATTGCATGTTTTGGTTTCGCTGATAGTGTTTCTGTGAATGTTATACACTGTCTTAGTTTCTTTAATCTTGAACGGTTTAATGGATTAAATATGTTTTACATTAATGACATGTGATCATTATAACTGACACGTGTCAAAACGGAAACTGTTAGAACTTGAATTACTTAATGCGAGTTTTTCACTTCCGTTTTTTTCGGAGTAAAACGCTGCTAAAAATTTATTGCTCAGTTTGTTTGAAGTATTGATTGATTGTTCGTATTTCAAATTACTATTATTATATTGAAGTTCACATTTTTCCTCTCATTTCATCATAATTGTATGAATATTTACATAATTTTATTTCCAATGCAATTTTGACATTGACAGAAAATTCTAATAAATCCCTCACAGGAAACTGGTTTTTGGAAAAGCACACAATCGATGTCGTAGCAACATTAATTAAATGAGTTATTAGTTCGTGGAGGTAATTCTAATATTTAAGTACCCTAGCTAAGTACTCATTTTATTCATCATTGTTTTCATAATTCAGTCTCATTTTCTGTTACATTGTTTAGAAATAAACCCATTAAATGTTGATAAACTATGTAAATTGCACACGGCGTTGACTGGTACAAATAATCAAGGAATTCAGAATGAGTTTTGGGGTAATTCTTGTTATGACTTAAACAATCGGTTAAATCTCAATCATTAAATAAATAGACTTTGAATTTAGCTTTGTTGATAAATATTCCGTATCAACTTCAACAATAATACATGATGGTCTCGATGTATAGATGGTCTGCGTACTGACGTTGTTTATCATCTTAATAAAGTGTTATATTGTTCTACTTTTAATATCACTTTTACTGTTTGGTCTGTTTTCTGTGATATTCATTTGACGTGGCTCGGTACTTATACATCTCGTCAATGTGTTTGTATTATCTTTCATTCTGTGTGTTTTGTACATGTAACTTTTTGTGTTTCTTTGGTACATATAACGTGGTACTGTACTTTTAAAGATCCCGCCGTTATGTTATTGTTCTATTAAAATTTTGAAAATACTTTAAACAACAAAATTATTTCATATCTCTTTCTGTGAAACGTCAAACACACGACTCTACACTAGAGTTAATGTGAAACTGATTATTCATGAAGTGGAATTAACCATATGCGGATTTTTTAAAATTCTAAAGAACTTCTGGACAATTTTAAATCTCGGTCTTTTTCTGAAATAAATTTTATCAAAACTTTTGATTTTTCAGTCCTGTATACCACCATTGCCCATATGAAAAAAGTAAAATCACAAAAATACTGAACTTAGAGGAAGATCAATTGGGAAAGTCCATAATCACATGGCAAAATCAAATAACAAAACGCATCAAAAACGAATGGACAAAAACTGTCATATTCCTGACTTGGTACAGGTATTTTCAAATGTAGAAAATGGTGGATTAAACCTGGTTCTATAGCGCTAACCCTCTCACTTTAATGACAGTCTCATCAATTTCCGATATTTTTACATTGATGCGTTAAATAAACAGATACAATAAATATAATAGTCAAAATATGGGTACATCAGTCATCATCGTTTAACAATTTTAAAAGGAACAATTTAACAGAACACAAAAACATCTACTATCTACGAACACATTTATTGATTTGAGTGTCTGACGTCATTACAACTTTGAAAATACTTAAAACGATTTTTTATATTTCTTCTTGTGTGACTTCAAACACGCGACTCTACTTTAGAGTTGATGTGAACCTTCTCATTCAGTCACAAGACTTCAAATATTTGAATCCTTTATGGGTTGACTTTAAATACGCATACATGTAAACAATGAATTTATTTGTTAAATTTGATAGATGCTTTTTGTGCTTCATGTTAAATATGTGTTTCTTTTGTTCTAATTGAGATGGTGACACAGTGATGACTGCTGTACCCCTATTACTTATGTCTGTTTTGTTTACGGATTGTTGTAAATATAATGGAATGTGATGCCCTTGTCATACAAGTGAGAGGTTTAGCGCTATAAAACCTGGTTCAATCCACCATTTCTACTTTTAGAAATGCCTGTACCAAGTCAGGATAATGACAAGTGTTGTCAATTCGTTTGATGTTTTTATCATTTGAGTTTGCCATTTGATTAGGGACTTTTCGTTTTGAATTTTCCTCGGAGTTCAGTATTTATTTGATTTTACTTGATGTATAACATTCTACTTTCTAGTGTTAATCGATGACTACAAGACATACAATCTACAGTTGACAGATGTTTGGGCTATGAAGGGCAGTACAGCAACGTTTAGATGTGTTATCAATCCTTCTTATGTTAAAGAATACATCAAAGTAGTAGGCTGGACCCAAGGAACCAAACCAATTGTACCAGGTGAGTATCGTTTGGCTACAAGTTAACCAATTTACATACGTCCACGCAAATTAATGAAAAAGTAGTTCAAACAACCATAACATAACAATTAAGTTCGTGCTAAATTTATATTCGCAATACGTTACCATTTACTTTGTTCTTTAAGGATCAGTTATTACTATTTACCTTCCTGTTTAATATGTTTGTTTACATTCTATAATCACGACTTCCCCTCACACTTGCGATGTGCAGTGGTCGAAGTTCTAACGAAGGGTATCTTAGTTAAGGTCACTTCGACGAAAAATATCGTCGAATTAGAGGACGGAAAGACCATTATTCAATAGCAGTACATTAATGATGATTTGATTAAATGAATATTTTCCTTTTACAAGAAAGTTCTCTACTTATTTTGTAGTAAAATTAACCATACAAGAGTATAATACGCAGCAATCTTAATTTTCTTAAGCTCAAATGTTTTTATAAAATGTTTACTCATATTCAGTTATTCAGGCATCTTTCACACGTATCCACTGCAGTCAATTCAGTAGTGTTTATTATTAACGATTTTAAGAATTACAGTTAAACATTTGTTGAGTTAGCATAACAACGATTATTATGATAAATTTAAGGTGAAAGAGTCAGCTTTTTTCCTAATGGAAAACTACAAATTCGAGATGTTAGAGATGAAGATCGATACACAACATACAGATGTATAGCACGTAATATACTTACCAAAGAGGAAAAAGTCAGCTCATTTGCATATTTACATGTTCATGGTAAGTGAAAATGCACTTGCGACTGTATCAATTCAACAGCCTTTTCTTTCTTTTTTCAAATAGCTGATGTGTAACTGTTTCTCCATTTTTACCTTTAATGAGTTTTAACAATTATTTTAGACTTGGTAGTTTGCTATTTCATACTAGCAGTTAAGGATTTTAAGGATATTCGCTGCTTAGTTTCAAATAAATAACTTTTTACTAGTATATATTGATAGGGGATTTATTGAGGAATCCAAAAATTAAAAAAAATATAGGGGTCAATGTGCTTGTTTTCGAGATATTAGCCATTGGAATTTTGGCGGGAAAATGTTCTCTCTTGACTTTTCATAGCTTTATCATTGACCAGTTAAAGCTCTCAAATACTATTAAAAAATTAATAAGATTTTATTAGACTTTTACAAATGGCTTATAATTATACATGTAAAAGATTTATAAAAAGAAAAATGGGGGTCCATGGGCAAATTTTTTTAAAGGCATTCAAATGGATAAAACCAGAGGATTCCGAAAATCTGACAAAAGTTCCAAAACATGACAAGCAAACATCCTTAACAACTTTCGATTACCAGTATAGATGATTACTTGGATTTCAAGAGATATTAAAGGAAAGACGCAAGTTTATTTTTACCGCAAAGGCCTAATAAAAGAGATATATTAATAATTAGATGATAAACCAATTAAATATGTACAAATATTTACAATAAAAACATACGTGGTGATCATATGTTCATGTGTATTGATAAGAGAATTTGACTTCATTATTTTACTGTGATATAAATGATATCTCTTTTGGTATGGTTGGAAAAATCAACAGAAATACAAATCGGACATTATTATTTCAGAACCACCTGCTGGTTGGACGCCAGCTGAAATTGATGACTATTCAAAGATTGTGTCGGTTGGACAGGGATTATCAGCAGAATTAGCCTGTGTCGGTCGTGGAAATCCACTACCTACCTATAGATGGAGTTTCCAAGGAAAAGATCTGAGTATTAATAATGTCGTTTATAGTCAGAGAGGTGGAAATCTCTTCATCAAAAATGCACAAACAGTAAACAGTGGCGATTATACCTGCAATATTTCCAACCCACATGGATCAGCACTTGTCAAGACTCAGCTTATTGTCACATGTAATAGTTGATATTTATTTATTATGGCCATAACCCTATATTTCAAGACGTACATGGTTTAAAAATAATTCAAATATGTACATTTGAATTTTAGTACCATTTAAAAACAAATATATATATTCCAAAATGTTTAGTAGTAACCGAGCCTATGATAAACTTATATATGTTTTAACAATGAAAGTCTATTGTATCATAAATTAATTGCTTAATGTATTCAGTTTATACAGACAATTTCTGATAATACCACATTTTACTTGAACAAAAATCTGAACAAATATTAACAAGATGTTGTATTTACTTACAGTACCACTGTCGGTGAAGATTGATCCCCCGAATCAAATAGTAGACTCAGGAGAACCTGCAGTTTTTAACTGTTCTGTGGAAGGCTATCCAATCAAATCTATCAAATGGTTTAAAAATGGTCATCCATTGGTCAAGGAGAATAGAATGACTATACAGGATGAAACTTATTTGACTATCAATGAAGTCAATAGAATGGACCAGGCTATGTACCAATGTGTTATAACAAATGATAACGATGGAGCCCAAGGAACAGCACAACTGTTACTAGGTGGTGAGTATAATGCAAATATATTAATATCATGTAAAGGTATTTGTACGAGGAGTAAAAGCGTGTTCTTTAACGACTTCAATTTCTAACAATGATTAAAACGTGTGCATTATTTCATATGATATTAGGTTGGCGAGCTTGTGGAGTTATTTTTAATGGTTGATAATGATAGTGTGTAAATTCGTATTCTTTCTACACTTTGCACAAAAAAACCAACATTAGTACGCCTAACTCGTAAACTCCCTAGGTACATTGGCGTTATTCCTTTATTGCGTATACGGTATTCTAATTGCACTTGAGTTTTTAGTGTAGATCAGTAGATTATATTAACTTTCAACATCAAGTTGTTAAAAAGTAAAATGTTAGATTACAGAAAATACTGCACTACGAGGAAAATTCAAAAAGAAAAGTCACTTATCAAATGGCAAAATCTCAAACACATAAAACGAACGGATAACAACTGTAATATTCTTGAATTTCTTTGTTAGCGATCACGATAACCCTACTTGCCTTCTTGATACAGACATTTTATGATGTAGAAAATAGTGGATTGAACCTGGTTTTAAAGCTAACTAAACTTCTCACTTGTATGACAGTTGCATAAATGTCATCTTATCCACAGTGAAGAGCGTATAAATAAAACTCTAATAGACCTACAGTTTTTACATAAAAGTCCTTATATTTCGTGTGTGAGTGCATCTACCGAGTTTACACATTAATTAAGGAATGACTGTAATATTTTTTCTGTCTATGAAGAAATAACATAAAAAATTTGGTGCACACTGAATAACGCGCGTAGCGGGTTATTTAACAGTGTGCACCACATTTTTTATGTTATTTCGAATAGACAGAAAAAATATTACAGTAATTTCTAATAATTTAATTCTAAATTCCATTTTAAACCGTAGAAAACCATGAAAAAACGTTGATGACGTCACGCTCACATGACTAAATTATGTCTATGGGCTCATAACAAAATAACGTCGGCCAATCAGAAGACGCGTTACATCCAAAATTAAATTATTAACATATAAACAAAACTAGGTTTAATCCAACAACATCATAAACGAAATTCTATATTGTAAATGAACCGGAAGAATGAGCTTTTGATACTTTAAAAAACTTGTCAAATAAAAAATGAAGCTATCAAAGTGTGCTTTATATTCTTTTTTAACGAGTCATTTTATTCTTGTAGCTGCTCATCCAGCATTTGTTGATTTATTTGCTGATCAGTATGTTCAAATCGGACAGAAAACTTCGATTAAGTGTAATGCAGCTGGGAATCCAACCCCTAATGTATCATGGACTTTAGATGGCCAATCCCTACCACGTGACAATGAATTAAAAGAAGGGAGTTTTATGAACGGCCTTGGTGAAGTTATCAGCTATGTCAACATAAGCAGTGTTGATATCAAGTATGGTGGAGAATACACATGCAAGGTGTCTAACGAAGTGGGAACGATTTCACATTCTAGCAAACTCAATGTTTATGGTTCGTATTTCTGATATCTAAATTAAGAGAAAACAATATGTTTCCAGACAAAATAATGGTGCTATATTCCTCTGCCAACAAATAAATTGTACTGATCAAAATACGATTATGTATACCTTATGGTTGTATTACAGTCAACCAAGGAAAATATTAAAGCGAAAGTATTAAGGACAAATATGAAATTGACACAACTGATGATTTTCTGTTCTCTCGAAATATGCAATTGATACATTCAATACATATACCCAGACTTTATTGTAATGTTGTACCACTACAGCTTCTGGTGGTTGATTGCTATTCCCCACAGGGAATCATAAAATAGATACTTTTCCGCTATCTTACTTTGATATTTATAATACAGATATTTCCAGCTGATATATGGTTGAAATATACTATTAAATTCCAATGTTAATCTATGCTATGTAGTGATAAACATAAGCTGGTTAAGGCATACTGTGTTGTATACCAATGCGTTATTTAATATTTGTTCACATTTTTTTTTATATAACGAGTACCTCTAACGAAATATTCGTTGATATGTACATACGGTGCATCAATATAGCATTGGTGTCCTATAAATTTGCGTTTACTGAGTAGTATTAGATTTAACAATCATAAAATCGAGCAGGCAAATCAAACCACATCTTCTTCAATCAGTTAGGGTCTGGATATTATTTAAAGTAATGTGAATGAAAAATCACTGCAATGATCCGGAAATTTAATAATTGCTTTTTTTTACTTGCGAACGGTAGGAGTGTTTTTAGAGCATGAATAATACCCAAAGTTTTAGTATGTGGTGTCTGTGTTGTTAAATATACTCTTTATTTGTCAGTTAATAAAAAGAATTGTGCGTTACCGAATTGCTTTCAGAGATCTTATTTTACCCAATGTAGTAGTTAACACTATTTGCTGACTCTGCTGTTTTAATATAACAGTGAACAAACGAAAAAGAGACATTTTTATCACTATGAAAGTATCAAGTGTGTGTTTAGATCAAATTGACTTAACCCAGTGGCGAATACCCCTGAGAGTACTCTCAGTCAACGATGAGAAGGGTTTATATTGATTAGATAGAAATTAAATTACAATTGAGAGAGTTTAGATGTGATTAATTTCAGCAAAACTGTAATAAATCTGTCGGAAGAAACATTTAAAATGATAACATTAAAGTTGAATTAAATTGATTTTAACACAAACGTTAAAAAAGGAAATGTGTAATTATATAAACTTAAATATGTAATTGCTAAAATAATTTTATATTGTTTTGTGGCGACTTATCTTTCATTTTTCAAAACAAACTTAAAACTACAATTATAAAAATTTTGATAAGTTAATTTTCTTGTTATGATTATTTTCTATTCATTGTATTAATGTTCAAACAGATCTTGAGTGATTCTAGTAACTCGAGCTAATTTCATTGATAAAGTTGATTATGGACATCATTAATGTCATAATTTTTGTTAGATGGCTGCTTTGGTTTCAAGTGTAATTTCAAATTAAAGATAAGACTAATTGAAATTGATAGCATGGACGGATATTTCCATTTTATTTTTCTAACAAATCCAATACTAGTTCTTGAAATATGTAATTTATCATTATTACCCATTTTCACTAAATATACAGCAACACTTGCGTATATTTGGATGGTAAATGAAATTTTTTTCGAAGTATGATATAAACAGAACATTTTGTATCATTTTAACACACACACAAGTGATAGAACAGAAAGAGACAATATATAACACTGACTGTAAAAAGTAAAATCACAAAAATACCTGAACTCCAAAGAAAATTCAAAAAGAGAAATCCGTAATCAAATGGAAAATATCAAAAGCTCAAACACTCTAAACGAATGGATAACAACTGTCATAATCTGACTGGGTACAGTCTTTTTCTTATGTAGAAAAAAGGGAAACTCTATTTTGTGTACCTCAAACTTTTCAGTAATAACAATTGTAAAAGCCGGAGTTATAATATATACATCTTCTTATTTGCCTTTATTTTTTGTAGATAGTAATATCAATTATTCTTTTTGACTGCATGTAAATAGTCGTATCTAACCCTGCTGCTAGTTTTTAATTTTTAAGTTTTATAATAAAATATGTTATTTAACCTTATGGTATATGTTAAGTAAAGTCATAGAAGACAAAGCAAAAACTACTAATAACGGTTCGGGTATTTTTTTTGTTTATTGTTTAAATGAAATTATCTGTTAAATATGTACAGATATGGACTATGAACTTTAAAACTGAGACTAAAATTGTTGTGTGGAAACATATCTTAGCTGTATTTGGCAAAACTTTTATTAGACAATTGGGAACTGCAACACCGTAATGGCTGCAATGACAAAATTGATGGTATAGGTATTCTATCTAGTCCTTCGTGTAACTCGGTGAATGTGATGAATATTTTCAACTCGACTCCTCGACGTAGACGCAGTCATGGTCATCGTCATTATACATCACCTTCTCTGCATGATGTCTCTATTAATGACTTGCTGTCATTCATACAAAAGCCGTTAGGTATTCATCACATTCGCACGAAACTTTATTCATTACCCCTTACAAAACTTCATTCTCTGTTCAATTTATGTTTGGAATCCACTGTTACAAACCCTCATTCAAACCAATACAAACTTCAAGCTATAATTTCGGATATTGCAAGTCACAGACTTTTCAAGCCAGTTCGCATTGGAAAAGATGAAAAAGAGAAAAGATCTTTTCTAAATCTTTCCTTTGCCAACAAAGGTCTCGATGGCGTCAACCTAGGCAATATCCTTCATCATAAATTAGTTCAATCGAAAATACCTCCTTATTTCAAAGACCAGTCTGTACCAATAATTTCTTATACCTATACCAAACCTATTGCAACTAAAATTTTCAATTACAAACGCGTTTTGCAGAATCTCGATATTGACGACTTCAAGTCTAAACCTCCTGATTGCACTTGTGCTAGTTCCCAATTCATATATAATCCTGCTGACCACGTTATCACCGGTGACCTTAACATTGTTAATAACACTTCTCTACGAAATGTGTTATCGAAAGGTCCGAAATATCGTGATCCTAAATCCATCAATTGGAATACAACTTTAAAATTTTGATGGACTCAGTCGAGGATTATGCCAGGCAATGGGCTAAACGTGAAAAGGAAGACGTAGACACTCTATCCGAATGGATTAAGGCAGTGAGGTCGTTAATACAAATCAGAATCAAGAAACTGAATGGGTCCATCCATGCCCATGCTACGTCAATCTTTAAAGACCCAAATGTTGCTAAACACTTATCCGACCTCCATGATAAATATGTTGTTGTCCCCGGAGACAAAGCCCCAAATAACATCGTTTTTGTCTATAAAAGTCACTACACTAATTGCTTGATAAACGAATTAGGTATAGACAATTCACTTGGAAACTCAACATATACCCTCACGACACTTACCAAAGATGAAATCCTGGATAATCATAGGTCTGTTCTTTGTTCCTTTGGTATTTCAACCAAAGATGAAGAACTGGATCTTCCATCACTGTATTGGATACCTAAACTACATAGGTGTCCTTACAAACAACGGTATATTGCTGGGTCTTCCAAGTGCTCCACGAAACCTCTTTCTAAATTATTAACATCTATTTTATCAGCAATCAAAGACGGGCTTCAAAGTTATTGTGAAACTGCCTATTCTAGAGGTGGCGTGAATCAGATGTGGATACTTACAAATTCCAAAGATCTTTTAGAGTACATACAATCTAACTCTCTTTCATCTTGTAACAGTATTAAAACATTTGACTTTTCTACTCTTTATACAAGTATTCCACATTCCAAACTAAAAGACAAATTGAAAGAGTTGGTATTACTTTGCTTCATAAAAAAGAATGGCCAACGTAGATACAAGTATCTTGTCTTAGGGAGGGATAAATCATACTTTGTAAAGAATCACTCTGATTCAAACAAAATATTCCCTGAAACCGATATTATCAAGATGCTTGATTTCTTGATTGACAACATATTTGTAACGTTCGGAGGACGTGTTTTTCAACAGACTGTCGGCATCCCAATGGGAACAAACTGTGCCCCTCTACTTGCCGACTTGTTTCTTTATTATTATGAGGCTGACTTCTTGCAGGAACTTCTTAAGAAGAAAGATAAGAAGTTAGCAATATCCTTTAACTCTACTTTCCGCTATATAGATGACGTTCTTTCACTAAACAATTCAAAATTTGGTGACTATGTGGAACGCATCTATCCCATCGAATTGGAGATAAAGGATACTACAGATACGGTTAAGTCGGCTTCATATCTTGACTTACATTTAAAAATTGACAATGAGGGTCGGTTGAAAACAAAACTTTACGACAAGAGAGATGATTTCAGCTTTCCAATTGTGAACTTTCCATTTCTAAGTAGCAACATTCCAGCAGCACCTGCATACGGGGTATATATCTCCCAATTGATACGATATTCCCGTGCTTGCATTTCCTATCATGATTTTCTTGATAGAGGGTTACTGCTCACAAGGAAGCTATTAAACCAAGAGTTCCAAATGGTGAAGTTGAAATCATCCCTTCGTAAATTTTACGGACGCCATCACGAGTTGGTTGACCGTTATGGAATAACCGTTTCACAAATGATATCGGATATGTTCCTTACGTCGTAACTACAATCCCCTTCCCTTTCATGAATGTGACCTACCGAATTAGACTATTTACCGGATTTGTAATCACATAAGCAACACGACGGTTGCCACATGTGGAGCAGGATCTGCTTACCCTTCCGGAGCACCTGAGATCACCCCTAGTTTTTGGTGGGGTTCGTGTTGTTTATTCTTTAGTTTTCTATGTTGTGTCATGTGTACTATTGTTTTTCTGTTTGTCTTTTTCATTTTTAGCCATGGCGTTGTCAGTTTGTTTTAGATTTATGAGTTTGACTGTCCCTTTGGTATCTTTCGTCCCTCTTTTAGGAATTTTTGGTCCTCAATACTCTTCAACTTCGTACTTTATTTGACCTTTTTTAACATTTATTGATTCAAGCGTCACCGATGAGTCTTTTGTAGACGAAACGCGTGTCTGGCGTTAATATAAAAATTCAATCCTGGTATCTATGATGAGTTTATCACAACTTTTTGCAGGCATTCCCTGGGTTAGACCGATGAAGAATATTACTGCCACAGCTAATCAACCATTAAGTATCACATGTTACGTTGCTGGTTATCCCGTATCTTCTGTAATATGGTCTAAAGGTATGTTAGTTTTTAAGTTACTGAGGTTGCTCCTATGACATAGACTTATCTTAAATTTACTTCTTTCATTGGCATATATCGTAATTAAAGTGTCTTCACTTATGATATTCATAATTATGCTTTTCACCTTTAAAAGAGTATATCTTGAGATGCGATAAATACGAAAAAAAATATACATAACATATAAATATTATATTTCAGATGTCATAAAATACATAAAAAAGAAATGTAAGGTTAACAAATAGTAATGTTGTTTAGTGATTAATTTATTTTGAACGACATTAGTATTTTTAAAAACATTTTTCCATTTGCATTCAAGATAAGATAAATGTCTTTTTGGAGATCCAAAGATCAAGTGTGTTAACAACAGTGTATATTCAACATACATTTAGAGTTAAATTTATTTCACGTAGATAAATCATGTGTCAAGATAAATTGTTATTTATGAGTTTTGAACAGCGGTATACTACTGTTGCTTTTATTTATTTAACCTTGTTGCATTCGTTAACATTATTGTATTGCTTGTTCAGGAAGCGATTGTAAAACAATACTGTTGACACTGATGTAATGAATCAATACAAATGAACATTAATTTATATAATATATTTTGTCTTTTTTTTGGTCAGAATCATTTAACACAACAACAATATTCATTCCCGTCAATATTGATGTAAAGGGGGAGTTCATAAACCTAAATGTTAGACTATATCATCAAACGAAACGCATGAGCAAACAACATTATAAAATCAGAGGCATTTCAGAAAGTTATCACGTCGTCCTGGATAAGACAAAAAAAAAAAAATACTTACATAGAATTTGTGTAGTATACTAATATTCAGTTATATCTAAGTACAATATTGACAACAGTACAACGGGAAACGATTTAAATAGAACTAACTCATAAATGAGTGAAATTTAGTGAGTGAACAGTATACCCATCTGAAGATACGCATGCATCAGCCGACACGCTATTCAAACGTTAAGTTTAGTACAAAGTGGCAATTCTCTCATAATATTCTATAAAATGAAATGATTTAATGTTAGATTTCATCTTTTAGATGGCACGGCTTTACCACATAACCATTTACAGCACATTGTTGGTGGGACACTAACAATTGATAAAGTTCAGAAACGACAAGATTCTGGAAAATATGTTTGTACAGCCAAAAATTCCAATGGTCAAGGATCAAATCAATCTGTTTATGTCAATGTAGTCGGTAAGTTCTTCTAATGTTCATTTATTTTAGAAGCTTTTTTATATTTCGAATTTCATGCTTTGCTGTATTGATGAGATATGTTTGTCAAAATGAGCATCAAATGCATTATAATTCTTCTTTTGTTTATTTTCATTTGCATAATGCAATCATTTCATATCAGATATGATGTCTTTTATGTGCTATGACCACAATGACGGTTTGACATATTGTTGTCAAATGGTAATGAACAACGATACCATTGTCAATGTCTTATGTTCAATCTCTGCAGACGTAAACAAAACAATAATACTCTCAAAGAAGACTGGCTTGAAATTATGCCCTTATATAGATAAACTCATCATAAATACCAGGACTAAATTTTGTATATACGCCAGACGCCCGTTTCGTCTACAAATATATATCTATATAGGTAATCATATCGATCCTGTTACTGCTTGTGTTAATTATACAAAACTGACAATAAAAAAAGACCATGTTTTTTAAAACTGTCTGTTATTTGTATTAACTTGAATGGAAAATAGTTGCTCATATTTTTTAGACATCGTAAACTATGTATCCGAATATACTGTGGATTCGTTAACAGCGTTGAATACCAATTTTCGTGAGGTACAGGTGGACCAAGAAATTAAATGTTCAACGAATTAGAAATTTCATATAAACTTGTATCCACCTAGGCAAACCCCAAAATTGTATATACACGAATATGTGGGTTTTCCTAAATCCACGAAAATTGGTACCCAGACAAATTATTGAATCCACAGTACAATTAACCAAAGAACACAATAATGCCTAGAATATAGATAGTTATACATTGTATTTACAATAATGCCTAGAATATAGATAGTTATACATTGTATTTACAATAATGCCTAGAATATAGATAGTTATACATCGTATTTACAATAATGCCTAGAATATAGATAGTTATATTTACAATAATGCCTAGAATATAGATAGTTATACATTGTATTTACAATAATGCCTAGAATATAGATAGTTATACATTGTATTTACAATAATGCCTAGAATATAGATAGTTATATATTTTATTTACAATAATGCCTAGAATATAGATAGTTATACATTTACAGAACCTCCAATGATTGACCCATTTACCTTTCCTGTCAAGAAACAGGGCGACAGAATTGTTATTTCATGCGTAGTTAGTAGCGGTGACCAACCTATAAAAATCAAATGGACAAAAGATGGACATGCCATTCCACCAGATATGGGCATAAAAATTCAGGTGACTGATATAAATAATAATTTTTTTGAAAAGGACAGAATCATAGTGTTTTGTGTTTATTTAGTTTTAGTACAATACTATAAGTTTATAAAAGAGGAACGAAAGATACCAGAGGGACAGTCAATAAGTTTCGTACAACTATATATATATAAAGATTAACAAAGCTGGAATACAAAGATATCAATTCTTAGAACACACATTTATCCAAATCGGGATTTCGATATGTCAATCAATTTTATCAAGCTTTTGCAAAATTAATTGAAAACAATGAAATGCTATAAATATTGATTCTATTCATAATTTAAATGTTGACTTCAGCTTTTAGATTCATACACCAGTATGTTCATTATTGGTGATGCCAGTACAAAGCATACCGGAAATTATACCTGTCAAGCTAGTAACCCAGCATCTACGGTGACATATACATCTTTACTGCAGGTGGATGGTATGTCATTTATTTTAGATGAAAAATATTTGTTTTATTGTTATTTGATAATATTTCTCACAGGACAAAAATGTTCTATGATGAGTTTGCAAGATGACACCAAGTTATTTTTATTTTTTTCACACTTTGATTGTTTTGACTTAGTCATTTATTTATGTGTACTATTGAACGTAGAAAATTGTATGATATAAAATACGATAGGCATTTATTATATTGTATAAAAAGAAAATATATTATATCTTTATAGTTTTATAAATTGATGTCAATAAACTAAAATCATGGATGTTATCAATATAACTTACAAATCAATTTGAATAATTATTGATACATCAAAATGAAAGATCACATAAAGTTTCGAATAATTCATTTCCTTAGAAAAATGAGAACTGAATTATTGATTATTCAAACACGATAAAAAGAATTACCACAAACACTGGACATTACAATAGACGGCAAAATAAACTAACACCGACCGTAATCTGTTTGTGTCACTAGTAAACGAATTTGATTATTAAATGGTAATTTATATCTATATATTATATCCAATTAATTGTACATTTGAGCATTTTCATAATAGCCATTGTTGTTTCAGTTCCACCAACGTGGATAATTGAACCTGAAGACTCTTTTGTAATTTTGAAGAAAAATGTGATCCTTGATTGTCTTACTAATGGAATCCCATCGCCAAAGATTTCATGGAAGAAAGCTTTAGGTATATTTTTTTACATAACCTGTACATATTTTTCTGGTAAAAGATGACTAACTCGAATGTTTTAGATGCATATTTACCCATTGCTCATTAATAATTCGTTATGGCGTTGTCAATTGCGTATATGATGTTTTAAAATTCAATCATCGAAACGTTGGATAATTTCCTTACTAGACATCGCGGAACATTTTATATAATTTTTGAAAGAGTAAATGGTCAATAACAATAATAAGAATCTCAGAATAGTGCTTATATTTAAATGTGTTCTCTGAACAGAACAAAATCCAATAACAATAAAATTGAGAATGGAAATGGGGAATGTGTCAAAGAGACAACAACCCGACCATAGAACAGACAACAGCAGAAGGTCACCAATAGGTCTTCAACGCAGCCAGAAATTCCCTCACCCGGAGGCGTCCTTTAGCTAGCCCCTAAATAAATATTTATACTAGGTCAGTGATAATGAACGCCATACTAAACTCCAAATTATTCACAAGAAACTAAAATTAAAAATAATACAAGACTAACAAAGGCCAGAGGCTCCAAACCATGGTGCTGTCATCCGTATTGTCTCTTTTGAATAATTCAAACGAAATTAAAGAGTCACTAATGCAATTAGGGAAAGATTAAAACACTGTGAACTATATTTGCTAATGTAGTATTCATTTTCCTGCAGGTGACACACTTGGGTCCTACCAAGTATTGCCTTATACCGAAGATACCAATGATAACTCCAGTCGTTTACAGCTGTTGAGTAATGGTTCACTTGTAATCAGACATGCTGAAGAAGAGGATCATGGGTATTATCTCTGTCATGCTGACAACGGTGTAGGATATCCTCTCAGTAAAGTTATTTTTCTCACAGTGCATAGTAAGTGTCAAGAATTGTCTCTAGATTATACCCCCACATTTTATTTTAAAAATACTAAAATAAATTTTCTGATGTGTTTGAGCTTTTTTGAGCTTTGATATTGCCATCTGATTACGACTTTCTTTTTTTAATTTTCCAAGGAGTTCAGTATTTTAGTGATTTTACTTTATAACAACAGGAGCAATATGTTTTACTGAAATTTGGTTTCACCTCGGTTGACAATGTTTAATAAGAATTAGGCAAATACTTATACTATCCGTCTGATTTATTAATTTAACATTTATATATATTCGGAAATATCATTCTTGAATAAATGGAATGTCATGTAGTCCTGTCATGTAATGTTATCATTTTTTAAAATGTTATATTTAACATTGCCATAAAAGCGGGAGGTTTGGCTACCTACAAACCAAGGTTGAACCTACAATTTTTTCACCCGTAAAATGTCCTGTACCAAGTCATGAAAATGGCCATAGTTATATCATAGTTCGTTTCTGTGTGTGTTACATTTAAGTGTTGTTATCTGTCGTAGTTCTCTTATTTTTGACATGTTATCCTCAGTTTTAGTTTGTAACCCTGATTTTTTTCTCTCAATCGATTTATGAATTTCGAACAGCGGTATTCTACTGTTGCCTTATTTCAAACATATTTGTATTATTGTATTATTTATAGTTCCAGCCAGATTTGATGAACCTAGTAAGAACTATTCTGTGATAAAAGGACAAAATACAACTTTAGAATGTCAAGCTATAGGAGATAAGCCAATGTCTGTATCTTGGAGTTTTAATGGAAAATCGTTATCTTCATCTTCAAGGTATCTATACTTAACTAAATGTCTACTATTTACATGCTTTTGTTTTTATAACTAGCCACAATTATTATATAGTAATAGTAATTATTTGTAAAAGAAAATGGTTATAATTAGATAAAATAGATTTTTTGTTATTCATTCATTTTTTAGTTGAAATGATATTGAATGATAACAAGTGCTTACATAAATAATTTAAAATCTTTGTTTGTATCTTTATACTAATATTTCAGTAAGCACTTAATCTGAAATATATTTTCTTGTTCTTCACAATAGGAAACAGATAGAGAAAATAACCACAAACAGAGGAATGTTATCCCGCTTAATTATACGTCCTTCTGGAAGACATGACACCGGCTTTTATGTCTGCACTGCAGCGAACAAATTTGGAAATGGCATATTGTCTATGAGACTAGTTGTACTTGGTAAGCATATATTACGATTTTTATGAACTGATATTTGCTATGTGCTTTTAAATTTTCCATTATATAAATCAAGATACTGACACTAATAAAGTGTTATATTTAATGAATTTAAGGCTTCAACTTCAAATAGTGAGTTATATCAAAGAAAAAACGTGAAAAATTATATTAGCAGATTAAATAGTTTATGACTTTTAATTCCGTGAATTCAAAATTCAGTTAACCAAACAAAATAGATATGGGTTAGATTTGTATTATATTATTAGAAAAAAAAGCATACATAGTATTCGCTCCAATATAATATATTCCTTCCCATTGTAATTTGAAATATTACTTAACTACCAAACAAAAACAAACCCTGACGTGTTTGCTCCAAAAGACTCGGTTTATTGATAACTATTTATAATGTGTGTTATTTAATTCATAGAAAGACCAGAGGTTCCACTCAACTTAACAGTTGTCAGCAAAACAAGTCGTGAAGCAGTGATAGAATGGAAGAAACCATATGATGGAAACACAGATATCCTGTCTTATGTTATAGAATATATCAAATCTACAGGTATTTTTCTTATTATTTATTTATTTTTCAAACATTCTAACTGTAATAACCTGAGGTTTATTTTCATTACAAAAAACAGTAAAAGAGAGACGAATGATATCAAAAAGATATTCAATCTTGTAAAATTGATAACAATCTCAAGTGTTATTGCATAAAAACAAACCACTAAAAGACAAACAACAGTATATAAATTAAAACTGAGAAATATTGAAATGTTAATCACTAAAAGCCTTTTTCAACTTTGATTTATAGGAACATGGCAGGGAAAAATTCCGAATAAAACAGTACCGTCAACAAAATTATCAGTGATTATACCAAATTTGCAACCTAGTGTACCTTATATGGTGAGAATAAGAGCTAACAATTCAGTTGGGTACGGAATACCTAGCAAGCCAGTAGATATTGTAATGTTAGAGGAAGCTCCTTCAGGTCCACCCAAGGACATAGAAGTGACAGCTTTAGGATCAGAATCCCTAAAAATAACATGGATGGTAAGTTTTGAATGAATATTCTCAGATTTTATCAAGTTGTACATTTACAACTTCTGGGTATACATTATGTATTCGGGAGAGTGGAGATTTTTAACATACTGTACCTATAGTCAATGTAGATATGTATTGCCTTCTATTAATGTTCAACTTCATATTGAATAAAGATTTATGTCATTTGATAACTATAAACTATCTGCTATGAAATTAGGAATAACATTGTTTAACAAGATGTTTTATGTATTCTACAGCCACCAGCGTCTAAGCACATCAATGGTAAAATAATAGGTTATTATATTGGATATAAGATGACAGATAGTCCTGCCAGGTTTCTATATATACCAAAGGTTATCGGAAAAGACTTCAAACCAGAACATACACTACACAATCTTGAAAAGTTTACAGAATACTCGGTCCACATACAAGCTTATAATGGCAAAGGACGTGGTCCCTCTTCTCCAGATTATAAAGTGTTTACATTAGAAGATGGTAAGTACAAATCAATATTTTACCTATGTTTTAATTCATGGAATTGATTGAAAAAAATCGAAGATCAAGTCTCACAAGCCTTAATTTTAACCCAAGAACTTGCAAGAAAAATTCGTCTCTAATACAATGCCACCAATATCAAAAACAGTGCAAAAAACACATAAGGTATCATAAGGATAAATCATGAAGTTAATAATATAAAGTTAATTGTTAATATGAAATTCTGATTTTCAACTCTTTATTGCAGTTCCTAGTCAGCCTCCTCAAGGAGTACACGCCACATCTATCAACTCTAACTTTTAATTCTTTATTACAGTTCCTAGTCAGCCTCCACAAGGAGTACAAGCCACATCTATAAACTCTATCTTTTAATTCTTTATTGCAGTTCATAGTCAGCTTCCTCAAGGAGTACAAGCCACATCTATTAACTCTTACTTTTAATTCTTTATTGCAGTTCCTAGTCAGCCTCCACAAGTAGTACAAGCCACATCTATAAACTTTAACTTTTAATTCTTTATGACAGTTCCTAGTCAGCCTCCACAAAAGAGTTCAAGCCACACCTATCAACTCTAACTTTTAATTCTTTATTGCAGTTCCTAGTCAGCCTCCTCAAGGAGTACAAGCCACATCTATAAACTCCCGAAGCATTAAAATAATCTGGTCACCGCCTCCGTTATATACTCTCCATGGGATACTACAGGGATATAAGATATTGTACCAGCCGGTCAGGGACGATGAAGGTATGAATTATTTGTCGGAAGTAATACATTAAAGAATGTGTTAAACATTAAAGAATGTGTTAAATATTAAAGAATGTGTTAAACATTAAAGATATTATTGAAACAAATTGTTAAATAAAAAATAACTACAAATATATTACAACTTCATGTAGTACCAAAACTTCACTGTCTAAGTGTTATTTTTTAATCTCACACAAATTATCAAAAATGACTTATATGGTGAGTCTTAAAAAAAGATAAATGTAATTGCAGGTGTATAACATGATTATATTAAGTCTACTTTTTGTAGATGAAAGTGACGCTAACACATTGATAACTGATAATTTGGAAGCCATTATAACAGGATTGTCCAAATATACCAACTACAGCCTACAAGTACTGGCATATACTAGGAAAGGCGTAGGAGTCAGAAGTCATGCTATATATGTAGTCACACAACAAGATGGTATGTTAAAGGCAAAATACTACTGTTATGTTATTTGTTTTACTTCAATTGATAATAATGGAATTAAGTTTTCTCAATGAATTGTCTATTATCTTGTCTATTTGAAATTGTTAAGTACAGACAGAAAAAATATTTAACCATATTATATAACAAACACTAGAAAGAACATTCTGTAGATTATAGGCGTCTCAAGCACGTTTATTAATTACCTTCACCAAACAAAAGCTCAAAGCTAATTTATTTCAAAAAAAGATATACATATCGAAATACGTGAAGATTTGTATGACCAAAAAGGACATCAATCAATTCCATCTATACTAATGTTTGCTCGATAAAGTAGTAAGATATCTGATATAATAATTTCATTATGATTTCAGTTCCAGAACGTCCAGCTGATATAAAGGCATTGCCCGTGGATAATAGTAGTATTCTTGTGTCTTGGAAATCCCCTCTTCATAGCAATGGAATTCTTACCCGATATAATGTTTACATCACAGGTGGATCATACAAGGTATAGAAATATATACATTCAATTATTTTGATAAGAATTTATATTTCTAAAATCATAGTTTTGTCTAATAGCAATCGTTCAAAAACTTTTTTTTTTCAGATTTCGACAATGCATGCATACTTAATTCAAAAGTAGAATAAAGTTTTTAAAGAATTGAAATATATTACTTTCGAAACAATTAATCGACTAACAGAACTTCTTGACCTTTGAAAAATTAACTTCAGTCTTGTTTTTTCGTTGGGTTTGTATGGAAATGTTTTGTTTCTTCTTTGTACTGTTTCGTTATGGATGTCTCGTTTTGTTTTCAACTCCTATAATATATTACATGATTCTTTTTACACATGAAAATTATATTCTCTCATTTAGGAAGAGACACCAATGAAATTAGATGCTTCAAAGTTAACTCTTCTGTTGACAAATCTATC
This sequence comes from Mytilus galloprovincialis, assembly GCA_037788925.1. Classification (NCBI taxonomy): domain Eukaryota; kingdom Metazoa; phylum Mollusca; class Bivalvia; order Mytilida; family Mytilidae; genus Mytilus; species Mytilus galloprovincialis. The sequence goes on from CM075333.1 coordinate 94,442,149, forward strand.
AAGTAATGTGGATTACCTTTTCCAAGTGTCAGCAAATACCAGGATGGGAGAAGGAGAGCGAACTCAAGTAGTATCTGGGTCAATTCAATCTAAAGGTATCAACAATCTGACATTCATTTTAAGATATTTAATATGTAATCTGCTACTTTTAATGAATTTAACAGTGTTGAATATGTTTTTTATTTCAATTTGCCCCAAAATGTAATCATATTGAGTTAAAGGTGTATAATAACCACTGAACAAATATAATGATGTTGTAATAAGTGCTGAAGAAATTGAAACTTAAGCTTTGAAACTGAATATTATGTACTAGTACCTTATTTTTAGTGTGGTTGTTCAGAAGTATAATTCCTTTCGTTTTCTCTAGTTTCAGCAAAAATAGCTAGTTTTTCAAGTGAGTTGACTATACCATGGCATCATCCACTGAATTTAACCTGTCTTGCTGTAGGGATTCCCTCACCAAAAATTACGTGGAAAATCAGGTATGATATTCATCATCGATGTTTAATTTACAGAAATCGGTTATAGCGTTACAACTTTAGGAAATGCGTGGGTCCAGACAGTGTAATTGTCGCCCTCACACATCATCAGCAATGCCAATTCACCATTAGATAAAATTTCACATTCGGTAAAGTTACAAATCAGACGAATATCCTGAAATATTAACAGTCTTGAATATTAAAACAAACTCCACAAAATACACTCTTACATTGTGGCTGGATAAAATATCATAAAACATTGTCATTTCAGCATTTGAATATTTCAGCTGTTATATGCAAATTTTAATCTGCTTGTTAGCCAGTAAATACTAAAACTATGGAAACGAAATAGATCGTTATGCAAGAATATGATGAGAAATTTATGAGTAAATGTTCAAGAGATTGATTAAAAGATGGCATCAAAATTTTAAATTTGAACTTAGTGTACGCTAAGCAAGCACAATTGTCTCTACAGAATGCATTTGTTTTCAGAGGTAAAGCTGTGGTTACTGACAAGAGATTTAAGTTGTTACCTGATGGATCACTGTATATAAACGCTGTCGTAGGATCTGATGCTGCCAATTATACATGTCAAGCAGAAAACACCCATGGCACAGATCAAATAGTGTATGCTGTTAGTGTACAAGGTCAGTTGATTTCTACATCTTAACTTGTCTTTGTAACCATTACAATATATTAATAAAAGATTGCTTTGATATTAATGAAATATATACGGCTAAAGGATCAACAATTAAGTAAAAAAAAAAGTTAACGCTTAAAATGTTCTTTGTATAATATAGAATTAGTAAGATAGATAAAAACATGATTTGGTATTGATAATTTGATATTGATGAAATTTGTTGTTACTTGCTCAACTGTAAGTGGCAAATATATCATGTATTTTCCAGAGGTATATGCGTTTGAAATACTTACATGTACATTTAAGGTATAAATCCATGATGCTTAAGAAATGATAAGAAAAAATATGCAATGTTTATGTACAGAAATAGGAAACACTTAATAAATAAGATAGTGGCATAAATATACGATGAGATATTTGAAAATCAAATTTCTTCCTCATTTATACTTTTTGTTTTTATTATTTTTAATGCACTCAGTCAGTAACACAATCGGCAGTAAGTAATAAAATATCCACAATGTCATTGATTTCTTTGATCATTTTTTTTTTGTCATTCATTTCTCTGAGGAAGCATTGTGTTGCATGATGTAACTGTATCATCCAAGACACCATTCATACCTTCAAGTTACCTTTGTGTTTGCTATGATTTTGAGTATTCACATATCATGACGTTTGTCTTCATTTTTAATTCTATTATTTTCTAAGTTCAAAATGTCTTAGCATCTTTTATTTTATTTTAAATTTATCATTCATCATCCATCAGTCGTTTAAATATTTTATCTACTCATTTACTTATTTAACCGTGAACCATCTGTATGAGTAATATGCATTTTGTAAAATTGTTGTAAATCAAACGAAATCGAATCTACAAATTAATATAAAAAATAAATTCAAATATCTGTGCTAAAATTTCAATTTTAAAAAATTTATATCATTAAACATGATCGGTCACAAAAACCATAATATAAAATATTGTTGTTTTAACTGGTTTACAATATTTGCAAACGTTAATAAGTGTTTAAAGAGTTATCTGACTCACAAAGATTTGTTTCTAAAAAATAACTATATCCACATAAGTTTTGAAATATTGTTTACGAATTATAATGTATTTTAATTACCGCTGCACCCTTTTTGTTTACGTTTGTACATGTAATATACTGTAGTAATATGTTTTACAGCTCCACCTAAGCCCCCTGTATTATACGTTGTTACTGGAACAACTAGTACAATACAAGTCAGCTGGAAATCTGGTAGTAATGGAGGAAGTCCAATAAAAAGTAGGGCATTATTTTATTGTTGTTTTTCTAAACTTATCATATATGAATTATTACTTTGTACACCAATCAAGTTAATAAATCGAAATAACATCACACATTATGAGCAAGTGCGACATAAATCACTGGAACGGTATATAAACATTTACAAAATTAAATCAAATTGTGGTAAATTTTCATATTGATTTTCATTTATATCATCTTTTGATTTAAACAGTGGGTTAGATAAAATAAAACGGAAAGTGATTTAGATACCCAATTTCTTGTGATTTCCCCCTACACATAACATATCAAATATGTTCTCAAAGGATATATTTGTAAACACTGTTGAGAACATGCTGCAATATTTCGAAATGAAGATAGGAAAATTGAATTAAAAATTGTTTTCTTATTTACAGAATTTTCTTTGAGATATAAAAAAGAACATGAAGAATGGAAACATATGGAATTGGGGTCAAGTAACAGGTCATATACAGCATCACGTCTTTTGTGTGGGACCTCATATAAATTTGTACTTAATGCTCAAAACAAGCACGGAGATAGCCCTGACAGTAATTTAGTATCAGCTAAAACCAATGGATCAAGTAAGTTATAATTCGGAGGTATATTGTTTACTCTTGCATGGTCATCCAGCTGTCTCTCCTAGCGACAAACGTTTGTGAAATACATTGTGACAGTCTTAATTGTTATTGATAACGACTCGTCAGACCAGCCTTATGCCTTATGAAGTATTACGTTTCAAAGGTTAATGTTGGTTGATTTTTTTATTTTATGCAATTTAAGTTTAAAAAGTACTAGGTCTTTATGCTAATCCTCAATCAATATCAGTCTTTTGATGCTTCATCAATACGAAAGAAAAGCCAAAAAAAACCCAAACATTATACGATCGATCATACTTACCTTTTTATAAATATGTGTTTCAGCTCCAATAATGCCAGCAAAGAGTATGCTTCTGAAGTCAACAAATGTAACTTCTGTTGACCTAGATATGACGTCATGGCTTACATCTGGTTGTCCAATCACATTCTTTTCAATAAAATACAAAGTTTGGGGAGATGACAAATGGAAAGAAGTCGCAAACCACATTGACTGGAATATTGTAAGTAATTTACATTCCTCATTTCTACATTGTGTTGTATTTCAGTTGGAAAAGAATTCATTCATCATTTACTAGTAATCAAGAGAAATACTTTTTTCGAGCACTTTAATTGACAATCGTTAAATGTAAATTAAAAAATATATAAAGTCATCTTCCACGCATGATTCATGAAAACTATCGTATACAATGTCTATTGACAAAATTCATTAATTTGGACAGACGCATAATGATTTGGCCTGGTAAATCATTTTGTGTCTGTCCAAGTCACATTGATATTCTGTATAGTGTATAGAAGTAAATTATACACAAAGCAACACTAAGCAAAGATAAAACTCTACAAGATCAGGTATTTTTGTGGGTTAAAATATAGTTTTAGCCGGCTTTCAACCATTGATACTTATTTTGATTCCAACCTAACACAAACATGTCTATATTGTGTTTCAGACATTTTTCCGTGTGTTGGACCTTCATCCGGCTACTTGGTATAAGATGATCGTTACAGCATACAGTGACGCTGGTTCAACAGAAAGTCCAATAGAGTTTGCAACCCTTAACTATCATGGAGGTGTGTGCAATGTCTTTTGTAGAAAATAAATGCATCTTTTAATGTATAATGTTGGTATTTGAGGCAATACGTTAGCTAATTTTATTTTGTACCAAACTATACCAACCGTACTAAGTAGAAACAATTTAAAAAAAAAAAAAAAAAAACTAAACTAACGATACCATTGCAAAAAACGAAAACGAAAAAATACCCAAAGAACAGCACACAGAACACAACATAGAAACTAGACTGAGCAACGTCATCTAACCTTTAAACTATCACAGGTGCTCCGGAAGGGTTGGCAAATCTTCGTCATGTTACTTCTAACAAATAAGTGGATCAGTTTTAAGAATCACAAAAAAAAAATTGGTAAAAGATTGGTAATTGACTCTTATCTTATCCTAAGTCATCACCGAATTGATAAATCATCGGAAAAGTAAACGTTCTAACCTTCTTTTTTTATATTTCAGAACTAATTACTCCTATCTATGTATCAAACAAATATGAGAAAAGATTTTATGAAAAAGAAATTGTGATAATTCCTCTGTGTGCTGGTATCGTATCAACCTGTGTTCTACTGGTTGCAGTTTTACTTTATTGCAAAAGAAAGAGAGAATTACTTAAACTGAAAGATACATTTAGTAAGTTTATATTTAATATATCCTTATTGTCCATATGCAACAGTTTCTTCAAATATTGAAACAAAATAGAATTTTAAATTATTATCAGTAATGAAAGTTCTCGTTTTACAATTGTCATTTCGGGGCCTTGTATGGCTGACTATGTGATATGGATTCAACTCATAGTTTCACAAAAATAGAATAATACAGAAATATTGTTAATTTGTAATTGATTGTCTTTTGTAAACAATTTCTCGAGAAAAGCAATGGTGCAGCGGTTTACTTGATATTTCGTGAAAAAAATATCATTTAGTAAAGACGCTTTCTAAGTTTTTAATACATATTAGTTGGGTCATGAATTAAAAACCAATGTTTGAGTATTTCAAAGCAACTTATTACTTATGTTACAGAAATATCTTCGAATCTCCGTCGAGATATTACAGCAGAAACGTCCCTTATGAATGACCTTGACAAAAGGTTAAACTGTGACTACGACAGCAGCAGTGGCAATTCTGAACCTTTCACTAAAAGAAATGTAAACCTACTGATGTCTTTAAACTCTGATGACAATTTACTTGAAAACAGCCCATCTTGGTTGTTTAACACGGATACGAGTAAAAGTAATAGTGAAAATGGATCATTTGAAAAGTCAGGTATGGAAATGGTATTTTTTAACAACCACAGATTCGTTACAGTAATTAAAATTATATTAAATAGAATATTGACATAACGTTTATTAATTTTAGTCACGATTTTATTCACGATGATATACGAATATTTTAGAGACGGTTTTTAACCATCTACAGTTTCACTTTTGCTAAATGATAAGAGTACATATTTAAAGTAAGGTTTTTTGTCTTTTCTAATAAGTAATAGTTCAGGTCTTAAAAAACGAATGTTATGTCATTCATTTTTACTTATTCTCATTATAGACGATGATGGTAACATCAATCCTTATGCAACATTTAATGAAATGAAGCAAGCACTGAAAGAAAGGTCAGATATGGATGATATTAGTCTGGAAAAAGCAGAAGCTCAAAGAGCTGTAAGTATTTTCAAAATAATTAAAAGCGCAGCAATTCCAAACACAAAAAATATATGTCTGTGTAATATTTCCCAAATGTCACTAGCCACAACTGAAAGATATTTTATTTTTTCAGATTAGAAACTATTTTCTTAATTCGAATTACGATATTAAATAAAGTCAACAGTAGTATACCGCTGTTCAAACTCATAAATCCATGGACAAAAAACAAAATCGGGGTAACAAACTAAAACTGAGGGAAACGCATTAAATATAAGAGGAGAACAACGACACAAAACTACAATGTCACACACACATAAACGGACCAAGCATCAGACAAAATCCCACGAGAATAACAAATATAACATCAAAACCAAATACATGAATTTGGGATAGACAAGTACCGTGGCCATATTCGTGACTTGGTACAGGACATTTTTAAAGGAAAAAATGGTGGATTGAACATGGTTTTGTGGCATGCCAAACCTCCCTCTTTTATAGCCATGTGAAATATAACATTAAAATGACAACTCAACACCACAGGACTACAATATAAATAAATTGGAGAACACAATTGACAAAGAAACACACGAACAAATGGCAACAAATGGCAACAAGTTCAAAATTTTAATACGCCAGAAGTACATTTTGTAACACAAGATCTACTAGTGACGCCCAGATACAAAATTTTGAAAGCCGAAACAAGTGTATAAAGAAATTAAATACAGAAGCAAAAGTCTGCTATGCTGCGAATTTTCACCTTCTGTTGATATTGCCGAACATTTAAAATTTTGCATTCTATTTTTTTTATTCATTTATTTATATCAGATAAGTTAGTTATTGCACGTTTTGTCGTCTCTTTTCAATTCTACATCCGAGATTTTGAATGCCTAGATCAAGTGTCAATATATCTTTGAAAGTGAGGATATTATTTAATAGGTGATATTATACTTTGTAATTATTTAATTTTTCCTGGGAGGAACAGGGATTAAAATTTGCCAAATTTTAATCTTTCCCTAAAACACATCAAACGAATGGATAACAACTGTCACATTCTAGTAGCCATTTTTTCATGTTACCATTAGGAAACAACATATGAATATAGTTATTTTGTTGTCCTGCAGTGCAACTTTCAGTTTTATTTTCCACTTTTTAGATGCTTACTGAGCCGTACGTGCCATTTTATAAACAGAAATCAAAATATCCTGAAAAATTAGCTCCAGTGCCTCCTGTTAAACCACCAAACATTGACCCATCATCCAATACTACAGGATATGACAATGAAGGTAAGGTTTGAAACTTTTTTTATTGCAAATCATCAGTCCGATGATGTCTTACACTTCATCTAAGATGTTAGAGATTTGTACAACTGTATAATAATAATTTGATGACATTAAAATTTGTTCCCTTCTTCAGATTGATTGCTTCGTCGTTTAGATATTAGGAAGTAAAAGAATAATGCTAGATTCTTTTCTTTTTTCAAAAGAATCCCCTGTATGACTCTGTTTAAAGCCTTCGACATATGAATTAAAAAAAAAAGATTTTGCTAGACGAATTTCTTTCAATTTGTCGTCTAGGTGGGGTTCTATGTTGTGTCATGTGTACTATTGTTTGTCTGTTTGTCTTTTTTCATTTTTAGCCATGGCGTTATCAGTTTATTTTCGATTTATAAGTTTGACTGTCCCTCTTGTATCTTTCGTCCCTCTTTTAGAAAGGCAATTTCTTGTGTAAAAAGCAGAAAAATCGAATGATATAATTCTATTACAAGAGAAAAGCGACTCAGACTGTATGTTCACTAGCATTTAGTATCTACATCTGATTAACATCGCCCCTAGAGTTGGTATTTTCACAAGGTAAATTTAAAAAGGGGGAATTCTTAAAAGTGGTTTCGAGGTGGACTTGTACGACCCAGCACATTAACGTTGATTATATGTAATGTAGGTATCCAGATCATTGATCTCGTTCTTGTCTTTGATTTATTCAAATGACACACAGCACAGACCTTTATTTTTTCCGGATTCCTTCCGTTGTAAGTGTCGTGAAGGCATATTTCAAGTTTCCAAGTGAAAAAATTGAAAACAACACGTTTAATAATTTATTGCGTCCGAAACGCTTTTCTGGATTTACCTTCATCAGGAACGCTTAAAGCCAAACATTTGAAATCCGAATTGTAAATGCATGATTTCTATTTCAAGCAGCTTATGTGATGTGATTTATATTTAAAAAAAAAAACCTACATTATATGGAACATTTTCAGGTTGAGAAACTGTACGTTTTCTTTTTATTATGCATGTACTACCTACATATCGATATCATCTATCTCTTTAGGCTTTTAGTCCACGCAGATCTGTCGGTGTATATATCAAATACAGTCTTTATTTCCCATTATTCACGAACAGTACATTATATTTTTATTCCTTCTTATCGATATAATTTGTCTCTTTAGGTATGGCTTTGAGCCCACGTAAATATGCCAGTGCAGATCAAATACACGCTTTGTTTACAACTAGTCATGGGAGACAACATAATTTATACGGAAAAGTCAGAAATACACCACATCATGCATCTGATGATAAAGGTAGCATAAAAAATTTCAAGATTACATTTAATAGATTTAAACCATTGTGGTGACGTCAGCCTATCCATTTACCGTGGATTTTTTCTTGAATTAGCGCTTCCTAAATCCGTCGCTGAAATGGACTCACCAAATTATATTCTATTGTTTTCTTTGTATGTCATATTTCATTAAGTTTGAATTGGTCAATTTACTGATTTCTGTTCACTAGTGGAATTATTTTAAAAACTTACCTTTATTTTTTGTAATTTCTATATGCCTTTACTTAGAATCGAACCCGTCCATGAATTCTGTTACGTGTTACTAACATCAACATATCGACGAAACCTCTCGGCTACCAAAAGGTTACGATTTCGTTGTATAATTTATATATATAAATGAATATGTGATATACATCGGTACGACGTACACATACAATAAAAGGCGATCCTATAGTATGAGTTGGTAGCCGCGAGGTTTCAGGGTTAAGCTCGGTGAGTTAGAACTTGTCGGTTAAAAAATAGGTTCGAATCCTTGTATTCTCTTTGTTGTCCCTATTCTCTAGTATTCCTGTTTTTGTTTCTTGTTTTGTAAGTTATTATGGATATTTTGTTTAATAAAAGCGAGTTTGATCGTTTATTATCGGATCATTATTGGCTATTCCACATGTTTGAAACGAAAATGTTAACATTCTAGGTGTCCTTTTTTGTTTATAAGTAAATAAAGTATTATTTCATCTGTTTACTCGCAAATTTCTATGCTTGAAAATCGTGATGTGCCTAGAATAAGGCTTCTTGTTAGAAATTTCGGACACATGCTTTATATATATACTATATGGGATATAATTAATGTTCTTTGTCAAGTTGTTGTCCCCGGCTTTGACACATTCCCCATTTACATTCTCATTTATTAGAAATAAGACCGAATGTGTCTCATTTTGTCAAAACAGCTAATATTCAGATGCTTGATAAATGAAGATCTTTAAGGGCTGACGTGTTGCGTTATATTTGTATTGTTTTTACCATTTACTTGTGAGTATATGATTTATTGTAATGCATCGTTTGTCACGATAACATGGTTATTTAAACTCACTTACAATACCTTCTAATTAAGAATAGGGTTTTATTTTGAAAAGACATTAACACAATAGTTTAAGTTATAGATACAATGGATAAACATTGATTCATAAAAAACAAACCATTCGCCCTCCGGGCTCATGGTTTCTTTTTCAAGAATCAACGCTTTTTCATTGTATCTATATCACATAAAAAGATGTTGAATATGTGTCAATGAGACAACTCTCCATCCATATCACAATTTGTGAAGTTAACCATTATAGGCCAAAGTACTGTCTTCAACACAGATCCTGGGCTCAACCGAACAACAAGCAATAAAGGTTCCTAAAAATGACTAGTGTAAAACCTTTCGAACGGGAATGTCTGTTATTACATTATGTCTGTAATTTTAAAATTGGGTCTTAAGCTCTTGCTGAAATCTTTTTCAAATAGTGTACTAAGAGTTCTAACTTATTATAGAACTCATTCATTAATAAAATTAATAAAAAAGATAAAAGTCATATTGCTTATATAAATTGCAACATTAGTTAATAAAGTCAACAGTAGTATACCGCTGTTTAAAAGTCATAAATCGTTTGAGAGAAAAAAAAAGCTGGATAACAAACTAAAAAGACAACTATTTTCTGCCAGTATGGACATGTGCAGTATTTTGAAAAATATAAGGAGGATGTGGGGTAATGTTTAATGAAACAGTAACCAGACACACACAAACCAAAGAAAGTTGTACGAGCTTCTAAAAAGGAGAGGTGTCATGATATTATGGACATCTGTAAATATACAGGAAATAAGAAAATAGATGTATCGGCATCTGTAAATAAAAAAAACGGTCATTCCAATATTACAAATTTTAATTAACATCACCAAAGCTGATAAGTAACATTGCAATCATTAGGTTGTAAAACTAAATACGATCTTTTCAATTCATGCATTAATTTAAATTTGAAAGCTAGAATTTTGTGTTAAAATATCACAAAATTGAACATATTACATATAGTTTGTAAACAAAGTTGAATAAACAATAGAAAAAGGTAACCAACAAAAATTGAGAGAATTATAAGACAAGAAACTAATTTCATCCTTCACAGTGTTCAATATTTCTATTTTGCAGCCAGTTTAAGACATAGTATTATATCAAGTGTTACGACAGTATCTTCAAGTCGTGACGAGTTACTGGAGGCGTTAGAGAATGCACGGCGTAACCCTCCATCGTCTGTTCTGTATGAATCTCAACAGGATACCAGTTCACAGCTGACTGATAGTCCTGGTGATCCGGGTATTCGTCAATTCACCCAATCACCGCCTGAACCCAATGAACAAAGGGAGGCAGCTTGTCAGTTTCGATCTAAACAAGGTAATCTTTTTTTTACTGGATCATAAGACCCACTACAATCATTTAAAAAAGGCTATTTAGATATGAATACTAAGTAAATGAACATTATCGGGTTTAATTTTCTGTATAACAAGAAGAAATTTTAAGACATTTTTTTTCATTCGTCGACATATCAAAATGTTGGAAGAAGAAATAGCTGGCAAATACTTAACATAACCCCATAAACTCTGACCAAGCATCAAATTAAATCGCTATATCATTTCAGACAAGTTATGTACAGGACAGAAGGTAGAAGTAGAACCAGGCGTTTCAGACATTGGAAAACAGTCTGCTGTACATCCAAGGAAAACGAGAGGGAAACATAAAACTAAACAACGAGGTCAATTGACAGGAAAAAGAAATGTTTCCCAAAATGTAAAAAGGTATTTCTTCATTTTCTACATATAAGCATTTGGAGATGATTTTGTTTAAAATAAAAAAAAATTTCAACATAACATAGCTTCCACAAAAAGTAAAGGCACATGCGTGAATCTTATTTTTGTTTTGTATCCTGAAAACAATTTGGGGAAAGTTTGAAGCTTACAACTTATTTTTCTGAAAAAAACGTATCGTGATGTGCCTGCTGTAAAGATTTACACCTCATTGAATCTCTTGTCAATATAAATACAAAATATTTACAAGAGGATTCTCAAAATACTCGAAAAATAAAGGCAACAGTAGTATACCGCTGTTCGAAACTCATAAATTCATGGACAAAAAACAAAATCGGGGTAACAAACTAAAACTGAGGGAAACGCATTTAATATATGCCATGGCGTTGTCAGTTTGTTTTAGATTTATGATTTTGACTGTCCCTTTGGTATCTTTCGTCCCTCTTTTAATATAAGAGGAGAACAACGCCACATCATTAAAATGTAACACACAAACATTGGGATAGAAAAGTACCTTATACTGTGGAATCATTTATATTTGTGGAATGCATATTTCATGGTTTTATGGGTAAGGAAAACACATCGCTGGATTACATGAATTTATTATTTATTAATTGAAAAAATAACAGGAACAAATGATAAAGTACACGAGGTCCCTCTACAATTCCATATTTTTCAGGCGAAAATTGATACTAAAGTTACAATATGAATTCTCATTAAAACCATCTTAATTTCTCGTTGTGAAATAATTTATCAATTATTTATTTTAGAACGCCTAGTATGGCTAGTACAACGAGTAGTGAAGAGGTGACTTATACCTTTGGAGGCAAAGAAACGCCACCGCGATATAGTCCATCTGAAGGTTATCTCTCATATCCTCATGAAAGCTATCCGGAGTCAGACTATAGCATAAGTAAAAGAGGTATGACATGTTAGTATATTATCTTAATCTGATGTCAAATGACATTATATGACAATAGTTTTTTTACTATTTACTTGTTTTGATTTTGTGAATTTGAGTATTATTTTCATATGAAACTATTATCGCATGTTTGAATTTGATTGCTTTACTAGTACTTTATAATAGCAATCGTTGATTTAAGAAAGGATTTATTGGAAATTGGAAACATTACTACTGACTTTGTTGGTCTGATAATTATCTATTTGTTTTAAACTTAACTGACATTATTATGAATTATAATAACAAATATTGATTCAAATAAAGATCTTGTTTAAAATTTGTAAACATATTTTCTTGTAGTTTGCAAACTGTCTCAGAAAGTAACTTGTGTGACTGTCGTAAAAAGGAGAGGTTTAGCGCTATAAAACCAGGTTCAATCCACCATTTTCTACATTTGAAAATACCTGTACCAAGTCAGGAATATGACAGTTCTTGTCCATTCGTTTGATCTGTTTTATCATTTGATTTGTTTTACATATGTCAAGGTATAGTGTTTATATTTTGCTAGTAGGCAGATCTACACCTCATGTAAAAACTAGATACGTCACCAGCTTACAAACACCTGGCAGTGATGAAAACAAACCACTGGTGGCCTCTCATTTAAGACAGGGGTTTGCGACAGAACAGGACGAGGAAGCTGTCAGACTGCTAGATAGGTATATACAATTAATTCATTAACTCTGTAGAAACATCTGATCCTGTTGATCCTTTCAGATTGAATATGTGTTACAATTATATATCATTTTTTTACATATTTAATTTTTGTTTTGATTTATCACATTGTTTTCCAGAGATTCACTATTTTGACAAATTTCTGTCTTTTCATATGTATAAAACTCCATTCCTTTTTGGCGCCTTTTTCAGATTTACTATCAACAATAAATATAATTTTGTTTCCATTTCGTCAGATTTAATTAATTGATTAATCAGTTATTTTGTATTGTAACACAGATGTGGCTTCTGGATCCCAATATGTCTTTTGTGGTTGCTCATTAAATATTTTGAATGTATTCGGAACTATAAATAACTTTTAAATACGTTGGGGATGTAGCTAGCTGTAAAACCAGCTTAATTCCTTTTCCATCAGAAAATCTAGTCAGGAATATAACAGTTGTTTTCGATCACTGCTTTTAACATTCCAATATAAACAATTACTCTACAAGTTGTGTGTTGGGTTTTAACAAGATTCACCAGTGGTAACGGAAACAAACAACTTTCATGGCAAACTTAATTAAGGATTTCAAGAACATTGAAAACCAAATTTAAAAAGTTATTCTCAATATTGCTAAGGCCATCTTTAACCTGGAGGAGTATTATCTAAGATTTTCGAATGCTTTTAAAATGTCATTTATCGGAAATTTTACAAACATGACTGCATCTAGACATAACTTCTTCACACTATACATAAGTTTGTAGATTTTATGATGAAACCTATTTCAATTTGGTAGCTGGGCAATACAAAACAATTAATGACAAACACATTTATTGGTTTATTAGTAGTAAAATAGAAAAGAACTGTTCATATTAAAAGTTAATCAGCGAAAAGTATGACACCGTTTGAACTGAACCGATTTGAAACAAATTGTTAAATTTTGTTCGTATCAAATGGTATTCTTTTGTAACTTTTGTTTTAAAATGAGGAACATATATTTTATAGTGAAACAAACCTTCATGTTACTGTGTTTCTTACATTGCAGACATTATAGACCTGTAGAAATTGGAGGTGCTGTTATATTAACTGACAGAACAAGGTCCTCGGACAAAGGCTACACAGACGATTTTACTATAGTATAAATTAAGTGATCTAACATAATAGCATACGTAGTGAACAGTCTTTAGTCTTTGTCATATTATTGGGAAGATATCTTGATATGTGATAGGTTAAATCGTAAAAACGGTTCCTTTACGTTGTCACAGAACTTGTCTAGCTATATATATATATTGACAATGGTTGTCTTGAATCAAGCTAAACTAGCAAAAGTGTCAGTTCAGTTGGCATTAGAAGTTACCATATAGATATAAAGATGTTTAAGCATCAAAAACATTGTGCCTTTGTATATTTAATATGCAAATGCTGGTTAAATATTAAAGATCAAAACAAACTAGTGTGTAAATATCACGTCAGTATTTATGTTTAGCGTGTAATATCGAATCAGTATTTATGTTTAATGTGTAAATATTAGATTATTATTTATGTTTACAAATATAATTTATATCGATGTTCATGTTATTTATAATAACAAGATGAACTGTCAATTTTCTTTTATTAGTTTAAACATACTTTATTTAACTCAATTTTATGTATTTATTCAAAGTAAAATGGATTGGACACAAGATTTGTTTATCGAGGCATTTTATCGAAGTCATGACTCATAATTATATAGTAACGTTTTAGGTATGAATAATGACATTGGGCATTTAATAATACTGGTAATGTAATTTTTTCTCTTTTGTTTTTATTAAATAATAACACATTAGTATATGTTTACTGATCATGTTTTGGGGTTTTAAGTAGAGTCAAGCCATAACTTTGAAAATCTTAAACTTATATTTTGGCTTTTATTCTTTATGGACGAAATGAAATATGTTTGAATAAAATTGATTGAAGTAACAACTGTTTCTTTGACATTTGTATATTACTGTTGCTTCAAAATCATCGACCACTAACTATGATAATCATCAGGTAACATGATTTTACAGTATTTATCATTTTTATTTATAAATTATTGTGTTATTTTGATGTTTAGGTTTTATTGTTGTTTTTATTTTGCGATTATCCATGACTGATAAGTCGGTAGTAATATTAAGTATTTCCCAAAGAGAGGCTTCATGTATACGCTGTCAATTTTGTTCTCTTGTTTAATCCTTATATGAAGGCGGTACAAACATTGTAACACTACAGGGAGACAACTCTGTTAAAATCAGCTGAACGTTTTAATCACGTTCTATTGTTACTTCTCAATGATATAAAATTGTGTTGTAAAACTGATTAATATTCTATTCAACAAATTAAAAATTATTATACCACCTTAAACTTATATTTTAGCGCTGTCAATATTCAATAGTTGTCATTCATTATTGAAATGTTTATTCATTACATATATAGGTTAAAGTAAATAACTATTCATTATTGCGCATTTTGACAATGTTTTTTTTCAAGTTTAAAACGTCTTTGTAAATACCATTTATATAAGTTGTCATCAAATACGTGTCTTTGTTTTTTTCTAGTCAAATTGTAAACCACTGCCATGTTTTATTTATTTAGTTTTGCTATTTTTATTTTTATTTTGACAAAGTCATATTTATTATTTAGTTTTCGTATTTTCTCATGTGATTCGTGATAAGCTAAAAGTGCAATATTTCTAAGTTATGTTTACATGTGTGTGTTTTGTATATAGCATTATCATTGTATAGACAAGTGCAAATGTGAGTTATGAATGAGGAATTGTGTTTCCTATTTGTGATAATATTTTTGACTATTCCTAATCAATTGTATATGATTAGATTATTAAAAAAAGCAAATGTTTTTTGTCTAGTCTAAAATTCGTAAAATATATAACTACAAAGTTATTACTGAGCTTATAGTTACTGTAAGCTCTGCCTTTTTGTAAATTAATAGGATTAAAACTAATAACAGTGACTACAAGATACTTGCTTTTACGAGAAGGGGATATTTAAGGACAAGGTACAGGTAAATCATGCCAACATTTATTCACAAACTTAAAGAATTGGCTTATCAAATATTAAGTAGTAAGTTTAAAGATTTATTTCCTCACTTAATTGATAATGCTGTCGTTTCAAAATGACGCAAGATCAACAAAGATGGCTGTATAAGAAATAAATTGAAAAATTGATTCATGATTCAAAAATTCTTTCTTTTGACCATAAAGCAGTTGTGTAACCAACATTCCCTTTTTTTGAACATTCGGTTTTTTAGATACCTCAAGTGTTGTAGCTTTACAACATGTCAATCATATAAGAACAGTTTAATTTCAATGTGAATGGAGTATACGGAATGTAAGACGCATTGATACCTCTTTGATACTGACATTCAGAAGCAGTGCAATGCAATAGTTAATGTAATATGTGAGATGTAATGTATATGTTATATATATGACAGTTACATATGACGTTTTGTTATAAAATATATTGATATAAAGAGTTGAATTAATAGAGTTTGTTTTCTTTTTTCATTAATTATAAATAACTATAACGAATAATACAGGTCACTCTTCTGGCGCATTAAAGTTCATCCTTCATATTTTTTTGTCTTTAGATGTTAGTATAGTCGTCTGATCTTTACAGTTACCGATGGTGATGGAGTGTGGAATCGCAAGGTGGGTGATACATGCATAGCTTATGCTGTCGACTACACGCTCTTGCTGCTCATAGATATCATGCGATTTTCTCATCTTATGTGTATTACATCAGTACCTTACTGTTGTCTTAGTTCATCATCGTTGATTTTGCTTTGATTTTGCCATGTGATTAGGAACTTTCCGATTGAATTTTCATCGGAGTTCAGTATTTTTGTGATTTTGCTTTTTTCAATCTCCGTATTTAGATTTCCTCAGTTTTAGTTTGTAACTCGAATTTGTTTTTTTTTTTTCTATCGATGTATGCGTTTCGAACAGCGGTATACTTCTTTTGCTTTTATTTATGTTATAAAACCCTAATAATGTGGTGGGGTAGGATTGTCAAAGGAACATCGATTGAAAAGAGAAATACAGAAGAGAATGTAAACAACTATATGAAATATGTAAGACCTTCACGAGTGAGCCAAACCTTTACCGTATAGTTAGCTATATCTAGGCGAAGTAACGTATGTTTACATAATTAAATAAATCCTTGTAATTGTAGACGCAATCAAAAGTAAGTGTGCAATAAAAATCTTGTTTTCCGCAACACTAAGCCATCTAAAACGGGGGTGATCTCATATGCTCCGGAAGGGTAAGCAGATCCTGCTCCACATTTACTCAATTAAATGACTTAATCGTGAAAAGTATGAACTTAGAGTATTCACTGCAATGTATACCCACAAAATTGAACTTTCTGACAGTTGATAAGGTAAATATAACACTGTAACATGCCAATAAGGTAGCTTTTGGAGTCACTTTTCAGAAATTAGCATTCTGGAGTCAAAGTATCATATTAAGATTTCTTTGGAAAATTATCTTAATATGACGTTAAATTGTATAATAAATCAAATCATTGGTGTATAAATGCAAGCTGTAACTGTGCAATTTAATGGATTTATTATCAAATATTTAACAATGTTAAAATAATCCTCAAATGTACAAAGAAATATAATAAAACTCCATACAAGCACAAGGAAAACCCATCCACAAGTGTGTAAGTAAGGATTTTCATGTATTAGAAGCTGTATTTGACGAAATCAAATATATATTTTTGTAATCCCCTGCATACAGGCATATTTAAGAACATTTTGTAGCTTGCATCACTAAACAAAAAAGAATAAAATTGAAATCAACGCTTACTTGTGTAATACTATATTTTTACTGCCATGTTTCACTCCTGAGGTTATCAATAAAGATCTCCAAATAAATACTGTTATAAAAAGGCTAAAATCTATGCTTTTTTAAATACGATAGTTTTTCTGTATATTTTAGTGATGTTTCATTTACATGAAGACAAAATACTTTCACCTAAGACAAGTTGAACTTAGAATACTTAAGACCATGACGTGGGTTGACAAGCTAACATGTTTAACCCCGCCACATTCTATATGTATGTGCTTTTCCCAAGTCAGGAGCCTGCAATTCAGTGGGTGTCGTTTGTTGATGTGTTACATATTTGTTTTTCGTTCTTTTTTCTACATAAATACCGCTAAATGACAACATTAAAAGACAGGAATACAGTAAAAGTAAATGTAAACAATAGGATTGCACAGTTATGTTTACTTCCTAAGTTTACCTGAAGTTTAAGAATTAGAAATTCAATGATCGAGAAAAAGGTCAATATTTTTCGTCACAAGTGTGCTAATCTGTTTGAGGGGTAATTTCAAGGTACGTGAAACATGTTTTTTTGTAAAGATAAACCAATTAGCTATGGGCACGCCATCCTTACTTATTTTGTCATTATCACCTTTGAAATGCTGACCTGACGTAAGGTTCAGAACGGATCAGCGGTAACCTCACTGCCTTGATTTTTAAGACAAAAAAATAAATAGCATAAATTACAAACGACGACAAAAGATCCGGTTTGTTGAACCCTGTCCTTAATGTTTCCCGTGCCTAAATGACTAAATTACTAACTTACTTACTGTTTTTGTATGCTATTTAGGTGTAGGGCATTAACGAAGATTTTCCACTTTTGTCGGTTGCTGGCAGTTTTCTGTATTGTGCCCCATGTCTTTTGATGTTTACTAGCCTCTGCCTCTAGAGTTCTCCTCCGTGTAATTTTCTGAATCTGAGGGTTCTTGTTTGAATGTTTGTATGGCCAAAAGATTCGCAGAATTTGGTATGGAATACAGATAGCATATTTTTGTCGTGGTCTGTCATCCTTCAAAATTCTGAACAATACAAAAGTACAGGCGGGACACAACTTCTGTAAAGTTTGAGTTTGGTCAGGATCGTATATTGACCAGATCTCTATACAGCTTGCCAGTTGTTAAGAGCTGACCTTACCTTTGAAAGTCTATTGATGTCAGATTCTGCTACGCCATTGGAAGTTTCAGTGCTGCCAAAGTATGTGAAGTTATCAACATGTAGTAATGTTTTCCATCCAGTTAAACTTAAACCATTGTGGTGATGTCAGCCTATTCATTTACCGTGGATTCTTTTTCTAGAATCAACGCTTCCTAAATCCGTCGCTGAAATGGACTCACCAGATTATATTCTATTGTTTCCTTTGTGTGTCTAATTTCATTAAGGTTGAATTGACTAATTTACTGATTTCTGTTCACAAATGGAATTATTTTAAAAACTTACCTTTACTTTTTGTAATTTCTGTATGCCTTCACTGGGAATCGAACCCGTCCATGAATTCTGTTAAATGTTACTGACTTCAACATATCGATGAAACCTCTGGGCTACCAATTGGTTACGATTTATATGTTTATTTTATATATATAAATGAATAAATGATATACATCGGTTCAACATACACACAGGGCTTGTGCCTTTATATATTAATAATAGGCAAACGTACAATATAAGTTGGTAGCCACGAGGTTTCATGGTTAAGATTAATGAGGTAAAGTTTAGGTCTTGGTTGTTTAGGTTCGAATCCCTGAATTCTCTTTGTTGTCAATAATCTCTGGTTTTCCAGTTTTTGTTCATGTTTTGTATGTTATTGTGGATATTTTGTGTAATAAAAGCGAGTTTAGTCGTTTATAATCGGATTAATGTTGGCTATTCCACGTCCACTTGTATTTCTGTCCATCTGATGAGTTAAGCCTTTTTCAACTGATTTTTATAGTTCGTTCTTATGTTGTACTGTTATACCACTGTCCCAGGTTAGGGGGGTTTAGATCCCGCTAACATTTTTAACCCCGACACATTCTGTATGTATGTGCCTGTCCCAAGTCAGGAGCCTAGCTGTAATTCAGTGGGGTTTTTTGTTCAATTTTTACATAAATAAGCCGTTAGTTTTCTCGTTTGAATTGTTTTACATTGTCATTTCGGGGCCTTTTGTAGCTGACTATGCGGTATGGGCTTTGTTCATTGTTAAAGGCCGTACGGTGACCTATAGTTGTTAATTTCTGTGTTATTTTGGTCTCATGTGAAGAGTTGTCTCATTGACAATCATACCACATCTTCTTTTTTTTATATTCCACATGTTTGAAATAAAAATGATTACATTCTTTTGGTCCATTATTGTTTTATAAATTAATATAATATGATTTCATCTGTTTTACTACATAATTTTACAAATGTTAATTCGCAAATTCCTATGCAAGAAAATCGTTATGTGCCTAGAATAAGGCTTCGTGTTAAAAAAAATTCGGAAACACACTTATTATATGCACTATATGTATCTTCTTTGTCGGGTTGTTGTCCATTTGACACATTCTCTATTTCCATTTTCAATTTTAATAGAAATGAGTCCGAATAGAACTAATTTTGTATAAACAGATAATATTCAGATGCCTGATAATATGAAGATCTTAAAGGGCAGACGTGTTGTGTAATAATATATTTGTATTTTTAAAAATTTATTTGTGATATTTAATTTATTGTAATGGATCGTTTGACACGATAACATGGTTATTTAAACTCACTTACAATACCTTCTAATTAAGAATAGGCGTTAATTTTGACAAGAACATTAACACAAAAGTTTAAGTTATAGATACAATGGATAAGCGTTGAGACATTAACACAAAAGTTTAAGTTATAGATACAATGGATAAGCGTTGATTCATGAAAAACAAACCATTCGCCCTCCGGGCTCATGGTTTCTTTTTCAAGAATCAACGCTTATCCATTGTATCTATATCACTGAACCTGCGTTATTTACGTTAAGCGTCATGATTTCAGTTTTCTTAATGTTGATCTTTAGTCCCATCTGTCCTAAATTTGTTTATAGTTCTAAGGTCTTATCTTGAATATTTTCGTGTTTGTGAGACATTTGAATCTGTAGAATGTTTTTATGAGATGTTGTGGAATGCCATTTGATCGTAATATTTACCAAAAACTATCCACGTTGATGCTGTCAATAGCTTTCTCAAAGTTGACAAAATTTATATACCTCTGCCCTTGCCATTCTGTATATTTTTATATAATATTTCTTATTGTTAATACCAGGTCGATGCAACCTCTCACTGGGCGAAAACCTGTTTGTTCTTTTTGCAGGAGGCCATGAATGGAGTCTGCAATTCGTCTTATGATAGTTTTTGCTATGATCTCATTTTTTTGTTTTGGTATTTTGATTATAGTGCCATAATTCAAGACTTATGGTATTTGTGATTTTTCTATTTGTCTTTAAAGATGTTATAGAGCAGGATGGCAGATGAGCACATGTCTTTTTAAACAGTTCAGCATTCATATTGTGGTTTTTAGGTGATTTTGTTTTATTTGTTTAGACTTTTGAATGCATATACTATCTCCTGCTTTTCATGTGGTTTCATGCGGATTTCAAGCTTATTATTAGTTTCTGATATAAAAGGGAGTTTCTTTAGTAGTTGGTTTATTTAGTAGCTCACTAACATGTTCTGTCCATCTTTGTTCTTCTTCATATTTTCCGATGTTCACAAATTCCATAGGTTATGGTTTTACATGAATAATAGAAGATGTTGTGTTTTTACCACAAATAAATTGGTGATTTTATAGAGGTTGTCTTGCTCATCTTTGCTAGCCGCTTCTTCTGCTTTTTCAGCAAGGCTATATATGTATGTTCTTTTGCCATTTCGTATCATTCGATTTACATTTCTGTGTATAAAACTGTATTCATGTTTTAGTCTTTCCTTAAAAGGATGTGATTTCGCCTCATTCAAATTCTTTGTTATATTTCTTCTGATAATATTACTGTCCAGGGTTCTAAATGTGATCCAATCATATGTGTCTGTCTTTGTTTAATTCCAGTAGATTCTTCTGCACTTTTAGAGAATATTTAAAAGATCCCCACTCATTTTATTTTATCATTAATAGTTTCTGTGTCTTCTTCAGCATTTTAATGTTCTATTAGTTGGTGTTTTCTATTAGTTGGTGTTTTCTACTAATCAAGGTTGTATATTCTTTCCTGCGGTGCCTTCTTTCAGCTTGTCAATGTCAAACTGTTTCCAAGATTATGTGTTCTTTCCATTAGCTCTGATTTTGAGATTAATGTCAGCTGTTACCAAATGGTGACAACTTCCAACATCAGCTACTCTCTTTACTTTAACATCCAACAGGGATAGTTTCTACTTACATTCCATATTGATATCTATTTTATTTTTTCTCTTTGGTCAGAAGAGCACAATGTCAAATTTTGAATGTTTCGATGAGGAAAAGTTGTCCCTCCTATTACAAAGTTCTGCTAGTCTTTCACCATTCTCATTCATAAAACCGCATCTATGATTTCGCATAGCTCTTTTAAAGTGGATGTTACTTGATCCAACTTAAGCATTCATATCTCCCATGATGATTTTGATGTCCTGTTTTTTGGGTTTTGTCTATTCCTGTTGCGGTTGTTCATAAAATGTGACTTTGGTCTCCTCTCTAAAATCGTTTGCTAGAGCGTAGTATTGCAGTATAGTCATGTTGACTTGTTTACCTTTTAGCCTTGCCATAACCAGCCTGCCTACATGAAGAATATGTTAACTTTCAACAAAAGCACTAGTTGGGCCTGTTATTGGTGAGTATGCATCAATGCGTTATACGAGGAATTCAAACCGACTCAATCAATTTAAAACTACTGTATCTAACTAACAAAACTAGATATTTAGGTACAATAAAAGTTCTAAAAGTGTTTGCATTAAACATGTTTATTGAGCACAACACGGATCAAATTAAGGGAATATATTTTTTACTAAATCTATCAAAACCTATGTTAAGTATAAAAAAGAAGATGTGGTATGATTGCCAATGAGACAACTGCCCACAAGAAACCAAAATGACACAGACATTAACAACTATAGGTCACCGTACGGCCTTCAACAATGAACAAAGCCCATACAGCATAGTCAGCAATGAAAGGCCCCGATAAGACAATGTAAAACAATTCAAACGAGAAAACTAACGGCCTTATTTATATATAAAAAAAAATGAACGAAAAACAAATATGTAACACATAAACAAACGACAATCACTGAATTACAGGCTCCTGACTTGGGACAGGCACATACTTAAATAATTGACCTTAACCTTTCTTGAAATTATACGGAAGGTAATTGAGTCATTTGATTTTAAAATAATTAAAATCAATCTAGAAGTAGATTCTCATATGACGAAAACTAAGTCCATATATTTGATATAGCATAATCAGCGGATACAAAGTCATAAATAGTAAAATAAGGAGATGTGGTATCATTGCAAATAAGACTATTATCCACCAAAGTTCAAATGAAGTTGATGTAGATCAATCATAGACAACCTCATGGCACTGGAAATGAAAACAAACACATGCCGTCAGCTCGACTATAAACGATTCCGACATGAAAAATAGGAAGCAATTAAATTGATAAAACTAACGGCTTAATATAAAAGCATGTTATAATTGGTTGTTGTGTGTTGCTGTATATTATTTATTTGTTTCATTGTTCCTTGTTTTTTACATAATCAGGCCGATAGTTTTCGCGTCTGAGTTATTCAAAAATTTTCATGTTGAGTTCTTTATAGCTTGCTTTGCGATGTGGGTTATGCTCATGATTGGTGATCGCACGGTGAAAAATGTTTGGTCTCTGAGAAGGACAGTTGTCTCATAGGCAATCATACCAAATATCTAAATTACTTAAGATAACTGTAAGAATAAATAATTACGGTTACGTGAACATTATGATTTACACTGCCACCAACAAACAGACGTGTAGGGTACATTCTAATAAGACAGTAAAATGATAAAATTAACCTCATTGAAGTTGTAATTTGTTATGTAAAATGTTCAGTCATGGTGACTTGATTAACGAGTATATCACCGTTCATGTGACAACAAAACAAGAAAATAAACATGTGATGAAGTATAATGTCACAGTTAGATTGTGACCTTTTTGATAACACTAGTTTATTTAAATTTTCATTAAAATTTACAAGCTGATTATACGAATCTAAATAAATCCAACAGCAACTAAACTACAAGCAGGATGATAATTTGGATTTTCATTGCATTTACCTCTCTTTCCAATGGATTTCTCGTTGATAAAAATGATCCTGTTGGACAAAATTCTTCAGATCAGAACTGTATAACGGCTGCTGAATTCAATGAATATAAACATAAACAACAGCAGGAAATTGACAATGTTATTAACTTGCTGACGTCACGCTTACAGCCTGAGAGTTCCCGCGTACAACAAAGCCAGATGAATAGTAGTCAATCAAACAGACCATCTAGTACGCCGATAAAATGGTTTCAGAAGTACTATGCGCTTGAAAGAAATAATGCACAATTACAGTCCAGTTTCAAAAAGCTGCTTAAGAAATATAATGTCCTCGAACAAAGACTCTCTTCTGTGCTTAACATGACATTTGAAATGAATAGTATACTTTCCAGTCCGCCTGAACTCAGAAATACACAGGACCCTCAAGATTGGCATGTTTTACAAGAGCAAGTTAAGACAATAGGTGCTAAAGTGTTCATATTAGATTCCAACGACAAAGCCAGGAACCGTGACATTTTTACACTGTATAACAGAACTGGAGAGACAAGCAGTCTGATTAAGAACTTCGAAATGCAAACGAATATAGAGATGAAATACCTTCAACGTATTCAAAATGAGACTATAGAAGCTTTTCAAAATCAGTGTGCGTCAAACGGCTCAAATGTATCAATTCTAGAACTTGGCAAAAGGATAGAGCTGGTAGAAAGTAATCATAATTCAACAGTCGTTGCCCTTAGTAACACAATTAAAGAGTATCAGTTTAAGCAAAACCTTACAGAGGAACGGATCATGCAAAGAGTTGGTCAAGCAAATGAAAAAGGTAGGCAATATACATTCTCTGTTGTGTATGGTTATAATGATGGTAGTAATGAATATAAAAAAGTATCTTTAGCTGACATCATACAACATTGGTTCCTTGCTGCTCCATGACAATTTCTTCCCAGTTATGTGGTGGAGTTCGTGTTGCTGTGAAGTATTTTATGAATATCAAGTCATGGTTTTATAAACATGAAAATAAAAAGATGTGGTATGCTTGCCTATGAGACAACTCTACACCAGAGACAAAACGACGTAGAAGGTTTGAAAGGTAGTCAACGTATTGTCTGGGTTTTTTTCAACTTATGGCTTTTCACTTCCGTCTTGGTATCTTCCTTCACTTTATACGGCGTTAGTGAAGTTAGCTCACCACTTATGTTCATTTTCAGAGTTCAATAATGAATATGAAATGTGTGGCAGTTCTTATTAAAAAGCACCAACAATCATGTTTCAAACTTCCACATTCTTGTATTTGCTTGTCAGAATCTTATTTCATTAGAATTTATTCAGACCTTCTTTTAGTAATTAAGGCAGTGTACTCAAATAGTCCTCTGATACAAGCATTCTTATTTAATTTATCATTGTTTGGAAATGCGAAATTCAGTATTTAGGTGAGAACTAACATTCATGATATTGCAATTAATATTCACAAATATCAAATTCGACATTGCATGAAAATAAAAATGAGTTTTAAATATATATTATTCGTTTATTTCAGTTGCTATAACAACTTGTGTTTCTGTCGATGGAGTCGTTCACCATAACAACGCGATAAAATTTGACCAAGTGCGATCACATGTTGGTATTCTGGATATGGCTGTAATAAGAAACACGGGAAAGTTTACATGTGAGAAAGTTGGAGTATATCATATATCCGTCGTTATAAATACTCCTACGGATCACGCTAGTTTCTCTATTTATATGAATGGAAATTCAGTGTCCAAACTGAGTATTTCTAGTGACAATCACGTGGATACCGGAACATCCGTTGTAGCCTTAGAATTACAAATTGGTGATATCGTATGGGTTCAAGCAGATACTGATATACATGTATATTTCCACTGGTCTTGTATGACTGTCGTTAAACTTTGATAATTTCATTTACTGGTATATTACTTTCACATCATTTCATTGATTCTTTTTAACAATTCCATTAAATAATAGAATATATATGTAGATTCAATTTAGAGTAATTATTCGAGGATTGTCATAGTCATAAATGTAGAGTGACAAAATCCTTGTTAAATAAAATTGAGAACGGAAATGAGGAATTTTTTGTCAAAGAGACAAAAACTCGATCAAAGAGCAGAAAACAGTCAAAATCCACAGATGGATCGTCAACACAGCTAGAAATAGCCATAGTTGGAGGCGGGCTTCAGCTGGCTCATAAACAAAATGTTGACTAGTTAGATGGAAATAGGTGTCAACTCTAAAACAAATAATTAATTTTAAAAAAAAGACTTACAAAGCCCAGATGCTCCCGACTTGGAACTTGCACCGGCAAACATGCAGCGCGATTAAACATACTTTGTGGGATCTCAACCCTATCCTTATACCTCTACACAATGTAGAATAAACAAACAAATATCAATACGCACAGTATATCTATGTTTAAAAGTTTTCTGAGTCCGATGTCAGAATAGATAACAAAAGAAACTATCCAAAATGACAATGATACTTTTAACAATGGACTACTAGTAAAAGCATCTATGTTTGAAGCTATTATACCATGTGATTGGAAGATTGAGGTTTATCTAGCTTAAAACCAGGTTAAAACGACATTTTTTTTCTTCAGAAAATGCCGGTACCAAATCAGGAATATGACAGTTATTCTTAATTCGTTCCGTTGGTTGATATAGTCTTATGTTTGAACTCTCCATCCAAGTCACAATTTGTAAAAGAAAATCCATGTATATTTTGATTATCGTTTCATTTTACATGGCTTTCTAGATCGGACGTCTTTAAATATCCTAGTTTCTTTTAGTAATGATGTATAACTTAGAGCTATTCTTCGTATAATTTTTAAGATGATAAACTATAATTTTGGATTCTAGATCTCTCAGCGCTTCTTTTTGGAGCACATTGATTCTTTCTCTTTCTTTTACATATTTAGTTCTTTTTGTGTGCGAGTTATCTTGCTCGATCTTACTTTTAAGTGTGTAGTGTTTTGTTTGGCTTGTTTGTTTTTTCGTTTTGTTTGCTTTGTAAATGTGGTTATATATCCTTCTTTAGATAATGAAATGCTTATTGTTTCCTTACTTGAACACATTTCTTTGTATTTATGTGTTTTTAATCCTTTTTATGAAAGAAAAAAATCTCTTTAAATTTTATCGCTTTATATCAGCCAACAACTTTATTTAAATGAAAAAATCTGTTTCAAAAATTATGTTCTTGCTAGATTTGCGGAGAAAATTCCGAATTAAATATTGTTGATAATGAAATCGTTACATTGTAAACAATTATCTCCCTTTGTACGAATGGCACGATATATCTCTATTAGTTCAAATGCAATCCGTTAATATTCCACAAAATAGTACATAGGCATAGAAAACTCAACACAAACCCAATCAAATACCGTTCCCAGGTGCCTTCAAAGTGTAAACACACCCTGATACACATGGAACACCCGTAAAAGTGTTTATTGCAAGTACACATTCCTTAATAAGTCTAATTTGTTGAAAACAGTATGAATTATTAGAAAAAATAAGGATTTTCTTATCCCAGAAACAGATAACCTGATCCGTATTTGGCACAACTTTTTAGAATTTTGGATTATAAGTGCTCTTCAACTTTGAACTTGTTTGGCATTCTAACTTTTTTTTTTATCTGAGCGTCACTGATGAGTCTTATGTAAACAAAACGCGCGTCAGGTGCTTTAAATTATAAGACTGGTACCTTATTATATCCACTCGAGGTCGTTACATAAGAAAATGTCTGTACCAAGTCAAGAATATGACAGTTGTTATCCATTCGATTGAATGTGTTTGAATTTTGGATTTTACTATTTAATTAGGGACTTTCCGCATTGAATTTACCTCGGAGGTCAGTATTTTTGTGATTTTACATTTTGTTACATTTCCAAAGCTTTAACTCCCAGGTCAAGCAAACACAGGTTAAAAGTTGCACAAATTTTAGAGCCTATACACAATTATGATTTATTTTTTTTAATTTACAGAATGTTTTTCTTCATTCAAGTTGCATTCATAATGTAATACATATTGACGAATCGCTTAACTCGGCATATGAAATTATGACATTGTGTTTAAATTTTCAGAAAAATGAGAATGTCACCTCGTGGTGAACTATAACTTCTATAAACAAATCGTGTACGTTTTTTTGGTGAATAGATGTTTCTTCCTGCTTCTTTTGCTTTAACATTCATTGACGATTATATGTTTATAAACTTGGTAAACATTTTAATTAAGATCTATCATCTAAGATACCGTATAAGGCCCGATTAAGTCTCTATAAGTTCAGTCACTGACGTATTTCCTTGTCATGAAAACCTTTAAAAAAAGGTTTAAGCATCCTAAAATCAAAGCAGACTTTGTTATAAATCTTCTTTGGCTAAAACTATTGCCTTTGTAAACATATAATCGATACCTTAACCGTCGCGGTAACATATTATATTAATTAAATTTATCAATTTGACCACCATTATAGAACGAATGACGTCATAGCTGTCAATGCATTGACGTCATAATGCTGACAAACATTCAAGTTTTAGAACTGAAGGATGTAATTAACTATTGATATCCATCCGTAACGGTATCAACTTGTTTATCAATTTCCTTCATTCTTCTTAATTAGAATATGTCAAAATTCCTTTGCAAACGATCAAATAAAACAAAATAACAGTAGTTCACCAATGCTCACATCAATAAATCGATTAAGAAATCCAATTCAAGAAATAAAACAAAACAAAACAAAACATGAACTGTAACAAGGCGAGATATATGTGCCGGTTAAGCGTGTTCCACACAACCTTCAAATCCACACTAGTTAGGTTGTCATAATTAGAAATATTAAACTAGTCGGTAAAAGTACAGATCAGACAACTTGTGTTCCGGACTTATTATCGGTTTTGTTCTAACATGAGCAACACGATGGGTGCCAAATGTGGAGCAGAATCTGCTTACCTTTCCGGAATATCTAAGATCACCTAATTTCTTTGGCGGGGTTCGTGTTGCTTAGTATTTGTTATTTCTATGTTGTGTTGTGTGTACTATTGTTTGTCTGTTTGTCTGTTTTTCTTTTTTTAGCCATGAAGTTGACAGTTTATTTTCGATAAATGAATTTTGAATGTCCCTCTATTATCCTTCGCCCCTCTCTTGTGATTCAGTGCTAGTCAGCAAATATGAGATACGATATGACTTCTATTCCGGAGCATATGTAAGTAAGTAGGACAGCAGCTCTCTTTCAACATTGATTCTCGATGAGCGCTACATTTAATACTAGTTTCAAAGAATCAATCTCAAAGGTACTACTAGTCTAGACATTGACAATGAATTAATGTCAACGCATACAAATGTACTTTGTGTTTCTAGGCCAGTTGTATACTTTTATGAGATTGATAGAGTGTACGAAATGGTCTGCCTTTCAATGACAGTCATATAATATTTTTGAGGAAATTAAAAGCTGGGAAACTGATATTGGTATCAGGTGCTACTGGGGTGAGCATGTCCTACTTAGTTACATATACTCCGGAATAGAAGTCATATCGTATCTCATATTTGCTGACTAGCACTGAATCACAAGAGAGGAGCGGAGGACAACAGAGGGACATTCAAATTCATAAATTGAAAATAAACTATCAACTGCATGGCTAAAAAAAAATTATAAAAAGACAAACAGACAAACAATACGATTTACTTTCATGCGGAAACTCTGAATACCTAAACATTTGAAAAAAATATTACGACTAAAATCGTAATTTGCACGTGTACTTTATGACTTTATTTGTTTTTTATCGTGAGATTGTTTGTTAAATGAGTCTCAGGATGTTTAAAAAGATCTATATCAGTATGTAACCAACAGTCAAATCACAAAATTATCAAACTCCGGGGAATATTGAAAAAGAGTAGTAAACATTAGTGTCTTTTTTTAAAATAAAGAACGGTATTGAAACAGCAAACACTTTGTTTTTCTCGTCATGGATTGACAAGCTTTTATATATATTTATCTATTGTTGCACATAATAAAGCAAGCGAGATAACTAAGCATTATCTAGCATATGAAAGTAAAACTAAGTAATAGTAAAACGAAACGATATAGTAGAATGCAATATATGGACGAAGCATAACATTTTCACTGATAAAATGATAAATGTTATTACAATTCAAGGACATTTATACACTAATAACTTATCCAGTAATATCTAATTACTAAGTTTAACCCGTGGGTTCCAGTACATGATATATAGTAATAGTTATCATAGGTACCAGGATTATAATTTAGTACGCTAAACGCGAGTTTCGTCTACATAAGTATCATCAGTGACGCTCATATCAAAATATTTATGAAGCCAAACAAGTACAAAGTTGATGAGCATTGAGGATCCAAAATTCTAAAAAATAGTGCCAAATACGGCTAAGGTAATCTATTCCTGGGATAATAAAAATCCTTAGTTAAACAAGTTCTCGCTTGAATTCTAAATATGGTTTGGTGAACAAAACAAATTTGCATGCTTGAAAATGAAAGACAGAGTATAACCGTCACATCGTAAATCTGCAAACCTTTATCAAATTTTGGACATAAACCTTTATTTGTTTTTGTGTTGGGGTAAATATTAGGACATGAATACTGTATATACATCAGCTACACTTTTTTGATGTAATTTATTGTTTCTTTCTTTTTAACTCAAAAGTTTCCTAACAATATTGACCCTTTTCAACAAATAAAACCACTTTACACGAAACATTGAATATCAATACACTAAATGACGGCATAAAATATCACGATGTTAAATAATTCTCAATAACTTCGCATTTTTCATGGCTATTGATAATTCTATTCTAATATTTTTACAAGTAAACATACACTTTTTGTCCATTTCTTTGTAGGTATATTCTTTTAGCGCCAAAAACGTGACATTTCTTAATAGTTTATGGTCTTTCTTTCATTCACCTTGGTAAAATCGTGATGTCGTAGAACAATCATGACCTTTTAAACACTGGTCTTTTTACCATTGTCTCTATTTAGTAACTAATTACGCTATTAACAATTTATTCGTCATAGAGGGGAATTTGATCCTCAACGCATTGCATATCAATAAAAAAAAAATAAACATCAGTCTTGTTTGTTAAAAAGAGAACATTTATTATTTGCTTCGTGAGATGTGTTACATTAAATTTATTGGTGTGCCGAATTTAAAAAATATTTTTTTCAAATATTTATATAGAGATAATTTTTTCAAATGTTTAAATTAGAAAAGCAGTCAAATATCCTGGGGATAAGATCGTAATTCTTGTATGGCTAGCTTTCATAATGTTATTGTCGATACGTCGACATCGATTTTAATGGAAGTTTATCATATGATATATGTTGACTGACTTTATATTATCACCTGTCCAGTCGTTGACTCACATTATTATTTGTTGATTTTAAATCTAACACATGAACTTGAAATTACTGTATTATGTGTCACAATTTGTGATTAAATCAAACATAGATAAGTAACTTATACTTCCGAATATTTAATCCTTTTTGAGAATAAACATAAAAATGTCAGCAAATAAAGGAAGTAAATCTTTCGTTTAATCGAAAGTTTTGTGTGTATATCATAGAGCTTAATCTTACATGTGATAGTCAATATTTATTTTGTATAACAGATTGGTAATAAAAATGCGGTAACAATAGAAATGAATAAGTATTTTTGCCGCTAACAATGTATATTGAATTTACAGAAGCCTTACAGAATGACGTCAATGTTAGAATAACTGAAATCCGTCAGACTGTTTTGTTGAACACAATAAAGAAGGTAATTGCCCTTACGATCATGAGTTGACTTCCGCGTCATCAATTGATTGCTGGTAAATAGATTATCGGAAATTAATAAAAAGTATATAAATGTAAATTTTTCATAAGAAAACGTTTGCTCTCCGAAATTAAATGATATTCCATACAAATATTTTACAACAAAACAGAATAATTCAGGTGATGAAATTGAAATGTAGTTTTGATTGAGGGGCCAATAAGTGTTCCAATGTATATGTATGATTTATAATCAAATATACACAAATATGTATTACTCGTTTATAATGTATAAATAATGAATGTAACCTTATAACAAAATTCATTACTTGAACTGCCCTTCATTTTTATTAGTCATTGAAAAGTTAGCGTTAAACACACTGTGATACTAGTGCTTTGTAATTCAACATCAGGTATACTTAAAACTAGTATTAACTTTCGAAAGTAACAATTGTAAGAATAAAAATTCTAACATACGCAAAATAAAACACATATCAAAAACATTATTCTAAAATTAAAAGAAAAATATGAGCTGTTTCTGTATTATGTTTTCTTATTTTTATTTTTTTTTTTCTAACTCATCTGGTTTGGAATTTGTATTTGATGTGATTCATATTTGGAATAAAATGCAAGTATTCTTCGAAGCCACTATTCCTCTTTCATATTTCTTTTTTGCACAAGTGATTGGCACGTTTTACATTACATAGCTGAACATTTAGCTTCTCGTCATATATTTTACATGTTGTGGCTTGTCAGCATGAATTGTTTGGCATTCCACAGACGAGCACATGAATGTACTTCTTTTTCGTTTGGGTCATGTCTCTCAATTTGTTTTAACTAATGCAGTGCTTGGTGGAATGTCATAATTGTTTGTCTTCCATCTTTTTTTTGGCACATAATTTGTTTCCCCTACTACAATATATATTTGGCTGTCATAAGATTTATTTCTTGTTATTTGTACGATTCAATATTTCAACAGATACATGTATTGTTGTTATTGCAAAATTGAATAAATACTTCACACTATTTGTGTGTCATTTCATTGAAAGATAAAACATAATCTGGCTACAATCTTTCTTATTTCACTTACTAACCGACATTTCAATTTGAATTGAATATTTGTTTTATACAATTGCTTTCACTGATTTCAAATGAAAGCAATTAGTCATTACAAAATGCATGATGTCGTGAAATGATTTATTTTCTTAAGAAGACAAACATGACAAACGTGATACAATTCTCCATTTTGTACCTTTTATGCTGTTTTATGCCTTATATGACTCTAAGTAGAAAATTAGATGACTTTTATACTGAAATAGAACCTAATATCCGTCCCATTTACGTCATCACCAATGTATCATTACTTAACCTTTGACAAAACTAAATTGAATAGAGTTGTAAACGTATTGATGGTTGCATTGACTTTGCAGGAGAACTTTTACAGGCATATTTAAAAGTGTAGTATAAAATGGGTTTCTAGTTTGTAAAAGATTGATTATCATGCATGCAATAATAGAAATCGTGATGAAATATATTTATAGGCGAATTCTTTTATGTGTTCTTTTTTGTTTATAGATTAGGTAACGTTAGAAACAATTAACAAAGTGTTTTAAAGCCACTTTTATACTAAAATAATATATCAGTTTTAAGATTCATAACTTTGGAATAATAGGAAATAAAATTGAAAATCAAATAAATATTTTCTTCTTAATTGAAATATTCAAATGAAATCAAGGTTCAGCATGTTTTCAAATTAAGGGGTTATTAAACTCTAGTATTATTATTACTATACTATATATAAAAATATTAATTTTCGCGAACCATTTAGGTCACGGAAATTCCAAAATATGGCATCAGTAAGGAAAGTTGTGCAAATAGTGTGAATACACAGAACCTCCATCCAATTCATCTTTAGATAAAAGTATTCATCATTTTCTATTTTAAATGTACTAACAATATTCCATTTTTCTATAGTTTCGATTAAAATGTGCCAAAATCTGAGTTAAAATAGGTCGAATGCCCCAAATAAACATTCCCTGATTGGTTGAAGTACTGTGGCGTCGATGTAAAGCATAGCAAGCCTCGATGTAAAGCACACGCTTCACAGGAATAAAGAGAGTTTTACAAATAATGTGAATACACAGACCCTCAATCCAATTTATGTATTGCTGAAAATAATCAAGTGTTCAAGTGAATTCACATTACTATAAGACGTGTCACGGTACTTTTCTATCCCAAATTCATGTATTTGGTTTTGATGTTATATTGGTTATTCTCATCGGATGTTGTCTAGTGCTTGGTCCGTTGCTGTGTGTGTTGCATTTTAGTGTTGTGTCGTTGTTCTCCTCTAATATTTAATGCGTTTCCCCCAGTTTTAGTTTGTTACCCCGATTTTGTTTTTTGTCCATAGATTTATGAGTTTTGAACAGCGGTATACTACTGTTGCCTTTATTCATCATTTTCTGTTTTAATTCTGCTAACAACATTCCATTTTTCTATAATTCCGATTTAAATATGTGAAACACCGCATTAAAAATAGATGGCCTCAATAATGTAAACCCAAAGCAAAAAAAATCCGTTAATATGTTAACATCTTGAACTTCGACCCTGGGTTCAAAGGGGTTAATAAACTGATTCACAAATAGAGATCTCCTTGCGCTCCAATGTAATCCTTAGTAAAGTATACAGGCAACTTCGTTTACAGAAATATATATACACTTTATCAGAAATATATTGTCATGCATCTGCATATTAACGTTTTTTTTTTTTTATGCTGAACTTTAGTCAAATTCAATTCCATACAAATTTTATTACGTAAAGCAATAGGAGTAAGAATATTTTTAGCGCCAATTTATCCAGCATTGATCATTGCCATCATCAAAATTATGTATAGTAATCATTGTGAAATTTTATTTACATAGAGTTTATTAATATAGAGTAATTTTGGTAAGTATGGCTTTTTGATGTTAAGGTTCTCGAGATGTGCTTCTCTAGACATTTTTGACGGTCAGTTTGATCCCATTTATCTGAATATTATCCCCGATGACAGAATGTCAACCCGACCTATTCGTGTCAAAGGTGAAAATCTAGTCTATTTGATGAACTAATTTCTTCTAAAACTGTACATGCATTATTTCTGTATTATTTGATAACCAATCACATTCACGATGTATGTTTGCATGATAATTGGTTCTGTATGAGTGAATTGTGTAGTGAATTGAAAGATCGATGCAAATTGTGACGTCAGTGCGAGAGCACGTGACATTATTATTTGTAAACAGACCGGCTCATGTAACACGTGTCTGAAGTAAATATTCAAAGTGCAATCAATCTTTCAATCACTATTTTATGATATTTTTGTGTCTGTTTTTAGGTTTGCATATCAGTAGTCGAAGTAAATTAGACATAGTGTCATATTGTTCCTGTTCTGAGTTGTGATTTTTTATATAGAATTAGAAGATAAGTCTAAATAAGTGATTATTTAAGAGGGTTGGTCGGAGGGGTCCTGATCCCGAAATCCCCGGCTTAAAAAACATGAAATCTTGATCGAGGTCCCGAATTTAAAAAATATCAAAACCTGACATCCCGAAATTTGAAAAAAGTGATCCCTGAACCCGAAAGTGTCAATCCCGAAATCACGAACTTAAAAACACCCAATCCAGACGTCCCAAAAAAGGTCCTGCCCCCTCTCATTTAACTTGCGTCTAAAAAGATGACTCAACTTTAAAATTCCCCTCTAATTTGCTCCCCTTGAACTCTATTTGGCCCCTTCCCCGTCATTTTCTTCTATATTTGTTTAAAAGTCATATATACTCTTTAGTCCATTTACAGTAACAGCTGTTTTGTGATTTTGATTCGGTTTCCATGTATTTGTGTCTTATATGGAGGAGGTTTTAGATCATGTTTTCCTAAACATCGTATTGCTAAAATTTTGACTTCACAATACAAAATAACAGATGCCACAATAGAAACGGGATTGTTGTATGACATCAATAGTTAAAGTGGGACAGATTATCTGGTCAGCGGACAATAGTAAGTGATATTAGATGACTTGAATCTAGACTAAGGGTCATTTGCTTAAATTAGTTCCAATAATGCATTGGACATACACAAAATGCAAGCTTTTTCTGTTGGTCAAGTGACAATTTTTATACAACAGCAAAAAAACAATTTGCGTAGTATAATGGTATGATGTTGTCGTCGTCTCTTCGTCTGAAGACACATTTAGTTTCCAGACAATAACTTAAGTTTAAGTGAATGGATTTTTATAAATTTTAAACAGAAGGTTCAATACCACTAAAGGGAGGTTGGGATTGATTTTGGGGGCTGGGTCCCAATAGTTTAGGAATTACAGTCAAAAAAAGGGCCTGAATAAGCATTTTTCTTGGTTTTCGCACAATAAGTATAAGTGAATAGAAATCAATGAAATTTAAACACAAGGTTAATGACCACAATAGGAAGGTTAGGATTGGTCCGAACAATTAAGGAATTCAGGGCCCTAAAAACTAAAAGGGCCCAAATAAGCATTTTTCTTGGTTTTGCACAATAACTTTACTAGAAGTGAATAGAAATCAATGACAATTAAACACAAGGTTAATAACCTCAAAAGTAAGGTTGGGATTGATTTTGGGAGTTTTGGTCCAAACAGTTTAGGAAATAGAGGGTTCAAAATTGAACTTTGTTTGATTTCATCAAAAATTGAATTATTTGAGTTCCTTGAAATGCTGAATCTAACCGTGTATTTAGAATCTTGACATTTATTTTTTTGTAAATTGGTCTACGCCATTTAGGTATAAAGGGTTCAAAACTGAACTTTATTAGATTTCTTCAAAAATTGAATTCTTGGGGTTCCCCAACTGTTCAGGGTTCGACCTCTGCAGTCGTTTAAAGCTGCACCCTGCTGAGCTTCTGGTTGTAATATGTACAACAATCAAACATCAACCCACACCAAACTGAATATAATTGAAAGACATCTAGAGGTCAATATACAGTCTCGAACAGAAGACAAAAAAAAAAGAAAATATAACGAATTTTGGAGAAATTATATTATTACATGTACATGCATTTGAAATATTTAATATATATTGTTTTAATTTTTTTAGTTTTAGGTTCCACCTAGCTAACATTTTAGAAAACTGGGATTTCAATGCTAGTCTAATAGAGGGATATTTGATTTTCATTGGTTGTACATGTAGATATGGAATCTTATTTTATCGTGAAGTCAGATTTGAAAATGACTTGGGATATAAAGTTTTCAGTAAAGACTGAATGTCAGTTTTAGTCTTATAAATGTACTTTAAAATTTTAGTCTAACATGTATATAATTATGTGTACATATTTCACTGACTCAGTGGCAATGGGAAATAAATAGACACTGACAAGTCTTGGAAAACATTTGATAGTTTTGAATGTTTGTTTATCAGTTTACTAAAATTATGTGGAGGTGTGTTCTTATTTCCAACAGAGGGGCACTCAACCTATATCAGTTTGTGCATGAGGCAAATTGATAGTTGCTCGAAACTGAATGATTATACCACAAGAAAGTTTTTACCTGTGCATATATACCGGTACTTAAAATACGATAAAAAATCATGTCTTTTTCAGGACTTCCTATCCAACCATGTAGTATGGCATGTTATAGAGATATGATTTTGGTCGATGGATGTTCCTGAAGGACCTGTAGTACAAAGTATATCACTGGATTTAGCTCTTTGTCTAAGTGTATTATTAAAGTACTTTGCTTGGAGCTCAGTTCATTGTTATGCAATTCATTCTTTGTGAAATAAAGATTTGACAGACATTTTTCATGTACAAGGATTTGTCAAAGAAGTATTACCTCTATGTACAATGTAAGTAATAGGGAGATAAAAGCGTTCTATTTCGACTTGAACCAAACATTATACAAATGTATGTCCATTGACCAAATTTAAAAAAAAAGACCAAATTTACCCGACAATGCTACTCCCGCTACTAGCAATATGATGCTAGGTTGTTTTAATACATCTGTTCTGCCTACTGATGACTCGGTCCTGAGTGTAAATGGTCCTTCAATTTAATGTTTAAAAAAAATTATAAGGCCTATCTGGCCTAATCGATTTCTAAATCTATATTTCATTGTACATGTTCAACATTTTTCATTCATTTGTTTATTTCTTAATTTGTGTGAATTACTTTTGTTACAGTAAATGTTAATTACTACACTTTCATACCACAACAAATACTGTATTGGTACATGTATCACTTATATTTGTATCCATATAACCAAAACAAAAAAAAAGGAGAATAATTTTGCATAACCTTTTGAATACTATTACTTTGTAGATATTTAGACATATTAAGACTAATTAAGTAGCTGTTGATAATATCCACTTGACATGCTTGAAATTCTATCAGATTACTTTTGGAGCAGTTATGAGTCTTTGAAGCATGCTCACAAAGGTTCTTTTGGTGAAATCATTGTCATATTGGTCAAAAATTTTCTTTGCTTCGACCGGATTTGGAGGAGATATTATCAAAGAATTGATAAAAATCAGCACAAAGGTTTACTTCCTAGATCATCTAGTATATTAAAAAAATATAACTTAAACAAGAGCAATGTTTGTATCAGTATGATGTATTCGTAACAAAATCATAATTAACAAACTGTACATATAAGTTATGTACAGTATTTTTCGGTAATCCCCGTTACCCGTTTTAGTCATAACAAGAAAGTGTCCAAAGTACACGGATGCCCCACTCGCACTATCATTTTTCATGTTCAATGGACCGTGAAATTGGGTAAAAAATCTAATTTGGCATTAAAATTATAAAGATCATATCATATGGAACATGTGTTCTAAGTTTCAAGTTGATTGGACTTCAACTTCATCAAAAACTACCTTGACCAAAAACTTTAACCTGAAACTCCCACTTTCATTTATTATGTTCAGTGGACCGTGAAATTGGGGTCAAAAGACTAATTTGGCTTTAAAATTAAAAAGATCATATCATAAGCAACAAGTGTACTAAGTTTCAAGTTGATTGGACTTCAGCTTCATCAAAAACTACCTTGACCAAAAACTTTAACCTGAAACTCCCACTTTCATTTTCTATGTTCAGTGGACCGTGAAATTGGGGTCAAAAGTCTAATTTGGCTTTAAAATTAGAAAGATCATATCATAGGGCATAATGATAATTATTATTTTTAAACAAGACTGGGAAAAACTTGAATCTAAGGTCTTTAGATAAATTAAAAAAAAAACTTAAGCTGTTGATGTAATACTTTTGATAACAATACATGTCTCCATAAAAGTCTTTTTTTTATTCGTTTGTTTGCGGTGAGTAGTACTTTAAAGCTAATTTTATAAGGTGCTGATACGAAAACCAAACTTAGTTAAATGAAAATGATAACTGAAATTATTCTCAAAAATCTGTTTATTTTGGGGTTTTTTTTACTTACTTTTTTTTAAACTGTTTTTCATTTTTTGTATTGATTTTTGGATGTTGCTATTCTATTGGATACACACATCCTTCACAATTTAACACTCCAGGTGTTTAATTTATTTGTAAAAGTCATACCAATATCACCTATTTTGAATTTAAACTTTAATAAACATATAATGTCTGATATTATAAGGTACACTATTACCAATACTATTTCAACTGATCGGGCGGAGCTTACGTTTTAAATTACATAAGGACAGTCTATTTGAAGTTGTGTGTGATAAGGATAATTGCCGTTATAAATATCACTGATTTCTAATCACCTATCAGTGTCACCAAACGAATTAACAATGACCATATCTGGACACTTCATTGATGAGTTTATACCAAAACACCTATCAGTAGATGGACTGGTCAATGATGAGCGAACCGTTTTAATTCCGCCCAGTCAAGTAAAATAAATCAAGTAATACTAACAATCAGATTACCTCGTTGCTTTAAATGACACTATATTGTTCTTTGTAATAAAACAAATTTCACACGTAAATTGGTTATATATACCGAAATACTTCCTATTGTTTACTGTTTATCACCTTAAATCTGATTTTATATATGACATCCCCGCTGGTGTGCCCCTATTTTGACAATTTTATCTATTATGTCTGTTTTGTTCACGCATCGTTGTCAGTATAATGGAATTTGATGCTACTGTCATACAAGTGAGAGGTTTAGCTAGCTATAAAACCAGGTTCAATCCACAATTTTCTACATAAGAAAATGCTTCTACCAAGTCAGGAATATGGTAATTGTTATCCATTCGTTTAAGGTGTTTTATCTTTTGATTTTGTTATTTGATTAATGACTTTCAGTTTTGAATTTTTAATATTTTTGTGATTGTACTTTTCAATATATATTGATGGGTTTCTACTTATTTATTCATCCTGTCTTTCAAATGTTTTGGTTAAAGTAATCCGCATGAAGGTAAATCCCCAAAACCACTTCGGACCACGAAATCAATAGTGTTTTATTTTCTTTACTAGCACTTGGTTGATACAACCGATTGCGGACTGTTAGTACCCGAAGGTATCACCAGCTGCTCATTATCTAGACTAAGTGTTTTCGTACTGACATATCACTAGTAAAACAATTTTGATCTGAACAGGTTCAAAATGACTAAACACTAAATGATTAAGTCGTTTTCAGTATTTCAATTAATTAACAGCAGTATTAGAACTGTTCAGAATATTTGCTTGTTGTCAATTAAGATCTGTTCAGTCAGGTTCAGACTTCTATAATGGTTGTCGTAACCTTGGCATAATTCAGCTAATTTACTTGTTTACCTAATAAGTTCTGCCTCATATCTTTACTTACTTCTAGAAATTGAAAATAAGGGTCGGTAGAAAACAAAACTTTACAACAAAAAGAGATGATTTCAGCTTCCCAATTGTTAACTTTTTTTTATTTCTATGAAGCAAAATTCCCGCATTCGGAGAATATATCTGCAATATTCCAGGGCTTGTGTTTCCTATCATGATTTCCGTGGTAGATAGTTGCTGCTCACAATGACGCTTATAAACCAAGTATTCCAAGTGATGAAATTGAAATTACCCTTTCGTAATTACTAGGTTTGTACTAACTTTAGCAACACGACGTGTACCATATGTGGAGCAGGATATGTTTACCATTCCGGGGCACCTGAGATCATCCCAAAAATTTGTTGGGATTCTTTATTAATCGGTCTTTTCTTTGTTTTCTTTGTTTTCTATATATTTTGTGTACTATTGATTGTCAGTTGGTTCTTTTTCTTTTTTAGACATGGCATTGTCATTTTTTTTTTCGACTTATGAGTTTGAATGTCCCTTTGGCATTGTTCGTCTTTCTTATAGAGTTTATTCATTTTCGAATATATCAATTATGGATGTAATACAAATCGAGGGGAGACCACAAATAGAATGGGCCTGATGCATTGACCGTGTAAGCGCTTACTGTTTTGTATGCATCCTAGTTCTTGTAAATCTACAATCAATAATAAAATATATAAAATCATTATAAAGATTGATACTATTGCGATATTTAGAAATAACATTTCAATTTTAAATATCTTGCTGAGAAGGGATATAACAAATTGACAAAAGACGTCAGTATATTCAAAATACCAATAGTTGAATCGTGCATAAAATGTCATGTGTTATGCCGTTTTTTTCCAATGACGTCAGAACTTGTAATTCTATCTTGCTAATTGGTTTAATGAAAAGTTAATGTTCGTTTAATAGTGGTAATGAAATTAAAGCATAGGGAACCAGTCATGTTGTGTTTCTTAATTGTATTATAAACAGAAGACAAATGACGTAATTTCCTCACCTTATCCTACGATGTTTTAACTATTTTCTATTTGAAATTGAATTAGCAATAAACATGTACTGTTGATCGTCAGGTGATACGTCATCCAACAAA
This sequence comes from Mytilus galloprovincialis, assembly GCA_037788925.1. Lineage (NCBI taxonomy): Eukaryota > Metazoa > Mollusca > Bivalvia > Mytilida > Mytilidae > Mytilus > Mytilus galloprovincialis. The sequence continues at coordinate 94,483,600 of CM075333.1, forward strand.
ATAAATGTTTACGCAGTTTTCCCGTTGTTAACTTTCCATACCACAGAAGGAACATATCCTCTATCTCGTCATATGGCAATCATGAATTAGTAGACTGATAAGACGTATCTGTGACTCAACTTATATGCGACATAAATCAACACAAATCGTTGAATCTGTACATTTATGGATTGTATCTATTTCCTTATTGAAATAACAGGGTTGTGCTCGCATAACCTGTCAATGCACACAGTCAGCATCTATTCTGTTTTCAGATGATGCAATTTCCTCAACTTTTATTTTTATCTGGATTTTCATATTCTAAAAGGAATAATGAGTTTTAAACATCAGCCAATTACTGTTGCCTGCTATTGAATAGAATAGTAGAACCTTTTACATAACAGTTTTGCAAAAAATCTATTACATCATGCATATCATAGATATTTTGTAATTCATACAAGCAGAACAATTGGAGCCTTTTATAGCTAACTATGCGTAATGGACTTTGCTCATCGGTAAAGGCCGTACGGTTACCTATAGTTGTTAATGTCTGTGTCATTTGATCCTTTGTGGAGAGTTTTCTCATTGGCAATCATACCACATCTTATTTATTTAAATATATATTTCGACCTGTTAGTCAAATGCGTTTTGTTTAAATATACTTTTCCACTTTTTTTGGTCTTTTGGAAAATGTTGTTTGTGCTGTTTTTAGACCCTTCTTCAACGAAATTTGTTTTACATGCACACGTATAAAAATTGCGGTTTTAATCCAACACAATCATAGGTTTGAACGTAGTTTTCAATTTAGACTCGTCTATATTTTTTCGTTTGGGCTTGTATCATATTTTCCCTCCGGTTTATATGATCCGTTCATCCTATATTGACTCTTAAAATTTAAGAGTCTATCTAAAAATGAAGGTACTTTTTATATGGCCTTCCAAATATCGTTTCGATCCCTAACATCACTGAAGAGACATTTATTGTCGAAATCCGGATCTGGTGTACTAAAAAAAATATTGACACCGTATGTTTGTGGCATAACATCGTAGCCACAAGTTAATTTTTTTTTCTGTTTAGTATTAAATCTATATTAAGATCCATTTTGTTACATCTTGTGATCAATTTTATCTGGCAATCGCCAACGGCATTCAACAGGGTTAAAGAACATCAGTTGTTCGACCTGTTAGTCAAATGCGTTTTGTTTAAATATACTTTTTCACTTCTTTTGGTCTTTTGGAAAATGTTGTTTGTGCTGTTTTTAGACCCTTCTTCAACGAAATTTGTTTTACATGCACACGTATGAAAATTGCGGTTTTTATCCAACGCAATCATAGGTTTGAACGTAGTTTTCAATTTAGACTCGTTATATATATATATATATATATATATATATATATATATATATATATATATATATATATATATATATATATATATATATATATATATATATATATATATATATATATATATGCAACAGCTAAACATGAAAATTGATTGAATGTATATTGACCCGTCAGTAGTACTATGCCTCCTTTCAAGCTGAAATGACTTGGTTCTTCCTTATCCAATTATTACCTTTAAAACTATAGATTTTAAAACGTTGACATTTTTCTTGATTCTACCTTTTTTAGTTGATAAGTGAAGTTAACCAAACTTACAAGTTGTTTACTCGACAATTCTGCTATGCTATGAGGTTCTGCAAAAACACAATAGTGTTATTACACATGGAGAGATCACCTTTGTGATTTATGGCATAATGTTATCGTTTGTTATTTACTTTAGTATACTAAAACGTCAATTATAGATTCTGTATGTGCTTATCTAACATTTTTTTATGTGATTTCATATAATGATAGGCAAAATACTTAAGTGTTTAAAGATCTCCTTGAATGTTTTATATTTGTCACCGCATAAATTTTTTCTTTACTGTATTCGATAAAAATTAATACAAATCAGTATGATACCTTTATTTATTGTAACATACAGTTTGAGTAGAAATATGATGCTGTTGTTCATACTTTACAGCGGCTAAACTTCATTTGGTTCGAGATTCAACTGTTTTAGAGCCCTCGACTGATTTTTATTTTGTTTTTGCACCACTGAAGATACATTAAGTGTTGAAATGTACATCTGGTACAGTAAAAGTGGTACCATTTATGCAGAGAAGAAGTAAAGGTAAAAGAGGGGCGAAAGATACCAGAGCGACATTCAAACTCATAGATCGAAAATAAACTGACATCGCCATAGCTTAAAAAGTAAAAGACAAACAGACTAACAATAGAACACAACATAGAGAACTAAAGACCAAGTAACACGAACCCAACTAAAATTTGAGGTTGATTCATCCTCCTTAGTAATCAGAGGCACATTTTAGAAGTAAATGATCATTTATGAATAATGACTGGTTTAAAACTAATTGGTGTTATACAAACCTGCTTTAAAACGTTTTGATGAATTTTTAGTCTGCCATTAAGTTACACCATATTTCACAACTATACTCGTGATCTATAAAATGTAGTGAAGAAAGTTTCATGGCTATGGACCGATAATAGAAATAGCTAAACCGTAAAAGCAAAGCTTGTATTTCACTTTGTGGAAAGAGACAAAATAGACATAAATTGATCATATTTCAACAAAAACAAGAAGGTATTGTTATATGGATTGATAATATTGCAATATTTAGAAGAAGAAAAACATAAATTGGACAAATGACGTCTGTTGAAAAACCACAAAGAAAGCAATTGATCGAATCTGCATGAATTCCCTTAGTTGTTTCGTTTCTTTGCAATGACGTCAGAACAAGTATCTTTATCATGCTAATTTGTTTTATGGAAAGTAATTGACAATTATGCTAGCTCAATAACGGTTATTAGATTCTCGCATGGAACCAGATATGTCGTCAACTGTAAAAAATGACGAAGATTATTTCGCTTGCGTTTATTTGCATCAAGTTTGAAACAACATGATATAAAAGAGGGGTGAAAGACACCAGAGAGACATTCCAACTAATAAATCGAAAATCAACTGACAACGCAATGGCTAAAAAAAATAGACAAACAAACAATAGTGCACAAAACACAACAAAGTAAAATAAAGGGTAACCAAGTTGTGAAGAAAAATATCACAAAATATGGCACATTTTTGTAAGACAACTAGAACTAATCACTACATAACATGGAAAGTATACTGAAAAGAAAGATGACCATTTAAGCAAATAACAAACAAGTCAACCAAGGTCTGCTTTTGCAAAAAGGGTGGCATTCGTTTAAGTCTTAAAGGGGCAAACTAGAGGCTCCATTGAGCAAATATCGCTCACCTGCCATTTTTGCATAAAATTGATCCTATGCAAAAGAGTTTTTGTTTTTCATGGAAACTGTAACAGCTAACGTCTTTTTTTCTATTAACAGTTTATTTTTCTATTTACAGCATTTGACAAAAATGTTGTTTTCAGCTACTAGCAATAGGTCCATTCAACTGCCGCTGGACTGTTAGTCCTTGTTGGCATCATCAGCTAAATGCCTCAGTACTGTCATGATTTATTAATTTTTTTCTAGAAATCCCCGTTGATTAGTAGAAATTTCGGGGCCTTGTATAGCATAATATGCGGTATGGGCTTTGCTCATTGTTGAAGGCCGCATGGTGACCTATAGTTGTTATTTTTTGTGTCATTTTGTCTTTTCAGGAGAGTTGTCTCATTGGCAATCATACCACATCTTCCTTTTTATATTATGTTCCTGGTCCCTCGGGCCTGGACCTTAGTTGAATTGGTTCATTCTTCTAGGTACCATATCTAATTAACGTTCCACATAAATATTCATCCTTTGCATTCAAATATATAAGTTTGAGAGTTCTCGGTGAAGGTAAATTCATAAAAACGTTTCGGACGCACGAATTGTTTAGAACTTTTTATGCATCATGTACAGTTTCCCTCTTTCTTTCAGAGTCTCCATAGGAGACAGAAAAATCATCTTTCAAAGGCAATATTTTGTACAAAAAGCATAATGAACATTTCACCTATGTTCATCTTGTTTGTCTTGTTCTATAGATATCTCTTTCGTCACTTAAAGTTGCTCTACTATCGATTCCGCAAGGGCAATGTTCCAATAAAGATTCAGTTGACCATATTGACTTTTTGTAATCTTGGCATACAGATATTTTCTGTAACTTGCAGTTTCTTTTTATCTTCTATAGGCTTAAAAGAGAAACAATCAAAGTCCACGCGGCACAACGTAGAAAACTAAACACTGAGCCCTACAAACCGAGTGTGATCTCAAGAGCTCATGTAGGATATTTAAATTATAAAATAATGTGATGCTATAGTAACAGCAAATCCACTATCTAAACAGTGTGAAGGTATGACGTAATTAAAAGTTACGAATTTATCTCTAACTTAATCTTAAAAATTCAGAAAGAAAGCTTGCAACATTTGTATTCAGAACAACTTTCTTTTCAGAATTTTCAAATGTTGCATTAGATCAAATGTTGCACCAGAAAGTATTCTATTGGTGCAAAAAAAACACCACTGAAACGTAATTATATAAGAATATATTGATTATTGACATTTTTTAATGTAAATATGATACTAAAGTCAATTGATTTTCACGACTGTAAGGCAGGACCAATGAAAATATACTTGAAACGTAGAATCAGCAGCTACTGCTACAACATCACCAATTTGCAACTCAACCGCCACAACGGAAGTACCGGTCGCTATTGTTTCATCACTAGACATGCGCAAGGTGGATAATGAATTTCCATTTATATGAATAGAAAATTGGGCGTTTGATTTTCTGCCGTTGATTACCACAGTTATATGATATAATCCAGGTTTTTCTGCAGTAAAAACACCAGACGACCGTATTGCTGATAGGTTTAGTATTCCTGTGTGTGAACGAATCTCATCAAACTTGATTGTCTGACCACTATGACGATCACCATCTACAGAAACACATGCTGTTACTGCCACTGAAAAAAAGGAAAGAAGTTATAAAAACTGACACTTTCAAAGTCATAAGTCGAAAACAAACTGACATTGTCATGACAAAAAAAGAAAGCATAAGTATTACCGTATCTTGTACAGTTATAAATGGTATACGAAAAAGAATAAATAGACAGTATGTTACAGTAAATATGTTAGTAACAATTAGGGAAAATTACCTCCTCAAATGAACTACTTGAGTGAAAGGCACGTAAATATTAAGACATTGTGTACATTGATTTATTTTTCTTTGTTTTTAATGCCAGTTCGGGATTCTTTGGGTTTCCTAGACTTTTTACAATTGTTAAAAAAAAATTCAAAAGTTTTGGGGTTGTTTTTGTTTCATTCTTTTTTTTCGGTAAAGTAATTTGATACGACAGACTGCATTGCGTCTACCTAAGCTGGCCAGGAACGGACATAAATTGGTATGTATGCAATCTGCTTAGTCGAGAGGACCAATATTCATTTACCAGTAGAGTCTGTACATCTGTCCTTAAGCGAGCAGTATACAAAAACTATTTAATAATCGACATTATCAGATGTGATCATCCTGAAGGATTAAAAGATATAAAAAAGATAAAGGTTTTTTGATTTGTTTATTATAAAATATTGTTTCTCCCTATACAATTTACTAAATAAGAACCAACAGTTCAATCTCTTTTTATTCATATCACCATTAGTTATCTGCATAATAAACAGTTTTGCTACATGTGACCACGTAATCTATACACACTCAATATAGACTACCAATAAAGCAAGAAATGTTTTGAACTATTAAACTTGACTACTATTTATTACAAACCTTTTTCCTGACTCAAGGCCAACTTTTTATCTAATATGTCACGAGTCTCAGTTTCCTTGCGGGCTACTTCCAGTAATGTGTCCGCATGGGTAGCTGTCTCATTCAGATTGAAATCAACTCGCTCATTCAATCGGTATGTTTGAGCTTCAAGTCTATTTAATACTGTTTGTGTTTCCAAAGTTTTGTTATATAAAACGCCAACAGCATTGGTTCGTACGCGTTCGTTTGAATCCAGTATAAATGTTTTGGCACCAACCGCTTTAACCTGAGCCTCTAATGTTTTTACGGTCTGTTGTATCGATGTCAGCATTTCAAATGTTTCCTTCTGCTGTTTTTTTAACGCTAAAAATTCCGTTTGTGTGACATGCTGATTGTGATTGGCTACCATTTGAGAACTAGCCAAGCTAAGTAACGCAAACATCAAGGACTTTAAAAGAAACATATTGAAATGTTGCTTTCTCCTTAGAAAATCGTCTAATGAGATAACTGATATACGAGTTTTCTATATATAGTCATATTTTAGAAATTATCATATGTTTACTAAATAAATAAATATTTTGCCTTGTAATGTATCTGTTGATGTTTGATCAGATGAAGTCATGTGCAAATGTCACTGATAGAGATAAAATAAAGAAGTATATATTTATTTTACGGTTTTAATTCTTTTAATATGTAATAGAACATGTTAAATTAACAACAGCCCAGACTCATAATAAAAGGAGGTAAGGATATATGTCAGCAACATTTGTGCGCTGCTAGCAGTATGCCATAATAGTAGTGCAAAACATTTAATCAAATAATAAATTGCTTAGTTTGCTCAAAAAATCAGTTTTAATTGAATTTTGCTAATAGTAAAAGTAGAAAACGAGTAGAAAAGCAGAAAATGCAAAATGCATTCATGACATTTTGTTGCAAATCAAATCAATTTTGCTTATTGCTATAGATATCTGAAAGTTTGTGCTTTAAGACAATGATGATAAAGAATAACATTTGTTGATCGCTTTCCCTGTTTAACATGTTTAAACACAGTTATATACGTAACTTTCCTTTTAATCCTTAAAAAAGAAATGAGGATTGTTGCAGTCAATTTTATCAATATACAGAATGAATAGATTAAGAAATTAGAATTAAGTAAGGTTGCGATTCCCTCGCTTATTTGTAAGCAAATTTTGACTGTGTCTGAGTAATATACATTAACGGTTAAAGTTACTATGAGGAGGTTGTAGAATGATTGGCAATAATCCTTAACGGCTTGCTGAAACTAAACTAACTATGTTCCAAGCACCTTGATCAAGTTCGACTTGTACAATACTGATTTGCATTGTTTATGGGTACTTTAATTAACAGAAATATTTGTGTTCCCCATTATGAACACCAGATCCACAAACAAAAACAAGGTAGAATAGAACTTTTTGGAAAGTTATGCCTAGATTAAACAAAAACTATAAAAAAAAAACAAGAATGTGTCCAAAGTACACGGATGCACCACTCGCACTATCATTTTAAATGTTCAATGGACCGTGAAATTGGGTAAAAAATCTAATTTGGCATTAAAATAAGAAAGATCATACCATAGGGAACTTGTGTACTAAGTTTCAAGTTGATTGGACTTCAACTTCATCAAAAACTACCTTGACCAACAACTTTAATCTGAAACTCGCACTTTCATTTTCTATGTTCAGTGGACCGTGAAATTGGGGTAAAACGTCTAATTTGCCTGTAAAATTAGAAAGATCATATCATGAGGAACATGTGTACTAAGTTTCATGTTGATTGGACTTCAACTTCATCAAAAACTACCTTGACCAAAATCTTTAACCTGAAGCGGGACAGACGGACGGACGAACGGACGCACAGACCAGAAACATAATGCCCCTCTACTATCGTAGGTGGGGCATAAAAAATAACTGCCAACACCATAGTATCCACCAGTTAACAAAAAAGCATAATGATTTGACGTAAGACAACCACTGATTATGGATAGGCAAATAAATGGAATCACAGGGTTGAAGATGTTGAACTAGTATAGATCTCAATCCTTTATCTAGATCAATAGACTAACAAAAAGGTACATACCAGAAAATCAGTACAAGAAATCACTTAACTCTAAATTGATGATTGGATGATTTGAACCAAAACACAAGCAATAACAAAACTGATAATCAATCACAGTATAGCGTAACAGAGATCGCTAATCATTTCCATCCAGATTTATCAAAAAATTATTTTGTTTAAGAAAAATTTCTTTTAATCTTTTTATGAATTGTGTGATATTGTAGTATACATAGAAGAAAATTCATATATGTCAAAGGAGACAAATTGACATTGAAAGGAGCGGTAAGGTTTTCAAAATTGCTTCTGTAATACGCTAAAACATTCCTTAATTAAAATATTTTAACCGAATAAGACATTTAAGTCATCTGATTTCGAAAGTCTAAAATTTACCAACCAAATAAAAACAATATGGTTTTTCATAAGAAATTACAATTTTAAATAGATTAATAGTCCTTTCGAGCTCGATTTGAATTTATTAATAGATATAACACTTAAAGTTTACCCAAATAAGTTTTTTTATGATGTGTTTCAAACATTTTAGATATAAAGTACCTCCTTATCTTTATATTATGAAACATTAATTTCGTAATTCACCTATTAAGGATCTGCCTTGATCTTGGCATTTGTACGGGTTTTTCTTTAACAAAAACAATATTTTCCAATCAATATATTTTTGTCACTTTTAAATGTCAAGTTCACTAAGAGGACACTTGAAATATTGTAGCTGTTTTCATATGATTTTCTCATACATTTGTCCTTGTCCCTTTTAAGGTTCATATGAAATTTAGAAGCATGCTTATTCCATTTGATACAATTTAAGGGGATTAATATCATGCATATATGATCTAAGCCGCGATATAGCTTCTTGTCATGATGCAGCAGAAGTCAAATAGTTATCAAAGGTACCAGGCTAATAATTTGATACGCCAGACGAGCGTTTCGTCTACATAAGTCTCATCAGTGACGCTCAGATCAAAATAGTTAGAAAGCCAAACATAAATTGTAGACATTGAGGATCCAAAATTCAAAAAGTTTGTGATTAATACGGCTAAGGTCATCTAAGCCTGGTGTAAGAAAATCCTAAGTATCTTAAATAATTCATACTTTTGCAAACAGTAAATTTTTATAAAGGACCTTAAAATTGATAGTCATGTCAACACCGAAGTGCTGACTACTGGGCTGGTGATACCCTTGGGCACGAAACGTCCACCAGCAGTGGCATCGACCCTGTGATTTAAATAGTAATCAAAGGTACCGGTTCATAAGACTCATCAATGACGCCCAAATCAAAATAGTTAGAAAGCCAACAAGTATAAAGTTGAAGAGTATTGAGGACTCAAAATTCCAAAAAAAAAAACCACCAACAAATCAATTACATTTGCGAGGGTTTTCCAGTAAACATGTATTGCCGACAGTCTAATATCGGTACACAATAGATACTATTCAAAACAATTGTTTGTATTGGAAACATCCACTTACTGAAATAAATGAATTTGGGGTTGTTCGATCTTACAAACAGGTAGATAATGACAAGGGGACATTCTAAATTCAGAGGTCGAAGTAAAACTGACAATGTCAAGGACAAAAACGACGAAAGACGAACAAATCCACAAACTCTTCACAGAGAACTAAAAATGTATTTACACCGCCAAAAACTAGTGTTGACCTTAGGTGATTTATTTCTGAAAAGCCTGCACACCTATCGGGTGCAACAGTTATTATCATTTCTGTAGATACTATTCCTTTAATTACATCTATCAACTCATATAGGTCATGAAAATGCAAGAGATAATTTTAAAAGCACAAATTCTAATTATTAGATTATCAATGCAATTTCTTGTGAGTATATGGTGGTTACAAATGTAGTTAGTTAATTGTACCATCAGCTTAATAATAAAGAAATACGTTGGTTTCTTTTAACTGTCCACTTATGCTAAAAGTTGGCATATTATTTCATTCTGATATATGAACTATACAAAAGTTCATTCTTATATACATGATTATGCTATATCCTGCTGGTTTGGTTTTTTTTTCAATTTTGAGTGAACATAACTATGAGTCCAGATGTATGTTTGCTTTTAATAAAACTTTTAATCGATTTTTACAATTGTCATACAAGACCAATGGGTGTATACTTGGAATGTAGAATCAGCAGTAACTGAGATGACATCACCAATCTGCAATTCAGCCACAACTACGGAAGTGCCTGTCGCAATAAATTCATCACTTGACATCCGTAGAGTAGATAAAGTATTTCCGTTTACATGAATAGAAAATTGTGCATTGGTTTTTCGTCCATTGATCACCGCAGATATGTGATATAAACCAGGTTTTTCAGTTGTGAAAACTCCAGAAGATCTTATCGCAGAAAAGTTTATTATTCCAATGTGAAATCGTATCTCATCGAACTTGATTATCTGTCGGCTATGTCTATCACCATCAACAGCAACACACATTGTTACTGCCACTGAAATGATAAAAGATAATTCATAAGTATTACAGAGTTTTATAGTGGTGAAAACAAAAGTTTCAACAAAGAAATACAAATCAGTATACTTTATACACCTCAAACAAATTTCTTTACCCAACGTCAAGCTCTAAATGGACATGCGTCCTGATCAAATATTGATTATTATAGCAAAGTACCACCATCAACATCAAATCCTATGAAAAATAGATCTGAGCTTTCACTTATTGGCCAAATATTTCGGAATTTTGGGTCATCAATGCTCTTCGTACTTTACTTTTTGTTGTTGTCATTTTTCACATTTTCCATTCGAGCGTCAATAACGAGTCTTTTGTAGAAGGAACACGCGTCTGACTTTCAAAATTTGAATCCTGATATCTATGATGAATCTATCTACGAGATATATCTGTTTTCGGACTGTTTCTTTATAAGGGAAAACACACGTTATGATTAATTTGTGTAAAATTTGGGCTAAAACTTTGTAACGTATCCTAGAGAAGATGTCAAAATATCAAAATCAGGGAAATATAATTTGAAACTACAAACCTCTTTCCTGACTCAATGCTATTTGTTTATTTTGTGTCTCATGAGTCACAATTCCCGTACGGGTGATCTCTTGTAACGTTGCCTCATGGGCACTCGTCTCATTTCGATTGAGTTCAAGTTGTTCTTTCAATTGCTGTGTCTGAACCTCAAGGCTCGTCAAAACTTTTTCGGTTTCGAATGTTTTATTATATAACACGTCTATGGCATTAGTACGCACACGTTCGTTCGAATCGAGGATGAATGTTTTGACAGAAACTGCCTTCACCTGAGTCTGTAATGCTGTTACGGTCTGCTGTAATGACGTAAGTAACTTGATGGTTTCATGCTGTTGCTTCTTTATTGCTAGATATTCTCCGTGTAGGTCAGGATGGTTGGGTGTGACTGTCAATTGGGCACTAATCTGCAAAAATAACGAACACAACAAGCATGTACTTAACACAACATTAGTATGCAACATGTCAATTGCCGGATGAGATTACTGTAGGCTACTGAATAAAGTGTGTTGTAGTAAACAACTTTATGTAGGGTATCATCATATGATTACAGAATGGACATATCTTGTTTTTGCTTTGTAATGTACCCGTATCTGATATGTATATATTTAATCACATGTCTCTGACCTCACGAGTCATTTTTAATTAAAGTTTGTTTTAAATCAACAAAATCAATAACAAGAGTTTTCCTTTTAATATATGATAGTTATATGGTATCATTAGCCAGGTTGTCAGCACTTTTGTGCTAAAATAAAAAATAATAGATATGTTAATTTTCTGTAAATCTATGTTTAGAAAATGTGCCTTTGCGTAAAACACTAATGTGTTTATAACAGCAGGTATATATTGACATAGTCGTATTTGGAACAACCTTTCGGAATTTTTCATTTTTAGTCCTCTTTATAAATTTGGTATTTGATTGGCCTTCACACTGTTTTGATTCGAACTCCACTGATGAGTCTGATGGAGAGTGCGTATGAGTTTTTTCATCTACTGGTCTGGAATATCTATTTTTAATCATTTTTAAAATATGAAATGAGAAGTGTGAATAGCAAAGGTCTTAACTCGTATTTTTTATCAGAAAGTTTCATAGTTAAACATAAGGATAAATATATATATATTTAATAGTGTTTTAATAATAGTTTGATTCCGATGCCCTCGAGTTAAGCTGACAAACTTGACTAATTCTATTTCGGACTTTATTGTTTTCGCGGGTTTTTTTGTAACCAATTAATTTCTATGACTGTTGATATTATCATTATTATACTCAGAATTTCCTTTCATATTGTTTCTTTTTGTTCCAACTTTGAAGGTTAACGAGAAAATCGTTCTGTTCTGTGTAATATGTGCACAAATAACCTAATTTGAATCGTTTCCGTACCACACAATGTATGAATAATAATTAAAACCGCATCACCTTATAGCAGGTTCCAAATTTATTCTAAATCTTGGGAATTTTCTTTATAGACAATATATTATTTTCATTCAGTTATATGTTCCTGAGTTTAGTGTGGCGTCCATTTTGCTGAACTATGATTCATTATTGTTTATGAGCCAGCTCAAATCAGCCTCTGATTGCGGGATTTTCCCTATTTGTTGAAGATCCATTGGTGTTCACGAGCTGTTTTTCTTCTTTGGTCGGGTTTTTGTCTCTTTGTCAAATTCCACGTTTCAATTCTCAGTTCTACATCATGCTTGATCATCAATATATGTTATGCAATAAGGCTTATTTTGTTTCAAAGAAGTCTAATATTACGGATGCAACTCGTGCAGTACAACTGCTTACTTGCTCTTAGCAACTGAGTATATATATGTGGGATTATTGTTGCTAAGACTTTACATGTTCTACTTAATGTGTTTTTTTTTTTTTTTTTTGTCATTTGCTTGACCTTTATTAACTCGACCATATCAATGCTTCTTCTTCTTCTAATTTTATTTTAGATTTAAATAACTTTCATTAGTGCTAAGGATAAAGATAAAAAGTAACTACAGCAACTTGATATTTTCAACAGTATCGAACGGAAAATATAAGCATGCTTATCCAGGATAAAATAACCAATAACTGTATGGTAATAACACGGATTGACGTCATTGTCGAAGGAAAAAGAAGTTAATTTGTTTAATGAGAAGATATTTATTTTCATGACCTTGAATATAGATAATCTCCAGTCTGTATGCACAATAATGTACTTCAATGTACATTTATATACTTTTTATAAACATGTTTTTGACATTATCCATCAAATCTAATAAAGGTTATTCCGAGGTCAGTAAAAAAACAGGTATTGGTTCTGATAAGTGTCATCGTTTTTTACTTCATGGATTTATAACAGGACTTTTTGATTAAATTGTTTGACTTTTTATTTCACATTAATTGTTCACTCGCTGTCCGTTGCATGTTTTTGAACTGCAACTATGAAAGGCCTTTCAGGTCACATTATTTTGACCCGTTTGCTTGTGCAACACATTATAGTCTGTCCCATTGCTCTAGAGCAACACACAACAGTCCATGCTGGTACCCTAGAGTATCGCACATCAGTTTGTTTGCATATCGTTAAGCTTGTTTGGGCACTCTGAAGAGGTAAAACACCTGTAATTGTACAATTAGATTTTGATGAAATATCATATATGCAGTACAATATACATTTGGGTATAAGGATAGCCTTGAAATTGAAGTACTGGTGTTTCGTCCCTAAAAGGCTCTGACTATAATCCTCTCTTAAGCCGGCAACACATATTTGTTTGATATGATATGAAAAATTTGATTTGAATTCCCTATGTCAAATGTCGAGTGCTTGAACTTTTCACAAGCTGTTTTTGAACAGAAGAGGTACGTAAACGCAGTATTTCACTTTGAGCGTATCTACAAATACCATCATCACAGTATTCCTTCATCGAACTGGTCCAAAACTGTGTTGCGACCGGAACGGCTTTCAAAATGCAAGATAGGTATATATCATTTGAACTACTCTTAAGAAGCTTCTATTTGATTTTTAAGGGGGACTAGTATGTAATTTGAAAAAAGACAGGACAGCAGTTTTGAGTACAAAAAAAAAACAGGATGAGCAACTTGGGAGAAAAGGCAGTTTAACAAATTTAGGTAAAAAAATGCCAGACAATATTTTCGATTTTAGTAATTTCCTAGTTCCTAACCCCCATAAAAATCTCAAATGGTAGCTCTCTTACGCTCAATGAAAATGTAGGACATGTGACAATACATATAGACGGTCATAAAATCCTATGTGATTCAGATATATCGTAGTGACATGAAAGTAGAATTTATTTACTTTTAATTACGGTTGCTTTCATATCAGTTAATAACAGTCTACTTATATGAGATAAAATTAGATTCTCGTTTGATAATAAATTGATGTCAACCATATTTATATCAATTCATGTTATACTCATAGCTCCCAAAGGTTCCTGGGTAGGGTATTTATATATGTCTTAATACAGCATGCAGTGGAAAATCACCAACTGTTATTTGTTTAAAATAAATACACATTTTAAAATATTTATATTTATATCTTTATCTATATCTATATCTGTTGACTCAAATGCGAATCAAAGACCTATGTATCTTTATCAATATATTCCGTAATAAAATGAAAGATACGTTATTGAAAAAAGTTATCCGTTAGGCGTCCGTTTGAGCTATCCGGTAAGGTGTGACCGAGGCTTAACTCGTTAAATGAAAAGGAATAATGTTCTAAAAAGATAACTATAAAACACGCTACGTTCACAAAGTAAGTCAAGTGTCTGAAATGTCTCGAAGGGTTTTAAGGTGGTACCCAATAAAGGCAACAGTAGTATACCGCTGTTCAAAAATCGTAAATCTATGGACAAAAAACAAAATCGGGGTAACAAACTAAAACTGAGGGAAACGCATCAAATATAAGAGGAGAACAACGACACAACATTAAAATGTAACACACACAGCAACAGACTAAGTCCGATGAGAATAACCAATATAACATCAAAACCAAATACATTAATTTGGGATAGAAAAGTACCGTGGCACGTCTTATAGTAATGTGAATTCACACTCAAATATAGGAGAAAAAAAAAACGACACAACGGAAACACAACGTAAAAATGTTACACACACAGAAACGATCTATGATATAACAATGGCCATATTCCTGACTTGGTACAGGACATTTTTAAAGAAAAAAATGGTGGGTTGAACCTGGTTTTGTGGCATGCCAAACCTTGCACTTTAATGGCATTGTTAAATATAACATTAAAATGACAACATAATAATACATGACTTCAATACAAATAAATGGGAGAACGTATTAGGCAAAAACACACATGAATAACACACCTTCCCTAAAATTAATTTGGCTCGTTTAATTTTCATAAAATTTTGACAATGTATTTACTTTGACCCTTGGACAAAAATATAAAAATTTCAAAAAAATTGGAATCAACCATTTCATCAGAAAAATTACACTGGTTATATAGCAGTTTGACAAAAGCTTAATATTCCAATAACAACACAGTGTAATTAAAACGTTTAGCTGATTTTACAGAGTAATCTCCCTGCAGTGTTAGGTGCCACCTTAACTATGTTTTTATGTGCTTCCCCGTTTTTGAATGTTCCTGGGAGGGTGGTAATATGTGTTTTTTATTTGACTATAAAACCAGGTTTGACATACCATTTTCTTAGAAAAATACCTGTACCAAGTCAGGAATATGGCAGTTGTTTTCCGCTCGTTCCGTTGTTTGTTACATTTGATTTTGTCAGTTTGTCTGTACTTGGATTTATTTAAGTATGGCATTTTTGTTTAAATTGTTTTACTGCTGAACATTACACATTAATTCCAAATCAGATTATTCATTGAATTTTACACAGATTTGAGAGTCAACAATCACGACAATATCAAAGCATCACTATAGTTTCTTGGTAGTTAATTAAAACATGAAATGATTATTGACTCTTTTTTCCCTCATGGTAATACTCCTATTGCAAATAAGTGTTTTATTTTGGTGTTTTCTGGTTTTGTTTTCTTCAATAAGTAATGGGTGCTCATGTCGCTTCAGATTTGATTGGCTTTAACCTCGAGTTTTTTAACAATCCCTGGAAGTCTTTATGTTGACCAACATAAACATCCAGTTCGTACGTATATGTATAGAATAAGTATCGGAATAGTAAACTACTAATACATAAGTATTGCATGATAGGAGCATATCAGTTTACGAGCTAAGCGCAGATATAAACAAACGTTTACGCCAAGGTCTTGTAATTCAATTAAAGAAAACTAAATGTGCCTTATCATCAACTATTTATAATACGCGGAATTTTTAGTACAGCTATCTAGTCAAAACTGAATCAGAATGGCTGAAACGTATATATATAATCTCCTACTACTGCATAAATGTGTCTTTGACGTCAGAGTATACGCATTGTTAACTTTAATGAAAAAATATATTTATCATATCTTTTTTCTCACTCAACGAACTACGGCAAACGTTTCA
The DNA here is from genome assembly GCA_037788925.1 of Mytilus galloprovincialis. Lineage (NCBI taxonomy): Eukaryota > Metazoa > Mollusca > Bivalvia > Mytilida > Mytilidae > Mytilus > Mytilus galloprovincialis. The sequence goes on from CM075333.1 coordinate 94,499,904, forward strand.
ATTTGATTCTAGACGTTGATGTTGAACGTGAGTCAGCAGAAAAGAGATTGACAACAAAAGTATTATGTCTACTGTAAGCAGCTTATTTCCTTATCATAAAATTCCAATAACAATACTCTATGATAAAAACAGGAAACATTTCGTTTTTATATTGAAGAATTATAATCGCTAGTATTAAGTTAAGGAAGTATGTGCATTCATTTTAAATTTGTTTTCACCTTACCATAATACAATGTTATACGATAGGATAGATATATATAGGAAGATGTGGTTCGGGTGCCAATGAGACAACTTTCCATCCGAGTCACACTTTATAAAAGTAATCTGTTATAGGTCAAAGTCGGTCTTCCACAAGGAGCCTTGGATCACACCGAACAGTAAGCTTTAAAAGGGCCCCCAAAACTAGCTAGTGTAAAACCATTCAAACGGGAAAACCAACGATCTAATCTATATAAAAAACGAGAAACGAAAAACAAATATGAACAACATCAACAAACTACAACTTCTAATCATCAGATTCCTATTTTTTACAATTTATTTTAGATTTCACGTAGTGTTTTGTAGCCATTTTTTTTCTGTGAAGAGGGGGCATCATAAGTCGGTATCTCTTCATGAGTTTTGATTCTTCCTCTGCTATATTCTGTCCCCCTCCTTATTTATATTAATTGTGTACGTTGACTAACGTCAACATTTTAAGATGTTATTTGATAATTTCCTGGTATTTAGCAATTTGAAACAAAAAATGTGTTTTTTTTTAATTTTTATATTTTGTTTATAATATAGAAAGTTTGAAAGAGAGAAAATAAAAATGATACACATAACTTGATAATAAAATGCTCAGCTATCAATGTAAATGATTGCAATGGGTGGTAGAAATGGAAACATGTTGTACTATAAGAGAACCCCATGGGAGAATAACTGATGTTAACGTACTTTACATTGAACGAACTAGTTTTAACTAGAGACCCTTTGACGTCAGAACATTTGAATCAATAGTGTAAAACGATAAAAGAATGTTTGTTTTCCTTTCCATTTTTCTCTTAAGAATGATGCTCTTCAAATTACTTCATCTGTGAATACAGATTCAACAAATAATGTAAGTATATTGCCAATGTGGAATAGCTAAAACCTTATCTGATGACGTCACTATCTATATCTATCAACATGTTTTATTATTTAGTTTCGATTGTTTTAGAACTCTGTTACATTCTTCCTTTTTGAATACAACATTGTTTTTCTTGTTGTTTTAATTTGCAAATTATATTTACATCATTCTGTTCTTTATGAGAAAAGTATAAACGAAATGAACTTTAATGAGACGTATCAACTCCATCAACTCAAAAGACATACAAACGTAAACATACCTTGTTCATAATAAACAAGTGTTTTTCAATGCGAAAGGTTCGGATAGGATTTGTTTTCGGAATTTTTATCGTTATATTGCTATCCCATTAATGCGTACCTGGTACATAAAATCTACTTTAATTCTAACTTATAACTTTAACTCTAATTTATAATAAAATACACAGCACACCACAAATATATCAAATAGTAAATTGTAAAGTTGACACCGATCAATCAATCAATCAATCAATCAATCAATCAATCAATCAATCAATCAAATTATTGTAGGCATTAAAACACAAAAAAAACAACCAGAAAGTAAAAAATTGCTTTAAATAAAACGAAAACTTATACCAAATCAAACCAAAATCTAACAAAACGGAACCATTGACTTTCGGGTGGTATTTTATCATATTGCGAGTTTAAATTCTTTTATATAGAACGAAAAACTTGCTCTTTTTTCTAAAGCAATCAGAACTTTTTTGATAGTTGTATACATTATATATATTCTCATGACGACCATTAGGCCCGAGAACACAGTTATTTCGCAGTGCATTTCTTTTAGACCATAAATTCAAATTAAAAAAATCGCACCTGCTCTTTCTCAAAAAGATTTTTTACAGTGTAGTGTACTACCAGTGAGAAAAATAATATCAAAATTATAGACACTTCTACCAGCTCTAACTCAAAATATTGACAATTCTGTGTTAAGGGGGTGTAATTCAGTTTGACAGCTTCAGACGTGATAAAATTTGACCTTTTTGAACTGGACCAAATCACTACTTAACATAAAGATTCAGCACCCAAATTTTTTTAACATGTAATTACATCCCCCTACTTAATATTTCATGCATTTAATATCAAGAAATAAATTGGGAAAGTGTATTAAATAAAACATGCAAATTATACACTGTTTACACTAGGGACTATATTCTTAGACAACGGAACCCAAAGGACGATAACTGTGTCCTTGGACCATTAGGGGAAATTTCAGTCCGTTCATTTCTTTCTCAAACGTCTGATATTTTTCGATATAAAATTCCTTTGCTAGCTTTTCCTAATATCTGCATCTTTTACTCCCAATCATTTGCCTTCGGTCCGCTATACATAGTTGACCAATTGTCGTTATTAACCAACAACCGAATAATCAATTCATGAAGATGTTAACATGACGACATTTTCGTTCTTATAATAGGACACTGGTTTTGTTACATTTACTGATCCTAAAGCACCTGGATACTGTTAATAGAATTGCTGATAACATCCCTTAATAAAGATGTAAAATGAAGGGTGTGTTGATTCAGACAAAGTACACTCCATCACGGTAATCACAAGACCAGGTTAAATGAGTTTAAATAGATTGTTATTATCAATTGATCACTGCTTTCTCTGATTGGCATTCATATTGTAAGCAGTTCATATATCATATTTTCATTGTAATCTGCGATTAATATTGCAAGTTTCTGTTTATAAGATCGTATCTCTCTTTAAATATAAATAATGCATTGGAAACAATAATCTAGTCAAGATTTAATCCTCAATGAAAATACACAATTGCCAGTTGATATTTCCCCAATCGGCAATAGTCTTCTTCGTAATCAGTGAATTGATTCAATGATACATGTAAGATTAATTCTCAGTGCGTACATTTGTACTTATAAAAGTGAGTTTTACGATCTTTTGGTTTTTAAATATAGCCTCAAGGTGTTAAGATAATGGCGGGATAGTTCAAACTTAGAATATTGATGAACTCCATTTTTTTTTTTTATGTGCAGCTTATTAATAGTCGATGCCATGTCTAATGTGCAGCAAATGTAAAAACTTGTCAATAAAAAGAGGAGGCAGATACCAAAGGGCTAAAAAGGAAAATATACCAGGGGGACAAAAAGGAAAATATACCAAGGGGTCAAAAAGGAAAATATACCAAGGGGACAAAAAGGAAAATATACCAAGGGAGGAAAAGGGAAATATACCAAGGGAAAAAAAGGAAAATATACCAAGGGGACAAAAAGGAAAATATACCAAAGGGAAAAAAAGGAAAATATACCAAGGGACAAAAAGGAAAAGATACCAAAGGGGAAAAAGGAAAATATACCAAGAGGAAAAAAAGGAATATATACAAGGGACAAAAGGAAAATATACCAAGGGGACAAAAAGGAAAATATACCAAGGGACAAAAAGGAAAAGATACCAAAGGGAAAAAAAGGAAAATATACCAAGGGACAAAAAGGAAAATATATCAAAGGGACAAAAAGGAAAATATACCAAGGGACAAAAAGGAAAATATACCAAAGGGAAAAAAAGGAAAATATACCAAGGGACAAAAAGGAAAAGATACCAATGGGGAAAAAGGAAAATATACCAAGAGGAAAAAAAGGAAAATATACAAGGGACAAAAAGGAAAATATACCAAGGGGACAAAAAGGAAAATATACCAAAGGGAAAAAAAGGAAAATATACCAAGGGACAAAAAGGAAAATATACCAAGGGGACAAAAAGGAAAATATGCCAAGGGGACAAAAAGGAAAATATACCAAGAGGAAAAGAAGGAAAATATACCAACTTAGGGACAAAAAGGAAAATATACCAAGAGGAAAAAAAAGAAAATATACCAAGGGACAAAAAGGAAAATATACCAAGAGGAAAAAAAAAGGAAAATATACCAAGGGACAAAAAGGAAAATATACCAAGGGGACAAAAAGGAAAATATACCAAAGGGACAAAAAGGAAAATATACTAAGAGGACAAAAAGGAAAATATACCAAGGGGACAAAAAGGAAAATATACCAAGGGACAAAAAGGAAAATATACCAAAGGGACAAAAAGGAAAATATACTAAGAGGACAAAAAGGAAAATATACCAAGGGGACAAAAAGGAAAAGATACCAAAGGGAAAAAAAGGAAAATATACCAAGGGGACAAAAAGGAAAATATACCAAGGGACAAAAAGGAAAATATACCAAAGAGACAAAAAGGAAAATATACCAAGGGGACAAAAAGGAAAAGATACCAAAGGGAAAAAAAGGAAAATATACCAAAGGGACAAAAAGGAAAATATACCAAGGGACAAAAAGGAAAAGATACCAAAGGGAAAAAAAGGAAAATATACGAAGGGACAAAAAGGAAAATATACCAAAGGGAACAAAAGAAAAATATACCAAGGGACAAAAAGGAAAATATACCAAGGGGACAAAAAGGAAAATATGCCAAGGGGACAAAAAGGAAAATATACCAAGAGGAAAAAAAGGAAAATATACCAACTTAGGGACAAAAAGGAAAATATACCAAGAGGAAAAAAAGGAAAATATACCAACTTAGGGACAAAAAGGAAAATATACCAAGAGGAAAAAAAAGAAAATATACCAAGGGACAAAAAGGAAAATATACCAAGAGGAAAAAAAAAGGAAATTATACCAAGGGACAAAAAGGAAAATATACCAAGGGGACAAAAAGGAAAATATACCAAGGGGTCAAAAAGGAAAATATACCAAGGGGACAAAAAGGAAAATATACCAAGGGAAGAAAAGGGAAATATACCAAGGGAACAAAAAGGTAAATATACCAAGGGACAAAAAGGAAAATATACCAAAGGGAAAAAAAGGAAAATATACCAAGGGACAAAAAGGAAAAGATACCAAAGGGGAAAAAGGAAAATATACAAGGGACAAAAAGGAAAATATACCAAGGGGACAAAAAGGAAAATATACCAAGGGGACAAAAAGGAAAAGATACCAAAGGGAAAAAAGGAAAATATACCAAGGGACAAAAAGGAAAATATACCAAAGGGACAAAAAGGAAAATATACCAAGGGGACAAAAAGGAAAAGATACCAAAGGGAAAAAAAGGAAAATATACCAAAGGGACAAAAAGGAAAATATACCAAGGGACAAAAAGGAAAAGATACCAAAGGGAAAAAAAGGAAAATATACGAAGGGACAAAAAGGAAAATATACCAAAGGGAACAAAAGAAAAATATACCAAGGGACCAAAAGGAAAATATACCAAGGGGACAAAAAGGAAAATATGCCAAGGGGACAAAAAGGAAAATATACCAAGGGAAGAAAAGGGAAATATACCAAGGGAACAAAAAGGTAAATATACCAAGGGACAAAAAGGAAAATATACCAAAGGGAAAAAAAGGAAAATATACCAAGGGACAAAAAGGAAAAGATACCAAAGGGGAAAAAGGAAAATATACAAGGGACAAAAAGGAAAATATACCAAGGGGACAAAAAGGAAAATATACCAAGGGGACAAAAAGGAAAAGATACCAAAGGGAAAAAAAGGAAAATATACCAAGGGACAAAAAGGAAAATATACCAAAGGGACAAAAAGGAAAATATACCAAGGGGACAAAAAGGAAAAGATACCAAAGGGAAAAAAAGGAAAATATACCAAAGGGACAAAAAGGAAAATATACCAAGGGACAAAAAGGAAAAGATACCAAAGGGAAAAAAAGGAAAATATACGAAGGGACAAAAAGGAAAATATACCAAAGGGAACAAAAGAAAAATATACCAAGGGACAAAAAGGAAAATATACCAAGGGGACAAAAAGGAAAATATACCAAGGGGACAAAAAGGAAAAGATACCAAAGGGACAAAAAGGAAAATATACCAAGGGACAAAAAGGAAAATATACCAAAGGGACAAAAAGGAAAATATACCAAGGGGACAAAAAGGAAAAGATACCAAAGGGAAAAAAAGGAAAATATACCAAAGGGACAAAAAGGAAAATATACCAAGGGACAAAAAGGAAAAGATACCAAAGGGAAAAAAAGGAAAATATACGAAGGGACAAAAAGGAAAATATACCAAAGGGAACAAAAGAAAAATATACCAAGGGACAAAAAGGAAAATATACCAAGGGGACAAAAAGGAAAATATGCCAAGGGGACAAAAAGGAAAATATACCAAGAGGAAAAGAAGGAAAATATACCAACTTAGGGACAAAAAGGAAAATATACCAAGAGGAAAAAAAAGAAAATATACCAAGGGACAAAAAGGAAAATATACCAAGAGGAAAAAAAAAGGAAAATATACCAAGGGACAAAAAGGAAAATATACCAAGGGGACAAAAAGGAAAATATACCAAAGGGACAAAAAGGAAAATATACTAAGAGGACAAAAAGGAAAATATACCAAGGGGACAAAAAGGAAAATATACCAAGGGACAAAAAGGAAAATATACCAAAGGGACAAAAAGGAAAATATACTAAGAGGACAAAAAGGAAAATATACCAAGGGGACAAAAAGGAAAAGATACCAAAGGGAAAAAAAGGAAAATATACCAAGGGGACAAAAAGGAAAATATACCAAGGGACAAAAAGGAAAATATACCAAAGAGACAAAAAGGAAAATATACCAAGGGGACAAAAAGGAAAAGATACCAAAGGGAAAAAAAGGAAAATATACCAAAGGGACAAAAAGGAAAATATACCAAGGGACAAAAAGGAAAAGATACCAAAGGGAAAAAAAGGAAAATATACGAAGGGACAAAAAGGAAAATATACCAAAGGGAACAAAAGAAAAATATACCAAGGGACAAAAAGGAAAATATACCAAGGGGACAAAAAGGAAAATATGCCAAGGGGACAAAAAGGAAAATATACCAAGAGGAAAAAAAGGAAAATATACCAACTTAGGGACAAAAAGGAAAATATACCAAGAGGAAAAAAAGGAAAATATACCAACTTAGGGACAAAAAGGAAAATATACCAAGAGGAAAAAAAAGAAAATATACCAAGGGACAAAAAGGAAAATATACCAAGAGGAAAAAAAAAGGAAATTATACCAAGGGACAAAAAGGAAAATATACCAAGGGGACAAAAAGGAAAATATACCAAGGGGTCAAAAAGGAAAATATACCAAGGGGACAAAAAGGAAAATATACCAAGGGAAGAAAAGGGAAATATACCAAGGGAACAAAAAGGTAAATATACCAAGGGACAAAAAGGAAAATATACCAAAGGGAAAAAAAGGAAAATATACCAAGGGACAAAAAGGAAAAGATACCAAAGGGGAAAAAGGAAAATATACAAGGGACAAAAAGGAAAATATACCAAGGGGACAAAAAGGAAAATATACCAAGGGGACAAAAAGGAAAAGATACCAAAGGGAAAAAAGGAAAATATACCAAGGGACAAAAAGGAAAATATACCAAAGGGACAAAAAGGAAAATATACCAAGGGGACAAAAAGGAAAAGATACCAAAGGGAAAAAAAGGAAAATATACCAAAGGGACAAAAAGGAAAATATACCAAGGGACAAAAAGGAAAAGATACCAAAGGGAAAAAAAGGAAAATATACGAAGGGACAAAAAGGAAAATATACCAAAGGGAACAAAAGAAAAATATACCAAGGGACCAAAAGGAAAATATACCAAGGGGACAAAAAGGAAAATATGCCAAGGGGACAAAAAGGAAAATATACCAAGAGGAAAAAAAGGAAAATATACCAACTTAGGGACAAAAAGGAAAATATACCAAGAGGAAAAAAAAGAAAATATACCAAGGGACAAAAAGGAAAATATACCAAGAGGAAAAAAAAAGGAAAATATACCAAGGGACAAAAAGGAAAATATACCAAGGGGACAAAAAGGAAAATATACCAAAGGGACAAAAAGGAAAATATACTAAGAGGACAAAAAGGAAAATATACCAAGGGGACAAAAAGGAAAATATACCAAGGGACAAAAAGGAAAATATACCAAAGGGACAAAAAGCAAAATATACTAAGAGGACAAAAAGGAAAATATACCAAGGGGACAAAAAGGAAAAGATACCAAAGGGAAAAAAAGGAAAATATACCAAGAGGAAAAAAAGGAAAATATACCAAGGGGACAAAAAGGAAAATATACCAAGGGACAAAAAGGAAAATATACCAAAGGGACAAAAAGGAAAATATACCAAGGGGACAAAAAGGAAAAGATACCAAAGGGAAAAAAAGGAAAATATACCAAAGGGACAAAAAGGAAAATATACCAAGGGACAAAAAGGAAAAGATACCAAAGGGAAAAAAAGGAAAATATACGAAGGGACAAAAAGGAAAATATACCAAGGGGACAAAAAGGAAAATATGCCAAGGGGACAAAAAGGAAAATATACCAAGAGGAAAAAAAGGAAAATATACCAACTTAGGGACAAAAAGGAAAATATACCAAGAGGAAAAAAAAAGGAAAATATACCAAGGGACAAAAAGGAAAATATACCAAGGGGACAAAAAGGAAAATATACCAAAGGGACAAAAAGGAAAATATACTAAGAGGACAAAAAGGAAAATATACCAAGGGGACAAAAAGGAAAATATACCAAGGGACAAAAAGGAAAATATACCAAAGGGACAAAAAGGAAAATATACTAAGAGGACAAAAAGGAAAATATACCAAGGGGACAAAAAGGAAAATATACCAAAGGACAAAAAGGAAAAGATACCAAAGGGGAAAAAGGAAAATATACCAAGAGGAAAAAAAGGAAAATATACAAGGGACAAAAAGGAAAATATACCAAAGGGAAAAAAAGGAAAATATACCAAGGGACAAAAAGGAAAATATACCAAAGGGACAAAAAGGAAAATATACCAAGGGACAAAAAGGAAAATATACCAAGGGGACAAAAAGGAAAAGATACCAAAGGGAAAAAAAGGAAAATATACCAAGAGGAAAAAAAGGAAAATATACCAAGGGGACAAAAAGGAAAATATACCAAGGGACAAAAAGGAAAATATACCAAAGGGACAAAAAGGAAAATATACTAAGAGGACAAAAAGGAAAATATACCAAGGGGACAAAAAGGAAAATATACCAAGGGACAAAAAGGAAAATATACCAAAGGGACAAAAAGGAAAATATACCAAGGGGACAAAAAGGAAAAGATACCAAAGGGAAAAAAAGGAAAATATACCAAAGGGACAAAAAGGAAAATATACCAAGGGACAAAAAGGAAAAGATACCAAAGGGAAAAAAAGGAAAATATACGAAGGGACAAAAAGGAAAATATACCAAAGGGAACAAAAGAAAAATATACCAAGGGACAAAAAGGAAAATATACCAAGGGGACAAAAAGGAAAATATGCCAAGGGGACAAAAAGGAAAATATACCAAGAGGAAAAAAAGGAAAATATACCAACTTAGGGACAAAAAGGAAAATATACCAAGAGGAAAAAAAAGAAAATATACCAAGGGACAAAAAGGAAAATATACCAAGAGGAAAAAAAAAGGAAAATATACCAAGGGACAAAAAGGAAAATATACCAAGGGGACAAAAAGGAAAATATACCAAAGGGACAAAAAGGAAAATATACTAAGAGGACAAAAAGGAAAATATACCAAGGGGACAAAAAGGAAAATATACCAAGGGACAAAAAGGAAAATATACCAAAGGGACAAAAAGGAAAATATACTAAGAGGACAAAAAGGAAAATATACCAAGGGGACAAAAAGGAAAATATACCAAAGGGACAAAAAGGAAAATATACTAAGAGGACAAAAAGGAAAATATACCAAGGGGACAAAAAGGAAAATATACCAAGGGACAAAAAGGAAAATATACCAAAGGGACAAAAAGGAAAATATACTAAGAGGACAAAAAGGAAAATATACCAAGGGGACAAAAAGGAAAATATACCAAGGGACAAAAAGGAAAAGATACCAAAGGGGAAAAAGGAAAATATACCAAGAGGAAAAAAAGGAAAATATACAAGGGACAAAAAGGAAAATATACCAAAGGGACAAAAAGGAAAATATACCAAAGGGACAAAAAGGAAAATATACCAAGGGACAAAAAGGAAAATATACCAAGGGGACAAAAAGGAAAAGATACCAAAGGGAAAAAAAGGAAAATATACCAAGAGGAAAAAAAGGAAAATATACCAAGGGGACAAAAAGGAAAATATACCAAGGGACAAAAAGGAAAATATACCAAAGGGACAAAAAGGAAAAAATACTAAGAGGACAAAAAGGAAAATATACCAAGGGGACAAAAAGGAAAATATACCAAGGGACAAAAAGGAAAAGATACCAAAGGGGAAAAAGGAAAATATACCAAGAGGAAAAAAAGGAAAATATACAAGGGACAAAAAGGAAAATATACCAAAGGGACAAAAAGGAAAATATACCAAGGGACAAAAAGGAAAATATACCAAGGGACAAAAAGGAAAAGATACCAAAGGGAAAAAAAGGAAAATATACCAAGGGACAAAAAGGAAAATATACCAAAGGGACAAAAAGGAAAATATACCAAGGGGACAAAAAGGAAAATATACCAAAGGGACAAAAAGGAAAATATACCAAGGGACAAAAAGGAAAAGATACCAAAGGGAAAAAAAGGAAAATATACGAAGGTACAAAAAGGAAAATATACCAAAGGGAACAAAAGAAAAATATACCAAGGGACAAAAAGGAAAATATACCAAGGGGACAAAAAGGAAAATATGCCAAGGGGACAAAAAGGAAAATATACCAAGAGGAAAAAAAGGAAAATATACCAACTTAGGGACAAAAAGGAAAATATACCAAGAGGAAAAAAAAGAAAATATACCAAGGGACAAAAAGGAAAATATACCAAGAGGAAAAAAAAGGAAAATATACCAAGGGACAAAAAGGAAAATATACCAAGGGGACAAAAAGGAAAATATACCAAAGGGACAAAAAGGAAAATATACTAAGAGGACAAAAAGGAAAATATACCAAGGGGACAAAAAGGAAAATATACCAAGGGACAAAAAGGAAAATATACCAAGAGGAAAAAAAAAGGAAAATCTACCAAGGGACAAAAAGGAAAAGATACCAAAGGGACAAAAAGGAAAATATACCAAAGAGACAAAAAGGAAAGATACAACGGGAACAAAATAGAAAAAACAACAAAGGGCCAAAAAAAGGAAAAGTCACCATAGGGCAATTAAGGACAACAAGGAGAAGATATCAAGGATAGAAAAAGAAAAAAAAATACCAAGGGTACAAAGGGGAAAGGATACAGAAAGGACAACAAGGAAAACTCTTGTTCTTGCGTATAATACGTATGACATCTTTTAGATAAGCCAAAACACCACTCGCATCTTTTGTCCATGAAACAAATGTATCATTACAGATTCAACCTCGGTATTAGTTACATTATAGATATGTTATGTACGAAACATATCTAATGTCAACATTTAATCATATAAATACGTTCAGAGGTATCAGTTACATTATAGCTATGTGATGTGGGAAACATGTCTGGTGTCAACATGTAATAATTTAAAAAGGTTCAAAGGTAACTTGACACATTAACTCGAGAATGTGTTTTAAAGATTATAATGAAACGTGAAAGTATATAAGGTGAAGTATTGCTTTGTCTTCTCAAAAATCTGGTTTTGAGGAAAGTACATCGCTTTATTTGTATTTCTATCTCGAGGGAGAGAGAGAGAGCGGGGGGGGGGTAAGGTAGTCTTCATAAGTGTAACTTGAACAAAAGGATTAGCAGGTTAATCAAATGACTTCCATAATATATACTAGTATACGGCCATCGCGATTTATGCTTGTCATGTTTATATTATACATGGTATTTTAACCAAATTCCAACAACGCCGGCATATAGAGTAAATATCGCCCAGTTGATACGATATACCTTGCAGACCCTTTATTTCTTATTCCAGTGAATTGAGGCCATCCATTCGAACATTTAAATGACGTAATCAAGAGTCAGTTGACCATTACAAAATATCAGTTTCATAGATGACGACGGATTTGTTGTAAAAAAAAAAAACCTTACTCTTTTCTTTGTCAATTACCTACCGAATTATATATAGTTGAGTTTTCCAAATGTTTCTGAACCAACTTTTTATTTCTATAGTTGAATAATTGGCACAACTCTTTTAGGCATCCTGCTACTAAGTTCTCTCCCTGTCCAACATATGTCCTCTTTTTCTTGACCAATACGATATCACTCCTTTCACGTCAGACTCACTACTTTGCAAAACCTACCGTATTGTTTTAGTTGTAGATTTGAAGTCTTCAAATATTTGTAACTGGAGGTTATACAAATAAATTATATACTAATTGATAGTGTTACCTGAAATCAAAGTATATATAATGCTATCTATATTCTTTAAAGGTCGATGCTATTACCTAAAACATGTAATAATTGCAACGTGCTTCTCCCACACATGTCTGTCTACAACATGGTATATTATTGTTCTATAACTATTTGCAATGCAGATGTCGACACAAAACGCGTTTTTTATATAGCCCAAAGTTTTATCAGCGACCTTTAAGGAATCTTTATTCACAATTTCTGATTTTAAGTCATCATTAAACAAACAAAAAAGATATAAAATCGTCAGTAGCAGTTAAAGTTATAACATCGTAATGATTGTTTGTCATCTAGATAATCGTTGTTGATGAGATGATTTTGAAAGTTCATTTCCTATTATAATCGTGTTAAGAGGGCTTTAGATGACAAGGAAACTATAAAAAAAAAAAAACCAAGAGTTTCAACTGGTGAACCTGAAGTCAATATTTCCGGACGCCATCATGATTTGGTCGATTGTAAACGAGTATTTGATTACCACTGTTTTCCAATTGTCCAAGCCACAAACCTGTCCGCTTTAGATTATTTGTGACGTCAACATATTATTACTTGTAGTAGTTATTTAAATCAAAGTTAAATCTCATTTTAGCAAAACGGCTAATAAAAAATGTACAACAGCCAGTAATATGCGTCATGCGATAGAATAATAATAAAAGGATAACATGCTGTGAAAGGACCAGCAATATTTGATCAATACGAACTGATCAAAAGACATAGTGACGTCAAATATAAGACCTAATCACTGAAATCAAATTAACGAAATTGCATTTCCTTGGCCGTTTGAGGTCAAATCGCATCACTTGTTCATCAAATAAAAAAATATTTGACTTGTCATTCTTATGTAGCGTTGTTTGTGTCGAACATTGTTGAAATCAGCGATCTGTGTGACGTCAGTATTTCGATCACCGTAGGTATTTGTTAATGATATCTTTTTTATTTGAAAACTGATTACATTTATTTTCGATATATATTATTGTTTTCCTATTTTAAACTTTTCAGAACATGATCACTGCTGCAGAGCAAATAATCTCGCAGTGGTATATGTTCCCTTTTTATACATAGTAGATTTAGATAAATGACTGAAGAATAATTCATAATTCAGACACGATATATAGTCGCGAAACACACGATTGCAGTAGTTTTTCAAAACATAAAACTAAGTTTATAAGCAGCGGTTATTCGTCATTGGAATGTTTTACAGTTTTGTAAGTTGTTGGTATTGCGTCCCATCCTTTTCGTGATATTTTTACTACATTAATCATATCGGATGATAGCTGTATTGACAAATTGATTTCATATGATTTTTTTGTCTGTCTATTTTCCATATTTACAATTTGCTACCTCGTTGTTTTAATTGTTAATTTGAGTGCATTCCAATATCTACCATTCAAGGTTATGCACACAACAATCAGTAATAATTATTTATTTATTTTTTACGAAAAATATCATATAAGAATTAACAGTTTTTCCTACGATCAAAATAAATATATAATGCACTCTAAATTCTTTTAAGGTCGATGCTATAACCTTAAAATATGTTATAATTTCAACGCGCTTTCAAATATTTGATAACAGCTGTCATATTTCTGACTTGGTACAGAACATTTTAAGAAAACAATGGTGGGTTGAACCTGGTTTAATGGCATGCCAAACCTCCCGCTTTATAACAACGTTTAAAAATATCGCTAGAACACTACGTGACAGAATTACAGCACAAACAGACGCAAGAACATACCATATATACTAATTGTCAGTCAGTATATTGAAAGAAAAGAATGAACAGAAGCTAGTATCATCCTTAAACTCAAATTGCCCGCTATTTACATGTTGTTTCATCATCTTTTGTTCCTGCAACGGTATTGTCATTTCCTTTTCGACTATCGAGTTTTGAATATACTGTGGAAATTTGGTATTTTCGACATCCATAATTGTCGTTATTAACAATTCGGGTCGTTTGAGACTGATCTTAACGGCAAAAAAATGATTCGATTTCTTATTGCGTACTTTGCATTTTATTTGTATCAACATTCCGAGGGTATATTGAGAAAACTATGAACTGCCCACGAATTTGAGGTACAACTGCCTGTGATTACACATAACAAAGTGGAGGATCACTTCGACACGTTCAACGCCCATTTATAATTTTGACAGTTCTGCACCTGAGTTAAAAGGGTGGGTGGCATTTAATTTATCAAGATGATGCACTTACAACACTAAATAAAGGCAACAGTAGTATACCGCCGTTCAAAACTCACAAATCTATGGACAAAAAACAAAATCGAGGCAACAAACTAAAACTGAGGGAAACGCATTAAATACCAGGGGAGAACAACGACACAACATTAAAATGTAACACACACAGCAACGGACTAAGCATTAGACAAAATCCGATGAGAATAACAAATATAACATCAAAACCAAATACATGAATTTGGGATAGAAAAGTACCGTGACACGTCATATAGTAATGTGAATTCACACTCAAATATAGGACAAAACAAACGTCACAACGGAAACACAATGTAAAAATGTTACACACACAGAAACGAACTATGATATAACAATGGCCATTTTCCTGACTTGGTACAGGACATTTTTAAAGAAAAAATGGTGGGTCGAACCTGGTTTTGTGGCATGCCAAACCTCGCACTTTGATGGCATTGTTAAATATAACATTAAAATGACAATATAATAATACAGGACTACAATACAAATAAATAGGAGAACGTATTAGGCAAAGAAACACATGAATAATAGATAGCAAAAGGCATCAGGTTTAAAATTCAATATGTCACAAACGCGCCTCGTCCACACAAGACTTACCAGTGACGCCCAGATTAAAAAGTTCGAAAGTCAAAAAAAGGGGTACAAAGTTGTACAGCTCTGAGGATCAAAAGTTGAAAAAGGTAGTGGCAAATACGGCTAGGGTTTTCTGCTTGTGATAAGAACATCCTCATTATATAGAACAATTTATGCTATTGCAAACAGTAAATTTTATCAAATGAATATAAATATTAAACAGGATCATTATAGACCTTACTGTCTATTTCTATACTTTCTCCTTATTTTCATTTTGATTACGCTGGCAGTTTGTCGACTGAGCATGAGCGAAATTAAAAAGAAAAATTTAAGAGATACAATAATTATCAAAGGTACCAGTATTTTATATACAAAATACTACATTTATACGTCATATCACAATGAAATTGGTTTTAACTTTAGTAGTATAGATATTATCTCTCAGTTAAAAAGATAGTCTTTGGGTTACGTTTCCTATTCAGGAATCTCTGAGCACGAATGCTGCTTACAAGTCAGGTATCGAACAAAGGGATCGCAACGGTAAAGTTGTAGTCAACTTTTCAAAATTTAAGTTTAAAATCTTGATTCAGATCACCGTTACTGAATATTTGCTGTAGATGACTACTTGCATATTCTAAGTGTCGTAGCCTCAATCGCATCCTCTTTTTCTCGATAGTGAAATCGATCGAACACGAATTATCATCGGATCTTTACTTGCCACGGTCAACAACAGTGGAGTAGGAAATGTTAAAACCCTGTCGGAGTACATGGGTTCAACCACTGTGTTCGACGGGATTCGTGTTGCTCAGTATTTAGTTACTTTGTACTGTATCGACTTAGTACAGGATATTTTAAGAAAAAACGAAATTGGTTTAATGGATAGCCAAACCTCCCACTTTAAATGCCAATGATGAAAAATGACAACACTACGTGACAGAAAACATGATACATAAGAAAGTCAGTCTAATATATTCTTTCCAAAATTACTTATTTTGGAATTTAGATGTGACTATTCTGTTGTTTATGTCCTGTTTGTTCAGCTCCTAAAGTTTCAGTTTAGGTTGCACTTTGTAAAAACAGCTGTTTCTCAAACCACGCCTCTTTTGGGGAGATTTAGAATATTCATAGAAAATTAATTTTGTTTATTTTGTTTACATTCTGGTTCCCAGGTATGCTCTCTGTGTTCAATCTCATAGAGACATAACTTGGGAATGTTACCAATAAATATACATGTGCATATTGTTTACATTGAAATCTGCCGTAACCCTTCATTCGGGGTAGGATTAATTAAGACAATTAGTGTTGGTTTAAACTCTGAAAAGTTCAGGGCATATAAACGTTGAAAATATGCCGCACAGCCCTATATTTTGACCTTTGAAAAACATTGTAATGCATATGAACTTTCAATTCTAGGATAAGATTTTTTTCAAAACTTCATAGTAAAAATGGTACAGTTTTAGCCATAAAAGGAGTTTCTACGGGAAATTGCATTGTCAATATTTACAGAAATGCAACCTTTAGGTATGCATGCATAGCTTAAGTTGGGAGCGTTTTAGTTGAAAGTTAATCCCGAAAAATACCACGGACGCACACCATTTGTTAAAGGTTGACGTCATTAATAGTTATCAAAGGTACCAGGATTATAATTTAGTACGCCAGACGCGCGTTTCGTCTACATAAGACTCATCAGTGACGCTCACATCAAAATATTTATAAAGTATAAAGTTGAAGAGCATGAAGGATCCAAAATTCCAAAAAGTTGTGCCAAATGCGGCTAAGGTAATCTATGCCTGGGATAAGAAAATCCTTAGTTTTTCGTAAAATTCAAAGTTTTGTAAACAGGAAATTTATAAAAATGACCATATTATTGATATTCATGTCAACACCTAAATGTTGACTACTGGGCTGGTGATACCCTCGGGGATGAAACGTCCACCAGCAGTGGCATCGACCCAGTGGTGTAAATAGCTATCAAAGGTACCAGGATTATAATTTAGTACGCCAGACGCGCGTTTCGTCTACATAAGACTCATCAGTGACGCTCACATCAAAATATTTATAAAGTCAAACAAGTATAAAGTTGAAGAGCATGAATGATCCAAAATTCCAAAAAGTAGTGCCAAATACGGCTAAGGTAATCTATGCCTGGGATAAGAAAATCCTTAGTTTTTCGTAAAATTCAAAGTTTTGTAAACAGGAAATTTATAAAAATGACCATATTATTGATATTCATGTCAACACCTAAATGTTGACTACTGGGCTGGTGATACCCTCGGGGACGAAACGTCCACCAGCAGTGGCATCGACCCAGTGGTGTAAATAGTTATCAAAGGTACCAGGATTATAATTTAGTACGCCAGACGCGCGTTTCGTCTACATAAGACTCATCAGTGACGCTCACATCAAAATATTTATAAAGTCAAACAAGTATAAAGTTGAAGAGCATGAATGATCCAAAATTCCAAAAAGTTGTGCCAAATACGGCTAAGGTAATCTATGCCTGGGATAAGAAAATCCTTAGTTTTTCGTAAAATTCAAAGTTTTGTAAACAGGAAATTTATAAAAATGACCATATTATTGATATTCATGTCAACACCTAAATGTTGACTACTGGGCTGGTGATACCCTCGGGGACGAAACGTCCACCAGCAGTGGCATCGACCCATTGGTGTAAATAGTTATCAAAGGTACCAGGATTATAATTTAGTACGCCAGACGCACGTTTCGTCTACATAAGACTCATCAGTGACGCTCACATCAAAATATTTATAAAGTCAAACAAGTATAAAGTTGAAGAGCATGAATGATCCAAAATTCCAAAAAGTTGTGCCAAATACGGCTAAGGTAATCTATGCCTGGGATAAGAAAATCCTTAGTTTTTCGTAAAATTCAAAGTTTTGTAAACAGGAAATTTATAAAAATGACCATATTATTGATATTCATGTCAACACCTAAATGTTGACTACTGGGCTGGTGATACCCTCGGGGCCGAAACGTCCACCAGCAGTGGCATCGACCCAGTGGTGTAAATAGTTATCAAAGGTACCAGGATTATAATTTAGTACGCCAGACGCGCGTTTCGTCTACATAAGACTCATCAGTGACGCTCACATCAAAATATTTATAAAGTCAAACAAGTATAAAGTTGAAGAGCATGGAGGATCCAGGATTATTAACCTCTTTAATGTATTGAAATGGATATGTTGGATAAATTATCAAAGACTTAGTTGGTGGTTTTTTCTAATGAATATTTAAGAAAAATGAAGATTCAATGAGATTGAGTAAATGAATTTTGCTAAGCACAATTATGCAAGTGCTTATTTCTTATTACGGAAATTCCGAAACAACTTATGACTGTTTTACTTGTTCTAACACCAGTAAAAAGGACATAACTAAAAATCTGTTTTCTAAAGGTACAACTGATTTGTTGAATGTTATTTTAAAGTCATAAGAAACATCAAATTAAAAAAAATAATGCATATGTTTTTTTATAACTCAATGGATAGTTTACATTATAAAACTTATGTACATATACTTTTTTCTGAAGAAAATTCTTTAATTTATTCATATTTAGAAGAAGTTTACTTTATTTTGATTGCTTCTTTCCAGGAAGCAATTCCCCCGACATATTTTCCGTGTGCAAAGTGACCTCAGTGTGACCCATCTCGTAAAAATCCGGTGATTGCAATACGCATGGATGTCCTTAAAATAAACTATTATCTGAATTTACATGTTAAACACGTGCTCTATTTCCATGATTTTTTTGTTGTGTTTTTGTTGATTGTTGACAAACAGGTGACAATCGTTAAACTTCGACTTCAAAACACGAATTTTAAGTACCTGCCATATTTTCACAACAACACTGACCGATTGAAAAAAAAAAATTGACGATTATACGAAAATTATGCAAAAAAATTGAAAAATTCTTGAACAGAAGACTAAGTTTATGATGTTTGTATGCATTGGTTCAATAATTGGAAGAACATTATTTTTCACCGGTCACTCGTTTCTTATGACTTTAACCGCAACCAGCAACTCAACGTGCGTGCCTTTTGCTCTATGGGCTAATTTTAATCATTCATCGCTAGCATCAGAAAAAAAATCATAGATCTGCATTGCTTTAGGATTGTTCTACTGACAAAAGTACATCATGTGTGACATTTCTATCAGTCGAAATATAGATTACGTCGGTGTTAAATATCCCGAATCAATATTGTCAGAAATAAAAAGGCACTGATATTGCTAAAGAATTAACGTTTTGTACCTTGATTTATAACCACTGAGTAACCCTGATTCACAAAGCTAATAGTCTACGAATCATAGATTAAAGAGCAAACTGTTGCAAACCAAGTAATATCTATTTATCACCGTATAACGATAAAGTTACAGTGACGTCAGACATTACCAATCAATGCCATGATGTATGCATGACTATGTACTAATGCGGAATAACGTAACGTGTTCTTATACCTTCTATGTTGTCGTTAATTAAACAAAGTGCATTACAAAGAAGTAATTCTGTAGATGATGCTTATTGTGTGTAATTAGCTTAGGCAAACAGAATGACGTCAATCACTGCTGTTAGCATCTATCAATATTGAAGATATTATCTTATGATTTTCCAAAATCGGATGATGAATAATCATATTGCATTGTATTAAATGACGTGTAAAGATAGGTAGTTCATCATTTGTTCTTTCAATTATATCTTATTTTATTTGTCTTGTCCATTCTGTTTTTGATTTTATTCTTGTCTCTTTGAAGACGACATCGGTTTTTAAACTGGCTGGGAATTTTTGCAAGCCTCGCGTTTTAAATATTAAAATTTAACTGTCTACATTGAAGAAATATCTAAACACACGTCTTGCATTGGTAGAAACTATATTTATTTTTCTTCCGAACACTCGTCAAAAAAGTTTTTAAAAGATTATAATTAGAGGAAATTTAAACATTCAATAATACAATCTTTTTTCTTCATTTATCTTAAGCAATATAATCTTTTTGTTTTGTTATTATGATAATGGTAGAAATTTGACCAGCAGTTATAAAGCTAAATGTAGCTATATGAAACTTATGCATATTATATCCGTGTGTTCTTTCATGCATAAAATAGTTTTAGTATGTAATGAGAAGCACCTGTTTAACAATGTCTTTCTGCAAATTACATTGATGTAGTGTTTACAAAAGAGAAGAAACCGGTGTTAAAGCATTACATGGGAAGCGACCAGTAAATAAACTTTTAAACACACACTCAAATATTGAAATAATCTTTAAGAGAAAAAAACTTGAATCAAGACTAGAAAAGATATCGGTAAAATATTTATATTCATATGCAATTAACCTTCTTCAGATGTTTCTATAATTAAGAGATTTTCCAATGTTAAAAGCTCTGGGCTGTTTGATTAAAAGTCTTGTATATGCTGAGCTCATGTTTAGAAACGTTTTAACTGAAAAATGAAACTACAATAAAAACCAATTCATGATGTATTTGTTTTAATATCTGTTCTAATAAGCTTCTTTGGGGGTATTTTTGAAATCCGTCTTGTTTTTTTGTTGTGGTATTGTGTTGTTAAAACTTCGAATATCCGTTTGTATCACTAGTACAAACATAAGGAGATATGGAATGATTGTCAATGAAACAACTATTTTCCACAGACCCACTGACGTAGATGTATGCCACTATTTTGCCAATTCCATTTTTAATTTTAATTTTCATTTCATGTATTTAATGAACATTGTCGTTAATTACTCTACAAAATTTAAGAGATCAGAACAAATTATATTTACAACAGCAAATTTAGGAGTAACCAAATCAAGTTTATTGTACAAAAACAGGCCTCCAGCCCCCGGTACATTTATAAATTCACAATATAATATTTACTACAGTTCAATAATAACATGTATTAAACAATACAACACACATATTACATTTGTATTACCCACATGTATATATTTATTAATTAGGAGTAACCAAATGACACACAATATCAATCGACAACTAAGGATCAACATGCTTTGTTCAACATAATACTACTTTTTAAAAAAAAACAACATACACCAACCAAAAAATAGTTTTGATCACATCCATCGGTTTCAGTTACAAAAAAATGAACTATTAACTTTATAATTGACTTCCACACCCTATTGAAAGAATGACAGTTTCACCTTGAGGAACACACAATTGTACTCATGTCGAAAACCCTTTTACCTTTGCTACATCAGGTTTTATTGATCGATCACCATATGCTTACCCTTCCAGAGCACCTGAGATCACCCCTAGTTTTTGGTGGAGTTCGTGTTGCTTATTCTTTAGTTTTCTATATTATGGCATGTCTACTTTTGTTTGTCTGTTTGTCTTTTTCGTTTTTAGCCATGGCGTTGTCAGTTTATTTTCGAATTATGAGTTTGACTATCCCTCTGGTATCTTTCGTCCCTCTTGCCTAACGCCAAGTTGCAAATATCAGGATTAATAGGCTGTTGTCTACTCTATGGTCGGGTCGTTGTCGCTTTGACACATTACCCATTTCCTTTCTCAATTTTATTTTACAGATAGAAATTAAAAGAATTGCAAAAAAAGCCTTTATAAATTTTCGGCATGATCACATTTAATGAGTTCCATAATAAGCCAAGGGGCAATTGGGATGTAACTTAAAACTCATAGAAATAAAAAAAAATAATAGAAAGAAACCATTTTTAAGATTCTGGAATGAGGACAATTGATGAGTTCCACCAGAAGCCAAAAAATCTTGTGATTTGTTTTCGTGATATGTTAGAAATTTAAAGCAATGTATAAAACAAATCGCCAAAAAGCCTCTATTTAGGATATCTAATTTCGAACACACACGATATATCATTATTTGAACTTGTTTTATTATCTCGTATTTTTTTCTACTAAGGAACAACTCTATCACTTCAAACTGAATATAACTTAACGACAGTTGATCATTGTAGTCTTGTCATTTCAAAGAATTGACCTGAAGTAAAAACGATCTGGTATTTTAATAGGTCGAATTTTCGTTAACATCAGTTTGATTACATCATTACAACCTCAACCTGTAGGGTTAAAGGATCGGTTCTACATTTTGGGTAGGAACATCTACTCCTCTGAGAACACGAAACGACATTTACATGAAGAGTTCGTGCAACGCAATCATGCCACTTCCGCATGTTTGCATGTTTCTAAATATTTCAAAATTTGTTGACTATGTGGAACGCATTTATCCCATTGAACTTGAGATAAAGAATACAACAGATACAGTTAAGTTTGCCTCATATCTTGGGTTAATTTTAGAAATTGACAATAAGGATTGGTTGAAGACAAAACTGATGATTTCAGCTTCCCAACTGTGAACTTTCTATTTCTAAGTAGCAACATTCCAGCAGCGCCTGCAAACGGAGTATATATTTATTATGAATATCAATAATGTGGTCATTTTATAAATTTCCTGTTTACAAAACTTTGAATTTTTCGAAAAACTATGGATTTTCTTATCCCAGGCATAGATTACCTTAGCCGTATTTGGCACAACTTTTTGGAATTTTGGATCCTCAATGCTCTTCAACTTTGTACTTGTTTGGCTTTATAAATATTTTGATATGAGCGTCACTGATGAGTCTTATGTAGACGAAACGCACGTCTGGCGTACTAAATTATAATCCTGGTACCTTTGATAGCTATTTACACCACTGGGTTGATGCCACTGCTGGTGGACGTTTCGTCCCCGAGGGTATCACCAGCCCAGTAGTCAACACTCGGTGTTGACATGAATATCAATAATGTGGTCATTTTATAAATTTCCTGTTTACAAAACTTTGAATTTTTCGAAAAACTAAGGATTTTCTTATCCCAGGCATATATTACCTTAGCCGTATTTGGCACAACTTTTTGGAATTTTGGATCCTCAATGCTCTTCAACTTTGTACTTGTTTGGCTTTATAAATATTTTGATATGAGCGTCACTGGTGAGTCTTATGTAGACGAAACGCGCGTCTGGCGTACTAAATTATAATCCTGGTCCTTGGATAACTATTTCCAAATTAATACGACATCCCCAGGCTTGTATTTCCTGTCATAATTTCCTTGATAGAGGGTTGATGCTCACAAGGAAGCTATCAAACCAAGAGTTTCAAATGGTGAAGTTAAAATCATACCTCCGTAAATTGTACGGACGCCATCACAAATCGGTTGACTGTTATGGCATAACCATTTCACAGATGATATCGAATATGTTCTTCATGTCGTCACTACAATCTCCTTCCCTTTTCACGAATGTGACCTTACTTTATAAGATTATTTACCGGGTTTGTAATAACATGAGTAACACGACGGTTGCTACATATGGAGCAGGGTCTCCTAACCCTTGCGGATCACATGGGATCACCCTAGACTTTTGGTGGGGTTCGTGTTGCCTAGTCTTAAGTTGTCTATGTTGTGTCTTGTATACTATATTTGTTTGTTTGTCCTTTTCCTTTTTAGCAATGAATTTGTCAGTTTATTTTCGATCTATGAGTTTGACTATCCCTCTGGTATCTTTTGTCCATTTTTTTGGTGAATGTTTATGTGGTGATCTTTGAAATTAAACTCTATAGTAGTCCGGCGGTTACAAGCATATTTCACACGAATTGTGCACATCCTGCTACAAGAATGAAATTTGGCATAAATCTTCCTCAACTATTACTCTTTCATTTCAGATAGGGAGGCATTTGAAAAAAATGTCTCACTTCCGGTAAAATCCAAAATGGCGGACATCATACTTAAATCAGCCCTATATCGAAGGCTATTAAGTGAAAAGGTGTTATTATCATGCTACTAACATAATATTTGGTATCAACCTTTGTTTTGTACTACTTTTGGATATATGATATAGATAAGATGTCTTCAAAAACCCTACTTCCGGTAAAATCCAACATGGCGGATATAGTACTAGAATAAGCTTTTTTTTAAGGGAGGGTAATTGAAATGTGTTTTAATGTATTGCTACTATCATTACACTGGGCAGGAACCTTTCTTTTGTGCCTCTCATGGATACAATGTATAAGACATATCTCTTTAAAAACCTTACTTCCGGTAAAATTTAGAATGACGGACATAGAAATATCAATTTTCTATTTTAATATTCAACTTTTTTCAAAATGTAAAGAAAATGTTTTTTGTTGGTTTTGTTTTTTTTTTTTTTTTTTTGCTTGTCATTAAACTATTGGCTTCTAGTTATCCTCAAAACCACTAAATTTTTTTTAATGTAAATTTTTAAATTACACTTCAGGTATTAAAAAAAAACCAATATGGTGGAAATTTCAAAAATGAGTCCTCAATACATATCTTTGATTTAGAGTTTTAGACAGATTGGTTAAAACAAAATAAAATTACTGAAGTACTAAAACATTTTTCAAATTATTACTATTTGGCTGAAAATACATGTTTATTCCCAGTCACCACCACATGTAAACAGAACTGTGCACGGGAGACCCGATTTTCCACATTAACAACGACCGCGACATCCTCTGAATCTGTATCTGTATGAATGCGTTGTCAATACCAATTCTGGCTTTAATATAACGATTTGAGAGAGCGCCGCCGATTTATTGACGAGGAGTAAGAGCAGAATTGACGCTCTATACGCTTGATGTGCGTACTACAGTGTTGTCTTGCTGATTCGATGCGATCACTGTCTTTACAAAGAATGAGTTTGAGTATTTTGGTGTTTTGCTTAGTGGAATGTCAAAACACTTAGTGTGATCTTTAATTGCTTTTCCACAATATTTGTTGCGTGATATTCTTCGAACTTCTTTGCAGTTATGTTTCTCCTAGGACATGTTTTTTGGAGAAATTCGTCTGGTTCAATAGCGGGAATCAGCCCCTAAACCACTTTGTACATAAATATCAACTTCTAGCTTGTTCGTCTTGCAATTGTCTGGAGGTCTTGTAGTTCCAGTTTGGCAAGCATATTGGAGACACACCCGTCCTCTCTTGACTTGTAACCTATGGTGATAAATTTTGCCGCTTGACGTTGTATCCTTTCTAGCTTATTTATGTATGTTGGGGTCCCATACTATGGCTCCACATTCCATCGTTGATCAACGAGCGAGATGTAAGCTGTTTTTTTTTGCAATCTTGTGGGCAGTATTTCAAGTTTCTTCTTTGAAAGCCTAGTGTTGAATTTACGTTCTTTGCCACGTTTAATATGTGGGTGGTCCATTTGAGGTCTTCCGAAATTTGTAGGCATTGGTACGGGTTGTGCTTGGCTTGTTGTAGTATGTGTCCATTTAAACTGTAGATTTTATGGCTTTTGTTTCTGATGCTTAGGACGTAGCATGTTTTGGCATTGAACCGCATTCCCAAGTACATCCACAATGTACAAGCTTCTGACAAAATGATGAGGCCTTAGAAAGAGTTATTCAAAAGTTATCCTCTCTGTCCCTTCGCCATTCATAAGCGCTTGAACTAGGTATCATAAGAGTCAATTTCAAGCTCGTCCCCCTAAACACCTGCCTTAGTATATTGCACGTTTTACCCTTTTGCGCAAATAGTTACTTCCTTGATTTGTTAACCATGTTAACCCCATTTGATAAGTGTGTGTGATCTTACAGTTAAGCCTCTGTGATTTAAGTTGATCAATCATCATTCTTTATGTCAAAGTCACATCTTCAAATGCCATCAATGTCCTCCCTAAAAATAAGCTTATTGTAGTACTATATCCGCCATGTTTAATTTTACCGGAAGTAGGGTTTTTGAAGACATCTTATCTATATCATTTATCCAAAAGTAGTACAAAACAAAGGTTTGTACCAAATATTATGATAGTAGCATGTTAATAAAACCTTTTCACATACTAGCCTTCGATATTGGGCTAATTTAAGTATGATGTCCGCCATTTTGGATTTTACCGGAAGTGAGGCATTTTTTCAAATGCCTCCCTATCTGAAATGAAAGAGAAATAGTTGAGGAAGGTCTATGCCAAGTTTCATGCTTGTAGCAGGATGTGCACAATTTTTCACAAAGCCGCCGTACTATAGATGATATGCGTCCGGAGCGCTTATTTAACTAACCTTTAAAATATTCTAAAAG
This sequence comes from Mytilus galloprovincialis, assembly GCA_037788925.1. Lineage (NCBI taxonomy): Eukaryota > Metazoa > Mollusca > Bivalvia > Mytilida > Mytilidae > Mytilus > Mytilus galloprovincialis. Next base: position 94,526,177 of record CM075333.1, read on the forward strand.
GTTACCTATTCAACACTGTAATAAGATCATTAAGGTCTTTCCCCTACGTGGGGAAAGACCTTACTGTTTTTCTAATGTTTTTTTTTCCAACATTTTTTCTAAATGCCCTCCCCCCGTTTCTATTGATGTCATCAAGACCAAATATGGACCATCGGTAGACCTCATCATGAAGTATTACCAGATGAGGCTGTGTAGGATTTCATCATCCCCTTTAGAAGTTATCTCCCTTTTATTGGTTTTTTTCGACATTGCCCCCCCTCGTTGTTTTTAAAGATATCATGACCTTATTTGGACAATAGTTAGATCTCATCATGATGTGTTACCATATGAGGCTGCTAAGGATTTCATCATTCCCTATGAGAGTTATGTCCCCTTGAAGCAATTTCTTTCTTTTACATTTTTCTCAAAAAGTATTTAAGATAGAATCCATTTGAAAACGGCAACATGTACAAGACCAGATGGCAATGTTAATTAACATATACAATCGTTTTGTTGTTAACCCTTATAAGGAGTTATTTCCCTTGAAAAAATATACACAATTTTTGAAAAATTGTATCTCGAGAACTGGAAGTCGTAAAGACTTGGGACCTACACCAATAATCTTAAGTTCGTGTGACCTTTAATTTGCACCCAAGGTCAAAGGTCACTGAGTGCAAAAATAAATTACGCTGCAATTTCAAGCTTTCATATTAAGAAAACGATAAGAGTTTGCTGCATACTTACAGCGTATAAAATGTTCCTCTCGACGAGCTCTACATTTTATACACTGAGCTCAAAAGAGTCAGACTGTCTGTTCAAAAGTTACGACGGGATGATTCTTAAAAGTATAGTCTTGTGTGTATATCTTTTTAAAGGTAACAGATATCAACCTACTATAAACTGCAAAGATGATCAGTAGTTCAAGACCTTCAATTTGAGGTCAATGTCAGGTCATGATGAAATTTCACCTTGACCTTCACATTATACTATGACCTTGACCTTGTGATATTTGAAAGGTCAAGTGGTCCTGAGTTGAATGGTGATAGTCCCATGTCTCTACGACTTCTTGTTCTCAAGTTTTGTATTGCATCATATATTTGATGATTAATTGTGACCTTGGTGAACTTTGAAATTGTCCCAATTCTTTTTTTATAATGTTGTCCTTCAACTGTAGATCATTTATCATTTAACAGATTTGAGATATCTATTGTCGGTTTAGAGATAATGCAGTTTGAAATTTTGCGAGCGGAGGCATGTATTTCTGAAACATCAAGAGCTTACCACTTAAAATGTTTTAGAAATTGAAGAGGTTGACATAGTTATATGTTTGACCAAATACCAAAAACATTCCATGGAAAAAAACACCAAAAAATCAATTTGAAATTTTCAAGTTTTGCATTGACTTTGTAAGTTTCATAACTTCTATTTATATAGTTGATATTGCATCATTATTTGCACTTTGTCAAATGGGGTCATCTGATATATCAAATTGAATGTCTTAATAAACTCTACTTAAAAATGAAAATTTTAAACCCCCTTTTCATCCCAGGGGGACGGGTGGGGTCATTTAGTGCAAACATTCAAATTTCTCAGATGGTAAGGTTGTCGCATATCAAATGAAAGAACATAAAGCGTACATTTCAAATTTCAAATTGACGTCTCCCAAAAATGGGTTGGATGGGGTCATTGAGTGCAAAAAATAAATGTTCTTTTAAGGTAGGGTTGTTGTATATCAAATGAAAGGTCATGATGTGTACATTTGAAATATCAAATTTCAGACCTCCAAAAATTAGTTGGATGGGGTAATTAAGTGCAAAAATCAAACTGTCTAGAACATGGTGTTGTCGCATATCAAATGAAAGCTCATCTACTCTGTTCCATATATCATAATTCCGATCTCAAAAATGTAGGCGGATGAGGTCATTAACTGTAAAAAGCGAAAAGTTTCAGAAGGTATGCTTGTCGTATATCAAACGAAATGTCGTACAAAGTATAATACGAAAACATCACTTTTACAGGAAAGACCTTTCAATTGTTTTACAAACAATTGAGATACTAGTTGAATATTGTTTTTATTGGTATAAATATTGATTTTGTTATCAGTAAATTAAAAGCTAACTAAATATTACTAGTATGTTATATACATACACATATTCATGGATCTACAATCTGTCGATACCTGTAACTTGGCATTGCACAAGGGCATGTTTTTCTCTGGCTGTTTATGACGTCTTTACACTAAATCCGTTGGATGTTGGATGTGTACGGGTTGATAGTTTAGTCTTAGATGCATGATTTTGTTATTAGTTGTTAGTGGCTTTGAATTAGCTGTCAGATAACTGCGAGTACTCTCAGATATGTTCATTGTGTCTTTTTGTGTCGGGATGTATAATTACCCGGCCACGTCCACTTGTATTTTTGTCCATCTGATGAGTTAAGCCTTTTTCAACTGATTTTTATAGTTCGTTCTTATGTTGTACTATTATACCAATGTCTCAGGTAAGGGGGAGGGTTGGGATCCCGCTAACATGTTTAACCCCGCCACATTTTTTATATATGTGCCTGTCCCAAGTCAGGAGCCTGTAATTCAGTGGTTGTCGTTTGTTTATGCGTAACATATTTGTTTTCGTTCTTTTTTTATATAAATAAGGCCGTTAGTTTTCTCGTTTCAATTGTTTTACATTGTCTTATCGGGGCCTTTTATAGCTGATTATGCGGTATGGTCTTTGCTCATTGTTGAAGGCCGTACGGTGACCTATAGTTGTTAATGTCTGTGTCATTTTGGTCTTTTGTAGATAGTTGTCGCATTGGCAATCATACCACATCTTCTTTTTTATATATTCAATAGATACGGTCAAACCTAAACATTTGAAGTCGGGGATTAACAGTAGTATACCGCTGTTCAATACTCATAAACTAAATTAGATGGGAAACATATCAACTATAAATGAAAACAACAGAAACAACAGAAACAGTGAACTGCAACAAAAAAACAAACGACAATGATACATACATCGAAATTAACGTTTAGATATCAACTGCGATATTCCTTGATACAGGTGGATTTTAGGGGAGAAATGGTTGTGTTAACCTGGTTTTGTGGCTAGCTAATCCAATTTCATGCAAGTTTCAACTTTGACTACTCTACTGGGGAGTTCAGTTCACCTGTGGTGGTATCAACACACTTCTAGTCAATGAAAATAACACTTTATAAACATACGTCAGGAGAGTTTCTCTTAATTGATCTGCCTTCAAAAGAACCCTACAACCTAACCAATTGAAAGCCTTTGATGGACTATTAAAATTGAAAATTATTCATAGCATTTTTTAAGTTTTGACATGTGCTTTATAGCAGATAAAAATCAAACCAGTAATTGGTTCAGGTCAGATATTTATATTTTCAGAATTAATGATGATAAAAGGTATTTCTTTTTACAAGTTGTGACTTGGATGGAGAGTTGTCTCATTGGCACTCATACCACATATTTTTTATCTATAGTAATCATTAGACAGTCTAAACTGAGGTTGTAAGTTCGAAACACTCATGCGGATGAACTCGTTTCATATGGTTATATTTATAAATTTACTGTTTACAAATTTTTGATTTTTTTGAAATACTAAGGCTTTTCTACCTCAGGCATAGATTACCTTAGCTGTATTTGGCAAAACTTTTAGGAATTTTGGTTCTCAATGCTCTTCAACTTCATACTTTATTTGGCCTTTTTAACTTTTTTGGATTCGAGCGTCACTGATGAGTCTTTTGTAGACGAAACGCGCGTCTGGCGTATATACTAAATTTAGTCCTGGTATCTATGATGAGTTTATTTACAACTACTGGGTCGATGCCACTGCTGGTGGAGATTTATTTCCCCGAGGGTATCACAAGCTCAGTAGCCAGCACTTTTTGTGGTGACATGAATTGTCATTGATCTGGTTATATTTATAAATTTACTGTTTACAAATTTTTGAATTTTTTGAAATACTAAGGCTTTTCTACCTCAGGCATAGATTACCTTAGCTGTATTTGGCAAAACTTTTAGGAATTTTAATTCTCAATGCTCTTCAACTTCGTACTTTATTTGGCCTTTTTAACTTTTTTGGATTCGAGCGTCTTTTTGTAGACGAAACGCGCGTCTGGCGTATATACTAAATTTAGTCCTGGTATCTATGATGAGTTTATTTCCTATCTTAATTGACCTGGATTATAATTTTTTTCCTATGGTTGTTTTCTCTGGGCACTCCGGCTTCCTCCCCCCGTAAAAACTGACCGCCACGAAATAGTAAAAAAAGGCTTTTAAAAGTGACATTAAAGCACCAATAATCATTTTATATCTATATGCATTATACAAGGAAAAAAGATTTTGTGAATTTACTTTTGAAACAAAAGACTCCAGAAGACCTTTTGTGTAATAGATTTCAGATAAAGAACGCAAATCTATATCGTTATCATCGTATAATTTTCTTAATCAAATTTTTCAAGCTTTTCTTTATTATAGAAATATAATGATATAACTTTGTTTGATTATATCAGAACTATATCCTGCATTTAAGATTAATATATGTATAGCAAATTTCGGTGTCATGATCTTAAATGTTTAATCATCCCTTACCTACATTAAAGTTCAAGGAACATATATTGGTTCACCATGCCTATCGCATTTAAAGATATTCAGACTTGCAGACATAATCAAACATCAAAAATTGAAGAAAAAAAATAATGCTTTTGAAAGACAGTACATTTTTTTCAGTTTTAAATCAGGAATGTCAAACATTCGCTTGGAAATCTAGAGATCAATAAATCGGATAAGCGTTAAGGTAGATACATGGTATACCACCATCTTGAATTGTACAATCACAGTAAAAAATGGGTCTAGTTATTTGCCTAAATCTGCAAATTTGGAGACAGATTTGCAATTTAAAGGTTAGACTTTTAATAATATAAAGAAAACTTGGTAATTTTTTGTATAATTCAAAATATTTAAACAAATATCATTTTTTGTGTTTTTAGAATCATTTTTTTCAAATGGGCCATTTAAGGGAAGATAACTCTTTTAGTAAAAAAATTATACTGGACTGATAGGGAAATTTTTTCTTTTTACTTGTAGCAAGAAAACAAGTTCGGTGACACCATTTTTTCTTTTCATTTTCTTAAAATATAATACAAAAACTATCTTTTCACAATTTATTTCAAAATTCTATCTCATAGATTTTTTTTTATGCACACAAATGTGTTTTTCCATGAACTATCTAACCAAATATAAGCAATTTTCAACGACATATAGCTTGAAAAATAGCACGGTGACCCATACTTTTTATTATATTTTTGAAAAGAGCATAGTAAAATCTTCATTTTGGCTAAGTATAAGAAAATTCTGTCTCAAAAAATATTTACTTATGATCTACCTTAAATCTAACAGAATTTTATCCATTTGTGAAGAAATTCAGTATAGATAATCGAACAAATAGCAAATACCTGCAACAAATGACATTTTCCCTAAAATGTGACAAATATACTAGTCTGTGATGAAAATACTGCGTTTATTGGAAACTATTGAAATATTAATCAGATGTAAACATGGAAATCTTATTTTCAAAGCACTGAAAGAATTTAGGCAAGCATTCTATATATGATATAGTAAGGACAAAGTATGAAGTACCCTTTCATCGAATTTGACCTTCGAATTAGACTGATTACCGTGTTTTCAAGAACATGAGCACCACGACGGTGTTACATGTAGCTCCTGAGATTGCGTGTTGCTCATTGTTTCGTTTTATATGATGTGGTGTATTGTTTGTTTATTGCTCTTTATCTATTTAAGCAATGGTTTTATCTGTTTATTTGATACATGAGTTTGTATGTCCCTTATTTTGCAATATAGATACATACATGTACATATAAGATAAAATATTGTTTAACTATAAAATACAAAAGCCACTCAATTTATAGAAGAAGTGGTATGAGTGCCAATGAGACAACTATCCATCCAGGTCACAATTTCTAAAAAGTAAACCATTAAAGGTCAAAGTACAGTCTTTAACACGGAGCCTTAGCTCACACCGAACAGCAAGCTATAAAGGCCCCAAAAATCACTAAAGTAAAACCATTCAAATGGGAAAACCAACGGTTTCATCTATATAAAAAACGAGAAACGAGAAATATATTGATATGTGTATTGCCCATTTTATTATCTTTTTTTGAACAGCACATTTTTTTTATTTAGACACAGAAAATGTCTGTTTTTAGTAAAGAAAATCCCTAGCAAAAAAAACAAAACAAACGAAAAACGAACAAAAGAGAAAACGGTTTTTGAAACACAACATAGAAAATACCAAAGACTGAGCAACACGGAGCCCACCATAAATCGTGGAGGAACGCATGAACTCCGGAAGGGCAAGTAAATCCTGCAACACATGTGACACCAGTCGTATTATTCCTATGAAATATGTTAATAAGTTATATCAAGTGATTAGGCATCAATTAATGACGGATTGGCAATTGACTCTTATCAACCCTTCGACATTTGTAAATAGGACATGTAAATTTTCTTACCCTAAAACTTTTTTTTAAATCGAACGTTTTTCAAAACAAATGATAGACAACACTATAATCGGAAGATACGATACAAACATTGAAAATAAAAGCACAAAGAATAACACTGAAAACAAAATAAATACTCTGCTACATATGTGGCACCAATCGTGTTTCTTATGCAAGTTAAAAAAAAGAGAGGGGTGAAAAATATCAGCGAAACAGTCAAACTCATAAATCAAAAATAAACTGATAACACCATGGCTAAAAATGAAAAAGACAAACAGACAAATAATAGTACATGTAAAGCAGACACAGCATAGAATACTAAAGACTGAGCAACACGAACCCCACCAAAAACTGGGGGTGATCTCAGGTGCTCTGGAAGGGTAAGCAAATCCTGCTCCACATGTGGCACCCGTCAAATTATGTGATAAGTCTAATTCGGTGATGTATAAATAGTAGTATAACGCTGTTCAAAACTCGTAAATCGATGGACAAAAAACAAAATCGGGGTAACAAACCAAAACTGAGGGAAACGCATTAAATATAAGAGGAGAACAACGACACAACATTAAAATGTAACACACACAGAAACGGACTAAGCATTAGACAAAATCCGATGAGAATAACAAATATAACATCATAACCAAATACATGAATTTGGGATAGAAAAGTCATATTCGACGGATTAAACATTCGAAGGTACGACAATTGAATAATGTGTCGTTCTCTTTGTTAAAACTATCAATCATCCAACTCATGATGGCGTCCGTTAAATTAAAGTGATAATATCAACTTCAACACTTTTTCAAAAAATAAAAAAAAAAAGTAAAACAACAAAAATACTGAACTCCGAGGAAAATTCAAAACGGAAAGTCCGTAATCAAATGGCAAAATCAAATGAAAAATACATCAAACAAATGGACAACAACTGTCATATTCCTGACTTAAAAAGCTTCCTTCAAAACAGCAACTCTCTAAGTTGCAGTTTGTTAATACAGATATTTTAAAAACCACGTCTCTTTTATGGATATGTATAATATTCTCACATATTGTGTTTGGTGTTCGTACTGGTTCCCAGATATGATCTTTATGCTTGATATCATAGAGATATAACTTGGGTAGGTTACCAGTATATTAAAATACACATTGATAGCAGCGTTTGTGAATTCTGGAAGACCAAAAGTGAAGGGAGGGGTAATACAGAATTTTATTGTAAATTTACACTCGTAGAAGTTCGGAGCATATGAACGTTGAAAATATGCTGCAAAGCCCTATATTTTGACTTTTGAATAAAATAGTAAAAGAAGTGCAACCTCTATTAAGAAAATTAGAATAGAATATCCAAGATCTCCATCAACTTTGGGATATATATACTCCATATAACAACGCTACTGGAAAGTTGCTGCATAGGAAAGGAATCTGAGATCATCCCTTTTATTGTACACATTTGTTTTCCACCGATCATCATTGCCAATTTTTAGATATAAGTCAATATATGAGGTACACTAAATAAGCTCATTACAGATACCAAGATTGAAATTTTATATTTACGCCAGACGCTCGTTTCGTCTACAAAACAGTCATCAATGACGCTCGAATCGAAAAATGTTAAAAAGGCCAAATAAAGTACGAAGTTGAAGAGCATTGAGGATCAATAATTCCTAAACGTTTTGCCAAATACAAATCTTTAAGTTTGGGTATACAATAATTGTGTCTAGGGTAGAAAAGTCAAATGTTTTATATATTTGCAAGAGGACTTAGATATAACAATATTACAATGTTATAACACTAATGTACTAAAGGTATCCAAGACCGTGAAGGAACATCCAGCTTTACATTCATGGTTGGAATTCCAAAAGAAACACCAAGTGTAGTGGGGTATATGTCGTGTTTCTAAAGTGAATTGTTAATACCTAATTTCTTTATAAAGCAGTTTGTGAAATGTGATTTACTAAGAAAATTAATCGTAAGATGGCAATGCAAGACCTTAATGAAAAATATTATAGGATTAAACACATTTTTTCTAGAGGTTATTGATGTGTAAACCGGGGCGATTTACTCACAAACTGAATAAAAGTCCGAAGGACTTTTATGTAAAGTTTGTGAGTAAGAGACCCGGTTTACACATCAATAACCTCTAGAAAAAATGTGTTTAATCCTTATAATTCTTCAGCCAAACATACGCCATTTTTAATTTACATTATTTGGTTGACGGCTACTATATTTACCATCAAAAGCACAATGGCATGTCGTAACTAAGGAGTACGCCGCCATCTTGACTTTCTAAAAACCATAAATGTTCGATAAATGCTACAGAAACTAAAATGAAATAGCACCTACCTCAAAAACTTCATTTTAATTAGATATTATCCGAATTTGAAGCGTACACGTTACGAAATAATCTTTCCCTTGAAAACTTTCATTCGTGTGACGTCGTGTTTTGCCATGACGTAAATTCGCCAAATCCTTCATGAAATTTCGCGGAATTTTATTAAAATTTTATTTTTATACATTTTCGAAGCTTTAGGGCAGTTATTTTATTTCTTTTTTTTATATATATATGTATTAGAATAGAAACAACTGCTATGTAATTGTTTTATAATCTCAATTTGCTGAAAATCCCAGTATCCTAGCAAGAATGTGTATCGCGCATGAATAGATTACGAAAGTAGTTTCGGAAACATGGTTTATCGAAGTGTAAACCAAGATAAATATTCTAATTGACCAATCCAATTTAAGTATTTATAGATATGCAAATGATATAAGAATTATTCCAAATTAACTTCGAAAATAATACATGATGGTCTTGAAGTTTAGATTTGACGTTGTTTATCATGTTAAATACGTTACATTGTTCTTTGTCTATAAGCCATTTTGTTTTTCTTTGTTAACATAGTTTGGACAGAATTCGGTATTTTTTGTATTTTACTCAAAAATAAAATTGTTTTTTTGGTTTAACTGCGGGGACTTTTCCTTTTTTCTATAAAAAATGCATCTCTGCTGTTTTGTAGTATTGTCATTTGTTAATTACGTAATACACAAACATACAGAAGGAGTCTTAAACTAGAAACTAGGCCAATGTCCATGCTTCTTAAAATGATTAACAAACGAGTGCTGTTGTTTTGGTTTTTTTTTGTGTTTGTTTTTATTCTGCATTGGCCAATTCGTAAAGAAAGTTAAGACGTTTCTGGTTTAAATGAACAGTTTTTTTCTTTTCCTAATATTTGTCAGTATTTTTAGAACTGACTTACCCATTATCCTTAGTTCAGCAATATATGAAAGAAAAAACTAGAATATTTTTTTATCTAGCAAGCTCAACATGTTTATAAACTTATTAAGTTGTTTTTAAAGGTCTAATGAAGAAAAATTAATTGAACACGAATTTGCAGATTGTTTTTCTTTTGTATTGTTGTTATAGTTTTTATCCCCAATACTTTCATTTTTCATTACAACTTAAATTTTTTTTGTATTTTCAAACATTTCTGCCTCAAGCATCACTGGGTTCATAATTTTCAAACAGTGTAAAGTTGGTCCCATTTAGTGTCCTTTCTTCCACTGAGTCCTATTGAGTTTCTCAAGCCAAATACCCTCGTTTTTCAGTACTGTCGACTTATGTATTTGAATTTTCAATTATTCTGGCCATGGGTAACACTGACGCAAAAACATTTGTCAGAATTTACATCTGAGGCCGTGAAATTTGCATCGTGCAACCATTTCACCGGTTGTGTTATTAGCAATCAAAGTTTAGCTTCAGAGTAACTGTAAACGCACGTTCTTGTGGGACGATGTGTACAGTCCATTTTAAAACAAAATACAAGATCTGCGAGCGCAAATTGAGTATGTCTCTTTTCTCTTGTAAATTTTGTTTTTCAATTGACTGTCCTACCCGTTATAGATGTTGAAGGAATGACCAATTCAGATACAATAATCTAGTTTCACGAAAGGATACAAATGATACTTAAAAAACATTGAACAAAACAAAACAAAACCTTTACATTGGCTAGAGGTATAGGTGGAGGGTCGATATATCACAAAACATGTTTAACCCCGCCGCATGTTTGCGCCTGTCCAGAGTCAGGAGCCTCTGGCCTTTGTCAGTCTTATTTGATTTTCAATTTTAATTCATTGATATATTTCGGAGTTAAGTATGACGTCCTTTGTCACTGAACTAGTACACATTTTTGTTTAGCTGAAGCAGGCCTCCGGGTACGGGATTTTCTCGCTGTGTTGAAAATTGGTGGCCTATTATTGTTTTCTGTTCTTCAGTCGGGTTGTTTTCTCTTTGACAAATTCCCCATTTCCATTCAAAACTTTAAGTAGAACCTTGCATAATTCAGATGTTTTAATGACAATACATTTGGTACGTTTGGAACATGAGTTTTTCAACCGACAATCGGCATTCCCATGGGAACTACTTCCTTTGCCGACATGTTCTTCAATTCCGATTAGACTTCTCAGGAAAAAAAAGAAAGAAACTACAATTATCCTTTAAATTTGTCGTCCCTCCACTAGATAATGCAAAGTTTGGTGCCTTTTGTTGAGTGCATCGATCCCAGCAAATATGAAATAAGGAATACCAAAAATACACATAAGTCTTACTCATATTTTAATTAACAGATAGAAATTGATAATGAAAACAAAAAATGTACGACAAAAGAGATGATATCAGCTTTCTATCTGTGCGCATTCCTTTTCTATGTAGCAACATATTAGTATCGCCATCATATGGAGTTTTTGTCTCCTAGTTGACGTAATATCACAGTTCTTTCGTTTTCTATCATAATTGTCTTGGTAAATGGTTGCTGCACATGAGACAGCTATTCAAAAATGGTTTCTGATGGTTTTGTTGAAGGCATCCCTTCGAACGTTATACGGACGTCATCATGATTTTGTTGTCTGTTATAACATATCTGTGTCACAGAACATCACGGGTATGTTCCTGATGTCTTTGACGAAATCCCGTCCTCTGTTTCTTGATTGTCACTTCATCGAATTAAACTTATCACATAAAGTTTGTGACTTTATCACACTCATGATACGTTATACGACGAGTGCCATTCTTGGAACAGTAACTGTTTTTCTTTCCGAAACACCTAGGATCACCACCGATGTTTTGGTGGGGTGCATGTTGCTCAGTCTTTCTATGTATTGTTTAATGGGATCTTGTGTGCCTATTCGTGTTTGTTTGCCCTGGTTTTAAAATGGTTCTTATATCATAAGATATGTTGACCCTTGTAGAACGTTTCCTTTACAGAGCATGTACATGAGGAGGTGTTCTCCTACTGAAACGTCACATGTTTATTTGGAAACGCTTACTTAAACGTCACCTGTTTATTGGAAAACGCCTTCGTGTTCGCAGTTTTATATATGAATGACACTTTTCTAGATGAAATTGTTTAGATTTTATAATAGTTTTAACATTTAATGATTATCACTTTGTACAAACATGTATATCGGATGTGAAAATGATATGATATGATATAAGCAATCAAATTATCAGTTTAAATAGGGTGCTAATTATTAATGACGAATATTTTGACATTCAAATATTTTTCTACTGACGTTTCATATATCATTTATTTTCATCTCCGAGTAATAAATTAAATATGACAAACACAGAAACGTTATTGTTACGTTGATATATTTCTTAAGAATTTAAATTATAAACATCAATCCTAGAATTCCAATTTTACAATTATTAAATTTGATTTTTTTTTTTATTTGTTTTAGTTTTTTAGCTTTTTTTTTGTGTCAGAAAGTGGGAATTTTTGTTTAAATGTTACAAACTGCATTTGTATTATTAAGGACAATACAACGTTTGACATCTCTGGCGCATCTAAAGCCTGGAATATACACCAAACATAATAACGTTTACATCGATAACTTACTGTTTGAGAGAGATGCTTACTCACAAACACAAATAACATTACCATTAATGTGGTCCGGCATATTTCAGCTGGTTATATGCAACAAATTCCATAAATTGTAGCACATTTCAGGTTTATTTATGTGTTAGTCATGACATCTTTACTAACATTTAGAATACCCAAAGTAGTGTGTGTCTGCCTTAGTTAAGATTTTAACATGATCATGTCATTTTATATTTTTAAACATTTAATTTCAGATTTCTAAAACTTTCAAATCGTTAGAATAGAAGAATTTCTAAGTATTAATCTTGAACATTTAAACAAAACAAAAATCCTCAAAAGTTAACCTATGTGTTGTGTTTCCTATGTGTGTCCTACAATGTAAAGTATGTACAATTATAAAACGAAAAATGTGCAAAATTTGGTCAAACTTTTCCCATGTCAAAGGTAGAAAAAAGATATTGGCTTAAGTCAATACAAATACAAGGGAGGTTTGATAATACTGTCACCCATAAATCTCATTGACAGTTTTTGTTGTTATTTTTCTTTTTTAATCCTTAAATCTTGTATTTGTTATCATTTTTATTATTATCTTCATTATTATTATTATTTGTTTTATTTTATTAATAAACCAGAAAAATGAGCGGATATAGCAATTAACAGTTAAGCACTATGAAACCATTTGAAAATGCCTGTACCAAGTCAGGAACATGACAGTTGTTGTCCATTCGTTTGACGTGTTTTATCATATGATTTTGCCACTTGATTGTGGGTCTCATTGTGGTCTAAGCGTGACACGTGAAAGTCAAATAATTATGCCGTGAAAACGGGAAATGAAGTCTAGCGGGACACGGGAAATTATAAAAAAAAAATGAGAATTGCTTACGTACATAGTGTAAGCAGTATACGGGAATCTGACAAAACAGTAAGCAGGATCCGGGATCAGAACCACCCAATGAGACCCCTTGATTAGAGGCTTTCCGTTTTGAATTTTCCTCGGAGTTCAGCATTTTTGTGATTTTACTTTCTGATTTTCTATAACTCTATCATTATAATTACTATAATTGAAATAATTATAAAATCAAGAATATTTTATATATATGCATATTGTTTTTATGGGGGAGCTATTGTACTGTAACAACCCTTGCGTTGGTAAGAACGCAATTGAAATTACATTTGCAAAACTTGTCCCTTTTACATTCGTAACAGTTGAATAGGTGCAAACACATTAAAAATGGATACTTTTGCGTAAACAAGCAGCACAGTATGGTTTCACTAATATGCCTACATAACAAGTCTTCAAAAATGGTTAAACACGTAGGCAATTTCTCAGTAGCTACACACCCTCTGATCTATCGTATGACGTTTATATACTCAGTTTATATTTTAGACACGTGTATTCCTAACACAAAAACTGTTACAACATAACTATGAATAAGAACGACTGAAATGGTCAGTACTTAGTTTTAAGGATCACCTTCAAAAATTAATTTACCGAATCGGCATGTCGGTGTCCCAAATCACTAGCGACATGTTTAATGGTTCTTTAGATACCATTATAGTCCTTTGACATATAATGTAGCCAAACCACCAGCCAGTCAACACTGATGTTGTCAGTTCGAATCCGACTAGCGCGGGTGCACTTGACTCCAATATTCATTGACTAGGATTTTCAGTTTTCCCATCAAATGTCGGTGGTTTTCTCCGGACACTCCGGCTTCCTCCACCAATAGTAACTGACCGCCACGAAATGGCCTAAATGCGGTGCTTAAAAGTGGCGTTAAAAATCAAAATTCAAATATAATGTAGCCGATTGCGAAATTTTAACTGAATTTGTATTTTCATGGAGAGTGGTGCATGATAGCATGAGACGCTAATCATCTATCGACGCACCTCGCTCCTTTTGGTGTTCATTAGATTTCATTTTGTTTGTACATTGATTTGTCTCTTTTGTTGTCGATTAACGAGACTTAAACATCGGTTTACTGTTGTCCCTTTTATACAAGCATAAAGTAACAGTCGTTCGACAGTTGACTCAAAATGTTCACACAAGCTTGCATCTTAATAAAAAAAAATTACTACTTACTCAACTTTAGCCTTTAACGTATTTGCTAAATGTTTTAGAAAATATAGGTTACGTATGTTCTTCTAGTACACCCATTTATACAACCAAACCAATGTATACCTCCAAAACTAATCATTTATTTTATAATATTTCAAACAAAACACCAATGTTAGACAGATTCTAGTTATAGTCAGAACAAATCAAAGCCAAATAAAACTCAAATGACAAAGAACGGACACCAAAAATCATAATTGAAAACAAATACTCCCGAACTGGAAGTACTTATTGGTATATATTGGTGCCACATATGGAGCAGAATCTGCTTACCCTTCCAGAGTATCTGAGATCACCCCTAGTTTTTTTATGGGGTTCGTGTTGCTTATTTTTAGTTTTCTATGTTGTGTGTGCTATTTTTGTCTGTTTGTCTTTTTCATTTTTGGCCATGGCGTTGTCAGTTTATTTTCGATTAATAAGTTTGACTGTCCCTTTGGTATCTTTCGTCCCTCTTTTGTACAGCTTGAATATCATGACTCAGAATATACCTGTTTTTTTTCTAATTTTTATGTTTTCAAAGCCCTTGAACTTCGAAGTTCATACCCCCCAAGGGTGATTGGGGAATAGGCATTTGGTCACTTGGTCTTCTTCCGACCGGCAGTAAAACGCTTGCCGAAGTGGGGCGTCCGTTTGGCTGTGCGGGATGTATCAAGTTCGCAGTCACGTCCGGTCAGATGGGGGACGTTAAATCCGATGCCTCGTGTAAAGAGAGTGCCACGCTCTTTGCACGTTAAGAACCCTTGCAACAAATCTTTGAGGGGTCCGTAGGTGGCCTGTTGCAAGGCAAAAGTTCTGTCCCTATCCAATATACCCTTATTTTCCAGTGGCAGTCCAAATTTCCCCGACTATCATCCCAGATGGCCTCTATTGTATCAACCTACCTATTGTATTTATTGTGAACTTGTTCTCGTCCTGAATATGCATGAAATATTTGCCACTGGACGTTAAGCAACCAACAATCAATCAATCAATCAAAGTTCATATGACCTTCCACTTTTTTATTCGAAAGCTGTGTTGAAGCAGATGAAACGCGCATCTGTCGTTAGACTTGATTTGTAGTGCTCTTATATTACTTCGACAGCCTAAGCACGTAAAACAAATCTATTTCACCTAAGATCGGCCTTAGATAGTTCTATAACTGCATAGTGATAAATGAGTATAGAGAGAGAAGTATACAAAATATATTGATAATACATGCAAAATAATTAGTATATCGTATTATTTTTATTCTTACGCAAAAAATAAACACTTATGTTCTCTTCCCCCAGAAGGCTTAACTCAAATTTCTAAATTTATTTTTTTAATGTTCTTTTTTAAATTCTCTTAAACGTTTTAATTAAATAAGGTTTTTTGACAAGGAAGCCACCAAAGAGACTTGTCAGACGAAAAGCTCGCCTGGCCTTCAAAAATTTTTGTTTTTTATTTATTACATTACGGAAATTCAAAATTTCACTTTAACATTCAAGTACTTACCAATAAAATTAAGACTCTTCTGTTAGATTTATTAAAAGTCAAGGTCTTTATATTAAAAAAAAAAAAGTCTCATGGGCTTTTTTAATAGCTTTTAGTTACATATCTTTTTCTTTTATAAAACAAATTTGTTTTCCAACTATTTCAACTGTTATTAATTTAAATTTGTTTTGAAATAAATCGCAGTTTGAATTTTTGCTTACGTATTTTAACAGTTATCTATTGACGTGGTTGTTTATTTTATTAAAGAGATAGAATATTAATGTTATCTTGTATGCCTGGCAAATTATCTAGGCATGTTTACAGTATAGTAACAAATACTAACGCTTTTAATACCACCTAAAACAAAGATGGTATACTGATATAATTTAATTATATGAAATTTTATAAAAATTTACGTTATGACTGTTATTTGTACACTTGTTGGTTGATGCAAGATAAATTATTTTTTCAAATCATATTTCGGGCCTGTATCAAATCAGGCTATCTGAATCATATATTGCCGTTGCACCATATCAGATTAATTCGGTACGTGCATGTTCACATTAAAATTTTTACAGCAGAGCTATGAGTGGAAAAAGACCATAAGTTAAGATGAAGTCAACCCTAGGAAATGTTTACGATTTTAAGTTTCGAAAGTTGTGTTGACCTAAAACAATATTACAAAATTAAATTGATACCAAACGAATATTAAACTATCGCTTGATGCGTACTGCCGCTGGTAGACGTAGACTTACAGACCCTGAGGAAACAATCTGCCTAGTAATCAGTGCTTGGGTATTGACATGATTAAAATAATAGATTTTGATAGAAAATGTTCGGTTGATAAATATATATAAATGTACTAAAATAGAGTTTCAAATCCTGTTTTAGTATTTCACTTCCCAATGCTGACCTGAAGCGTACCTGATTAATGATATCCAATAGTTATAGAGGGACGTAAAAGGGGGTTATCTGCACGGTAGAACGCGAAATAGAATTGCAATTTCACGATGAACGAACAACTTAAAATTGCTCGCACGTTGATCTTTTTACCGATTTCATGATTCACGGTGAACCTTTTTCACGGCTGCGCATGAAATAAAAATGGCAAAACACGTTGCACAAAAATATCCCTTTACCACCCTCGTTATAGATTTTCAAGTATTTTAGGAAAGAGCATAGTGCGTATGTAACATTTATACAAGAACTGTCGGTCCAGAATTTAGATAAGAAAACAAGGACTGTCATAAACACTTAACGTTGTAAAGCATTTATCCTTTTCGTTGTGGCATTTCCATGATATGTGTCATGCGTATTTAAAATATGATGTGTACTTTTATATCAATATATATATTTTTTGACCTCATAGTGGATAAAAACTGTTTGTACTTTTTTCTCATTTGCTGTGTTTAATCGTGTGTCCGTAAATGTCTCACAGCTTTACGTAAAAAGCATCTGCTGCATACCTTAAACGTGATTTCATACGACAAAACCATTCTTGACTAACAAAAAAATCAAAATCATATTTAATCATCTAAGGGCATACGATACAGCTTCGATCGCATGATGAATTTTTGACAGAAATTTGCATACAAGCTTTTTTTTAGCGAAGCAATTCAAATATGCAATAAAAACTTATACCTTCTTGTGCTACTTCACGAGATAATAGGGTCGAAATTGCAGACATTTATTTAAAATGTTGTTTATTTTTACATTTCTATCAAGTCTGGATAGACATACCTAACTTTTGGTTTCAAACGATAAACACAATCGGATATGTGTATATTAATTCTTTCATTTTTTATTAGCGTTTCACGATTTTAGAAAAAAACAAGATTTTTTGTCGTATGCTATATTTATCTAATTTTTAAAATAAAAATCCAGTGTTGACTTATTTTATGAACATTGGTACAAATAATCTTCATGCGTTATCAAACCAAATGTCACTTTATAAAAGAGGGTTCCATGAACTCGTTTTCAAGTTAAATCAGCTAGAGCAATAAATATCAATAGAAAAATGCATCTTTTTCTGATACATAATGTCACAGTTTGACGTCGTGAAAGTAACATTTTACGTTAGCAACGTCATTACCTCCCATGTGATTATCGTATAAAATGAATGCATTCATTTACATTAAATGATTTTTCGGGAAGGGGGGATACTTACTAATACTGTTGGATTTGTTAAAGACATTACCATGGACATTTGTGACGTGGTTTTAAAAGAGTAACCATCAAATTGTACATTTGAGACCAAAAGTTTGGTGACTCGGAATAGACATTAATGTTTTCAAACCTTATAAATAGAGGCAACAGTAGTATACCGCTGTTCGAGATTCATAAATCGATTGAGAAAAAAAAACTGGGTTACAAACTAAAACTGAGAGAAACACATCAAATATAAGAGGAGAACTGCGACACAACAGAAACACAACACTAAAATTTAACACACACAGAAACAAACTAGTATAATATAACGATGGCCATTTTCCTGAATAGGTAAAGGACATTTTAAAAGAAAAAAAAAAACAGAAAACCTTGCACTTTTTTGGCAATGTTAAAAATAACACCATAATGACAATCACATGACAGGAATACAGTACAAATAAATGCAAGAAAATTCAGGACAGAGAATTAGGCAAATAAAACAATACAATATAGTACATTACGACAACGAAACAAAAGAAACACTGAAGTGAACAAAAAACAAACGACAATACAACACACACAAAAACAAACTTTCCTGACTTTGGAAAACAAATAGTGGGTTGAACCTTGTTTTGTGGCAAGCCAAACCTCCCGCTTTTATGACAATGTTAAATATAATGACAATATTACATGGCAATATTACAATACAATTAAATGGGAGAGCATATAGGACAGAGAAACACACGCATAATAGCTATTAAAAGGTTCCAGGTTTATAAAACAAACTAATCAAACCAGAAAACAACAAGACATTCATACAAGATAATCTCGTCATTTTAAACGGAGTTGCATTATGTACAAGGCAAATGTTTCAAATGGAATTACAGCCTTAGTTTTAGCCAAATCAACTGTAAACTGAAATCGTATATAGACAAAACGTTTCGTTCAAATCGCACAAATACGAATCACACCTACTTTACATGTGTACTGACAGTCCATAAGTGAACGTAGCGGTACCGATACATTTACGGTATTGATGTAAACGTAGACACCGATTTAACCGTGCATGGTACAACATTCTTGAATTAATATTTATTAGAATATTTTTATTTCCCGTATTGCAGGGCACATAAATGGCATAATATCAGTTACAATTGATTGACATAATTGATAATTGCAACAATAAACATCAAGTGTACATGTTAATGTATATTTAGTATATAGTCTTACTACACAGATCCTTGGTATATTGTCATTTGTCAAAATCGGGGCAAACAACAAAAATGTGAATAAAAGAAAAAAAAAATATATTATATGCATTTAAATTCAAATTATTTTACTATAGTTTTATATATGATTTATTATCATATGTCGTTCACATATTTCACTAAAACTTTATAATTTACTTGTGTTTTTAAAGTTTACTTCAGATTTTAAAAAAATCATGATAACCAAATGCATGATACTACTATAAGAGCATATCAGTACTGATGAATTATGTTTTACAGATTGGTGTAAATCAAACACAGTCCACTCGACAAATTATCAGTTATATAACGAAAATTCAAATAGATGACTTTCGATTACCTTTCTTGTTAAAAAAAAAAGGTAAACGGATACTTCTATATATTATTTAATATAAGATCAAATGTCACATTGTGAAGTGCAAAAGACTGAATTTGATTTATACGAAATCGCTGCACACTTATTAACCTCCTAGTAGGGGAAAAGGGAAGTTCAAGTAGTTGTCATTTGCCAACTTCCGTTTTAACTTTACGCACATGTGCAGGAAATCTTTTAGCACACTTCCAGTATTATAAAATTGCACTTTAATATACAACAATGATGGATGTATATATATATATATATATATATATATATATATACATCCGATGTTCATTGATACTGAATGTTTTGTACTTAATAACCTTGATATATATATATGTTAATATTCCAATTTTAATATGAATATTTCATGTTAGTGAGTCAGATTAATTCATTGTGATGAATATTTAAGTTCCAGATTTTCTAAAAACAACAATTGAAGTTATAAATTAAAGTCGACTACCAAAATATAAAGAATTCGAGTAATAACCGACTTTGATCATCGGCTAACACGAAGGAATCTGTAGGATTCATTTTCATGGTTCAGTGGTCAAAGTTAAGTTTTCGAGTTTTGGTCTTTTTATCTAATACTATATGCCATAGGTCAACTATATTTGGTGTATGGAAATATTTTGTGATCTTCATGTCAGTCGCGCAGGTTTTATTTGACCGTGACCTCATTTTCACGGTTCATTGCACAGTGTTAAGTTTTTGTGTTTTGGTCTATTTTTCTTAAACTATAAGTAATGTGTCAACCATATATGTGGTATAGAAGCATTGTTAGCTGTACATGTCTGCCTGGCATGGTTCATCTGACCTTGACCTCATATTCAAGGTTCATTGGTCTTTGTTTAGTTTTCTTGGTTAATGTTAAGTTTATGTGACAGTTGTAATAAAGCTTAGCTTTATACTTAAAACTATCAACATAATATCGATGATTAGTATAGAAGGCGAGACATTTCAGCGTGTGCACTCTTGTTTTTGTTTGGTATTGAAAATCTTTGGTGGCTCGGAACAAACCTGATAAAAATAAATCAAGACATTCAAATGGGTAGATTTTAATCGGAAAATATCACATAATGGAATTTCTCTTGTGATTTCTTTTTATTTTCTCCGACAAAAGCTGCATAAACCTGTGTAGTCCTCAATGAAATCGGTACCATACGCTTAATGTTGACAAAATATACTCAATCTATCGATTTTTATTACCCATACTTTTAACTCGAAAAGTACTGGTTAACAAAGTTTTCACATGCAAGTAGAAGGACTAAATCATCACTTCACAACCTCTACAGTCATCATAATATATTTATTGATCGTAAAACAGTCTTTTAAACTTGTTGTTACTGACATTTTATTGCTGTTATCTGACTTTGGTATTGCTTTTGTTCTGTTCTTGGCTCTTGCATAACTTTGAAATATATTGACGGGTAATGCAAGAGATGCTTATTATTCATTTATGTATCTCTCTGTCTTGGATATTCTTACATTTTTTGTACTGTATTCCTGTCATAAAATGTTGTCATTTTAACAGTATATTTACCATGTCATAAAACGTGAGATTTGACTAGCTATATAACCTGGTTCAACCCACCATTTTTTCTTAAAATGTCCTGTACCAAGTCAGAAATATTGCAGTTGTTATCTAATAGTTCGTGTCTATGTATGTTGCATTGCCGGTTGTTTTTGTTGCACTTCAGTGTTCTGCTGTTCCGTTGTAGTCCTCTAATAGTTGATGTGTTTCCCTCGATTTAAGTTTGTTACCCGGATTTGTTTTTTTTTTCTCAATCGATTTATTAGTTTTGAACAGCAGTAAACAACTTTTGCCTTTATTTACTATTTACTCCGTTGACACACTTTATTTACTCCGTTGACACACTTAATTTCACTTCGTTTGGTTCCGATTATTTTGAGAGACATCTAGTTATACCTGAGATTAAATGAACATCACTACATTGCCTTTACATCTAAAACATAGCTGAACTATTTTTACTAGCTGCCTTCCAAGATATTAAAACCTTTCCAATTAGAACCAAAGATTGAAGACCTGAAAAAGTACCTGAGATATGGAGTTTTCATCAATCGGTCATTACAATATGCTACCCGAACTTTAATGTTCTACCAACTGTTTACTCTTATAAAACTGACAGATCACTCCCTTTATCGAGAATATCTCGTGCACACCAAAGAAATCATCATCAAAATCGAAACAGTGGGTATTCCAATGAATACGACTTTTGTGTTCTTGCTTACCAACTTGTTTTTGTTCTCCTATGAAGACGAGTTGAATATTTAAAACACAAAAAGTCGAACAAAAACACATCATACATTATATTGATGTTAGCATTCTAATACAAACATTTAACGCTTTGCATTTAATATTAATAATCCATTCAAGTGTAGAGACTTATTTCTTTGCCAAAGTCAATAAATATTTCGTTTTAAACTTTCTTGATAAAATTGACCTTTCTGCACTGCATGCTTTACATTTATAATGCCGTTATTCGACCGCATATTTGATCTTTAATCTCGAGCATAGCTGTGGGATATACAAGCTATCGGTTTTAAATGTAAACTAAAACAGACAAATAATATTTAAACAAGTAATTTGCCTGGGCAATAAAACCAGACCAATATCTATAAAGAACCAACCGAAAATTATCGTGAAAGAAAGAGAATTTAACATATAACACACAGTAAGTCATAAACTGTGTCATCTCATATAACACACAGTAAGTCATAAACTGTGCCATCTCATATATATATATATTATATATATATGAGATGTCACAGTTTATGACTTACTGTGTGTTATATGTTAAATTCTCTTTCTTTCACGATAATTTTCGGTTGGTTCTTTATAGATTACCTTTATTAGCTTTATTTTACAAAACGTTTCGAAATATCGGAATACTTTTTTTCTATCTCGTACTTTATTTGGTCTTTTTATCTTTTTGAATTGAGCGCGACTGATAAGCCTTTTACACACGAAACGCGCTCTGGCGAATACAATTCGAATACTGGTAAAACAAAATGTATCTGTGATGAGTATATATTCTCATTGAAATACATGTTTTTGTCATATTGTCTGATGCGCGCACGTTATTATAATGAATACAATACTTTCGTTACCTATAAAACTTTTAAAACAAGGATTATCCTATTATTTTAAACTTAAACTATAGAACATTGCACATTGTGTTACATATTTTATCTTGACATGTTAATCAAGTCGCTGAATAAAATATTCCAATAAATACAGCAACGCATATCGGAGTGTATGAATGTGTGATCAAAATAACCCCACTCCTCCCTAGATAAAAAACTGTTAGCTTCCAATAAAATCGTACATTCTTTCATGCGATAGTATTTGGTATCAATTAAGTTTTATTTGGGGTTTTGTTGTCATTAGTACAGATATTATAGAGTATTGTGCTTCTTATTAATTGGTTTTGTTGCTGACTGTATATAAACAACATTAAAACTTTGTCTTTGTTCCTCTTAGATTAAGTCTAAACAACGACCTACTTTTAACATCGGATTGTCAGATGGAAAGACGGATGTTAAGTCGTTCTCTTAAAATGCTTACCATGAACTTTCATTCGAAATTAACCATGAACCATGTACAATGTCGTTTGTGGTTTCTACAAGATGTTTTATTCAGTGTAATTTATTGCACTTGATTAACCAAAAGGAAAATATACATTTTAAAAAGCAGAATTGTGTAAACTAACACTGTTTCTTAACCGTTACAGAAGACATGGTAGTAAAAACAATTGGAAAGGACCATAGAGGCAATAAAATAGCATAAGCCTAACTAACAAACAGTCTATAGAAAACTGAACTAATTGAGGAACATTAACCACACAAAAAACCGTGAGTGATCTCTTGCATATGCTACTCCACTATAGGTATAAGTTGCGACGTGACGAAAAAAATATTGTAAAGTTTCAATTAACTTGAATGATGGCGCTTTTTGCGCACTGTCTGGCATCTTTTTATCGGTATAATTGTAACTTTATTCTTCATGTCATGCTTAAGTACATATGGATTAGAAGGAATGCAAAATTGCCTTAATAAACTAGATGCTTTCAAGAGCCTGTGTCGCTCACCTGATTCTACATTGGTTTTGAAAATCATGTCAAAATAGATAAAAATCATAACAGATACCTTAATAATGATTGTGGAAAAATTTTTGTTTAATATTGGCACCGTATTTCAAAATTCCTGGTGGCCATCTTAAACAGTAACACGGCAACAAAGTAGAAACACTTCGTCAGCACCTCATAAGGCACTTTATGCCATGTTTGGTTTCATTCCATTTAGTAATGCATTAAATTTTGCTAACTTGATTGAAAATCTGGACCTTAAGTTCTCTGTTATTTATAATCTATGATGGCGAAAGACACCCATAATATACTGAAATTAAAGATTTTTAATTGGATATTAATATTTCATTGTTGGCAATGTATAAACATAAATTGATATTTCTTTAATATTGAAGCAGGAAATATTTACAATATTATAAAAGAAGGTATTTCAGCTTTTGGCAATAAGAACACTCACTGAGGCAAAATGAAAACTAGGAGTGATGCTATTTCATTCGAAAGTGTTGACAACATTATATAGGATTATTTGTAATATATCCTATGAGCTTTAGTGTCACACTCCCCTCATAACGATTGATCTTTAAACTTTATGGTGATGACATCAGTTAAGGCTGAATATTACCATGAGTGGTTTGTGAACAAACCAAATACGAAACAAAATTTTATAAACTATGCTTCCACCATTTGTTTTTTTTTTCTTCAAACTTAACTTCACACATGTTAATGAATGAGAAATGTATTACATGAACACTGATTAATAGGTTATTGCTTATTTAACGTCCGTTGGTCTATCTGGACTAGCAAAAAATATAAATAAACACAATGAGATGACTGGACCAGACTGACATAGCTGACTATGTGGTATGGGCTTTGCTCATTGTTGAAGGCCGTACGGTGACCTATAGTTGTTAATTTATGTGTCATTTTGGTCTCTTGTTGAGAGTTGTCTCATTGGAAATCATACCACATCTTCTTTTATATATTGACATATCACACATGGATCCTACAGAACATAGTTGCGGGGGTTTTTGACATGCAAAGAGTGAGGCTCGAGGAGTGAGGCACTCAATTTGCCATACGAATCGTATTTACCAACCTCATTCAAAACGGATGTGGCTACATCCGTCACAACAAAACGGGCGACCCAATTAAGTAAATGTTTAATTGTCGATTTGGAAAAATCCAGGTATATCCAAACATAATACGTTTTGGGTTTCCAACTTCTGGATTCGATCGAACTTCTCTTTCAAACGTTGCATTTCAAAATTTTCATTTTTTAAATAAGCTTGAAAACAGCAAATCAGTCACGATTTGCTATTAATGCATTCGAAGCTTACCTATGATTCTTATATCTACATATCTTCACTACACGTGTTCCTGGTGAAGGTTATTTAGAAACACATGTAGTATATACGGAGATCAATATCAAACGTTTTTTTTTAATAAGCTTGAAAACAGCAAAGCGGTCACGACTGGATATACATGTACTTTCCGATTGTGTCTTGTGATTAAGTGTGTATTACATGATGTAATTAACCGCAATTATGATAAATATGTTAATTGAAGTTACTACACGATAAGGATACTTCAGAAAAACGTGACTTGCGCACTGAAATTTGTATTCTACGTCTATATTACGTATCTTAACAATCATTATTGCATTTTTCCCTTTTTGTAAGCGGAAATTCTTATTGTTGTACTTACTTACTGGCTCATTGTATTACATAAAGGAAACTCATATCAAAAATTGATTAAGTAATAGGACTTTAAATGTAAGCCCTTTGATAATCAATAGTTTTAAAGTTAATAATTGGAACAGTCTTTTTTTTCATTTTAGTTTGATGTATTAACGATTTGGGCCAACACTAAAAATATCCAGAAATCAATAGAAGCTTTTAACTTTTTTTTATTTCCAATATGTTTTGAATTGCCATGCCTAATAGCAAATCTCCGTATGTATCACAAAAGTATATTAAAGCAGTTTGGTACAATACACAGAACTTGCATTTGTTTCTGACCATTTTCTAAAAAGTTGCCAAAATATCGCCAATGTTATAAGTTGCGGTATGAGGGTCGGTTGAAAACAAAACTTTACGAAAAAACAGATGATTTCAGCTTTCCAATTGTGAACTTTCCATTTCTAAGTAGCAACATTCCAGCAGCACCTGCATACGGGGTATATATCTCCCAGTTGATACGATATTCCCGTACTTGCATTTCCTATCATGATTTTCTTGATAGAAGGTTGCTGCTCACAAGGAAGCTATTAAACCAAGAGTTCCAAATGGTGAAGTTGAAATCACCCCTTCGTAAATTTTACAGACGCCATCACGAGTTGGTTGGCCGTTATGGAATAACCGTTTCATAAATGATATCGGATATGTTCCTTACGTCGTAACTACAATCCCTTTCCCTTTCATGAATGTGACCTACCGAATTAGACTATTTACCGGATTTGTTATCACAAAACGCAACACGACGGGTGCCACATGTGGAGCAGGATCTGCCTACCCTTCCGGATCACCTGAGATCATCCCTAGTTTTTGGTGGGGTTCGTGTTGTTTATTCTTTAGTTTTCTATGTTGTGTCATGTGTGCTATTGTTTGTCTGTTTGTCTTTTTCATTTTTAGCCATGGCGTTGTCAGTTTGTTTTAGATTTCTGAGTTTTACTGCCCCTTTGGTATCTTTCGTCCCTCTTTTATCAAAGGAAGTATATATTACGATGAGTGTCCTGCATATAATGTGATCTCGTTGAATTTCCCTAGCCAACACATTTTTAAAATTTGGCTTTACATCCAAATGATTTGTGGATACATTAATAAGAATATATTTCAAATACACACCAGAACCGAGACCGGGTACGTCGTCATTGTAAGCGTCTGCTGCTATGGATACATCACTCGCCAGACGAATCAAAATTCAGTCATAATACCATGATAACACGATTAGACGCATATTCTGAAATCTAAAATCTAAAGATTTCAGACGGCGAAAACAATTCACTAGTGAGTTGTTGTGGCAAATATATCATATCGGTCAACCAATTCATGCTGGCTACTGTAAAACTTATGACTTGTCGATTTAAGTTTTTTCTTCCTCATAACTCTTTTAAAGTGTTTTTGTGTAAGGATTACACTCGTGCAATTAAAGTCTGTGTAGCTTCAATCATATTTTTTAATCAAAAACGCTACTCAGTGACCTGTGGAAGTGTGTATGTGCTTCTGTCGAGCGTAGGTTCAACTTCCTAAACTCGATGCATAATCATTATATCACGTCTTGGCGACGTATGACTTTAAATAACTAGCTTTCAAATGGAACGACATTGATTAAACAGAACAATTGCAAACTTCAATAACCGTACATAGCGTATGTTCAATAAAATGTTCTCCAGTGGAGCAGGGTCTGGCATTTTTTTTTTTACCTATTATGTCCATTTGTTTTGTTTACGCATCGTTGTTAATATAATTGAATTTTATGCGACTGTCGTACAAGTGAGAGGTTTAGCTAGATATAAAACCAGATGTAAACCACCATTTTCTACATAATAAAATACCTGTACCCAAGTACGGAATGTGAAAGCTATTGTCTATTTGTTTGATGTGTTTGAACTTTTGATTTTGCCATTTGATTAGGGACCTTCCGTTTTAAATTTCCCTCAAAGTTCGGGATTTTTGTTATTCTACTATTTTGTCATTTTGGAGCACCTGAAGGTTTCTTGTGCTTATTCTTTAATTTTCTGTGTAGTGTTTTGAAGACTTTAGTTCATTTTCTCTGAACTATGAAATGTTCTTTTCTTTTAGTTATTATTTTTCTTTTTATAAACATATTTAATTTCAGCTATGTCTTATTTGTCAGTTTAGTCGAGTTAATTTCCTCTTTCCATGGATAAAGTATTGTGTAAATCCAAATAATTATGACGTCGTCACAGCATTTATTTTTCTATACCCTTTCAATACCGTCATAATCATGATAATTGTTTGGACTAGTATTGTTAAAATAATTGTATGAGTTCAAGATTATATATTCATTACAAAAATACGTCATTGTTTGTGATTCCTGTGCTGTCGTTAATAGAAGATGTTTGTTATTTTGCGGTTTACTGGTTGTAACGACAATCCTATTATTTACGTGTACTTTTATCTGTGCTGAGTGTTGTTGAATTGTTTGTGCTGTATTTCTGTCACGTAGTGATGTCATTTTAGTGATATTTTGTAACGCTACATAAGTAGGAGGTTTGGCTAGCCATAAAACCAGGCTAAACCCATCATTTTTTTCCCTAAATCGTCCTGTACATGATCAAGTCAGAAATATGATAGTTGTTATCAAATAGTTTGTTTCTTCTGTATGTATGTTGGCGTTTGTTGCATTTTAGTGTTTCTGTTGTTCTGTTGTTTACCTCTTATTGTTAATGTTAGATCGGTTTTAGTTTGTAATTCGTATTTGTGTTCTCTCAAACGATATATGATTTTTGAACAGCGGTATACTACAGTTACTGTTGTCTTTATTTATCCAGATGCGATTCATGCATTCACAATGAATATGAACAAATGTACATTACTCAAGAGTGTCGTCGGTTAAAGTAAATAATATCCTGATTGTTACAAAAATTTGCAACTTTCAATGCAAAATTTGTTCTTCGTATCTTTATTACGAATATTCACTTTGAATAAAAATTGAGAATCAGGAATTACTTTTCTGACTGTTTGTGCATTTCTAATCACTAATAATCCAATAAAACAAACAACTAGAAAAAACTACTAAAGTTTAACTAATGTTTAGGATTTATTGTGATTCCCGGTGGGTCATTTGGAAAAAAAAGTGATATAAAATCATGAGATATCATGACACAAAAACCCTAACCCATAAACTCCCCCCCCCCCCCCCCCCCGGCCCCCCTACCACAAGGCAAAATGTCATTTCGTCACAGTGTTAAAAAAAAGTATGAGTAACTTATTTAGATGTCTATCATGAATTCCAATAAACAATGATAAAGGCTCTCCATTGAGGACTCTCCAGCAGAGACAACATTTTTCATGCTGAGTAACAAACTCTTGGTAATGTAACTTCGGATTAATACATTAATCCAAACTTAAATGTTCTATTGAAATTTAAAGTTATACGTCATCGAAAACGTCAAAATATGAAAAGACATTTAATGGAAATATATTTTCAGAACATGTCGACATTTGACTGCAAAATGTGCAATTCTTATATTTAAACGTCCTCGTGAAAGGACAAAGAAACACGATAATTTTAGACTATATTTCATGGTCAGGTTGAAGAATCAAATATTGACACATCATATATACGTCATAACAAAAGGTAAATAAACAGATCTCTGACGTAGCTCCACATATCACCCAAGTTCATCGTCCACATGTGTCCATATTTTTTCATATAGTTTATCTTCGAAGAACATTACATGCAAAATGGAAGCTTTATTCATGGTGCTAAATAACAAAAGATATATCAATGTTTAGCCAGTGTTTAGTGATTACAAAAGCACTTTTCAAAATTAACCTTTTATTTCAGTAACAAAAAATTATCAAAGTAATACTAAAAAAAACATCAACGGGAATTATCTTCAACTATTTGTCAGTAGATATATTTCACAAAACGTAGTTTAAGCATACTTTTATGAAAATCAGAAAAAAAAATGAAGTATCAAACACCATGGCTAAGTCAGTTGAGTCAATAGATTTATTGGAGTAGTATCACACTCAGTAAGGGGATAAAAAGCAATCAGCTAGTAGCACATTATATCACACGGTATACCTTCAACAAGTATGTAGTATCAGGGTTTTCAAATCCAAATCTTTAAAGTTAATTTAAGATCATCCGAAGATAAATAAGGTATTGAAACAAAATATTTTTAGTCAAAATTCGTATAGTACGGTCAACATTGGCCGTTTGGGTGGGAGTTTTAACTTTAATCTAAAGATAATTTAATACTTATATCATTATACATAGATGAGAAGTCATAGGTAGTGGGTATGTGTTGTCTACATGGAAGCTCAGCTTGGAAGATGGTATCATGTATATATCATATATATATATACAACTCGTCTAAACATCAACCCAACAATGTTAGATCTGTAAATTTGCTTTCGCAAATTTTTTGTTCTTCCCTTGCCGGGATTCGAACCCATGCTACTGAGATATCGTGACACCAAATATATATACCATTTCAAGGAATCAAGTGGTATGGGTTCAGCTTTAATACTAACGGCACTTCATTTCTATCTACCAAAAACGAATCAAGGAACATAATACACTACAACTGCATTGAATATAAATCGTTTTCCATAAAGAATAAATGAAATCGAGACACTATCCCGAAAACTGTACCGTCTATGTCAGGGAACTATTCAGTATCGTTTAATTTCTAGAGTCTTTATACGCAAAGAATGATCATTATGATGTAGATGTACATCTATATAAGGAATGACTGTAATATTTTTTTCTGTCTATGAAGAAATAACATAAAATATTTGGAGCACACTGAATAACGCGCGTAGCGGGTTATTTAACAGTGTGCACCACATTTTTTATGTTATTTCGAATAGACAGAAAAAATATTACAGTCATTTCTTATAATTTAATTCAAAATTCCATTTTAAACCGTAGAAAACCATGAAAAAACGTTGATGACGTCATGGTCACATGACTAAATTATGTCTATGGGCTGATAACAAAATAACGTCAGCCAATCAGAAGACACGTTACATCCAAAATTAAATTAAATAAGAAGACCTTAAATTTCTTTAATTATTCAGTTTTGGGAAAAGTTTAAACACATCTGTATCAATTTAATTAAGTTGCTGATTTTTAAATTTACAAATATTCCCAGCAAATATTTTACCAACTAAACGAATAAACCACATAGTATTAGATCTACGATCTAAATATTCCTGTATACCACATTTTCTATTGCACAATGTAAGCTTAAGACTAATCGACATACTGAAATATCTATAACTAATAAATGAAATAAAACTGAACCAGATTACAGACATTCAACAGTGACGAATAAATTATGACAAAAAAAATGTAATTTATCTATAATTAGCGTTGTTCAAATTTTGCAACACCACATCATATTTTATAATAAATATTTGTGATTCACTACCAGCTAAGACCACCTTTGTTCAATACGTCATTCGAAGAAGCTACCTTAGCAACATAGGATACGAAACTATCGTTCAAAGAAAACCGGTCAATATCTAACCAGATTTACGTCAGCGCTCACGTCACAGACCCGGTCTCGCACTTATTACCGCCATGCGAGTTACAGAAGGATTGTACAAGATTTATGAAACACTGGATAACATTTCGAATGCATATGAAAATCAAAAGGAATTTAAAAATAAAACTTAAAAGATGGTCATGGCGGAGAGACCCAAGGGACAAATACGGGTGGGGTTTTATGACATCGAGAAAACGATAGGAAAAGGAAACTTCGCTGTTGTGAAACTAGGAAGACACAGGATAACAAAAAGTGAGGTGAGTGTTCTAATCCACAGGGTAAAGCAGATGAAAAGAATGCATTAAACAATTCTAACAGAACCGATTGCATGAAAATCTATTGTGCAAACAAATTTGAGTAAAGTTAGCAGAGATGCCATTATTTCTGCCAACTGCTGACACAGAGAAGTTGTGACGTCACTACTGTCAAAGCTGGTAGAGTAACTTTGCTTGATTTAAACCGATTAAAACTTAAAAAATCTACAATTAAATTTCCTGATGTGGACATGCAATTCTTGAAAAGGTCTATAAATAATGTAAACAAATATTAATTAAGATAATTTGTCATGTTTGTGGATAAGAAATTAATATAAAACAAGCTAAATCTGTAATGTCACACTGCAAGTCTTTACGCTTAACCACAAGCCCTATGACATTGGCTTGAAAAATGGATTTCAGGCCTGTTCAAATCTTCTCTACAAGCCAACAGAATCAGACTTAAATTTTCCAAAAATTTAGCTTCCGCCTTGTGGACTCAATACTTAGACGTGAATGCTGCTGACTACTGTTACCGCTATATATCTGCCTTTACTGGACATTGCACAGGTTCTTGTAAAACTTTTACATCATAATACAAAATATCTGTCGCCACAATGCAAGAGTGATTGTTGTATGACATCAATAGTTCAAGTGGGACAGATTCTAGGGTCAGCCGGGAATAGCGATAAGGTGTCTTGCACCAATGCAAGTTCTCTTAGAGACTAATCAATTCGTATTTTTATGATTTGACATATTTGGCATGGCTAAATATTTTAAAATACTAATATAGACACAAATCAAAGTGTCCACGTACAGTATAAACTAATAGATGCTGTTACTGGAAATGATCACTATGTACTATAATGTAAATAAGGATACTTTTGTACATTTACATCATAAACACATAATAGAAACATTTTTTTAAGTCATTGATAAACATTAGTGAAAAAACTGTCCAAGTACATGTGTACATGTAGGTAAAATTGGGTACTGTCCCGTTAAACAGTAACTCATAACAATTCCTTTTACCCGAAAATCTGTCCCACATGAACAAAAGTTATTAAATTTAAGTAATACATGTACAGTAATTAAAACATTTATTTATGGTGCAGTACACAGTGCCAAAAATACACTTGCATGTACATTTGTGCATGAAATGATGTACATGTATGTTACATTTTTTTGTACATTGTTTGTGTCAGAAATAAAAGTGCATTTTATTGTAAAAAAAATACACAACAGTACAGACTACATGTACATTGTTGTACTGAAGGGAATTTGGCAAAACAAAAATACAGACAAAATTGATGTTACATAATGTTATAATTTTAGCCACACTGTCTATCTTCAAAATGACAACATTGCACACTGTAACAGTAAAACTACATACTGTACATGTACATTATCTACTGCTGCTATTGCAGTTGTAACAAGAACTACTGATTTATGGTGCAAGACAGTAATTCTTGGCAT
The DNA here is from genome assembly GCA_037788925.1 of Mytilus galloprovincialis. NCBI lineage: Eukaryota > Metazoa > Mollusca > Bivalvia > Mytilida > Mytilidae > Mytilus > Mytilus galloprovincialis. Next base: position 94,558,967 of record CM075333.1, read on the forward strand.
AAAAATATGGTTTATGGCTACTTTAGTGCACAGTTAGCCACTAGTCCATGCCCCAGACTAGTAAAATTTTATTGGACTAGTAAGTTTATGGTGCAGACTGTACTATTTGACTGCTACTTCATTTGCTACTACTACATGTATTGGACCAGGAAGTTATTTAAACTTTTAATCTGTATTATTTAGGGTATTTTATGGAAGTTCTCTCTCAGGTCAAACTTTTTGTAATTTTGATTATATCTGCCTTCCTGTTGAAAGATTTATGGTTAAAAGCAATGAAATCCACTGATAAATACAATTTATTCAAGATAAGTCATAATTTAAATTTACAAATGTACATGTTTCCCATTGAAAGAAGAAAAAATTAAGGTCATAGAATATGATTCTTTCATTTTCTAATCATGCTAACGTGCTAATCCTTTAATAATCAGGGATTTCATTAGCATTATCTCATGATGAAAATAAATGCAGATTACTAATGCAAGCATGATATATTTTTTTCTCTCAAAAAATTTATTGATTCAACCTTTTTTTTCATGTCAAAAATATAACTAATTCATATTAGTCCTAACTGGCCATATAATTTTTTTAGATTAAGTGTAAAATAAAAAAGTATGATAACAGAAGAAACAAATAACATTTCTAATGAACATTGTAGAAATGTGTGTTTCAAGATACATTTAGTTGAAAAGGTACAATGTACTTTGAACAGGCTAAGTGGTCTGAGTGAAATTGGAACCTTGAAATTTATGTACTCCAAGAAAAAGTTTGGATCGCTTTTTCTAGTACATTTTACATGTACATACGTTTTAGTTTGTTTATCTACATGATCTATGCAAGTCAATATATATATATAAATGTACATGATTTTCCCAAAAATTCTTCATCATGTACATGTAGTTTAAAATTATAATACCATTTTTTATTATACATTCTATTTTAATTTTTTTTTTTCGATGTATGTAAATCCCTGGAAGAGATATTGCACCATGATAAATTTTTACATGTACATTGTACTGACTGTTGTGATAAAAGGCCCTGGGAAGGACACTCCCATGTACATGTACATATTGTAAGAGTAACAGAGTATATGTATAGACCAATACAGGATTTTCTTGTTGTGTTGAAGACCCATTAGCGGCCTTCAGCTGTTTTCTGATCTTTAGTTGGGTTGTTGTGTTGAAGACCCATTAGTGGCCTTCAACTGTTTTCTGATCTTTAGTTGGGTTGTGTTGAAGACCCATTAGTGGCCTTCAACTGTTTTCTGATCTTTAGTTGGGTTGTTGTGTTGAAGACCCATTAGTGGCCTTCAACTGTTTTCTGATCTTTAGTTGGGTTGTGTTGAAGACCCATTAGCGGCCTTCAACTGTTTTCTGATCTTTAGTTGGGTTGTTGTGTTGAAGACCCATTAGTGGCCTTCAGTTGTTTTCTGATCTTTAGTTGGGTTGTTGTGTTGAAGACCCATTAGTGGCCTTCAGCTGTTTTCTGATCTTTAGTTGGGTTGTGTTGAAGACCCATTAGTGGCCTTCAACTGTTTTCTGATCTTTAGTTGGGTTGTTGTGTTGAAGACCCATTAGTGGCCTTCAGCTGTTTTCTGATCTTTAGTTGGGTTGTGTTGAAGACCCATTAGTGGCCTTCAGCTGTTTTCTGGTCTTTAGTTGGGTTGTTGTGTTGAAGACCCATTAGTGGCCTTCAACTGTTTTCTGATCTTTACAATGTAGTTGGGTTGTGTTGAAGACCCATTAGTGGCCTTCAGCTGTTTTCTGATCTTTAGTTGGGTTGTGTTGAAGACCCATTAGTGGCCTTCAGCTGTTTTCTGGTCTTTAGTTGGGTTGTTGTGTTGAAGACCCATTAGTGGCCTACAGCTGTTTTCTGGTCTTTAGTTGGGTTGTTGTGTTGAAGACCCATTAGTGGCCTTCAGCTGTTTTCTGGTCTTTAGTTGGGTTGTTGTGTTGAAGACCCATTAGTGGCCTTCAGCTGTTTTCTGATCTTTAGTTGGGTTGTGTTGAAGACCCATTAGTGGCCTTCAGCTGTTTTCTGGTCTTTAGTTGGGTTGTTGTGTTGAAGACCCATTAGTGGCCTTCAGCTGTTTTCTGGTCTTTAGTTGGGTTGTTGTGTTGAAGACCCATTAGTGGCCTTCAGTTGTTTTCTGATCTTTAGTTGGGTTGTGTTGAAGACCCATTAGCGGCCTTCAACTGTTTTCTGATCTTTAGTTGGGTTGTTGTGTTGAAGACCCATTAGTGGCCTTCAGTTGTTTTCTGATCTTTAGTTGGGTTGTTGTGTTGAAGACCCATTAGTGGCCTTCAGCTGTTTTCTGATCTTTAGTTGGGTTGTGTTGAAGACCCATTAGCGGCCTTCAACTGTTTTCTGATCTTTAGTTGGGTTGTTGTGTTGAAGACCCATTAGTGGCCTTCAGTTGTTTTCTGATCTTTAGTTGGGTTGTTGTGTTGAAGACCCATTAGTGGCCTTAAGCTGTTTTCTGATCTTTAGTTGGGTTGTTGTCTCTTTGACATAATCTCCATTTTCATTCTCAATTTTATGTGTATATCAATATTTATAGGCAAAAACTAGTTGAATGTTGTAACCACAATTGGGTCTCTGTTTCAAGAAGTATCTCTAATTGTCTGAGTACAATAACTGTACATGTGAAAGTAGGTGCTTGTAAACAAATTTTGACTGACTATATACATGTACAATGTACGTCATGTTCTACATGTATATAACATACCAAAGTGTTATCATGCTTGAACTCTTGAGGTTTAATTTTTGTCGATTGATGTATGAGATATAGCACCAAAACCTATGTTGTAGGCTTCCCTATTTGACAGGTGTAAGATAGTACTTTAAAGACAATTGATTGGTTGATATTTTAATGAACAAATACAATGTATGTTAAGAATTAATAAACATGTGTGGTTGTCAGTACCGGAAGAAACAATGTACTTTATATATATGTCTGTAGAATTAATGAAGGAAACTGACTTGCATTTTTTAATATTGATATTTATTGTTAAAAAAAATGTTTTTTAAGGAAATGTTAATTGCGTAAATAAGTATATTATGTTTCCGGTAGAAAACAATGGCTATGAATGGTTTACAATGCACAACACAATACTAGAACATTTGTAAGGAAATATATGACATATATAGAATACAGTGTGCCTGTCACATTGTTAATATGTATGTCCCTTATAGTGAAAAGAAATTTATACAAAAACATTTTTTGGTACATGTACCCTAGGTTAATCTCTTAAAATGTAGTGTAAAGAAATTCCATGACAAGTAACTTAATTCTTTAATAACTTTTCAACAATTCTGATTTAAATATAGAACTTTAATTCAATTATTTAGAAAAAATATTTGTTATTTTAAGTTAAACTTCTGCTTAATTAACTTTATACTTTTTAGTCAATAGCATTACTTCAGTCAAAAGAAAAGTTTGGTATTCCATAAATTATACTTTAAATGTGAATTGATATTTTAAAAGAATGATCCACATGTACATGTACTTTCAAGTACTATAAATAAAAAAAATGACCTAAATTGTTTGAAAAAAATTCTGGAATCCTTGTTTGATTCCTTTGTGATTTTGTCGTAGTTTCATCAAGAAGTTTATGTTGAAAATTCATCTACTTTTAACCACATTTACTTAACATTAAACTCTTGAATCTTAATAAAATACAAGTAAGCAGGGATAAAGATTTAGTATTTTTCCTGAGTTAGCAAGCTGGACTATAGCTAGTATTAATCATTTTTTTTTGTAGCCCATAGTGTAGGCCAAAAAAATCTATGTAGCCAATGGACATGTACATGTAACAGAGAAGAATTTTCTGGTTCCTATATAGACTATTAAAGCATAAGATTTGTCATAAGCCCATACTGAAATTAGGGACTTGGGCTACTTAAATGTAGCTTAGTCACTAATAATTTGAATCCTTGATACCAATACATTTCTGTGTTGAAAAACCATGATTTTATGAGTTGCAAAACCACTGCATATATACATGTATGTATGACCTTTGTCTGATTAAGGATGGCATCAAAAGTTCAATGTAGGATAAAAAACTGAATTCACATAGTTTTTTAATTTTGGATAAACAAAACTAATTTTTACCCCCAAACTATTTGAATTAAGTTTTTTATCCTTCATTGATTTTTTAATGTTGTCCCTTAGAAAGTTCATATTATTCCTCATAAATTTAGCAGAATTTATGACTTGCAAGCAAGCATTAGTGTTTCAGTGTGTATATATTTTATACTTTATTTTCAGGTTGCTATCAAGATAATAGATAAGACACAATTAAATGAAGATAACTTAACCAAAGTATACAGGGAAGTCCAGATCCTAAAAATGGTCAATCACCAAAATATTATCAAACTCTATCAGGTAAGGTCATTACACAATCAAATACTTTCTTTTCTCTTTTGCTAGTAGAATAGATGCATGTATCCTGACATATTTTGGGGGGATTAACCGTTACATTATATTGCAAACAGCATTTTTCTTGTAAAATGATCAACCAACAGGGTACCTGCAACTCTAGTGTTAAAATGTATATTTCCATCACGATACTAGGTACATTGATAGTTTCAATAACCTATGTGCATGTGTTATCAGCTGGCTATGGGTCAATGACAAACAAACATGCCATCTCATTCTGAACATAAACCTTTCCACTCTGTCAGTGCCAACCTTATACATTAAAGTTCATGTTATGTCTTATTTGATATCATATGTAGATGTACAAACAATTGGATGTTCTTTTGATACATATATTTTATGGATGTTCTTGTCTATATTTGTTATACATTATTCTAAATTAAGGGAATTTCCAGCACTTCCTCTTTTGATGGGTTAACTGAGATAGAATCTGTAGATTTGTCATCCCTGGATCAATTGCTGGCTCAAACTGGGGCCTCTATTTGGCTGTTCATGGTGTATTAATTCACAGGATTATCAGACCAGAATGGGGACCTTAAATCTGATGGTTTGTTTAGGTGGTATGCTTCACTCTTTACAAATCAGGTTACCCATTCAACAAGTCTATGGAGTCTGTGAGTCTGTAGTTTGCTTGCAGCAAGGCAAAATTTCTATTCTTTATATCCAACAGTATCATTTTACTTATATTCTATCCAAATAATTTTCATTGAATATTTTGAAATTTAGTTGTTTATACTCTCTAGCATTTTCATTTGGGAAAGGATTCTCTTAAACAATTATGATGTGCAAAGATGTTGCATTTAATTTAACTCTGGAACAGTATAATCTGGTACTCACTGCATAATATACACATATATGTACATGTATTTTAGACTTGCAGTGGATGCACCAGTTGACTGCACAATATCCACATAGTTTCATAGGTTTATTATCATGATTATAAATAAACAAGTACCTTGCATTTGATATACAATTACGTTGTACTTCCTAACATTTCTGCACCTGCATTGTTCAGGAATATACAGAAGATATGCATGTTGCGTCAGTGTTGTTATCTTAAGACGTGAATAGTAAAATATATTATTGTTTGAAGAAAAAAAGATTTATTGAAAATTTCAATTTTTTTGTTTCTGTATGCAGGTTATGGAAACAAAGAACATGTTGTATTTAGTATCAGAATATGCTCCAAATGGAGAAATATTTGGTAGGTACAAATAAACTTTATAACTAAGGCCAGACTTAAAATATTTGGGCTTAAATTAAAATATTGTTTGTTTGCAGTTTACCGACCGACCCTTGAAAATCCTCCCGACTGAAAATTTTATTGCTTTAAATTTGAAGAATTTTTTTTTAATACTTCTATTGACGCGATCCGGAACTTTGGGTCCTTTCCGGAAATGATTTAAAGTCTGGGTCAATTACGCATTTCAAGTTCGGTTTTTCTTAGCTTCCCGTCAAGCATTTATGTGACCATTTAATGATAAAGCACATGGAAATTGTTTACAGGTATCCATGAAGTCACGGAGGAGTACTTTACGCTGTCGTCTCGTGTCAATTTTAAGACAAATAACAAACAAAAAAGTTTATTAGTAAACTGTTTATACAGATTCAGGCACATGTAATGATGTGTGATGATATCATTGACGATGATGCAGCGGATATTCATAACTGACACGATAACCATTCTGTCTCAAACAAATCGGGTACAGAATCTGTGGAGCCTGACTTTATGGATCCAATTTCAGTGGTTAAATAATTCGACAGCAGCTTGAAGTATGGCATATTTTCTACAAATCGTTGTGAAGACGACAAAGATGAAACCACTCCTCCGTGACTTAAATCTTCATGGATATCTGTAAACAAGCCTATACGGAGGAAGGGCTCATTTGAAATGTAATGGATATAGATCATGCCAAATCAATAAGAAGCAACCCTAACTACACAAAGATGTAGAGAAAATGAATGGTTAGCTTGAAAAATAAATATACTCTCTCTATATTAAATCTATCTTTGATTGCAATGAGTATGCTCCTTTAGGATAAGGGAGGCTGCCCCACTCATTGCAATTATTCTCTTTCTTACAATATTAAATATACCCAAACTGTGTGGCCTGTGTGAATTCAATTAAAACATGTCCTTAGGAGCTATGCTGCCAATTTTTTTATGCATTAAAAACATTTCAGTACAGACCATTTACTTTTAATGAGGTGCTATGGATTTCACCCCAAACTTTAGATTTCTTTGGTTTTCATTAAAGCCTGGCAAAAATATAACCTTATCACATATAATTAAATATTGTTAGAAATATGAAAACAGTCGAATGTCTTAATACTTTTTTTTCAAGTTGCCTTTTTTTTCAATTGAGGAAGATTCAATGGTTATTTTTTTTTTATTAAAAATACACTCTTTAATACATTGTCTTATAAATCTTTAATATCTACATTTTTCTGATGAAAATACTCTACTCATGAAAACATTCTAGTCAAGAAGCATACATGTCTGAATATATTTTTTTAAAACAGTTCTAGTCATAATGACATTCCTTGTTTATAAGTGTTCCAGTATTTAATAATTATACCATATTTTATGTCATAAATTGGATAATGACTCTATGTTAAAGTTTCAGTTTTGGTTAAAAAGTTTTTTATCTGAAAATGCCTGTTCATTTGATGTTGGTTTTCAGCATGTCCAGTGTTTGTTGTTTTAAAATGTTTTTTTTTCTTCACAAGAAACTTGGTTTAGTGTAACTGCTTGTTTAAACTGTATTTTGGCTGATAAAATAAAATATTTTTCTCACCTACCGACCCTTCAGTCTGAAGGTACAGTCGGAAAACTGCAAACAAACATATTTTTAAGGTTGGCCTTGCTTGCCATAGCAGACTGAACCAAGGAATCAATAGATTTGGATTTTTTTAATTTTAAAAAAATTGGAAAGCTCTATAATGTAAAAAACAAACTTTATTAAGTGGAAAATTCTGTAGAGTAAGGCTAATTATTATGGCAAGTAATCTCAATTTGAATAAAAGTAGCTCTTTTTCATGCAGAGTTACACACATATATATATATTAATTGAGATCTAGCTTATTTGATTGGCTAAAAGAAATGGAAAAAAGTTAAGTTATACATTGAACTTTTAGTCCATACAGCGAGACCTTTTTAGCATGCACGTTATCACCAACATGTTATAAGTGTTTGAACTTAAATTTTGCATTTACTAAATACATTGAATACTCGCAGTGTTTTCCTAAGAAATCAGGTTTAAATAGCCTTCTGCTTAGTAATTTTAATAATGTATATACCTTTCTGTCAATTGCAGAAGTTGTCATAAAAAACTTTTTAATGCAAACCTTTTTAGAAACTTTTTAAAATAAGCCTACTGATTAAAAATTTAGTATTGCCATTATTGTAATGATATAAATGAAATTCACTAATCCACACACTTGTAGAAAGTAGAAGTAAACTGCTTTATTAAAGAACCAGTAAGAGCTACACAATTGTTCATTTAAGAAACATTTGAATGTCTGAACTTTATCTACATCATAGAAAGATAATTTATAAAACAGTCTTTGCACATTACTATTTTCTAATAAAATTAATTACTTTTGAAAATATCTTTAGAATAATGATAGTTACATCAGATCTTATATTGTGATTTATTTTCCATCTTTAAATGATTTATAATTGTATTTGCAGATTTTATAGCACAACATGGTCGTTTATCTGAAAGGGATGCCAGGAAGAAATTCTGGCAGATAATACTGGCTGTAGACTATTGTCACACTAGACATGTTGTACATAGAGATCTTAAGGTTAGTGACACCATGTACCAGATATATCATCAAGTTGAGGAAATTTCTCCTCATACAATTCTGGATATTTCTGCACAGAGGCATTTGCTGTCATACTTGAAAGAATTCCTAACTTGACTTTAATGAGACTCAGGGAATAAGATTTAAAATTTCGCTCCATGGGCCCAACTGAAAAAATATGAAAATTTTGTTACACCATATGGGAATATTCTTTTCAAAGTTTTGGGCAAAGCCAAGAAGTATTGACTACTGGGCTCCAGTTAATCTTATTCCCTGAGTGTACTGCATGACTTTGAAAGCTAGTACTATATAATATTGCTTAACTTTCAAATCAAAAACATGTATGAGATTATCTTCTAACAATTGTCAAAATACAATGTATGTATATTATGAACAAGATTAGTGCATTTACATATATGTTATAAAATGAAAAATTCTTAAGACATCAATAACTGTCTTAAAGTTATAGTTAATTTCTTGAATCACATATTGAACTTTGCTTTTGGTATGAAAAGAAAAAAGTAACTTTTATATCATTTCAAAATAAGTGGGTGCTAAGTTAACAGAATTTGTCCATTGTTATTTCTGATATGATTCATATAGACATAGTTTAAAAGCAGGTAAGAATCTAGTTAAAACTGGGAATATGATCAATAAAATTTGTTTCAAATTTGCAAAATTTACAGTCATTTAAAAAACCATAAATTTGAATTGTAAAGTTGGGGATGTTTAAGGGATAACTATATTTAGTAAAACATGTATTACTAAGAGGGCTGATGGGTTTAAATAGTAATAATGATGGCTTAGAAGAGATAATATCCAGGTTGACCTGTGAAAGCTGTGTAAAGCCGCTCTATTATTCATCAGCTATATATATGTACATTTATAAGCTCACTTCCTTATCCACTAAGAGCTCAACTTAAAACTGAATATATTTAACTTTTATATATATCAATGTGCCTTATATTACAAAACTATTTTCAACATTTGTAGAAGATAATTCATACTGAATTAGATACATTTTCTTCTTCGTCTTTTTAAAAACTTGATATATAAGTTTGTGTCATTAAAATTCCAATATTTCTGCAAAGTAAGTACCTTTGATTGGGGTTCATTTGGGAAGAATGTATACTTCTATAATCAAATGTCTATCTATTAAAAGTAATATAAATATTTGAGAAAGCGATTGTGAATGAACAAAAAAATAAACTCAGAATTCCATGTCCTTTTACTAGTTTTAAATATTTACATATGTCGATCTTTTAGTTTTATTGACTGTAGACAAAAAAGATATATATGTCTGACTGACGAGTGTATATAAATATAAGTCAAGATTCAGCATGAGGGAATAAAAGATAAACACTAGTTTACATTTCTTGGAGTAATTTCAATAAAAAGTCTTAAACTGTTATTATTGATGCTTTTGTTACCTATAGTCCCTGTTTGTGCCTCAAGCCCAGTTGGTTTTAAGGTCATGAATGACGTCAATCTACTAGTTATATTATGTTGTAAACAAGAAAAATCTAATGTAATTGTCAATCAGGTTTTTGCCCATCATATTACACTGGTTATTAACTTGTGCTTTAATTAAGAATTGAACCTAAGCTATTTAAACGAACGAAGGTAGAAAAAAAATGAGGTTGTGACCATTAAATTCCATAATGATTTGAATTGATTTAAAATTTCTGCTTATCAGTTTAATTTTAAAGGTTTATAAAATGAAGTGAAGTCGATCAAGTGAAAAATAAATGTGGACAAAAAATTACAGAGATTTGTAGACTTTGTAAAAGAAGGTCTTGGTTCTGTTATTTTTTAGGTTGGATTGTAGTAGGGAAGTAGTAAAAAATCTTCCTGGGGGATATCTATGACTCGGTTGATTATGTGAAGTATGATAAAAGCCACTTTAAATTGAATAATCAAATAAGGGTATGTCCTTATCCTGTACTAGATATCCCCTATAGAGGGCATTGTTTGCATTCATTAGTTCATTGTTGTCAAATTATCAGATAACATGCAGGTGGATTGAATTAATCTCTAAAAAGTAAAATAATAAATACATGTGTAAAAAATCTATAGCAGAAAACAACATGTCCTCAATGAGCTATAACTTTTATGCATCAGTACACAGTATATGTTTAGTTAAAAGGTCATGTCAAATTAATTACCATAGTCTAGAGTATTGATAATTCAATAAATGTTATGAGAAAGGCACAGAAAATGACTTATTAATTTTTTGTGTTCTTTGAAATTGAGAACATCTGCTCAGTGCAAATGCACTTAAGGAACATTATCTGTTTGTTGAACTTTGTTCTAACTGTTAAATGTGTAAACATGTATGTGAAGGCAGGAAAACTGTGATTCAAAACGATCTTCTTTTTGTTTTTATCTCTCTCAAAACCTGGATCAGAGGATATTGTGACCAAGGCATTAAAACCAAACTTTAACGTATCCAACTCAAGCTGATGTAAGAATTTGCCATTAAAATAGTGAACTTTGATATATACATAAGAAGTTTTATTTCTTCAAATAAACGATTTCTTGGTATTCGTTCTATAAAGCTGTAAATTGTGTAGGAAGATATACAACTGTATATGTGTGGAGGTGGATGTAATATATATAACTTGTAACTTCAAACAAGATAATTAATCCAAATTGTAGCCCTCTCTTTACATGCTTTGCATTTTAACTTTTCCCTATGTTTGTCACACTAGATCATTAAGGTGAGACGACGTTAAGATTTGTCATTGTTTTTCAATATTTCCAGCCAATGAATGAACAATGAAAAAAATTAAGTTTTTTTATAAACATGATAAAGATAGGGAGAGAATTTTGTACAAGTAAATAGTCAATCTTCCTGGTTTTTGTTATGGTTTTAATTAGCTTTTGCATGTCAGTAAATAAAGACTTGTAAATTAGAAGATCAAAGGTTAGAGAACAAAAGGTTCAATATCTGCATATAGTACGGCGGCTTTGTGAAAAATTGTGCACATCCTGCTACAAGCATGAAATTTGGCATAGACCTTCCTCATCTATTACTCTTGTATTTCAGATAGGGAGGCATTTGAAAAAAATGTCGCACTTCCGGTAAAATCCAAAATAGCGGACTTCATACTTAAATCAGCCCAATATCGAAGGCTTGTATGTGAAAAGGTGTTATAATCATGCTACTATCATAATATTTGGTACAAATCTTTGTTTTTTACTACTCTTGGACATATTATATAGATTAGATGTCTTGAAAAACCCTACTTCCGGTAAAAACCTAATATGGCGGACATTGTACTAAAATAAGGTTATTTTTTAGGGAGGGTAATTGAAATATGTTTAAATATATTGCTACTATCATTACATTGTGCAGGAACCATTTCTTTGGTGCTTCTCATGGATACAATGTATAAGACATATTTCTTTAAAACCCTTACTTCCGGTAATATCCAAAATGGCGGACATAGAAATATCAATTTCTTTTTTAATATATTCAACTTTTTTCAAAATGTAAAGAAAATGTTGTTTATTGTGCTTGCTTTAAGTTATCCTCAAAACCACGTATTCTATTCTGCTGTAAATGTTTAAATACAAAGTTATCACTTCCGGTAAAAAAAAACAATCTTGCGTAAATTTCAAAAATGAGTCCTCAATCCATATCTTCGATGTAGAGTTTTGGATAGATTGATTAAAACAAAATAAAATTACTTAAGTACTAAAACATTTTTAAAACTACTACTACAATTCGGCCAAAAAAACATGTTCATTCACGATCACCACCTCATACACACAAGGCAGTCTACGGGAGACACGATATTTCACATCATCCTTTCTTACATCCACATGTACAATCTTCTGACAAAATGATGAGGCCTCAGAAAGAGTTTTTTTTTAAAGGGATCCTCTTTGTTCCTTCGCAGTCCATTAGCGCCTAGACTGGGTAGCATAAGAGCCAATTCCAAGCTCGTCCCCCTTAGTATCTGCCTAAGTATATTGCACGTTTTACATGCTGGAAAAGACTAGATCAAGTTGAGGGAATAGCCTCAATTAGCCTTCCCTTTTGCGCAAATAGTTATTTTCTTGCTTCGTTAACCATGTTTACCCAATCTGTTAAACTTGTGGTGCGATCTTATAGTAAACCCGGTGATTTAGGTTGATCAATCATCATTCTTTATGTTAAAGTCACATCTTCAAATGCCATCAATGTCTCACACACAGTCTTTTTTTCTTTTCAAGCAAAGATAGAACTGTATCACAACAGGAAAGGCATGGATCACAATAAGTGTGTGTGATCACTCATTACCTAGTGCATTTGAAAGGTCATTGATAGATATTAATTCAAAGTTTGTTGCCCTCCCAAACACAATTTATAGTTCGTCTACCCCTGTGTCACGGAGAAGCGAAAAAGTAATGACAGCATCATCAGTAACGACTGTTCGAATCATGACTCGTTTAAGTTCTTGTTTCACTGCATCAGATACATGCACCATGATTCTAGTGTCTGCCTCTTAATGTGAACATAGTGCTAAACTAAGAGTGGATGAATTTTTTTATGAGTATGGTAGTTTAGCAACACATGCTCAGGATTTTCAGTGTTATCCACCACGTGATGTATTTCAAATTTAGCACCAAGTTCACATTAAGAGGCTGACACTAGAATCATGGTGCATGTGTCTGATGCAGTGAAACACGAACTTAAACGAGTCATGATTCGAACAGTCGTTACTGATGATACTGTCATTACTGTTTCGCTATTCCGTGACATAGGGGTAGACGAACTATGGATTGTGTTTTGGAAGGCAAAACACTTTGGATTACTATTTTTCAATGGTCTTTCAAATGTACTCGGCAAATAGTGATCACACACACTTATTGTGATCAATGCCTTTACCGGTTGTGATACGGTTCTCTCTTTGCTTGGAAAGAAAAAAGATTGCATGGGAGTCATTGATTGCATTTGAAGATGTGACTTTAACATAAAGAGTGATGATTGATCAACTGAAATTACCGGGGTTTTACTATAAGATCACACAAACTTATCAGATGGGGCTAACATTGGTTAACGAAGCAAGAAAATAACTATTTGCACAAAAGGGAAGGCTATTTGAGGCTATTTCCTCAACTTGGTCTACTCTTTTCCAGCATGTTAAACGTGCAATATACTAGGGAAGGGGTTTAGGGGGACGAGCATTGGATTGGCCCTTATGCTAACCAGTCCAGGCGCTAATGGATGGCGAAGGGACAAAGAGGATCCCTTTTGAAAAACTCTTTCTGAGGCCTCATGATTTTGTCAAAAGCTTGTACATTGTGGATGTAAGAAAGGATGTCTCGATCTTGTTAATGTGGAAAATCGGGTCTCCAGTGCACTGCTTTGTGTTCATTTGGTATGGACTGTGAATAAACATGTATTTTTGGCCAAATAGTAGTAATTTTAAAAATGTTTTAATAGTATTATACGGATTTTTTTTATCAATCTATCCAAAACTCTACATCGAAGAAATGGATTGAGTACTCATCTTTTTTAAATTTACGCCATAATTTTTACAGGAAGTGTCAACTTTGTATTTGAACATTTACAACAGAAAAAACTTAGGGGTTTGGAGGATAACTTAAAGCCAAAATATTAATGACCAGTACAAAAAACAAAATTTTCTTTACATTTTGAAAAAAAGTTGAATATTTAAATAATGAATTGATATTTCTATGTCTGCCATTTTGAATATTACCGGAAGTAGGGGTTTTAAAGACAGATCTTTTATACATTATATCCATTAGAAGCACCAAAGAAATGTTCCTGCCAGTGTAATGATAGTAGCAATACGTTTAAACACATTTCAATTACCCTCCCTAAACAATAAGCTTATTTTAGTACCATGTCCGCCATGTTGGAATTTACCGGAAGTAGGAATTTTGCAGACATCTAAACAATTTAATATATCCAAAAGAAGTACAAAACAAAGATTTGTACCAAATATTATGGTTGTAGCATGATAATAACACCTTTTCAAATACTAGCCTTTGATATTGGGCTGATTTAAGTATGAAGTCCGCCATTTTGGATTTTACCGGAAGTGAGACATTTTTTTTTAAATGCCTCCCTATCTGAAATAAAAGAGTAATAGTTGAGGAAGGTCTATGCCAAATTTCATGCTTGTAGCAGGATGTGCACAATTCGTCGGAAATATGCTTGTAGCCGCCGGACTAATACAATAACTGATTTCTTTAATCAGTCCATATGATTTGTCAGTTTTTGCAAACACAGGTTTTCTCATTTGAAAGACCATGATTTGAATTATTTTTTACAGAAGATGCACATGTAGAAAAAGTACAATATTTTCCTTTATCAAAGCCATTGAAGTATCTATGCTTTAAAATTTTAGTTTCCTAAAACTTAAAATCTCACCTTCAAAGAAAATGTAAAAAGAGGTTCCTGCTGTTACAGATTTGTCAATTATTATGATTGTCAAAAGATATCTCTATGTCAACAGTTCAGTTAAAAATAATCTTTTAGTTTTACATTGGACAATTTAAGCCTAGGACTGTGGTCTTTTATAGCATAGTATAGATTATTAAAAGATAATAGTCTTTTGTTTCATATCCCTTTGAAATAAAAAGTATACATCCTATAAATGAGATTGCCTGTTTAAAATACTGGGTTAAATCGTTAGGCTTACTATGATAGTGAACTAAAATTGATCCATTATGTTTACAAACATATCTTGTATAAATACTGAATCAAATATGTTGCATCCGGTGAGAGAAGTTAACATGACAAGTAGCAGCTTCAGCTAGTGCTCATTTCTAACCTTTATGAGTGGGTTTTTGTTTTCCTTCTTATCAAATGACCTTTTGTGTTATGTTATCTGTTGGGGGGAAAAGGGGGGAGGCATTGCAATTTTGAAGCAAAAAAGTTTCTTACGCTAAATTTATGAAATTCTCAGTCCAAAAAAAAAAAAGATAAATCGAAAAAATTTCCAAGAAACCTGAAATGTTCCTTCATTCATATTTTGCTATTTAAACAACTTCTCACTGTGTCCCAGTTTGATGAATGTTCCATTAAAATTCTTTAAATTCTGATTTATTCATGAAGTAAATTTTTTCATGAAAAATATCACTATTCCAGGTAAAGCCTTAAACATACATGTACTATAAAATTCTGTATTTCAAAAGCAGAAGTGAAAATAACTTTTTTAGAAAAAAAAAGTTTTTGCTTTCAATAAATTATAACAGTTATGTATGCATATTTATCATTAAAATGCATTGTAACAAAGGTTATTTGTTAGTTAATGTGTTTTATAACCGACTGAAAACATTTAGAGATTGGGGTAACAAACAGGGTAGTTTTTAAACTTTGTCCCATTTTAGCCTGGAATTTTGATGATAAAATTATATTTTTGATTACCTTTGTACTAGTAATCATAAAGTAGATGAAACTCTTTGATACAAAATACTTTACCAATACAGTTACAAAACAGTACAATTACAAGTCTAAATATGACTTCTTCTGTGTAGGTGTTCGTCGACAGCGGAAATTGGAACGAAAACTGTTAGATAACAAAATTGACATCTTATTTTAGTAGACATCAATTTATTTTTGGCCAACAATAGTACACTTTATTAGTAATTCATCATTTCATTTACTTTTTATCAGCAAAATGATCTGTTATTAATTTTACTGATCGTTTATATTAATTTTATGAAATAATAGTTGAAATTTATTTTACAGATAATTATATCGCCTACATCTGTACAACAATTTTCTTACCAAGATAATTTAATTGTATCATTATACAAAAATAAACTGTATCATTTTGTTTATTTTACTTCAATTTATATATTTTGTTTAATTTTTTAATGGTGAAGATGAGGATTTAATGTATATATAGGAGTTATAACAAGGTCTTTGAAAATCAACCATTTCTGATCTCATGCATTTTCACCTGTTTCTCCAAACAGTTCTAAAAATAAATTCTTAAATAGATTATATATAACTCCAGTCAGGCTTGATATATATACTTGTAAGCATTAGTCTGAAAATGAAAGGAAATACCATAGAAATGACTAATTTATTACAAATGTAGGCAGGTTATTGTACAAAATTGTTGTGGTAAAATTGAATCATTAGATTTTGGATACCATAATGTTGCTTTAAGACAATCTTTTGATTCACCTGATGTTTGTGGCAAACATTTGCAGTTTATGAATTTTATACAACTGGGTGGAAACATTTAACAACACTTATTTACCTCTTTCATTTGTAAATGTGCAATGTAATTTACTACATGCATATATACTGATAGGTAATAAATGATAATTACTAAATCAGTGAATAATGATTGCTTGTAGGTTAACATTTTCCATATAATGTTTTAATTGGTCAGTTCTATTTCATTTACTAAAAGAGATATTTGAAAATAAATGCATGTTGAAAATTAAACTCCTCGAGAAAATCTTAATTTAACTGACAAGTTGCAATGACATATAAATATGGATAAAGTTGAAGAGTATTTGCCTTGTCAGATTAATATAATTATAAGAGCGATCATATAATGCCAATTCATTGTAATGAATATTGGTAAATGGAGGGTTATTAATACCATTAATGAATTATTGACTGGTCAGCATTATGGTACTTGACCATTATTGATGACAGAAAGGTTGAATAGGTTACAGCCTTGTATTATACTTTAATTCTTTGTAACGACCTCATTCAAATAACTTAGCTTCTATCTACAAGTTATAAGGCTTACTTTGTAAATAAACCAGAGAACAATATTCCAGTTATAAATTGAGAGACAGAAATCAGTTTACTTAAAGTTCTATTGCTGATAATTATATAGGTTGATAAATCAAAATTCAGTTCTGTTTGGGTCATCCATGCTCTTCAACTTTATACTTAGTTCAGCCTTTTAAACATTTTTGATTCATGCATCACTGGTCCCTCTTTTGTAGATCTAACATATGTCTGGTGTACAAAACTTTATATGGAAACTTTTTAAAATCTATATAATAAAATGCATTCCTGAAAACACTGAAATAAAAGTATCCTGGTACCCTGATTAAACAACTATCAAAGCTTGTTGGTATGCTTTACACATTATTCTGTTAAATGCTGGTTCATTTTAACTAGGGAATTGATTTTAATGTAGCATTCATAACTATTTTAAATCAATTGCTTTTTTCAGAAATAGAGAAATATAATAACAATTGTTAAAACCCTCTTTGTTCTTTCAGGCAGAGAACTTATTGCTAGATGCCAACATGAATATAAAAATAGCAGATTTTGGTTTTGGAAATTTCTACAAAAAGAATGAACATTTGTCTACATGGTGTGGCAGTCCGCCATATGCTGCTCCTGAAGTATTTGAAGGGAAGAAATATTTAGGACCACAGATTGATATATGGGTAAGTAGTGCGTCTGACGTAATTCTGTATGTATGTACGTACTGCAGTATGATTGACAGATCTTATTACATCACTGCTGGTGTTTAGTTTGCCTCTAGCTATGATCTGACCATTTGTAAATTGTAATTAAATAATGTTGTCACATAGTTGTCTGTGAATAAAGTTTGCATTGACCTACATTTATACATGTAATACACATGTTATTGTTTCAACAAATTATAAACATGTCAGTCTGATAACATATCCTCTGATCAAGACAGATTTCGAAAGGGTTGAGACTTTAATAATTTTAAATTTAAATCAGGTGTTTTGTATAACATTGTACCAATTTGTACGATATTGTACATAATGTTAAAATGTCAATATTGCACATAATAAAGAAGTGTTGCTTGATCATATATATATTTTTTATTTATTTTATAGAGTTTAGGAGTAGTGCTATACGTATTGGTATGTGGTGCTTTACCATTTGATGGTCAGAGTTTACAGATTTTACGTGATAGAGTGCTGTCTGGGAGATTTAGAATCCCTTATTTTATGACTACAGGTAAAGAACCAGGAATTATTTATTTATTGAACTAATGCACAATTAAACCCTTATGCCTATGAAAACAAGGAAAACATTATAGATATATCACAAAAAAAACACAAAGACATCCATTCATATATGAACATATCATACAGTTGTTGAATCCACTCTCCTCAGAAGAATATGATACTGTACATGTACACTCCCTAGATTAAATTAAATAACTTGAAAACTCAAAAAAAAATAATCATTCATACATTCCTAAATACACGTTATAACAATTTATTAACAGTCTATTGTAATAAAATATATGTCAAGGTCTGGACAGTTATATAACAACCGTTAACGTGTGTTGGGTGCAAGAATGTTGTAAAAGGCTATCAACTAAGATTTTATCATTTACAATTATTTATGAGCTATCATAACTGTAGATATTTCTATAGTTTGAATTTGTAAAATATGTTTTCCATCCTATTGAATCAGGTTAAAGAAATAAAATTGACTTAAATAACAAAAGAACAGTAATGTTATAAAACATAATAATGTACTGCAGGTAATTGATATGCTATTTATCAGTGTTTTCACACAAAACACTGATTTCTATTTAGAATGTACTTTTTGAAAAAGCACATGTTTTTGATGAATTATAAATAACTTATCGATTATTTTACATGCAGAATTAATTACCTGGCTCTGACAACTATTTTTGGAAAAAAGGTGTAAATATTTCTTGAACTCATTGCTGAATTTTTTGTGTATGACTTTTTCTTTACATCATTTGCAATAGATATCAATTGATATTAATTCAGCTTGGTTGTAGATAGATGATTTCATCAATGTGTATTTTCATCTTTAATCAATTGAATGCAGAAAAATAATTTTGCATAAGAGGCTTAAACATATAACATTCAATAATATAGGGTTATTGCATGAATATTGGGGAATATTGTCCCGAGTAGAATTTTATATTGCACGAGCTTGTGAGTGCAATATATGTTCTACGAGGGACAATATTCCCCAATATTCATGCAATAACCCTTTTATTGTATAGCAATATAATATTTGAAAGTACAAATTGGTTTAAACTGAGATTTTGACGTTGATGACGTCATGAATTTTGAAGATTTATTGCACTAGTGCAATATTGGAATTTATTGCACGCTAACTTTTGGTTACTTTCTGTGGGAAATATTATATTGCTATACAATAGTATTTCATATTAATAGTAACATTTTTTGCAACCTGTATTCTAACATATGCAAAAAATTAAATATTTATTGCTATATTTTCATGAATTTCAGATTGTGAGAATTTAATTAGAAGAATGTTAGTGCTGGACCCTAACAAAAGATTTTCTATTAATCAAATTAAGAAGCATAAATGGATGCAGTCTGAGGAAGGACAGCCAAAATCTACCCCTCCCAGTCCCATGTTAGGGATCAATGCAAAGTTGGGGGAGTTCAACGAACAGATACTTAGACTTATGCAGAGTTTAGGTATTGATCAACAGAAAACAAAAGAGGTATGGTTAACATGAACTTTTATTATACATTTATAATTTCTGGTAAAGGGTGAGGTGATAGTTATCCTAAAATTGATTATTTACATGTTTATGTATACTGATGCAACATAATAAATTGCTGAAGTGTGGAATACATTCCTCTTTAAGGTACATGCTCCCCAAAAATATTTTTATTGCGTGAAAATGAATGTAAACACAAAGGAAGGAACACATGGTGAGCTGCAGTCACATTTGATACTACAACTTCTGGAAAAATTAATAATATCAAATGTATAATAAACATTTTTGTTCATGTATTGCTCCTGAAGAGAAAACAATATCACACACAATTCTGTCAATAGAGAAAATGAAACTTTGCAATACAAAGTACATGCTGTATCCAAGAATCAATATTTTAAGCATTGGTCTATGTAAAATCACCTGATTTATTTTAAGTCATTGCATGATAACATTGGCAGGAACTTTAGAAGCAGTGTGTGTGTGTGTAATAGATATTATGAACATGTTTTGTGTTACTTGATACAAACTGTATCATATAGATGTAAACTGAAATAGATTCATATTTTCTATAATATATTGGAAATTCTCATCAAAGAACATTAAAATGTGAAAATATAGAAGGTTAGACATTAAAAGTTATGGAAAAATTACAGCACATTCAAAAGATGAAATGGATTTGATGTTGCTGAACATGTGTACAAATTCTTTTTAAAAAAAAGATTTAACTTTGCAATAGTATTAACTAAGAGTTATAATTACTTTTGTAATATGAACTACATATTTATTATACAATAATGTATTTATTTTTACTTTTTTCAGGCATTAGAGAAGGACTCTTATGACCATTACACAGCAATATATTATCTTCTTATGGATAGATTAAAACAACATCGAAGTAGTTTTCCTCCTGAAAACAAAATAGACGCTCGTCAGAGGCGACCTAGCACTATTGCAGAACAAGCTATGTCAAGAGTGGTTCCTTCTAGTCAAACCGGTGTTCAAACAACAGAGACTGAAGCACAAAACACAGGTAGTTCTTGGCGGCCGCAGCCTAATCCATATGAAAATACTTTTAATCGTGAAATGGACGTTCCAACGCCTCACGGTGTAACAGGCTGCATGGTTGACACATTACCTCAGCCATGTGTGAAATCATACATATCGGGTCACATGATAACTACATCGATAGATGAAGGAGTTGAAGCAGACATTTTAGAGGATGACGATGACTCGAGTAAAGATCAGTTTGTACCTGATGGATTTGGGATTGGTCTGATTCCTAGTTCAGCTTACGGTGATTTGTCTCAGACTCCCACGTCCAATCAAACTAACACTAGTGGTTCTCCATTTGCAAGTTTTGATTCCTCATTAGGATCGGATATTATGTCTAGTTTACAATCATGTGCACAGGCCAGTGGTACTGTTAAACAGGAGAATGAATTATCAAATGGAAGTGAAGAAGAACAAACTGGAGAAGATCGTAGTCAAACAAAATCTCCTGTACACTTTCGTGAAGGGAGAAGGGCTTCTGATGGACTTGTTGCACAGGGTATGTTTGCATTCAGACAGTTAAGACAGGGCATGCGAGCCCCAGGAATGGTGGACATACAACAGGAACAAATTCATGTACAGAACATGTACGAGCAGTACAATATCCCGCAATCTCAGCAAGAACAATCAATAGATGGTGCTAAACCTAGTCAAATTGTACGGCCCCGTCCACTGATGAAAAGAATGAGTCTACCATCAGAGACATTTGACATTCAGCCTCATAGGTTGTTAGCTCTAAAGCAGTCTCTTCAAGTAGAAAGGCAAATTGACGGGTTCAGTAACAAGCCTTTACAACAACAATTACTTCAACATAGATTTCAACAGCAACTTCACTGTCCGTTACAAAATCAATTTCAGCAATTACAGATTGATCCTCAGTATGCACAAGGTGACCAGCAACAAACTCTTACCTATATGCCTGTATCTATGCCTCAGAGGTTGACCACCAGTGAATTAAATCAACTAGGTCGACCTCAAGTCATCAGGAAAATATCTTACAAACTTGCACAACAGCAGCCATTTGATCCTCCGAGTGAAGAAGTGAAACAGGCAGTGGAGCACAAACTGTCCTTTAGTTCTGCACCTACCTATCAGACCTCATCCTGTCCAACTACTCCTAGTCGTAAAAATGCTTTTATTCCCCAAGGTGTAGACATAGCCGTGTTACAGCATCAGTTATTGATGCAGCACGAACAGAACAAACAGTTTAATGAACAGAAACATGGGGATGCTCAGATGGATTCCTCCTTTGACTCCTCCTCCTCTCAGTATAATCCGGCCTATAATTATGTTCCTCAAGGACTAGACTATCAGATCACTCCTCAGGAGAATCAGTCCGTCATGGGAGGCCACTCTGATCCTAGTCAAATGGCTTACGTGGAAGAAGACATGGATATGTCGTAGCTTTGTCTCCTCATTTTGTAAATTTTCATTATTCATTAAGATCAAAAAGTAAAATATTAAATTGTTTTCCTAAACCTGTACTAAACGTTTAGATCTACTATCCTGTACCTAATTATTGTTTAACATAAATTATGATCATAGGCAATCCAAGCTTAAATTTGACATATTTTATAGAAAAGAAAGGAAAATTTAGCTGATACGATTTCATATTGTTCAAAGATCTGAATTTAAAAATGTTCCCCTAATATTTTGCCAGACTTAAATTATTTGTCTTATGAAACTATAATTTTCACTATTGTGAAATATCCTCAGAAAGAAAAGAGTTGGAATTTTGCTAAACTTGGTCAGGAAATGGAAAACAATGATTGTTTTATTTAAAGTAATTTATCATTCAAAATCTTCATTTGTTGTCATTAATCATTATCATAAGAAGTTTTCATATTTTTCAAACTCATGTTGTTATGGATACCACAATCAGATGGATTTGTTGACATGATATTTTGTATGATTGGAAGAGTTAAGACATTTGTTAATTATGTTGACAGCGTGCCTCCTATAATTGGTTTCAATCTAATCAAACTCTTTTTTCCACCTCTGTTACAAATTCAAATAAGTCCTAGCTATACGAAATCTTTTATATTTTTTCCTATTTGGGTTTTTTTTCTCCTCTAATTTTTAACTGTCCGCTTTTTTTTTTTTCAATCATTAGGGGGTTATAATTAAACATTAGGAGGTTATAATTAAACAATCATTAGGGGGTTATAATTAAACAAAATTGCATTAACAGAAGAATTAAATGTCCATTTCTTTAAATGAAGACATACCTTCATTACATGTACAAGAAACTTGTTGCCTCTAATAATTGTTAGGTGTTTTGTTTGAGGTTTATTTTTTTTTTTTAAACTTGGAAACAATTGAGGAAAAAAATGTTTTAATATGTCTAATTGGTGTAATATGAAAATTGAGGGAGAGTCTTGCCACATGTATAGTGAGAACTTTTATGATTGAATTTGATTGGTATTTCTTTTGTATTTAGAATACTAATGTAAGTTGTATGAAATTATCTGACTAAGTGACTCCATGGTAAATGTTGGTCACAAATGAAATTTGTGGTTCTAGTCATGTCGAACTCATTGACTGCTCTTATAGAAAAACGTTTGCTATTTGTTGAATATTATTTTGTTCTATTGTTAGTAGTCATTCCGTTGTTGTAATATTAGTTCATTATATGTTCATGTATTTTGTATATTTTTGTTATAATTTATGAATCAAAAGCATTTTACTTAATTGTATTTTTGTAATGATTTTGGCTCTTTTATCTGTTGCTGTTGAACAGAATGAGAAATGTATAATTGAATTTTTGCATGGTCAATAGGAACTTTAAAGATTTAAGACGGATATAATAAGAAATTGTTTTTCTTTATTAGAATTCTGTATTAAATGATTATTCATTTCTTTTCTTTTAAGGTAGCACTACAGTCAGAATTTTCTGACTCCAACCAACAGTCTTTAACGATTAATTGCTCCAAAACTACTCAATGGATTTTTAAAATCTTTAGCTCATTATAAAGGTGAAATATTAATTCTTCTTAATCTGTAGATAAATTAATTTTTGGTATGATTAATCTCAAAGTATAGCTCCTTAATTGCCAAAAAAGTGGTCATCCAACTTGGATGAAAATGACACATTCAGGTCAAATGGTAGTAAAAATTTGTTCTCATCCCTTTAATCAACCATACACTATAAACATAACCGTGTCTCAGATTTTTGATGTATGCCTCCAGTAAGAAGATATATTGATGTAACTGCTGGGTACCAAACCTCATTTCACCTTTCATCTTTGGACAACTATAAATTCATTTAGAAACAAATTATCCAAAAACTGGGACACGGTATTGTAGAAAATACTCCCTTTAAACACATATATCAAAGTCAAACCTAAAGGGGTACCAATGAAGTTTCTGTTTTCATTTTTTGCTAACAATTCTCATGAAAAATTGTTCAGAGAAATGACCTAAAAACTGAATTTCCCCCTTATAACCCCTATAAATGTATCATTAGTACAAAAGTTCCACTGAGAACACCCCAGGAGTGTTCTGACACCATTATTTTATCAATATATCCACACACTTTGTGTCTTTGATGCTCTAATACTGTAAATTTTGAATTATATGTGCACTGACCAACACTAACTTAGCATTTGGCGGGAGTTTGACGTCACAGATTTGACCAACATCTGTGATGTAGTAATTAAATATAGACAAAGCTCCGCCTCTCTCCAGACAGTCTAAGATAAGAGAATAACAGGAATGACCAGCTGCATATGAACAATTTTTAACATAATTATATTCACTATAAAGAATGATTTCATTTGTATTTTAAAAAGAAATATACTATGAAATTAGAACATTAAAATTATGCAATAAAAGACATGTTCCATAAAAGATCAAGACCATCCCCTTGCTGAAAATAGATTCTTGATTCTTGAGTTTTATGGAATTTAAAAATTTCACATAAACTTAAAATTGGTTTAAGTGCCTGAAACTCCTAACAAAAGACAGATTCAGAGACATATACTTCTTGTTTGTAGTAAGAACCTTAAAAGTTTAAAGTTTGTCAGAGGCTTTCAAGATACTTTCACACTCTTATCCTTAAATATACGGTATATATATAGTTTTGTTCATTTTGGTAAGATTTCTTCCTTTTAGATTTTCTCCTTTTTAATAACTTTCCCTTTTCTCTGTTTATTTCAAAGTTATATAAATTACTTTTGTTGCAATACACATGATACAATGAGATAAGATCACACTATTTATCTTGTGGTCAGTGATTAACAGCTGGACACTGGCATCAACAGATGATTGACATATTAGCCCCTCCTAAATGCCTATATATTTAGATTAATTACCATGTGCCTTTATTTACATAAGTTCATTATCAATTTACTCCCTGTTGTTATTTGATAATGATTTTGGGATTTTTACAAACTGTGTAGAATAATACTTACTTTAAAATTATGTGATAAAAAAAATATCTTAAAAATATCACTGTTAGACTGTAGTGCTACCTTAATCTAGAATTTGTCTTTTTTTTTATATACCATTTTTGGCAATAAAAAGGTTTTAACATATTAAGGATTGTTAAAGTCGGTAAATTTTCAATATTTTTTTTTAACATTTTTGAGAAATACATGTGTTTCTCTACAGCTTTTACTTTCTTTAAGAGATTTTAAGTGGCTCACTTTTGTAAAAGAAAATTAAAATGATCTATTTAAGTATGAAATTCTGACATAGATTGGCTGTTGATGCACTGTGTTGTTTTGTTATAGTTATCCATGATATGCAGAATGTTATGGAATTGTGAGGACATGTATATATGAAAACAATATAAACATTGAGTTTCATTAAGCCATTCTAGGTACAAGATTTCAATTGGTTTGTAAAACAAACAAAAAACTATAGGGAAAAATAATGAAGCACTTTACCCGTAAATACCCTCTGTGAAGTGAAATAAATTGGAAAAAATTAAATGAATTTTAAACTATAAGGAATAGAAAATGTGGCATCACAAAGCTGTTCAAAACTGGCATTAAAATATTATTCAGAATTTTACTTTTAAAGTTGAAATCCATATCATTTTCTTTTTAACTTATAAAAAAGGACATTTTCTTTAAATTTTTGCACAAATGTTGAACAAAGATCATCAAGGAAATCTGTGATGATGAATCTGATGTCATCCTTTATGCAAATAATTTAGACGATTCTGCAATGGTTTTATAATTCTGTGTAAAATCTGTCAATAATTTTTTTTTCAGATAAGTATAGCAAAATGTATTTAGTTTTCAAATATTGATGCTTTTAAATGCCATACACAAATGTATGTATTGAAAAAGTTTTTAAAAAATCCCATTTTGCAAATATTGATATATCAGTTATTGAACCATTTTTATGTTTGTGTCTAAAGTATTTAAACTTGTATTAAATTTCCTGTCTGACACAAGGGAAGTAATAACTAAAAACAAATACATTACTTTTGGTTCAATTTTTCATCAATTTTACATGAAGACTGCCTTTCAGAAAAAAAGGTTTGCATATTTATTTATAAAAGTTTGTAAATTATTTTGTAGCCATTCCATTATTTATTGATGTTTCATCAGGGATAAAAACAATGTTTAACAGCTTTAAAATTCTTTCTATGTAGAATATATCCACTCAATAATACACAGTATTGTTTTCAAAGTGCCTAAATGGTGTGAACCTATCAAGCGATCGCCATGTGATTATCTTTGAATGCATGTTAAAAACAAAACAGAGAATGTAAAAATGGTAATGAAAATATATATTTTTTATTCTAGACCATACATCTTTTATTTTTATCCTTGTGTTAAAATGTACGTTAAGCAACATCTGAGAGAGAGCAGGCTGATTAAAATTTCTATGAAGAATAAAATTTTTGAAAAATTTGTTAAGCAATTGATTAAAATCTGAGTCTTTTATTTAAATTAACATTATTGTTGCAGAAAAATAAGTGGAATTTTAATCATGAGATTAACTGAAGTGTATCAACTGGCATACAGATCAGAAAATTTATTATTCCTTCCTCGTCTTGTACAAAAGTTAATTGTTTAGCGGTTTAAGCAATATAACGATGTTTTGTTTTTTCAATTGGTCTGCCCTTAATTTAACAGAGATAAACCTGTATTATCACTTATTTTTCTACTCTTGTTTGAATGGTGTGATTGAAGGGGTAAATTGGTGCATATTCATTTTAGTGTGTTACAAGATTGATATTTGCTATATGTTATTCTTTGATAGTTTCTTACATGGCTTTAACCTTTAATTACTGAATTTATAACTTAGTAATACCTCTAACATTTTATGATCCATTTTGCAGCAAATTTTAGTTGATTTCATTTAATTTTGTTTGTTTTAAGATTCAGTTCCTTGGGGAATATTTTATACCTGTTTTACTCGGATAACTCTTTCAATTCGATAGTGAATATTTTTCCAGTTTTTATGGAGAAAAGTGTCAAGCAAAATTTTGGAAGTATTTAAACTATTACAGAATGATTTTTTATGGAGGATATAAGCAAAAGGGAGTCATACATATGAACATATATCTTGGTTCCAATAGTAGTACAATGATAATCATAATTTGTTGTGTTGCTTTAGAGGGGTTGTATCCCCTTAAATGTAAATTTATTATTGTTGATGCACAAAATTATGGCAAATAAATTTATCATGCAATGTATTGTTGCAGGAATAAAATGTTGAATATAAATTTGTTAGTATTTATAGTATGTTGTCTGTAGTCTAGGAAACAAAACAAAATAAAACTGAGAAAAAACACATTAACTATAAGAGGAAAACAATAGAACAACAAAAGCAAACGCCAACATACATAGAAATGAATTGTCTATTAGCAATTTTTATATTCCTGAGTTGATACATGACATTAAAGAAAAAATGGTAGGTTGAAAATGATTTTATTGACAGCCAAACCTCCCACTTATATGGAAATGTTAAAAATACCACTAAAGTAAAAACCTTGAATTTGATGACTCGATGAATTTCAACCCTTTAACTTGTTGACTGAACTTCTAACCTTAAACTTGATGACTGAACTTAAACCTTAAACTTGTTGACTGAACTTAAAACTTTGAACTTGCTGAAGGATGAACTTATCTCCTTGAATTTGATAACTAATTGAACTTTTAACCTATGCCTGGTTGACGGCACTTTTAACCTATAATTTGTTGACTGAACTTAAAACCTCAAACTTGTTGACTGACCTTTAAACCTGTAACTTGTTGACTGATCTTAAAACCTTTAGAACTTGTTGATGGATTGATCTTTAATCCTTGAAGTTGTTCACATCAGTCTTGTAGAAAAGTGCAGAGTGTTGCTGTTGTTTCAGTAACATTTTGTATTCAGACATTGTCAAAACATGAATAAGAAATATCTACAAAGTGCAATATTTCCTCAATCCATAAAAATAAATGAATCCATAGTTGGTATCCACCAAAGACAAAAACAAGGCTGTAAACGTCTTTGATGGTCTAGAGAAAACAAAAATAAAAACAAATTATTCATTGAACATGCACCATCTCTTTGCAGTGTCAAGTTTTCGTCTGAACAGGGATTTGGCAGAGGAAATCAAAAATAGCATTGTGTTCAAGTGATAAAGAGTTGATTGAACATTGAAGTAGAGGATTGTCAACACTCAACAATTGCTTACATTCTCATTTTGATTTGTGAATAATTCACAAATAATTCCAACATCTTTCTGTCAAATGGTCTTGGGAGTTACATTCACTATACTAAAAAGAAGGTTTTAAGTTCCCTAATTCCTATAAAAATATGATTGAAACACTACTATTCAGTTTGAGTGGTTTCTGTAAAATGGTCTCAGCAGGTGTTCAAAAGGTGTTATTACAATACTATCAACTAATGGTTTAAGTCTTGTAACTCTGATGAAGATGGTTATATCGCAATAGTGTTACAGTATGGTTGACATCAAATGACAGCAAACAATAGTATTGAGTATCAAAGCTCTCTGTGGAATAATGTGGGAGTAGTTGCTTCCATATGTATTATTGTCTAAATGGTCCCCACAACAAGGGTACAAATGAAGGTATAATATTGTCAGCTACTCATAATGGCAAACAAAATTACCAAGTATGAGAGCGAGGTGTTGTGTTCACAGGGTGTTATTTTCACAATACTAATAAAATGTTACAAGTATTATAACTCTTGTAAACATAAGTGTTATCCAAATGATAGCACAGTATTGTTATCTACACATGATGGCAAACTCTTTTACCAAAAATGAGAGCTTTGAGTAAGAGCATTTGTGTACACCAAAAAATGGTCAAAATCCCATAAAATTGTCAAATCAAACTGAGGATACAGAATGGTGAAGGGAAAAAATAATCCTACCAAGCATGTCTCAAAGAGTATTGATGTGTTTGGATGCATGGTTGGAGACCCCTCACAGGCAAATAGACAGGGGACAAAAGTTTACCAATTAAGGAGATTTTATCTCAAAAAGCAACAAATTCTCAATCTTTAATGATTTCACATATTAAACAATTTGAAATAAACTCATCATAGATACCAGGACTAAATTTAATATACCGGTATACGCCAGACGCACGTTTCATCTACAAAAGACTCATCAGTAAGGCTCGAATCCAAAAAAGTTAAAAAGGCCAAATAAAGTAAGAAGTTGAAGAGCATTGAGGACCAAAATTCTTAAAAGTTTTGCAAAATACAGCTAAGGTAATCTATGCCGGAGGTAGAAAACTTTCCCTGAATAATTCATCCTTCCGAGATGCATATCTTATCTAGAAGCTAAAGCATGAACATGAAATAAGCGACTTATGACATGTCAGACAATTACAACTTATTCACATAGTAATATTAAACTAAAACGTAAACCTACTATAGTACTGACTTTCAGAAAAATTTACCAGACAATGGGATATGAAATAGAGGACAAGGCTATATAAAATATTACAGACTTATACGTAAACAGTGTTACCTTAAATATCCCATTCAAAGTGTTAATGGTTGATGCTGGAAACTTTCAAGACAAAAATGAGAATTAAATTTGAACTTTTTGTTTGTTTTGCATAAGAGTGGAGATAACGCCCATACCCTTTTTTGTCGAGCCTGCAACTTTTGTTGCAGAAAGCTTGACATAGGGATAGTGAGGCGGCGGCTACGGCGGCTGCGGCAGCGTTAGCTCACTTCTTAAAAGCTTTATATTTTAGAAGGTGGAAGACCTGGATGCTTCATACTTTGTATATAGATGCTTCATGTTACGAAGTTTCCGTCAGTCACATGTCCAATGTCCTTGACCTCATTTTCATGGTTCAGTGACCACTTGAAAAAAAAGTTCAAATTTTTTGTAATGTTGAATTCTCTCTTATTATAAGTAATAGGATAACTATATTTGATATGTGCGTACCTTGCAAGGTCCTCATGTCTGTCAGACAGTTTTCACTTGACCTCGACCTCATTTCATGGATCAGTGAACAAGGTTAAGTTTTGGTGGTCAAGTCCATATCTCAGATACTATAAGCAGTAGGGCTAGTATATTCGGTGTATGGAAGGACTGTAAGGTGTACATGTCCAACTGGCAGGTGTCATCTGACCTTGACCTCATTTTCATGGTTCAGTGGTTATAGTTAAATTTTTGTGTTTTGGTCAGTTTTTCTCACACTATATGCAATAGGTCTACTATATTTGTTGTATGGAATGATTGTAAGGTGTACATGTCTAGCGGGCAGATGTCATGTGACCTTGACATCATTTTTATGGTTCAGTGGTCAAAGTTAAGTTTTTGAGATTTGGTCTTTTTATCTAATACTATATGCCATAGGTCAACTATATTTGGTGTATGGAAATATTTTATGATCTTTATGTCAGTCGCGCAGGTTTAATTTGACTGTGACCTCATTTTCACGGTTCATTGCACAGTGTTAAGTTTTTGTGTTTTGGTCTATTTTTCTTAAACTATAAGTAATGGGTCAACTATATATGTTGTATAGAAGCATTGTTAGCTGTACATGTCTGCCTGGCATGGTTCTCTGACCTTGACCTCATTTTCAAGGTTCATTGGTCTTCGTTTAGTTATCTTGGTTAATGTTAAGTTTATGTGACAGTTGTAATAAAGCTTAGCTTTATACTTAGGACTATCAACATAATATCAATGATTAGTATAGAAGGCGAGACATTTCAGCGTGTGCACTCTTGTTTTGTATTATAAAACACATCACTAGGTAAACTAAATTTGTAACAGTAAAATCTACTTTTTACATAGGTCAAGCTGGAAATAAAAAGCATTTATCTCCCAAGTTAGTCTTAACAGACATCTCTTATGGATGAGTGAAGTTCCATTTGAACATCATTTTTTGGCTGCAAAGACAGTTGAAGAATTAAAGACATACTGTATATATTACTGTGGCAGTGACAACATTAACTATTTGTACAAAGCTTTATATTGGGTAGAAGATCTGGATGCCTCATACTTTGTAGGCAGATATTTTTTGTTGCTAAGTTGTCATGTCTCAAGTCCATTAACCTTGACCTCAATGGTTCATTGCTTGCTTGAAAAAGTTATTTTGATATGTGAAATATGTATACTACCAGTATATTTAGTACATGGGTTCTTTGCCTGGTCTGCATGTCCGCCAGCAAGGGTTCACCTGACCTCAAGACCCCATATCATGGATTAGTGATCATGTTTATGTTTTTTGTGGTTACTATAAGCAATAGGTCAACTATATAGGTGTATGGAGTGATCCTAAGGTGTACATGTCCAGCTGGAAGGTTTCGTCTGTCCTTTATCTCATTTTCAAGGTTTATTGGACAATGTTTAGTTTTTGTGGTTTGGTCTGTTTTCAGATATTATTAGCAATAGGGCCACTATATTTGGTCACTTTTGGTGTATTTAATGCACTTGTCCGACTGGAAGGTTTCATCTGACCTTGATCTCATTTTGTTTATTGGTATATGTGAAGTTATCATTGTTTTGTCAGTTTAGTAGATGCTATAGGCAATAGGTCAATTATATTTGGTGTAAATATTGGTTGTATGATGTACATGTATGTCTGGTGGGATTCATATGACCTTGAAATCATTTTCAAGGTTTGTTTGTCAATGTTCAGTTTTTGTAGTTTGGTCTGTTTCTCATGTACTTTTAAGTCATATGACCAGTATATTTTATGTATTGCATGATTGTAAGGTATACATGTCTATCTGGCATGGTTCATCTGACCTTGACTACATTTTCACAGATCATTAATATAAATTTGATGTGATACTTGAAGTAAAACCTTCATATTGCAGACTTTCACAACATACATTCAATCATTAGATAAGCCAGACATTTCAGTGTGAACACTCTTGTATAGTTTAAAAAATTCTTGATTATGCAATAAGTAAAAGAAAAAAGAAAGATTTTTCACATTTAATGTTATCAGTAAGAAAAATATTGCCAATAAACAATCATACAACTTCTTCACCTTGGGTGAAACACTATCAGATTCAATGCATACATTTCATGTTTGTACATTACTTATAATAAAATATTTATATAAAATAAGCACAAATTTGTACCACTGCAACCAAATATCCATTTTAAATGCACTGCATACAAATTTTTAACTGATTATTCTTCAAGCATTTGGACAGACTTTCCCAATAATGCCCATTGCTCAAAGATTTTTGAGAATTATCTAATTTTCTTCTATATCACACATGAGAATTCAACTTACATAATAGCAGTAGATGAGATTCAATTGAAAATCCTGTATTTATTAAAAAAAAAAAAAAAAAATATATATATATATATATACAGCTGCATCTGAATCAAAGTGCCATACCCAAAGCTCTTTTGGAATTATCCTGCTAGCAAGGGAGACTTTTTTGGCCCAAAATTACTAGTTGTCCTTAAGAATCAAAATGAAACAATCAGATTTAACCACAAAAATTGTCAAAGTACCCTTTTTTTTTTATCTAGAAGAAAAGGGTGAAGTTTACAGGAGCAGTTTTAATATTTATTTTGAAGTATGATTCTACATCAATAAACCTTATCACAGAAGTACTACACAAACTGCTACAGTAATATATCTATAATCTAATCAGTATTTGACAATTAAAATGAGACTAAAAGGAGAAAGTTGGAACCTAAGCTTCTTGATATTTTCTAAATTTAACAGCTGATTTCTTACATAAAGTATGAACTGTTACTTATTTTTTCTTCAATGATAACTGCATAATATATAATTTTATCAATTAAAGGGAAATAACCCCAGAATAGCATATGTCTGCAATGTGATATTTATGCACCATAATAGTAATTCAAACCATATTTTATGTGTAAGAAATTGATTAAAATATATTTCAGTCTAATACCACCACTTGTTTTAACATTAAGTAATTAAAAGGTTTGATGTAGAAAAAACTCCTGGAAAACAAAAAAATGGACTAGAAGGCAAGCTTTCAAATGTAAAGTTTTCTATACTGTACCAAAAGCTTGAAGAATCAGCACATATTTCATTGTATAATAAACAATGATGTTCAATAATAAATACTTTAAAATTAAAGAATCTTTTGATATTTGTACAAGCACAAAAATTCTATAACAATATATATCAAAACAATTTACATAAAAATAGTAAAAGTTTAACAATAACAAATATGCATACTTGACACCACTCACACATAAATAACTAAGGATATGGGTAGTACTAATAATTTACCAGCTGTGGACATTCATTCACAAAATCAGTTTTTAGTTCATTATTTCTTGTTCATCATTTTACTTTTTATGCATTTTTATAAAAAAAATTAAGCTTAAAACCACTTCTCCAGCACTGAAGCCAAACTATCAAATAATATTTGACTTGTCCATTTCATGAATGTTGTAGTAAATGTAGACAACTAAACTTATACACTTACAAATTTAGTTTTTTTCTCCATGATTCAAAAATACTACTTTTCAATGTGGGCTTCTATTTTCTTCTTGATCATTTGGCTTAACAACAAAATTCTTAAAAAGTTCTAAAAAGAAAAGCAAAATAACTTACTTTCAAGGAGTTTAAATGGCTTACCTGGCTAATATTACTATCAAAATTTAAAATGTGAGCTTTTATTATTGCCATAGTTATCCTGTAACAATCAAAGTATTGGAACTACTGCACTGTTTTTGTAGTTTCCTAGTGCATAAATGCTTTTTTTCATATCTCATTCCTTACACATAATATTAGTATGTCAATCATCAGGACTGTAGCTAGGAATTTGCAAGGGGGGTTCGATACAATCATATTCAACTTTAACAGTTACAATTCAAACAGAACGTCAACTTTAACAGTGCTTTTTTGTTTTCAAGGGGGGTTCGTACAAACCCCTTGAACCCCTCTAGCTTCCGATATGATCATCATGTTGGTTGTTGTCAAGATACAATTCCAATCAAAAAGTAATCATCACCAGGATGATTGTGATCTACTTAGCTTCCCATTTACCAAGTGGCTTTTTGAAAGAGTTTACAACAGAGAAACAATGGACAACAAGAGATGAAAAACCCTTGGACTAGGCTAAGTGAGCTAAAATGTTTAAAAGCAAAAATTTCAATTTTTTATAATTTTTTTTCAACTACTGAACAGCTGGCAGTACTGATATTTTCAACATTACTAGAACTTTGCATAAAATCCACTGATAAATATCCATAATGTGACTATATTTGTAAGAAAACTGTCCACTCTTTGACCACTCATTCGTGCTTTTATTATCAGTCTCTAGTTACATCAAATCAAATAGAATCCTCACAAGTAATATCAATCTAAAAGTAGACAGTCCAAAATTTTGATTTGAGTTATGTGACAATTTGAGTATGAGGTAACAAGAGTCTACTGTATTTTAAAGCTGACATCATATAACACTTCTATTCATCATGTTCACAAAGTTCACATTCACACTGAGAAAGACAATTGTACAATAAAACATACATCACATATACAAGATTAATAGTGGTACAACCATGACCATTGTCAACGATCAGATCCGACTACGTAGAGAATCATAACACAATTGTTCTTTGTCCGTAAAAAAACAATGGTAAAGAAAAGCAACCTTTGAAAAAAATATGTTGTAATTTATTCAATATCATATGAAACACTCATTTACAAAACTTCTTGTATTTTATCACACAAGTGTTAAAGCAGTTAGTGAAGATACAACCCATCACAGTTGTTAGCTGAACAGGGAACTAGAAACATGTTACAGACCAAATCATTCAAAAATAATGCCTTAGTAAACAAGGGTAAAACTTAGCGCTCCCTCCGCTACGACAGGGGGATAAAAATATGAATTGATAAAGATCAGACCGTTATGAAACTGTAGTAATAAACAATGAGGGGGAATTTATTAAACAAACTTTGTAGAGTGAAAAATGGAATGTTCAACATACATATGTATGTAGCAGTGTTAGCAAACACCAGATGGAGCTGTTTTGCAGTTATTTATTTGACAACTGCTAGATCTATTATATAATGATTTGTATTAAGTACATTAGTCATAGACAAAAATTACCTGAGCAAGCCACATAAAGTGCATAAAAGCCTCTTCATATCAGAAAATATATCAACACAACAGTCTTTACCCAACAATCTTCAACTGTTAAGATATGAAAATATAAGAAAGTAATTTTTGGTTAACTCGTCAATAACTTTTGAATAATTCTGACACTGTTTAATCTTGATATTTCAAAACTGAAAACTTTTGTTTACAAAATTAACACAAAACAAAACCCAGAAAAACAAACAAACAATTTAATTTTTAAACACTATTTTTGAAAAAGAAAGAATGATTCAGAGGCATGTCACATGAAAATTATTAAAATATGTCTCAACTTTATGATATTTACAAAGAATTTTGATGTTAACATTTTATGGAAAATTTTGGCTTAACTGAGATCAAAATTAAATTCATAATGGAAATTAGAATATTAATTTTTCTAACTTATGTATGGTTGCTAAACTCAGGATAAGATCTGTATAACTTTGAATGAGTTCCAGAAGTTTTAGTTCTTTCTATTAGTTTAAATAGCTTTAAATAATAAAGGAAAATACTGGACTAAAAGATCAAAAATTCAAATACAAAAAATCAGATATAGAGTAACTGGTATAGACAAATATTGAATGCTGATGTACAACTTTGTATTTATTCTTTAGAGAAAAGGAAATGGAGATTTTAATGGAACTTTGAGACTAATTCCAATTTTTGTGAACCACCTTTTAATGATGACAGAAAAAATTGTTTAACCTTTTGTTTTTAAAATAGTTAAGCACACTACTGACATTGATAAAACAAAAATGTAACAGTTGTACAGATACATGATTTGTGTGATGTATACTGTTATAATTCATTAAATGATTTAGTTATACATGTATATTACTGTTATAAGTTGATGCCAGACAATAATTCTTCACAAAGCTGAGTGTATTGTCCTTTATCGCCAGAGATCCGTCGTACCTGTAATCCATTATATGTAACCCCCTCACAAACCTCTAATTCTAATTCTACGTCAGAGTTTTCCACTTTGTAAACAGTGTCTGAACATTGATAGACTCGCTCGCGTTCTCGTTCTATGACTCGTTCTCGTTTTAATAAGATTCTTTTAATTTCTAACTGAATGTCTTCTACAGTTCGAGTTGAAGTCAAATTAATGTTTGAATTTGATTTGATACTTGGTTCTTGGGAATGAAGGCGATGAACTAAATCTCCATTGTAAAACTGATTCATTTGAAACTGTACAAAATTATTGGCATCAATATATGGTGAATGCTGTAGTTGCTGGAGATATGCTATTTGAGTGTTGTCCCAAACCGGTTCTGTGGCAGGGATGTTTGCCAAGTTTGTATTTACAATATTACCAAATACACGACAGTTTAAAGGTACCGACTGCTGGAATGTTTGATAATGCCCTGTGCGTTGATCGGATGCTTGCTGAGCGGGAGTACTATGCACAGTTGTTGCCTGTTGATGAGATCTACTCTGTGTTGTTGTGTACGGCTGATGTTGTGAGCTGTGTTGTGTTGTGTACGGCTGATGCTGTGAGCTGCAAGTTGTTGTCGTGGTAAACTGTCCTTCAGGTGAACTATGTGACGTGTCTGTGTGAGAATCTGAGTCCTCCATTGAAGGATCACTATCCGATGTCACATCAGTCACATGACCTTGTGTATCGGTAATACTGATTTGCGGCTTTTGTGTAAATTTTTGCTGTTTTTTATCACAGATATTATCTTGAACTTGCATTTCATCCTCACTTTCACATTGAGGCGACTCATCAGCGTGATCCTGTGAATCTTCACGAATAGATTGCAGATTCTGGAAATTAGCTAAGTTTGGTGGTGGACTGCTCCTCTGGTGAGCTGGCTGTGGAAAGACTTGGAAGAGTTGATTATAACTCTGAGGTGGAGAGTCTGCTGTCCTCTGATTGGCTGAGGGTGGACTATTCCGATTAGGATTTTGTAGATGCAGTCTCTGTAGATGTTGATATAGTTCTTGACTAGGTTGATTGTGTCGCTGAAAACTGGGAGACCCAGGCACTAATGGGGGTGAG
The DNA here is from genome assembly GCA_037788925.1 of Mytilus galloprovincialis. Lineage (NCBI taxonomy): Eukaryota > Metazoa > Mollusca > Bivalvia > Mytilida > Mytilidae > Mytilus > Mytilus galloprovincialis. The sequence continues at coordinate 94,596,239 of CM075333.1, forward strand.
GGTATAGGGGAATGCTGTATTGATGAACCCTGAAAAGAAACAGATATAACTTTATTACAGATTTTTTCAATATAAATATTTACAAAATGTTCAAAGTTTTTTTGTTTCTGCTAAATGCTCTACCTTATTCTGTGTTTACATTAGATAAAGATATTCAAATAACTAACATATCTGTCTTGGATTACCTCCACTAAATCTGATCACATTTATCTCACTATCAGAGAACAAAAATTGTATTTTTATGTGACAAAAACAAACTAAATAACTTCCATAAACTGTGAAGCTATATGAAGCAAAACAAAAAAGAGCACATGACATTTTATGGTAGTCTGTGTAATTAACCTTCTATACTTGTACACTCCTAAAAAGCAATAACTGAATTGATAAAACTGCAACTATAGGAAAAGCTTGAGTAATACAGGTGTGTATAGATACTATATATATATAAACAAGTGGTGTCATAAATGACAGCAAACTAGGTTTTAATAACATTTTGTTGGTGTCTCTGTAATTACTTCTAAATAACAAAAGTTATATTTGTCAATATCTAACTTGACCTTCAATTTGTCATATGTTAGGGACAACATCAAATGTTCAATGTAAGATAAAAAACTTAATTCACATAGTTTTTTCACTGACTCCCCCCCCTCTCTTAACTTAAGTTGGGAAAAATTGATTTACCAATAGGGATATATGTAAAAATCAATTTTAGATATACAAAACTTGCAGAATTTTAACCCCCCACCCCCAAACTATTTGATTTAAGTTTTTTATCCTACATCGATCTTTTGATATCATCCCTTACAACATACTACAATTTGATAAGCATTGGTTAAAGTCACCAATATTGAACCTGACCTTAATTTGAAGACCAGTTTAGGCAGTTACATCATATAACCAGATGCTCCGCAGGGCGCAGCTTTATACGACCGCAGAGGTTGAACCCTGAACGGTTGGGGCAAGTATGGACACAACATTCAAGCTGGATTCAGCTCTAAATTTGGATTGTGATTAAATAGTTGACACAGCATAGGTTTCTGACACAGAATGAATGTGGTCTAATGAACTTAAAATACTTTTTTTTGCCTTTGAGCAATTCACTATGCTGTTGAATATTAATCCTCTCAAAAAAATGTTTGAAGAAATTTTCTTTTTATTTATGAAATCTGAAATGAGAAAAATTTAACCCCCCCCCCCCCCCATTTTTTTTTCACACTCCCCTTTCCCTTTTTCCAAAACTGATCTCAATTCAAATTTCTAATGGAGTTTGCAACAACAACTACTCATTTAAATACATCATAAAATATTAAAATGTAACAAAAGGTGCTTGTTATCACTGAATGGTAAAGATTGTTTTAATTTATCAGTTGGTAGTAAAAGTGAATATACATTGTATATTGTATAAAACAATGATTTAAGTTGATTCAACTACTATTCTGGACAAAGAAAGATAACTCTAATCAATTGCAAATTTCTTGCTATTGCACAATATTGTGCAATTAGATATTTCTTGCTATTGCGCAATACTGTGCAATTGAAAATATTTTCTATTGCACAATACTGTGCAATTGAAGATTTCTTGCTATTGCGCATACTGTGCAATTAAAAATTTCTTGCTATTGCACAATACTGTGCAATTGAAGATTTCTTGCTATTGCTGAATACTGTGCAATTGAAAATTTCTTGTTATTGCACAATACTTAATATAATAATTTTGGATCCTGATTTGAACCAACTTGAAAACTGGGCCCATAATCAACCAGATGCTCCGCAGGCCCAGCTTTATACGACCGCAGAGGTTGAACCCTGAACGGTTGGGGCAAGTATGGACACAACACTCAAGCTGGATTCAGCTCTAAATTTGGATTGTGATTAAATAGTTGACACAGCATAGGTTTCTGACACAGAATGAATGTGGTCTAATGAAGTTAAAATATTTTTTTTGCCTTTGAGCAATTCACTATGCTGTTGAATATTAATCCTCTCAAAAAATGTTTGAAGAAATTTTCTTTTTATTTATGAAATCTGAAATGAGAAAAATTTAACCCCCCCCCCTTTTTTCACATCCCCCTTTCCCTTTTTCCAAAACTGATCTCAATTCAAATTTCTAATGGAGTTTGCAACAATAACTACTCATTTAAATACATCATGAAATATTAAAATGTAAAATAAAGTGCTTGTTATCACTGAATGGTAAAGATTGTTTTAATTTATCAGTTGGTAGTAAAAGTGAATATACATTGTATATTGTATAAAACAATGATTTAAGTTGATTCAACTACTATTCTGGACAAAGAAAGATAACTCCAATTGAAAATATCTTGCTATTGCACAATATTGTGCAATTAGATATTTCTTGCTATTGCACAATACTGTGCAATTGAAAATATTTGCTATTGCACAATACTGTGCAATTGAAGATTTCTTGCTATTGCGCAATACTGTGCAATTGAAAACTTCTTGCTACTGCACAATACTGTGCAATTGAAGATTTCTTGCTATTGCTGAATACTGTGCAATTGAAAATTTCTTGCTATTGCACAATACTTAATATAATAATTTTGGATCCTGATATGAACCAACTTGAAAACTGGGCCCATAATCAAAAATCTAAGTACATGTTTAGATTCAGCATATCAAAAAAGCTCAAGAATTCAATTTTGTTAAAATCAAACTTAGTTTAATTTTGGACCCTTTGGACTTTAATGTAGACCAATTTGAAAAAGGGACCAAAAATTAAGAATCTACATACACAGTTAGATTTGGCATATCAAAGAACCCCAATTATTCAATTTTTGATGAAATCAAACAAAGTTTAATTTTGGACCCCGATTTGGACCAACTTGAAAACTGGGCCAATAATCAAAAATCTAAGTACATTTTTAGATTCAGCATATCAAAGAACCCCAAGGATTCAATTTTTGTTAAAATCAAACTAAGTTTAATTTTGGACCCTTTGGACCTTAATGTAGACCAATTTGAAAACGGGACCAAAAATTAAGAATCTACATACACAATTAGATTCGGCATATCAAAAAACCCCAATTATTCAATTTTTGATGAAATCAAACAAAGTTCAATTTTGGACCCTTTGGGCCCCTTATTCCTAAACTGTTGGGACCAAAACTCCCAAAATCAAACCCAACCTTCCTTTAGTGGTCATAAACCTTGTGTTTTAATTTCATAGATTTCTACTTACTTAAACTAAAGTTATGGTGCGAAAACCAAGAATAATGCTTACTTGGGCCCCTTTTTGGCCCCTAATTCCTAAACTGTTCAAACCTCAACTCCCAAAATCAATACCAACCTTTTGTGGTCATAAACCTTGTGTTTAAATTTCATTGATTTCTATTTACTTAAACTAAAGTTATTGTGCGAAAACCAAGAATAATGCTTATTTGGGCCCTTTTTTGGCCCCTAATTCCTAAACTGTTAGAACCAAAACTCCCAAAATCAATCCCGACCTTCCTTTTGTGGTCATAAACCTTGTGTCAAAATTTCATAGATTTCTATTTACTTAAACTTAAGTTATTGTGCGAAAACCAAGAAAATGCTTATTTGGGCCCTTTTTGGCCCCTATTTCCTAAAATGTTGGGATCAAAACTCCCAAAATCAATCCCAACCTTCCTTTTGTGGTCATAAACCTTTTGTTAAAATTTCATAGATTTCTATTCACTTTTACTAAAGTTAGAATGCGAAAACTAAAAGTATTCGGACGACGACGACGACGCCAACGTGATAGCAATATACGACGAAAAATTAAAATTTTTGCGGTCGTATAAAAACTTTTGAAAGCCGGAAATCACATATTATATCCTTAAAAAAAATTGCAAAATCAATGAAAACTGCTACCAAAGAAAACAAATGATTCTGCTAATATACTGCTGAAAGGTATCTCCTTGTTACAAGTAAAGAATAACTTTTAAGATTTTGACATTCCTGAAATTCCTTGACAAAATATAACGTAATAACTGTCCATGTCTAAATAATCAAAAGAAAAGCAAACTTCTAAAGCATATCTTGCCTAAAATGAGTATAAAATAAAATAATAAAAAATTCACGCAAAAGTCATGCACATTTATTTTAAAGGCATGCCATAGATATTCCACAACATAAATGTATATACCATATAAATCTAAAGTATGACTTGTTTATTCTTAAAAGCTTTTCTATTGAATATTTAATAGCTTTTACTCTTATCAATTACCCAAATATTGTGTGTACTGCTTTCAAATACTGCTTTTTGGCACAGTCTACAAGCAAATGAAAATTGTTGTTTTTTTAAAAGGATAATTCTTATTTGCCTTGCATCTAAAAGACAAGTTAGTGCATCTACAGCCCTCCAGAGTCTGGTAATATTTTTAATTTACACATCCATAGACAAAAAAGTGATCTAATTTCAAATGATCTCAAGCATGAAATTTAGGTCAAGGTGAACTCAAGTAAGTCTTGCTTTACAATAAGATAAGACTCTACTGGTGAAATGTATTCGATTTCTTCGCATAAAACATAACTTATTAATAGCATTCCAATGTCCCCAATAGATGCACACGTTTAACATGTCTTGGGGGGTGGGGGAATATTAAAGAACTGACTGAAACAACAGAAAATGACAAACAAAAAGTCAGTATTCAGATTGATGAAAATAGATGGATGAATAGATTGGTGTTTAACATCTAGTGGCAAATATTTCATGCAAATCAGAACAAGAAGTTGATAAAAGATGATTTGATATGAATCTGCAACCCATTTAGCAAGACCTACACACTGAGCAAAAATTGTGTATGTGTTTCTTCACAAAGAAAAGAGAATGCAGGGAGATGCATCACCAAAACGAATAGGAATCTCATAAATTTATCATTTTGAACAAAACTCAATTCTTCCACAAATTTGACCCCAAGAATCATCTTGAAATAGGATACCATACCTATATATCAATGTTCAATGAAATCCTTGTAGAAAATGAAATTTCTTAAGGATGTACTTAGGTGAGGTTTTGGAATAAGTGTCAAATGTTCAGACTCCTCAGTGTTTTTCCACACGATACAAGGTAAAATATTTTGCCCCATAACACCTATTTATCTTTAAACATAAGACTTAATAGCTCATAAAAGGTCATTTGACAAAATATAAGCAGATTCTTGATTTTCTTTCTTTTGATTTTTAGACCCAAATAATACCAATGCAAATATAAGGTATAAGTCTGAGTCAGCCTTTTCCCGCCATATTCAATAAATCAAATATCTCGAAAAGGAGCTCCATGACCTATCAATATTTTTAGCTTATGTCTATCCTTAAATTATACTCTTCCAGCTTAAAGTATCAATTTTGAATTCTTGATTTATTTAATTCACCCTTCGATCACTTAAGTACATCCTTAAAATCAATTTTGGTTTACCTATTTATCAATCATAGTTGAAATTCAAGTACAAAAATATATTTCTCAGTTTTGTGAGAGCACAACCTGAAAAGTCTTATCTGCATTACTTATTATGATTGAATTTATGTTGCAAATGTAATATGAAAGTTTCCATTAAAATTAACATTATGTTAACCAATTGTGTATGGTATAAGAAGAAGAACTTATTACTAAAATTGAACATTGAACGAAAGTTACCTCCTTTTATAGGTGTTCAACACTGCGATAAAAATATATGAAACTGTTGAGGCAATCTTGACTTATGGTACAACATAGACATGCTAAGGTAAGAACAGATAGACAGATAATCAAATAAACCCAGTGAATACAGGCACAGTCTAATGATGATACATGACTTAGAAGGAAAATGAACACAGGTCAGGAAAGGTAGAAACTGATGATGAAATAGACTGGAAATTTTACCATGAGAAGAACATATTTAATGAAAACTTTAATGAAGTATTGTAATGTTATCCTCTTTCTACAAAATTCAATACAATATTTTGGTTCTAGTCAAGAATAAGTGTGACCAATGATGTGAATGAATAATGACTTTCATCTTATTTCTAATGCATAATGTTTATAATTGCTGAGGGTCCTGTCAACCAAAGAGTTCATACATGTCTACACAATTCCCAAGTATAAATATTTTAGGCGGAGATGTCTCATTAGGAATAATACCACATCTTCCTACATCTATAATTATTATATGAACTCTAAACAATAATTTCTGTAAGTGATATGATTCTATTAGTGTTTATTTTTTTTATGATGACATAATTTTTTTTGCATTCTATTGTAATTGAAACTAATAATGTTTTTTTTCCAAATATTTTATTTATGTGTACATGTATACGTGTCCTTTCACTAAAACCCTTCAGTCCGTGAGTCAGCACATAACAATACACTGATAAATTTATCCAAAGTAACCATTTCGATGTATTATTAAATATTATAATGAAGAGCTGCGACATGAGTGAATGATAAGCTCATCACTTTTTCAAAGACTAAAGTTCCATAACTTCTCAGTGTGATCTCAGAAATATAAGAAAAAAATATAAAGGGAGCTCACATCAATAGATATAAATAGTTCACCATAGTTTCATTAAAAATTATCAAAGTACTTTTCATTTACTGTCCTAAAACTTGAAATCCCCATTTTAAATGTATAAAACCCCATAACTCAAAAACATAAGATCTCAAATTTATAAAAATTGAAAGGGAGCTCACATCGGTGGATATAAACAAATCACCAAGGTTTCATGTAAATTGGTTAAAATGTTTTGTAGGTATTGTCTTTGACGACTGACAGGCAATGGTATACCATATATGGGTGTGTAATGTCAACATTTTATGAAAAGACTGATGCTAAAATAGAAAGAAATAACATAGTGTTGGTCATTTTAGTAACTCGCATGTGACAGTGAAAAGTAGAGGCATAACAATAGATTATAATTAAAATGTTTTAACCCAAAGTTATTTATAAGAGACCTTCACCCATGCATAACTCCATTACCATAATCATACTGTAAAATAACAAGTTTTTCTGAACCAATTGGCATGCCCATAATCACCACAGAAATATTCTTTCTTACGATATCTTATAAAATACCTTCCCATATATAAATGCAGTGAAATATTTACAACATGCCTTTCCAATGAACATGCTTAAAGCATAGTTTTATTATATTGCATTCTGGAACCTGATTATTTTGGGGAATAAAATCATTAATGGTATGCAAAGTGGTAACTTTCTACCTCAACAAACGGATATTTATCTAAGCTTTCTGGCTTTTAAATTCTATGTTGTCTTCTTATATTTCTGTTTCCTTAAAACAGATATCTATCATAACACAATGACAATGTGTGTGTGCTTAAAAGACCTGACCTGTACAAAAAAATCTTTGGTAATATCTTATAACAGTAATTGAATTAACTTTCAGTGTGCTTGATTTGACAAAGTTATTGGTGTCTAGAAAATGTTTAACCTCATGAAAAGTAAACATTAAATATTCTGCCGACATTGAGTTTAGACATTTTGTGTATCATCAAAAAGGATGTAACAGCTAGCACTTGTAAGGCTGCTACTCTATTTTTAATTTGAAATTTGTTTACAAGTAAACAACACAATTTACATGCTAAGAACTAAAATTGTTTATTCTGAAATTTATTTGAAAGATATTTATATCTTTAAATGTATAAATGTTAAAGTTATAAAAATCACATTGTAATCTTAAATTGCAATGTGTTGTTGGTACAACCATATTTATTAAAAGAAAACAAACTACTTTTCAGGGACATACAGTTTTATCTACAAGGTATACTTGCTAAGAATGAATTTCTATGTACGATTTTAAGATAAGAGATGTTTCTACAGAATGGTGATGACACAAAATATAAACATGTCACAAAGGATATTTATTGACAGGAAGCAATCAATTTACTTTTCTAAACAATACAAAGATTAGAAATATAATGCAAATATATTTTTTTTGTAGATAACATACATTTTAAGTTAAGATATTGAGTCGAGTTAAAGATTGACACGTTCCCGAATGCAATATAAATAGACGGGAGACGATGAAACACAAACCTGTGTCACAAATACTTAGGATAAGACTTTTTGTTGATTGATTCATAGTCCTTAAAACAAAAGATAATAATGCACACAAAAAACTCAAAATAAATGCATACAAATTATGAAAATATGATACACAGAAAATAGTATTAGAACATAACTATAACACACATGATGCAATATCTATATATATATCCTGAAATTAAATAATATGATCATTTAAAGATTTGTATGTTTTAAGGCTCGTCTCTGATAAACTTTGGCAAGCTAGAGGTGTAGTTTCACAATAAATCTAAAGCAGAAACTGATTACTTTTTTCTATTTCTAACTACTAGATTTTAAAAATTTTAAAGTTTAAAAATATAGACTATTTTCTATAAATGGGAAATTATTTGATACCTAGAAAAAATTTAGCATTTTTTTTTCATTTTCATTTTACATTTCTCTAGACATATTGGATTAATAGTTGTGATGGTGGACAAGCCATTTATTCAGGTGTTTTTAAGATATTCCAAACTTAACAAATTATCTTTAAAATAAATGGAGAATGGGCTTGCATATAATGTTATAAAGGGACATAACGAGCTAACTGTAAAAGTGAAGACACTCCAATTCAAACTTGATCTGTGTTTTATGGTAACAAGAGTGCACATGCTGAAATGTCACGCCTTCTTTACTAATCATTGATACTATGTTAATAGTCCTAAATATAAAGCTTTATTACAATTTAAACATAAACTAAACATTAACCAAGAAAACTAAAAATTGACCACTGAACCATGAAAATGAAGTCAAGGTGAGATGAACCATGCCAGGCACACATGTACAGCTAACAATTCTTCCATGCAACAAATATAGTTGACCTATTGCTTAAAGTTTAAAAAAAAAAAGGACCAAAACACAAAAACTTATCACTGAGCAATGAACTATGAAAATGAGGTCAAGGTCAAATTCAATCTGAGTGACTAACATAAAGATCATAAAATATTTCCATACACGAAATATAGTTGGCTTATTGCATATAGTATTAAATAAAAAGACCAAAACACAAAAACTTAACTTTGACCACTGAACCATGAAAATGAGGTCAAGGTCAGGTGACACATACCAGCTAGACATGTGCACCTTACAATCATTCCATACACCAAATATAAGAGACCTATTGCATACAGTATATGAAAAACAGACAAAAACACAAAAACTAAACTATAACCACTGAACCATGTAAATGAGGTCAAGGTCAGATGACACCTGCCAGTTGGTCTTGTACACCTTACAGTCCTTCCATACACCGAATATATAGACCTATTGCTTATAGTATCTGAGATATGGACTTGACCACTAAAACTTAACCTTGTTCACTGATCCATGAAATGAGGTCAAGGTCAAGCGAAAACTGTATAACGGGCATGAGGACCTTGCAAGGTACGCACATATCAAATATAGTTATCCTATTACTTTTAAAGAGAGAATTTCACATTACAAAAAATCTTTTTTTTTCAAGTAGTCACTGAACCATGAAAATGAGGTCAAGGACATTGGACATGTGACTGTTGGAAACTTGGTAACATGAGGCATCTATATACATAGTATGAAGCATCCAGGTCTTACACCTTCTAATATATAAAACTTTTAAGAAGTTTGCTAACGCCGCCACCACCACCTGGACAACATCCCTATGTCGAGCTTTCTGCAACAAAAGTTGCAGGCACGACAATAAGATTGTGTAGAAGTTTCATTATATTTGGTTGAGACAAACTAAGTTAGAGAAAGAAAACTAATCTTATTCCAACTGGTTTAGTGACTTTAGAGGAGATTTTCAATAACAAGTGCCATACTACAGGCCAGGTCAGCTTACTAATATGATTATCTAAAAGTTTCAAGATGTTAATGCAGGGCGCAGCTTTATACGACCGCAGAGGTTGAACCCTGAACAGTTGGGGCAAGTATGGACACAACATTCAAGCTGGATTCAGCTCTAAATTTGGATTGTGATTAAATAGTTGACACAGCATAGGTTTCTGACACAGAATGAATATGGTCTAATGAGACTTAAAATATTTTTTTTGCCTTTGAGCAATTCACTATGCTGTTGAATATTAATCCTCTCAAAAAAATGTTTGAAGAAATTTTCTTTTTATTTATGAAATCTGAAATGAGAAAATTTTAACCCCCCCCCCCCCCCCCCCCTCCCCCTTTCCCTTTTTCCAAAACTGATCTCAATTCAAATTTCTAATGGAGTTTGCAACAATAACTACTCATTTAAATACATCATAAAATATTAAAATGTAAAATAAAGCGCTTGTTATCACTGTATGGTAAAGATTGTTTTAATTTATCAGTTGATAGTAAAAGTGAATATACATTGTATATTGTATAAACCAATGATTTAAGTTGATTCAACTACTATTCTGGACAAAGAAAGATAACTCCAATTATTGTGAAATTAGATATTTCTTGCTATTGCGCAATACTGTGCAATTGAAAATATTTGCTATTGAAAATTTCTTGCTATTGCACAATACTGTGCAATTGAAGATTTCTTGCTATTGCTGAATACTGTGCAATTGAAAATTTCTTGCTATTGCACAATACTTAATATAATAATTTTGGATCCTGATTTGAACCAACTTGAAAACTGGGCCCATAATCAAAAATCTAAGTACATGTTTGGATTCAGCATATCAAAAAAGCCCAAGAATTCAATTTTTGTTAAAATCAAACTTAGTTTAATTTTGGACCCTTTGGACTTCAATGTAGACCAATTTGAAAACGGGACCAAAAATTATGAATCTACATACACAGTTAGATTTGGCATATCAAAGAACCCCAATTATTCAATTTTTGATGAAATCAAACAAAGTTTAATTTTGGACCCCGATTTAGACCAACTTGAAAACTGGGCCAATAATAAAAAATCTAAGTACATTTTTAGATTCAGCATATCAAAGAACCCCAAGGATTCAATTTTTGTTAAAATCAAACTAAGTTTAATTTTGGACACTTTGGACCCTAATGTAGACCAATTTGAAAACGGGACCAAAAATTAAGAATCTACATACACAGTTAGATTCGGCATATCAAAGAATCCCGATTATTCAATTTTTGATGAAATCAAACAAAGTTCAATTTTGGACCCTTTGGGCCCCTTATTCCTGAACTGTTGGGACCAAAACTCCCAAAATCAAACCAAACCTTCCTTTTATGGTCATAAACCTTGTGTTTAAATTTCATAGATTTCTATTTACTTATACTAAAGTTATGGTGCAAAAAACCAAGAATAATGCTTATTTGGGCCCCTTTTTGGCCCCTAATTCCTACACTGTTGGGACCTCAACTCCCAAAATCAATCCCAACCTTCCTTTTGTGGTCATAAACCTTGTGTTTAAATTTCATTGATTTCTATTTACTTATACTAAAGTTATTGTGCGAAAACCAAGAATAATGCTTATTTGGGCCCTTTTTTGGCCCCTAATTCCTAAACTGTTGGAACCAAAACTCCCAAAATCAATCCCAACCTTCCTTTTGTGTTCATAAACCTTGTGTCAAAATTTCATAGATTTCTATTTTCTTAAACTAGAGTTATAGTGCGAAAACCAAGAAAATGCTTATTTGGGCCCGTTTTGGCCCCTAATACCTAAAATGTTGGGACCAAAACTCCCAAAATCAATCCCAACCTTCCTTTTGTGTTCATAAACCTTGTGTCAAAATTTGATAGATTTCTATTTTCTTAAACTAGTTACAGTGCGAAAACCAAGAAAATGCTTATTTGGGCCCGTTTTGGCCCCTAATACCTAAAATGTTGGGACCAAAACTCCCAAAATCAATCCCAACCTTCCTTTTGTGTTCATAAACCTTGTGTCAAAATTTCATAGATTTCTATTTTCTTAAACTAGAGTTATAGTGCGAAAACCAAGAAAATGCTTATTTGGGCCCGTTTTGGCCCCTAATACCTAAAATGTTGGGACCAAAACTCCCAAAATCAATCCCAATCTTCCTTTTGTGGTCATAAACCTTGTGTTAAAATTTCATAGATTTCTATTCACTTTTACTAACGTTAGAGTGTGAAAACTAAAAGTATTCGGACGAGGACGACGCGAACATCATACCAATATACGACCAAAATTTTTAAAATTTTTGCGGTCGTATAAAAACTGGGAATGTTGAGGTGGGGAAATTTACTGATCTATTTTCATGATGCTTTGTTTTATCTAGTTCCTGTGGAATAGATTTATATGATTTTTTTTGATGTTTCATGTTTGGAAAATTCAATATAAAACTTAAGGTAAAATAAGTAGGAAAAAACCTTAACAAACACAAACTTATTGTGCAGAATGCAGTTTAATTGCCTGGTTGTTTTTGGTGTAATCCCTTTTGCAAGACCACCATGACCAAATATATCTATAATGCTTCTAAAGATGACACAAAAGATGACACTGAAGCTTAAGTATAATCCACACATATGTACACACCTGTAATGATTGATGAAATCTGTGTAATGAGTGCTGTTGCTGAAGTTCTGATTCTTTCATTGGATCACGATTCCCTACATTATTCTGAAAAATAAACGATCAAGAAGGTTAACCAAAATTTTTTTTAGAATTTACAGCTGATTACATTGAGTGTGTAGGTAAAAGTAATATATTTGGTTAGCTTGCTTGCTAGCTGAACCTAGAAGTTATTATTAAGTAAGGTATGCTACCCTCCTTTCGAAGTAGCCTGGTTGAACAGAGGGTAGATTGGTTATCTGTTGTACTAGTCTACTCTTAAAGGAGGGCAGTTAACCTAACCTAATAATGACTTAGCAAGCAAGCTAACCAAAGATATTACCTAAACATACACACTCGATTGAATTAGCTGTAATGGATAAACAAGTGAAACTCTTAGAAAAGCTGAATTCAATACACTATGTTTGTCATCAGTTTACTAGTATATAGAGATATATGATATGTTTCTATAGCAGTTACTCAATAAATAGAACAACATGCCAAGAAAATTTTGGTATAAATTTAACATAGACAATCAAAGATCTACCTATAAATTTGCAAGTGTTTTTGAAGGCTTCTCAACTAATTGAAAGGGAGATAAAGATGATAAATATTTTTTTCATACTTCAGGAAAAACATACATTTACAGTTTATTGAGTAAATCGTTTTATCTGAAAATGTATGTTTTTTCCTGGAGCATGATATTAAAATAATTTGCTAAAATGAATCAATATTTTTTTTCCATCTTGATCGATTGGTTGATTGATTGGTTGATTGATTGGTGTTAAATGCCACTTTCAATATTATTTTACTATCCATAGCATTCAGTTTTTATTGATGGAGGGAGCCAAAGAACTACCAACATTGGGTAGGAAAACAAACAATCCTAGTCAATTCAAATTGGAGTTGAGTGCATCTGCCCTATGTGGGATTCAAAATATCCATCTTGAAATATCAAATATGCAGGGTGTATGATGTAACAGGCTGTGTTTACCTGCAACTTTTATTTTAACATCTGTATGATCTTGTATATATTACTGTTCATATTTTGTTATCAAACATTTATAATGATCTGACCATTAAAAATATTTTAATTTACAAATAAGATGTTATACTTGTAATTCTTGGCATTCATGTTGTAACTGTTTAAGACTAGTTGAACTGTTATTTCTAGATGTAGACTGTAACGTCTGATTGTAGATCTTTTCTAAATGAAGTGACTGGAACTTGCTGAGATTCTGTAGACCATCACTAGCTCGCCGTACTGGAGAAAATCTCTCTGATGGTAAATGCAATGAATTTATTGGTTCTCTCAATGTACTACATGTAGGAGCTGCAATAAATTGACAAATATTTTAAAGATTTATCAATTTAAAATCAGATTTTATATGTCAAGTATCAATAAATGAAATTTCAAAGTTTTTTTTCTAATCTACATAAAATGTTATAAATTTTACCAAGCACGCTTAAAATTGTTAGTGCATTCCCTCATTAAATAAATGTATCTCCCTTTAACGCTATACCTATGTGCTTTCTTTAAGTGCTAACACCCTTGTTAATATAAAAGTTTCAAGCTTGAAAACTGTGGTAGGTTTTACCAAATATTACAATATTCAACAACATGTTATTCATTGAAAATAAAAAGAAATTCAAAATTCTGACAAAATGCACACCTTAAGTTTATCTACTAACACCCTCATAAACAGTGTTCTCCCAAGAATTTTTGAAGGAGCAAAATTCATAGCCCATAACCATTTATGTTATGTAATTTTGAGGCAACGAAATGCTTCAGATAAAACATTATACATTTAAAAGCTTTATGACAGTCTAGGTGTTTTGGTATGCACAATGGTTAAAAATTTAGTAATTTTGAGGGTTCCAGTGCCAAACAGCTTTATATATAAATAGATTTGAATTTATCAAAAATATATATAAATAGATATGAATTTATCAAAAATGTTAGTATTTTACTTTTTTTTCCCCGTAAAACATCTTCCATTCATAAATTTCTCAGTTGTGTATTGCAAAGTTACCACATGTTTTCGTCATGTTCATTGGTCAAATTAAGTTACAGATATAATTCGATATTTATTTCAGCAACCAATCAGCAAAGCCATGCATAAAAACATTTCATAATTGAATTTAAATCTTTTCACTTAATTGCAACCCTGAAACACTGAACAAAAGTATTCAAGAAAATATAATTACATTAGATGTATGTTTCATAAGGCTTAAATTAAAATATTGTTTGTTTGCAGTTTACCAACCGACCCTTGAAAATCCTCCCGACTGTGAAAATTTTATTGCTTTAAATTTGAAGAATTTTTTTTTAATATTTCTATTTAAGTTTTAATGTTCAAAAATGTGTTGCCAGAGTCGCACTAAGAAAGCCTTCCGGTCAACTTTTCGGTAAAAAAGCATAATCAAATATATTTTTTTTAATTTTATCTTATAGACTATTATATTAGCTTTCAAAATCAGTTTTATTTATTAATTTACCTTTAGCAGTTCCAAAGATATTAGTTATAATACACTCATTTTTTATTTCCGCGTTTTCCATTTCCACGTTTTAGACCCTCCCGTTTTTCTTAGCTTCCCGTCAAGCGTTCATGTGACCATTTAATGATAAAGCACAGGGAAAATGTTTACAGGTATCCATGAAGTCACGGAGGAGTACTTTACGCTGTCGTCTCGTGTCAATTTTAAGACAAATAACAAACAAAAAAGTTTATTAGTAAACTGTTTATACAGATTCAGGCACATGTAATGATGTGTGATGATATCATTGACGATGATGCAGCGGATATTCATAACTGACACGATAACCATTCTGTCTCAAACAAATCGGGTACAGAATCTGTGGAGCCTGACTTTATGGAACCATTTTCAGTGGTTAAATAATTCGACAGCAGCTTGAAGTATGGCATATTTTCTACAAATCGTTGTGAAGACGACAATGATGAAACCACTCCTCCGTGACTTAAATCTTCATGGATATCTGTAAACACGCCTGTACGGAGGAAGGGCTCATTTGAAATGTTAAGGCAGCAACCATTTGATTTTCTGGGGGGGTCTATGGTTTTTTTTTTTCTGGACAAATTTTTTTTTCCGCCTGCGGCGAAAAACAATCTGTTTTTTTCGCGACAAGTCGAAAACAATTTTTTTCTTTCAATTTTAGCATTACATATAGTGGCAGCTGAGGGTGAAACAAACAATTTTTTTTTCTCAGAATCAAAAACAAATTATTTTTTTCTCCAAAAACTGGAAACAAACTTTTTTTTCCAAAAAAAACCATAGCCCCCCCCCCCCCCCCTCCCCCCCAGAAAATCAAATGGTTGCTGCCTAATGGATATAGATCATGCCAAATCAATAAGAAGCAACCCTAACTACACAAAGATGTTAGCTTGAAAAATAAATATACTCTCTCTATATTAAATCTATCTTCGATTGCAATGAGTATGCTCCTTTAGGATAAGGGGGGCTGCCCCGGCCACTCATTGCAATTATTCTCTTTCTTACAATATTAAATATACCCAAACTGTGTGGCCTGTGTGAATTCAATTAAAACATGTCCTTAGGAGCTATTCTGCCAATTTTTTTTATGCATTAAAAACATTTCAGTACAGACCATTTACTTTTAATGGAGTGCTATGGATTTCACCCAAACTTTAGATTTGTTTGGTTTTCATTAAAGCCTGGCAAAAATATGACCTTATCACATATAATTAAATATTGTTAGAAATATGAAAACAGTCGAATGTCTTAATACTTTTTTTTCAAGTTGCCTTTTTTCAATTGAGGAAGATTCAATGGTTATTTTTATTTATTAAAAATACACTCTTTAATACATTGTCTTATAAATCTTTAATATCTACATTTTTCTGATGAAAATACTCTACTCATGAAAACATTCTAGTCAAGAAGCATACATGTCTGAATATATTTCTTTAAAACAGTTCTAGTCATAATGACATTCCTTGTTTATAAGTGTTCCAGTATTTAATAATTATACCATATTTTATGTCATAAATTGGATAATGACACTATGTTAAAGTTTCAGTTTTTGTTAAAAAGTTTTTTATCTGAAAATGCCTGTTCATTTGATGTTGGTTTTCAGCATGTCCAGTGTTTGTTGTTTTAAAATGGTTTTTTTGTTCTTCACAAGAAACTTGGTTTAGTGTAACTGCTTGTTTAAACTGTATTTTGGCTGATAAAATAAAATATTTTTCCTACCTACCGACCCTTCAGTCTGAAGGTACAGTCGGAAAACTGCAAACAAACATATTTTTAAGGTTGGCCTTAGAGTACATTATTCTGATTGGCTACACTGCAATCTCGCGTTATTCCTTAAGCAACTTCATTACACAATAAAATTTACCATTCATGACCTAATAAAGTGCATAGGTATATTAATAAAAACTTGATAAAAACTGTGTTTTCATGATCCTAGCTAAAAAGCGTAATTATAAGTATTGAATGCTTCTTTTTGTAACTTCATAGGGGTGTGAAAGCGTAGACTGTGCACACATTTTTAGAATGAAGCACAGAAAAATGTACTTTGGTCAACACTTTTACACCCCAATGAAGTTACAAAAAAAAGCATTAAATACTTAAATACACACTGCATGATTATCTTTTAAGGCAATGAAAGTTGTGAGACAACAAAAATAGTTGGAATGCACTGCAGGACTGCATCTTCATATCAGCATGGGGAGAACACTGATTAATATACAAGTTCTAGCATAAAAACTGTAGGAGGTGTTAGCTGGAAAAATAAAAATTCAGTAAAAACAGCAACACAGCACCATTATAGATATTCAACCAACTTATGTGTGTATTAGTTTTTTAAGCACTCACATTAATAAGCACTCTTACTTACAAGGAGCCCTGCCATTTCTGAGCACTGTAAGAAATATCATAATAATTCAAACATGTCCTTAATTTAAATTTTAGACTGTTTATTCTCTGTTATATTATGTTTATATAAAGAAGTAGGATGTGAATATCTTAAATGTCAGTTCAGAATTGGTGTTATCAAGAATTAGTTGTTATGATGATGTTCACAAATACTTTGAGTTAGAAAATCATATGACATTTTGTAATTCAATCTCTGCTTTTTGAATATCAGTCAAAATATAATTGAATGATTCTGATAAACAAATTTTTTTTTAACACCTTATGCAATACAAGATACTGTCTCATCACCTTTCTATATTTATAATCTCTACTACAAACAGCTGCTTGTCTCTCTATTAAGTGACTACCTCTCCTGGGGTACGGTGAGGGTGGCGGTTGGGGTGGGGGGTATTATACACAGATATAGACGGTTTATGGTACCACTTAAGACTCACCAGCCTGATCATACATACCAACAGCTGCTTGTCTCTCTATTAAGTGACTTCCTCTCCTGGGGTAGGGTGGGGGTGTATTATACACAGATATAGACGGTTTATGGTACCACTTAGACTCACCAGCCTGATCATACATACCAACAGCTGCTTGTCTCTCTATTAAGTGACTTCCTCTCCTGGGGTAGGGTGGGGGTGTATTATACACAGATATAGACGGTTTATGGTACCACTTAGACTCACCAGCCTGATCATACATACCAACAGCTGCTTGTCTCTCTATTAAGTGACTACCTCTCCTGGGGTGGGGTGAGGGTGGCGGTTGGGGTGGGGGGTATTATACACAGATATAGACGGTTTTTGGTACCACTTTGACTCACCAGCCGGATCATACATACCAACAGTTGCTTGTCTCTCTATTAAGTGACTTCCCCTCCGACCCGAACGTAACGGTTGCTGTAGAGATAATTTCTTTTGTAATTCCTCAGGTATTTCACTCATAGGGTTAGACATTGCAAGGGTATGTCTCTGCCGGTGACCTCTGTTTTGCAGATATCTACAAAAGATTTTGAAACATATGAAATATCATTTCACTGTTTTGTATCAAAGGACAAATAAATACATGAAATATGTATGTTTTCCTCACAAACTACCATTCCTAATACCATTTTAGTAAGAAACAACCAGGTGCTCCGCAGGGCGCAGCTTTATACGACCGCAGAGGTCGAACCCTGAACAGTTGGGGCAGGTATGGACAAAACATTCAAGCGTGATACAGCTCTGAATTTGGATTGTGATCAAATTTTTGACATTACATGTTTTTTTTTTACACAAAACAAATGTCAAGATTTTACAAATCAATTAAAGATTTCTTCTTCAAACTTTTTAAATCTAAAATTAAATAGTTGACACAGCATAGGTTTCTGACACAGAATGAATGTGGTCTAATGAACTTAAAAGTTTTTTTTTTTGCCTTTGAGCAATTCACTATGCTGTTGAATATTAATCCTCTCAAAAAAATGTTTGAAGAAATTTTCTCTTTTATTTATGAAATTTCAAATGAGAAAAATTGAACCCAATTTTTTTAATCACATCCCCCTTTCCCTTATTCCAAAACTAATCTCAATTAAAATTTCTAATGGAGTTTGCAACAATAACTACTCATTTAAATACATCATAAAATATTAAGATGTAAAAAAACTGCTTGTTATCACTGAATGGTAAAGATTATTTTAATTTATCAGTTGGTAGTAAAAAGTGAATATACATTGTATATTGTATATAACAAAGATTTAAGTTGATTCTGGACAAAGAACGATAACTCCAATTAAAAAAAAATCTTGCTATTGCACAATATTTTGCAATTAGATATTTCTTGCTTACTATTCTGGACAAAGAAAGATAACTCTAATTAAAAAAAAATTTGCTATTTCACAATATTGTGCAATTAGATATTTCTTGCCATTGCGCAATACTGTGCAATTGAAAAGACTTGCTATTGCACAATACTTAATATAATAATTTTAGATCCTGATTTGGACCAACTTGAAAACTGGGCCCATAAAAAAAATCTAAGTACATTTTTGGATTCAGCATATCAAAGAACCCCAAGATTTCAATTTTTGTTAAAATCAGACTAAGTTTAATTTTGGACCCTTTGGACTTTAGTGTAGACCAATTTGAAAACAGGACCAAAAATGAAGAATCTACATACACAGTTAGATTTGGTATATCAAAGAACCCCATTTATTCAATTTTTGATGAAATCAAACAAAGTTTAATTTTGGACCCCGATTTGGACCAACTTGAAAACTGGGCCAATAATCAAGAATCTAAGTACATTTTTAGATTCAGCATATCAAAGAACCTAACTGATTCATTTTTTGTCAAAATCAAACTAAGTTTAATTTTGGACCCTTTGGACCTTAATGTAGACCAATTTGAAAACGGGACCAAAAGTTAAGAATATACATACACAGTCATGACAGTTAGATTCAGCATATCAAAGAACCCCAATTATTCAATTTTGATGAAATCAAACAAAGTTTAATTTTGGACCCTTTGGGCCCCTTATTCTGTTGGGACCAAAACTCCCAAAATCAATACCAACCTTCCTTTTATGGTCATAAACCTTGTGTTTAAATTTCATAGATTTCTATTTACTTATACTAACATTATGGTGCGAAAACCAAGAAAAATGCTTATTTGGGTCCCTTTTTGGCCCCTAATTCCTAAACTGTTGGGACCTAAACTCCCAAAATCAATACCAACCTTCCTTTTGTAGTCATTAACATTGTGTTTAAATTTCATTGATTTCTATTTACTTAAACTAAAGTTATTGTGCGAAAACCAAGAATAATGCTTATTTGGGCCCTTTTTTGGCCCCTAATTCCTAAACTGTTGAAACCAAAACTCCCAAAATCAATCCCAACCGTTCTTTTGTGGTCATAAACCTTGTGTCAAAATTTCATAGATTTCTATTAACTTAAACTAAAGTTATAGTGCGAAAACCAAGAAAATGCTTATTTGGGCCCTTTTTGGCCCCTAATTCCTAAAATGTTGGGACCAAAACTCCCAAAATCAATACCAACCTTCCTTTTGTGGTCATAAACCTTGTGTTAAAATTTCATAGATTTCCATTCACTTTTACTAAAGTTAGAGTGCGAAAACTAAAAGTATTCGGACGACGACGACGACGACGACGACGCCAACGTGATAGCAATATACGACGAAAAATTTTTCAAATTTTGCGGTCGTATAAAAATTCAAGATTGTAAGAAGAGATAATGTTAAAACACATATTTAAATTTGTGCTATCCAATATTCTAAGCTTTCTCAGCAGATACAGTATACCGTTAAATTATTATGTGAGGTTTTTATAATTGCAAATAATGCAACTTGGTGAGTATGGCAAAAATAAGAGCTCACATTCTGATAACTGATATATAGACCGCTATGCACGTTTTTTTTTTAAATTGCAATAATAAATGCACGCAATATTTTCTGAATAAAACATTTCACCAAATATCAAATCAATATCTTCAAAAATGTCTGGAAAACTGATTAGCCGGACTGACGGATGGAAAGATGGACCGACAGAGTGCAAACCTAAAGTCCCCTTCTACTTTGTCTGTATTAAAAAGTATTTATTTTAATTGTTCTTATCTCCCCCCACTATAATAGTGAATATTGCTACCTCAACATTGGTCACTTCAATTATTTCTGGTTTTAGTGTTGCTGGGTTGCTGCTTCTTTCCACAGACCTCTAAATTATTAGATCCTAAAAGCTCATTCTGGGAGGGTGTATAATGAATCAAAAAAAATCAGAGTTCTAAAAATACATCTGTCACAAAGATACTTTAAAAATGTCTTGTTGCACCAAAACAAAATTTATTTTTACTGTAAATTAAAGATGTCTACAACTGATTTTCCTTGACTTCTATACAACATACCTTTGAACTGCTTCAGGATCTGGTTCCTGGTCTGACCCTTCTTCCTCCTCTACTGTTATTGAGCCATGCAGTGGAGGTGTAGGTAGATGTAAACCGGAGGGTGACAATGGAGACTATAAAACCAATACATTCATATAAGTTACTTCATTAGTGTAATTAACCACAATATCATCAAATCATTGACATGCTATACAATTGAAATCATAATTTTATTTAACTTATAAAAACAAAATTGTCCATTTTGTAAATAATAATATTTATTCTTGATTTCTGATAGTTAATAGAATTGTCAATTTTACAATGAATTATAATAGATTTTGGTATCCGATGGTAATGAGAATTGTCCATTTTACAATGAAAAATAATAATTCTTGGTGTCCAATAGATATGAGAATTGTTATTAAATTCTAAATTTAATTTCAGAATTCATTACATAAATTTCTGTAATTATGCCAATAATGGGTTACATAAATATAAAAACATTTCAAACAGGATATTGAATTTAACCATTATAATGGCGAGTTTATTATTACTATTTAAATTAATAACTGGAGTTGAAATCAAGCTATATCCAATTTTTATCAGTTACTGTGGATTCATTTATTTTCGTGGGTACCAATTTTCGTGGATAAGGGAAAACTTGGATGTTCGTGGATATTTAAATTCGTGGTTTTGATGCAGTCTTCCTATAAGCCCATAGCAAATTTGTCATTCGTGGAACATTTAATTTCGTGGTTTACCTGTAACCACGAAACCCACGAAAATTGGTATCCAACGAAAATTAATGAATCCACAGTATTTCTCTTATGTTCATCACTTTCAATGATTGAATTTAAAATTCCCCAAAATGTTGATCTAGTCTTTAGTGCATTCCTGTATGATGTCATATGTCCTTTTCCAGTGTCAAACTTTAATACGAGACATTTTAGAAGTTTTTGTAAGCATTCAGAATGTGATAAAATTTTACAAAAAGATTGTCAGGTGAAATATGTAAGTGTTGTGTATGTTATTGAAGAAATCCCATATGTCTGTTGTCATGGACAAAATGTACATCGTCTTAACCTTTGAAAGTCATAAATGACCTAACAAATAGCCAATTGAAATGCTGTTATGTTTTCTTGTAAGCCAATCAAATTTACACAGATTTTGGTACTACTTTTTCATATCACACTAGTGTAGTACGAGAAATATTTATTAATGAATAGATACCAGGTCACAACCATAAGAGAAATTAAAATAAAATTAAGAAAAGTTTATTACCCCCACAGTAGCCAGTGTTTCTTGACTTCCCGGACTTCCAGGTAAACTGTTACCATATATCTGACGATTAAATAAATGTATGTTAGCACCACCATCTGAAGCCCTCCGACCACCAAGTCCTGAAATGAAACAAAAAGGAGCATGAAGTAATATATTGTACTTATCTTCATTAAAAGGGGAACCCTTCATCTTAACAACAAGAACTAAGTTGATATTTGATAGAGATAACAATTTATCAAGTTAGGGAGACAGATTTATATAACATAAATATGAAATATCTCAATTATTGAATCTTTAGTATATTTCGTATTTATGTTTTTACCCTTGTAGCTATATATATATATATATTACGGATTACAAATGTGTCGAGGTTTGTGATTGGATAACAACACAGAGATGTCAGTATATATTCAGGAAACTGCCGGGGTATATACGACGTTTTTATCCCCAATTGGAACCTCAAAAACGTCATCATAACACTGGTAACTATGTGACGTAGTCAAAAGCTATCAAACTGTCAGAGGCTCACAGAGGGAAAATAATAACGTGCTTCAGTCAATAATACATGTTTGATACAAAATCATGAATTTACGCTTTTAATACTTAAATTTAATGTTAAAAGTGTTGTTATAAATTATTATATACATGATAAAATTATGTTCACAGCAAATTAGAAAATCCTTCACGTATGCCTAACATATCAGTTTGGGGTTTTTAATATATATGTGTTGTCAACAAATACCTGCACTAAAAAATAACATTAAGTCAGGGGTAATCCGTAATATATGTGTAATTCAGGTCTCAGAAAGGGTATATACTGTGACATTCCCGGCTTAGGGCTTATATCCCCTTCGCCTTCGGCTCAGGGGATATAAACTCTAAGCCGGGAATGTCACAGTATATACCCTGTCTGAGGCCTGAATAACATATATTATCATATATTTAGTAAATACAGCAGTTTTGAATATTTGATAAATAGCCTGCTGTTTAATCCGTATTGTGCAACTTTGATGCGCACCATTTATCATACCCTTTATCACACCCCTACCTTTTATCACACCCTTGATGACACCCCTACTTTTTTTTTTAATGATTTCTATAATAAAATATGTTAACAGTAATTTATCAAGTAACATTTCTACAATAAATATGGTTTCATACTTATATTCATCTATTACTGAACCACCCCTCAAATAGTGAAAGTCAGGAATATTGCAGTTGTTATCAGTCTGTTTCTATGTATGTTGGGGTTTGTTTGTTTTTTTACAGTTAAGTGTTTGGTGTTTTGTTGTTTTCCTCTTAAATTTGATGTGTTAAGAAAATACATGACAGAAACCTACACAAACGAACAGGTGAAAAATGTTAAGGTAATATACATATAATATATTCAATTATTTTATGTTGAAAATCTTACACTGAATGCTACTTCAAGTAGGTTATATTTTAAAATCCTATGAATTTACACTAATTCTCAATCAATGAAAATTAATATCCATGAAGTATAGTATTCAAGTTAAAAATAAACTCATCATAGATACCAGGACTAAATTTTGTATGTACACCAGACGCGCGTTTCGTCTACAAAAGACTCATCAGTGACGCTCGAATCCAAAAAAGTTAAAAAGGCAAAAATGAAGTACGAAGTTGAAAAAATTTCAGTAAAATCCAATACCTTTGGAGTTATATAACCTTGATCAATGTTTATTTCAACCAATCACTAACCTGTGAATGCCGGTGGCTGTAATAAATGTTGTTCCCCAATGCCTTGATAATTCTGCATTGGTTCATTCTGTACATACGGCAAATTGGTCTGTGGCAAATTGATATGTGGCAAGAAACTAAATGGCATGAGTAGATTGGGTTGAGGCATTGCAATAATGGGCTGATGATTGGCAAGTTTTACTCGTTCATTTTCTGGAACTTCATGTCGTGTATCACCTACGCCTACTGTATGTCGTCTCATTGCTAGATATCTGGCTAATGCTTCAGGTGATGGCTCCTCTGCCTCAGAATCAGAGTTCTGACTGTTACTGTCTTCAGACTAAAATTGTAATATATTTATCTATTAATTTCAATTGTTGATCAACCAGCAAAAAAATGTTTAACAATGCCGCTCCTAGTTAGGAGCCTGTAATTCAGCAGTTGTAGCTGTATAGGGTATTTGTTTTTTTGTTTATTGTTTTGTACATAAATCACGCTGTGAGTTTTCTCAATACAATTGTTTTACATTTGTCATTTTTAGGGCTATTTATATCTTGCTATACAGTATGGGTATTACAGTACGGTGGTACGATGAACTATAGTTGATAGCCTCTATATGTCTCACTTGGAGAGTATTCTCATTGGCAGTCATACCACATCTCCTTATCTTTATCTTAACTATTGAGGTTATAGATATTCTGCATACACATCAGGTTATCAGAATTTCACACACATGAGTTCTAAATCAAACCAATCCCATCACATCACATAATTATCAAACCAAGGACGAATACATTGAAAAATTTCTTTTCAATAATCAGAATTTTGATGCAAAATGCTACAGTTTGAGCATACCATGTTATCAACATCTGCTTTACCTTCTCATTTCAAAGGAAAATATAATACTGTGTTAATTCATTGATCATTTTTTTTTCAGAGATAAACATTTAAGAAACAAGAATCTGTCCCCAGTACATAGATACCCCATTTGCATTATTATTTTCTATCTAAAGTACATAGATGCCCCATTCGCATTATTATTTTCTATCTACAGTACATAGATGCCCCATTCACATTATTATTTTCTATCTACAGTGGACATTGAAATTGGGATCAAAACTCTAATTTGGCATTAAAATTTGAAAGATTATACCATAGGGAACATGTGAAGTTTCAAGCTGATTGGACTTCAACTTCATAAAAATCACCTTGACAAAAGCTTTAGCCTGAAAAACTTTAACTTGAAGAAGGACAAATGGACGGACGGACAGACAAACGGACGCAAAAAAATATTGCCCATAAATTCGGCATATAAAATTATCTTAATTTACAATATTTTCATTGTTGTATAGCAAATTTCAATCATAATGAACTCTTTTAGGAAAGATTCTTAAAAAGGTAAGTAATTTAATAAATTCAACTTAGCATTTGATACAGTATAATCACATTTATCTGGGAAATTAACATTTTTTTCTTTCAGCCTTATCAAATGGCTTTTTGTAGATCTCAAATTGCTGATTATTTATTGCTGCTTACAGTTCTTATCTGTTGGTTATATTCTTGATATAACTGGCAAAAACATAAAATACATCAAAAATAGTTATTTAGAACAGTTAATGGTTGGTCATTTAGGACTTATTGTAGGTTTTGTATTGGTGAAAATTTGGTCATTAACAGTTACAACCTAATTATAATTTCAGAATAATTGGCTAAAACGGGACAATTCGTCGAAATCATACCTCACTAACACAACTATCTTCTGCCGGTGTATAAAATCGTAGTTGTGCTGGAATGGAGGGAAACGTTGTAGGTTTGGTATCTTTAACATCAGTGGCTGGGAACTCTGGTATCACTAAAATAATTATAATTACAAACATTCAATTATTTAATCAAGTATAAAGAAACAATATCAAACATTAATTAGGAGATAACTGTGTTGTATTTTAAGCTTGGCATGTGTAAAACAAAGATTTTAGTGTCGCAAATTGAGTTTACCTAGCGACGTGTAGCAGAGCTCAGTTAACGGATATTTGCGACAGTAAAATCAAGTTTTACGCAGGCCAAGCTTAAAATACAATACAGTTATCTCCATTCTAATGCAGCATATCAAAATAATCACCACTTAATAAATATTATGGCTTAAAAATGACATAAATGAAAAAATCTGTGAAACTGTTGCATTGTCTTTAGCAACTACACAATGTGACGTCATATGTATACTGATGATGTCAAACATAAACACGAGACGTTTTTATACCTTTTGTACGCTTCAAATTGGTTTAACGTTGACAAAAAGAGGATTTTGAGACTCAAAATGTGACGTTCATGTTTATTTTGTAAGATTTCACATACCAAAAAAAATTGAATTTCAAATGGTGGCTTTGGTAGAATGTGGAATTTACCCCTCCAAAATATTTGTCAACGTCCAATGAAAATTACCGTTACAAACATTTCTTGAGGTATAATTATTTGACAAACATTTCTTGGGGTAAATTATTTGATAAACATTTCTTGAGTTATAATTATTTGACAAACATTTCTTGGGGTAAATTATTTGACAAACATTTCTTGGGGTAAATTATTTGACGGTTCATGTGTTTTGCCTCACATATTGATTTCCATTATTCATATTTAAGCCTAAAAGGAGTAGGTTCAGTAAGCCCCCTTTTTGGCCCCAAAATATAGCAGTTTTACAAAATTGTTAAGATGTAAATTTTTAGTTATTCATTGGAAAGTAAACTGCTTCTGCTACATAAATATGGGCTGTTTTTGACAATACAATGCACATATATCGGGTGCCAGCATCATTAAGTCATGCTAAATTAGTGAAATCTTCACAAATTTAGCATTTTAGTTAAATTTTAGACGGTTTTCATCTTAAATGAAAGTGGCCACATTCGTGTTCATTCTTAATATTGAAATGTAAGTTGTATTTTATGATAATACATAACATATATAAAGGTTGTGGATGAACACAGATGTGGCCACTTTCATTTTTGACAAAAATCATCAGAAAAGTGACATTTTTGGGCATATTTGATAGATTTTTCATATTTCAGCTAGAATCGGAGCGTTTGTAATGAGTAAATCAGTTAAAATCTTTCACATAAACTTATTGAATCAACTGAAATAGACACTTAAGTGTTTAAAAAGTGTCTACAATCTTTCGTCAGATGAACTTGAAATTTGAGGCCAAAATCAGGCCCTTACCAGACCTACTCCTTTCTTGTAATTATGCAGTTATACAGAAAATATGTTTATTTTAACAACTTTTTGGTTGCAACAATTTTAGTATCTTCCTAGATTGTTAATTTGGAATTATTAATTATCTGTCAAAATGAAAACCTTCAAATTTTTTCTTGGATATTTTGTTGCTCCTAGATTGTGCCATTTTACCGCCTTGAAAACTGTTCTATATAGGGTTCTAAAGTATAATGATACATACCTATACCTGTAGTTATACTAGACCGTCTTTCTGTGGACACCACCGCTAATGGCAGATTTTGTGGAACAATTGTCTTTTGTATTGTCTTTGGATGTTTTTTATATTTGTCTTGTAATAAGTGATATATTGCACTATGGTAATCATAAGCCTGCTCTTTCACAGACTGAAATAAAAGTGTCAAAGAAATGAAAACATGAAATGTAACTTTCATATAATGTAAGCATTTAGTTTTTTCTTTATTTCTTTAATTTTTCCTTTTTTTTGATAGGCATAGGTTTTATATATACTTTTTATTCTGTTACATATATATGTTTTCATAATCTATCCTCTTAATTAGACAATTAAAAGAAAATTTTTACTCTTTACCAGGTGAAAATACATGTAGTAAGCTAAAATAAACCAAACCCAATTTTTGAATTCCTTCATATATTTTTGTATGATTACATTTATATGTATAGGAGGTATTTTGTTTTAAATATATACATGTACTACTCTCCAGTATGTTCCTTTTTGACGGGGACAAATTTGGTGGTGTTTATACATCGTACAAAGTTAATCAAACATTTAGCAAAGAATTCCACTCAAATCAGTGTTAGGGGGCCTTCTAAAACTTGCAGTATGGTTAGAGTTTTTATGGTTTTTTTTTTATCTGCTTTGAAGTCTCACTTTGACTTTGAAATCAAGACCAGTAATAAAAGTGTTGTTCCTTTGTTTTACTGTATGTTTTTAGCTGTGCATGTACCGATTTTTAGTCATGAATTAATACCCCCTATCCTTTCATATTGGCCTACCCTTATTGCTATATGCCTGTTATTACCGGACATCACTGACATTCCATTATAAATCCAGAGGCGGATTTAGAGGGGTGGGCCCAGGCCCCCCCCTTTTTGGGAAAAATTTGGTTGCTTATATAGGGAATCACTGAAGTGTGACTGGAGCGGGCCCCCTCTTAGGTCAGTCAGTGGGCCCCCACTTATGAAAATTTCTGGATCTGCCACTGAAATCTAACGTCACAAGCAAATGTCTGATGATTAAAGCAAGAGGGATTGTTGTATGTCAATAGTTCAAGCAGATTACAAAATAGTTCTATCTAATGCATACTGTAAATCCAGAAAATATTGCGACAAATGCAAATATAAATGTGAATAATGCGTTAGGGTAAATATACCAATAAAAAGAACACATATTCTGATAATTGATACATTTAACTAAAAGGATATTTTCCTAAAATCACAATATTTTGTCTCACTTTTTAGTCCACTTTTCAAAATTGGAAAGAATAAATGCAAGCAAAATATCTCTATAAACAGTATATAAGAACAAAACAAAGGCCAACTGTGTTCTGAATTGTCAATTTGGTGATACAATTTCTCACAAGTGACAACTTCAAAATATATCTTGTGTAATGTGTAATTATATAAAATATAAATAGAAACAATTGTAGGTGACAAATATTTATGTCCATACACTGTACTTGGACAGAAACAAATGTGTTTTATTACCTTAAAAATTTGTTCTCTATTTAGATCTATACTTTCCATATGAGCTATGATATGTTCATTAAGATTTTCTAAGTCAGGATCAACATCTGATGGACGATTATTTTCTAATATTAAAGCATCAAAGTCTACATCTTCACCAGCAAGTATCGTCCATTTATGTTTAATAATTTGCTCCATTGTTATTCTTTTGATAGGATCAACTGTTAACATCTGTTTAATTAATTGTTCACATTCTGAAATAATAATCAATAAATTAATTATAATTAAACAAGAACTCAAAATGTCAAAGGTCTGAAATTCATTTTCATATAACAAATTATCATGGCAATGCACAAGGTAGCTTAGGTCTGCTTAGAAAACAGATTCTACATGAGTTAATAGGAATTTTTAAATTTAAACTAATTTTCAATGCACTTTGTGTTGCACATTTATTTTGTCTATCTACATGATCTAAGGGTAATTCAAAGTGTTTTGTTTTTTTGTTGTTTTTGTTTTATTTTATTTTATTTTTTTTTGGAAGGGGGGGGGGGGGAGGGGGATGTCTTTAGAATAGGCTTAAATTCATTACACTGTTTTTTAACTTCTCAATAGACATGACATAAAAGTATGAAATGTATAGTTCCATTTTGGCTGTCTGTTTTATCATAGTAACCAATGTATCTTTTTGCATATGTTAGTCCTCCCGTATGGTTGAGTCTAATAACAAGGCCTTCCATGCGTTATTGTTGGTTATTGTACACTGTTATGTATGTAATAAGTACATTTGTCTGTCTCTACTTATATGTTTGAACTTAATAAATGACAGGTGAAATAAATGACAGGTGTTCATTTCTTACATTAGTATTTTAACATAATATCTATTTGTTTTGGTTCTAGCAGAATTACACGACCTTGAACTAACTGAAGTTTAAAAATCAATATCAGACACCAAAGCCAACCAAAAGCAGAAGGAAACAAGCCACCAGTGGAACAGAGAGTCTGGCAAACAAGAAATGTTTTGCTATCTGATATTCTGTTTCTTGTGAAGTTTTGGTTTATACCATGATTTTTTTTTTGTAATTTAATAAACATGTTTTTTTTTGTAAATTAATAAACATGTTTTTTTTGTAACTTAATAAACATGATTTATGTGGATTTGTAATTTCACAATTATAAAAAAAAAATCAATTTGAGTTCTTTGGTTAGAGATTAACTGAATTTAACAGTTCTTTAGTTAAAGATTAGTTGAGTTTTACAGAGTTTACAGTTTAAACATATAGATTACTGATTTTGTAAACCATTAAACCATTATCACTACAAACTGATATCTAATAATGATTTGACAGTTAAACTGTATGAGTGATAATGTTTCCAGGATAAAAGTGATGTAAAAAAAATATCTTTCAATCCTTTTACGCAAGCTGTCATGAAAATCAATCAATTTACATGTGCAACACCTTTTGAAAATGCTTCCTTCTTTAACAAAATTTATAACCTTACTAAATTGAACAATAATTCCCAACAGAATGGACAAATATGTTGTATAACTTTTGTGTGATCATCATAGCGGGACAAAAACCACATAATATTTAGCTAACATAATAAATAACATTACAAATAAGACCCTATACTGTGGTATATCAATCTTTACCCACTGTTGCGATATAACTGTTACATTTTCAATTACAGTTTTTATAATATAATCGTTCCTTTTAGTCCTGTAAAATTTCAAATTTATAAAAACTTCAGCATGGAAAATAATTCTATTATATCTGTTCAAAAAACTGCATACCAGGAGACCAAAACTATACAGAGATGTATTAAAATATTATGTAATTTTTAGGAAGCTCAGTAAAATGATAAAACAGCTATATATATGTACATAGACCTAACCAGATTAACTGATAATGGATCCCTGTTTACCATTTACAATAATAGGTTATCGATGACAATGTTTCACTTGTTAGGATGAAATTGTCACCTCTTTCTATAGATTTTCAACATCTTTTTTATTGTCAATCAATACATCAATGGCATTACATGTGATTTATAAAAATAAGAAGATGTCATATTATCAGATTATTACATGGCATTTTTCATATCGCATGTATTATCATCCCTAGGTTCAATATCAGCCCAAGAGCCGCATGGCTCGAGGGCTGATAATACATGCAATATGAAAAATGACATGTTATGATCTTTTTATCATATGCATTAACAATGGAGAATAATAACCGCTAGAATCATAATTGATCCTTTTACGTGGTTACCAAATAGAAGTTCACAGAGTGTAAAATTCACGGCCATCGGACTCCTAACTTAGTTCATTCAATATGAAATCTTTCTATCATATGCCTCAACAGAGAAGAAAAATATTTTAATATGGACGAATCGACAAAATAAATAATTCAACAATTTTCATAATGGACACTGTTTGGAAAAGTCAACTTTTTTTAAGCAACTTTCTAAATTATGTTTGAAACTTTTTTAAAAATGCATTTATTTAATAATTTGTTTGTAATTATTTTACACAATATAATCTTAAGTATCTAAATATTGTTTTGTACACTTCTTTGTAAATTGATGTTTTTCACTGAAAACGTTTCATTGAGGTGTATATTCCGGAATTTGCAGAGTAACACCGGAATGCCATGCGATAACGTTACGGAAAGGCATGTGATAACAATCGAAGCATGTGATAAACTTTTCATATCAGCCCGCTAAGCACCAATTCGAAAAATATGGTATTTACGTTAATTTAATGCTATTATCATACAGTAAAAATTATATGTTATTTAGTCTAAGTATATGATAATATAGGGTTATTGCATGAATATTGGGGAATATTGTCCCGAGTAGAATTTTATATTGCACGAGCTTGCGAGTGCAATATATGTTCTACGAGGGACAATATTCCCCAATATTCATGCAATAACCCTTTTATTGTATAGCAATATAATATTTACAAGTAAAAACTGGTTTAAACTAAGATTTGATCGTTGATGACGTCATGAATTTTGAAGATTTATTGCACTAGTGCAATATTAGAATTTATTGCACGCTAACTTTTGGTTACTTTCTGTGGGAAATATTATATTGCTATACAATAATATTGCTAATAAGACATCTCTCCAACAGAGAACAAGTGATAAATTTATTATAAATAAATAGTTTTTACCTTTCGGAGTGTATATCATTTCCTGTTTTATTATAAAATGTATACATTTTTTTTCATTGGTTACTTGATTTTTTAGGATTTATGGGTATTGGGAAACAAAAAATTTAGGTGTTTATCAAAAATACAAATTGTCTATATATTCAAACTGTGAAGTTATCAAATATGGACGACAATACAATTTTTCCTCAAGCCACAAAAAACTGACATCCACAGTATCATTTATTAAAACAATACATAAATATAGCTTCACCAATCTTTTTTTTTGTTAATGGCATGTTTATTTGAAGGCATTAATTACAAATTTTAAAGTTTTCAATGTATAAAACCCACAAAATACAACAAATGGGGCAAGCATTCTACAACAAGAACAAATTAAGATGCTGACTGTTCAACCATGTCTACTAAATGCAGGAAAGAACCACTGAGCTTCAACACAAAACTAGCAATCCCTGTCAATTCTTTAAAATACATCATCCAATCAAAACTGGTGTAACATAAGAATAATCCATCTCATTTACCTCTGGCTTGTGGTTCACTTAAAGTACACCCTTTTTTTTTTTTTAATTCAGAATTACATGTAACACAGAAACGGCAATTTTGGATGATGGATCGGCTACAAAGTAACAACACTTGGTCAGCATCTCATCAGAAACATTCATGCTATGTTTGGTTTCATTCCATTCAGTGGTTCTCTAAAAGAAGAAATTTGTATGTATTTCCCTTAGGGTACTATGTTAAACTAAGTCCCCCCCCACTGACAGCCATCTTGGACGTTGGATTGGTGTCAAAGTAACAACACTTGGTCAGCATATCATTAGGAACATTCATGCTATGTTTGGTTTCATTCCATTAAATGGTTCTCTGAAAGAGGACATTTGTATGTATTTCCCATAGGGTCCTATGTTAAACCAAGTGTCCTGCCGTCGGTGGCCATTTTGGATGACGGATTGGCTACAAAGTAACAACACTTGGTCAGCATCTCATCAGGAACATTCATGCTATGTTTGGTTTCATTCCATTCAGTGGTTCTCTAAAACAAATCATTTGTATGCAGTTCCCATAGGGTCCTATGTTAAACTAAGTCCCCGCTGGCGGCCATCTTTGATGATGGATTGTCTACAAAGTCACAACACTTGGTTAGCACCTCATAAGGAACATTCATACTATGTTTGGTCTCATTCCATTCACTGGTTCTCTAAAAGAAGTCATTTGTATGCAGTTCCCATTGGGTCCTATGTTAAACTAAGTTCATTCCATTCAGTGGTTCTCTAAAAGAAGGTAAAAATGTAAAAAGTTCACGCAGACGACGACGGACGACGGATGCCAAGTGATGAGAAAAGCTCACTCAGCCCTTTGAGCCAGGTGAGCTAAAAAGACTGACACAATTCTGGAATAGAGGAGTTTGAATAATTCTCCCACTTATCAATGTGGCATCAGTCAAACAAAGATAAGGTATTTCTTATCTAAGATGAAAATTGTAAATAACAAATTGTCTTGTTCATGTTCTTGGTTAGTCTTATATTTTGATTCAAACAGACATGCAATTTTAAAATTTGATATCAGGAATTAAATCTTTATGAAACATTTTATCTGGAAGCATAAAGAAATGTGTGAGTATCTAGATCAGTAAATATTTGACTTATTTACTGCATATGAATGCTATAATGTCATTCCATTATATCTCTGTCCTTGAAAACTTGCACATCATCCAGATCAATAGAAAACATGACGTCTGTTTGCTGTTCATTGTTGCAGTTAAGATTTTAACATTTTCTAACTTTTTTTGTCTGTTATTCAGTACAACAGTGCACCGTATATGCAAACAGATTATTTTGTTTATTGACAAATCAAAATTAACATTCATAGTCTGGGAAGGTCTTGTTGGAGATCAGATATCTTATCAATAGATGCAGATAGCATTTTTCCAAAGAAATGGGTGATATAAAATCATTCTTTTCCATTATTTTTCAATTAATCATATTTTTTTTATATTTGATTAAAGTCTGCCTTAATCATAAAATTATTGTAAAATTAAGTCAAACCTAACTCCTATGAGTACTACAGTTTTATATTTATTTTTTTATTATTGCTTTATTCTTTTTGTCTGTTTTTGTTTGTTTGTTCTTTCAATTGAAGGTCTATTTATATAGGTTGTGAGAGCTCAAGTGCCATCCAATAAACATATTCATTAAAATTTCCTCTTTTTTCTGTGTACAAAAACTAATGTATACTACAGCATCTATTTAAGATTTAGCTAACGTTAGAAAACATAATTGTGTCATTTTCTATGATCTCATCATAAGTTAGAAATCTATCTATCTGTTTTAAAGAACTATTATGGTTGAGCAATGAAGACCAGATGTAGGATGATTTCTTATAAGGAGTAAGTAAATGCCATACATGTTACAACTGTTATGTAATTGTATTGTGAATGTGTTAATTCTATGCTGTTGTCATACTTTTATCAATCAATCACACTTATTTTCATTCTTCTATGCTTGTATGCTTTATATTGTATTTGTCCCATGAAGGCCAGTAATTGTAAAATAAAGAGTCTGTACAGTTCTATCTGCTTGTTTCACTGAAGATCTCAAGCTTACAGTAAAATCATGGCAGGCCGGCAGTTTCAATTAAATGCACATAGTACCAAAGGAAGGCACTTCAAGGCAATTTTAGAATTTCAGATTACATACTGGTATTTACTATATAAAATACTGTTTGAAACTGACACATAGCTGAGATTTCAAAAAGTCCTATTTATGTTTTTATTTTAGTCCCCATTTCATATCCAATTTCATATTGTAAAAATTTATATCAAACATCCAAAAATTTACCTGTAGACATGAAAAATGGTACTTTAAATTTACCTGTAGACATGAAAAATGGTACTTTAAATTTACCTGTAGACATGAAAAATGGTACTCTAAATTTACCTGTAGACATGAAAAATGGTACTTTAAATTTACCTGTAGACATGAAAAATGGTACTCTAAATTTGCCACTTAAGACACGACTCCGTAGACTCTGTAATGTACTGCCATCAAATGGAAGAGCACCACACACTAACACATATAATACTACACCCAAACTCTGAAAATAACACAATATAAATGACAATTACTATTCTGAGAATCAAATGGAAGAGCACCACACACTAACACATATAATACTACACCCAAACTCTAGAAAACAAGATGCTCCGCAGGGCGCAGCTTTATACGACCACAGTGGTCGAAACCATGAACAGTTGGACAAGTATGGACACAAAATTCAAGCTTGATACAGCTCTGAATTCGGATTATGATTAAGTAGTTGACACAGCATAGGTTTCTGACACAGAATGAATGTGGTCTAATGAACTTAAAATATTTTTTTTGCTACTGAGCATTACACTATGCTGTCGAATATTAATCCCCTCAAAAAAAATATTTGTAGAAAAAATTCTTTTAAATTTCTGAAATCTGACATGAGAAAAATTTTACACCCTTACCCCCCACCCCCTCCCACATTTTTTCACCTCCTAGTTTCCTTATTAAAAAATAATCTTAATTCAAATTACTAATGGAGTTGGCAACAATAACTACTCATTTTTAAAGGTACATCATAAAATATTAAAATATAAAATGACATACAGTCATGGTAAAAATTAATATTAATAAACAGTAACTTCTAAATATAAATTTACAGCTGATCATCTCAAGACAATCATCATTTCTTAATACATAATTTTCAAGCAATGTAAAGGGGTAATCAAGTAATTAAACATATATATAACAGTGTTCTTTAAAATTTCATTGAATTACCTCCCCTACACTGCTTTTAGATTTAACCAGAAACGCCCTTGTTTCCCCCCTTTTTTGTCCATAATTGCTTGATGATTTGAACCATACCCCCCCCCCCCCCCTTAACCATCTCTTTGAAGTATGAACACTTGTGGTATAATTTCAGAGAGATTTATAAACTTAAACACAAGTTATTGACTGAAAACTAAAAAAAAAATCTTATTTTGGCCCCTTTTTTGGCCCCTAATTCATACACATTTTGGACCATCACCCCCAAAATCAATCCAAACTTTCTACCTGTGGTATTACACATTGTGGTACAATTTCAAAGAAATTGAAATGCTTATACACCAGTTGATATCCTGAAAGTAGAAAAATGCTTGCTTTGGGCCCCTTTTGGGCCCCTTATTCCAAAACAGTAAGAACCATCATCCCCAAAATCAATCTCAACCTTCCTTTTGAGGTATTGAACCTTTTTATTAAATTTCATTGAGATCCGTTCACTTAAACTTAAGTTATTGTCCAGACACCAAATGTGTCTTCGGACGATAACGCAGACGACATCATACCATTTGAGGTCGTATAAAAACCACAATATATATATATATATTAATATATTAATGTAGTACGCCGCTAGATTAAAACTGACGTGGAAAGGTAACACATGGCCAGCGAAAGCTCTTTTTTTGAGAGCCCAGGTGGTCGTGTGGTCTAGCGGGACGGCTGCAGTGCAGGCGATTTAGTGTCACGATATCACAGTAGCATGGGTTCGAATCCCGGCGAGGGAAGAACCAAAAATTTGCGAAAGCAAATTTACAGATCTAACATTGTTGGGTTGATGTTTAGACGAGTTGTATATATATATATATATATATATATAATAATCATTTTTCAGTAAATTGAATTACATTAACAAAACAATTTGTACCAATAAATAAATTTCAAGACTTTTCCAGATGGCATTGGTTGGTGAAACAAAATTAGCTTCTACTGTAAATGATTGTGTAGATTATACATTGTAGGAACCACCTTGTCAACTATCAAAGTAACAAATGTTGACAATAGTTAGCTTACTTGATGTACTGCTCAAACCTGGTTTAATTCACCAAACACCAAAAGGAGAGATTTAAAGTGAGAGTTCCTACAATCTGTGAGACATCAAAGTATTCATCTTTAAAAAAAAGAAAAAAAAAACTTTTCTCTGCCTGGAGAGAAATAAATGGTAGTCATAAAGATTTTAATTCTCTTTCAAAATAAAATTTAATAAAATTTTTGAGTTGTGACTGTTGTCATTTTTAATACTCCTATAATCCCATGATAGGACATAAGTCTGTGCCAAGTCATCAATGATACAATTAACTGACTGCAGATAACAACAATACATCAAAAGATCAATTCAAGTTTAAATAAGTTTTGTTAGAAAGAAGCTGCATATTTCTTCTGCAGAAACTGTCCTGAATGTGCATGAAATGATTAACACTGAGTTATTAAGCAAGCAACAAATGAATAAATTCTCTGCAAGAAACAACCTTCAGCTATGTCAAAGAAACAGTTGGTGTTTTTAAACTATATACCTTTTAGGACCAAAACTTTTCCCACAAAGATACTTAAATGTGTCAAAATATATTTCTATCAATTTTCACTACCCCTAACCAATTCTAATTTTCAAGGGCTAAGGCTATTTATTTTAAAGACTAGAAAATCTGTTTTAAAATTTCATGAAAAAATGTAGTGAAAAGGTATTATACCTTTCAATTGATTGTGCACTGTGCATAATTTTTTTTTTTTTTTTTAATATTTCAATATGCAAAGAATCATAACCATAGAACCATGTTGTATTAACTTCAAATGCCTTCTTAAATTTGGTATTAAATTGAAACCATAATGGAATTGGTTAGAAACGGCACAATGGGAGTGTCCCCGTAAATAAGTTTGATAACCTTCAATATACTTGTCACAAATCTCAATGCGAATATCACATATATGGTTTCTCCAGACAAAAGCAAAGTTTTTTTCAATCAAATTTTGTATGATTTTGACTGGTCACAAGAATATATAACAACTATATTTAATCTGGTTTATCCACACATGTCAAGGTCAATAATGTTCATGAACAAATAATGATACTTACATGACTTATACAATATGTAATCAGCTTCCTGATAGTTATATAACACGGTATCTAACTGACCAGAAAAAGCCTCATTTCTGTACTAAAACTGTTTCTTCAATTCTTTTCTCATGTTTTTAAAAGACAAAGAAGCATATCTGATGTCCTTTTTTCTGTGTATTTTTTGCTATTAGTACATTTATTCAACCAGCTTTATCTGAACAGCAAAATTTTTATTGTAAGTTTTTGACATGAAAAATGTAATTTTAATTTCTTTTGACTGTAAGCATGATAAGTAAGAAAATTGGAGATTAAATGAATAAATTACCCATATATCCACTTTAGGAGCACTGTATTCTTTCCCTTCAAAGAGCTCTGGAGCTGCATATGGTGGACTACCACACCAAGTCTTTAAACAACAATTGCTGTTATAGTAATTACTAAAACCAAAATCTGAAACAAAAAATACACCAAGTCTTTAAACAACAATTCTGATTATAGTAATTACTGAAACCAAAATCTGAAAGAAAAATACAAACATTTTAATAATAAAACCTCCCATGATATAGCCACTCTTAAGGGAGCTGTAAGGATTGAGATTTGTAATCATAAAGTGGCTGCAAGGTACAAGATTTTGAATATTTTAAAGTGGCTGTAAGGTATGAGTTTTGTACATTTTAAAGCGGCTGCAAGGTACAAGATTACGTACATTTTAAAGTGGCTGTAAGGTATGAGATTTTGTACATCACAAAGTAGCTGTAAGATATGAGATTTTGTACATCCCAAAGTGGCTGTAAGGTATGAGATTTTGTACATTTTAAAGTGGCTGTAAGGTATGAGATTTTGTACATCTTAA
Source organism: Mytilus galloprovincialis (assembly GCA_037788925.1). NCBI lineage: Eukaryota > Metazoa > Mollusca > Bivalvia > Mytilida > Mytilidae > Mytilus > Mytilus galloprovincialis. The sequence continues at coordinate 94,635,336 of CM075333.1, forward strand.
AGTGGCCGTAAGGTATGAGATTTTGTACATCACAAAGTGGTTGCAAGGTACAAGATTTTGTCCCTTACAAAATGGCTATAAGGTATTAGATTTTTTTCCACCTTAAAATGGCTGCAATGTATAAGATTTTGTATTGTCTAGATCTTATAAAAGCTTAGCACTTAGCTATATCGTGTATAGGTCCTTAAATAGTTCCAAAATATCATTAGGGCCTAAGAGCTATGGTTCCACAGCTAATAATACCTGTAAGGAATTAGATTTTGTATATCTTCTTATGCCTGTAATGTATGAAATGTTATGCATCTTAAAATGTCTGTATCTATAATTCAATGGATATTCAAATCAGCTAAGGCAGAACAGTATAGTTATGCGATTCTGTAATACGTCTGCACCTAAAACCTGTTGCAAACTCCTATTTTTTATAATGATTAGGACAAGTATACATGTACATGTATGACCATGAATTGCATTACAACCTTCTGATTTAACCGAGAAAAATAAAAGATTACGTAAAGGAAGTATTTTTTTCACCAGTACGAAAAATTAAGCTGTACTTTAAACTTATAATTTAAAGAAGGTTTGACCCTATAAAACATAAAACAATAAAAAGCAGATTTGTGGAATGTAATGTATTTTATTTAATAATACATGTAGACAAGCCACATAAAATCATAATGCTTTATTATATATATTGTTCAATAGTCTTTTGAATTTGAGCCAACGTGAATGTCATTTCCTTAACCATAGTTTATTTTTTATTGATATAGATTAAATTGTATCACCAATCTGTCACAGTTCCTCACAAAGTATAGGATATAAAATTCAATGTCAACATGGGGTAGAATTACTCCAGACAATTACTTGAGAGAATTACCGATTCCTCAGAGTGCAAGTTTCCCCACACTGTGGTTTTGTATAGTCATCAGATCTGTGTCAACACGATTTTCTAATGAAATCATTGCACTGGAGTACATTTATCCCTGACCTGGTTGTGGAATCAATACTACGATTGTCTGAGAACCTTGACTGATATTTACTGTCAAAACAAATCCATGATCCTTTCATTGTTTAACACAGGCCACAGCTATAGAGAATGCATCTGTGCTTACAAAAGCTATCATTATTAATTGCATATTTACTCAGTATAATCTTTCTTTATTATAACTGACTTTTTAATGGGAAAATAAATTTAACACTGTGGAACAGGTAAATGAAAACAAAACAATTTTTTTTATCATAATGGTTTTTAAAAGATGATTAGCACTTGTGAACTTATTTTATAAGACTGACCTAGAAATTCGACATGTTATGAATATTTGATTAATTTTATACAAATTTTTTCTTCAGACTATAATCTACTGCTCTAAATGCACCAGTTTCCTTTGAAGATAACTAGATGCAGATTTGACAAAGAATCTTTACACATATGTAACAAATTGTGTGCAGATGTTTATTACAAGGTTAGGGTCAACACTTGTGTTCCAGACAATTACTTTTACATTTTAATGTATCACAACACTTTGTTTGTTTTCATACTTCACTTTTATTGCTATGCATTTGTAAAACATATGTGAAGTGCATAAAGCATTTAGTAGACACAGATGTAATTTTGGGTCATTGGGTAGGATCAATATGTATATTGTGAAACAAGATTATTAGTGAAATACCGATTTTCTTTGATTTCTTGGGTAACCATATTATTTGTGAAATACCAATTTTTGTTGATTTCTAGGGTAAAAGGAAACCATATTTAAAATGTTCAACTAAACAGAATCTTTTCATAGGTATATATCCAAATTGGTTAAAACCATGAAAATAAAAATCCACCAAATTAATTTCACGAAAAATTGGTACCCACAAAAATGGATGAATCTGTAATATGAACATGCATATAGGATATAAAGTACTAAATGGTGGCCCCATTGCCGGCAATGCTATTTTTAGCAATTATCTCCTTAAAAGGCGCTTTTAATAAACTAATTATGGAAAAACTGCTGTTGTCTAATTGAAGCTCGATATCTATTTGCGATTTTACCGCACTCAAATATATATGGTCCCATGGCTTTTCTTGGTGAATTTTGGGGTTTTTCACGATACCTGACGATTTCGCAGAAAAATTTCCCTAATTTTGAGCAACATAAAAAAAATATTTCCGGCCCTTGATACTATACATTTAAGGACAAATTTGTGCTTGCATGAAACTTCATTCATAATGCTTTCCAGAAGAAAAATATATAAAAGATATAACAACCAATCACAGAGAGCCATCTATTTTTATCTCTATATCATGTTCCCTTCATAAAATGGCTGCGCCCATGTAATTTTATTTGGTACATTGTTACCTATAATACCAGACAATTTATACACAACCAAAACTTCAGTGATCAGTTCGGATTTAATGCTTGAAAAAAACTTCTGCTCGACAAATACATGTACAACAATCTAAATTAAAAAACATTCTTGGAAAAATGTCATATATACACCAAACATTTTATGAACTTTTTTAAAGGGGCACTAGCTGTCAAATTCATGTTTACCGATTTCAATCAAATTCTCATATTCGATTTATAACAATGTAAAACATTTATCCAAACTATTAAAAGTCTAAAATAAACAATTAACAGGGCACGGGTATGAAAATGTGTAACTTCGTTTTGGGTGTAATTTAGTCTAGATGCCATCTAACTAATTATCGAGTTGACCTCTACATCATCTGATGACCATATAAGAGATGTAAACATAGATATATATATAGATTAAGCAAACTCGTGCTGTTGGATTATTCTAGGTCTATTTAATTTGATATTATAGATGAATAATAAATGTTTATTATTGTTTTTACCTTTATAAGAATGATTTTTTGTTGATCGAATCAGTCAATCAAATGATTTACCTTTGTTACACTTTCAATGTTGACATTCTTTTCCTTTGAATAACTTTACACATACAATTCACTTGTTATCCATCTCAAGCTAAGTAATTAAATTGAAGTTCACATGAATACGGATTCAATGAGGTCAAATTATTCACTTGCAAGTGAATAAATCATAATCAATTGTTTTTAAGTTTATTTTGGCAAAATTAAACCATACTATCTGCTAAAAGCAAATTATTATTTCACTGTTTGCATTTTATTATTGATTGAGACAAAAAAATAATAAATTAGATTTGTTTATATATTTCGTAGCTAGTGCCCCTTTAAGATGGGCAATTGTTTATCAGTGGCATGCCAGATTCATCTTCACCAATGGCATAAAAGGACTGAGCCAATCACGAAGGCCTAAATTTGGCCCTTAGATTTTCATATTTTAAATCAGGCAAAAATATACCACATTTCACAAAGAAATAATTGTGATAATATTTTTGATAGAGAATAACTTCTTTTTGGCACCTCACAAATAATAAATGACAAAGCTTTGACACCTTAGTTATGTATTATTTGTATTGTAACATCCAATTTTTCCACAACTTCATATCCCAAAAATGCTCAAATTCATAGATATGAAAGTTTTATTATGCTAGATCTTGTCAATCGTACGGTTGTTATATCTGACTTACTAACTTGATACGGAAAATGTTATTAACTTTTAAACAACCGTTGTCTGTCATTTTCAAACTGTTTATACTGAAATGTTTATACCAAAAATGATAAAATAAAAATCTATTTACATATTTTTTCCAAGGGTAAATTTGGGAAAATGTGAGTATATACTCTGAAGGACAGATTGGAACATACCAGAAATATTTAAAAAAAAAAATTTACTGACTTGTTGACCCTTCGTTTTTACACCTGGATAGAAAGTTACGGAACTATAGGGCAATTTGAAATATATACATTGTACATGTATATATTGAATATAAGAAAGAAACATACATTTTGTGTGAATTGGGGTAAAAGTTTTGTAAATAGCCTAGTCCACGTATGCCACCAGTATGTAATCATCGAATGTCGATAGACTATTGTATACCAAAAGAAGAAGAAGAAGAGAACAATTTTGATTTAAATACAGGTCGATATATAACTTGTTTTGGTTCATCGATTGACAAAGTTATGAACATAGTAAAATCACAGATTTATATTTCAATTAGATTGTTCTCCAATAAAGAAAGAAATTCGTCATCATTACAATTGTTCCGACATGCATGTCATATATATGCAACTGGACGTACACTAATTATCCCTAAGGGATGTGAATATTTTCCAGGAAAACTATTGTGTATCAAAGTTTCAAATCAATTTCAGGATTTATTTTCTTTCTTGATATTCAATAACAGAAATTTAAAGACTAAACTGCTTGTCTGTTTTAGGGGTTTTCTTGCCAGTTAAAACAGACTTATAATTACATTCAGAAATTGGGAAAGATGACATTGAATTCGTTGTTTTTTTTTTAAAACATTGTGGTAAAATAGCTAAAGTATAATACGTTGCGAGACGAACACTATTTTGTTAAGGACATTCCCGATTATGTATAAATTCTGTTGATGTTTTTCACTCTATAAAGGATATCTATTCGTAATTTATCGATTCCATTCCAAGAAAATCATTAAATTTCCTGTCAATCTTTTAAACATGGTTTTTTTTCAAATAGCTGAAGTATTTGTGCGTTGTGAGATTTAAAATATTTTGATGAGAACATTTATTACTGAATATGTTAATAAAGATCGCTTTGGGTGGACTTATTATCTGTTTCAAATATTAAAGGTTACCGATTCATATTTAAAATATTACAATTTTTAGTTCATACACTCCTGTTTAGATGGCTATTATTATTTATTAATTTAATCAATTAAATTAATTCAGTATTTAATCATTACAAAAGTAATCAGAAGTCATAATTCATTTAAAAGTGAGCTTATCAGTGCAAAATATAAAAATATACAACGGCTATCCAGTTATTATGCGACCTTATCACTCCCCTAAATTAATTTTAATTCTTGTTTTACATTTCTGTGTCTAAAATTATGACTACTGTTTATCATTCATACAAAATGTTGCCTGGAATGGTGAACCATGACCACTAGAATTCACTGAATGACGATCAAAAGATCAGAATGACATAATGCTAATCTTTTAATTACCTTGAGTTTAACCACTCATTCAACATTCACTAAGTGTCACATAACAATACACATTATATTTCCAGTACAAGCAGAAAATGTTTGCTGGACTGAAGCAAAAAGGTCAGAATACAAACATGTATTTTTAATACACTATCAATCATGTCAGCTTCGTATGTTTGTTTAAAGTATTTGTAGAAACAAAAAAATCATAAAAAGTTCTATTGTATGATTTACTTTAACTAAAATTCATATAAAAAAATCCACACATAAATCCTACAATCTAATTTTAAAAGTCGCATGGCTATCACTTGTTTTTAGTTGGTTAATAGCTACACCAAAAGTCGTCGATGCGCTTTAAATCGCGTTATTAGATGGTTAACGAAGAAGACTTAAATGAGATTAATTTCAATCCCGGCATGCAAAAGGACTTAAAACTACTTCACATAAGTCAGGAAGTTTGAAGAAATAAAATTAATAATTCCAAATTTTCTTCTTTATTAGTTTTCATATAAAAATAAAACTTGTCGAATATGTTTTTTATGGTATTATGAACATAATAAGATGATAAGTGAAAAATCACTAATTTTCCCTTTAAGAACCAGATTGTGACTTTTTTTATATTTTATGATAGAGTTTCAAGGCCATATTTTGCCAAAAGTGAACATTGCCATTTGCAGAAACAATAAAAATCAAAGAGCTGAATAGCTCTGAGGGGAAAGACTGCCCTTGTTTCCGTATTATTTTATTTTTTTTTGGGGGGGGGGAGGGTAAGAATGAAAAAAAGAACAGGTTGAGTCATTATTGAAATCAATTGTTGTTTAATGTAATTTCCTTTCCTTATTTTAGGATTCAATTTGGACCAATGGAAGAGATCTGCATCTTCTAAATCTAAATATTCAATTAAGTTGATAGTTAATTATCTAAAATTCAACTGAATTCTGTCATTTAACAACAACTACAATTTTTTGAAATCTTAAATGCAGGGTAGGGCGATTTTGCCATTTTTTGTGACAGTACTCTAAGATTTGAATTTTTTTTTCTCAAGAAAGTTAGGACCGAAAAATCTATTCAGTTTTAAATTTCCAATGATTAAGTTCCCAGTTACAACTCTTATAACAGGAATACAGGTACTAATAAAAAAAAACCAATATGATTGATGTAAACTGTGAGAAGCTTGTTTCCAGATCCTACATTTTGAAATATTTGTAAATTTCATGAATAAATAGGTTTAAACATGTTAAACTACGAAATGAAACATTTTAAATCTAATTATTTTTTTACCATTACAATGATTATGTTGGTACACAAATTTAGTTTTGATGGAAGACTACTACATGTAATCATATACTAAATGTCACATTTTAATTGTTCAGATACATTTACTTTTATTTTAGTGGATAATTACTCATCAATTAAAGTGCTCCAGACTTGGAGGCAGATTCTCAAAACAGCATTTTACAAACAAAAAATGAAAAAGATAGTTTCTCTCCCCACTCTCATGTATACACACGGACTTTGTTTACTTTAAAAGTTGTTGACCTACTAAAGTATTGCATGTTGAAGTTTGAATCATCTACAGCACACAAAATTATGTTTAAATTTAACAAATACTAATTTTTAATTAGTGCACGATCTCTGAGAATGATTTAAATAACCAGTGAAGGATATACTTGCATCTGCGTAGTGTGGAATTCCAACAATGACGTCACTATAATATAATGTAGGTTGGATATATTTATAATATCTCGTCATACTGATTTTTCCGAAGTAAGATTTGTGGGGGGGGGGGGGGGTTCCACACTATAAAAACAAAATGAATGATGTGAGGGGATGTCACTCTGGTCAACCCCATAGGAGATTGACGGCTTGAAGCCGTCTTTCCCCCAAAAAACTTGCTTCATCTTGAGGAAAGTGAGGGGCAAAGTAGGAACTATGATTCAACTTTGATGGCTCCCCTGAAATTACAACCAGGTGCTCCGCAGGGCGCAGCTTTATACGACCGCAGAGGTCGAACCCTGAACAGTTGGGGCAAGTATGGACAAAACATTCAAGCGTGATACAGCTCTGAATTTGGATTGTGATCAAATTTTTGACATTACATGTTTTTTTTTTACACAAAACAAATGTCAAGATTTTACAAATCAATTAAAGATTTCTTCTTCAAACTTTTTAAATCTAAAATTAAATAGTTGATCATGACACAGCATAGGTTTCTGACACAGAACGAATGTGGTCTAATGAACTTAAAAGTTTTTTTTTGCCTTTGAGCAATTCACTATGCTGTTGAATATTAATCCTCTCAAAAAAATGTTTGAAGAAATTTTCTTTTTATTTATGAAATCTGAAATGAGAAAAATTTAAACCCCCCCCCCCCTTTTTTTCACATCCCCGTTTCCCTTTTTCCAAAACTGATATCATTTCAAATTTCTAATGGAGTTTGCAACAATAACTACTGCTTGTTATCACTGAATGGTAAAGATTGGTTGGTAGTAAAAGTGAATATACATTGTTTATTGTATAAAACAATAAAAAAAACTTCTTCAGCAACATTTTATATTGGCAAATTTCCAATGAAGTTATTTACATAAAGTTATTGGCAAATAAAAATAGAAAATGACATCATAGTCATGTCTGGCAAATGTCCAACATACATTATCTAAAAACATTTTAGATAAGATAAGGAAAAAAAGCTTCATCAGCAACATTTTATATTGGCAAATTTCCAATGAAGTCATTTACATAAAGTTATTGGCAAATAAAAATAGAAAATGACATCATAGTCATGTCTGGCAAATTTCCAACATATATTATCAACTACTATTCTATACAAAGAAAGATAACTCCAATTGAAAATTAATTGCTATTGCACAATATTGTGCAATTAGATATTTCTTGCTATTGTGCAATACTGTGCAATTGAAAATTTCTTGCTATTGCACAATACTTGATATGGAATCCTGATTTGGACCAACTTGAAAACTGGGCCCATAATCAAAAATCAAAGTACATATTTAGATAAAGCATATCAAATAAGCCCAAGAATTTAATTTTTGTTAAAATCAAACTTAGTTTAATTTTGGACCCTTTGGACCTTAATGTAGACCAATTTGAAAACTGGACCAAAAATTAAGAATCTACATACACAGTTAGATTTGGCATATCAAAGAACCCATTTATTCAATTTTTAATGAAATCAAACAAAGTTTAATTTTGGACCCCCATTTGGACCAACTTGAAAACTAGGCCAATAATTAAAAATCTAAGTACATTTTTAAATTCAGCATATCAAAGAACCCCAAGGATTCAGTTTTTGTTAAAATCAAACTAAGTTTAATTTTGGACCCTTTTGACCTTAATGTAGACCAATTTGAAAACGGGACCAAAAATTAAGAATCTACATACATAGTTAGATTCGGCATATCAAAGAACCCCAATTATTCAATTTTTGATGAAATCACACAAAGTTCAATTTTGGACCCTTTGGGCCCCTTATTCCTAAACTGTTAGGACCAAACCTCCAAAAATGAAACCCAACCTTCCTTTTATGGTCATAAACCTTGTGTTTAAATTTCATAGATTTCTATTTACTTATACTAAAGTTATGGTGCAAAAACCAAAAATAATGCTTATTTGGGCCCCTTTTTGGCCCCTAATTCATAAACTGTTGTGACCTCAACTCCAAAAATCAATCCCAACCTTCCTTTTGTGGTCATAAACCTTGTGTTAAAATTTCATTGATTTCTATTTACTTATACTAAAGTTATTGTGCGAAAACCAAGAACAATGCTTATTTGGGCCCTTTTTTGGCCCTTATTTCCTAAACTGTTGGAACCAAAACTCCCAAAATCAATCCCAACCTTCCTTTTGTGGTCATAAACCTTGTGTCAAAATTTCATAGATTTCTATTCACTTAAACTAAAGTTATAGTGCGAAAACCAAGAAAATGCTTATTTGGGCCCTTTTTGGCCCCTAATTCCTAAAATGTTGGGACCAAAACTCCCAAAATCAATCCCAACCTTCCTTTTGTGGTCATAAACCTTGTGTTAAAATTTCATTGATTTCTATTCACTTTTACTAAAGTTAGTGTGCGAAAACTAAAAGTATTCGGGCGACGACGACGACGACGACGCCAACGTGATAGCAATATACGACCAAAAAATTAAAATTTTTGCGGTCGTATAAAAATCAATCCCAACCTTCCTTTTGTGGTCATAAACCTTGTGTTAAAATTTCATTGATTTCTATTTACTTATACTAAAGTTATTGTGCGAAAACCAAGAACAATGCTTATTTGGGCCCTTTTTTGGCCCTTATTTCCTAAACTGTTGGAACCAAAACTCCCAAAATCAATCCCAACCTTCCTTTTGTGGTCATAAACCTTGTGTCAAAATTTCATAGATTTCTATTCACTTAAACTAAAGTTATAGTGCGAAAACCAAGAAAATGCTTATTTGGGCCCTTTTTGGCCCCTAATTCCTAAAATGTTGGGACCAAAACTCCCAAAATCAATCCCAACCTTCCTTTTGTGGTCATAAACCTTGTGTTAAAATTTCATTGATTTCTATTCACTTTTACTAAAGTTAGTGTGCGAAAACTAAAAGTATTCGGACGACGACGACGACGACGATGACGACGACGACGACGCCAACGTGATAGCAATATACGACCAAAAAATTAAAATTTTTGCGGTCGTATAAAAATCAATCCCAACCTTCCTTTTGTGGTCATAAACCTTGTGTTAAAATTTCATTGATTTCTATTTACTTATACTAAAGTTATTGTGCGAAAACCAAGAACAATGCTTATTTGGGCCCTTTTTTGGCCCTTATTTCCTAAACTGTTGGAACCAAAACTCCCAAAATCAATCCCAACCTTCCTTTTGTGGTCATAAACCTTGTGTTAAAATTTCATTGATTTCTATTCACTTTTACTAAAGTTAGTGTGCGAAAACTAAAAGTATTCGGACGACGACGACGACGCCAACGTGATAGCAATATACGACCAAAAAATTAAAATTTTTGCGGTCGTATAAAAATAGCACATGTTTTCAATGCATGCTATTTCTTTTTGATGATCTTTAGACACTTTAGAGTAAAAGGTCAGTGAGATGGTCCAAGATGTCATGAACATGCGGATGTGAACATGTTTGACCTAAACCTGACTGTTCCACACATCCTTTTTCACAAAGTTAGTGTTGAGCGACAAAAAAAGATATTACTGTAGATTCATCAATATTTGTTGGATACCAATTTTCGTTAATTTTGTGGGAACGAAAGAACCACGAATTTAGATGTTCAACGGATAACACACTTTCTAAAGGAATTAATGCAGACTTTGCCACAACAACGAAATTAAATATCCACGAATATGCAACATTTCCTCAAACCACGAAAGTTGGTATCCACAAAAATAAATGAATTCACAGTATATCAAATTAACACCTTTGAAAGATGTTGTTATATGTAGGTCAATATAAGAGATAGAAAGTAGAATTATATCTTTTTTGGTTTACAGATTTGACTTTTATCTGAATATTTATCCAGAATCTCATAACAAGGCTTTTCAACATTTTGCAATTTTGAATTAATACATTGAAAGAACTTTGAAGCTCTTAAAAATATACATAAGTTTTGGGGGCTGCTGTTGTTAGTTTTATTTTTTCCTGTAATTGGGTTGGTATATTTTTCTGGGGACATTTTTCTTGGTTATTAATTATATCTTGGTATCTTTTCCCTGTTTTTACCCCAGTTAAATTGTGTACCAATTTATAATCATTGAAATTGACAAACTTTTGTCAATCTTATGAAAGATTTCTTTGTCTTGTTTGTTTTTTTTGAAGGACATATATACCTTTTTTTTTTTAATAAATTCATCAATGAAATGCCAAGAACTAATTGCCTCTTAGAAAGTTCTTCAACACAATCATCAAAATTTAGAACAACGTTGAGATTTTATCACCAGAAAAGTCAACCAGTTAAAAGAGCTAGAAAATTTGATTTTCGGAGACATAATTGTAAATAGAAAAAGTAATTTGTTTATAAAATGTCTATTATAAATGTTTAAACTCCCAAATGCCTTCAGAATATTGACAAATGAAAGTTTATGGCAAAACTGTGTGACATGACTTGATTAGATTTAACTTTTAAGCTTGGGACTTTCTAAACCAAAAAACACTTGGAATCCAATTGAATATTGTATTTGTAAAATGAAATTTACACAAGACTGTGTTACTTCTAACTTATCTGAAATATCAAGGTTGGTAGATGATGTAATTTTATTGATTCTAAACATCGGATGTATAGATGGAAACTAACTTCTCTTTCTATCACAAATATCAAACTTGATTTGTAGTGGATTGTTTTGTCGGTCTTAAACACCACATAATAATTAATTTACATCACCCTCCTACAACTGATATTTATAAAATATCGGACATTCAACAATCCATCAATTGTAGAGAGAAAAAAACTTTCTTCGATATTGATTCAGCCAAAACTAAACATTGTTCAGAATATCAAATAACTAAATGTCCAAACATCAAGGGTCATATGGAAATGACAATTGTATTGTCAAGTTGAGGTTTGCTGATTGTTTCTGGTTAAGGTCAAATGAAGAGAGATTTCATTTTGCCAGGAAACATTTAGGATTTTTGTAAAGTTGCTTATTCTTTGAACTTTGAGTTTTAATTTTACGATTTTATAGGGTCAAAACAGCTCGCAAGATTTTTGTTTTTTGCATTTTTCTTGTCTCTGATTTCATCTTCCATTTAAGTATAGATAATTTTTTGGGAAAATATTATTTCCAAGTTTCTATCTTAATTTGAATTGAAACCTTTATTACAACCCTCACAAAAATTTGCAATTTGTATCTGGAATATTAAGCAAATCTATGGTCTGTGTTCTTTCTTAGATTTGCCCATTGTTAATAAAAGTTATGTGTAGGAAAGCTACCAGCTTTGATAATTCTTTTCATAATTCATTTGTCTTAAGGAAGAATAAATACTTCCTAGAATGTTTGTTGTGTTTTAAGAGCCTTGGGATTGATTTGTCAAAGAAGACTCTTCCTGTTGTGGAAATAATTTATTCCAATGATCGTTTGACATTTAAGTCTTCAGTTCTAAACTATGCAAATTCTATTCCACCTTCAAGGACTATAGCACAGAACATGATTATATACTACAGCATTTTATATAGAGAAAGACTAGTCGAGAAGAAACTGGGAAAAACAAGATACAGTACATATAGATTACAAAATTTCCATCAAGTAATCTAGCTTAAGAAACCAACCAATGAAACATTTGGTCACAAATAAATAAGAAAGTACACAATATCATTTTTCACTGTATAATGTGTAAGATAAACATGGGAATTAATTCAATAGTTTAGGAGTTATAAAAGTGCCACTCTGGGTAGGTGTGTTTTGGGTTGCCAACTCTTATATTTACCAAATTAGGCAACAGAAGCCCAATAAACAATGATGAACAAAATGAATGTAATCATATTACATATTTTAAAATTTCAGATGGGATTGCCTACATAATTTTAATCTTCTATGAAGAAATTGGCAAAGTCAATATTGTGTTGTGGCCAACTTGAACATGTAGAAGTTTCTGAAAAATTCCCATTCAATTGGTAGACAGATAATGTCTAAATAGTTTTATTACATTTAGTTCAAATATTATTTGTTATTTTTTGAAACCCAAACTGCAGTAGGACAAGTTTAACATCCATAAAAAAAACTTAACAGATTTTCCCTATCCAGTTAGTCAGACGAGGGAGGGAATTTCCCTAATAATAATTATTTCAAACTTGTAACTATCCAAGAGCCAAGAGATATCTTTAAATTGCCAAAGAGATATAGAGCTGTAAAGGAGTTATCTTATATATGTCTGAAATATCTTATTACTTTTTTGTACTTATGTGTTTATATACCAGCTACTAATAGAGATTTAATAAAACGATCTATACATGTATAACACCAATACTTGTCTTCTTTGACTATACAATATGTCAACAGAAGATAAACTGTTGTTATTTATTGAACACAGATAATAGAATATAAAGGAATGGATTCAATATCCCACTCAACTTTTTTCTATCAAAGCCAAAGGTTTATCATGTCATCTCCAACAGTTCTATTTTTTCAAATTTAAGAAAACTGATGTCAGTTATTTTATTCATGACTAAAGGCATTACTTAATCAATCAGAAAAACAGATGATGCCCCATGCATGCGTATAAAGATAGAAAGGGGCATAACTTCAGAACGGTGGAAGTGACGCAATCAAAATTCAAACTTGATACATGTATGTGTTTTATGGTTATAAGCATCGTGTATAAGTTTTTAAACAATTGGTTTGGGCAACAATGAGTTAAAATCAAAGCCTTAAAGGCTGTAAAAGCAATTGCTGTCATGTTAATGTTTGGGGACTTTTATTTTTCATCCACATATATATAATAATTAAACCTGACATGAGTGTTGTCTAGTTAGAAGTAAGAAGGTTTTAACTTTATATAAATAAAAGACTTTAGCAGAAAGTCATTTTTAATATGTTTTATATTTCACAAGGAGACAACACGTTTACCAGGCTAAAGTTGGGGTCAAATATACATGTGCTGAAACATATAACTCAAAAAGAAATCATCATGGATTATCCCCTGGTAGTGTTTGTAACTGGGCAATAATTTCCTTTATTGATTTAATTTTAACAATTTTCATTATTAATTTATATTTAACCATTAACACATATGATTAAGTTAAAACATTTCAACTTTCCAGACGCAAATGTTAAAAAACGGGAAAGAAATAAAATATCTTACAAGACATAAACATGTAAAGAATAAATATATATTTCAGCTTAATAAAAATATTTTCATAATGGTACTTTGTCATCATTTTTAAATTAAGTTCCAAACATTATTGCTCAGTTGATATACATGTATGTCCTTCTGATGCGGTACGAGCACAGGCACTTGTTTCTATCCAAAATAGTTTTATATGGATAGCCGACCTTCCTATGGATAGAAACAAGTGCATGTGGGTACGAGATAACTATAATTCTCATGCAATCCCGAAAAGGGGGGGGGTCATCACAGACAAACATGACATTAAATCGTTATCACTGATGTATTGTTTAGGGCCAGTTGAAGGACGCCTCCGGGTGCGGGAATTTTTCGCTGCATTGAAGACCTGTTGGTGACCTTCTGCTGTTGTATGTTTTTCTATCGTCGGGTTGTTGTCTCTTTGACACATTCCCCATTTCCATTCTCAATTTTATTATACGAACAAGAACAAACAGCTCTACGTTGCTTTGACATTTATCAATTTTCAGGAAACATTGCGAAAAATGATCTTCAATATTTCGAAAACATGTGAAATAAAATTGCTAACACGGTGGACCGTCGAGTGTCAACAAACGTAGTAGACTTGTTCACTGAAAAGACGAGGATAATGGTTTCATCTGACATTTGTTATGCATTCCCAGTTTTGATCATGATATTTAAAAAGACGTACTTTTTTTCAATCTATGTAACTAGAAAATTCCAAATTGAAATATCTCTTCATCTGGACCGACTTGGCATCTACTACGTTTGGACGGGTCCATTTCATTAGTAAGGTGATCGATAAATATTACGGAGTTTGACAGAAAAGGAAAACGAACTTATTGTTATGTGTTTTCAACAAGGGTTTCGTTCCGCTAAATTATTTGCGCAAACAAAGTTTGTCTATTTTTAGATTACAGGTAATCATTTGACACTACGCATTAACCTGTGTAGTGATTTTGATTTTACGATAAATGTATGAATGAACGATAATTTTATGAATGAACAAGAGCACCTGACCTCTTAAAGAAACACAAATTAAACATATAAAACCGTATTTAATAGGAGATAATTCAGTTAAATTTTCAATACTAAATCAACAACTGAAATGAATCCATATTTTGTTGAAACATCGTACGAACGGCGGAAAACGGAATTGCAGTTATAAAAATGTACTTTTTTTCACTCGGACTTCTATGTTATTTGATAGTCAAACGGTTGACCCTTTAAATACAAAAATACATCTACAAGAACATATTCTGAAACTTCTTAAATCCACTAACGTTTTTTTAAAGTTTCAAGCTATGTATTGCATTAGAAAACATACATAGGTGTTAAAGAATGACAGACCAGGAGCCTGTTTAACAAAATACTATGGCTTGATATGGGCGGAGTCTCTGATCTGGGTCACAAAGATGGCCATACGCGATAGCATAAAAGCAATTGCTTTAAAAACAGAAACCAATTTTGGAACAGACAAGGGTAACTCTTCATTCCCCCTCCACTGCAAATGAGGGCATAAAAATGAAGGCAAATCTAAAAGAAATATTTCAGCAGATCAGTGAAAATATGCAGGGTTTATGTATTAAAAAAGTGTATCTTATATTTACATGTTAACTCTTCTCTTTTCTAAAGATATACAAATATTAAATATAATGGGTGCTACATTTGTAGTAAGATCAACGAAAAACCCCAAAATGACTCCTAAGAAATATCGACGTAAGAAAATATTGACAATTCTATGATATTTATATAAAACAAGGTGCTCCGCAGGGTGCAGCTTTATACGACCCCAGTGGTTGAACCCTGAACAGTTGGGGCAAATTTAATCACAATATTCAAGCTTGATTCTGTCTGAATTTCGATTGTGATCAAATTTTTGACATAATATAGTTTTTTGTCACAAAATTAATGTGGTCAAAGATCTAACAAATCTATTTGTGCAATTGGAGATTTCTTCTTGAAACTTTTCACAATTCGAAATTTGAAAAATTTTGAAAAAAAAGGAAGCTCTTCAAAAAATGGTAAACAAAAAATTCCCCCCCCCCCTCCAAACTTTTTGAAACCCCCTTGGAGCAATAACCCTTAAACTCAATCCCATGCTTTGCATTGCAGTACTGAACCTTGTAGTTCAATTTCAGAGAGATCCATACACTTAAACACAAGTTATTGTCATGATTGTTTGGAAACTAGAAACATGCTTCTTTTTGGCCCTTTTTTGGCCCCTAATTCCTACATATTTTGGACAATTTACCCAAAACTTAATCCCAGCCTCCCCTTTGTTATATGGTATATTGTGGTACAATTTCAGAGAGATCCATACAATTACACATAAGTTATTGTCTTGAAACTAGAAAAATGCTTGTTTTGACCCCTTTTTGGTCCTTAATTCCTAAACTTTGGCCCCATAACCCCTAAAATGAATCCAAACATTCTACTTGTGGTTTTAAACATTGCGGTATGATTTCAGAGCAAATGAAATACTTCTACACAAGTTATTATCCTGAAACTAGAAAAATACTTGTTTTGGACCCCTTTCGGGCCCCTAATTCCTAATTAGTTGGGACCATCATCCCCAAAATCAATCCCAACCTTCGTTTTGTGGTATTGAACCTTCTGAAAAATTTCATGAAGATCTATTAACTCAAACTAAAGTTTTATCCGGAAACCAATGTGTTTTCAAACGATGACGCAGACGACACAGATGACACAGACGACAACATCATACCATTATACGATCCCAAAAAATTTTTGGGGTCGTATAAAAATAAAAAGTCATCATCAACTCCTATCATTTTTTCAGGAAAACAATTTAGCATTAAGCACTATTGATTTGTAGGATGAAAGCTGGCAATGCCATGTGTTAATTAATGGTGTCCAGTTATCACCCACCAAATCACTAATAAACTTGTCTGTCAACTCAATGTGTCAAATCTACATCTGCTAGTAAAAAAAAAAAAACAAAAAAGAGAATTTCTATTATCCAGATAAAGTAATTATATAAACTGAATAAGGTGATCTGTCCGTAATATATTTCTAATCATTGTCCATATCAACTTTGGTATAAAGACACAAAGGAAAACATTACTTTCAAATTATGTACTTAAAATGGAGATGATTGCATAGTTTTTAGGCCAAAAAAAAATATATGTCTGCTTCCTGTTTCCCGACCGACCCTGACTCAAAGCCCCCGACCCTAGATCTTTTTATTCAATTCCGAAAAAAAATCGTTTCAGGTCCGGAAAAATTTGTTTCAGGTCTGGAAAAATTCGTTTCCGGTCCGATCCAGATCCGTATTTTACTATAACCAAACAATCAAAATGGCTGCTACCAGCACAAATGTGATACAATTAAGGTTTAAAAATTGGGAGGATTATTCAATTAAAGCTTCTTTAAAGAGAATAAATGATTTTAGGGTACAGGACCCTAACCAAACATGACATTTAACCATCTGCAAATCTGACAGGGAGTGCAAAAAAAAAAAAAAAAAAAAAAAAAAAAATCCCGACCTACCGACCCTGATTTTTTTGCCTTGGCAGCAGGAAACAGACATATATTTTTGTTTGGCCTTAGTAAGGGTTTTGTACTTTTCTATATGTTGAAATTACAAAAATGCAAGATGATTAAATGAGTTCTGATAGATGAGTCAATCATAATGATATTGTATTAGTACTTAATCAAACTAGGCAGCAAATAGCTAGTCCAAACTAATGACATTCATATAACTGCTCTAAATTAACGATATAACAAGACCTTCATCTGACAATGCATATTTACATAGACACGAGAAGTATTGGGAACTATATTTCAGTGTGTAGAGATTTAGTGGTCAACCTGGTTACATCTTAGTGGAAGAGGACAAGGCCTTAGAAAAGGACTTAATACAATCTTTACAAAATAAAAGAATTTGTAATAGTGAATGTATAACAATCATCTTTCATTTGTTCATCAAGTTGATCATGAATAATAAGAATAATTCATCAACACTTTCAAAATCATAACAAAAAAATTCAAGGGCAATTACTCCTATACCAGGATAATTGATGATTTTTCAATGTTGACTTATTTGTACATTTAGATCATATACTTTGTAGAAGATACAAAACAAGAATGTGTCCACAGTACACGGATGCCCCACTCACACTATCATTTTCTATGTTTAAAGGACTGTGAAATTGGAATAAATTCTCTAATTTGGCATTAAAATTAGAATGATCTTATCAAAGGGAACATGTATACTAAGTTTCAAGTTGATTGGACTTCTACTTTATCAAAAACTACCTTGACCAAAAACTTTAACCTGAAATTTGCACTATCATTTTCTATGTTCAGTGAACCGTAAAATTGGGGTCAAAACTCTAATTTGGCATTTAAATTAGAAAGATCATATCATAGGGCACATGTATACTAAGTTTCAAGTTGATTGGACTTCAACTTCATCAAAAACTACCTTGACCAAAAACTTTAACCTGAAATTTGCACTATCATTTTCTATGTTCAGTGAACCGTAAAATTGGGGTCAAAACTCTAATTTGGCATTCAAATTAGAAAGATCATATCATAGGGCACATGTATACTAAGTTTCAAGTTGATTGGACTTCAACTTCATCAAAAACTACCTTGACCAAAAACTTTAACCTGAAATTTGCACTATCATTTTCTATGTTCAGTGAACCGTAAAATTGGGGTCAAAACTCTAATTTGGCATTTAAATTAGAAAGATCATATCATAGGGCACATGTATACTAAGTTTCAAGTTGATTGGACTTCAACTTCATCAAAAACTACCTTGACCAAAAACTTTAACCTGAAGCCAAAAACTTTAACCTGAAATTTGCACTATCATTTTCTATGTTCAGTGAACCGTAAAATTGGGGTCAAAACTCTAATTTGGCATTTAAATTAGAAAGATCATATCATAGGGCACATGTATACTAAGTTTCAAGTTGATTGGACTTCAACTTCATCAAAAACTACCTTGACCAAAAACTTTAACCTGAAGCCAAAAACTTTAACCTGAAATTTGCACTATCATTTTCTATCAGTGAACCGTAAAATTGGGGTCAAAACTCTAATTTGGCATTTAAATTAGAAAGATCATATCATAAGGAACATGTGTACTAAGTTTCAAGTTGATTGGACTTCAACTTCATCAAAAACTACCTTGACCAAAAACTTTAACCTGAAGCGGGACAGACGGACGAACGAACGAACGAACGAACAGACGGACGAATGGACGCACAGACCAGAAAACATAATGCCCCTCTACTATCGTAGGTGGGGCATAAAAATAAAGGGCAATTACTCCTATAATGGGATAATTGATGATTTTTCAATGTTGACTTATTTGTACATTTAGATCATATACTTTGTAGAACAATTTTGCACTTTCAATGGCATTCTTAAACATGTTTTTCAAAACAATGTTATTAACTTACCAGCTATTTTTATGTTAAGACTGGCATCCAGCAATAAATTTTCTGCTTTTAAATCCCGATGTACAATTTGACGACTATGGCAATATGATACTGCTGCAATGATTTGTTTAAATTTCTTTCTTGCTTCTCTTTCATTCATTCTACCATGTGCCACCAAATGATCTGCAAAATTGTAAAAGCGGTCCTGATAAAAATTTGACCCATGGGACCTCAGACTGTACTTTCTATTAATAGTATTGGATGGTGATAAGTACTCTTACATTGAGTCCTTTGTATTTCTTAGATCGGTACGATGTGTCCTTTGTCTTCATTTTAGAGCTTTTTTTGGTAATTTTTACCTTTCTGATGAGTCAAGTCATTTCCAACTGATTTTAATGCTTTGTTCTAATTCCCCACTTTGCCAGTTTAGTGGAAGGTTGAGCCCTCATAAACATGTTAAACCCCACTACATTCTTAAAATACTTGTCCCAAGTCTGGGGACTTTAATTCAGTGAGTGTGAACATTAATTCAAGTCTGTCATATTTGTTCAATTGTTTTGTCAATAATCAGACTTCCACTTTTATCAATTGAATTTTACATTGTGTTATGTCAGTGCATTATAAAACTAAATGTATGGTACAGGTTTTGCTCATTGTTGAAAGTCATACAGTGACCTAAAACTACTTACATCAACCTTTGTTGGACTATCATGGATATATAGTTGTCTCATCATAATCATATTACATCCCCTTACTTTAAATTTTCATGAGGTTGCCACTGTTGTTTTTTTTACTTTTTCTTCTTTTTGTATATCTTTGTGGTTTGAAAAGAACATTTAGTTTATGCCACATATACCATTTCCAAATTGATCCTTTTCAATTCCTTTTAAGAAAAAAAGTTAAAATTTCCCTATTTATGTATAGAAAATATTCTCATTG
The DNA here is from genome assembly GCA_037788925.1 of Mytilus galloprovincialis. Lineage (NCBI taxonomy): Eukaryota > Metazoa > Mollusca > Bivalvia > Mytilida > Mytilidae > Mytilus > Mytilus galloprovincialis. The sequence continues at coordinate 94,655,574 of CM075333.1, forward strand.
AATGTGACTAAGGTAGAAGGTCTAAGGCTCTTTAAAAAGATGTGTTGTGATATAAATTAACTCATCATAGAAACCAGGATTAAATTTTGTATTTACGCCAAGATGCATGTTTTGTCTACAAAAGACTCATCAGAGACAGTCGAATCCAAAAAAGTTAAAAAGGCCAACTATAGACTAGTACTAAGTTGAAGGGCATTGAGGACCAAAATTCCTTAAAGTTTGGCCAAATACAGCTAAGGTAATCTATTCCTGAGGTAGAAAAGCCTTTGTATATTAAAATTCAAAAGTTTTGTTAACAGGTAATTTATAAATATGACCATATCAATGATAATTCATGTCAGCACAACAGTGTTGTGCTACTGGAATGGTGATGTCCTCGGGGAATTAAAACTCCACCAGCAGTGGTATCGACCCAGTGGTTGTAAATAAACTCATCATATAGATACCAGAATTATAATCACTAAACGATTAATTTGGTCATGTTAGTATATAATTGATCACTGTTTTCCTTACTTTACCGCCAGAGCTTAAGAATCAACACCATGCTTGAAGTCTTGCCCTGTAAAACTTTTCTAAGGAAAACATTGAAGGACAAAACTGTAGGTTCACACAAACATTTTATCATGATAATATTGTGGACAAATTTATGAGTTAACAACACACCAATATATATGTATGACTTACCAAATATTTCACCACCACTGGCATATTCTGTTACTAAGTATAACATTCTCTCTGTTTCTATTACCTATGGAAATAAGAAAATAAGACTGTCAAAAAATCAAATTTTCTTCTAAAAACAATGGTGCATATCTAATAATATTTATAATGGAGGAAGAAAGGCCTAAGAGCAAGAGTCATTATACACTCAAGAAGAGTCTGACTCTGTATTGAAAGAAAAAGAAGAAACATATCAGCTGAAAATGTCAATGTCACATTTCAAAGAAGCAGTTTTATCCATAAAATGTTTAATTTTAATACAATGTTGACTGATTTCATAGCTCATGAGCTTGAAATTGTATGTCTAACATTCAAACTTATTTTTTATAACCCCTGGTGCCTAAAGTAAACACGGGTCTTCCAGACTTAACTCATGTGGTAAGATGAATGCTGATGAGGGGAAGTTAGTTTATATGTGCAAGTTGAAGCAAGTTAGTATCAGTAACATGTAAATATTTAATCTGGTGTTCAGTACATGTATTGAAAAATATTTAGATTGATTGTTGGTTGCTTAAGGTCCAGCGGCAAATATTTCATACATGTTCAGGACAAGACAATATCTAGAACCTTGCCATCTGTAAGTTCAAGAATCCTTGAAACACCAATCTGAGTGTATGTGACATGTTACAAGGCAGATCTCTAATTCTAAATGGCATTTCAAATTCCTGTTTATTAACCATGTTAACCCACTGACAGCAGAACATATCTAATTCATTGGAAGAGATCTAGAACCTTTGCCATCTGCAAGTTCCAGGATCATTGAAACATCGATCTGAGTGTATGTTACATGTTACAAAGCAAGTCTTTAATTCTAAATGGCATTTCTAATACCTGTTCATTAACCATTATAATCCATGGTCACTGACTGAGAATATATCTAATTCATTGGAAGAGATCTAGAACCTTGCCATCTGTAAGTTCAAGGATCCTTGAAACACCGATCTGAGTGTATGTGACATGTTACAAGCCAGGTCTCTAATTCTAAATGGCATTTCAAATTCCTGTTTATTAACCATGTTAACCCACTGACGGGAGAACATACCTAATTTATTACTTTGTACTCATCCTGATAATTAAGGAGATATTTGCCACTTGATATTAAGCAAACAAAAATCAATCAATTTCTTCCCTCACATTTTTGTATGAACAATGATGAAGGACATTACATGGATAATCTATGATCATGATAAAGTTTTATGGCCATCAAATCAAGTGCAACTATCGACAAATGCTCCCAAATGAATCTTTTGTTTATTTTATCCACAAAGGATTTAATGCTTCAAATTATATATATTTGTAGCACATGTCATTTGCTAGTCATCATGTACACTCAAAATTGGATAAAAAAAATTAAAATTGAAATCTCAGTGAAAAAGGCTAAAATTCCTCAAATTTCTGCATGAAATAATCAATTAATCTTTTTAGAAATTAATCACCTGTAATATAATTCAGGAACATGACAAAAAGGAAGTTTATCCAAATGTGTTTTGTGCTTATAATTTTCCTTGCAAATATACATTTATTAGTGACAAAAAATTATTGCTGTCCAAGTTTGGCACTAACTGCAGTTTTCTCTATACAAATTTTATTAAAGCATATGCATCCAGGCCGTGGTACATGTACACAGGGAATTTTGCAATACCATCTTGTTTCTAGAAAGTACAGCATCACATATCTATAACAAAATCTATCAGAAAATCATTTCAGATAGCATCACATTCGATGTAAAATAGCAATAATACTCTTTAACAATTTAGAGAAACAAATTTAAACCAATAAGTATAACTAAAGTCTAGATTATTTTTTTTGCCTTAATACCGATTAAAAAATAGCAAGTAGATGTATTATTGCCAATGAGACAATTTTTCAGACCAAATGACACATATTCGTGTCAGATCTACATGATCTAGAATCATTTTTATGATATTATATTACTACTTATACATGCATTGGCAAATAAGAACACTAGAGAAGCAATTCACACATACACCATTGTACAGTTTATGTAACTAGCTTTTAAATAAAAGAGCATTAGCCTCTGAAAAGTGTAAAGATATGTAATTTGTATAAATTTACACTTTCAGACAAAAAGTATGTGATAATCACTCTACTGATAGACCATCAGCACAATGAACGTGTAAATTCTAAGGTCTTGTCATTTAAAACCAGACAACAGATATGACATCAAATTCTACACTACATTGTAACCGTTGTTTGGAAGGGGCTTTAAACCTACAAGTTTTGAAAAAATCGTATTAATACAAACGCATATACAATGTATTCTCTGAACTCAAAATGAGTCCAACATTGTCCAAGTACGTACATGTTACAAATGTATTAATGTGTTTTAAAACAATATGCATGCTTGTTTGAATGATTGTAACATATATATATATATATATATATAATAGACATTTAAGGGACAGCAGAACCATGAAGCAGAGGCAATTTTCTAGGAATTGGTGTGTTGTAACTTGTAACAATACCAATACGGACTGTAAGAAATCTGTGAGTGAGAAGAACCTGTTACCATGGTTACCTAAATCTAAAGCTGGTCCTTATGAATTTGCATAAAGAAAACAATTAAATTAACTGGTAATTAACCCATGCAATAAGCTTAAAACAGCTTTGTTATGCACATGACACATTTACTATTAAAGTCATTGACTCTAAACTATGAAAATCCATTTGCATGACCAGTAAATTGAGTTACATAAAATGTAACATGCTGCACTTGGTTTATTGAGAGGATGAAAATGTGAAATAGTTAACAATTGATACAGCGACATAATAAATTCACATGACCAAATTGGAAGGATATATGACCTACTTCAACATTTCTTCGACTTGATCATGGAACAATATGTTTAAAAGGTTTTACATGTTATGACCTATGCTGATATAAAAAATGAAACAACGCTCCACAAGAGACCAAAATGACACAGAAATTAACAACTATTGGTCACTTTACGGCTTTCAACAATAAGCAAAGCCCATACCGAATTATTAAGTCAGCTCTCATTCATTTTGAAATTTGTACTCTGATTATCACAAAGCCTGTGCCTTAATAACTACTTCTACTGTAATCCTGTTACAGCAACCTGTATTTACCATGTTAACAGGAAAACATTTCTTAAATACACTGTAACAGTGTTTCTAACAATTGCAGCTCAGCAGCTGTATGGAATATATGTGTCTGTTGTTGTTTGCACAATTTCTCAATTAGTAACAAATTTAATGTGTAAAATCTCAATAATTAGGAGCTAAAAAAAAGGTCTTCAAAAGTGAAAATTAGAGCCAGGATATGCCCAGCTTGCAGAATTCTTTAGCTTTACCCCAGAACTTCTGGCACATGAAACCTTGCTAAAATAGGACACTTCTATGTAAAGTAACCAACTGCTTTGCTAGTTCAATGTCAATGAGTTCTCCACCTAATATTATTATATAATTTTCCAGTTATATTAAAAGTCTTTTGAAGTTCTGACATTTATTTCTCTTTCTAAATTCTTATACCAGTATAAGGAGATGTAGAGTTGTTATTTATAAAAATATAAAATTCACCCAAACAGTGTTCTCCCCAGAATTTTCAAATAGCACCATGGAAATTAACATAGCACTGGTTTTCCAAAAAATATAGAACAATGGCCACTATACATTCTATTATAAAATCATCCAAGATACATGTAGCACCATGGGACAAAATATAGCACCAGGGTGACACAGTGCCTTATATTTAAGGCTTTAACAGTAACAGTGACTCAACAACAACACAGAGCAATAGTACAGGGATGTATTTGTTGGATGCATATGTTTAAGAGATAACTGTATTGTATTTGAAGCTTTAAGGACGTCCATCGGTAGTTTTACTGTCGCAAATTTAGTTAACCTGGCATCGCTTCAGAATATAATAAAATTTGATAAAAAGAAGATTTTTAGATGCAACATGTGAGTTTTTTGTCGTATTACACATGTCAATACAGACAAGGAGACAGAGAATTTTACGCTAACTGTCACCCAATCAGAACCATTGATACAATATAATTGCATTAGAAATATAGTTTACCTGATAATTGGAAGCATTTACATATGTACATGATGTAGTTTACCTGATAAAGTCTGATGATGTGAGGATGTTTCAACATTTTCATAATTTGTATTTCTCTGTAAATTTTCTTCATGTTATCATCGTCAAGCTGTGTTTTATCTATAATCTTAATGGCAACCTGCAAGGAAAACACAGCTACATTATATACAGATACAGATACAAATGATTATTCATCAAATCAAACAACTGCAAAAAGAAAGTTTTGTATAAGCCCATCAAAATCATGATAAATGCCTGTTTAACATGGTGTTAACTTATATTATTGTTGCATTAAATTTAAATAAGCCATTATATGTGGCAATACAGCTGCCTTATATGACACTTGGGGAGTACATTATAAGAATACATTGAAGAAATAATCTTTTAGTTATAACTTCTATTTAGTATGAAAAAAAATTGTCTTTATCATGAAGCTTTGCAGACGACTTTCTAAAACTAACAAAAAATTATTTGTATAGATGACAACCGGTCTCCTCTGGCATATATTTTTATTTTCTTAATATTTCTGGGGGAATAATTGACTGATGATTTATTGTTGGTTGATTTATGTCCAGTGGCAAATATTTCATGCATGTTCAGGTTGAGAACAAGTTAATGTCCACTTTTATTTTGTCCATCTGATGAGTTAAGCCTTTTTCAACTGGTTTTTATAGTTCGTTCTTATGTTGTACTGTTATACCACTGTCCCAGGATAGGGGAGGGTTGGGATCCTGCTAACATGTTTAACCCCGCCACATTATTTATGTATGTGCCTGTCCCAAGTCAGGAGCCTGTAATTCAGTGGTTGTCGTTTGTTTAAGTGTTACATATATATTTGTTTTTCGTTCCTTTTTTTACATAAATAAGGCCGTTAGTTTTCTCGTTTAAATTTTTACATTGTTTTAACAAGATCTTTTATAGCTGACTATGCGGTATGGGCTTTGCTCATTGTTGAAGGCCATACGGTGACCTATAGTTGTTAATGTCTGTGTCATTTTGGTCTTTTGTGGATAGTTGTCTCATTGGCAATCATACCACATCTTCTTTTTTATATAATAGAGAGGACTAGACCATCAAGGATGATGGTCTGGGAAATTTGGACTGCCACTTGAAAATGAGAATATAGTGAATAGACACAGAAATTTTGCCCTGCAACAGGCCACCTAGGGACCCCTCATGGAGTTTTTGCATAAGTTGTTAACATGCAATAATGAGCGTGACACTCTCTTCACGAGGCATATGCATCCAAATAAAACTTCACCATTCTGACTGGACGTGGCTGCAAATTTGTACATCCCGTAGAGCCAAACAGACCCCCAACTTTGTCAAGTGTTTTACTACTTGGTGGAAGAAGACCAAGTTACCAATTTCTTAGGAGTGAAAGGGTTGGTGCCTTTGCTCAATGTATATGGCTGCACCACTCTCCAAGGATTAATGGGAGGGTTTGGCACCCATTAACATGTTTTACCCTGCCACATTCTGTACGTGTCTGTGCCAAGTTAGGAGCCTGTTATTCAGTAGCTGTCATTTGTTGCTGTGTTATACATTTGTATTTCGTTCATTATTTTGTAAATAAATTAGGCTGTTACATGTACATGTACCACAAATATAAACCTACAACGATTCTCTAATTTTAAGAAAAGATAATAAATTTTTGTTGAAAGTTTTTACTATTAATTCTCATGCTTCACATGACAAAGAAAATTTGATTTGGTGATAGAAAATATTCAGATTGTGAAAAAACACTACCCCTTGAACATCAACATGTTGAAACTTACATGGTCAATTTCCCTTAACTTGTGATCTACATTGTTTAGGGAAACTAGCCTATTATATCAACATTTAAAACTTTCCATTCAAATCAATATGACATTGATCTCTGTCATCTTCATACTGCAAAAAATAAGACTACAACATGAACAATTGTTTCAGTTGTCAATCATAAGTAAACAATATTCTGTCTCGGCACCATGGCATGTGGGTTGTCGACCTTTTTAGATTTTGAAGACTTCGTGTTCTGGTTATAAAATATGTAATATCTTTGTTGTACTTCGTAGAGTTTTCTATATAAATGCTAGGCTTATCAATTGTAAAATTCGCCAAATGACACTTAACAACGCATCAAAACGTGTTTATATGAACCTTCTCCAATGACTGAGCAGTGATGTTATTCTAACTGTTTTATGTGTATCAATATATTGTTTACTGAGTAACGCCTTATCTTACCTTCGTTTTAGTGTACATATGAGTAGCCAATTTGACGACGGCGAAATTTCCTTTTCCAATGGTTCTATCAATTTCGTAACATCCTATTCTAACGATTCCCCCGTGGGGTTGCGACTTTCCCTTCACCGTCGCCATTTTGTTTACAATATAGATCCACGCATGCGTTAAGTCTCCAAAAGCAATACACAACGAACTTCTTCGGTTGAGTACACACCATTGACACACATTCAACACAAGTAGGTCATGACATCGAAACTTTAGCGACGAACTGCGGTTAAGAGTACATATTGAAATAAAAATGTAACTATCAAATCTTTTAAATAACATATGAGAGACATTTATAGTGTGTATGAAAAGAATTAGAATATATATATAATTGCAACTAAGAAGAAAGTGTGGACTCACACATATGTCTTGTTTAACGAGATCGAATTCATGTGTACGTGATCATAGGAATACTATATTTTAATATCCTAGTCCCAACTTTAAAAGTCTTGAACCAATACAAGGGTCTGAGACTTTGGGCACCCCATTATTTACCATTGTATTCTTTATTATTTGGACTTTTTTTTTCTTTTCAACACCTCCCTTGTTATCTAATCTGTTAATCCCATCCTTACCCCATAGATAAAAGGGCTTGCAACTTATATTGTTTTCAATATCACTGTACAGCTAAAAAATACCTGTAATTTTCTGTGTTTGGGGACTTATTTAACTCATATTAGGATTGCTCATTTATTTCTAATATAAAACCTATATGACATTAAAGATGAGTGGTTGTATGGTGTCTATATAGAAGTTTTACTTCCATAATTTTATATAAAATGGTTATTCAGATTTCCAAAGTTTGAGAATTTTAATTTTCAAATCAAAGTTTTCAAATCTTTTAATTTAGAAGATACAATTAATTATTTTTACTTGGTTGGATAGAGAGGAATTTTCAAAGGGTTGTGTAGAAGAGAGGCAAAAGATACCAAAGGGACATTCAAACTCATAAGTCAAAAATAAACTCACAACGCCATGGCTAAAGTGAAAAGGACAAACAGACAAACAATAGTACACAAAACACAACATGGAAAACTAAAGACTGAGCGACACGAACCCGTAGTGTATAATTTTATTCATTTTTAGCATGAAATCATTATTTTTTTATTATTATTAAAAACGGTATTTCGAGCATCCAAATATAAAAGTACCCATTTATACTGTCGAAAAAGACGAAGATACGGAATTCGACTGCTTTTTGCAAAGTGTAGTCGTAGACCAAATAAAAAGTATACTGATTACAGAAACTTTGGAGAACAGTGTCCAAAATACAGTTATCTTGTAATTACAGAATATCCCTTATTTTTAAAGTTAAAGAATCATGAGCGAAAAAATCAAAGCAAACAGAAATGAAGTACCACCAATCGATACCCTAATATATGATTGTCTAGGGGTCTACCAAAGCCGGCCTCCTATGTGGGATAACATCGCTGCGTTGAAGACCAATTGGTGACCTTGGCCTGTTTCTGCTCTTTGGCTGTGCTGTTATCTAACACATTCCCAGTTTCAATTATTATTAGCTTATTATTTTTTTTGTTCATTATTCCTTGTATTTGCTCTTGTACTTATTTGAGAGTACCCTGCTTGCACTGAAGTACTGAAGTGCCTGGATGTATTAGTCTACCAACATATACTTTTGTACCGTTACATTTGGTGTGGAGTTTGTTGTTCGGTCTTGCCGGACTACTGAAATACAAATTTAAAGAGCAAAATATTTCTTCTTGATTTCATATAGTCGAAACGCCATCTTAACTGGCTATATATTACTATAAACAAATGTCTTTGATATTACTGGTAAATCATTTTAAGTCAACGCTTTCGTTAACACAAGTTACTTATAACCTTTAATAAATTCTTCCAAATACACAGACTTGGTTTAGAAGTTACCTAAAGGCTTCAAACCGAAAAGCACATTCTTAATTTTACGGTGATGTTGTTTACCGAGCCAATAACTTTAGATATAAGCCGGGTTAACTAATCGATCCTTTAAATTAACTTATTTTACAATGTTACCAATTCAATACTGTAAGTATATCTTTGAATATCGTTTTATCGGTATAAATGTTGTTTTGGTTATCAGTAAAAAAAAAAAACTAAAAAAAAACTAACATATTCACAGTATTTTGGCATTGGATAAGCTCATGTTTTTGGTTAATGACGTGTTTGCACTAAATCCATTGGATGGTGGGTGTGTACTGTTTGATATTTTAATTACGTAAGTTACATGTTTTATTACGGTTGTTATTTTTGCTTTGTACTAGTTGTCAGTAACTGCGAGTATTCTCAGAATTGTACTTTGTGTCATTTTTTTCTGTTATCAGTACCTTTACTTGTACAGTGTATCGATCTGATGAGTTAAGCTCATTTCAACTGATTTTTATAGTCCTTTTTTAGATTCAATTATTGTAATAAATCCTGAAGGTTTGAAAAATGTATCTACATTGCAGTTCTAGACATTATGTGCTTAATACATATCTCATGATTCTTGAAAATATTATAAGCAAACTGACAATTCCATGGAAAAAAATAAAACAAAAAACGACAAAGAGTAAAAGAAAAGTACACAAAGTACAACATAGAAAACCAAAGACTAAGCAACCCTATCAAAAACCGGAGATGCTCTCTTGTGCTCCGGATGGATAAGCAGATTTTGCTTACAATGTCATCACGTTCAAACCCGGTTAAAATCATATAAGGTACAGTTAATTAGTTAGACCCTCGTGTATCATTTTAAACTAACATGTGGGCCAAACTTATTGATCTGTATTGATATAATGCCCCTTACAGAGGATAACAGGAAATACCATAAAGAATATTCAAACTTATAAGGGGAAGAAAATGATTTAGCGATATGAATGAATTTTCTTGATCAGCTAGTTTCAGTACATGACCAGCTCATAGATATAAGAAGTGATATGAAAGCCAATGAGACAACTCTCCATTCATTTCACAATTTTTAATAGTAAAACATTCAAGTTAGGTAAAAGTACGGTCCTGGCTAACACAAAACAACAAGCTATAAAGGGACCCAAAAATGACTAGTGTAAAACCATTCAAACAGGAAAACCAACAGTCTAATCTATATAAAAAAAAACGAGAAACATTTATGTACAACATCAACATACGACAACCACTAAACATCAGGTTCCTGACTTAGGACAGGTGCAAACAAATGAAGCGGGTAGTAACGTTTTAATATGTACCAAACTTCACCCTTATCTAAAACAATATTGTAATATCACAACATAGAAAGACACAATATAAAACATCAATTGAAATGGTTTCACTCAATCAAAAGACATATTAACAGAAGTGAACATACACTGAACGAGTAAATCGAAGAACACCCATTGAGGATCTAAGAACTGTTGTCTGTAATTCAAACAACTGTTTAATGTGATAATGTGTAACGTGTAACCAGGCGTTTATATCTTAAACGAACGTTCCAGTAAATACTTGGATCGAAGTTGTCCACAAACAATATGTCAATACCAAAACCTATAACTACCTATGCTATGCACAATGAACCAAAATATATACACTAGCTCCTTGCCGATACAAAGTAACAATGAACAATAAAACAATTATACATATACAAATATAATTATAACACAGCCTGTCCTATTAGAACAATCTGTCCTATACAACAGTGCGGGCTGGTACAACTTGTCCTCCGAGTAGGACAGTCTGTCACTACCAGTCAGTGTGGCTGATACAACTTGTCCTCCGAGCGGGACAGTCTGTAACTAACAAGCAATGCAGACTGTTGCAGTCTGTCCTCCGAGTGGGACAATATGCTCTACCGACTTTTAATGTTAGACCAACTTGTACCCTGTACAAGTTGTCCCCAGTACAAGTTGTCCTCCTATCAATCTTACATCTATGTAACGTACTCTCTATTGTAAGCCAGTCTTCTTCTGTAAGAACATCGATAGTACCCGATTTGTTTTCCTTACCCACTTATATACTCTAGGGCGAATTCACTATTTACTGGATAGGGGTGTTCTCTAAATATCCCCGATACCGAACACAACAGTACCTCTCAAACACCCCCATACCAATGGACCCAACCACTGACTCTGTCGCCAAACGTCTAAATCCACACAACGCTTCCTTCTGCATGAAATGTACAACAAAATTCTCTTTGTTTGTTACCTTAACAACCAATAAACATTACATAGCCCACGTCCCAATCTACATGCGTCCCGCATGATTTATTTACAATTACAAAACAAAATACACAAACTGAAATTCACTCCACTACGTAATAGGCCATCCAGGCTGGTCTTTTTCTTTCACGGCGACCACTTTCTTCTTCTAATCCTATTCTGTCATCCTGATCTATTACATTATCCAATACATCAATTTTACGTAGTTCTGTCACTTGGGGATTATCAATGCCTTCATACATTTCCCCTCTCAATACCTGCTTGTGCTTGAGTTTTATCCTATCCACATGAATGATCTGCGGGGTCCCTCGGATACCACAGTCAACCTTATATGTAAGGTTACCACTTTTCTCTAAAATTGTGAAAGGTCCTTTCCAAAAACAAGTCAGTTTTGGAGATTTTCCCGTTTTCCTTATAGGGAAGTATGCATATACTTGATTTCCAGATATAAAACTTTCATATGATAATTTGAGATCATGATACCTCTTTTGTTTCCTCTTTTCTCCGGGCATTTTTTGCCTAACAAAAGAATGTGCATCCTCTAATCTTTCTTTTAGTTCCCAAGCCCATTTATGTTGTGGTATACCTTTAATAGATGGCGGCATCTCATACAATATATCTAACGGAGTTGTATTTTCCCTACCGAACATGAGACGGTTTGGAGTCTGTCCAGTTGTGTGATGTTCGGAAGCCCTATACGCCATCATAACAAAGGGGATATTTTTATCCCAATCTCTTTGATGTTCTTGGACATATGCACTAAGCATTGTCACTGATGTCTTGTTGAATCTTTCTACCATACCATCCGATTAAGGATGATGTATGGTGTAGTCTTGGTTTTCTTGATATCAAGTACTTTACAGACCACTTGAAACAACCTACTTTCATATTGTCGTCCCTGGTCAGAGTGAATCCAGGACGGGACACCGAATCGAGCTATTACCTCCTCTACAATTATTTTGACAATAGTACTTGCTTTCACATTGGACATAGGGAATGACTCTGTCCATTTAGTATAGTAGTCTGAAACAACTAAAATATACCGATTGCCATTTTCAGTTTCTGGAAGTTCCCCCAAGAATATCAGTAGCTAATCTTTCCATAGGACTACTTGTCTCTTCAATGGCCATTGGAGCACGTTTCTTTTTCATTAGGGTTTTCCTCATAGCACACTTATCGCAACCAGCGACACATGATCTAACGTCAGCTTGCAACCCTGGCCAATAGTAAGACTGGCGTATTTTCTCTGAAGTCTTACGCATACCTAAGTGGCCTGCATACTTTGCATCATGACAGTAGTGTAAAACCTGTTTTCGTTCAGACAATGGAATTACAGCTTGCAATTTCGCAACTTTCCGTTCGTTGTCGTAAAAGTGTCTGAATAACAAATCGTCATGAAGTTCTTAACTATTTTAATAAAAACTGACTCCATAATGACCTTATAAAGAAACATTTACCAAATACCTCATTGTATAGTGGCCTTTGACCATCTGTCAGTCACTGCTTAACTAGTTTAAGGTCTGGGTCGTTTGATTGTATATCTGTCAACGACCAGTCTTGTATCATGGTCGGGCATCTGACTAGTAACTATTTTAACCTGACTTTCTTCAGTCTTGTGAAAAAACATTGCTCGTTTTTGACTGCCAGTCTAACGTATATCCACATTGTTTACAGGGAATACGACTCAGTGCGTCAGCATTCCTGTGTTGGGTACCTAGTCGGTGTTGAATGTGCATATCATAAGCACTCAGTGTCTCAATCCATCTAGCCACTTGACCTTCTGGGTTTTTGAAGTTGATCAACCACCGGAGTGAGCTATGATCCGTTCTGATCGTAAATTTTCTCCCATATAAATATTTTTTGAAATAGTCACAAAGTATACCACAGCTAGCAACTCTTTGCGCGTCATGCAATATCTACGCTCGGATTTAGACATTGAGTGACTGGCATATGCTATAACCTTTTCCTTACCGTCTTCATGACGTTGTGATAATACACCCCCTAATGCGACATTACTAGCATCTGTATCTAAGATGAACTCTTTGTTAAAATCAGGATGTGTTAATATTGGGGTGTTTGTCAACTTTTTTTAAGTAGATCAAATGCATGCTGACAATCAGATATCCATTCAAACCTTATGCCTTTTTCAGTCAAAAGATGCAGACATTTAGCAATTGAGGCAAAGTTTTTAATGAACTTTCTATAATAGCTGCACAGACCTAAAAATGAACGAACTTCAATAGGGTTTATTGGAATAGGCCAATTTTATACAACTTTAATTTTCTCAGGATCAGTGGCTATTCCATCTTTTGAAATTATATGCATTATATAACGAGCCATAGTAACACATAAGTTACACTTTTAAGCCCTTAGCTTCAAGCCTGCTGATTTTAATCTGTCAAAAACTGTTCTTAAATTAACCAACATATCGTCTAATGTCTTGCCAAAAACAATAATGTCATGTAGACGTACTAGACATACCTCCCATTGGAGCTCTGCTAGAACAGTTTCCATTTTTCTACTCGCAAATGCCGTCTAATATTTGTCTTTCTCGACCAGTTCAACTTGCCAATATCCAGAACAACAGTCAAGAGTACTAAACCAGCTGTTGCCTGCAAGATGGTCAAGTGGTTCATCTATTCTAGGCAGTGGATATGCGTCTTTATTGATAGTCACGCTATTCAGTTTCCTGTAAATAAACTCATCATAGATACCAGGACTAAATTTAGTATATACACCAGACGCGCGTTTCGTCTACAAAAGACTAATCAGTGACGATCGAATCCAAAAAAAGTTTAAAAGGCCAAATAAAGTACGAAGTTGAAGAGCATTGAGGACCAAAATTCTTAAAAGTTTTGCCAAATACAGCTAAGGTAATCATGCCTCAGGTAGAAAATCCTTAGTATTTCAAAAATTCAAAAATTTGTAAACAGTAAATTTATAAATATAACCATATCAATGACAATTCATGTCAGCACAAAAAGTGCTGTCTACTGGGCTTGTGATACCCTCGGTGAAATAAATCTCCACCAGCAGTGAGATCGACCCAGTGGTTGTAAATAAACTCATCATAGATACCAGGACTAAATTTAGTATATACGCCAGACGCGCATCCACACAAAAACGGTACATGTCGTCCATTTTCTTGACCAAAACTCTACCTGCAGCTCATGGGCTGTGTGAAGGCTCTATAACTCTATTCTCTAACATTTTATCTATATTGTCATTAACAACCTTCGATAAATGAAAAGGTGAACGGCGAGGAGGTTCTTTGAAAGGCCTAACATTACCAGTTTTATTTCATGTTTGACTAAACTAGTCTTACCTAGGTCTGAATCTGTTTCAGCAAACAGACTTTCATATTCCTGCACTAAACGTTTGACCTTCTGTTTTTCTTACCTCAATAATTTGTCAGATGTTCTGTTCAAAAAATCATGCAAGTCTGACCTCAACCCCTTTTTATTTTGTCCATCATTCTGAAAAGGCAAGGATTTTGCTACGTGGCTGATTTCTCACATCTGTGCAATAGTTGTGCCCGGAAATATAGTCTTAGCCTCGTTCTCTACGTTCATGAGTCTGACTGGTATACTGTCATTTGATTTTACTAAGGAACGTGCCGTCAAAATGTAATCTTTCCCTTTACTTTCACTTGCTTCTACTAAAACTTAATTTTTTTGGCAATGTCTGACCTTCTGACAAGCAAACTTTCCCAGAAACAATGATCTCTGATCGAGCTGGTATCGTAACAGATTCTGTAGAAACCACCCTGAAACATCCTAATTTACCTTGAAAAATTAAAGGAACACTTAATAGGTTATCGATGTTAAATATGTTTTCAGACACATCAACCAGACACTTGTTTTTCTTCATGAAGTCTAAACCCAGAATGCCAGCTACTTGTAGCTCAGTTACCTCTGGAAGTAAACCTTTCTGTACCAAAATTTAGTTTAAAATTGCCTTTACCTCTAAGGTTCAAATAGTTTCCACATGCGGACTTAATTTGTGACTTAGTAGCACTCAGATGTGGCCTATACAAGTCAGGAATAAGATCGTACACTTTGTTAGAAACAAGAGTTAATGTAGCTCCAGTATCCACTACAAACTTGACAAGTATATCATAAATAAGTAACTCGACATACATTCCTGCATCCTCTGTGTCCTGACCGATCCGTCCGTATCAGGTCCTTTCGTATATCCTCCCAGAGCATTTTGTTTCTTAATACTGATGTGACAATTTCTTGCAAAGTGTCCTATTTCACAACTAAAACAAGGACCACCCCTTTTCTGTTGCTTTGAGTGTTATAGGTCTTCCCACGTGGTTGGAACTTCTTTTTAGAATTTAAATAATTAAGCGTCATCATGTCTTTCGTTAAAGATTGTAAATTATTCTCCATTGTCTGCATCCATGTCGCAATATTCTCCATTGATACAACGGTATCCGGACTATTAGATGCTTCTGTCCGTTCGTCACTCGTAGTCTGTCGTAAGTGACCCATGCTTTTCATTGTTCTACTCTCAGCTTTGTTGTAAGCTTCAAGCTCAACTGCCAATCGTATAGTATCATTGAGACCTTTAGGACGGGACTGTTTAATTCTATGTCTCATTTCAGAGTCTACTAATGCGTTAAAAAATTGTTCATTGGCAAGCGTGTCTCTTAATTTTAATGGGGCAGTAGGCCATGCCAGATTAGACAGTAGTCTAACTGACTGTCCTAACTCAGGTAGAGTTTCACTTGCTTTCTGGCGTCGTTATTTGAATTGAACGCGATAAAGTTCCGTTTGACTGGATGGAGCAAAGCGTTCCTCCAGTGTAAATACTAGGTATGTAAATATCTGTCTCTTTTCCTTTGGTAAATCACCAAGGACTGCTTGGGCCTCTCCAATCAGTGACACGGTCAAGTACAAACCTTTTTGATGTTCAGACCACATATTAACAAGGGTGCACATCTCAAAGTGTGATAAATAATCCATCCAAGGAGTAAGGCCATCATATTTTGAAGGTTTGATTTTAACAACATTTGATCCAGAGCTTAAAGTATGAGCAGTGCTTCGATTTTTTGTTGATTCCTGCTTCGGATTTATATTTTGAATTTTGTCTTGCCCTATGGATTTTCTATTATTTACCTGAGGATTTGTCATGATATCCCTATCTGGCAAAGGTATCAACCACGGCTAATCCTACAGGTGTTGATATCATAGAGACGGCCCTGTCGTCACTACGCCTGAACCATGTTCTTTGTTTTCAACAACTTTTGGACGTACACCCTGACCTCTAGGTGTAGAAGATATAAAACCTTGTCCATATTGTATTGTGCTTTCGCTAAGAGACTGTATTTGTCTACATTTTTCAGCAATCTGATCGTCAATATTTGACATATTTATTGCAGTACAGTGTAATCAAAATGAAACACTTTATATTAAATAATACACTCGTGTTACAACTCAGCCGTGACTAACAACTATGCCTCACGGTTCATTCACTGAAATCTTTGACGTAAACACTAATGTCAACTGACAATAAATTAAATGACAATCAATCAATAAATCAAATAGTATATAGACAACTTGAATCCCAACCGCTAGCCACCAAATATGTAACGTGTAATCAGGCGTTTACATCTTAAACGAACATTCCAGTAAATACTTGGATCCAAGTTGTCCACAAACAATATGTCATTACCATTAGACAATATACGTATAGTGTCTTGAAATATGAAATTTATTTGTATGAGGCTTAGAAACGGGGAAAATGCGAGGTTCTACCGAGCATTTTCCCGTTTCGTGCCGAATACAAATAAATTTCATATTTCAAGACACTATACGTATATTGTTTTTATACTGAAATCGATAAAAAAAATTAAAAAAAATAAAAAAATATGTAACAAATATTGTTAAAAAAAAAGTGTTTTGGAATTTCCCTCTTGGGGGTACCGTTTTGGGGTATTTCCCTATGAGCGTAGTCCAGGCGGTAAGACATTGAAATTTTAGGAAATAAGAAAAGGAAAATGAACTTAAATAATAACATTTGATACACATGGTATATAAATTAACAATTTGAAGATATAACAAGTTTAAATACATAAAAGTTTGACCATTGTTACTACACGTTGTCATGGTTGTGACGTGACGTTGTTGATGAAATACAGTAGTTCCGGTTAGTAGGCGGGGCTTATAGGTTAGTTGAGGTCATTGACGTATAAAGCTAACGTTTATACGTATAGCTTTATCTGTATAGTAAAGTAGCTGATTGCAGTATAAAAAACTATAACTATCTATGCTATGCACAATGAACCAAAATATATACACTAGCTCCTTGCCGATACAAAGTAACAATGAACAACAAAACAATTATATATATATACAAATATAATTATAACACAGCCTGTCCTCCTATTAGAACAATCTGTCCTATACGACAGTGCGGGCTGGTACAGTATGTTACTACCAGACAGTGCGGGCTGGTACAACTTGTCCCCCGAGTAGGACAGTCTGTCACTACCAGTCAGTGTGGCTGATACAACTTGTCCTCCGAGCGGGACAGTCTGTAACTAACAAACAATGCGGACTGTTGCAGTCTGTCCTCCGAGTGGGACAATCTGCTCTACCGACTTTCAATGTTAGACCAACTTTTACCTTATCCCCAGTACAAGGTGTCCTATCAATCTTACATCTATGTAGCGTACTCTCTTGTAAGCCAGCATTCTTCTGTAAGAACATCGACAGAACCCGATTCGTATTCCTCACCCTCTTATATACTCTAGGGCGAATTCACTATTTACTGGATAGGGGTGTTCTCTAAATGTTCCCGATACCGAACACAAGAGTACCTCTCAAACATCCCCATACCAATGGACCCAACCACTGACTCTCCCGCCAAACGTCTAAATCCACACAACGCTTCCTTCTGCATGAAATATACATATGAACAACAAGATTATTCTTGTTTGTTACTTTAACAACCAATAAACATTACAATAACAATATAGCAATTTTAACAAGAGTGCACACGCTGAAATGTCTCGCCTTCTATACTTATCATTGATATTATGTAAATAGTCCTAAGTATAAAGCTAAGCTTTATTACAACTGTCACATAAACTTAACATTAACCAAGATAACTAAACAAAGACCAATGAACCATGAAAATGAGGTCAAGATCAGATGAACCATGCCAGGCAGACATGTACAGCTAACAATGCTTCTATACAACATATATAGTTGATCCATTACTTATAGTTTAAGAAAAATAGACCAAAAAATAAAAACTTAACACTGTGCTATGAACCGTGAAAATGAGGTCATGGTCAAATAAAACCTGCGCGACTGACATAAAGATCATAAAATATTTCCATACACCAAATATAGTTGACCTAATATGGCATATAGTATTAGATAAAAAGACCAAAACTCAAAACTTAACTTTGACCACTGAACCATGAAAATGAGGTCAAGGTCACATGACATCTGCCTGCTAGACATGTACACCTTACAATCATTCCATACAACAAATATAGTAGACCTATTGCATATAGTATGAGAAAAACAGACCAAAACACACAAATTTCACTATAACCAATGAACCATGAAAATGAGGTCAAGGTCAGATTGGACATGTACACCTTACAGTCCTTCCATACACCGAATATACTAGCCCTATTGCTTATAGTATCTGAGATATGGACTTGACCACCAAAACTTAACCTTGTTCACTGATCCATGAAATGAGGTCGAGGTCAAGTGAAAACTGTCTGACAGACATGAGCACCTTGCAAGGTATGCACATATCAAATATAGTTATCCTATTACTTATAATAAGAGAGAATTTAACATTACAAATAATTTGAACTTTTTTTTCAAGTGGTCACTGAACCATGAAAATGAGGTCAAGGACATTGGACATGTAACTGATGGACGCCGCCGCCGGATCACTATCCCTATGTCGAGCTTTCTGCAACAAAAGTTGCAGGCTCGACAAAAATGGTGCACAAACCTGTTACCAAAGTGAATCAATTTTAAAAAGTTTCTAACTGGAATACGGAATAAGTTTAAGACACTATTTGTGGTTTACTTATATATCCTGTAATAGTTTATCAAATGCCAATTATTGATTTTAGCAACAGGACAACGGTAACAGGACAGAATTGGTAACAGAAAGGATTTTTCTCTCAAATATGCTTTATTTTATAGTTTCAGAAAAATACATCATTTCAGATTGGTCACAATTGGGAGATAACAGCAAACAATGTCATTTATCCTTTAAAACTGTATTAGCAAGATGAAAAATCTTCCTAGGTAATGAAAAATTCTAAAATAAATTCCTTTCTGTTACTATCTACTATACTAGAATTGCACAATGTTCTCTGCTGTTATCAAAAGCAAAAAACCTATTTTTTCATTAAATATACTGTATATTATTTTAAAATTTATTTGATACGGTGATGATAACTTATATTAAATGAAATGGTTGGCATATAGTAGATTAACTGTTTGATTCATCAGTGAAATGGTCTTGAACATCCTTCCTGTTACTGATTATTGTTATGCTGTTACTTATTATCAGGTAACATGACAGAACGTAACAGAAAGGAATTACGCAGTACTCTTTGTTCATTTACTCGAATTGTGTAGAAGTTAACTTCCATCTACATATCAAATTGATAAGATACTATAAAACACATTTACTGTTATAGTGCTGACAATGAAATATTCTCAGAAGATACACAAAAAAGGCTGTAACAGGATAGAACAACACAATTATTTTTCTCAAAATTCGGATCTTTGGGGAGTTCAGATTTTTCAAACTGGCTGCTATTCACATCTATACATATGGAGTCATACACTCAGGAAATGATGCTCTTCACGTTGCATTACAAGAAATACAATTTTGGTCTTTCAAACGTGTCCACAGGTAGAAAAAAACAGCGGTAACTAACAGGGTTCATTCCCTCTATTCCCACTTTTTATAAATCTGATAAGAAAAGGTAAAATTTCATGTGGGAATAGAAGGAATACTTGTTCAAACAAAGGATTATACTGTACAAACATTTTTTATCAACTGTTAATTGACCAGTGTTTTTTTTTATTAGAACAGGTAATTTTTGCATCTGTATGAATTCTGTTTTTTTTTAAACAAAATAAATAATGAAGTTAACAGTTTTCACCCATTATTTTATATCTTTGAAGTATACTTTTATTCCACATCTTAAGCCAACAGGAATCACCAAAACCATTAAATTATCGTTTATTTAAAGTTACTTTGGAGTTTGAGAAATATGTATTTTGGATGACCGGCAGATATCCTTATTTTTTAAATTTGGAACTTTGAGCATGAAATCTCCAATTATAGAAACTGGAAGATGGCAAAACATAGAAAGAGAAAACAGAAAATGTGTATTGTGTAATTCAGATGCCATTGGTGATGAATACCATTACATTTTTAATTGTTCAGCTTTCGATAATTGTAGATTGTAGAAAACAATGTATTGCATTTTACAATAGAAATAGAACAAACACATTGAAGTTTTATGACTTAATGAATTCCCCAAAATGTACAGAACTAAACGAACTTTGTAAACTTATTAAGGAGATCAATAACAAATTGAACTTTTCTGGGTGAACAATTGTGAATGCCTCTATCTACTTTAGTACATTATTTATTTATGTAATTGTATTGAAATATGTATAATTATCTCTATACCTTTCTGTAATTTGGTTTGTGAGAATTAAGACATATATATATAAGATTATACTTGGTTATAATATTATTTATATCATGATTCATTAGTAAAGCAGACAATTTTTTATAGTTACAAATTAAAAAAATTTAAAATAAATCTGAGTCCAATGTATTCATCATAATTTTCCTTAATTTTTAAGTACAAATTCAAAAGTTTAAAAATAAATCTAACTCCAATCTGTTTATCATAATTTTTCTCTATTTCTAAGTATTTATTTAATAGAAAAAGAAACTTATTACAAATAAACAATGTATTATACCTAAACCGTGTACCAAATATGTTATGCTTTAAAAAAAAAATACAGGTAAATCTTAGGTGAAATTCTAATTAACCCTGATTGTTATAAAAACAAATTATTTATCAAAACATCTATTGTTATTTGCAAGTGGGAATAGAAGGAATAGTATTTTTAAAAAGTGGGAATAGGAGGAAGACACCACTAACAGGAGGGAAATTACCCCTGGGGACAACATTTAAAAGACCCTTAAAAATGCAAAATTTTCTTACATGCTTTAGTTATAACAAAATCAGACCAGTAATGGAATAGTTTTTTTTTATATAATCTATCAGATTTGTGAAAATCGGAAGGCTGTTTACATAATTTATATTCTTTGAATGATTTAATTTTCAGGAAAAAAACATGATTTTTTGGGGGGATGACCATTTAAATTATAATATTTTATTAGAAGAAATATTAAAAAGAATGTTTAATTGGGTGCAGTTGGTGCATTATATACTCTAGTTAATACTGAAACTTAAAATTTTCCAAAGAGATACCCGAATAAAAAAATAATTGCTGGTGAAAGACGGGACATGGAAATTAGACTTTTTCAGATATTGTCTCAAATACAAAATCAATAAAATAAGGGGCGAGATGTTTAACAATTTTAGAAAGAAAGTATATCCGGCAGGTTTAATATGACCTTGACCTCATTTTCATTTGTCAATTTTTATA
Organism: Mytilus galloprovincialis; assembly: GCA_037788925.1. Lineage (NCBI taxonomy): Eukaryota > Metazoa > Mollusca > Bivalvia > Mytilida > Mytilidae > Mytilus > Mytilus galloprovincialis. Next base: position 94,677,509 of record CM075333.1, read on the forward strand.
CATGTATGTCAATGCTTTGCCTGTAACAGGCTGTTCTTTTTATATGCTATAAGCAAAAGATCAATTCATTGATGATTTATTTTAAAAATTACAAACTGAACATGTTTGTCTGGCAGGAGTTATCTGACCATGACCCTGTTGTCCTGGATCTTGAAAAAAGTGAAGTTTATGTGAAACTTTTTGTAAAATCATTCTCTTAAAGTCTTTCAGCATATAAAATCTGTCATGGATAGGAAAGCAGCCAATGCATTTCCGTGCACACTATTGTTAATCCATTAGAAAAAATATTTAAAATAATTTATCTCAGCAGTTTTTCAGTTCTGTGTTAAATTATGTTTTATTCTAGAGAGACCCCAAATTATCTCCATGGAAATAAGATGTGCAAATGATCATACTAGTATAACTACCAAAAAATAATTAATATTACAATGTGAATTAAGTAGTGGTTCCTCTTAAACTGATCTAAAGGTAATTACAAACTTTAACAAATTGTTTACCCAACCACTACTGCCGTCAATACGTTTGACAAAACTTTGAATTTTTTTAAAAAATAAGGATTTTCTTATCCCAGGCATAGATTACCTTAGCATTATTTTGCACAACTTTTTGGAATTTGGATCCTAATGCTCTTCAACTTTGTACTTGTTTGGCTTTATAAATATTTTGATATGACCGTCACTGATGAGTCTTATGTAAACGAAACGCGCGTCTGGCGTACTAAATTATAATCCTGGTACCTTTGATAACTATTAGGCAGCATACAACCTGACAAAAAGATACACAAAGATATTACCACTGCTGTCAATACGTTTAGGTACGGTATACAAAACCTGACAAAAGCAGAGCAAGATGTCACCACTGCTGTCAAAACGTTTGTGTAATACAAAACCTGACAAAAAGATACACAAAGACCACTGCTGTCAATACGTTTAGGTACGGTATACAAAACCTGACAAAAGCAGAGCAAGATGTCACCACTGCTGTCAAAACGTTTAGGTAATACAAAACCTGACAAAAGCAGAGCAGTCACAACTGCTGTCAAAACGTTTAGGTAATACAAAACCTGACAAAAGATGGACAAGATGTCACCACTGCTGTCAATACGTTTAGGTTATACAAAACCTGACAAAATATGGACAAGATGTCACCACTGATGTCTATACGTTCAGGTTATACAAAACCTGACAAAAGCAGAGTAAGATGTCACCACTGCTGTCAATACGTTTAGGTAATACAAAACCTGACACAAGATGGACAAGATGTCACCACTGCTGTCAATACGTTTAGGTTATACAAAACCTGACAAAAGATGGACAAGATGTCACCACTGATGTCAATACGTTTAGGTTATACAAAACCTGACAAAAGATGGACAAGATGTCACCACTGATGTCTATACGTTTAGGTTATACAAAACCTGACAAAAGATGGACAAGATGTCACCACTGATGTCTATACGTTTAGGTTATACAAAACCTGACAAAGGCAGAGCGAGATGTCACCACTGCTGTCAATACGTTTAGGTTATACAAAACCTGACAAAAGATGGACAAGATGTCACCACTGCTGTCAATACGTTTAGGTTATACAAAACCTGACAAAAGATGGAAAAGATGTCACCACTGTTGTCAATACATTTAGGTTATACAAAACCTGAAACTAGAGGCTCTCAAGAGCCCGTGTCGCTCACCTTGGTCTATGTGCATATTAAACAATTGACACAGATAAATTCATGACAAAATTGTGTTTTGGTGATCATGATGTGTTTGTAGATCTTACTTTACTGGACATTTTTCTTGCTACAGTTATCTCTATCTATAATGAACTTGGCCCAGTAATTACAGTGGAAAATATATTCTACAAATTTACAAAAATTTACAAAAATTTATGAAAATTGTTAAAAAATGACTATAAAGGGCAATAACTCCTTAAGGGGTAACTTGACAATTTTGGTCATGTTGACTTATTTGTAGATCTTACTTTGCTGAACATTATTGCTGTTTACAGTTTATCTCTATCTATTATAATATTCAAGATAATAACCAATCAAAGTGCTGGATAGCACCTCTGGAAAGTTTGCAACTGTAGCTGTGTATTATTCCAAAAAGGTTATAGACGTGTATTATTTCAAAAATGTATTTCATCACAGCTTGGATGTTTTAAACTAAACCATTGTCTCGTCAGTAATTATCAAAAATCACTTTTTAATGTTTGTCATAAAAAGTTTTGATATTTTCTATTGCAACCTAAAACTGTAGATCTAAAATATTGAAATATACAGAAATCTGTTAAAGGCTTTTATCAAAAATAGGGAACGTTCCATTGGACACATTAATGTTATAAAGGGTCACAACTCAAGAACTGTAAATGTGAGGCTACCAAAATGTGTACTTGATCTGAGTTATGGGGTAATAAGCATTGTGTATACATTCTAATTACACAGTTTTGCGCAATAGATTTGTAAGATCTTGACATTTGTTTTGTGTCAGAAACCTATATATTATGTCAAAAATTTGATCGCAATCCAAATTCAGAGCTATATCAAGCTTGAATGTTGTGTCCATACTTGCCCCAACTGTTCAGGGTTTAGACCTCTGTGGTCGTATAAAGATGTGCCCAGCGGAGCATCTGGTTCCATTTGTAACGAGGCACAACCCTAGAGCAGTAAAAATTACTCCACCACAATTCAAACTTGATCTTTGTTTTATTGTTAAAAGTATTACAATGTATAAGTTTTATAACATTTGGTTGAGCAAACTAAAGTTAGATAACTGAAACGAAAATATTCAGCAATTTTTTACATATGTAAGGGCATAACTCTAAAATGGTATAACTATCGCCACCAAAATTCAAACTTGATCAGTGTTTGTGGTAATGAGCAGTGTGTATAAGATTCATAGCATTTGGTTAAGACAAACTAAAGTTAGAGTTCAGAAACTAAAATTTCCAGAAACTTTCCTATTTGTAAAGTAGCATAAAACGCTAGAATGGTAAAAGTGACGCAGCTAAAATTCAAACTTGACTGATAAATTGTGGTTATAAGCATTGCGTATAAGTTTCATACAATTTGGTTCAGGCAAACTAAAGTAAGAGAACAGAAACGAATTTTGGGATGTACGGAGGTACATGTACGTACAAGTAGGGGAAGGACGTACATACTTACAGCAGAACAAGGATAAAACTCAATACAGCCGTGGGAGCATAACAACAGCAGTATGACCACAGGAATAAAAAAATTATATACACTAGATTCATAGAGGTGCTTATAACCTGTAACACATTTTAGTTGCTGTTGTGAAATTAGGCATTGTCTTATGAGTAAATAACATTTGAGAATTTTGTTTTCAGCCATTTAATTTGATATATTACGGTAATCATTGCCTCTGTGTTTGGATGACAAAGCAATTGAAATCTATTTATATAGGGCATGGTATGCCTTAAAACTTTTCCAGATGCACAGGTTTGTATGTAATCTATCTAAAGTTTGAGGTGAAAATGCAGCCATTTGAGCCAAAGGGCACACATCATTAATCATTTCTACAGAACTTGTCTTGATACCCTGAGCTAAAATATTCGAAGAAGTAGATGCTGACTCGGTTGCTTTTAATACGGATGCTATATGATACGAATTTACAATAATACACCAGTGGTACGATGTAAATTATTGGAAGAAGACTGAAGAAGAACTGACGTTGGGTCAATGTTTTTCTGCTGTCAGTTTGATCCACTTGAGCATGCTGAAAGAGTAAAGCTCCTTATATCCACATTGGAATGTGAAACAATTAGTATTTAAATAACGGAACTAAGTTTTCAAATGATTTTTGGCATCAAAATCTTCCGATCGATGTTTAGATAAAAACAATGCATTTTTATTTATTTTTTTTTTTTTTTATCAAATCCGGTATTTACCTTTACTCGTCCTTGGCGTGAGACGTTAGACATATAATCTAATTTTAATTATCGAGTATTTTATATTCTTTCACCTATGTTTTGTTTATATCACTTATCACTTTTCAATTAGGCACTGGCTACGGTTACATGGAAATGTAACAATAATAAAAATATTATTGTTACATTGGAGACTAATTGCCGGAATGCAAAGTTGGGTGAGGAACCGATTAATTACGAATGTAACAATAATTACTGAGGCTACGGTTACATTACGTTATTGTTACATGAAAAACAGCAATGTACGCTAGATTTATTAAACTTAAACCTTCTGTAGTTGTTTTGCTTAATTCTTTCATATGTACTAAGGGACCGTTCAATATTTATCAGATGGATGGGCCGGTGCATTCTTAATATTGTTTTATTAAAAAAGTTATTGCCCATCCTTTTAAATTGTGAAAAAAAGTCCTTGCCCATCTAAAAAAATCTATAAAAAAAGTCCTTGCCCCTCTAAAACTCTAAGACAATCAAAAATGATTTAGGTTCTTTTTCTATTTTAAAGTTTTTTAATTTTTATGTCTTGAAATCAAAGAATAGACTTTATACAAAATTTAAAATGTGCTAGTTAATTATATATCTATGTGTGTATCAGAACCATAAATTTTATTGATTTTTAAAACCAGTATGAATATACATGTACAGATTTGATTTTATATGTGCAGCCTCAAATACAATATTGATTTAAAATAAAGGAAATAATTCAAATTAAGGGACAATAACTCTTGGACTAGTAAACATATTATCATATACTGAATTACTAATTATTGTCCTAAAAACAGAACATGTTTATAGTTCAAATATCAATGTCCCTTTATCTATTCTACTTTTCAAAAAAGAAATTTATTATGGTCTTTTTAAGCAAATATAGGCAGACATGTTTTTGACTTTGATGCAGCCTTTTTCGCCTATTAATTAATTCCCTAAATTTGACAGCTTAACACCAAACTATAAAACAACCTGGCATTCTTTAAGATGAATATATAAATGAGATAGCTGTACAGTTATATGAAAATCTAAGTTGATTTGAAAAAGTTATAAAAAAAATGAAAGGTGACCATCTGAACTTAGTTGAAACTTAAAATTGTGGCTTTTTTTTCAACCTATTAACTAAATCCTTTAAATGACAACAAAAAAACAAAGTACTAAACAGCCTGGCATTCAGTAAGATCAATGTACAAATGATATAGCAGTAGAGTTTTATGAAAATGCAAGTTGATTTGAAAAAGTGATGAAAAAAATTAAAGATGACTATCTTGAAATAACAAAAAACTGAAAATTTAAGCTTTTTCTTAAACCTTTTTATTAAATCCATAAGAATGACAGTATCACACCAAACTACCAAACAACTTGGCATTCTGTAAGATCAATATATAAATGAAATAGCTGTTAAGTTTTATGAAAATCCATGTTGATTTAAAAAAGTTATAAAAAAAATTAAAGATGATTATCTGGATTTAGCCTAAACTGAAAATTTGAGCTTTGTTTAACCTTTTTATTAAATCCATAAGAATGACAACAATACACCAAACTACCAATCAATCTGGCATTCTATAAGATCAATATATAAATAAAATAGCTGTAGAGTTTTATGAAAATCCATGTTGATTTAAAAAAGTTATAAAAAAAATTAAAGATGACTATCTAGATTCAGCCTAAACTTAAAATTTGAGTTTCTTTTTTCTTACCTATTAATTAAATCTATAAACTTAACAGCAATACATCTAACTACCAAACAACCTGGCTTTCTATAAGATCAATATATAAATGAGATAGCTGTAGAGTTTTTGGAAAATCCAAGTTGATTTGAAAAAGTTAGAAAAAAATTTAAAGTTTACTATCTGAATTTAGCCTTATCTAAAAATTTGAGCTTTTTTTTCTTACCTATTAATTAAATCCATAAATTTTACAGCAATATACCAAGCTATTAACCAATTTGGTATTCTATAAGGTCAAAATAATCTAAAAGATAGTCTGAACAGAAAATTCTAGCTTTTTATTCCTTAATTAATCCTTAAAATTGACAGATATGAGCCAAGCTTACCAGTTTGTTGAGACATGTTTTGAGTGCCCGCAAAAGAAATATCCTACAAACCAATAGAATTGATAACAAAAGTTTTCCTATAAAATATGTTCTGGCCCATCCACTAAATATTTTAAAAAAAGTTCTTGCCCATCCAAATATTTCCACAAAAAAAGTGCTTGCCCCGCCCCATTTTGCACCGGCCCATCCATCTGATAAATATTGAACGGTCCCTAAACAATACTTGTAATACTGATAAATAATAAATATTATTATTCAACAATCAAATGGTGTATAACCTGAATATATTTACGTATTAATGGTTTTGATGTTCTTAATGATACTACTCAAGATTATGAGTGTCAAAGGCGAAACATATAGTTCAATGGTTTCACTTTTTAAAAGTATTTAACTGCACACCTACTCTTATTACTGTCATTATACTTTAAACTATTTTGTTAGGGTGAAAAACTTTAAAAAATGGGATGCGTTTTAAACCGGCGAAACTTAAACAAAATCAAGACATAAATTTCATACAGCTATACAACTTGACCCAAATTGATACATCAAAAGCAAAGTTTGCTAACTGTAACTTAAATACTAAGAACTTCTGTATGTACACGTAACCGTAGAGGACGTAATTTCGTTCATCAAAAATGTGTCTTACTTTAAAAACCACTTACTTGATTTGTAGAAAGTGTCAGTGTAAATAAAAAATTACAGAAAATAAATTGTATGTAATAAATGTATGTATTGTAAATATAAAATAAATGTCTTCATTTTTATTATTTAGTACATATAACTAGTCCAATCGTACAGCTGTTTTTCATGTAACAATAGCGCTATGTAACCGTAGCCTCAATAATTATTGTTACATTCGTAATTAAACAGATCCTTACCCAACAATGCATTCCGGCATTTAGTCTCCAATGTAACAATAATATTTTTATTATTGTTACATTTCCATGTAACCGTAGCCAGTGCCTTTCAATTATCCGACGGCTTGGTCAAAATGTCAACTTGTTCTCGCATTTTAATCAGTCATTCCCGATTCTTTCGATACTCTCGGGATTTTAACACGTTTACGTACGTACATATAGTAAATAGGTAAAAGTAGAGCGGGAAAATGTTCATTCATGAAATATTCATGAATGAATGAAAACGCAATCTCGCGTAGATTTCTTGTGATTTTCTCTTCAGCGCATGGCAGATCCGCGAAGTAGTGTTTGTGATACTCATTTTTAAAATGAAGTTAAATTCATCTGAATCGTCGGTGAACATTCATTTCTTTTTTATTCAAGCTGTAATCTTTTCAGTCAAAACAGTAATCACTTAAAATTTTAAAAGAATCTTCCAAGTATCAGAACTCAGACACTAGTACTACACTATCTCGGAGCAGAATATATTGCGATAATCTGTCAACCGGAAGTTTGAGGCCGACGCCTAAGGAAAGTAGCAATAGCAAGCTATAGCAAACTTTCCAAAAACTTCAAAATTTCCTTTAAATTACTAATTCTGGGGCAGCAACCCAACAACAGGGTGTCTGTTTTGTCTGAAAATTTCAGGGCAGATAGATCTTGACCTGATAAACAATTTTTTCCCTTGTCAGATTTGCTCTAAATACTTTATTTCAGAGATATAAGCCAAAATCTACATTTTACCCCTATGTTCTATTTTTAGCCATGGTGGCCATTTTGGTTGGTTGGCAGGGTCACGCCACACATTTTTAAAACTAGATACCCCAATGATGATTTTGGCCAAGTTTGGATTAGTTTGGCCCAGTAGTTTCAGAGAAGAAGATTTTTGTAAAAGATTACTAAGATTTACGAAAAATGGTTAAAAATTGACTATAAAGGGCAATAACTCCTAAAAGGGTCAACTGACCATTTCGGTCATGTTGACCTTTTTGTAAATCTTACTTTGTTGAACATTATTGCTGTTTACAGTTTTTCTCTATCTATAATAATATTCAAGATAATAACCAAAAACAGTAAAATTTCCTTAAAATTGTCAATTTAGGGGCAGCAACCCAACAACGGGTTGTCCGATTCATCTGAAAATTTCAGGGCAGACAGATCTTGACCTGATGAACAATTTTACCCCTGTCAGATTTGCTCTAAATGCTTTGGTTTTTGAGTTATAAGTCAAAAACTGCATTTTACCCCCTATGTTATTTTTAGCCATGGCGGCCATCTTGGTTGGTTGGCGGGTTCACCGGACACATATTTTAAACTAGATACCCCATTGATAATTGTGGCCAAGTTTGGTTTGATTTGGCCCAGTAGTTTCAGAGGAGAAGATTTTTGTAAAAACGACGGACGACGACGCCAGACGCCAAGTGATGAGAAAAGCTCACTTGGCCTTTTAGGCCAGGTGAGCTAAAAAGATGGACAAGATGTCAAAAAAAAGATTTACAGGCCCTTACAACCAATAGAGCGTATATTATGAAAACTGAGGTTTTTAACTGTTGGCAATTGCCAATCAATATTTTTTTTGACCTCAAACATATGTTTACTTTTAAATGTTGTGGTAATTAATACAAAGAGGCTCTGTAATGACAATCAGTTTCATTTTGTCAATGAACTGGAGTCTTCCATGAAACAATGAATGCTGCAAGATTTTGATATTCACACATTCAGGAAGAATCAATGCACTGTTACATTAATGCATATGAAATTAGGAGACAAAGGCTAATTGTAAATTCAGAAATTATTGCAATGTTTTTATTGTTGCTAAAACTGTTTGGTATATCAATTAAACAGGATTTTTCTCAATATTGCAAAAATTAAAATTGCATTTTAGACTAAAATGACAAAATCGCAATAATAATAGCACACAAAGATTACTGAATTTACAGTAATTGTAACTACTGATACATTCAGTGACTGATTCAGTCACAAGAAGATGATAATTGCTTTGCTCTAACAGTCCCTGTTTTGTTATTCCAAGATTTGACTCAAATATAAATTTATTGAAATTAACAAATAATTCTGAAATAGATTTTAAATAGATATTTTCAATTGTCATCATTCATACTAGTACGAGTTATAGAAATGAATCTTTCTCTACCAATAATGTCTTTTCTCTGATTCATACAAATCACATCCACCTCTCCATCTTTCTGTTGTCTTACATTTCTGTTTGTTTTTGGTACAATCGCTGGAATCGGTGTGGTATTCTTTTTTACCGGGTTAAAGACAACTGTTGCTGAAACTAAAGGATTGAATCTAATCAAGTCTATAGGAATACAATATGGGTTCAATGTAAACAATGAAGGTTTTTTGGGAATATCTTCAGTTTGACTTCCATCTACTTCTTCTTGACCATTTTCATTGGCAGCTGAAGAACTAAATGTTGTGTCACCTGACGGTCCAGGCTGGTTCTGACTGGTACTAGGTGGTGTAGATTTAGAACTATCACCCTCAGGGTGAACAGTTGTGGTCTTTGGTGACTGACCACTTTTTGCAGTATTTGTTTGAGTTTCTGTATCTGAACAATCTCCTGAAGGACCAGGCAGATGACTGGAATCCTTCCTCACTATTTTTTTTGCTGTAGTTTCAGAGATTTTGTCTGTCTTATTTGATTCTGTATTCTGTCTTGTAGATAATTCATCTGGTCCCTTATCTGCAGGTACAGTTTCAGAAGAAGTAGATGTCCTTTTTGTTGGTCTACCTCTTTTTCTTTTATTGACTGGCATGCTCTCCTCTTTCTGTTTTTTATTCACTGGTAGGCTCTCATCTATAAGTTTGGGTGATTTGGGCTTACGTGGAGCTGGTAGGCTTTCATCTATAAGAATGGGTGATTTGGACCTGTATGGAGCATTCTCAGCTTTTTCAAAGTCAGAAAAATCTGAAATTATAAACAAAATAATTATCGTAGATAAAAATGTATTAACAAAAATACAATGTCACATATTTTCTTCCACAAAAGTTCACCTAGTCGGAGAAAATACTTATCTTAATTAGCATTGCTCAAAACAAGCATACAAAGAACATAATCAGCAACTGTTCTGTACAAATATATGCATACAGTCAAACCAACCAATTACATTTAAATTTAAAAGACTCTACTAAGATTTTTTAATATAAAGGGGAGAATTATTTAAATACTTGTAGGAAAGGGCAATTGTGAAATTCTAGGAAAATTTTCATTGTAACTTCAGGTCTGACTAACACTTAAAATGACCTTAAAGTGGATTTTGGAGAATATGAAACAAGAAGGAGTACAAGAATGCCCCCCCCCCCCCCCAAACTTGCCCTATAATTTTCTATGTTCACTGGACCCTGAAATTTGGGTCTAAACTTTTAATTTGGCATTAAATTAGAAAGATCATATCATAGGGAACATGTGTACTATGTTTCAAGTTGAATGGACTTCAATTTCATCAAAAACTACCTTGACCCAATATTTTTAACCAAAAGTGTGACAAACAAACAGACAAAGGACAGAAAAACATAATGCCCCTAGGTGAGGAATAACAAAAACCCAACACTTTATAAATTTGATGTGTGCTAAGCTCTTTTCTGGTTTGATCTTCATCAAGAACTCTCAAAGATGATTATTTTGAAAACCAATAAAGAGCTTATGACCAAAAACAGACCTAGCAATAAAAACCAAATCAGTTTAAGGTCAACTATACCAGAAGGAATTACAACCCAAATTATGAATTAAATGATTAGTCTAAAATAATAATTCCCTCCATACCATCCCACATTCATTTCATACCATTATTAACAGATTTTGGACACCTCTTGACAGTAAGCATGGTGTTGTTTATATCCTAACCTCCCTCTTATAATTTAATGGAATAACCCATACCATTATTAACAGCTTTACGACACCTCTTGACATTAGCCATGGTATTGTTGATATCTATTTTACTGGTCAATAGATGATATTTGTTAATCATTATCTCTTGTTGTTTACTGGTATCAGATGTTCTGATTGTGTCCACCAAACCATGAAGTAGATCCTGGACAATGCTACATTCTACAACATAAACAACAATTAATTTTATTTACTTTGTGGTGAATAACTATGAACTATTCCTGATTTAGTGATTATTCTACATTCTACAAAATGAACAATACATTATTTTGTCCATAAATCTGGCTGTTAGTTTTATCATTTGAATTGTTTTACATTTTTCATATCTGACTTTTATAGCTGACTATGCAGTATGGGCTTTCCTTTTTGTTGACGGTCATATGGTAACCTATAGTTGCTAATTTCTATGTCATTTTGATCCCTGGCGCAGAGTTGTCTCATTGGAGAGTTGTACCATGTCTTTTTATTTGTATAACAATTGTAACCATGCACTGAATTATCATGTTTTGTTTAGTATGAAAATTTTGGTTCTTTCCCACTTCCCTTTTCACCAAATTAATGATTACATGCAAAATCATCATTTGTAATGAAAATACCCTCTGTCAAAATAGCAAATATGTCAAATTAGCCTATTTGACTGTACAATAATATTTGTATTTAATTTCTAGTACCAATTTCATTTTTCTGTTGACATGACTATTCATTACTTATTTTCTGTTTCATATATATTTACCAAGATATTCTAAATAAGGTAGATCTGTTCCAGACAGAATGGCCAACAAGTATCTATAAATAGAACTTAAATATGTATTTACCAAGATATCCTAAATATGGTAAATCCGCCCCAGCAAGAATAGCCGACAAGTATCTATAAATAGAACTGTAATCTGGAGCATCAGGAGAATCTGGTGGAAAAGGATTTTCTAAATTCCCTGCTACGGCCATTACCTGAAAATATTCTGAATTACTTACAGATCTGGCTTAAAAAGTTAAACAAGATCAAACTTCATATGGCAAACAATATATTTTACTATATCATTTTCAATTCATTCATTTAGTAAAGTTTGGCTAAAATAAACACATGTAATCAGATAAGAAATGTGCTTGCTTTACTTAAGAAAAAAACTGACATAATCACAAAATTTGCTGACCCTACCATTGCATGAAACAGCCACCCAACATGTGACAAAAACTGAAGGAAAATTTAATTTTCGGATATTACCCCCAGTGTATCATTTTTATCATCACTAAATAGAAGCCAGCAGGTTTTTTTTTGTGTGTGTTTGACCAAGATTTATTCCATATGGTCTGACTATTGATATAGACATACCTGTGATAAAGCTTCACTATAATCTTTTAATTCACATGATACTAAGTCTGAAGCTAAAGTGCCCCACATCTGAAATAAATGCAACAGGCTAAAGTACTTAATTATACAAATTAACGAAAAACCTTGGGTCACAAACTCCCTATAAAGGCATCAGACTGTTCCTAAATTAAGTTTTGCTAAGGTTAAACTAGAGGCTCTAAAGAGCCTGTGTCGCTCACCTTGGTCTATGTGAATATTAAACAAAGCAAAAGATGGATTCATGACAAAATTGTGTTTTGGTGATGGTGATGTGTTTGTAGATCTTACTTTACTGAACATTCTTGCTGCTTACAATTATCTCTATCTATAATAAACTTGGCCCAGTAGTTTCAGTGGAAAATGTTAGTGAAAATTTACAAATTTTATGAAAAATGTTAAAAATTGACTATAAAGGGCAATAACTCCTTAGGGGGTCAATTGACCATTTCTGTCATGTTGACTTATTTGTAAATCTTACTTTGCTGAACATTATTGCTGTTTACAGTTTATCTTTATCTATAATAATATTCAAGATAATAACCAAAAACGGCAAAATTTCCTTAAAATTACCAATTCAGGGGCAGCAAACTAACAAAGGGTTGTCCGATTCATCTGATAATTTCAGGGCAGATAGATCTTGACCTGATAAACAATTTTATCCCCGTGTCAGATTTGCTCTAAATGCTTTGGTTTTTGAGTTATAAGCCAAAAACTGCATTTTACCCCTATGTTCTATTTTTAGCCGTGGCAGCCATCTTGGTTTGATGGCCGGGTCACCTGACACATTTTTTAAACTAGATACCCCAAAGATGATTGTGACCAAGTTTGGATTAATTTGGCCCAGCAGTTTCAGAGGAGAAGATTTTTGTAAAAGATTACTAAGATTTACGAAAAATGGTTAAAAATTGACTATTAAGGGCAATAACTCCTAAAGGGGTCAACTGACCATTTGGGTCATGTTGACTTATTTGTAAATCTTACTTTGCTAAACATTATTGCTGTTTACAGTTTATCTCTATCTATAATAATATTCAAGATAATAACCAAAACCAGTAAAATTTCCTTAAAATTACCAATTTCGGGGCAGCAACCCAACAACGGGTTGTCCAATTCATCTGAAAATTTCAGGGCAGATAGATCTTGACCTGATAACCAATTTTACCCGACGTCAGATTTGCTCTAAATGCTTTGGTTTTTGAGTTATAAGCCAAAAACTGCATTTCACCCCTATGTTCTATTTTTAGCCATGGCGGCCATCTTGGTTAGTTGGCCGGGTCACCGGACACATTTTTTAAAACTAGATACCCAAATGATGATTGTGGCCAAGTTTGGTTTAATTTGGCCCAGTAGTTTCAGAGGAGAAGATTTTTGTAAAAGTTAACGCAGGACGACGAAGGACGACGACGGATGCAGGACGCCAAGTGATGAGAAAAGCTCACTTGGCCCTTTGGGCCAGGTGAGCTAAAAATGACATGCAGTTGTCCTTTCAAAACTTGTGGTCATGAGCTTAAAATTTATTCAAGATACTGTGTTTTGTAGAGAGTATCACAAGTTTACTTTCTTATTTGCTGCTGATGTGCTGTCAGTCCCCGAGAGAATTATTCCTTCAAAAAACAAATCTAAAGTACTGACATGATTAAAATGATTCACTGTCATTGTAAAGAAATAAGTTTCTAGATTATGTAATTGGACTTTTAACTATAACATATGTGATAGGCTTTACAATTTACCGGTAGGCTGAAGTGATTGTTTCTAAATTAACAAGTCTGACCAAGTTATAATTGCTATAAAGGTAATTTGTGTTTTTGCAGATATTATATTTCATGTAAAATGAATTTTTAACAATTCGGAGCGTATTGAATATTTGGATAATTGGTGAAGATGTCGTTCACACTAATGTGACAACCTCCCTTACATTTTTCATTGAAAATTAAAAATACAAAATTCATTCATTGTCGAAATATGCAACATTTATTTGTATAAGCTTTAATCTAAATGCGAGAGAAATGCAATGTTTGCCGAGCTTTCTCCTTTTTTGTAGCGAGTACAAATACATGTTTTATTTTCCTACAATGTACAGTACGAACTAATGTTTAGCAGACAATTTATGGTTCACGCATGAAAACATGCATCTCTATTTTACCGACGTTACTTTTCATCAAAATCAACTACATTTTAACGGGGATCACAAAGTAAACTGCCACATAAACAATGATTCGAATCTATCTGTTTGCTTCAAATAGAAGCAGGATAAGTATGTGTATACTGTTTTGTATTTATATAGTAAAATGGTCGACTGTAGGATACAAGTCCTTCTTCCAGCACACGAAAAAAAAACATTGTCATTCAGCCGACAAAGAACGGTTAAATTACATCAATTACTCGTAAGTCATGGATATTTGGTGTAAAAGTCTTCCGGCATGTTCATTTTTAGTTTGTATAAACGACTGTTTACGTCATTATCAAACTACATTTCTAACGTCTATATTTTCGTGGACCATCAGACTTTAGCGTATGAAAGCATCGCACTTAAGCGTAGACCATCGCACTTTAGCATGACCATCGTACTTTAGCGTCCCCATCGCACTTTAGAATCCTACATGTATTTTCTACATTCAATTCCTAATCTTTTGGTTTTGAGCCTACTTATACTAGTAAATCTTTTACCTCTGTTGCTTCTTTTGGTCTTTCATCCGCTGGAAATAAACAAAAAATTAAACTTATCATTCTTTTTATTAAACATAATTGAATAATAAAAACAAAACTGTGCCAATTTCATAAAACTTAAAATAATTCCTTAATCATTTTTTAGGCCAACAGTTTATGGAATGTTGGATTAGCAGTGATATTTCAAAAGAATTTCTGCTTACATTTGGGTTTAGGACCATAAATGATTTGATTGAAATGTTAAGTCCCAATTGGTTTTGTTTGATTTGATTATATTTTATGAATTAGCCCTCTTAAAATGTGCATCTCAAGCATTCATGATGAAGCTTACCCTAGAAATAATTGTATGCACTGAAATCAGTAACAAACAAATACCTGAAATACACATACAAATTTAAGATGTGAATAAAGGGACTATAACCATTTGCCCCAAATGCATGATCCTGATCACAAAATATAGCCCTTACTCAAGGTTTTGAAAATTGAAAACATAAAAATCTAAACAATTTTTTTATCCCAATTTTAAACTTTTCCAAAAGGACTACAGTCATGATTACTGATAATAGGTTTATCAAAATCTTTTTTCTTCTGATCATGAAGTCAACTTCTTGTTACTGGCAGCATTTTAAACATCAAATGTCATAAATTTTATATAACTGAGTACATCATTAACCAGACCACATAAGAAATAGTACATTCAACAAAATTATATCATGTTCTTAGTTTATCAGAAAGGAAATTTTTAAATAATTCCTTAAACTACTGCAATTGTAAAATATGGAAAAAGGCTGTGCTGCCGAAACCTAATGAAATCAAAGAGTAAATTGCTCTGAGGGATACGATTGCCATTGTTTTCATTGACACATGTATACATGAAGCTGGATAATATTATTTTCAAAGCTAATTCAACTGCATATGTAAAATGTAATTTACGTAATCTGAATAGTTACAAAATAGCCAATCCCGGATACAAGTGTATTACAATGTACTTATTGTGTTTTTTTATTTTTGTACTATCAATTCCAAGTTTACTTTCCACAGCAGTCACTGAGACTCAGAGTGAGAGAAGGTATTTCACTTCGTATCTTATCGCCTATTTTCCTACTTTAATTCTAGGAGAAACCCCTTTCCTAACTCTTTAAATATTTAATTTCCTTTGGGTCAGTGGTCATGACTCCTTTCTGTACACACTCCTCTGTTTAAATTGCGATTGTTTTAAATATAATACGACGTTTATCGACAGAACGAGTTAATTTTTCTCAACTTATCGTATTTTGATTCAGAGTTGATGGAAGTTACTTCTGGAAGGGAGACAACTCAAAACAATAATATGGAAGACTTCATTTCACCTGAAGGGGTGTTGTAGTTACACCTTTACGATGTGGACTACATTTATTTTAATTTAAATGATGCATATGATTTAAAATTATGCAATAACAATAACCCTCAATAGCAGACATACATAGAAAGAATCCCATGAGTTTTAAATTAATCAATTGAGTGGGGAATCCGAACAACCATTCAATGGCTTATACCCCTTGAAGTCAAGAGAACTATACGCATAATTACCTTAAGAAACCCTGGAGCAAGAACGTATATTAAATGTTAATTGAACGACCAAGATGGTTCTCTATTTCTTTATGGAAGTACAATATCAAATATCAGTTTCATAACAGTGACATATAAGAAAAACTCCACTTCAGTTCTTATATGACAGAAATAAATTTATCGGAGTTCAGAGAACTCTCACATTTTTATCAAAACTGGGGAATTCCCTCTGACGTGTTTCTAAATTTATGAAAAACACTAAATATAAATACTGCTTAATTTTGATTTTCAGTGTTGTTAAAAACAGGCATATAAGTCAAGGCAAATATCAAACATGGATTATGAAAAGAAAATTATAGGAAAGTTTTTTGAGTTCAATCCCTTTGTTTGTTTTTACCTTTTAAAGCAAGACAATCATAAGAATCTGAGATGTTCCTTAATGTTTAGAATAAAACGGTTGACGTGAGGGCATGGCCCTGAGCCAATGGTATAAGTCTACAGATTGCTTGAAAGCATTCGTATCCCAAAAAATCAATATAGAACAAGGAATACAATACATGCATTTCAAATTTTCCAAAAAGTCAACTTTTAGATGTAATTAAAATTTACACATAGTCAGTCAACAAAAACTTACCTTTTTTCTTTACTCTCTTCTCCATTAGTTCTAAATACGCCTTTACCTACGAAAACATTGTTATCTATACAGTTTGCCCCTAAGGCCTTTACTATAGTATTAATGAATGGGTGTTTTTATAATGGCCCTGTTATATGTCCAAGGTCTGTAATAATGGTCGAGGAAGTCTGCAATGGCCCATGGCAACGCCGAGGGCCATTACAGACATCCGAGGCCATTATTACTGACCGAGGACATATAACAGAGCCATTATAAAAACACCCATTTCTTAATACATTTATTAACCAACTGAATAAAAGTGTATGTGTTAATATACCAAATATCCAAGATATTAAGTTGACAGAAGTTATGTGTTGAAAAACAGGATGAACAGTGATCCCTATATATGGTTCTTTAATGTTGGTTGCTGGTTACTAAATTAAATAAAATACAAAAAAGTATTATACTCTTTACAACTTAATTTTATTAACTTTATTAAAAACCCTAACTGTGCTTATACAGACAAACCGGGCATTAATACAGGGCCATTACAGAAAAACAGGGCCATTGCAGAAAAAACAGGGCCATTACAGAAAAACAGGGCCATTACAGAAAAACAGGGCCATTACAGAAAAAAACAGGGCCATTACAGAAAATATATAATTTTTAATAAACAGTCATTTTTGGCAATAATGTACTTAGTTGGTTAATAATATATTGGTGGTCCATAGATATTTGATAATGGGCCATCAATCTGTCTGTTTGTCTTTATGAATATAAACATAAAATTTTAAATGTAGATTTGTTATTTGTAATTTGAACATTTAACTCAATCTGTCTACTTTCTAAACAAAATATTCTACTATTAGCAGCTGTTGTTTCAAATGTCAACATTGCAAGTTTTTGTATAAAAATGATTTTTTAACATTTTTATATGTGTAGAACTTTGTACATTTGTAAATGTGCAGAAAAATTTAAAATTTGAACGTCATGTCTACTAATGAAATGAAGCAAACAGGTATGCATATATAGTCATACTGAGTTACACTAATCAAAGGGAGACAAATGTGGTCATACTGAGTTACACTCAACAAAGGGAGACAAATGTGGTCATACTGAGTTACACTTAACAAAGGCAGACAAATGTGGTCATACGAAGTTACACTCAACAAAAGGGAGACAAATGAAGTCATACAGATTTACACTAATCAAAGGGAAACAAATGTGGTCATACTGAGTTACACTCAACAAAGGGAGACAAATGTGGTCATACGGAGTTACACTCAACACAGGGAGACAAATGTGGTCATACAGTTACACTCAACAAAGAGAGACAAATGTGGTCATATGGAGTTACACTCATCAAAGGGAGACAAATGTGATCACACGCAGTTACACTCAACAAAAGGGAGACAAATGTAGTCATACAGATTTACACTAATTAAAGGGAAACAAATGTGGTCATACTGAGTTACACTCAACAAAGGGAGACAAATGTAGTCATACGGAATTACACTCAACAAAGGGAGACAATTGTGGTCATATGGAGTTACACTCATCAAAGGGAGACAAATGTGATTATACGGAGTTACACTCAACAAAGGGAGACAAAGGTGGTCATACAGAGTAACATTCAACAAAAGAAACAAATGTGGTCATATGGAATTACACTCAACAAAGGGAGACAATTGTGGTAATATGGAGTTACACTCATCAAAGGGAGACAAATGTGATCATACGGAGTTACAATCAACAAAAGGGAGACAAATGTAGTCATAGAGATTTACACTAATCAAAGGGAAACAAATGTGGTCATACTGAGTTACACTCAACAAAGAGAGACAAATGTGGTCATATGGAATTACACTCAACAAAGGGAGACAATGTGATCATATGGAGTTACACTCATCAAAGGGAGACAAATGTGATTATACAGAGTTACACTCAACAAAGGGAAACAAATGTGGTCATACTGAGTTACAAAACTTACCTCCTTGGCACTTTTGGTTTGAACACATTTAGATATTTTTCCAAATTCTAGAGGACTATGCCTACAAGACAATATCAATATCACTTATAACAAATATTAATATTTCATCTTAAAAAAAAAGTTTTTCAAATAAATTCAACTATTTAAAGATTATTGATTAACTTTTTATTTATTAAATATTGGTTTTCAGTCATGTCAGTCAATAAATATAAAAATTTGAAAGGAATTTCATAAAAAAAAATACTTCTTTGTATCTCTTCAACTCTTTATAGAAATTCTTACCCACTTTGAAAGTGTAGTAATTCTACTTATTGATATGTAAATATAAAAATCTTCAGAAAAAAATGCAAATGAAATGAATCCAGTTTAAATATTGAAGTGAAATTAAAGTAATAAATGGTATTTTTTATTTTTTTTTACATTTGTGAACATGTGACCAAAATTGAAAAAGGTAACGGTTTGCTCTTAACTACCCTCATAACAGTCTTAAAATTTACACAAAAGATGTTGAAAATTAATATCTATAAAAGTAACTGAATTTTGATAGCTTTTTAGTTTTTCACCTCAAACATGACTTCTGTATTATCAACTGCTTCTTTAATTTTAAAAACTATTTTTTGGATCTATAAATAATTATTAAGGAATAAAGTGATTTGTAAATGTACTTCAACAAAGCTCTTTGGTATCTTCTTTTCTCTATCAGGCTCCACTTGTCATTATCATGAAAAAGTATAGGTATCTCTCTGGTATGTCGTCTTGGTCGATTAGCTGCCATCTTTAATCTAAAAAAAAAAAGCAAAATACTTATTATAATAATGATCAATGAAGAGAAATATATATATTCAATTTTAAAATAATAATAGAATAAAAATATGCATGAAACTGTATAAAATTGCAAGAAATTTAATATCTGTTCTGATATACAATATATATCTAAAGTGTTTAGGAAAATGTTGAGCAGAGACACAATCAGTATAATATATATAGTTAAACATTGTTAATCATGTTAATGATTTAGGTATTATATAATTCAAAATACATGTACTATAGAGCCTAGGTGGAGTTGTCTAGTGCGTCAGGCATGGTGCAATTCGATTTGGTGCCAAGATATCTCAGTAGCATGAGTTTGAATTCCTGGTGAGGGAAGACAGTGTCTGATCCAGAACTTCCGTAAGGTGGGACCGCTGACTGACCTAAGGACGGGCCCTCTCCAGTCATGCTTCAATGATTCCCTATATATATAAGATCATATAATCAACCAAATGTTCCCTGAATCTGCCTAAAAGAAAATCAAAGAGCAGAATGCTCTGAGGGATACGATTGCCATTGTTTTTAATTTATTGACACATGTATACATCATGTACATGTAGCTAGATAATATTATTTTCAAAACTAATTCAACTGCACATGTGAAATGTAATTTACCTAATATGAATAGTTACAAAATAGTCAATCACGGATAAAAGTGTATGAACAATGTACTTAGGCCTATTGTGTTTTATTTTTGTACTAGGCCTATAAATTCCAAGTTTACTTTCCACAGCAGTCATTGAGACTCAGAGTGAGAGAAGGTATTTCACTTCGTATCTTAATTATCACCTATTTTCCTACGTTAATTCTAGGAGGAACCCCATTCCTAACTCTTTAAATGTTAGATTTCCTTTAGGTCAGTTGTCATTACTCCTTTCCGTAAACAGTGTTCTCCCTAGGCCGTTTTAGCGTCGCGGTACCGCGACGCTATATTTTCTTCCCGTGACGCTATAATAATATCCGCGACGCTATAATTATTTTCATCTAATTACTGCTTATGATCATAAAAAAATATATCACTGTTAATTGTAATCCCTTTAAGTCGGACAATAGAGGCAATTTAAAGTGATTACATAGGTGTTAATTGCCCTTTGGGTGATAACTGGTTGGATACTAATACCCCAAGCTGTCACTTGTGACATGATTAATACCACGTGGTATGCAATCGCAAATTTCGACAAGGAGAAAATGTAGTCAGAAAATCATAAAATAAATCAAAATATATGTTTGCAAAATGAAAATTCAAAGAAACAAACATTTTTTCTCTTTTTTTTAAAAAGAGACTGAGTCTTATCTTTTTATGACTTACTCAAAATATTAGTATTACTTTCTTTCTCTTCCTATTACTAGTTGTAAATGGAGAGTGAAAATTTTGATTTTGAACTATATAAGTTTTGTACTTTCTTTAGAAAGTGATCATAATTGGCTTAAGTTTATGTTTCATCCATTTAATGCATTAAAAACGCCATATTCATTCCCAAATTCTTGTCAAACAGTGTTTTATTTTTGTATTTTTCATTGCTTTCGGCGGCCATTCTGTATCTGTATCTGTGTAAGGAATTCCCTCCTTTAAAGGAGCACTTCTTTTCAGAATCGGTTTAAAAGTTCACAATATATATTTACAGGACTATATTTACAGGGGTTTTTCGGTATTCAAGAAAAGCAAAAATCTACGCCCGTGGGGTGAATGTTGGCTACATTCAATGGCCCTTTCGCTTGTTTGACGGTAGAGCTTTCAAAAGTTCATTTCTTTTGGTATGTAAAGCATAGCACAGTTTTCTATTTATATACTCTACTTTGAAGCAGTTGTCCATACATTTGCATCTACAGCCACATGTGCATAATAATCTACTTGGATCTAAAATAAACTGTTTATTTATTACTAAGCTGGTTAGGTTAAAGCATTTATCACAGTTTTTAATGCTACGAAGAAAGCAGTCTAATTCATGCAAGTATGGTATACAAGTGTTATTCAGAGGTTTACAGTCTAGAATAAAATGTTCAACAGTTTCTGAATTTTCATTGCAGAGAAGACACGTTGGATCTATTGAGTTTTGGTTAAATGCAGCCTTATTGCTTTGCAGGTAATAAGTTCCTGTTAATAGCTTTAATTTTGGTTGTAGGCGGCTAATATCTTGTGCAGAGGTACCAACACTTGCAAGACATGGATGAGTATTGTGCCATAGAATATCATTTAATATTTTAGTGTAAACTACTGATCGGAATCGGACCAGATACATTGTATGACAAAAATCCGCATTTTAAGATAACTACATATCCACAAATGGCACAGTAGACAGAAAACAATACCTAAAGAGAAAACTAAGCATTAACAGACTATTAATTAGATAACTTTGTTAAAAATATATATCATTTTGATAAAAGAAAACAACTGGGACCATGAACCAATATATTTGATAGACATGATAGAGAAAGTTTTTTAATTTAAATTTTATTGCTATATGATACTTTCTTTTTCCTTTTTTTTTTATTATAAAAACCAGTGTTTTTTCCTACACATTTAGTGCAATTGTATCTATAAACATATATTTTTATTTGGCCAAAGAGGAAAAAAAAATTTTCTGGAACTATAAATGAATATAGAAAACATAAACTGAAAATACTGTTATCATGGTTTTAGTTTAATTGCAATCTCAGTTATGAATTCAACAATATAGATACAAAGAATAGGGTGGAATAGAATATTTTATTCACCAAAAAAGGGCCTATAGCATACAAACAATATAATACATTTTGTAATAAATAATAACATATATAACATAAAGGAAATAGAGCATTACCACGACGCGACAAATTACATTGAAAAAAATACAATTTATTTTTTACGCCAAATGTGATGCTATCAAAAATTTCTGGGGAGAACACTGCGTACATATTCCTCAGTTTAAATTGCAATCGTTTTTAATATAATACGATGTTTATCGACAGAACGAGTTATTTTTTCTCCAAGTGTATTTACATTCAGAATTGACAGAAGTTACTTCTGTAAGGGAGACAACTCGAAACGATAATATGGAAGACTCCATTTCGTCTGAAGGGGTGTTGTAGCCATACCTTAAAGATGTGGAATACATTTATTTTAATCTAAATGATGCATATGATTTAAAATTATGCACCAACAATAACCCTCAATAGCAGACATACAAAGAAAGGATCGCACGAGTTTTAAATTATTCAATTGAGTGGGGAATCCAGAGCAACCATTTAATCTATATATAGCTAATACCCTTTGAAGTCCAGAAACTATACGCATGCGCATAATTACCCAAACAAACCCTGGAGCAAGAACGTATATTAAATTCTAATTAAACGACCTAGATAGTTCTCTATTTCTTTATGGAAGTACAATATCAAATATCAGTTTCATAACGGTGACATATAAAAAAAACTCCACATCAGTTCTTATATGACAGAAATAGATTTATTGGAATTCAGAGAACTCTCACATTTTATCAAAACTGGGGACTTCCCTCTGACATGTTTCTAAATTTATAAAAACATTAAATATAAATACTGCTTAATTCTGATTTTCTGTGTTGTTAAAAACATGCATATAAGCAAAGGGAAATATCAAACATGAAGATTATGAAAAGAACATTATAGGAAAGTTGTTTAAGTTCAATCCCTTTGTTTGTTTTAACCTTTTAAAGCAAGACAATCATAAGAATCTGAGATGTTCCTTAATGTTTAGAATAAAACGGTTGATGTGAGGGCATTGTCCTGAGCCACTGGTACAATTTTGTCTACAGATTGCTTGAAAGCAATCGTATCCCAAAAATCGTTAGCAAATTTACAGATCTAACATTGTTGGGCTGATGTTTAAACAATTAGCGGGATCCAGGCTGACCCCTTCCCAAAGCAATGAGATGCATAAGCAGGAAAATGTCTGTGGACATAGTATGCCAAAAACACAGGCACTAGAAACAAGTGCCTGTGGCAAAAAACTTGTTATTTTTTTGGATATTTATTTTAACTTTTTGGTCAGTTGATAATTTCTTGCTTGGACGCCTTCCAGAAGAAGATATTGTGCAATTTCCTTAAAATTAATCAACAATGATAAGCAAATGTTACTAACTAAGTGTTACTTTCAATATATTACAACACAAAGTCGACTCAATTTTCCTTTCGACCAGTCTTCCCAAACTTGAACAAAGCAGGGTTCAGGAAAACGGTTCCTGGTGAGATTCATACTTGATTTTACAGAATACCAAAAAGCAATCAATCAAGTACCACAACGTACTCAAATTTTTATTTTTTAGATAAACCAAGAAATAACTATGATAACTATGGGTTTGTTTTAGTTTGCTAGATTCATTTGATAGCGTTTTGTCTTTTTTCTTGTGCAGCAACTGTTAAGCAACCATAATTTTTGAAAGGATAATTCAAGTTGAAGCGTTCATCTTATGTTGTAGCTGAGACTACTGTTATAGTAGTCTCAGATTAAACATACGAGCCACCAAAATATTTGTTATAAAGGTTTTTCAAGGTAGACTACTAGAAAAGGAAAGGTACAGAAAAGGGCGATTCGAAAATGCCAAGCATTGATCGATAAGTTAAGCTATATAAGAGGGTTGAGGTAAACTGAATACTTACACTCAGACTTCTATAACACAGGAGGAGAGTCATGTAAAAACTAAAATTTTAATGATATACGGATGACCATTTTATTCCTTTACCTGATGATCAAAAATGATTTTATCCCGCTTCCTAAAAAGACATGTTAGAATTATTGGCTTCTTTTTTAAAAGGTCATTAGAACTGAGGACAGAGGTCTTATTGTAACATGAATATTGAATATTATATTGATCTATATTGTAATATTATATCCTACCGTAGTCTAAAATCGTTCATCTTGTCAGTTCGTTAGGTATTTGTGTTTGAACTTACCACACGGGGAAACTCCGCATTGACGTCACTACGCTACTTCCGGCGTAGAAAAACAATGTAGAATACGTTTTTTTCTGCACTTTTGAATAAAAAAACATTTCTGAAGGTAAGTTTTCATTGTTGTTCTCAATTATTGCTAAAAAATGCCAAATTTCTAATGCCCGTTTCAATCCCGACTTCCGAATGTCTAAAAACATTCTAGAACTTCACAAAATCCCACTTCCGGCCTCCATTGCTTTGTGTACATTCCATTCAGCGTCATCAATCTTGTGGCAGGCAATACAGGTCAAGCAAATCGTATTTTTAGGAATTTTAAAATGACATGCTCCTTACGTCTTTCTCGATTTTCCCGCGAAAAAAGCCCAACCAAAATGAAAGGAAAAAACGATGCCCATGCCATAATTTTGTACAGGAATATAGAGTAGGTTAATGAAAAATAATTTACATTTATTTTTCATAGAATTTTCTTTTTATTCATTATAAAAAGATCGATATTCTGACCAAGGATTTGTATAGTGCACTATACAAATCCTTGTTCTGACCATCATGACTGTAGATAAATATTCATACAGAATTCCATTGATGTCAAAAGGGATGGCAAAAAAAGAGTTTTCCTGTTGAATAAAACCCAAAATTATTGCAAACTATTTTGAAGCAATATCCCACAAAGAAATAACGTAATTGCCGTAGACTGGAAAATCCCCTAATTCAAGGGGGGGAATCTACGTCATCACGCAGGGTGTCGGCGATTGAAATAGGACCACCATCTTGTCGCTTCAAGGTAAGAACTTGACTTATTATGCCACTTATATGAAGGTAATGATTATACAAAATAGTCCACCAAAGACTATATAAAGTAGGAAAATAAATGAGCCATCGCTCAATATTATTGGTTATCTCAATTTTGCAAACACTTCGATACCAGTTTTAGGAATTAGGTCAACATGCAGGATATCGGCAAAATTTTTCATAACAACATCTTGATTGTCAAGAACCGCCTACTTTATCAACAAATGAACATGTCCGAATTCTTTATTGTACTCGGGAAAATACTTGTTACTCACAAATATCCGTCATGATGGTCGAAAAACGTCTTATTTTTAAAAAATTAAAAAAGGATGTCGGCAGCACATCGAATATCGAAGGATGTCGGGGACACACTAATAAATTAACAATGTAAGTGTCCTTTGATTATATCAATCATAATAAAGATATATACGATAAAAAAAAAACAAGGATTAGTGTTCCTTGCTTGCTTCCATTCCATGCACTCAATTTCAGGATTCAATTTTTGTAAATAATCGAGAGAGAAAAAGTTTTAGAAGGTGAAAGTCAGATTTCGTTTCAGTTAAGCCAGGGGTCCCACAGGGGTCAATTATTGGACCAAGTCTTTTTATTTCTAAATTAACTGTTTACAAAATTTTGAATTTTTTGAAATACTAAGGCTTTTCTGCCTCAAGCATAGATTACCTTAGCTGTATTTGGCAACACTTTTAGGAATTTTGGATCTCAATGCTCTTCAACTTTATTTGGCTTTTTTAAAACTTTTTTGGATTCGAGCGTCACTGATGAGTCTTTTGTAGACGAAACGCGCGTCTGGCGTATATATAAAATTTAGTCCTGGTATCTATGATGAGTTAATTTTATACTATATATATATATATATATATATATATATATATATATATATATATATATATATATATATATATATATATATATGACATTTCATCTGGCCCTACATCTACCGGGTGTTTAGTAAAGGCAACAGTAGTATACCGCAGTTCGAAATCTATAAATCGAGAAATAAAAACAAATCCGGGTTACAAATTAAAACTTAGGGAAACGCATCAAATATAAGAGGAAAACTACGTCACAGCAGAAATACAACATTAAAATGTAACAAACACAGAAACGAACTATTATATAAGGCAGCAACCATTTGATTTTCTGGGGGGGCTATGGTTTTTTTTGGAAAAAAAAGTTTGTTTCCAGTTTTTGGAGAAAAAAATAATTTGTTTTGAATTCTGAAAAAAAAATTGTTTGTTACACCCTCAGCTGCCACTATATGTAATGCTAAAATTGAAAGAAAAAAATTGTTTTCGACTTGTCGCGAAAAAAATAGATTGTTTTTCGCCGCAGGCGAAAAAAAAAGTTTGTACAGAAAAAAAAACCATAGCCCCCCCAGAAAATCAAATGGTTGCTGCCTAACAATGGCAATTTTCCTGACTTGGTACAGGACATTTTAAGAAGAAAAAAATGGTGGATTGAACCTGGTTTTGTGACATGCCAAACCTTCCACTATAATGGCAATACTAAATTTAAGGAAGCAGGACAAGTCGCCCCACTGGCAAGTCGCCCCACACCTAGTCGCCCCACTTTTTCACCAACTCGCCCCACTTAAAAAAAAAAAAACGCCCCAACCTGGATCACCAACTCGCCCCACTTTTTAAAAAATCGCCCCACATGTGAAATTGGTTAAATCATGTTTAATATTACTCCTGCCAACTCGCCCCACTTAATGGAAAACGGTAATATTTAGATATAAAATTAAAATATAAAAACTCGCCCCACTTAAAAATAATTTTCGTATCATTGAAGAATAACTGTATTTTTTTAAGATTAGTTATTTGCATAACAATTGAAAAGAAACCTGTTAATTGTATCATAATGCAATATATCATAATACTTAACGGATTTCAATTAACAGCAATTTGTTATCATAGCAATTACCAGATTGATTACTTTTGTATCTGAATTTAGAATAATTCAACACTAACGAGCAATCAGAGAAAGGCAAATGTTTCTTTCAAGTAAATATAAAAGAGAATGCCAATTCATTCATTTACCATAAGCGTGTGTCGTGTTTTTGTTAGTAAAAGTAGTCAAAACAGGTTTTGTTGTGGTTGACAAATTGATTGGTAAGTTTTGTCTAAATAAAACTATTGACTAACAAGATCAAAAGCTTTCTTTAAATCTAAAAATATAACTCCGTTTATCTCTCCATTATCTATATTTTCTTACCATTCATCTACTAATTTAGTAAGTGCAGGAGTACACGAATTTTTAGGTCTGAAACCTGACTGTAGTATTAAGAAGATCATTACTATTTAAAAATATATACAAACTATTAGCTTTCTGTCGTTCTATGATTTTTGAGACCTAAGGCAAAACTGCTATTGGTCTATAAATAATATTTACATGCATTTACAAAAGCTTATTATATATTATTTATAAAAACATTTGTTATTTTCACATGTATGATACCATTGTTTGTTAAATACGATCGGCCCAATACGATTTTCGCACGTGCCACCCTTTCAACATATCCTTAATTGACAGGACTTTGTGTATAATACGATGGCACGTGCCATCTATTCAATTTCTGTTTATTTTTGAAATCTCATTCTATATATTGATGTAATGCGGCACGTGTTCTATTTTGACAGGAACATTTAATAAATGATTTTGCTACTATTTTATCCAAATATAAATATTATTATATATATATGTAGGACTCGGAGGTGCGATGGGGACGCTGAAGTGCGATGGGGACGCTGAAGTGCAATTGTCACGCTGAAGTGCGATGGTCCACGCCGAAGTACGATGGTCCTTTCGCTAAAGTGCGATGGTTTGGCTTGACGTTCGAATATTGTGACGTTTTATACAGTGGCGGATCCAGAGGGGGGGTTCCGGGGGTCCGCACCCCCCCTTTATTTTGGCCGATCAATGCATTTGAATCGGGACATATGTTTGCACCCCCCCTGCACCCCCCCTTTGCCCTGGGCTAGCACCCCCCCTTTCGAAAATTCCTGCATCCGCCACTGTTATAATATAACGTTTTTAAAAATATAACATTGATTTGCAAGCAGGATGATATGATTTTGTAGATGAAGGTTTCATGCTCACAAAGGAAATGAAAGGAAAAAGAAAAAAACGAACGATTTAAGTCCCAAACTGATTTGAGCATAACATGTCGATGTTACAATAATATTTTTAACCATGCCAGGCAGCAAAATAAGGGGAGCAACGGGGCTGAAAGATGAATTTGGTCAGCGAATGGGTTTATATCCTATGTTCGGAATAATGTCACACGATAATGATTCAACTGAAATAAAGTATACTGATATAATTTTAAATATTGATGTTAAATTATCATTAAGTAACAAAGCTTCACATGATTTTATGTGGACAATTTAATAAAAAAAAAATAATTGAGAGTATTAGCAAATGTTTTTGTTAATGTTGTTTAATATCGAGATAAATCCTGATTTGTAAAAACATCGCTCTAGTCTTTTTTATTACCGTTACAGTGATTATTGCCTGAAACAAAGTAGGCCGAAATTACCCTGACTGCTCCCTACGTGTACTTCCTAAAATAACAAATAGGAATACTTGTTGTTATCAATTTCTAAGTTTTATCATAACATAAACCCTGCTTAGTGTTACCGTATAGACATACACGCTCATTTTTTTTTTGTTCAGTTCACCCTTGAACATCTTAGATCTGACTCTATATTCCTGCGTGATAATCGGGAAATTGGCAAATTTAAATTTAAATTAACAAAAATCAAAATTAAAAATCTTTCGTTTGACTTGAACGGAAATTAAAAGATCTTCCAAACGCGAGGTTACATTGTAGCTGCAGCTATTTTTGTAAAATCTAATTAATTTGATTTCATTTTATATGTTCGTTATTAAACTTTTATTTTTACTCAATGTGACAGGTAGACCATCGCACTACAGCGTAACCACCACCGCACTTCAGCGTAGATATCAACAAGTTAACGTCATAATGTCACCATCGCACGTCAGCGTGTTAACCATCGCACTTCAGCGTATACCATCGCACATCAGCGTGACCATCGCAGTTCGGAGTACCATCGCGGTTCCGAGTCCTACATATATATATATATATATATATATATATATATATATATATATATATATATGTGTAAACCCCTTTTTAATCATTCTCTTTTGATTATTATTCAGTCATCATTATTATTTTCTTAATTGGTACTTGTATTTAATCCAATTACATACTGTAAGTGCGCCTGATACCCAATTTAGTATAATTAGGCACGTGTCTATATTACGATAATGCAAATAACAATAAAAAGAGTAATTAAGCAGACAAGACACAAGTTGGCATTACTACATTCATCCTGGTTAATAATATAATATAAATCTAGATATTATCGTTTTCTTTCAAGTGGGGCGAGTTGGCAGGAGTAATATTCACGGAATAACATCTTTTTCCATAAGTGGGGCGAGTTGGCATTAATACATTCATCCTGGTTAACAATATATTAATCTAGATATTATCGTTTTCTTTCAAGTGGGGCGAGTTGGCAGGAGTAATATTCACGGAATAACATCTTTTTCCATAAGTAGGGCGAGTTGGCATTAATACATTCATCCTGGTTAATAATATATTAATCTAGATATTATCGTTTTCTATAAGTGGGGCGAGTTGGCAGGAGTAATATTTACGGAATTTAAGTTATATACAACGGGATAACATCTTTTTCCATGAGTGGGGCGAGTTGGCTTTACTACATTCATCCTGGTTAATAATATGTTAATCTAGATTTTATCGTTTTCCATTCAGTGGGGCGAGTTTTCAGGAGTAATATTAACGGGATTTAACACATTTCACAAGTGGGGCGATTTTTTAAAAAGTGGGGCGAGTTGGTCATCCAGGTTGGGGCGTTTTTTTTTTAAAGTGGGGCGAGTTGGTGAAAAAGTGGGGCGACTAGGAGTGGGGCGACTTGCCAGTGGGGCGACTTGTCATGGATTCAAATTTAACATTAAAATGACAATATTACCTGACAGGATTACATTACAAAAAAATGGGAGAAAATATAGGACAAAGAAATACACTAATAATAGCTAACAACAAGTATCAGGTTTAAAATTTTATACGCCAGACGTGCGTTTCTTTACATTTTTACTTGCAGATGATACCGTAGTTAATTTGGCTTTTTTATCCAACTTTCATGTCTCTACAGTACAAAAAGATCTCATGGGAAACTATGCAGGTAAAGGCATTCCACCCAGAGAATTATGTAATGTCATCCCAGACACCAGATTAAAAAAACAATCTTATATAACTACACGTTGTTCAACCACACATTAGAATACGGAAGAACTGCATGAGCAAGTGCAATCAATTCTTGCAGTTTGTCATTTTTTGGGGGATCCTTTATTTCATGTTCCATTTCATGTAACATGTCGTTTTGAAGTTGATCTGCAAACAATCGTATGCATGGCCCTGTTGGTCCTCTATTGTGACATTTGCGCAACTCTACTGGCGGTTTTGTTGAAATTTCTTCAGTAATTGGCATTGGGGAAACTTAATATTTTTGCCAGGCGTTTTTATTTTGATGACAAATGAGGATTTGCATGGTTTTGATTTTTTTACGGGTGGCGATTTAGAGGGCGATCTGGTCGGCTGTTCAACATCAGATTGTATTCGCGATCGTTTCTGCCTGCACAAGTTTAAATTTGATTTGCAGCTTGTCATGACCATTAGTTTTAAATTAGATCTAGTCACATGTTGAATAACATATGTGTTAAAAATAGTATATATTAGTGTGTCCCCGACATCCTTCGATATTCGATGTGTTGCCGACATCCTTTTTCAATTTTTTAAAAATAAGACGTTTTTTTACCATAATGACGGATATTTGTGAGTAACACGTATTTTCCCGAGTACAATAAAGAATTCGGACATGTTCATTTGTTGATAAAGTAGGCGGTTCTTGATAATCAAGATGTTGTTATGAAAAAATTTGCCGATATCCTGCATGTTGACCCAATTCCTAAAACTGGTATCGAAGTGTTTGCAAAATTGAGATAACCAATAATATTGAGCAATGGCTCATTGATTTTCCTACTTTATATAGTCTTTGGTGGACTATTTTGTATAATCATAACCCTCATATAACTGGCATAATAAGTAAAATTCTTACCTTGAAGCGACAAAATGGTGGTCCAATTTCAATCGCCGACACCCTGCGTGATGACGTAGATTTCCCCCCCTTTAATTGACAGTAGAACAATTTGATAGGGTAGAACGAATTGACATCACGTGATTTTGACGCCATTGAAATTTAAATGTAAACAAACAAGGTCAGAAGGTTCAGTATGGGACAGGATCGTACATTTAGTTACTGACAAATAATTATGAGTTACCAAGCTTGACAATGCATGGTAATAAAAAATGAAAGCTAAGTGTACAGAAAAAATAAGAAAAAAATAGCCTTAGGATAACGACTTATCATTACACCTGGATAATTAAATTTATCACTTATTGCATTAACTTTCGTATATTATTTTGGTTTTTTTTTGTTTTTTTGTTGTTTATGTTTGCTTAAATTTGTACTATCACAAATATTGTAAATGTTTAATGACAACTAAAAAAATATAATTCCCTCTTTACTAAGGTTTTTGGTACGTACTGAAACCCGGACCGGACCGGACCGGACTCCGGACCCGGACTTTGGTATGAAACCCGGACCCGGACCGGACGCCGGACCCGGACTAAATGCCGGACCCGGACTGGGTAATAATTATGAATTTTCTTAGAATCACCTTTTCTTTTTTTAATCAGGAGAAGGAAGATAATTTTTTGAGAACTGTAACACAGTACATTATAATAATAAGATAATCAAATTTTGCTCTTACTCTTGTATAGTCTAGAAGAGAAGACAAGTATGCAAGTTAGCCTTGCAATGATTCTGTATCTTCAATTAACAGTTGTGCAATTACTTTAAAAAAATTCATACATACAGTATGAATGTTTACAAATGACTTTAAAAAACATGGAAATATTTTTTTATAAATTATAGGGAGAAAGTGGATTTTCTTAGAATTATTTTTTCCGTTTTTTATCAAAATTATTCAGAAGGAAGTTAATTTTGGCAGAAATAAACAAGATGCATTACATGTATAATAATTATGAAAATTAATCAGACCTGTATAACCGGCTCCATATACTGATATATACCGTGACAATAGTTTATATGGGCAGCAGCAGGGGCGGATCCAGCCATTTTAAAAAGGGGGGGTTCCCAACCCAGAGTAAAGGGGGGTTCCAGCTATATGCTCCCATTCAAATGCATTGATCGGCCAAAAAAAGGGGGGGTTCCAACCCCCGGAACCCCCTCTGGATCCGCGCCTTTTATTAATGTTTCCGACGACAATCCAATAAGGAAAAAGTTGAATGAATAAAAATGAATAAGTTCGTCTCATCAAATAATTTGTGAAGTTTTTATATCTCTATCGATGTCTATAGTTTGCGAATACACCTAGTCCGGGGTTACTTCAGGTCACCATCCGGACTCGCCTATTACAATTATATTTTTCGTTAAAAGTCGGATAAATATCTTATAAATTTCTTATGTATTACATGCTTGATCAAATGTCCCGTCAATATACTTTACGACAATAAACAGTTTACATACAGTTAGTCGTCGTAATGCAATACACGCAGGTATAGTAAACTTCAAGCTAGTCCGGGGTCATGTCAGGTCACAGTCCGGACTCACCTGTTTAAGAATGTGTATTACATTGTTGAACGCCGCTTAAGTGTCGTTTATTGATTTTTCCGATGACAATCGAATAACTAAAGAAATACAGAAATGAATAAAGGAAAAGTCAAAAGCAAAAAGGGAAAAAAAATCTTTCAATTAAACAAATAATTTAGTATATTTATATACAATCCGTATACTCCTGGTCCGGGGTTATATCAGGTCACAGTCCGGACTCGCCTAATTTTAATTTGTTGATTCTCGGGTACACGTCTTTTATTAATGTTTCCGACGACAATCCAATAAGGAAAAAGTTGAATGAATAAAAATGAATAAGTTCGTCTCATCAAATAATTTGTGAAGTTTTTATATCTCTATCGATGTCTATAGTTTGCGAATACACCTAGTCCGGGGTTACTTCAGGTCACCATCCGGACTCGCCTATTACAATTATATTTTTCGTTAAAAGTCGGATAAATATCTTATAAATTTCTTATGTATTACATGCTTGATCAAATGTCCCGTCAATATACTTTACGACAATAAACAGTTTACATACAGTTAGTCGTCGTAATGCAATACACGCAGGTATAGTAAACTTCAAGCTAGTCCGGGGTCATGTCAGGTCACAGTCCGGACTCACCTGTTCAAGATTGTGTATAACATGGATGATCGATCGCTGCTTAAATTTTATTGGAGCAATTCCAACTTTGTATCATCTAATCAGGAGCCGCAGAAGATTTTATTCAGAGTACCATCTTGGGGTAAAAAATATCCCGGTTAACGTTTCTTACCAAAGGAATACTACTGATACGGAGATTACGAGTGAATAATTCATAAGCGATGTATCTTAGTTTATTTTGACAATGGCTGCTAAAATAAAATTATTGGAACATTGGATTGTTGAATTATTTTAATAGACTTTGTGATGACAATCAAATAAGAAAGTAAATCTTTTTTTTTATTATTTTATTTATAAATACCATGTTATCGACAAGTGACGCGTTATTTGCGATGTTGATATAAGAATAAGAATGATGTGATGTGATGTGATTGCCAATGAGACAGTCACCGTACGACACCAACTACAGATATGAGAATACTCGCAGTTACTGATCACAGCTAGTACAAAAAAGCAATCCATCATAGTTTTTACTTTGGTTATTTAAACACTGAATTACCAATAGCCTTAATGTATTTTGTAAGTAATTCCTGGTTGTGTCTTCTTTTTTCTTTTTCTTTGAATTAAACCAATATCCTAAAGCGAGTGTAAACCTTTGTCAATAATTCGTTCTGAGGAACAGTATTAGAGAAGAATTTAGAGAAACAATTAAAACTCATAAGAATTCGGAGAAACCATATAAGTCTTAGAGATTATAATAACTCGGAGGAACAATAAAAAGTCATAAGGATTCTGAGTAACAGCAAGAGATCATAAGAATTCGGAGGAACAATCAAAAGTCATAAGAATTCTGAGGAACAATAAGATATAAATTTGGAGGAACAATAAGATATCATAAGAATTCGGAATTACAATAAGAGATCATAGGAATTCTTATGATACTAGTTGACAATTCATAACATATGTACAATTGGCTAACGAAAGAGGTTTATATTGATGAATAGAATGTGACATTCACCTGCAATTAACCTGTGCACAATCGGCGCAAATGAAAGATCGAAACTTTTAAAAATCGGCGCGAATGTCAATCACCCAATAAAACACGAGAGTTTCAATACACAGTGACATAACAACGCGTAATTGATGTTCTCATAACAGGAAACCAATATTAAAAGCGATTAATTAAGACTGCCAAAACAATGTTTTAGAAAAGCAGGAATTCTATTTTTCCCTTAATGTCTAGAAGAAGAAAACAATACAAAAAAAAATATAACTCTCGAATGTTTCAAACTATTGCGCTTTACTCTTCCTATGAAAAGAATTTAATTTGCTTTCATTGATAATAAAAAGATTTTATTAATTTCAATAAAACAATAACGACAATATATATCTCTTCCTTATTTTACTTTACTCTTTTTTGTTCAATTTTGCGCTTGGAATGTGGATTTTTTTAAAAATTTATATATACTGTAACTAATTATATGACAGTAATCTTAAAAAAAATCAAAGTGGTAAAAAACCCACAGTCCGGGTCCGGCATTCAGTCCGGGTCCGGTGGCCAGTCCGGGTCCGGGTCCGGGTTTCATACCAAAGTCCGGGTCCGGAGTCCGGTCCGGTCCGGGTTTCAGTGCGTACCAAGGTTTTTGTATATTAGTTTTTAAATTATGAATTGGGTTTGGTTAAACTTTATATAATTTTAAAACAGAACAATCTGACGAGAGCATTGCATGCCGGCAAAATATAAGGGGTATAACTCTGTTGCTGCCAGGGACGCATTTTTTCTTTGGATTGAGAATGTCATTTCCCGATATTCATAAATGCATGAAGGTTATTTTAGATCTATTGATATAAGCCAAGCTTAAGGGCATACGATACAGTTTTGATCCTGTATTTACAAGTTCATGAAAATTTGCATACAGGCTATTTTTTACCTGATTAAATCAAATATGTAATAAAAAATATACCTTCATGTGCTACTTTTTGCGTAAAATGAGGTCGAAATTTTGTATATTTGCTCGAAATTCAGATTTGTGGCCGTAATTTCTTTTTCGAAAGAAAGACATAACTTTTTTGTTATAAAAGATAAAAACAAATTGTTTTTTGTTAAATAATCGGTAATTTCTGTATTTTATAAATATCTTTAAAAAATATGCATTTTTTTATTCAGAAATGACTCATATTTATCAAATGCTCATGAATTGAGGAAAAAACGTAATTTTTTACTGCTTGTTTATCACAATTAAAAAAAATCCTCTATTTACAGTTTTATAAAATTTGGGTCACATAATCTCCCTGCAAAATGAAACCAAATGCCGTTTTGAAAAATAGGGGTACATGAACTCGTTTTCAAATTAAATCAGTTTGAATGATAAAAATCAGTCGAAAAATGCATCTCTTCCCGATATGTCACAGTTTGACGTCGCGAAAATAACAAATTACGTTAGCAACGTCATTACCTTCCCTGTAACTGTATCGTATGCCCTTAACAGAAAGCCTTACCGGACGCAATTACGACTGGACGCAATTACGAACGATTTTTAATGTTTGCCCCCTTAGAGTGGGGTGCTCATTTTCGCCATATCTTTGCATGTTTTCTACAGTTTATGTTCAGGTCTATATGTTTTTGAAGTATACTGATATTTCTATATGAAGATATTTAAAATTCATATGCAAAACATTCCCAAGCTTGAAAACATGTCTGTTTGAAAATAATCGTGTTTGAAATTTCCTGATGTTTTGTCACTTGGGGACACATATTCGCCATTTTTAAACATCTATTTAAAACCAAATAACTGCAGCTTCATATAATATTTATCAAATAAACTTCATTATAGATTAACAGAAGACATTTCAAAGGTGTAAAAAAAAACATAAATTTAGGCCAATCAGTCAAAAAATTACGAAGAAAAAATCTTTGAAAATCCTGTTTTTCATTCAGGAAATTATAAGATAAGATAAGAAAACTTTATTTTGATTCGGCATAATTTCAAAAAGGCAACACAAGCTCTAAGGAGCTTTTGACCGAATATAAAAACAAATAAATAACATAAAAACAGTGCATTTTGACATTAAAAACAACCTGTAATACAAAGTTAAAATCTCACATACATAGCATGCAATAAAAATAAGCAACAAATTTTAAAATGAAGTAAAACCATGCTTGACCAGAGCAACCCAAAGCAGCATAAATAAATTTAGTGTTCCCGCCTGCCCTAAATAGAAGGGCGCCCCGCCCTTGGTGCCCTTACCCCCGCCCTTCTGCCCTCCAAAGCCAAAGAATGCCCCCCTCTGCCTTTTCAAAAGATACATTTTACAAATTAGTGGATTTAAGATAATTGAACAAATACTAGATATTTAATACAGAATGAAAATGCTGACATGTTAGCCATTTGTAATGTTTACGTATCATAGCATATGTACACATAAAAAAAATATTTTTAAAGAAAATTTAAAACAATTTAAAAGGCAGACTAAGTTTTGAGTAAATTGGTAGATTGGTAAAAACGTTTTGTTTTTATAACCACGAGTATGAAATTAAAAAAAGAACCAAAGAAATTTGTATTTGAACATAACAAGAATGCACCACTTCCTGTTTTATTTCTTGTATTATAATCCTCCTTACATAGGAGCACTTAACAAATGCTTTTATTTTTTAACCATAATGGAGTTTATACCTTCTGTAATATATGCAATGTATTATTGCATCATTATAATATAATCATCTCTTGTATCACCTGTTATATTTATAAAACTCCCTACTTAGGAGCACTTTGGTGTGCACTTCTTAATACTTTTTTGTAACAATTTACAAGATAACACAAATACTATATGTCTAAACAAGTAGTTTTAATGTAAATAATTTAATTACATAACAAATTCAATTTTGTTTAGCTCCATCTTTCAGAACTACTTGTTTATTTTTATAGACTTGTATAATTAAGTAATATAAATTATAAAATAAAAAAAAAGATTTTTCTAAGGATTTTTTTCCTGATCAAAATGCAGTTTGCATAAATTTACATCAATTAAAATGATATGCTTTGTGTCATGGTATGATAATTTGATAATAAAAAAATCTTACTGGAACCAACACTTGGAACACATTAATTTCTGAATAAGGTTAAAATACAAGTAATGTTCTGCAGCTGAGCCTAGCAATATATAATACATATATTCAAGGTTATTAATACACTGCCAAACAGTGCCCTTACAATTTGGGTTATTGCGCTAAAGTGCCCTTTCAGACAAGTAGCACCCTTCTGCCCTGAGATTCAAGCTGGAACACTTATTATTAATAACAGCTCAAGAATTATCTACAAGCAGAACAGCGACATTCCAAACTGTTCCAGGACTGAACAAGACTTTTAAAATGTGAAAAACTGTTTTCAGTCCTGAAATGGTTTGGAAGGCTGTTCCATTAAGTAGCAGCAGCAAATTTGAACGATTTTTTTCCATAACGGGTTGACTTTACCTGTGGAATTTCAAGAATATTTACATACCTGAAAGAATATTTAGATTTTTTGACATTTACCAAAGTTTGTAAGCACACAGGAGCTATGTTGTTTATAATTTTAAAAGTTTCTAGAGCTATTGTTCTTATCCGTCTGATCTGCAAGGAGGGTACCTTAGCTTTAAGAAAGAGGTCCTCGTAGGAGCTGGTAAAATCCTCATACACAAAACAGAGTGCTCTTTCCTGCACCTTTTCTAGTTTTTTGGAATTTTTCTCAGTGCAAAAATGCCATGCCAAAGGGCAAAAATTAAAATTACTAAGAATAAAAGTATGAAATATAGTAAGTTTAATAAGTCTATCCAAAACTGAGCCTAAACGTTTTAAAACATTTAATTGTTGTGATGCCTTCCTACAGATTGAGCTGATATGAACATCAAAATTTAGCTGGTAGTCTATTTCAATGCCTAATAATTTTACTGTTTTTTCACATGTGAGGTTCGAATTTTGAATTTGTATAGATGGGTTCTTTTCAAAGGTCTTTTTGCCAACAGCCAAAACTTGAAATTTGTCAGTATTTGCTTGCATTTTATTCACCCTGAACCACTCAATAAGTATTTTTGAATCAGATTCCAAAGTTGAAATTAATAAATCGAAATCTGGAGTATAAAAAGACAAAGTATTGTCATCTGCATAGTTATATAAACTACCATTTTTAACAAAAAGAAAAATATCATTTATAAATATGTTAAACAACAACGGCCCTAGTATTGAACCCTGAGGTACGCCTTTATGGATGTCAGCCCAACCACTCAGAACAAATCGACAAAAAATCGTTGTCCGTTTTTCGGTCCTTTGCAGTAAGTGCTGTAATTTTGTTTAAGTTTAAAAAATAATCATATTTGTTATAAAATTATAATTTATGGGCATATTTCTTTCATTTCAGCCAGCCTTTGAAGTTTTTACACCTCAAAATCATAAAACGGTGAAATTGTGCCACCGGCGAATATGAGCCCCCCACTCCATATTATATTTATTCATGATAAATAATGAATGTTTCTATTAATCAAAAACCCACTACATTACTTGTGTTTTCATGAAAAAAAAGTTCATGTGCACTTGGTTAATGTTGCAGACGACGAAAAATTAAGTTTCGTAAATGTCAAAATAATGACTCCCTCTCTTGGAAATTACATGAATAAAGCACACAAGCTAGTGCAAATTGCATTCTTTTGTC
Organism: Mytilus galloprovincialis; assembly: GCA_037788925.1. Classification (NCBI taxonomy): domain Eukaryota; kingdom Metazoa; phylum Mollusca; class Bivalvia; order Mytilida; family Mytilidae; genus Mytilus; species Mytilus galloprovincialis. The sequence goes on from CM075333.1 coordinate 94,717,031, forward strand.
ATTATATAGATAGAAAAATATCTCCTGAATCTGTTCATATACATGTGTGATACCCTTTATCTTGCCCAAATAATTCAAAAATGAACGTTTTCTCAGACTCGGGTGACCCTGAGCATTGTCAGAAGAAAATAGTATTTTTATTGAAAAGTCCCGAGAACTCTGAAAGTAAAGGTTAAATATAAATTAGAATCATAGGTTCACTAACTAAAATTACACCCCAGCTCCTTTGTTCTAACAGGAGTGATCTGAGCCAGATCACCCCTACCAGATCACCCTAGTTTGAGTTTCTTTGTTATGCATGCTTTCCTTTGTTCTGTAACATTTTGGCGGGAATGTCAAATCCACTATAAAACTTATAATTAATTATACGGAAAAGACTATCTATCAAAATTCACATAGAAAAAATCCAGTGTATATGCAGGGATTCGAACTCAAGACCTTTAGCATATCAAGCCATGACACATACCACTACACCAGGACGACTGTAACAGTAATTTAACATACTTAAAGGAAGCAAGATCTTTTTAAAAGTGGGGCGAGTTGGCAGACCTCTATTCAGTGGGGTTTTAAACCTTTTTCGTTAATAAGTGAGTTGTCAGACTAATTGTGAAATTGGATTTTACACTTTTTCACAAGTGGAAAGAGTTGGTAAACAATAGTAGGGCGATTTTTTTATAAAGTGGCGATGTAGTGTGGGCCGATTGGCAAGTGGGGCGAGTTGACATTGTTTGATATCTACTCATCCTGTTCAGGGGTCATAAAGGGTATACATCATATAATAATATATAAAGTATATTATAATGGTTGTATGGCGTTCTAAACTTGATTTTATGAATTGTAGACGGTTTTTCGTCTAATCTAAAACAGTTGGGAGGTAAAATAGTTATCCCATTCGGACTTGGTGTGTCAGTGTTAGATCACCCTCTGGCCTCCCGCCATCGGGGTGATCTTACACTGACACACTGCGTCCTTGTGGGATAACTATTAAAGAGAATTCAGTGCTTCTTAGATGAAAGAACTTGCATAAAAACAAAAAATCCAAATTATTTCCTTTTCAAAGAAAATTTGTTGTCACTAATTTCGTCTTCAACTACTGCTGAAGAATTTGAAGTAAAATACCATATAACACTTCTTATTTTCTTAGGAAATGTGTTTAAGATAAGATTAATGTATGTTTCATAATTTAGATCGCTGTCATTGATTTTTTTCTGCCAGATATATAAATATAGTGCCGTTCGTAATTGCGTCCATATTGGGCTTGCTAGACCCATAAAACCAGGTCATGAAAATCTTACCAAAGTATCCCAACGTAAATAGAAAATTATGTGTGTTATGATTCAAAATGAAAAGCATTCATACATCTTTATTTCTATGGTACAAACAATTCAAGAAAAGTATTCTACAAAGAAAAAAAATGAAAACCTGTTAAATACGTTTTTAGAATGTCACTTTTTTTTGAAATAATAAAAAAAAAATACGTTTTTAGAATGTCACTTTTTTTTGAAATAATGAAAAAAAAATAGTTTCTTTATTTTATAGCAATGTGTTAACTAAAGCACAATTAAAAACTTATTCAACACAAAACCTTCATTAAGGGTGCAAATGTGTGGGGTGCGAACTTGAAAGGGGGCAAAATCATTTTTGGTCAATGTGCCCAGATTCGTGTTTTTATTTAAACATGAAACAATGCATGGATGTAAAAAAATGACCCCTTTGCATAATAGTGTTAGATCCTTGCTTACCCACAGGGGTTTGTTACAAGTTGCTGGGTTTACTATAAAAAAAAATCATTGATTTTTTCAGGGTTAATATATAGATAGTAAACCCAGCAAATTGTAACAAACCCCTATGCTTACCACTGGACAGTAGGGCCAGACGGAATTTACAGCATCAATATTTGTTTATCATCACTGGCATCACTAATTTAACATTTCTATTAATATTTTGACGTCACTGACACAATAGAGAATGTCTGATGCTACAAGAGGGAAAGTGTTTGTTGTATGATGTCAATGGTTCAAGTGTTGCAAATTCTCAGGTCAAGTGTTGTTGATATCCAAATAGGGATGAGGTCTATATAACAAGATGTATTCATTTATTGCATGCTAATTAACTTATTCTTTTAATCTATAACATGAAATCAAACAGTCCTTGAAATATCCAATTGCACTACAATGTAGGTCACTTTCTATTTCTGGATATTAGGTCCGAGACCACAATTGTCGTCCATTGATTTTCGTTGTCCACAAATATAGTCCCTAGTGTTGACAGTGGGTTACTTGCCATTAATTTTTATATCCCTTCCAAATTTATTTCTCCATGTTTGATGCCTCAAATTGCAAGTAGGGGGGTGGGGGTTTGAAATTACACTGTAAAAAAATTTGGGTCCAGAATTGTAAAGGAAAGTAATGATTTGGTCCAGCTGAAAAAGGTTAATAATTAGCACATCGGAAGCTGTCAAAAGATTTCAAGACGCCCTAAACATAAAATTGTCCATATTTTGAGTTAGAGCCGATGAAGTTTTCTATAATTTTGATATAATTTGTCCCAAAAGTAGTACAACACACTAAAAATTTCATTGAGAAAGCGCATGTGGGATTTTTTTAATTTTCATTAATGTTCTAAAAGAAATGCACTACGAAATAATTGTGGTCTCAGACCTAAGATATGTCTATATCAGGTGTCTATATCAGGTATTGTGATTGTCTGCAATCCTCAGAGGTCATCTTGATAGTTATTTACCTTGAGACTAGACTTTAATACATACAAAATTCTGATATATGTAATAGAGCACATGCATTGTTAACTGTTTATTTCAAACTTATTGTAATTTTGATATATGTTTTAGTATGTTATAAATCAAATATGAGAATTTGTGTCAAATTGGTGAACATGAATTTGACAGATAAATCATTGTCAATATAATGGAATTTTATTGGACTGTCATACAAGTGAGAGGTTTAGCTAGCTATAAAACCAGGTTTTATTTGATTTTGCGATTTGTTTAAAAGAGTTCATTTTTTTTTTACTTTATGTTTTGATACAGCAATTGTATCTATTATATTTACTGATCAATTTTTTTTTTCTTCATACTATGAACTTTAAAAACACAAAACATTTTTGTTGTAGTTATCATCAGAAAATATAGACTTGAAAAGAAAGTATTTAAAGGTTAAAGAACAAAGTGATACATACCATAAAGAATTACAAGTCTTCAAACAGAAAGAGAACATTGACAACCTTCTAAAGAGTTATGTCACCACCAGGAAGTAAGTTATCACCTTCTAAAGAGTTATGTCACCACCAGGGAGTAAGTTATCACCTTCTAAAGAGTTATGTCACCACCAGGGAGTAAGTTATCACCTTCTAAAGAGTTATGTCACCACCAGGAAGTAAGTTATCACCTTCTAAAGAGTTATGTCACCACCAGGGAGTAAGTTATCACCTTCTAAAGAGTTATGTCACCACCAGGGAGTAAGTTATCACCTTCTAAAGAGTTATGTCACCACCAGGGAGTAAGTTATCACCTTCTAAAGAGTTATGTCACCACCAGGGAGTAAGTTATCACCTTCTAAAGAGTTATGTCACCACCAGGGAGTAAGTTATCACCTTCTAAAGAGTTATGTCACCACCAGGAAGTAAGTTATCACCTTCTAAAGAGTTATGTCACCACCAGGGAGTAAGTTATCACCTTCTAAAGAGTTATGTCACCACCAGGAAGTAAGTTATCACCTTCTAAAGAGTTATGTCACAACCAGGAAGTAAGTTATCACCTTCTAAAGAGTTATGTCACAACCAGGGAGTAAGTTATCACCTTCTAAAGAGTTATGTCACAACCAGGGAGTAAGTTATCACCTTCTAAAGAGTTATGTCACAACCAGGAAGTAAGTTATCACCTTCTAAAGAGTTATGTCACCACCAGGGAGTAAGTTATCACCTTCTAAAGAGTTATGTCACAACCAGGGAGTAAGTTATCACCTTCTAAAGAGTTATGTCACAACCAGGGAGTAAGTTATCACCTTCTAAAGAGTTATGTCACAACCAGGAAGTAAGTTATCACCTTCTAAAGAGTTATGTCACAACCAGGAAGTAAGTTATCACCTTCTAAAGAGTTATGTCACCACCAGGGAGTAAGTTATCACCTTCTAAAGAGTTATGTCACAACCAGGGAGTAAGTTATCACCTTCTAAAGAGTTATGTCACCACCAGGGAGTAAGTTATCACCTTCTAAAGAGTTATGTCACCACCAGGGAGTAAGTTATCACCTTCTAAAGAGTTATGTCACCACCAGGGAGTAAGTTATCACCTTCTAAAGAGTTATGTTACCACCAGGGAGTAAGTTATCACCTTCTAAAGAGTTATGTCACCACCAGGGAGTAAGTTATCAAAATAATACACGAAAAAGTAATATGCGAAACAACACGATACAATAGCACTTGTATTAGTAATTTTTATACAACAGTTCAATCATATTGCTGATCCTCAGATGATTAATCTTTCCAACCCTTACATATAGAGAGAAGGAGAAGTTGTTCTTGAAACCAAGCATACTTATCTGGTTTGATTCTTTTTGAAAAGTTAATGGCTCTTAAACAAATAATAAAAAAAACGCTATTGGCAATACATCATGTATTTTGTTTGTTTTTGCAGTCTTGCCCTTATCAAGATAATGATAACTGAAGTGTCTGTGTCGTAAAAAATCAATTATGTAGGTCGTTAGTTTTCTTGTTTGAACTGTTTATGTTTTTCATGCCTAGGCCTTTTATGGCTTACTATACAGTATGGTTTTCCCTCATTGTTGAAGGACATATGATGACTAATAATTGCTTTATCTTTGTCATTTAAACTCTGGTGGATTGTTGTCTCATTGGCAATCATCAACATCTCCTTATTTTTATACTGTATGGCCATTTAATCTCAATTAATCTTTTAGTTTTTTTTATCTTTATCGTATAAGCAATTCATTTATTATGGTTCATAAGTGTTTTTTGATTCTTGTTTTTATATAGATTAGATTGTTGGTTTTCCAGTCTGAATGGTGTTACACTAGTCATTTTTTTAGCCCACCATAGCTGGCTTTTTAGTGTGAACCAAGGCTCTGTGTTGAAGGCTGTTCTTTGACCTGTAATAGTTTACTTTTTACAAATTGAGACTTGGATGGAGAGTTGTCTCATTGGTACTCATACCACATCTTCTCAAATCTATCTACATGTGTTTGTATATTTCAGCACTAGTTGTCAGACAGAACCTGGAAGATCTTGGCAGCCTATATGTTTTCAGAAAAAGAAAAGTGAAGAAGCTAAAGAAAATGATGTTGATAAAACAAACAAGTAAACATTTGAACTTTTGTATTTATGTTATTTTATAACTGTAGCAGATGGTTAGGATTCTGACTACTCAACTGTTCTAAGTGGCAAATAAGCTGCCCAAATGGTAATTTTATAACACCAAAATGACAGAAGTATTCTGCTAAAATATTTTTTTTTCTGTTGAATGAATTTATGGTAAACTTAAAAGTTATATAATGTTGAACTAGATAGTTTGACAATTGCAACTATTCATAAAGGCCAAAGGACAAATGTGTAAAAATGTGTATTTAAATCTTGATGATGTTGCTCTAGGCTATAAACAATTGTAGGCTGTTACTAAACTATAATGCATCAGGAACTTGATCTTTAATGGCCATACAATAATTTCTAGTGTAAAATGAACTGTTCTTATTAAACAAATATTTTGGTATTTAATCAATATGATTTAATTTACAATGTCTGACTATCTATGCATTATCTATGCATTATCTACACTTCCAGGCTGTCATCTATGCATTATCTACACTTTCAGACTGATATTTATGCATTATCTACACTTTCAGACTGTCATCTATGCATTATTTACACTTCCAGGCTGTCATCTATGCATTATCTACACTTTCAGGCTGTTATCTATGCATTATCTACACTTTTCGGCTGTTATCTATGCATTATCTACACTTCAAGACTGTCATCTATGCATTATTTACACTTTCAGACTGTTATCTATGCATTATCTACACTTTCAGACTGTCATCTATGCATTATTTACACTTCCAGGCTGTTATCTATGCATTATCTACACTTTCAGACTGTCATCTATGCATTATCTACGCTTCCAGGCTGTTATCTATGCATTATCTACACTTTCAGACTGTCATCTATGCATTATTTACACTTCCAGCCTGTCATCTATGCATTATTTACACTTCCAGGCTCCAGACTGTCATCTATGCATTATCTACACTTCCAGGCTGTCATCTATGCATTATCTACACTTTCAGACTGCCATCTATGCATTATCTACACTTCCAGGTTGTCATCTATGCATTATCTACACTTCCAGGCTGTCATCTATGCATTATCTACACTTTCAGGCTGTTATCTATGCATTATCTACACTTTCAGGCTGTCTCCAGGCTGTTATCTATGCATTATCTACACTTCCAGGCTGTTTTCTATGCATTATTTACACTTCCAGGCTGTTATCTATGCATTATCTACACTTTCAGACTGTTATCAGTGCATTATTTTTATTATATGACTGTTATTTATGCATAAATTTTCTTTTCAGACTGTTATCTATGCATAATCAGATGATGAGAAGATACGAAAAAGAATTCAAACTAAATATGTCACACATGGAAACTATTACAGATCTAAATGTAATATTCTTAGTGGTTTGCTTTCCTGAATAATAATGTCTTGCTTATTGAAAATTGAGGAGTAATCTTTTGAACTATATTACAACTTTCCCTGCTCAAAAAGTTAAGGGAATGAAGTAAACCTTATGTTAAGTGTTCTTCTTTACACTTTTTTTTTCTATTCTAAGTGGGTCTCATTGGGGTCTAAGCGTGACGCCGGATTGCACATTTTTTGTAAGTGGGAAACGTGAAAGTCAAATTATTGTGTCGTGAAAAACAAGAAATAAGGTCTAGCGGGACCCGGGAAATGACAAAAAAATGAGAATTGCTTAGGGACATAGTGTATCGGAACCTTCCAATGAGACCCCCTTCTAATTTATTCATGTTCTAGTATTACTAATACTACAGATTACTTTTTTATGGCCCAACAATGAAGTTGTCGGTGCCATATAGTTTTACCCTTGTCTGTAATTCGGAAATTCTGTAATTCGGAAATTCCGTCATTCCGTCATTCTGTCATTCCGCAACAAACCATTATACAGAGTTTTTTTCTAAACGCCTTCAGATATTGGGCTGATTTTTGGTATGTTAGTTAACCATGATGAGTTACAGATCAAGGTTAAGTTTCGTTCCTCTCCGCTAGTTTTTGCCGAAATTAGAGGCTTTGGACTTTGATAAATTGTTGAAAATCAAAGTTATACGGACTTTTCTTCTAAACTCTTTCAGACGTTGGGCTGATTTTTGACATGTGAGTTTATAACCATGATGAGTTACAAATCAAGTTTAAGTTTCGTGCTGATCCCCTAATTTTTGCAGAAATTACAGGCTTTTGGACTTTGATAAATTGTTGAAAATCAAAGTTATACAGACTTTTTTCTAAACTCTTTCAGATGTTGGGCTGAATTTTGGTATGTGAGTTAACTATGATAAGTTACAGATCAAGTTTAAGTTTCGTTCCGCGCTGCTAATTTTTGCCGAAATTACAGACTTTGGACTTTGATATATTGTTGAAAATCACAGTTATACAGACTTTTTTTCTAAACTCTTCCAGATATTGGGCTGAATTTTAGTATGTGAGTTAACCATCATAAGTTACAAATCAAATTTAAGTTTTGTTTTGCTCCGTTAATTTTTGCCAAAATTAAGGGTTTACAACTTTGAAAATTGTTGAAAATCATAGTTATACAGACTTTTTTTCTATACACCTCCACATTTTGAGATGATTTTTGATATGTCACGCTACCATCATGTATGTGTCCACATGTGTTATTGAAATTGCACATTTTTCAACTTTTTAAACAGGGCCATTTGTGTCGCTTTGACACATCTAGTGTCAGTTGATTTCAAAGGCAATTTAATTTATATGGAAAATTATGATAAAAAAATATGATAATAAAAAACACTTCAATTTGAGAGGGTGATCATAGATTTTTGAATATTTACATTATCTTATCTTCTTTCAAGCCCTCATTATACATATATACTGTAAATTCAGAAATTTTTGTAAATTTTTTGTAATTGCAAAATTTGTGACTCAAAAGGTTTTTACAAAAATATAATCTACCTTTTACAAAAATATAATCTTTCATTTTCAGTATTTTTTAGAATTAAAGTGTTTTGTTTTCAGTATTGTGTGTGGTAGCCAATTTCAGAAAAACTGATCAAGATTTGATAAAGATTTCTTTAACTTCTTATTTTTGGCTTTATAATTATTAGACTACCTTGAGACCAGTCTCTCAAAGAATATTGATTACTTTCTGGTAATAGTTTAAACTTTGAGATAGGTACACAGATGCTTCCATCCTTGCGTATATGGTAGTTCATTTTTGTGATGTTGTATTCTAGTTATGTCTTCCAAAATATCATTAATAATTGCGCAGATACAGAAAGTTATCTGCATTTTTCATTAACCTTTCTGCTTTGTGATTTACAGATACAACTGAGTGAATTAGAGAGAAAGCTGATTGATGAAAGTGAGAAACACAAAAAGACCCAGAAAGAACTTTTAGATCTTCATGTTGGTAAACATAAGAAAATTGCACAGAAGAAAGAAGGTAGGTAATAAAGTTAGGGAGAAAAAACACTAATTCATGGTCCAATTGTTAAAAACACTAATTCATGGTCCATTTGTTAAAAAAACACTAATTCATGGTCCAATTGTTAAAAAAACACTTAATCATGGTCCAATTGTTACAAAACACTAATTCATGGTCCAATTGTTACAAAACACTAATTCATGGTCCAATTGTTAAAAAAACACTAAATCATGGTCCAATTGTTACAAAACACTAATTCATGGTCCAATTGCTAAAAACACTAATTCATGGTCCAATTGTTAAAAAAACACTAATTCATGGTCCAATTGTTAAAAAAACACTAATTCATGGTCCAATTGTTAAAAACACTAATTCAATTGTTAAAAACACTAATTCAATTGTTAAAAAAACACTAATTCATGGTCCAATTGTTTCAAAACACTAATTCATGGTCCAATTGCTAAAAACACTAATTCATGGTCCAATTGTTAAAAAAAACACTAATTGATGGTCCAATTGTCCAATTGTTAAAAAAACACTAATTCATGGTCCAATTGTTAAAAACACTAATTCAATTGTTAAAAAAACACTAATTCATGGTCCAATTGTTAAAAACACTAATTCATGGTCCAATTGTTAAAAAAGTAAAATTTTATACTTACAGCGTTCACAGCCTTTTTTTTAGTTATACATTGATTGTTTTCCTGCTACAGGTTAATGGTTCCGTCAAGGCACTCTGGCCAGAAAAACATACTGGGTGCTAAGATGTATATATACTGTTAATTCAGAAATTATTACATGCATTTATTATTGTGATTTTGTCAATTTAGACTAAAATATTATTTTAATTTTTGCGATATTGAGGAAAATCCTGCTAAATCTATTTTAAAAAATTGCGAGTTTAAATTATTGCCATTATAACCATGTCACACTTTTTGGAGATAATACTTCAATTTACAGTTAATGAATCCAAGAGTGCTGAATGACGTGTTTATAAAACATTAACAAACAATCAATAAAATGACACAAAGACACATTCAAAACTGAATTACATCATAGTACTTCAGTTGCAAGGAAGGGAAAGGGGGAAGGAGTGTAGTGTTATTATTTATAATGATATTTTAATCTTTTAACCGTTTATTTCAGTTGCAAGTAAGGGAAAGGGGGAATGAGTGTAGTGTTATTATTTATAATGATATTTTAATCTTTCCAGATACTGAAGATAAATGTTTAAATGTTAAGACAGAATGTGTAAAGGTCAAAAAAGAAAATGAAAAGCTGAAGAAAGAATTGAAAGGTTTAGATTTGGTAAGTGAGATTTTATTCCATGTATTGATGTTTTTTATTCATGCAAGAATTAAATGCTTCTTTTGTAATTTAATTAGGGTGTAAATGTGTTAAGGATGCACTTAGGTGAGGTTTTGGAAGTTGTGTCAAATGTTCGGACTCCTTGGTGTTTTTCCATACAATACAAGGTAAAATATTTTGACCCATAACACCCATTAATTTTTTCATATAAGACTAAATAGCTCATTAAAGGTCATTTACCAAAATTTTAGAAGATTCTTGATTATCTTTCTTTTGTTTCGAGACCCAAATAATTCAAATGCAAATATAAGGTAAAAGTCCAAGTCAGCCTTTTCCCGCCATATTTTAAATCTCAAATATCTCAAAAAGGAGGTCGATGACCTATCAATATTTTTAGCTTAATTTTATCCTTAACGAATGCTCTACTGGCTTATAGTATCAATTTTAAATTCTTGATTTATTAATTTTCACCTTACCTCACCTAAGTACATCACAGAACATTTTGTATGAAGCGCAGAAGTGGTCAAGGCTTTTGTAAACCGATGAAAATACCAAAAGAAGCATTCAATACTTATAATTACATTTTTTGGCTATGATCATGAAAACACGATAACAATCTAAGTTTTTTTGTTTTATTTACCTGTACACTTTATTGTGAAAACGTGTGTCATCCAGAATATAACATTTCATTTCGAAATGAATGTCAATTTCAGAATGACTTGAGATTGATGTCAAAATAATGTATTTTAATGAAACATAAATCTAATGTAATTATTAAAATGAAAGATGGCATGTGGTGAGTTAACATCCCATATGGACTCAAAAAAATTAACTTCTTCTGTTAATATTTCTTAAAATTTTTGGTATTTTATACTGAAATTAAAAGCATTCCTTTCAGAGAATAAATAGTTGAAATGGAAAAAGGTTCAACTGTTATATAAAAAATGTTTTCAATGGTCTACATTTTAGTCAGGGCCATTTAGAGCTTTATATGCATAGACAAGGCATTAATACTAAATAATAGTGTACTTTACTTTTACAGGGGTTCTTTGAAGAAATAGAAGATATTAAATTTGCTTTACAACAGTCAGCAAAATTAAACAAAGAATATGAACAGACATTAAGAAAAATGTGTGTGAAGTTTGGAATTCCTTATCCTCATCCCGAAAAGAACATTTTAAGTGACCGATCAAAATGGAAATGACCTTCTGGTAGTTGATAATAAGATGGCATTTTTAACTGTGATATATTTATATTTTACTAGATTTTTAAGTGATAAGTTTGTAAACAGGCTGAAGTTGTATTGTGCCAAGGTGGCTAAGTGTAATGTATCATGCATTTAATTAAGTAGACTTATATGATTTATAAAAGTGTTCACTAATATAACTAGATTTTATTGATGACAGAGACTGTTTGCAGAAGAAGACATTTCAGAATACTAGAATTTGTATTTTATAGATAAATAATAATATTTAGTTGTTTTGGTGTTGTCAATATATTTAGAAATTAGAAAAAAAACATACAACCAACAGAATAAGAAAATATCAAATAGCAAGTTGCACAAATATAAACTAAAGCTATATTTAAAAATAGCTTTTTTTCCAAATATTTCTCATATAACATACTACAACAATGATTTTTACCAGCAATACTGAAGCAATACTGAAGGACGAAGTAGGTCTAATAACCACTTGACTCTATCTTTTCATCCAAAAGACAGAATATTTTGTCTTCTTGGCTTCTATGAAAGGAAGTAATTTAATATTTGTGTGATGGGATTGCTTCCCTTAGAAAATCTGTTAGATACTTAGTCAGCCGTAAGCTGTTGAGCTAAGGAAGTACTTCTTTAGCTCAGTCGGTGAACGTGCTGCCTAGTAACACAGAGGTGCTGGGTTCAAGTCCCGGTGGAGACATGTGATTTTGCAAGTAGAATCATGCTCTCCAGTTACATTGATGCCCAACTAAAAAACCCACGGTAGTTAAAAAAGGAATTCTAGTTGGGGTATGTTTGTGTGAGAGTCATAATGGTATGATGACCCTTGAGGTGGGGGAAGTGTTACGGGATTGCTTCCCTTAAAAAATCTGGTAGATACTTAGTCAGCCGTAAGCAAATAAGAACAATTGAAAAAATAATGAGCATAGTCTTCTTCTATGTAACAAAAATTACACAAACTGTTATTAGATATTTTCCATTGTAATAGATGCTTTTTGGTTGGTACAATAAACTGTAGTAGTTTCCATGTGTATATTTTCAATTTATTTTCAGTTATGTATTTCAAAATAAAGTTATATAATGAATTGATATTTGAAGCTTCTCGCATTGGTAGAATTTTGAGCCACTTGTTTATCCCTACTGACATTTCCTTTTTACTATACACTAGAGTGTCATATAACATTTTATTTGAAAAAAATGTAGTCTCAATATAACGATCTTTCCATGTGATCTTAATTCTCTGGACATTTACTTTACTTTTGACAGAATTTTCTTGTTTAACTATGTCAATCCAATTTTGTGGAATGGATTGTTTCAATTTATGAAATTCAGCAATCTCGTTTACCTTACACTTTAACTTGTTCAAAATATAATTTTCTGAAAGTGACATAGTGTCATCTAGAATGTCATTTAAGTATATTAAATCACTTTTAATCCAGTTTTCAAAGATAATTGGTTTATATTGAAATGCAATAAATGTATTCCCCCAAATTGTTTGTTTTCTCATATCAGCATATGTCACTGCTTGTTTTGTTTGCCCACCCCAAGTCAAAATCTAGGACTTTATTACTTCTCTATAAGGTTCTGAAACATATTTGAAATATTCTAAATGTTTTATATCATCTAAATAAACTGATCATAGATACCAGGACTAAATTAAGTAATAAATTCATATTAAATATAACTAAAATATTATTAGACACTTTTAAGTATTTAAAAGGTATTAGCTTCCAGTTGGCAAATTTACCATTAACTAGTCTATATACCCATAAAACAATTTTAACATATTCTAATGCGCATGTATGTGGATCTGGAACAAAGCTTAGCAGTATCTTTGTGATACACAAATTATAGTGCATTGATCATAACATACTGTACACCCTATCCATGAACATTTCCATAAATATGTCAATGTAATATATGCTCAGATATTCAAGGCACAAAAATGATGCATGAATGAAAAGCATTTCCCTTTTCCAAATGAGTGTACTTGGTCAGTTGGAATCCCCTCAATTGTTTATTTTTCAATTTTGTTCCAAACGTGCTAGATATACTAGGTAAAGAAGATATTCCAGCAAAGTTCAAAAGCGCTAGAACATGATATTCTATTCAAGCAGTTTACTAGTAGATACACTTCTGTACTGATATTGTCATTTTCATTGGAACTGAACAAATAGATTAACCAGTGAACAGTAGAAGTATTACGTTGAGCAGTGTCTGTTAATAGATTAACCAATGTACAGTAGAAGTATTACTTTGAGCAGTGTCTGTTAATAGATTAACCAGTGAACAGTAGAAGTATTACGTTGAGCAGTGTCTGTTAATAGATTAACCAGTGAACAGTAGAAGTATTACTTTGAGCAATGTCTGTTAATAGATTAACCAGTGAACAGTAGAAGTATTACGTTGAGCAGTGTCTGTTAATAGATTAACCAGTGTACAGTAGAAGTATTACTTTTTTTAGCAGTGTCTGTTAATAGATTAACCAGTGAACAGTAGAAGTATTACTTTGAGCAGTGTCTGTTAATAGATTAACCAGTGAACAGTAGAAGTATTACGTTGAGCAGTGTCTGTTAATAGATTAACCAGTGTACAGTAGAAGTATTACGTTGAGCAGTGTCTGTTAATAGATTAACCAATGTACAGTAGAAGTATTACTTTGAACAGTGTCTGTTAATAGATTGTGTCTGTTAATAGATTAACCAGTGTACAGTAGAAGTATTACGTTGAGCAGTGTCTGTTAATAGATTAACCAATGTACAGTAGAAGTATTACTTTGAACAGTGTCTGTTAATAGATTAACCAGTGAACAGTAGAAGTATTACGTTGAGCAGTGTCTGTTAATAGATTAACCAGTGTACAGTAGAAGTATTACTTTGAGCAGTGTCTGTTAATAGATTAACCAGTGTACAGTAGAAGTATTACTTTGAGCAGTGTCTGTTAATAGATTAACCAGTGTACAGTAGAAGTATTACTTTTTTGAGCAGTGTCTGTTAATAGATTAACCAGTGAACAGTAGAAGTATTACTTTTGTGAGCAATGTCTGTTAATAGATTAACCAGTGAACAGTAGAAGTATTACTTTGAGCAGTGTCTGTTAATAGATTAACCAGTGAACAGAAGTATTACTTTGAGCAGTGTCTGTTAATAGATTAACCAGTGAACAGTAGAAGTATTACTTTGAGCAGTGTCTGTTAATAGATTAACCAGTGTACAGTAGAAGTATTACTTTGAGCAGTGTCTGTTAATAGATTAACCAGTGAACAGTAGAAGTATTACTTTGAGCAGTGTCTGTTAATAGATTAACCAGTGAACAGTAGAAGTATTACTTTGAGAAGTGTCTGTTAATAGATTAACCAGTGAACAGTAGAAGTATTACTTTGAGCAGTGTCTGTTAATAGATTAACCAGTGAACAGTAGAAGTATTACTTTGAGAAGTGTCTGTTAATAGATTAACCAGTGAACAGTAGAAGTATTACGTTGAGCAGTGTCTGTTAATAGATTAACCAGTGAACAGTAGAAGTATTACTTTTGTGAGCAATGTCTGTTAATAGATTAACCAGTGAACAGAAGTATTACTTTGAGCAGTGTCTGTTAATAGATTAACCAGTGAACAGTAGAAGTATTACTTTGAGCAGTGTCTGTTAATAGATTAACCAGTGAACAGTAGAAGTATTACGTTGAGCAGTGTCTGTTAATAGATTAACCAGTGAACAGTAGAAGTATTACTTTTGTGAGCAATGTCTGTTAATAGATTAACCAGTGAACAGAAGTATTACTTTGAGCAGTGTCTGTTAATAGATTAACCAGTGAACAGTAGAAGTATTACTTTGAGCAGTGTCTGTTAATAGATTAACCAGTGAACAGTAGAAGTATTACGTTGAGCAGTGTCTGTTAATAGATTAACCAGTGAACAGTAGAAGTATTACTTTTTTGAGCAATGTCAGTTAATAGATTAACCAGTGAACAGTAGAAGTATTACGTTGAGCAGTGTCTGTTAATAGATTAACCAGTGAACAGTAGAAGTATTACTTTTTTGAGCAGTGTCTGTTAATAGATTAACCAGTGAACAGTAGAAGTATTACTTTGAGCAGTGTCTGTTAATAGATTAACCAGTGAACAGTAGAAGTATTACTTTGAGCAGTGTATGTTAATAGATTAACCAGTGAACAGGAGAAGTATTACGCTGAGCAGTGTCTGTTAATAGATTAACCAGTGAACAGTAAAAGTATTACGTTGAGCAGTGTCTGTTAATAGATTAACCAGTGAACAGTAGACGTATTGCTTTGAGCAGTGTCTGTTATATGTGCCGTTAAGTCGCAATGTCATATACCAATTTCATCCTTTTAATAGTTCAACCTGTTTTTAAACAAGTTGAAACATTTTTTTGGGATCGTCGTCCAAAGTCACATTTGGTTTCCGGACAATAACTTTAGTTTTAGTGAATGGATCTCTATGAAATTTTTTAGAAGGTTCAATACCACAAAAGGAAGGTTGGGATTGATTTTTGGGATGACGGTCGCAACCGTTTGAAATAAGGGGACCAAAAGGGGCCCAAAACAAGTATTTTTGTCGTTTTAGGATACTAACTTGTGTATAAGTATTTTGATTACTCTGAAATCATACCATAATGTTTAATACCAAAAGTAGAAGGTTGGATTCATTTTTGGGGTTATGGTGCCAACAGTTTTGGAATTAAGGACCAAAAAGAGGCCTAAAGGGACCAACAACGCATTTTTGTAGTTACTGGACAATAACTTGTGTGTGAGTGTATGGATCTCTCTGACATTGTATCACAAGGTTCCATATCACAAAGGGAAGTCAGGAAATGGGTTAAGGGGTAATTGCCCTAAACATGCAGGAGTAAGGGACCAAACAAAGATTAAACAAAAGCATTTTCTAGTTTCCAGACAATACCTTGTGTTTAATTGAATGGATCTCTTTGAAATTGTGCTACATGGTTCCATACTACAAAGGCATGTATTGAGTTTGGGGGTAATTGCTCCAAGGAGGGATTAAAAAAGTTGAGGGGGATTTTTTTCATACTTTTTTTTCCAAATTTTTCAATTTACCAATTTTTGAAAAGTTTCAAGAATAAAGAAGAAACCTCTAATTGCACAGTATTGCGCAATAGATTTGTAAGATCTTTAACCACATTTTTTTGTGTGTCAGAAACCTATATTATGTCAAAAATTTGATCACAATCCAGATTCAGACAGTATAAAGCTTGAATATTGTGTCCAAATTTGCCCCCAACTGTTCAGGGTTCGACCTCTGCGGTCGTAAAAGGCTGTGCTCAGCGAAGCAATTTATTGCATGTGTTTATTATCCAATGTATTATAAAAGCAACATAATTTATAATCAAATTTAATTTTTCAAGCAATTCATTCATTTTAACTTTTTGATTGGGACCTCATTGGTAAGTCTTTTGTAGACAAAACGCACGTCTGAAGTACAATTTTAACCCTGGTATCTTTGAGGATTTTGTTTTAACAAAATCATGCTATATACTAGAAAAACACTCAGCAGCAATTTAAGGCAACGTTGTTTCGATATATTGGATACACGGTTCCTTGCTAGTAAAAATTGTCCAATTCGTCTAATATACCCAGATATCTAATGCTTATTTAAGTAAAAATCGGTAAAAAGTATATATTTGCAATTATATTGTTATTTTTCTTTGCACCAACGATATCTAAAACCGTTGTAAGAACTTAAAACAAAGTCATTGTGTGATTGAAACTGTTATTAACTTCGCTGATACTTGAATACCTTACTCTCAACTTCTAAATTAAGGACAGATAATGGTCATAACTCCGCGAAATTTTATTGCCATCGTTCAATAATACGATATAACTAACTTTCAAACTTAGTCAGATTTTCTAAATATAATGCATCTTTTTTTTCAAATTAATGTTATTTTAATTTGATATTTTTTCTGTTTTTCCTATTCACTATTATATTAAACTTTTGTATCATCCCTTTCCTTGACTTGCATAGTAATAAATATCTCAAACTTGAACAAAACACTTAACGCTTTTATCCTGTTTGTTCTAGACTCAAACCAGATCGTTATGTAAACTTATTTGAATATTACAAGAGATAATACGTAGCGTTACCTTCTGTTGTGTTTTATCAGCACTTTAATCACGAGAATAAATACATTATCTTATAATAAGGTCTTACTGCCTAATTGTGCGGAATATTCCTTACTTTATAATAATGTCTAATAATTCAGAAATTTCTGATCATTTATGGACCATGAAAAATCATTACTGCTTTGATGCTTCTTCGTTAAGTGATAATTGACGCTGATGGTTTGGTACATATATTTTCTACGCAGATGGTTTAGTAAATATATTTTCTACGCAGATGGTTTGGTGCATATGTTTTCTACGCAGATGGTTTGGTACATATGTTTTCTACGCATTGTTTAGAATGAGTAATATTCTTAGTTGCTTCATTCTTAAGCAGACATCATTAACACTTGAAAGAGGGAAGCTAATAAGAACTTTTTGTTTTCAAACTGTATTATACAGGTTTATTGTAACATTGGCAATTAATGCAGGTTAACTCTACAGTGCGTTTTATTTGTAAAGTCAAACATATATCTCTGTTAGGGTAAATTGTCTGTTTTTACAATGATATGCCACATTTGGAGCAGGATCTGCTAACCCTTGAAGAGCATCCCCTGTGAAAGTTAAAGATAATGTTGTTTAGTCTTTAGATTTCTATGTTGCGTTTGTTTACAGTTGTTTGTATTTTTGTCTTTTCTTTTTTTGCCATGGCTTCAGTGTTATTTCATTCGACTTTTGAGTTTAAATGTCCCTTTGTTGTTATACGCCTCTCTTTAGAACAGTGTCCTATTCTAGAACCCCAAATTACAGAAGATATGAGCTGAAATAATGTTTACATTCAAGCTAATTTTCAGCATACACATTTACCATTAAGTGAAATTGGTATACTAATATATAATATAGATATTTTGCATCAAGTGTAACATGTCAGGAAAATGACGTCTGTTATCCATTCGTTTGATCTGTTTGAGCTTTTGATTTTGCTATTTGATTAGGGACTTTCCTTTTTGAATTTTCCTCGGAGCTCAGTGTTTACGTCTACCTTTTATTAATAATTGGTTATATATATTTTTACTCCATATGTTAATACAAGGAATTATACTGGAACAGTTGTTGTCTAGTAATTTTAATTCCTGAAAATTGATTTATCACTAAATAACACCTATAGAATTTTATATCTTCAATTTGAAGTATTTCATTTACTGTAAATAGAACTGTTTGATTGTCCATTTGGTATCTTCAGCATATTAATTCCGATAATTTCAATTATCGTTAATAAAACAATTTTATTACCACTTTCTTTCGTACAATTAAATGCGCAATTACAGCTATTATTGTCTTCTAGTTTGATGTAATGAACATTTGTCATAAATAATCTATAAAATAGTGTTACAAAAGTTACCGAACTCAAAGATCAAATATTATATCATGGAAGCTATCGTTCGGACTAATTGATATAACAGTTACAGTGCCTACATTTTTTACAATATAATTAAGATATGAGGTCATATGTAGTATAACGAAATCAAAGTTCTATATTTTGTTTAGATGTTATTTTTTAAGCCCGTATCCCAACGATAATGTTTTTTATACTATTATGTTTAGAAATGAATAAGCAATCTTAAAATAACTATAATAGTTATCAAAGGTACCAGGATTATAATTTAGTACGCCAGACGCGCGTTTCGTCTACATAAGACTCATCAGTGACGCTCATATCAAAATATTTATAAAGCCAAACAAGAACAAAGTTGAAGAGCATTGAGGATCCAAAATTCCAAAAAGTTGTGCCAAATACGTCTAAGGTAATCTTTGCCTGGGATAAGAAAATCCTTAGTTTTTCGGAAAATTCAAAGTTTTGTAAACAGGAAATTCATAAAAATGATCACATTATTGATATTCATGTCAACATATAAACCTTCTTTAATTCAAAGAAATCATTTCCACGTACATGTATAGAAAAGATCTGAGAAAATTGTTTACGATGAAAGAACGAAGGCAACATGTATTCTATTCTCGTGAATCTCTTTAATCTCTTGGAAACTTTAGGCAAGTCGAGAGATATCAGTTTGTATTTTATTATAACGTTTGTGCCTTATAATTTACTCAATGTGAGTCTAAACTACCTAATGTTATTGCATTTAATGGGATTTGTTTTTACCCGCAAAACACATTGTATAGTCAATTCGGCCGTTCTTGCATAAAAGAAAATCACTGATGAAGTCCTTATAGTGGTTAATACCCGTATAAAACACATGTCTTCAATTGATAACATTTTTTTATTTAATGTCTGATATGTTTCGTTTCCTTTTCATTATAGTCCATTTAACAAAGTATACGATTCATTAAATCCCTTTCTTTGATGTTGATTTCATTTGAACGGTAAGACATCATCACTTGAAAATGACTGGGCAGTTTATTGGAATATCATGTAAAACAACATACCGTCAAGTTCATTTGTAGTTCACCGATACACCAGATGATAAATACGGTTGATTATATTTACGAGATTCGTCTTTTCAGTCTTTAAAATAAAAAAAAAACCCGTAGATAATCATGTGTAAAATAATGATTACTTTGGTGTAAATAAAACAAACTGGCACACGAAAGAAGCTTGTAGACAAATACTCGATGATTTCTGTTTTGAGAAAAATAATATTACTTTACATGATGCTTTTGCTTTGAGTATTTTTATTCAAAATATTCCATTAAACTGGATGTTATAAACAATTTATTAGATAAAGACAACAGTAGTTTACCGATGTCCAAATCTCAAAAATCATACGTAGACAAATCAAGGTAGCAAAATAAAAACAGGAATTAGCATATACACCAACAAGAATTTAAATGCCGGTATCAACAGCCCAGTAGTTAATGTAATTTGCTTTGGTCTTTCCGAACGGTAGTTACTTAGTCCTTGCTATGCCTTATGGCACATAGGGTAAGGGCAAGTTTCCTCCACTCTTCTCTGGTGGTTGCTTTTCTTTCCACTGTGCCCCGAGGTATATCCTTTTACCTTTAATTCCTTTTCTATAGTGCGTCTCCATGTTGTTTCTGGTCTTCCTCTTTTTTTTCCTTCTATCAGTCCTTCTGTCTATTTAAGGGCTACCTTGGTCATGTCTTCAGACTGTTTGCGTATAACACGACCAAGCCACATGGGATTTTGTCTGTTGCTTGGTCCGTTTCTGTTTGTGTTACATTGTAGTGTTGTGTCGTTGTTCTCCTCTTATATTTAATGCGTTTCCCTCAGTTTTAGTTTGTTACCCCGATTTTGTTTTTTGTCCATGGATTTATGAGTTTGAACATCGGTATACTACTGTTGCCTTTATTTATTCATCTCTTTTGTTTCAGCAAAACATGTTGGTAATCTCATATAGGTCTTTGTTGGAGATTTTGTTTGGCCAGAATATTTAGCCGGAATTTGGTGCAACTGTCGTACAAGTGAGAGGTTTAGCGCTATAAAACCAGGTTCAATCCACCTTTTTTCTACATTTGAAAATGGCTGTACCAAGTCAGGATTATGACAGTTGTTGTCAATTCGTTTGATGTGTTTTTACATTTGATTAGGGACTTTCCGTTTTGAATTTTCCTTGGAGATTTCTTGTGATTTTACTTTTTTCATTATCTTTCTCATACATGTGTTTTGGAAAATTGAGAGTCTGTGGTGAGTCTTAATTATATATAAATAGACGAAGTCTGATGTCTTTGATGAAATTTTCCTAACCACTGGATCGGTGCAGTTATTATTAGATATTGAATAATACGAAACACGTCTAACCCCAGGTATAGATTATTCGAGACAGCATTTAGGAATGTATGATTTTAATGTTTTTCAAATTCGCATTTAACTATTTTGACTATTTCAATTCGGGCATCACTACTGAGGATTATAATGCAGATGACACGATGAGGTGTTTTTCAAACAAGTCGTAAACTAAAACATAAATCTGTTTTAACAAATAGTTATCTTAATTGTTTTATCTATAATTTGTTTAAAACATATTTAAGTTGCTTTGAACATTAGTGGTTTATCATACATTGGTTTACTAATACTTTAAAAACTAACATGACCTTTCTGTGCTTCCATGACTTCTTATTTTAATCCTCACTGTGCGAGGGATGTACAGCTAATCAAGGACGTTAAAAACTCCTATCATTAGTTTCTGTGTGTGTTACATTTTAACGTTGCGTTTCTGTTGTGTCGTAGTTCTCTTATATTTGATGCGTTTCCCTCAGTTTTAGTTTGTAACCCGGATTTGTTTGTTTTTTCTCATTCGATTTTTTAATTTAGAACAGCGGTATACTACTGTTGGCTTTATCTATCATTATTCTATTTTCTAAAGCTGAAATAAGGCATTTGTCATAAAAAAAAACTGTTTACGATATTCAGCATTACCCTGTGATTTGATTGAGTAACACATCAACATCCGTGATTTAATCTCGTATACATTGGTTTGTAAGTTGGGTTTTATTTCAAGTTCTTATTTGTATAGATTTTTCTCCTTTATTGTAATATCTAACTCTATTTTTATGATGACAACGTTCACTTGAATGTGTCACGTGATAATACAGAGAGCAGACTAACAGTTTAAGTGGACTTTCATGTAAAAGATATAATACACCTGTAAAAGACAAATTCGTTCGAAAGTAATTACAGATATGTCGTTAGTTATTCGACTTACCTAAGATCTGTTATAAGTCTGCATGAATATTGTATTTTTCTGTTGTTTAATTTCATTTTTGCTTCTTTTGAATAATGATGAGGAAATGCTTTAATTAGTTTTGACTTAATAATCAGTGAAGTGGTGTTTACTTAACTCTTCGCTTTGACATTATGATATACTTTAACCAGCGTATCATTAGTGTTTTCTGAACTTGTTTTCTTACCTGGGTCGATCCAGAAAACTGATTCTAACCATATAACTCTGTTTAAAAAATATTCCAAAACCAATGTCTTAACAAAAATACCGAATTTAAAGGTAAATTAAAAAGACCCAAATAAAGTCCATTAAACATGGCAAAAGAAAGGAAAACAACTGTCATATTTCTTATATGACTAGCTAAACTTCCCACTTGTATTATAGTTGTTTATTTTTTCATCATTTTGACAGAAGAGTACCAATAACCAAAACAAACGTAAATTTATCCTGTTGAATTTATTTTAAATAAAGCTAATACTAAAAATGACCACTGCCCTTTCCTCGATCTTAATATCTATATCATTAACGGAAAGCTTAATACTAAAATTTATGATAAAAGAGATGATTTTTCATTTCCTATCGTTTTTTTTTTTTTTTTTTTTTTTTAAGACTTGAAATACATTTATTGAAAATCACCTGAATACAATTTTCCTTGTATAACCCAGGGAAGAATACACAAGGGGCCCTGTGTTTACAATGATCCAACGTCCAGGGATAAACGGTGGACTCTATTATAAAAAAAAAATCTATTTTATATTTTTTCCATACAAAAGTTATACATTCATATTAATTACACAGATTTAGTTTGCGTATAAATTATCCACAATATTCTACCAGTAAATAAAATACATCAAACGTCCCCCAAAACACACTACAATCTACACAATAATTTACCTTTACTTATATAATTGACATTTTAATTTTTGTACTTTTAACACCTGGATTACATTGTTATGTGTCGGTCAGTGATTTTATAGGTCACATGCTCGACCTTGTAAATGCGTGTATTGTATATTTCTATCGTTGGATGTATTATGTTCTAAAAAGGAAAGGAAAGTAAGTACAAATTATCACGTCACTTACTAATGTATAAGATTTATTATAAGTTTTATTTCAGCTGCAAAATTTTCTTTTTTAGATGATATAGATTCGATTAAACTGCACAGTTCCCGTTTTGAATATGCTATCAATTGACTGGAAGTAAAACTTTTAGACTGATATTTGATTATATTCCTACATTTCCAAATAATCCATTTAACTGTATTCATAATCGTATTAGTTATGACATTGTACTTTTTGTTGTAATCGTACATTCCTAGTATGATAAGTTCTTCGCTCAATGGAATATATACAGTGTTATTAAGTACATTATATGTTTTAAGCGCATCAAAAATGTGTTCCCAGACAACCATTATAATGTTACAGCTGTGAAAAAGGTGTGTGAGAGTTTCGTTTTCTGTTTTACAAAAAATGGCATTTGCCATTATTTGATTTGCCGATTCTAAATAGTTTTTGCTCCGTATAGATAATGTTATGAACAATTTTCCAGCTAATTTGATTTGCTTTCCTAGAGGACATACTTTTATTTAAATTTATCCAGATCTTTTTCCACGGTAATTCCGAATTATACTGAATATTCCATTTTATTTGACAGTTTGGAACTATATCTAAATTTAACGAATATTGGATTAATTATAAAGATATCTCACTTGGGATTACTACTTTATTCTGTTTATCGTAAAATTCAAATGTATTTTTAATGTAATAACCATTTTTGGGGGGTTCTGGATCAACGTGGACGTTTTTTAGTCTGTCCTTGAACAATTTTGGAATAGCTAATTTCAGCCTTGTCCATTCCGAGATCCAGTTTCTCTTATCTTTAAGAGTATTGTATATAAAGTTGTCGCTTTTGATGTTTTTCGTTTCTTCATCCCAATTCCACTTTTTCCGAAGTTAGCGAAAAAAATAGGTTTTTTGTTGTATTGACTTTTTATGTTTCCAAAAAGTTGTTGGTTTAGGATATCGTTTTTATGTATTGGACTTTGTATACTTAAAAATTTTGACCACGTTTTAATTAACTCAAGATAGTATTTTGGAAAATTTTTCATTTGTAATCCTCGTAAGTCCGAACACTTTGCTAAAAAATTATCACAATTATATTTGATATCAAACTTCTGTAGCCACCATTTGGCTATTGTATTCCAGTTATCGGTTTTTGATCTTAAATCTTTTGCATACTTTTGATTTGTTTGGATTTAATGAACGAGTCTATATTGATCATACCAATCCCCCCTTCCTCTACCGGTAAGCAACACACGTCCCTTTTAATTAAATTTGCTTTTCCCTCCCATATAAAATTCCACATGACTTTGTTTATTTCTTTTTTATATTTTTCAGGTATACCTCGCATTTCGATTTCGAACCCTATTTTAGATATAATCAATGATTTTAATATTAAGACTCTGCCCTTCAATGTTAGGTCACGATATTTCCAAACCTCAAGACACGCCTTGATCTTCTTTGTTTTTTCTAACCATATAGCTTCTATATCAACACTGTCTCCATGCATGACTCCCAATGCTTTAATTGGTTCGCTTGACCACCTAATTTTTTTTATATTTTGGTGTTTTATTTTTCCAACGACCCAAATATACCCCTACAGTCTTTTCATAATTTATCTTAGCACCCGATGCTTTCTCATATATTTCTAAAACCTTGAATGTTTCCTCGATTGATTCCTCTGTTCTATTAAAAAATTGTGTATCGTCTGCAAACATGTTAATCTTAACCTCTTTCTTTTCATTTTCTATGTCAGGGTGGGGTAAATTTATTCCTTGAATTTTCGGATTAGCCCTAATTGTGGCTGCCATCGGCTCTGCTTGTAAAATGTATAGCATCCTATCGTTAATTATCCATTTTTAGATGGTGACGTTCCCTTCTCACCATCTTACGGTGTTTATATAACTCAACTTGTACGATTCGCTCGTGTATGTAACAATGTTTTAGATTTTAACGAGAAAAATTTATGTATTACTGAAAAATTATTACACCAGGGTTTTCGATATCACAAACTTAATAACATTTACTAAATTTTGTCATCGGTATAAGGACATCCTTCGTAAATATAACTCTCAACATGCAGACTTCTTATACGTTCAGGTATTTCACATCCAATATTTTATGGAAATATTCTTTATAAAGCACAAAAATGTCAGTATTCACCTTAGAAGCTAACAAAACCTTTAAATAGACTTATTAAGAAGGGATATACTTACGATACTGTTGTCAGGTCATTAAAGATTGCATATTTTGGCGTTAATATTGATTCACGTATAAAGTCTTTGCATCGGAACTAAACATATTTATTTCAAAACCAGTTGTTGGCATGGCACGGGTTATGTTCTTCTCATATATGTTATGATGGTATTATACTAAACCCCTCACGGGGAGGATTGTGCCTGATATTCATATGATGAAGACATAATTTTTCAATCAGTTTAATTGAAGTCTGGTGCTGGCATGTCAAATACTGCTAGTAGTCTGATGTTATTTATGTATTATTGTCATTTTGTTTATTTTCTTTGGTTAAATCTTGTGACATCAGACTCGTACTTCTCTTGAACTGAATTTTAATGTGCGTATTGTTATGCGTTTACTTTTCTGCATTGGCTAGAGGTATAGGGGAGGGTTGAGCTCTCACAAATATGTTTAACCCCGCCGCATTTTTGCGCCTGTCCCAAGTCAGGAGCATCTGGCCTTTGTTAGTTATGTATTATTTTAACTTTTAGTTTCTTGTGTACAACTTGGAGTTTAGTATGGCGTTCATTATCACTGAACTAGTATATATTTGTTTAGGGGCCAACTGAAGGACGCCTCCGGGTGCGGGAATTTCTCGTTCATTGAAGACCTATTGGTGACCTTCTGTTGTTGTCTGCTCTATGGTCGGGTTGTTGTCTCTTTGGCACATTCCCCATTTCCATTCTCAATTTTATGTTATTGGTTAACATGACAATAACTTGGACTCAACAGCCAAAATTGTGTTAACATACATTATAGAAATACCACATCTGGACTTCGTTGCTCAAAACACTAGTTAACTCACAAACATGCAAATCAGAAACGAGAACGAAAAGAGGGACGAAAGATACCAAAGGGACAGTCAAACTCATAAATCTAAAACAAACTGACAAAGTCATGTCTAAAAATGAAACAGACAAACAAACAACAGCACACATGACACAACATAGAAAACTAAAGAATAAACAACACGAACTCCACCAAAAAACTAGGGGTGATCTCAGGTGCTCCGGAAGGGTAAGCAGATCCTGCTCCACATGTGGCACCCGTCGTGTTGCTTATGTGAAAACAAATCCGGTAAATAGTCTAATTCGGTAGGTCACATTCATGAAAGGGAAGGGGATTGTAGTTACAACGTAAGGAACAAATCCGATATCATTTGTGAAACGGTTATTCCATAACGTCAACCAACTCGTGATGGCGTCCGTAAAATTTACGAAGGGATGATTTCAACTTCACTATTTGGAACTCTTGGTCTAATAGGTTCCTTGTGAGCAGCAACCCTCTATCAAGAAAATCATGATAGGAAATGCAAGCACGGGAATATCGTATCAATTGGGAGATATATACCCCGTATGCAGGTGCTGCTGGAATGTTGCTACTTAGAAATGGAAAGTTCACAATTGGAAAGCTGAAATCATCTCTTTTGTCGTAAAGTTTTGTTTTCAACCAACCCTCATTGTCAATTTCTAGATGTAAGTCAAGATATGAGACCAACTTAACTGTATCTGTAGTATCCTTTATCTCTAGCTCGATGGGATTGATGCGTTCCACATAGTCACCAAATTTTGAATTATTTAGTGAAAGAACATCATCTATATAGCGGAAAGTAGAGTTAAAGAATATTGCTAACTTCTTGTCTTTCATCTTAAGAAGTTCCTGCATGAAGTCAGCCTCGTAATAATAAAGAAACAAGTCGGTAAGAAGAGGGGCACAGTTTGTTCCCATTGGAATGCCGACAGTCTGTTGAAAAACACGTCCTCCGAACGTAACAAATATGTTGTCAATCAAGAAATCAAGCATCTTGATAATATCAGTTTCAGAGATTTTTTTGTTTGAATCAAAGTGATCCTTTACAAAGTAGGATTTATCCTTCCCTAAGACAAGATACTTGTATCTACGTTGGCCATTCTTTTTTATGAAGCAAAGCAATACCAATTCTTTCAATTTGTCTCTTAGTTTGGAATGTGGAATACTTGTGTAAAGAGTAGAAAAGTCAAATGTTTTAATAGTGTTACGAGATGAAAGAGAGTTAGATTGTATGTACTCTAAAAGATCTTTGGAAGTTTTAGGTATCCACATCTGATTCACGCCACCTCTAGAATAGGCAGTTTCACAATAATTATGAAGCCCGTCTTTGATTGCTGATAAAATAGATGTGAATAATTTAGAAAGAGGTTTCGTGGAGCACTTGGAAGACCCAGCAATATACCGTTGTTTGTAAGGACACTTATGTAGTTTAGGTATCCAATACAGTGATGGAAGATCCAGTTCTTCATCTTTGGTTGAAATTCCAAAGGAACACAGAACAGACCTATGATTATCCAGGATTTTCTCTTTGGTAAGTGTCGTGAGGGTATATGTTGAGTTTCCAAGTGAATTGTCAATACCTAATTCGTTTATCAAGCAGTTAATGTAATGCGTTTTACACACAAAAACGATGTTGTTTGGGGCTTTATCTGCGGGGACAACAACACATTTGTCATGGAGGTAGGATAAGTGTTTTGCAACATTTGGGTCTTTAAAGATTGACGTAGCATGGACATTGAAGGACCCATTCAGTTTCTTAATTCTGATCAACGACCTCACTGCCTTAATCTATTCGGAAAGAGTGTCTACGTCTTCCTTCTCGCGCTTAGCCCATTGCCTGGCACAATCCTCAACTGAATCCATCAAAATTTTAAAGTTGTATTTCAAATTGATGGATTTAGGCTCACGATATTTCGGACCTTTCGATAACACATTTCGTAGAGAATTGGGAATTGGGAACTAGCACAAGTGCAGTCAGGAGGTTTAGACTGGAAGTCGTCAATATCGAGATCCTGCAAAACGTGTTTGTAATTGAAAATTTTAGTTGCAATAGGTTTGGTATAGGTATAAGAAATGATTGGTACAGACTGGTCTTTGAAATAAGGAGGTATTTTCGATTGAACTAATTTATGATAATGATATTGCCTAAGCTGACGCCATCGAGACCTTTGATGGCAAAGGAAAGATTGGGAAAAGACTTTTCTCTCTTTTTCATCTTTGCCAATGCGAACTGGCTTGTAAAGTCTGTGACGTGCAATATCCGAAATTATAGCTTCAAGTTTGTATTGGTTTGAATTAGGGTTTGTAACAGTGGATTCCAAACATAAATTGTACAAAGAATGAAGTTTTGAAAGGGGTAAGGAATAAAGTTTCGTGCGAATGTGATGAATATCTAACGGCTTTTGTATAAATGGCAGCAAGTCATTAATAGATACATCATGCAGAGAAGGTGATGTATAATGACGATGACCACGAATGCGCCTACGTCGAGGAGTCGAGTTGAAAATATTCATCACATTCACCGAGTTACACGAAGGACTAGATATAATACCATAATGTGTCACAGTTCCAAATTGTCTTATCCAATAGTCCTCTTTTGTTTGTAGTTTTGTCTACGGAGAGTCGTTGAAAGATTAGGATTGTTAGAACTATGGTATATCTTTTCGATAATGCGAACTGTCATAGAAACGATGAAATGATCGAGCTGATTGAAATGCTGGTACAGAATGTCGTTAGCATTGAGGTTAATGTCTGATCTATGACTGCACATACGTTTGTTTAGCCTTCCTTTCGTTTCACCGACGTATACCAATCTGCAAAGGTTGCACTCTATTCCGTAGACGACATTTATCGATTTACAATTCAGCTGTTTCATCAAACTGTGTCCTTTGGAATACATCTTTTATTAATACCGACATTCATAAGTACGATTGAATGGTGAACTTGCTTTTGTCGTCCTAATTTTTTTCTTTTGCATTTTTAATGTACCGTTGGTAACTTGCTCCACGATTTTACATCGATTGAAACAGTATCGAAGAGATTAAGAACGGAATATGGAAAATAAAAATCAATATTATAATGATAAAGACTAAAAAAGTGGTGGCGTCTTTTGAAGTATACTGTTTGAAGTATTCCTTTGCGTCTAGATGTGAAAGTATATCATAGGAAAATATAATGTGTCTTTTGAAGTATGAAAAGAAAGTATTTCTATAATTGATGATATATATAAAAAAAAAAGATAGACTTTACACTATGTCGTTATAAGACGTTAACATTTTCAATTAAAGTCGTATGTTCAAAAAAGTCATATTACTGAAAATAAAATGATGAAAAAAACTCATGTACGAACAAATCTATATATCTTAAACATTTTAAAGTCTTGGGTTGACCCTCTACCTTTTTCTGTCGAGGCGTCAACATAATTATAAATTACCATTGAAACGGGGGCTTTTCATGAAGAATGTAAAGGAGCTAACATTATCATTTGACGTTCCTCTATATAGATGATGTTCCTCACTAAATAGTTCAAAGTGTGATGTCTATTTTGAACACTACTATCCAACTTTTAATGGGATTCCACAAATAAATTAAATCTTGCTCAATTCTTGACTTTCATATCGAAATTGTCTATGAGTGTCGGTCTAAAAAAGAAAAGATAATTTCAGCTTCTCAATTGTGAATTCTCTTTTAGTTATTCCAACATTAAACCAGCATATTCAGATGGATGAATTATCTACCAGATGAAACGATAATTCAGAACTTGCGTTTCCTGTCATAATTTCCTTGAAAAATAGCTGTCAATTGTTTGTTGCAACAAGCCCGTAATTCTTCTTCGACTGAAATTTTCACCAAATGTGTACTTACCATGAACTTCATACTAGGTGCAGTACGTGGAGCAGGATCAGCTTACACTTCTATAGCTCAATATCGAATTAAATTCCGAGTTCGCATTCTGACTTATATTATAAATTATCTCTTTTTCATGTACTTATTCATATATGTAAATTAAAGGGCCATTAGCTACGAGAAACAAACAAAAAAAACAACAATAAAATTCCGTTTAGTTCAATCATTAATAAAAGTGAAATAATGAAATGATGATTCGTTTTAGCAGCCAATTTGGTATAATTCTATCAAAATAAACATATTAGTTTTAGTATGTTATATATCAAATATGATAACTTGAGTCACATCGGTGAACATGAATTTGCCAGACAGTATCCCTTTAAAGACATATAAAATTTTATAACTGATATTTTTGTTCTCAATGCTCTTTCTCTCAAACCGAGCATCAATGGTGAGTCTTTTGAAGATAAAAATAGTGTTTTGCATACATATTTATGGGCACCCTTTGGGTCAGATGAGATAAAATTAATTGATGTGCAATTATGATTGGTTTTAGTAAAACAAATTCCATTTGATGGAACCAAAATCATTTATAAAATGTAATTATTGTATCATATATTATAAATCATTCATGGAAATAAATCTTCAGACTTTATCAAATACATGAATTGGACTTCAGGGAATAAACCAAATTGAAATTTCATTACATCCTTTTTAGAAGCATACTCTTTACAACGTGAATTGTCATTGGTTTTTACCAATTCATATTTTCTTATTCATAAAACAACTGTGTTCTAATTTTATTCTTTAGATGTTTAAAAGCACGATTGAATTATTTTATTCAAAAACAACAATTCATATTATCTATCTGTGTAGTATGCAGTTCGTACTTTATGTTAAATGAAAAAAATCAAACAACTCCCTATTGTCATCATAAAATTGAAAATGGAAATGGGGAATGTGCCAAAGAGACAACAACCCGACCATAGAGCAAGCAACAGCAGAAGGTCACCAACAGGTCTTCAATGCAACGAGAAATTCCCGCACCCGGAGGCGTTTTTCAGCTGGCCCCTAAACAAATATATACTAGTTCAGTGATAATGAACGCCATACTAAACTCCAAATTGTACATAAGAAACTAAAAGTTAAAATAATACAAGACTAAGAAAGACCAGAGGCTCTTGACTTGGGACAGGCGCAAAAATGCGGCGGGGTTAAACATGTTTGTGAGATCTCAACCCTCCCCCTATACCTCTAGCCAATGCAGAAAAGTAAACGCATAACAATACGCACATTAAAATTCAGTTCAAGAGAAGTCCGAGTCTGATGTCAGAAGATGTAAACAAAGAAAATAAACAAAATGACAATAATACATACATAACATCAGACTACTAGCAGTTAACTGACATGCCAGCTCCAGACTTCAATTAAACTGATTGAAAAATTATGTCTTCATCATATGAATATCAGACACAATCCTCCCCGTGAGGGATTTAGTATCATACCATCATAACATATATGAGAAGAACATAACCCGTGTCATGCCAACAACTGGTTTATTAATAATAAATGTGTTTAGTTCCGATGCAAAGACCCTATACGTGAATCAATATTAACGCCAAAATATGCAATCTTTAATGACCTGACAACAGTATCGTAACTATATCCCTTCTTAATAAGTCTATTTAAAGGTTTTGTTAGCTTCTGAGGTGAATACTGGCATTTTTGTGCTTTAAAAAGAATATTTCCATAAAATATTGGATGTGAAATACCTGAACGTATAAGAAGTCTGCATGTTGAGCTATATTTCCGAATGATGTCCTTATACCGATGATAAAATTTAGTAAATGTTTTGACTAGTTTGTGATATCGACAAGGTAACGTCACCATCTAAAAATGGATAATTAACAATAGGAAATGAGAAATCATCTCTTTTATCATAAATTTTAGTATTAAGCTTTCCGTTAATGATATATATATCAAGATCGAGGAAAGGGCAGTGATCATTGTTAGTATTAGCTTTATTTAAAGTAAGTTCAACAGGATAAATTTCTTTAGTATACATACTGAAGTCGTAAGCACATCTTGATAGCATGAATTGAACCCCTTTCGTAAAACCTGTTAAATTATTTTCAAAACTCTTAGTTTTACCGAGTTCCTATTGTTTAAAGTGCACATAACTTTGTCATCACAAATTAAAAAAAGATATTAGGGTGTGCTTCAATTAGATAATATCATCTAAATAAAACATAACCATACAAGTTGTCTAGGTCTAGAGCAATGATCAACAAAGAGCATTTCCTTGATAAGATTTTGCTTCTGTTTAGTGTGTACGTATTTGTTTGTATGTTTTGTAGGCGTGTGCGCAATTATGTTGTATGTATAGCATTTTGATATCTTAACTTGACTTAACGATATACATGTATAATAAAATTTTGAAATCGATTGATTACTGCTTTTATTAAAGTAAATGGAAATACTTTAGTTTTATAGTTTGCGAAAGTTTTATGTATATATTGACAATCCTATGACTTGTGTGTTCAGGTAATGGCAATTGAGTACATGGGACAGATTTATGAAACAGCATACAAATTTTATTTTCCTTCTTTTTAATATTATACTTCTACAAAAGTTGAATCTCACTTATGTTCATAATTTTCCTTTCATATACTGATTGTATAAAGTTTAGTTCAAGCAAAGCCTTTTTTTTGGATTTCCATTTTTTATAGGTTACTTTAAAACATAAAAACATTCTGAAAACTCCGATCTATCACAGATCAAAAAAGGTTTGGTTGGAATCGGAGTGTTGAAAATTAGCACATAAAGAACATATATATGCAATTACTCTAATGGTTTTTTATTTTATTTTCTAATCAACAGTGTTTCATCTTCATCAAGCAAATTATACGATTTAAGTGAAGGTATTTTTATGATTTATTTTAACACGCGCAGTAAATGACATCGATTTACTTTTTAATGGATTTCAAGTTGTAAATTCACCAAATAAAAACCAATAACATGACACAGAAAACATTTATATAAACAAGTACATTGAACAGGGTTAGGAACGGCGTAAAGTTTCCTTCTGTCTAACTATCTGTCTTATTAAAATAAAAAAAATAGATATGAAGATATAAACTATCTACTTTCTACATATTGTATCGACTTCATTTGATATTGAAATTAAGTGTGAAAACTAAAATACTCAAACTAGCTTTCTTTTTATAACTGATTACAGCAGATCTATGCCAGTAACCTTCGGTTATCAAATAAGGCGTGAACTTGATACCATTTTGTCAGAATGAAGGTGCGTAGGTTTCCTATTGGTAATATTTCTAAACAAAAGAGGGACAAAAGATACAAGAGGAACAGTCAAACTCATAGATCGAAAATAAACTGACAACGCCATGGCTAACAAAGAAAAGGACAAACAGACAAATAATAGTACACAAGACACAAAATAGAAAACTAAAGACTAAGTAACACGAACTCCACCAAAAACTGGGGGTGATCTCAGGTGCTCCGGAAGTGAAGCATATCCTGCTCCACATGTGACACTCATTACAGGACAACCCAGAATAGTGCTGTGATCTGGGCAAAATGTTATTCAGTAGTTGTGCACTAAAGTTTGTTAGATTGTTAAAAAAGAGAAAAATAAGATTTGACGATAGTTAATGGTATATCTTTGTTATTTCAAAGTTAACTAGAACACACCCGCTTAATCGGTGGCATATACAGCTTGTGAACTGTTGTAGGATGATTTTATAAAGGCAATTATGTATGGAGAATTTCATAAAAGGTATCAAAAGCCCTCTCCCTTTTACCAATGTCCGATATGTGTTTCCTTTCTGTTAAAATCAATTATTTTCGTGTTTCTGGCTTCAGACCACAATTATTCTTCTCCTTTGCTACAATGCTTCTTTTAGTAAAAGTCAAATCAAATTAAAAATTTGCACCGTTTCAAACATGAAATGAATGTAGCTGCTTATATATAGACCATCATTAGTCTAATAAAATATGCTTCTAGGACAATGCATCAGTGCCTTTTCTTTTGATAGCCTTATTAACATACCAATGGTAGGATATGAATCATGTATTAATGACTAAGACCGACTTAGGCTAATTAGAGGGTTTACCGGAGGGATCCTGATCCCGGGCTTAAAATCATGAAATCCCGAGATGCAGAATTTAAAGAAATTCATATCCCGAAATCGAAAAATATATTCCCGGATTCCGTAAGGATCAATCCCCAAATCCCGAGCTTAAAACACCCGATCCCGACGCCCCGAAAAAGGTCCTGTCTCCCTCTAATCTCTAACTTACTTTCAATGCCCCATTTATGGGCATTATGTTTTCTAGTCTGTGCATCCGTGCGTTCGTTCGTTCGTCCGTCCGTCCGTCTCGCTTCGGGTTAAATTTTTGGTCGAGGTAGTTTTAGATGAAGTTGAGCATGTTTTACTTACTAATATATATGCAAGTGGTAGATCTATGACCCCTTAAATAGTAAACATTTCAAAGAAAACAGTAGACAGAATCAGGGACTTTCTATACTAACATAGAAAGTCCCTGACAGAATACAGATAGTCTCTATATATTAAAGTAGTATAATCGTAGTTTACATGTAGATAAACGCCGAAAATAATTCTCCTCTCTAAAGGAGATATAATAATTGTGGTTCTTGCGATCTAAATACCATGATATTATGAAACGCGAAAAATAATTGTCCTCTCTAAGGAGGTATAATAGTTGTGATTCTTGCGATCTAAACACCATGATATGGAGAACGCTCTGAATGGCTTATTTATTTTTCATTTTTGTTATCTATCATACGATTGGTTGTACTTGTGTCACATGTTTTACTTATTTTAATATATACGTTAACATTTCAAAGAAACAGTAGACAGAATACAGAGAGTCTCTATATATTGAAGTAGTATAATCGTAGATTACATGTAGATAAACGCAAAAAATAATTGTCCTCTATAAGGAGGTATAATAGTTATGGTTCTTGCGATCTTGCGATCTAAACACCATGATATTGAGAACGCTCTGATTGACTTATTTATTTTTCAGTTTTGTTATCTCTCATACGATTGGTTGTAATTGTGCATGTTTCAAACCGGAAGTCTTATCTATGACTAAAATTTAGTCTGATGACGGAATCATATCCGGACTCCTTTTTTGTCGTTATTTTCCAAAAATAACTCAATCTGAATAATCATAAGAATGGATGACAAATGCGACTATGCATGTTACCTATAGAACACAGAGGCCTGAGGATTTATTGTGGAAGGAAGAGAAGCGACATACAAAATGAGGTTTAATAGTATAGATGTTACTTAACTATCTAGTCAAATCTTAAGCAAATGCAATTCCCTAAAGATTTTTTTCATTTCGTTTGTACATTGTAAATAGATTAAAGAGATCAGAATATCGTATCGGTAAAACACAGTGACTTCCTACCTATCAATAATGATCCACTATACACCAGTAGTTTTCGTTATTATAAGCTAAACATAATGTAAATTAAGTTTCAGTACGGTAGGGAAATAAATCTTAAGAAGTTACTAAACGAATATATCTTTTTATATATTTCACAGGATTTGTAATAATCAGTTCCATCCAAATACCTTTCATCTCTGTCCTAACCTTAATTAGCTCTATTAAAATTATATGGATTTTCAAGCAGATTATCACGAAAATAAATCTAATCTTATGCCTTTTTGAAAAAAAGCTTAATGAAAATATTGATTGTTGTTGAAAACAGAATTGCCCTGGCAAAGTAATATATTTTTTTAGATTAAATTATCTGAATCAGTCAGCTTAAAACAATGTACTCATTTCAACAAAAGTAATTTCATACATTACTTGAATTAATTCAATTCGAATAGTCTAATTGCAAGAAAATAAAAATTGTGAAACAGACATTCTTATAACAGCAAACTGGTGAATATAGGATTTTATCATCTTTTATGTCTTATTTTACTACAATGTAAGATCAAATTCAGCTGAGGGAGGGGAATTTGATGGTTGCTATACCACAGTTCACATTAACGCACTTGATGTCTACATTAGTTTGCAATATTTCGATAAATGATTTTACTATGCCTTCTGTGTATTAAATCAATTAGCTGTGAAAAGTTATTATTTTGTTGTGAAGCCCAAATTTTCAATTGGATTCAACATGCTAATGAAAATATAAACTTATACAAATATATGTTTTTTTTACAATCTAAAAGTTTGGTTGGTTATTGTTTGGTATAATCTCAAGACATTATCATTTGGTATCCATCATTTGGTCCTCATTGCTTTAGAATTTCGTTCTTTTTAAATTTTTGATTCGAGGATCACTGTTGAATCTTTTGTCTTCTAATGTACAAAAATCATATATCTGTTATCTTTGGTGAAATTATTAACTCCTAACACTTATTTACTTTCATTTGTGTCTAGCTAATCGATTCGTGAGATTTGCATATCGGTAAACTGTTGTCGGCTTAATTTTATAAGTCATTTCTTAACGAAGGATACGGCTTCATTTCTATTTTTTTTGGCGTGCATTAATATTTACTTTTATGACTCATCTTTGGTATATAAATATTCATATCTATACAATATAACTTTTATTTCCATCCCGAAACAATTATGATAAAGATAGCTTTTCTTTCATTATCAAGTCATTTGACAAGAAACTGAGATTGTTACTTGGGCGTCATAGTGTTGAGCTACATGTGGAGTAGGATATGCTTACTCTTCCGGAACACCTGAGATCACCCCCGGTTTAGGTAGCAATAAACAGTTAGGAAAAAATACTAAAATTTGCCCTTATGAATTTTACCATCCCCTTTTCATTGCTTTCTTGCAATATCAAGCTTACTGTTTGTGTCATATATGGGCATATGTATGTAATCAGAATCTTCCATAGATTTTATATCCAGTATATAAAATGGTAAAATATAATTTCTTTTTGGTGTATCCATGGCAACAATCTGCATTTATTTGTTATAAAATATTGCAAAAAGGGAGGGGGGAAAGATGTCACATATTTCCCCAAAATTTGGCTAAAAGTAGAATTTCAATCGCTTGAAGTAATACCTTTTCTGAAACTGTGTACATATATCATTCAGCAAATCCAATGAAAATCATATGTCTTTCATCTCATTTTTTTGTAATAAAATTAACGGTACCAATTTTGTTGCACCAGATGCGCATTTCGACAATACATGTAAAATTGCGTCAAAAACTTCGTGTAGAAAAAGAGTGTTTGTAAACAGTACATTAATTTCTGGACCGATGCCCGGTCTAGCTATGAAAATACGGATTGTCAAACAGAAAACAGTCCATAAAACATGTAAAAAATAATCTTGATGCACTTATAAACCATCTTTGAAGGCTAAATTAGCACTCATCTGTCTAAAAATGAATTTTATTACACAATAACTTTCCTATTTGAAAAATCCACAGGGGCCAAAATGCGAAACTAAACTCTTAACTGTGTATTGCTACCTTAATAGTAATTTTTTTTTTCAAATTCTCCCTTTTAACTTATTTCCTGAGTTCTGCTGGCTAATACGAGTAAAATGGCCTTTTATTTTTGAAAATTGGTTGAGTAATGAATATTTTATGAAGGTTAGCAGTTGACACTGAAACGCGACAAAAACTGATTTTAAAGAAAGGTGCCAAGTCAAAGTGTAAAATCTTGTCTCTACCTCAATTTTTAGCCAAATCTTAAAAACTGTACCTCTTTAGTCAGTTTTTTAATGTTGAATATCTTAATAAGATCTCTGATGATGCAACATTGTATAAAATTTAGCAATTTCAAGCATAAAAATGTTAATCTTTATGCTTATTGCATACCAAAGACTTGATTAACAAACTTGGTGATAGGGAATCAATTTCTTACATCTGATTTAACTATACATTTAATATATGCCAAAATGTAACATGAACTTTTGATAAAAACAATAATTTGATATATTCGCAAGTAAAAAACCAACGCGTTCAATACTTAGGCTAATACATGCAGCCCAATCCATCAGAAGCAAGAGTTAAGCCGATAGAGTACAAATATAAGCCTTGTGTCAAAATGTCTAATTTTGGTTGCTAAGGACTGTAAACAATAGAATTGACATATATTGTCATTCTTAAACACTTAATTTACTCAGAAGTTGATTTAGAATCTAAATATCAATAGATTTGTGGCATGAAAAGTCTTAAATTATACAATTCTGAGCTTGGTAAGTATGCCATAAGGTAGCAATAAACAGTTAGGAAAAAATACTAAAATTTGCCCTTATGAATTTTACCATCCCCTTTTCATTGCTTTCTTGCAATATCAAGCTTACTGTTTGTGTCATATATGGGCATATGTATGTAATCAGAATCTTCCATAGATTTTATATCCAGTATATAAAATGGTAAAATATAATTTCTTTTTGGTGTATCCATGGCAACAATTTGCATTTATTTGTTATAAAATATTGCAAAAAGGGGGGGGGGGGGAAAGATGTCACATATTTCCCCAAAATTTGGCTAAAAGTAGAATTTCAATCGCTTGAAGTAATACCTTTTCTGAAACTGTGTACATATATCATTCAGCAAATCCAATGAAAATCAGATGTCTTTCATCTCATTTTTTTGTAAAATTGCGTCAAAAACTTCGTGTAGAAAAAGAGTGTTTGTAAACAGTACATTAATTTCTGGACCGATGCCCGGTCTAGCTATGAAAATACGGATTGTCAAACAGAAAACAGTCCATAAAACATGTAAAAAATAATCTTGATGCACTTATAAACCATCTTTGAAGGCTAAATTAGCACTCATCTGTCTAAAAATGAATTTTATTACACAATAACTTTCCTATTTGAAAAATCCACAGGGGCCAAAATGCGAAACTAAACTCCTAACTGTGTATTGCTACCTTATGGTGGGGTTCGTGTTGCTTAGTCTTTAGTTTTCTATGTTTTGTCTTGTGTACTTTTATCTGTCTGTTTGTCATTTGATTTTTTAGCCATGGCGTTGTCAGTTTATTTTCATTCTATGAGTTTGACTGTTCCTCTGGTACAGTTCGCTCCTTTTTTATAAATGCATGACGACAATATTTATATAAAAAAGAATATTTTTCATGATAACACTCAATTGAATAATAATAAAATACTTCTTGTATTTTAATAAAGATGCATGAAAAGGTAGGATTTCCTATAGATTTGATCTGTTAAAGCAAACTCTCGTCAAAGACCAAGGTTATAATTTGGTACCCCAGACGCGAATTTTGTCTACAAAAGACTAATCAGTGGCGTTCGAATCAGAACTTATACAAGGGCAATTAAAAAACAAAGTGGATGACTATTGAAATTCGAAAATTCTTTAAAATTATACCAAATATACTAAAAACTTTAAAGCTCACCTTCTGACTCTCAATTATTTTATGACCTATCAATATCTAATGTCTGTTAAAATGTATCTTCCCATTTTCAATTGAGTAGTCCTTCAGACACTTTTTAAAAACAATAAGATCAATTAATTTCACATTCAGACTTATTAATGATGTTCTTTCCGTTTTTACAATCCAAACTTTTCCGATTGGGTTCCATCAATTGATTCATCCTTTTCTAAAAAATAAAAGTTGATCGGAAGATACCAATACATTGATGACAGATATTCCGTATCAACTTCCCAAATAATACATGATGGTCTTGAGGTATAGATTCTAGGCACTGACGTTGTTTTTATCATCTCATTACGAGTTATATTGTTCTTTTATATGTCTTTGTAAAGTATTCACCATTACTGCAATATTCTTTTGGCGTGGTTCGGTACTTATGCATCCCACCAATCTGTTGTGCTGTGGTCATGCTTTGTATTCTTGTCTTCATTTTTACCTTTGTACTTTGACTGTATGCCATTTTGTTTGTATTTGTTGACTTATTTGTTTGTTTTATAATAATAAAGATTAATAACTCAATGTTGACTACGTATTATATATATTTATCTTTATGACATTTTCACCTTTTATGTGTGCTTATTTTGTTCACACATTGTTGTCAATATAATGGATTTGTATGCGACTGTCATACAAGTGAGATGTTTGGATAGCTTTAAACCAGGGTTAATCCACCATTTTATACATTAGGAAATTCATGTACCAAGTCAGGAATATGACAGTTGTTTTTCATTCGTTTGTATGACTTGTATGACAGTCGCATAAATCATTTTATCATATTGGCAACAGTGTCTGAACAAAACAATCATGCTTAAAATATATATAAATGATAATTTTAAGGTTACGCATCATATTAAGCGGTTTATTTCAGTGTAAGCCAAAGACAATGTATTTTCTCTTCACTCACAACAGTCTGATTTGAGGCAAAACTTTTTCCGTTGATGTATTCATTCGTGGAATCAGATCACCGATGACAATAGTAATTTTGGTAACTATTCGACATAATAAAAAAAAGTCTGAGTTTCCGACTGAGGCATTCCAAAACGGTTAAACAGTACTGATATAATGTTTTGAGCTATAAACAGCTTAATAGTATCGGCATTTTATAAAAGCTGTTTCTTCTCAATATTTTTTTATTTATGATGCTGTTTTTTAAAGGACCCATATTGAATGACTCTGTTGTATTTTTTTTTGTTGCACTTTAGTGTTTCTTTTGTTTCGTTGTTTCCCTCTTATAGTTGATGTGTTTTCCTCGGTTTAACCCGGATTTGTTTTCTCACAATCAATTAATGACTTACGAACAGGGGTATACTTCTGTTGCCTTTATTGACTTATTTGAAAACAAGTTAGGAGTGTCAATTATGAACTGGTGTGTTTTTAGATTAGCATCTGATTTGCATACATCCATGTTTTTAATTTCTATATTTTCATAAAAGTTTATACAGTTTATCCGAGTTTTTATACAACTTCAAGTTCACTATATAATGATAAATAAAGTCTATGTCAACGATTCTTTATCTTAAGGTATAGGTATATATGTAAATAGCAATGAGTATAATACATAATGATATAAGGAATCTCCACTAATGCCATTTGTTAAGTGTCCAAACTTTTATCAAATCATACGAAACCTTGCTGCAATCTATATTACGAAGTTAAATATCAAAAATATCGAACTCTAAAGGAAACGAATCATTACAGCACTATTACCTCAATGATAAAATAAGACAGATGGATTCAAAATATCAACATTAGAGATGTATTTATTTTTGTGAACTATGAGACCTAGAGGTACCTTGTACTACTGATATCTATATTTAAGAATATATCATAGTTTCCGAAAACATTTAATTTTCATAATTGTATCAACATTCGGCATACATTTGCGTGTTCAAATCATGTTTTGGACAGAGAATAATGTTACGTAAAATCAAATAGTTTCTTCTGATTTATTCATTGGAAGCATTGAATAAAAAGTCAAACAGACCAGATGCAATGAAAATGGATTTTTGAATAAAATGAGAATGCTAACTTATGTGTTACAATTAACACTATTTTCCGTTTCTTAAACGCTGCTTACTCTGTTTCTGTCTAGTTTTTGTTATGTATAAATTAAATTTGTTATGGTTCATTATAATTACTATTTACTTATCATTTGATTTTGTCATTTGATTAGGGACTTTCCGTTTTGAATTTTCCTCGGAGTTCAGTATTTTTGGGATTTTACTTTTTTGGATAGTAAATAGTTTTATATAGCTTTGAATGTAAATTTTGTCATAATTTATATTTGGTGCATTCGATTTGATTTAATATTATTTAGATATATATACATATAAGTATCAAGGCGTCCACATCATCTTTACTTACAACTTTTCCGAATAAAACTCGGACTTTGTTATTGTTTCGTCTTTGGTCAAATTACAATTCTTATTAAACTCCTGTTGAATAGAAATTTCTTGAACCTGATTTCGACCTCGAAAACAATGCCCAACAACCGAACCACAACGACTTAAAAGTTGTTTTAGATGTCCTGAATTTGAAGCAATTGTTAAAACAACACACACTGATACAAGTTCTTCTATCCTTAGACATGTCTGTAAAATCCACCATGGCCACGCATCAACTATGTTATTATTGCTGTAAACACCAAATACACCAACTGCACTGTAGATATGGGTCCCAACAATGGCCACTGATGTCGCTGACGATACGAAACAAAGAACTATCAACCGTTTTATTGTGCTTGATTCTACAAAAAAGAAAGAACATTTGATTATTAAGATAAGTTTCCTTATGAGAGCCAATGAATAAAAAAAGAAGATTATATATACATTCTTTGCAAAGATATACAGACTGCACTGGCAAGCCATATGTTATATAATATCTATTTATTCAATTCAAAAAAAGTTTGAATAATTGTAAATCTATGTTTTTTCCATCACTAAGGGTCTAGTATTTTGTTACGCATTCTCCCAAAAAGTTCTCCTCGTTATGAATTTGCATGGATATTTGCAAAGCAAATGATACATTCCAATACAAAATGTATATTTGAAATATAAACCGAATATAGTGTAAGGGAAAGTAGTTCCCTGGTGGCCATACTATCAAGTTCAGTTTAAATCGACTAGACTATTAGTACTGTTCGTTAAACATCCCTGTCAAACAGTTTTACCCAAAGAAGAATTTAAAAGTAGACTAAAAAGTGACACACTTGTTTTGAAAAAAAGCGACCATCTCATGCATTTGCTTTTGATGAAGGTTCGTGTGGATCTTTCTTTCTGAGTATTGTTTTGCATTTTGTTCTTTGTTTTTTGTTATCACATTGCTGTTTATTTTTCTTTGCTATCAGTTTCAGATTTACCTCTTATGGTTACTGGTAACCTTCAGAAAAGTTGATACGATCTCAAGGTGTTAAGTTTGTCAAATGAAAGGAAAGACACAGAATGACATGTTTATATTAATTCTGAGACTTAATGCTGTACAGTTACTGTTAAAACAATAACAAAAAGTTTTCAAAATCTTTTGTCAACAGTGTAAGAACGGAAACATAAATATCATGTCCACCCAGCATGCATACGTCTAAGTTCTGACATCCACAACATTATACTCTTATAACATTAAATAGATTTTAAACAAAAAGATTTTGTATGATTGTCAATGAAACAACTATCAAGAGACCAAATGTTATAGATATATTAAATAACGTACAACATTTAAAAAGTCAAACTCAATTTTATGGCTTAATGTAGTACTTTTTTATATTACTATTCACAATATCGCAAAATCTGCATATTCATGTCGATTCATTCAAACCATTGCTTACAAGTTTTAAATAATTTATTTAACATTATCTATGTATTGAAGTGCTATTGTTTGATATCAGAGCAACAATAAGCAAATCAATATTATACGTGAACACATTGTACCACGGGAAGCCAAACAAAAAATTGTCAGTACTTTATAATTATTTTTGTATATTGAAATCTTTTAAAATTTGAACGTAACCCTTCATAAAAAGTCAAAGTCAAAAACTGAAAATAGCAATACAATATTAAACGGAAATAAATGCCTATTTTGCGACAGTTTATATTTGCTTTATTTAATAATTTTACGAACGCCATCACGAGTTGGTTGACCGTTATGATGGAAAATTTGTTTTACACATGACGAACGATATGTTCCAGTTGTAGTAACCCCAATCACGTCCCGAGTTTCCCCAATGTGATTGTTCGATAATGTGAATCATGTTACACAAACCTACTTCAAATGAGCTTTGTATTTTATACTTTTTTCAAATTATCACCGTCATTAGTAACCAAATATACACACACTGTGGTTACTCTCGCTGAATGATTAACCGCATCAGTGTTTTCTAATCATAACGCCTTTATAAATGTGTTTGCTTTACGATTACAAAGTATAACTGATTTGACTATGTAATCGTTTGTTTTCAATAGATGTTTATTTCATTATTGATTACAATAATGTTTTATACTTAATTATTACATGTTACATTTTTTTATTCAGTCCAAGATAATAATGATGAGGGTTTAGTTTCCACAACGACACAAAAACGTCAAATTTACGAAAACCATTTCGTCCTTATTTTGTAGATATTTTCCCGAGTGAGTTCTCGGGCATTGCTTTGCAAAACCATAGCTTAATTAATCTTCACCGAGCTCCTAATTTTACGCATGTTTCCGTAAATGGGCAACAACTTAAGGGCATATGATACAGTTACAGGGGAGAAAATGATGTTGCTAACGTAAAATGTTATTTTAGCGACGTCAAACTGTGACATATCGGGAAAAGATATTTTTTTCGACTGATTTTTATCATTAAAACTGATTTAACTTGAAAACGAGTTCATCGACCCCTCTTTTTTAAAACGTCATTTGGTTTGATTACGTTTGAAGATTATTTGTACCAAATTTCATGAAAAAGTCAATGATGCAATTTTTTAAAATTTGACAAATATACAGAAAAAAAGTTTTTTTCTACATTCATGAACA
This sequence comes from Mytilus galloprovincialis, assembly GCA_037788925.1. NCBI lineage: Eukaryota > Metazoa > Mollusca > Bivalvia > Mytilida > Mytilidae > Mytilus > Mytilus galloprovincialis. Next base: position 94,761,441 of record CM075333.1, read on the forward strand.
TTTGATAAATTTAAGTTATTTCTAAACAAAATATTTCATAAATATAAGAATACTTAAATAAAAGAGAACTTATTAATAATTTCACAAAAAACAGCTTGTGTTTATCTTTTAAAACAAAAACGTTATGAAGTTGACTGTCCCTCTGGTATCTTTCGTTCCTCTTTTATGCATTTCTGTCAGTAGGAAAAATACGTCCACAAATCCTACTTTTGGGCAAATATCCGAAATTTCAACCTCATTTTACTCAAAAAGTAGCACATAGCCTATATATTTGAAATGGAAAAGTTCTCACCGTCAGAAATAAACTGTTGGATATGCAATTAAATAGACAAGGAGCAAATGTAAAAAGTAAAAAAATATTATTAAAACATGAATTATGATGATTTTAGTTTTTAAAACTATATTAAGTAAAGAATGTTGGAGAGGGTCATAGTTGAATATGCACATAGATCTAGGTTAGCGACACAAGCTATTCGGAGACAATAGTATGCATATTACCATTGATAAATCAACTCCCTCGGGCAAAGTTGACTTTAGCAGTTCTAATTATTTTATGGTTCTGTTTCGTCAAAAAGTTCTTTTTTATGAATTTGTACGTCCTTTGGTTTTTAATGTTCAGTACTGGACGTTCCTGGTGAACTAAAAGTGGTTTTGATGCAAAAAAAGAAGTGTCATTTCTATTTGCTACCACTTGGCGACCACTCAGCTTCTTGTCCCTAGTGATATCACTAGCTAGGTAGTCATTGCTTCGATAATGACATGCATTTTTGCATTTTGCTTTCTAAACTTAATAAGAAACTATGGCTCAACTCCCTCAGGCATTGTTTATCGTAGATAAATTTGACTTTTTTTTTAATCTTATAAACAAAATTTTAACGTATTTATACATAACTTGCTTTAATATGGTTGTGTTTGGGGTAAGGTAAATATAGCAGAGCCCCCAAAGAGGTTAAGATGAGACGAACCCTGTCGATAAGTCATGCACATCTTACAATCTTTCCATGCAACAAAGATAGTTGATCTATTGCTTAACATATTTGAGAAAAAGACGTAACCAATTAAACTGAACATTGAAAAATCAACAAAGTGGAAAGGAATTAGTATAAAGTGTAATAAACTTGTTTCCCAATCCATTATAAATAAATATGTTTAAACTAACAATGACAAAGAGTTCCAGGTCAGTTAAACCCTATCAGACAGAAATGTAAACCTAACAATAAATACAATAACCAAATATAGATCATATTGCTTATTGTACCTAAGAAACAATAGAACACAATGCAGTTAAGTTCAGATAACCCTGCCAGTCAAACATATACACCTAACAATCACTTATTACCGAAAACGAAAGTAAATTGTTTGCTTATAGTATGTTAAGAAATAATTTGCAAACATAAATCAGGAAAAAAAAAATCAAAAAAAAATCAATGCTTTAAATAAATCTTTTAAATCAGTATATGTTATAGAAATGCCTATCCTTTAATGACTAAGTGCAATTAAGTTAACAGGACATTAAGCAGGTACCATGCAGCGTATTAATTTTGCCTAGTTTATTTCAAATTTTACATTACCTGTTTACAAAATAATCTTCAGTTCATAAATCTTTTGTAAAATTATAAAGGATGGATACAAACTGTTTATTTACTAAGTGCATAGTTTATAAAATGAATGTACAGAAAATAAAATTTTATAAGAATAAGTGATATGAAAGCAAAAACAAAATTGACTGATTCTAGCCAAGACATTATGACATTATGTTCTTCTCACAAACAAGTTAAAACTAAGATATATCTTAAATACAGCATTCCATGACGAAGAAATTATTTAACACGATGTTGCAAAAATATTTCACTACGGAAATAAATTTACAAACTGATATAACCGAAAGAATACGTGCATGTCGAAAGGTATTTTATGTAATGAAGTGAAGAAAATCATCCCGATGTTGTAAAAATGAAGGAAGATTTCACCTGAAATACAATATGGTTCTGACATCAAAAATGCATTTCTAATTGACCCAACAAAAGATCGATTAAAACCATATGAACGTAATTTATCGCTTACGTTAAATATGTAATTTTTAATCTAATAAACTTTACTTCCAAAATTGGAAATATACCTTTAGGTTAAAATGAAGTAATTATTTGCATTGCCGACAATGTTTGTAAATATTCTTTACTTTTTTATGTACTTGTTACTGAATAATGTACAGTAAAGAAACCAATCGTGCGATAAGATAACATAAGATATACAAAGGAATTACCTTCATACACATTATCTATACTATGCCAATTAATTAGTCAATTTTTTTTATTTTCGTGTATTCGAAAACAAGGGAAAAGATGAAGATATCGTTTAGATAAATAATGTCAACCGACCATACCTTTACTGGTACATGACAAGACATAAATGAAGGCATCAAAGTGTTACAAAACACCAACCATTGATTCTATACTAATATTAAAAGAGAAAAGTCAGGCAAAATTTAACCTTCAAATCTCATAGAGGACAAGCAAGCGTTAAGCATTTTTAAATAGAAGCAACATCAGTTTACTGATTATGATTTATTATTCATTCATAAGCATAAGCAAAATCATCTAACATATGTTGGTATTGGATTGATTATAAGAAAAAATGTTTAAAAAAAACAAAAAGTTGGTTACAAAAATTGGCATTTAGCGAGGGGCGGTATTGATGTTTGTTCAATTTCACAAATGATTATACCAATGATCATATCTTATAATTTAGAATATACAAACAAAGGTCAGTGAAAACAACTAAAATTGAGGAAATCACATGAACTCTACATGTAGCGAGACAGGGTATGTCGACAGTATAGGTAACTAATCATCAACCAACCTTCGCCATGCAAATCTTCATATACTGTCAAAATAGTTATCAAAGGTACCAGGATTATATTATAGTACGCCAGACGCGCGTTCGTCTACATAAAACTCATTAGTGACGCTCATATAAAAATCGTTATAAAGCCAAACAAGAACAAAGTTGAACAGCATTGAGGATCCAAAATTTCAAAAAGTTGTGCCAAATACAACTAAGGTAATCTATGCCTGGGATAAGAAAATCCTTAGTTTGTCAAAAAATTCAAAGTTTTGTGAACAGGAAATTCATTAAAATGACCTCCTAATTGATATTCATGTCAAAAATTGACAATAGGGAGACCGACACAATCGGTCAATTTACAGACCAGACGAACATTCTGGTACTAAAAAATCTCAGACCGCAAACGTATGTCTTCTATGTGCTGAAACACAAATACATTGAATCGACCGACCAATTCGTGATGGTAACCATAAAGCAACCATATTTAATATATCTGATTTCATAAGTACAAACAGTTAAAGAAAATGATATTTTTATTGAATCAAATTAGCAATCAAAATGAAACATTCAGATCCCATAGCAATTTGTTTTTACATCAAAGGGTATACTAGCACGCAAACACTCGCTGTAATCAGTCGAAATCTTTGATAAACCTTAGATAAAAATATAACAATGAAGCAATTGCAGACATATAAACATTACGTTTAAATTAACAATTTAAAAGAAGGAGGTGTTATATAATTTTCTTAGAGACAACAGAGTCAAAATGACGCAGATTTAGCAACTATATGTCACCGTATGGCCAAAAAAAAAAAAAAGAACAGAACCAATACCGTATAGTTGGCTTACAGTCAAAAAGTCAAATGTGTTATTTGTAAATGGGTATTCAGCACTGAGGACTGAGGAAGTTTTTTTGAAATATAATGGTTTTCCTCTGATGACATGTACCCATAAACTATTTTATTGAGTTTTATATCATTATTTGTAACATTACAACTTGTTTTAATGACTCTAGATTAGGATTCAAACATAATAAAACTTATAATGTTTGTAAGTTAATGTATCAATTTTATAAGCATCATGAATAATACATGGACTAAGGAAATATAATAAAATTCGATGTCAGAAAATTTGATTTAAGTATAATATTTGAACGTTAAATCAACAAGTTTATTCACGCTTTCATGTCAACTGAAGCACAAAATACAAATAAGTGAAACTTTACAACCATGGTTGTATAAATATATAAATAGAAGGGAAGTGTTTTTTTATGTTAGTCAAAATATTCTGGTTATTTCCAATTTGCAAAACCACGATTAAGAAGTTTTGTTGATCGATTGTAAAAAATAATAATAATAAAAAAAAAGAAAAAAATCCCGAACTCAAAAATTCACAAAGGGGAAATTCCATAAAAACTGACATAATCAATCAACCAAAGGAACGAGTGGAAAACAACTATTATATTCCTGTCACACTCATGTTCACCTGTCTGTAAATAATCAATCAACCAAAGAAACGAGTGGAAAACAACTGTTATATTCCTGTCACACTCATGTAATCAATCAACCAAAGGAACGAGTGGAAAACAACTGTTATATTCCTGTCACACTCATGTTCACCTGTCTGTAAATAATCAATCAACCAAAAGAACGATTGGAAAACAACTGTTTTATTCCTGTCACACTCATGTTCACCTGTCTGTAAATAATCAATCAACCAAAGAAACGAGTTGAAAACAACTGTTCTATTCCTGTCACACTCATGTAATCAATCAACCAAAGGAACGAGTGGAAAACAACTATTATATTCCTGTCACACTCATGTTCACCTGTCTGTAAATAATCAATCAACCAAAGGAACGAGTGGAAAACAACTATTATATTCCTGTCACACTCATGTTCACCTGTCTGTAAATAATCAATCAACCAAAGAAACGAGTTGAAAACAACTGTTCTATTCCTGTCACACTCATGTAATCAATCAACCAAAGGAACGAGTGGAAAACAACTATTATATTCCTGTCACACTCATGTTCACCTGTCTGTAAATAATCAATCAACCAAAGAAACGAGTTGAAAACAACTGTTCTATTCCTGTCACACTCATGTAATCAATCAACCAAAGGAACGAGTGGAAAACAACTATTATATTCCTGTCACACTCATGTTCACCTGTCTGTAAATAATCAATCAACCAAAGGAACGAGTTGAAAACAACTGTTCTATTCCTGTCACACTCATGTAATCAATCAACCAAAGGAACGAGTGGAAAACAACTATTATATTCCTGTCACACTCATGTTCACCTGTCTGTAAATAATCAATCAACCAAAAGAACGATTGGAAAACAACTGTTTTATTCCTGTCACACTCATGTTCACCTGTCTGTAAATAATGGGTTGGTCAATATTGTCAGCTGTGAAATAACATTAGTATTAAGAAATATTCCCAACATCAATTTTGAGTAAACGACTAGTATTTTCCTTTTGTTTATTCTTTTTTCATCCTAGTCTCTTCAGTTAACTTCTCTTAGTAAACTGTACTCATTATTGAAATATAAATAAATGTAGCGGTTACAATCTTTATTGTCAACACATATTCATCTTTTAAATGTTGTTTATTTATTTCATTTTGCGGATGCTGTATAATTCCTACCAGAGAGTCAAGGCAATCATAAAATTTCTATTGGAAAAATATTATGATGCAGACATTTGCAAATGGATAGTGGAAGAATACAATATTTTGATTCATATCAAATCCGGAGATTAGAAAACACAAAGTAAGCTTACTTAGGATATAACAAAGGCAAATAATCCTTAGTTGTAACAATAATTTTGATTCTGCAACAACTATCGGAAATTCAACAAATTTTCTTTTTGTTCATTTGTTATTTTAATAACGTAAAGAGGATTATCTATGTATTAGAGATGGAAGAAATGGGAATCATAAGATAGTTACATAACAAGCAGAAGAGTATAGTAAAACATGAGTTAAACATTACCAACAGGAAAAAGTAAAAAAAAAAACCAACAATACCAAACTTCGAGGAAAATTATAAACAGAAAGTCAGTAAGCAAATTGCAAAATCAACAACTCAAACATATCAAATAACTGTCCTATGTCTTACTTGGTGCTGGCATTTTTTAATTTTGACAATGCTGGATTTAACATAGTTTTAAAGCTAGAAAACCCCTCACTTGTACGACAGTCTCATGCAATTCAATAATATTGACAACGATGTGTGAACAAAATAAACAGACATAATAGGGTAAAAATGTGTTTCCCTCAGTTTAAGTTTGTAATCCGGATTTGTGTTCACTCAATCGATTTATGACTTTTGAACAGTGGTGTACTATGGTTGCCTTTATTTTTTTTATTATGTGACACATTTACCTTGAATATGCATGTCATTTTTGCCAATGGACGTGAAGCAATCTACAATCAATCAATCATTTATGAAATATAAAAAAACTTTGATTGAATTTGTTTGTATTTTATTTTGTATTGAATCTATGATACCACATAACATTTTTTTTTATCTTTTCTTACGTGTCCTTCAAAAGAGGGGCGAAAGATACCAGAGGGATAGTCAAACTCATAGATCGAAAATAAACTGAAAACGCCAAGGATAAAAATGACAAAGACAAACAGACAAATGACTCTACCGTTCAAAACTTTATACCTCCCTATTTTGATAACATAGAACCACCCATAATTTCACACACATACAAAAAAACAGCAGAAGTTTAATTTTTAATTATACGTCGGTTACATCAGACGTGAATATAGATAATAATACTCCCTTAACTTGAAACTGTGAATCGTCGAAGTTCAGATATGTTCCCTTTGGCCATATTATTACAGGGGACCTCAATATTGTCCAGGACAGAGAGGTTAAAAACTTTTTGAAAAAAGGACCAAAATATCGTCCTCTATCTAAAATAGATTGGAAAGAGTGTCGTCAAGTCACCAAAGATGTTTTGTAAAAAGTGGTGTAAACGGGAAAAATCTGATAAAAAATCTCTTGATTCTTATAAGTGTATGAATGTGGAAGGTAAGAGAATATCACATTCTAAAAATAATTTAGAAGTAAATAATAGAGTACATAATACACCTATTTCCAGAATAAGAAATAAACTTCAAGAACTTTCAAAGCGGTTTGTGTTTGTACCGGCCGACAAAGCAGCCAACAATGTGGTGGTGATATGCCGTAAATACTACACTAACTAAACATTTAAATATCGTTTCATCTCGGCCTCTAGTAAGTGTTCAACAACTTATCTTTCAGTGCTTTTAACAAGTTCATTATAGTTATCAAAAGTACCAGGATTATAATTTAGTACGCCAGACGCGCATTTTGTCTACATAAGACTCATCAGTGACGCTCATTTCAAAATAGTTATCAAGCCAAACAGGTACAAAGTTGAAGAGCATTGAGGATCCAAAATTCCGAAAAGTTGTGCCAAATACGGCTAAGGTAAAATTGAGAATGGAAAGGTAATCTATTCCTGGGACAAGAAAATCCTTAGTTTTTCGAAAAATTAATTTTTTTGTTTATTAAAATGACCATGTAATTGATATTCATGTCAACACTGAAGTGCATTAACTACTATTAAAGAGCTTATCATAAACTATTGAAATAAAATATATGAACATAGTGGTATAAATAAAGGCAACAGTAGTATACCGCTGTTCAAAACTCTATGGACAAAAAACAAAATCGGGATAACAAACCAAAGCTGAGGGAAACGCATTAAATATAAGAGGAGAACAACGACGCAACATTTAAATGTAACACACACAGAAACAGACTAAGTATTAGACAAAATCCGATGAGAATAACAAATATAACATCAAAACCAAATACATGAATTTGGGATAGAAAATTACCGTGACACGTCTTATATTAATGTAAATTCACACTAAAATATAAGAGAAAACAAACGACACAACGGAAACACAACGTAAAAATGTTACACACACAGAAACGAACTATAATATAACAATGGCCATTTTCCTGACTTGGTACAAAGAAAAAAATAAATATTAATAAATAAAAATTATACCATTTTTGGAGTGTAAAAAAATCTTTGGCTGTTTTAGACAAATTACGTGCTTTTGATGGTCCTTTTGATTCTGTTGACAGTTTTGATTTTTCTACTCTTTACACTACACTTCCACACTATCTTATTAAACAAAAGTTTTCCTATTTAAATAAATGGTCGTTTGGTAAAGCTGAATGCAAATATATTTGCTGCAACTCATTTAAAGCCTTCTTCTCTAATAAGAAAGGTAAATATGCTAGATATACTTACTAGAGGTGTGATGAGATGATTGAAGTTGTTAATTTTCATCCTTGATAATATTTATGTACGTTTTGGCAACAAAGTTCATCGACAGGCTGTAGGTATCCACATTGGCACTAATTGTGCCCCTTTAATAGCAGACTTGTTTTTGTACTGTTTCGAATCACAGTTTGTGACTAAACTCAGTAAAGACCCGTCGAAATTGCATTTAATTGATAAATTCAACAACACATACCGTTATTTTGATGATATTTTTTCGTTAAATAATCAAGAATTTTCTCAATATACTGCTGAAATTTACCCCATGGAACTAAATTTAAATAAATCAAATTTATACGGTAATAACTGTCCTTTCCTGGATTTAGATATTTCTGTTTTAAACGGGAAACTCCACACTAAAATTTACGACAAAAGGGACGATTTTTCGTTCCCTATTGTTAATTTTCCATTTTTAGATGGTGATGTTCCTTAGGCACCATCTTACGGAGTTTATATTTCACAACTATGTCCGTGTCTGTTGTGACGTTTTTGATTTTAACGAACGCAATCTATGAATTACTGGTAAATTATTGAACCAAGGATATCGTTACCATAAATCATTTAAAACCTTTACTTAATTTTTCCATAGATATAAAGAGTTGGTTTTGAAGTTTGGTTGTACCTGTAGAAAACTTATTTCAAACGGGATAGCCCATCCTCATTTTTATGGAAATGTTGTTAATCGTGCTAGGAAATTTAGAAATGATCCTTGTAAACTTATCGCTCCGTGAAATAAACTTATTCTAAAAAGTTACCAATTTTACACTGTAATAAGATCATTAAATATTGTTTTTATTTGTATAAATATTGATTTTGTTATCAGTAAATTAAAAGCAAAATAAATATTACTAGTATGTTATATACATACACACATTCATGGATCTACAATCTGTTGTAACTTGGCATTGCACAAGGTCATGTTTTTCTCTGACTGTTTATGACGTCGTTACACTTAATCCATTGTAATTTGGATGTGTACGGATTGATAGTTCAGTCTCAGATGCATGATGTTTTTATTAGTGGTTAGTGGCTTTTAACTAGCTGTCAGATAACTGCGAGTACTCTCAGATCTGTTCCTAGTGTCTTTTTGTTGTCAGGATGTACAAATACCCGGCCACGTCCAATTGTATTTTTGTCCATCTGATGAGTTAAGCCTTTTTTAACTGCTTTTTATAGTTCGTTCTTATGTTGTACTGTTATACCACTGACCCAGGTTAGGGGAGGGTTGGGAACCCGCTAACATGTTTAACTCCGCCACATTATTTATGTATGTGCCTGTCCCAAGTCAGGAGCCTGTAATTCAGTGGTTGTCGTTTGTTTATGTGTTATATATTTGTTTTTCGTTCATTTTTTTTTACATAAATAAGGTCGTTAGTTTTCTCGTTTGAATTGTTTTACATTGTCATATCGGGGCGTTTTTTAGCTGACTATGCGGTATGGGCTTTGCTCATTGTTGAAGGCCGTACGGTGACCTATACTTGTTAATGTCTGTGTCATTTTGATCTCTTGTGGACAGTTGTGTTCTTGGCAATCATATCACTTCTTCTTTTTTATAAATAAAATTTTCTAAAAGCTATCTTTTCGTATTCTATTTTACAATTCTATTTTACAATTCTATCATTTAGTTTAGCTTCTAATCGCATAATGTATAATCCATACAAAATGTGTCATTTTGTCACAACCTGTAGCTTGAAAAAATGCACGGTCTCCTATAATTTTTTTTTTTTTAATTTTTGTACTTAATATAATAGACACTACGTTTTGGCAAAGTATGAACAAATTCTATCATTTTTAATTTAGACACCATACCACCTTAAGATGGTACCTGATAATTGTTTTTATCTTCTTTTATAGAAACGATACTTTCATTAATAACTGTTGGGTTACATACGATGTTGTATTCTAAAAACACTAAATAGTCTCACCGGCCTTTCTGATGAACTAGCACCACTATATATCGCAAGCACACGCCCAATCAGGCACATATATACTAGTACAACCAATCACATAAAACTTTGGAGCATTAAACCAATAAACAAATGAAACATTCAATAGTAAAAGTTGTGGAAAATCTCAGAATAACTTTTAGTACAAACACATGATTTATATTATGAAAATTGAAAATGATTATCATCAGCGAACTATTTATATTATGCCGGAAACGGAACACTGTCAGTTGGGAAATACATTTGGTTATCTTTGGTGGATTTTTAATAAGGAAGTTTTAGTAGAAACTGTCAAATGCATTTTCAAAACTTTTTCGTCGATGTTTTATTTTAATTACAAGTAGATATTTCCCCAATGTCCAATTAAATCGTCATGCTTTGATCTGCCATTATGTATCATGAAAGTTCAGCCCATTAAACAATTTTATGACAAACAGTTCTATTTTCAATGTAATGAAAGGACAGATGTCTTCTTTTATAATCAGATTTGACAGCCCTCAAATAATAAATATAAAAAAAAAACAGTTATGTATACAGCATATAACATATTATAGCAGTTTGTTTCACAACACGCGATGAAGAGACATGCTAAGAATTTATTTTTATTAACAAATACAAATATACCATTAACACCAACAAGTCCTAGGAGTTGGTAAAAAAAAACCGGATAACGTTGTTTAAAATTTTAACATTATTAATCAAGACAAATAAACATTCCATTACACATTATTTCTTATGAATTTAGTCTCATTTCTTGGTAATAAGTGTTATGGCAATATTTGCAGATGTCAATATATAAATATATTTGGTACATGATTCATTGAATAAAATAAATGACCTTTTGGAAGGTGTGGGTTGTTTTCAAGATATTTCTTTAAAAAAATCTAAGTCTGACTGAGTGACGATATTCCTATATCCAACTTTTCTATCATCTTATATCATGAATTAACTTGAAATATCAATTATTATTCACTGTTTGGAAGTTGCAATCGGATGATTAATGTATCCTGTCATAGTGATATGCATTATTGTGACACGAGTTTTATGTCAGCACAGTAGTTATAAATAGTGATTGACTGTTTGTATGGACTGTCTAATGGAGCGATGCATGAACTCTAATGTGATTAAGCAGCAGCCAAACATTTTCCTGAGTAGTACTTTCCACACTTTTTGTCAATATACACGCATATATGTATATGTTTTTGATTTATTGACAAACCTTAAAGTGAGAGAAACAATACAACCATAAATAAATGAAAAATATCAACATCGAAACGAATCTTATCAACTTACAAGTTGTTAGTGTAGGGATGTAACCAATGAGGGACTTTAAATGGTATTTGAAAATTCACCAAATTTGAGCATAAAGGCTACTTAGAAATGCAAGATCAAACCCGATTTTTATTTTATATTTAAAAGTATAATCTTGACAGAGATCGTTTGGTTCAAGATCATAGAATTATTTGATAGTAAGGAGAATGACAATGCCTTTATCGTCAGATGATAAAAGCGCTTTAAGCTTCAGTTAACCGCAAATAATTCAATCTTTTTTATTTTCATTCTTCAAATCGCATTTGTCACTCATATTTTACGTCGAGATATTACGTCTCGGCAACAATTTATAACACAAAGGAGAGTTTATTGGGAGAATAACCTGAAACTAATATTTATAATAACAGATATAAAACAGCAACTCAAATGAACTAAAAACACATCTACATATCAACATACAGTCGTTACCACAAGATATTTTTTTTTATACAATACGTCTAGTTTAAAATGCCCTTTACCTTACATTCGATAATATGAATCATTATTTCGAGTTTTTTTTTGTCTATACGCCATCACACCAACCATCGAGATGACCTCCAATTACTGTCGACGTTCATATTACCCGAAAGAAAAACAAATGGAAATAGATAGCGAGCACGTGCAAATGGATATTTTCATCTGGTGTACTAATATAGGTTGAAAACAAAATGTTACTCATTGTTTTACTTGTGTTAGAAATTCTTGTTTCACTTTTAATGTTGACGTTATTTTCCTTTTAAAAATTAGACACGCCTAGTACATTCGTATCCATCTTCAGCGAAGAGGTTAAGTTGTACGTCAAATAAATACGTGTTCGATTAAATTGAATTATTGACTTGCAAGTCAATGAAACTTTTCGCTTCTAATGATACTTTAAACAAAAAAATCTATATGATTTTATCTGAATCGTAGCTAATGCTCTTTTAAGGGACATGTGATAAGAGGTGATATTAATAAACAAACGAGCTTTAAGACCATCAACATATACACGAAATTGTATACCGAGGTTAAATTATTTTTTAGCACTCGCTTAACTATTCCAATACGATCGTGTTAGAATATTTTTAATTTTATTTATCCAAACAATAAAAGAATCTGATATTTGGATTTATTTAGATGAACCAGTCCATGGAATGATACATTCAGGTCCCAAAGGATATGATTGCAGAAAATGTTATTTGAATACGATAATACTTCCTTTTATCATTAAATGTCATCCAAGTTCATTTGCAGAATAATTACAACTCCAAACGCATCATGATTGAAGTAAAAACTAAAATCACAAAAATACCTAACTCCGAGGAAAATTCAAAACGGAAAGTTCTTAATCAAATTGCAAAATCAAAAGCTCAAACAAATCAAACGAATGAATAACAACTGTTATATTCCTGATTTGTTACAGGCATTTTCAAATGTAGAAAATGGTAGATTAAATCTTGTTTTATAGCTAGCAAAACCTCTCATATGTATGACAGTTGCTTTAAATTCTATTACATTGACAATGAAATGTGAACAAAACAAACAGACATAAAACGTTAAAATATTTCATGAGTGTGTCTTCTTATATTTTTCTATGGAGGAAATAAGCATAAAAGATGATATATAAATGTTGAATAATACGTAATTAGTTATCAAAGGTACCAGGATTATAATTTAGTACGCCAGACGCGCGTTTCGTCTACATAAGACTCATCAGTGACGCTCATATCAAAATATTTATAAAGCCAAACAAGTACAACGTTGAAGAGCATTGAGGATCCAAAATTCCAAAAAGTTGTGCCAAATACGGCTAAGGTAATCTATGCCTGGGATAAGAAAATCCTTAGTTTTTCGAAAAATTCAAGCTTTTGTAAACAGGAAATAATTAATAATTGCACTCAATAAACAATCAATTTTATTAACAGCTCTTAAATTTTTATAAGATTATGTATGACATATTCATGATGGGGCTATCCTGTTGTCATTTTTTTTTTTTATTATGCAAGAAATATCCATAAGTTTCCTGCCAGAGATTTCAAATTTTGAGGAAATATATCCTTTGTACAATAATATAATGCATATTAAAGCATAACACCGGACAGAAGCAATTGCTAAAACTTAGGTCCACTGAATAGATCAACAAAGGAAATTAATGATAGGTCTATATTTTTTTTTTATTTATCAAGTATTAAAATCGGATTAAGACGTTTCTTTGTTGTTTTCCCTAGAACGTATTATAGTTTGTACTCAGCCTTGAAGAAAGAACATTAAAGCAATGCTCTTTTGATAATTGTGTGTTTGTTGCTGTGCATGTGTCATGCCAACTTACAAATAAATGTTTTGCATGATTTCGGTTTGTTATCATTTGTATCTTGTTAATTGATTTTGGACATTTATATATCGGTTATTTACTGTTGTATTTAGTTTCCCTATTATACTCAGCTCTTTAATCTAACGTTTGTTGCATGCAACAAAAAGTAAATAAAATTCAAATGACAATTTTGTTTTCTTCAAAACACCTTCTATCATTGCCAAACACTCATTCATCTACCAAGCGATAGTGTAAAGTAATCAGTCAAGCTGATCTACTATACGGTTCTAACAAAGTAACTAGATAGCAAGGTTTAAATAATTTTAGTTTCAGGAAATTGCAAATGGATTTTAGGTGCATATAATTACTAAGTGCATAAAAGTGGGGTTATTTTAGACTACATGTCGTAAATCTAAATCTTAATTGATGTAGCTTGAAATTTATGCAGCATACTCTTTCTTGTGTAGTAGGAGAGCAATGAGACTAAAGTACTACCAAACATTTTACATTTAAAGGAAATGCGCGAATAAACAAGCATGGATGGAAAGAGTATTATTCATAAGTTTTTGCATTACTTATAAATCCTTGGAAAACAGATCATCCGCACAATATACCCACAGAATTGCTTGGATCTTCAGGTATATGAAATAGTTTAAAGATAGAAACTGGTTAATAGTGTATCCGTTTTCATGCTGTCTCTAGTTACCACTTCAGTTTAATCATGTATATCTATTATATATTCATTTTATAAAATTTACTGTTTGCAAAAGTATGAATTATTCTAGATAATAAGGATGTTCTTGTCCCAGGCAGGGCCGTATTGGTCAAAACTTTTTTAGGAAATTTTGGTCCTCGGTTATTTTCAACTTTGTACTTGTTTTGGCTTTCAAACTTTTTCATCTCAGCGTCGCTGGTTAGTCTTGTGTGGACGTGGCGCGCGTCTGGCGTATCCATTTTTTTAACCTGGTACATTTTGTTGGCTAGTATTCGTTTGTTTCTCTGTTCTATATTTTCTCCTATTCATTTGTATTGTAGTCCTGTCATGTAACGTTGTCATTTATAATTAACATTGCCATAACGGCGGGAGGTTTGGCATGCCACAAAACCAGGTTCAACCCACCATTTGTTTCTTAAAATGCCCTGTACAAACACAGAAAAATGGCCATTGTTATATTTTAGTTCGTTTCTGTGTGTGTTACATTTTAATGTTGTGTTTCTATTGAGTCGTATTTCTCTTATATTTGATACGTTTCCCTCAGTTTTAGTTTGTAACCCGGATTTTTTTTTTCTCGATTTATGAATTTCGAACAGCGGTATACTACTGTTGCCTTTATTTAAAAAGGATGAGTCACTGATACTAAGAGCAGAAGGTCAAACGAACGAATTAATCAACAAACGAGACCGCAATTGCTATCTTCCTCTGCTCAACCAACTGTGAATAAAGTAGGTCCAAAACAATTAGCAAAGTAAATATTACAAGTACTTACAAACAATCAACATTTATCATAAAAGTGTGGTAACAACAAAAGTTTGAGAAATGTATACAAACACGAACAAATATTGTGATAATTTTGATATACTGCTATGATATAACACATACACAAAAATACAGCAATGTTTGTGGCAATTCCCTGGGCTTTTACGTAAAGGAGAACCATTTTGATGTTTAAAAATAAGATGGCAAGGAAATATTTAAAAGACATCCTGTGTCTAAAATATGAGAAAAATGTAAGCATAACAAACTACAGTAAATGGGGAAAAGAAATAGATATATCCGGTCAAAAATAAAAGACCAAGATGTATATAAACGAGTAAAAGCTCAGTCTCAGAGACGCCGTAAAACAATTAAGTATCTGACATCACCAATCTTCATTGACCCCCACCCTAAACACTAAAATGTGCTATGTTTAAAGAACAATTTTAAGCTCCATTTGCTTCAATAGACAAAAATGATATATGGTTTTACTAAATTAACACTTATACCTTTTCAGTATCTTGTACTTTTAAAGAGGTCAAATTACAAGACAAAATAGGGTTCTTTCTTTCTATTACTGCAATGAGCATTGGAATTGATGACAATACCTTAATGACATAATTATCATCTTTTTTAAATTTTGTATCATTTATATTCTATTGCTATTAATATGCTGTCAATATTTAGGCTAATGAATTCATAAACTGACGCACATTATTTAATGAAGTAAACATTTTTCGTTTTATTAGTGAATATGTACTAACTAAGGCCAAATCAAAAAGTATTGGAAACGTGATATCTGCAATTATCTTCACTATTTTATGTCATGCGAACAGTTATCAATATATCAAATATGTTCGGACTAGTGATACCGTGGTCTAAGAAGGTACGTATATCCGTTAATGGTCGGATATAAATGTCCTCTTTCCTATTTTCTTATCTGATAAATTAATTTTGCAAGTTTAAATTGAATATCTCAGTCAAATATTATCATTTTAAAACTGACGTTCAGTTTCCCACCATTTTTCTTCGATTTCAATCGATCGACTGGATATGACCAAAATGTACTTATCCGAGAGTGTCTTAGTACAGCTTTTTTATGGACTTAATACTTCCTTGTGGTAAATTAAAACAGATAATAAATAAAGGTATTCAATGCATAAATTTAATCCGGGAAATAAGTTTCCTATAGATGAATTAGTTCGTATACTGATTATAACTGATTTCATTTCTCACTAAGGACAACATTTCCTGTCGACAAATATTCCAATTTATCAAAATACTGTTTCCAACAAAACACATGTAAGTACGTATTTACAGGTATATGATGAAAACAGATAGTAAGCCGACTTTTACTGTTCATAGAAACTGTAAAAAGTATTAACATGTACCATGTTCTAGGTCAATAAGTTGATGAAGATTCATTGAAACTTTTTTTGCATTTGTGTGTTCACTTAGGGACACGTATACGGGATTCTAAACTTTTTTTCCGGTCAGTTACCTATATAACCTTTCACAGAATATACAAGAATTCATAAAGTTCCACAAAACTGTTTGTCCTATGGCCTAAAACCAAACGACTATACAGTTGATTGATTGCAAGAAGGAAAGAACAAATACAACTGATTTTTTTCGCAAGACCGCATTATGTGGTAAATAATTTTATTAATAAAACACGGATATTCAATTTAAAAATTTACGGTTTCAGGTCAAAAAAATAATTAATTAATGTGGCTCTTAGAGCTTGACAATATTCGTAATTTCTATGAAAATATTTTTATTTAAATCTATGGGAACTATTTGAAAATTCTGTAAATGTTACTTGTAAAATAAACATTGAGTTCGATGGGCTGTTTAATGTTATCAGAAAATTCTAAAACGAAAGTCCATTTTTAAGCAAATGGCAAAATCAAAATCTCAAACTTGGAAGGGCATTTTCTTTTGTAGAAAATTGCGGATAATACCTGGTTTTATAGCTACCCAAATCGCTCACTTGTATGACAATCGCATAAAATTTCATTATATTGACAACGATGTATGAACAAAACAAACAGACAAATAATAGGTAAAAAATGTCCCCAAAAAAGGGTACAGCACTCAACATTGTGTTATAATCTTAATCACTACAAAAACAAGCAAATATGTCAACAAAAATTCAAATAGACCAAGCAGCAATAAATTACTTCGTATCAAAGAGTTACAACAAAAAATAGCATCAATATGTAACTTCGTATCATAAGTTACAACAAAAAATAGCAGCAATATGTAACTTCGTATCATAAGTTACAACAAAAAAATAGCAGCAATATGTAACTTCGTATCATAAGTTACAACAAAAAAAACCAGCAGCAATATGTAACTTCGTATCATAAGTTACATAAAAAAATAGCAGCAATATGTAACTTCGTATCATAAGTTACAACAAAAAAATAGCAGCAATATGTAACTTCGTATCATAAGTTACAACAAACAAATAGCAGCAATATGTAACTTCGTATCATAAGTTACAACAAAAAATAGCAGCAATATGTAACTTCGTATCATAAGTTACAACAAAAAAAATAGCAGCAATATGTAACTTCGTATCATAAGTTACATAAAAAATAGCAGCAATATGTAACTTCGTATCATAAGTTACAACAAAAAAATAGCAGCAATATGTAACTTCGTATCATAAGTTACAACAACAAAAATAGCAGCCATATGTAACTTCGTATCATAAGTTACAACAAAAAATAGCAGCAATATGTAACTTCGTATCATAAGTTACAACAAAAAATAGCAGCAATATGTAACTTCGTATCATAAGTTACAACAAAAAAAATAGCAGCAATATGTAACTTCGTATCATAAGTTACATAAAAAATAGCAGCAATATGTAACTTCGTATCATAAGTTACAACAAAAAAAATAGCAGCAATATGTAACTTCGTATCATAAGTTACAACAAAAAAAAGCAGCAATATGTAACTTCGTATCATAAGTTACAACAAAAAATTGCAACAATATTTAACTTCGTATCATAAAGTACAACAAAAAAATAGCAGCAATATTTAACTTCGTATCAAAGAGTTACAAACAAAAAATAGCAGCGATATTTTACTTCGTACCAAAATAATAACTTCAATGACCTGAAAATGTAATATGTGTCTTACATTTGAAGCAATATGTAACTTCGTATCATAAGTTACATAAAAAATAGCAGCAATACGTAACTTCGTATCATAAGTTACAACAAAAAAATAGCAGCAATATGTAACTTCGTATCATAAGTTACAACAAAAAATAGCAGCAATATGTAACTTCGTATCATAAGTTACAACAAAAAATAGCAACAATATTTAACTTCGTATCATAAAGTACAACAAAAAAATAGCAGCAATATTTAACTTCGTATCAAAGAGTTACAAACAAAAAATAGCAGCAATATGTAACTTCGTATCATAAGTTACAACAAAAAAATAGCAGCAATATGTAACTTCGTATCATAAGTTACAAAAAAAAAAGCAGCAATATGTAACTTCGTATCATAAGTTACAACAAAAAATAGCAACAATATTTAACTTCGTATCATAAAGTACAACAAAAAAATAGCAGCAATATTTAACTTCGTATCAAAGAGTTACAAACAAAAAATAGCAGCGATATTTTACTTCGTACCAAAATAATAACTTCAATGACCTGAAAATGTAATATGTGTCTTACATTTGAAATATTGATAAAAACTTTTATTATAACTCGGTTAATTGCTGGATGAAGAGAACTAATTTATGTAAATAAAAGTTTTCAATAAACCCGCAACAAAATATTGACATTAAAACTATTTCGACAAATACCAGGAAGCTATTAGTGTGTATTGTTCTTATATCCGATACTTGAAATCCTTCAACTACTTCAATGTTTTGATAAAATATATAGAATTAATAAAGAAATTTAGGAATGATAACTCATCAAAGATACTTGACTTATAAATTGGTACGCCAGACGCATTATTCGTCTACATAAGAGTCATTGGAGGCGCTCGAACGAAAACCATTCGGAAAATGATTCACTGGAAAATTGGGCCAAGATTTTATACGCAAAGAAGTCAGATCAAGAATATGGTCAAATGGAATAATTTCACAGTTTGCATATGCAAATGAATAGGAGAACAGTTCATACTCAAATATAACTTTAGCAACTATTTCACCTCAAAAGAGAGAAATTACGTTTTTGAGGATTATCAGAAAAAATGGAAACGTGTTTATCTTAGTAATGACTTCAAATTTGATGACGGCAATACTAGCTGTTTACTTTTTCACTGTTGACATTTCAGAAACGCGCGTCTGGCGTATTAAAAAATTATAATCCTGGTACCTTTGATAACTATTTACACCACTGGGTCGATGCCACTGCTGGTGGACGTTTCGTCCCCGAGGGTATCACCAGCCCAGTAGTCAGCACTTCGGTGTTGACATGAATATCAATTATATGGTCATTTTTATAAATTTCCTGTTACAAAACTTTGAATTTTTCGAAAAACTAATAATTTTTTTATCCCAGGAATAGATTACCGTAGCCGTATTTGGCACAACTTTTTGGAATTGTGGGTCCTCAATGCTCTTCAACTTTGTACTTGTTTGGCTTTATAACTGTTTTGATCTGAGCGTCACTGATGAGTCTTATGTAGACGAAACGCGCGTCTGGCGTATTAAAAAATTATAATCCTGGTAACTACTGTTCCATTATTTAAACCGTGACATAATTATTTTCTAAATTTATTTTACTTACCGTGCATACTGCCAGCTGAACAGTTTTGTCTCATTTTGAACCCCACATAAAAATATCCAATAGCGAGTGAAAATCCATAGGCTAAAAACACGATCTGGCAAAGAACAAGCATAACTTTTGCAGAGGCTTCATAAAATACAACAAAATCAGAAGTTACAACTATTACCAAATGAACTGCAGTAATGATCAAAATAGCTGAAAATTTCTGAAATTTCGGTGGTCCTATGTCCATCTTAGTGGTGTCCAGTAAAACTAAAAATACCAAGCTGAATGATGAAGTTAAGAAAGGTAAACCAACTGACCACATTATTCTGGCTGTGAGAAAGGGAATATTATTATAGGCATAATAAGGTTCGGTAAAAAGTGATACAGTCCGGGTGGTGCTGAAAAATATCACCATGAGAAGTAAAGATAAAGTCAGTTTTCCTTTTCCAGCTTTCACAGACTTCAGTAATGCAGCTATACAGATGGCTGAAAACACTACCGCTAAAACGTAACATAGTCCAAAAATATAAACATGTAACGGCCATGCAACGCCCCATTCTTTAAATGCAGAATTCCATTCCGGTTCTGGTTCTGGCCATGCTTCAGCTTGAGGCTCGCTGTTGATTAATATGAAACTTTCGGGCAGTAAAGATTCGGGTTCCACTTCAGGTTCTACAGTTGTCTCTGGTTCTGATTCTGACAAAGTGTATTCTGGCTCCGGTTCCACGGACGACTCTGGCTCAGCCGACATTATTATATTGTCAAAATGTCAAAAGTTTTGTAATATCAAGACATATATTTCTCGGAAAAAAAGTTTAATTGCACAAATATATTTTCAATCAGATTTTAATTTCAACACTCGTATCAAGCATTTTAAGTCCAAAATGTTTAGAATAAAATACGTTTTACAAATCTAATTGTTTATCCTGTACTGATCATTCTAGTTGTTGATTCATAATCAGATCCTTAAAATCTATTTCCTTGTAAAATTTGTAAAAACAGCAAATGACTCTGATCGTACCTGTGTCACACATGTATCTGATGTTGATCAATACTGCTGGCAATAAAAAGGTTCGCCACTTTGACTCACATTAACTAATGGTAAACACAGACATTAATAGGATTTAATTGTAGAACCGGAAAATACCAATAGTTTTATACTCCAATAAGATCCATTTCATAATGTAGGTAATACAAATAGCAAATCGTGTTTGGTGACAAAAACAGATCATCAGTGTAATTAAGGAAGTTAACCTTTCAATGAGAGGAAGTTCGTTAACAGAATGAAATTTATTTCTTAACGTAATTCGATAGTATAAAGTTTCTGAAATTAAATTAATGTTATTTTTCACCTTGGGTTGTTTATTTACTTCACTGGCAAATGTCCGGTCTGTTTGCTTTACTCGATCTTTAGATGTCATCAAAACAAGTGAAAACGGTCACTTCTATAAGATTTATATTTATTGAGGAACACAGAATCAATTATGTCCATATGAATGGATGGATAGATGAGTGGTTGTCCATATGCCACAAATCGTAAACTGTGCTACCAGTTAATGATGATGATGAAAGTTTTTAACGACCTTGACAGGCTATACAGCCCTCGCACAGTCGGCCCTGGCTTGCGCCTTATTGGGCTTTCAATTAATTTGATTTTTACCATCAGGTAATTGATATAATTAAGATTTGCTATCATTCTTCCTGCAGTACCTTAATAATTGTTACGATTAAGTCATGGAGCTATCGAAAGCTATCTGAAATTATTTTAGACATAAAGGCTTCAGTAGTATACCGCTGAACGAAATTCAAAATCGATTGAGAAAAAACAAATCTGGGTTTCAAACTAAAACTGGGGGAAACACATCAAATGTAAGAGGACAACTACGACACAACAGAAACACAACACTAAAATGTAAGACACACAGAAACGAACTATAATATAACAATGGCCAATTTTCTGACTTGATACAGGACATTTAAAGAAAAAAATGGTGGGTTGAACCTGGTTTTGCGGCTAGCCAAACCTCACACTTTTATGGCAATGATAAATATAACACTAAAATGACACTATTACATGACAGGAATACAGTACAAATAAATGCAAGAACATTCAGGACAAAGAATTACACAAACAAACAGTACAATTTCGACAACAAAACAGAAACACCGATGTGAAAGAAAAAAACAATGAAACTCTCTAGAGTGGGTTTTACAACTGGATGAAAAAGTCGATCTGACCAGGTTTTTTACACTCTTTTATAATTTGGGGTTCAATGTTTATAGGTAGATCAGGCAAACGCAAAAATGGGAGAAATGTCGTTCGTGTTTGTTATTCCTATTCCATTCATGTACAGCCCTTATACCATGATTTCTTTTTATTGAGAGCTGAAAGACATCTAATTTATCGCGACATTTGTAAAAAGTAAAGTTCCATACATAATGTAACTCTTAAACAACAATCAATATTCAAGTCTACAATCTATATATTGTAACGTTCCGGATTTTCTTGTCAGGATATACACCCGTAGTTACTTTTGTGGGTCTCCGGTGAAGGAAGTAATAATAAAAATCATTATGGA
This sequence comes from Mytilus galloprovincialis, assembly GCA_037788925.1. Taxonomy (NCBI): domain Eukaryota; kingdom Metazoa; phylum Mollusca; class Bivalvia; order Mytilida; family Mytilidae; genus Mytilus; species Mytilus galloprovincialis. Next base: position 94,783,984 of record CM075333.1, read on the forward strand.
AGTCATTTAATTGTATTATTTCTATTTAAACAATACATCAACTACAGTGGTTCATGAAACAAAATACGTTAATTATATAATAAGCAATACGGCAAGGTGTATTACTTGTACCAGGTTTAAAAAAACAATTGCTCGGTGCAAGAAGATCTACTTGGTGCACGGCATTCAACTCCTCAACGTACTCGGTGCAGCAAATCTACTTGGTGCACTTCATTTAAAATACTTTGCATACTCGGTGCATTAAATATTATCACCATGTACTCCTACTTGGTGCACTTCATTACTTGGTGCAGGAAAATCTACTTGGTGCACTGCATTCAACTACTCAGCGTACTCGGTGTAGCAAATCTACTTGGTGCACTTCATTTAAAATACTCTGCATACTCGGTGCATTAAATATTATCACCAAGTACTCCTACTTGGTGCACTGCATTACTCGGTGCAAGAAGATCTACTTGGTGCACGGCATTCAACTACTCAGCGTACTCGGTGCAGCAAATCTACTTGGTGCACTTCATTTAAAATACTCTGCATACTTGGTGCATTAAATATTATCACCAAGTACTCCTACTTGGTGCACTGCATTACTCGGTGCAAGAAGATCTACTTGGTGCACTGCATTCAAATACTTTCACCAAGCAACTTTACTTGGTGCAGCAAATCTACTTGGTGCACTGCATTAACATCAAGTGCTCTTACTTGGTGTACTGCATTATCACAAAGTGTTCTTACTTGGTGCACTGTATTACTTGGTGCAGGAAAATCTACTTGGTGCAATGCATTTAAATACTCTGCATACTCGGTGCATGGTAAGTCATTTACCCGAGCAAACAGTTCAACAGCATAAATATTTTCACCAAGCAATTTTACTTGGTGCAGTACATTATAGTTTAAGAGATACTGCTAACTGCATGGAGGTTTTTGGAGAGAAGCTCAACGTAGGAACATGCGTTCCGTATTTTATACAACGTGTGACGTAATACACAAGTCATTCATAAACAAGAACACGTAACGTTACATTTGGCGCGTTATACTGAAACAATGTATTAACAAATACAAATTGAACAATTACACACATAAATAGAGTTGATATATAGATTTAAAGAAGTCAGTATACAATATAAGGTCTAAGTAAGCTATTTCTTCTGTAAAATACGAATTACAATACAACAACGGACATCTGCGTGTATAAAGTGTGGAACGGAGACCACAGTAAAATATATCAGCTTTCAAATCACCGGGGCGTTACAATATGTGACAGAAGGAAATAGTTTGAATACCATTTGTAATGCTTATAGTCTTATACAGTGTACTAAGTTTACATCACTTTGTATCAATCCAAAGGATATTAGTCATTATTGCCCAGTCTTTGAACTTATTGAGGCTCGAATGCCTCTGGCGATACTTCAGACAGAATAGTCAAATGGTGCTTCACCCTTGTAATGCTAATTAAAGGCAACAGTAGTATACCGGTGTTTAAAAGTTATAAATCGATTGAGAAAATACAAATTCGGGTTACTAAACCCCAAGGAAAAACATCAACTATAAGAGACACAAAGGAACACCAGGAACACTGAAGTGTAACCAAAACAAACGCCAACACACATATAAACGAACTATTTGATCACTTCTGCCATAACATTCGTACCATTGGTATGTTTTATGACTTTTTTCATGATAGTTATGAGTTCTACATTGATCTAACAAAAATCGTTGTTCAGAGTTCATGCATTGCTCATGAAAATATATTTTCCTTGCATAAGTTTAAGAGCTGGGAATAGTCAGAGCGCAGGAGTTTGCACTATTCATCTCCATACCATTATTAAAAAATCATTATATGTACGGCTGTACCCTTATTTTGACATTTTCATCTGCTAGTATTAAGTCTGTTTGTTATGTGCACACATTATTGTCAGTAAAATGGAACTGTGTTCGACTGTCAACCAGGTGGGACGTTAAGCTAGCTATAAAACTAGGTTTTATCCACCATTTTATACGTAAGGAAATGTCTGTTACAAGTCAGGAATATGACAGTTGTTATCCATTCGTTTGATGTGAATGTCCTCATGGTTTTGCCATTTGATAAGGGATTTTAATTTCCTAATTTAAGTTTCGCTGAAGTTCAATGTTTTTACTTTTAACTACCCTGCTTTGTTCAGTTTTTACAAACGTGTTAGCTAACTTTACCCGTGACTATTTTGCATTTATATTTTAATTTGAGTTTATGCAATTCATATCTCTCGCGAAATGTAGTACATTCATAAATCAAGTCCAACTATATGCTATATAAGTGAGAGAAGCGGAAAGATAATTGACAAATAGTTGTTTCCGAAGAGAAAAAACATTCATTTGGAAAAGAAAATGAGCTAACACGTTTCGCCTGGTTACGCAAGCTTAGATTTATTTCCGTTTAACTAATATTTATTTATAATGAAACAGGAAATTACTCTTTTGCACTTTAAGCAATCTGCTTGAAATCTAAAAGGTAAATTGTCGTTTAAACAGGAAAAATGATGGCAGAGTTTCGCTGCTATGCATTCAAAAATGATTTATTACTTTATGTGAAACAAATTTTCTAAATATAAACGGAAATCGAAACTCTAGTCAAGTTCAATATAATGTGTTTAATCAACGTAAACGCCATTTAATGAAATTTATGAATTTCAAAAAACAGTTTAACTGTTTTGTGGGGTTACTGAAAACTGTCGGTAGCATTTCCGAAAACCTTAAACTCATCAACACAACGTGGTGTAGTGGAATACATATATAATTCACAACTGTACAGAAATTTACTTATCCTGAACATGCACCTTATTTCTGCTATACTAAAGGGTTTACTTAAGTATATAAATTTGATCACTTGCACTTTCCACGTTGTACAAGTATACCCATATGAGGGATTAATAAAAACATAGTAACCCGACACACAGTTGTCATAGGGGCGTTTAATCCGACAACCCGTTCTTTAGAGTGCCACGCAGTTTGCATTCATACTTTCAAAAATCTTTGAGATGGTCATATCGAACATGCACTATTTTGTTAGTAGTAGTCCAATCTTAGACGATCGACCTACGTTTAAGAAACTACACAAAACAGCAATAACAAAAGTATGCAGAGAAAATGAAAACAGAAACAATGCATAAAAACAGGTCAATATGCACTACTCAATTTCATTTAAGTCTTGATTTATTGGGTCAATATATTGACTATAGATGGGTATGTTCCTTCTATTTAGAAATTTTACTTCCTTAATTTCTTGTCTTCCTTAAACGATAAAGATGTGTTCAATCATTCGTAAACCTATCAGGCTGATCAAGAAGAACAGCTAGCTGTCTTTTCAATTATTATCCTGAGTAATAGGCCAATACATATTTAATCGATTATAAATGTAAACAAAGTGTAATTGTTGTAAACAAAGTAATACTAGTTTAAAAAAGAATGAAATGTCACCTGGGAATGATTCTTCCTGTCTTGCATGTTGTCTCAATCACATCTGCAATATTACTATATGTAATTGTATGTCAGATGTATATCACTCTTACTACAACCGTTATTCAGACATTGCAACCTTTGTGGTAATTATCTGGATTTAGCATACTCTTTAACATTTTACCATATTTATTTATCCTATTAAATTTTTTTTGGATTCGAGGGTCACTGATGAGTCTTTTGTAGACGAAACGTGCGTCTTATGTAAAAACAAAATTCAATTCTGGTATCAATAATGAGTTATTTGCAAATCTTCTAGAATAGAACTCAAGTTATATGTACATTACGATTTTGAGCTATCCCCCAAAAATGTATGAAATTTATTGTGAGCGTGTTTGTATAATAATTTCCAAATTAGCGCAAACAATCCAATTTTTTTTCTTTATTAGAATAAGCTTCCAGATTGGTAGAGCTAATTAAATGTGTATACAGAATGGTCTCGAAGTGCAACTGTACTGACATTGTTTATCTCCTAAATAACGTTTATAAGAATTCTGTTGTATGTGTGAATATCACTTTTACTGTTTAGTAATGTTTTGGTTTTGTCCATTTGGTGTGACTGTGCTTGTACTTCTCGTCATGGGTTTGTTGTGTTTTGTTATCTTGTCTTTCGTTTTTGCTGGTGTGATGTGTCTGCATGCCTTTTCGTGTTTTTTTTTGTTGTTGACATATTTGTTTGTTTTATAGTGATTACCATTATTTAAGGAATGACTGTAATATTTTTTCTGTCTATGAAGAAATGACATAAAAAAATTTGGTGCACATTGAATAACGCGCGTAGCGGGTTATGTAACAGTGAGCACCACATTTTTTATGTTATTTCGAATAGACAGAAAAAATATTACAGTCATTTCTTATAATTTAATACTAAATTCCATTTTAAACCGTAGAAAACCATGAAAAAACGTTGATGACGTATCGGTCACATGACTAAATTATGTCTATGGGCTGATAACAAAATAACGTCAGCCAATCAGAAGACGCGTTACATCCAAAATTAAATTATAACACAATATTGACCGATGTTCACCCCCCCCCCCCTTTTCCCTTTTTGGCATTTTTACCTATTATGTCTATCATGTCTAGTATGTCTGTTTGTATTGTTCATACGTTGTCAATTAAATGGAATTGTATGCGATTGCCATTCAAGTGAGATGTTTAGCTAGCTATAAAATCAGGTAAAACCCCTATTTTCTACATAAGAACATATCTGTACCAAGTCAGGAATATAACAGTTGTTATCCATTCGTATGATGTGTTTGAGTTTTTGCTATTTGATTAGGGAATTTCCGTTTTGAATTTTACTCGGAGCTCGGTAATTTTGTTATTTCTTGTTATTTTTTGGGGTAATCAAATTGAGATACATGATATTAATTGTGAATCTCTTGATATATTACAGAGTTAAATGCACACAATGTTAGAAAAACAATTAGTGCTCTTAATAGTGGAAACAGTAAGAGGGGTCGTTTTAAAGAAACCATGTAGTCCGGCCGATTGGTGCAAATATAGAGCAAAATTGCTCACTTGATGAGGAAAGCATGAAACTTTGCATAGTAGTTCTTGGTTATATACCCTTTGATTTCAGCTATGGACCCACTCTGAAAAATCCAATATGGCTGCCATTTTCAAGATGGCGGAAAAAAGGTATAAATATCAAGATTGTACTAAAGGTATTGTATATAATTTCTGAAATTAAAGTAATGATTCCTCTAATAGTTATCAAAGGTACCAGGATTATAATTTAGTACGCCAGCCGCGCGTTTCGTCTACATAAGACTCATCAGTGACGCTCATATCAAAATATTTATAAAGCCAAACAAGTACAAAGTTGAAGAGCATTGAGGATCCAAAATTCCAAAAAGTTGTGCCAAATACGGCTAAGGTAATCTATGCCTGGAATAAGAAAATCCTTAGTTTTTCAAAAATTTCAAAGTTTGGTAAACAGGAAATTTGTCTAAAACGGACTTCATGTTCTTGAAATTGTTATCAATTAATTTTAAAATATTTAAAAAAATTTTGGTTATTTCTATAACACATACATTTGCAAATATGGCTGCATATACAAAAACAAATAGTGAAATTATAAATGTTAATCAATATGTTACATGTTATTGTAATTGTTCTTTAAAAGCTTTCAGTTTTAATGGTTGGAATAAAATAGGTTCAAACGAGTCGATTGAACGTTAATATATGTCGGTTAAATGTGGTGGAATAGTAGGTAACTCGTCTGAACTTTGAGGCAGTTTTCGGCACCTTGTCTCGTGTCTCATCAATGCCACGTCTTACGTCACTTATCGCGTTTTCGTCTGCCGTCCCCACTACATCGTCAATTTATTCTATGTAATTTTCAGGCAGATTAGACGATTGCCATCATTTAAAAGGGTTATGGGGCAACTATTTCCTTTTCCAACTAGGCAGTGTCTGCGCGTACCCGCATGCGGGTACGAATAGTCAAATTGCCGTTCTAGGCTGCGCGTACCCACATCCGGTTTTCTATTAAAATGCCATCGGATCGGGAATCAAACGTGAAATATATACGGAATTTGTTGCAATTAGTGAATAAATTGATTAAAACTACTCAGAATTTTTATAAATATACACATATATATATATGTAAGTGAACAGTTTTTTCTCAGTTAGTAAATATTCTTAAAATGGAAGAGAGTGATATTATAACTGTGGGGAAGACATTTCAGACTTATCATGAATTAGAAAAATTTGTACAGAACTATCAGGCGTAAAATTTCAGGCATACAATTGTATAAAAGAAATTCGGAGTCTAATTCTCGTTTCCGCTGTTAACAAATGCCGCATTTATCACTTTATTGTTGATGGTAATTGTGGGAGTACTCAGGTTTATCACTGCGCTAAGTGTGTCCAAAATATCTAGCCTTAGAATAACATCGTCTGTTAATGGCTCTTTGCAAACATTCCATTGTATGTTTACTCTAATAATGTCGAGAGTCATTTTTTATAATCTTCCCAATAACAAGCTGTTAACCTGAATCACGTAGCGTTACGTTCACCAAATCTCCATTTTCTGGCGGAATTTATTTCTCATTTACTAATCTTATCATTGCAGCAGTGTCCACAATCATGCTCACATTCTGGTCATGTATAGTACCTCGTACTGCTAAGCTATTTTAAATGGTTCGTCTAATGACAATATCGGACGAGGCCGTGGGCCTCTGTTCGATTTTGTAATGAGGTGATGTTTCATGGCTAATAGACTTTGGAATCGTGCGTTGGCCTACTGGCCCGACCCTTTGCTGTTGAAAGACTCCATTGTTGGGGTTGCACTTTGCTACGTATCCTGGTGAAGGTGACCGTTGTCTGAAATAACCGGGATTTCTGGAGTTTGTCCGTGGAGATGCTAACCGTTGTCTTTAGGGACTATATGATATATAGCTTAGTGGGGGTGTTGCTGATCGATATACTATAAGCTTGTTTGTGTTTCTATCTGGCGATTTACCGCGTGTATATTGATCAGGTGATCTTCCACGGTTATGCTGATTATTTGAAAGCATAACATCATCTAGTTTTGTGACAATTTATGTGAGGTTACGCACCTCATTATCCAAAGCACTGCTCATATTTCGTTTATCGGTCAGTGATACTGCGCCATCAGCAAAGTAGACTTGTCGATGGTCATAATTGGCACTTTTTGATCCATATATCGCCACCTGGTTTGCTTTTGAGGTTTTTAATTGTTTTAAAGCCTTGTTGAATGTTTCTGGGTTCCTCTCTATTACAAGCCTTGAAGAATCTTTGTCTTTACATCCTCGGAGGAATGCTTCGGTTCCAATCTGGTTTGATCGTCTTTCTTGCTGAAGCGCTGCTCCAAATGAATGTTTTTTTTTAAGGCCTTGGAATGATCATTTGTGTTTACCTTGCGAGCGTACTCAAAGCCAACATCGGCCTGGCAATCTGGGGCCTACACACATTTTTCCTGTTTTCCCATTTCATCTACCGGCAGTTCGTTCAAATTGGTAAATGAACGCCTCCCAGTTCAAGAATCCTCTTCAATTGAGTTTTTGCATTTTTCTTCGGCTTCGGTCTCTTGCACCAAGATTTTCTTGCCATCGGGTATATTCTCTCTCCAGTTAGAAGTCTGAAGAAGAGCTATGCCACACTATTTTGGTTTCCTCTGCCTTTTCTTGGATCAGTCAGCTTGCTGTTATGGGAATCCTCTTAGAGCTCCAGGAGCTGACGAGGTTGTCATAATTGGAGTGATAAATGTGGGATTTGCCATTGACTCGACGGGGATGATACCGTAAGTAGGCACTGCATTCCGCATTGGAGAAACTTGATAGAATCCACTTGCAGCCAATTGTTTCTGTAATGGTGTGCTGCTCTGAACCAAATATCATTGACTCATAGTAGATGGTAAGTGTGTGTAAGAAGACATATAAGCCTTTTGCTGGTATCCTTGATTAGTACTAGAGGTTTATAGTATATTCTAAAATGGAGATTGTTGTTGAATAATTTGAACTGTCTCATGCAGGGCCAAGGGCCCTGACATAGGACTTTTGACTTAAGGTGAAAACACCTTCTACATAGTTGGCGCGGTTGATGGTTCATGCGAACTACAATTTGGGAAAGACCCAAGGCATAGATTTTGTTGTGTACTTTTTGTAAACTTGCGTTGTACTTGCTAAGGTCAAATTTTGGCTTAGATGATGTGTCCATTGCAGGAATTTTAACTGCTTTATTTCGATTGTCCACTAATTAATTTACAACAGATGTCAGTTGTTGAAAGGTACCCTGCTGTTGTCAGCTTGTCCATCCGTCTCACCACAACATTGAATATCTTATTGGTCTGACCATCAAGCAATTACCACTAGCCTTGTGGTTTATCCTGTCTTCAGACTACTGAAGTTGCTGAGATATTGCTCCCATCTGTTCGTTATTAATATGCATTGCCTCTTTCTGTTCAGTTTGAATCATAATGAGACCAACACATATTTCATCAATTCGCGCTTTGCTCTGTTTTATATTGCGGTAAATCTCAGCTGTTCTGTGAGCATTAGATATTCTATCTGCTAAAAATGTTTTATATTGCGGTAAATCTCAGCTGATTTTTGAGTATTAGATTTTCTATCTGCTAAAAATTCTTGGTACAATTGTTTAATAGTCATTTTTAAGCTGTCCTCTGTTAAAGCGTTTTCAGCTGTGGGTTTCTCCATATCCCCAAGTGATTCAGTTTCTGCCATTTCAATGTTCTTTTCCTTATGGTCCTCAATTCCTGCCATTTCACTGATATGTGTTTAAATGATTTTCAATTCACAGTATAATATCTCAAATTTCAAAATATTGCGATCCAAGAAATGATAGACACTGAATAATATCTTAAGGCAGATAAATCACAAATCACAGCTTTTATGTGTGACCCAAGACATCAAATAGTGCAGCTTTTAATGAAAGCTACTACTGCATCTTTTTATGAAAGCTACTATACTTTGTGCATGAAATGACAAGCAAGGCAAAATCAAAAAGAACAGAACTGGGACAAATACTAAATGACACCAAACATCAATAAAATGCTTATATTCAGGTCAATTCTCAATAATGAATATTTGTTTAATTTTCGAGGTGGCCATTTTGAAAATAGCCGCCATTTTGTATTTCAAAGATAGATCAAAACAAAATCTTGCTAAGTACACCAAGTCATTCAAATAAGTTGATATTTGTGCTTCCAGCATCAAATCCTCTGTGGTTTATGCAATAATGGAAAATATTTTAGAACGTACGGCAGCCATCTTGAAATAAGCCGCCATATTTAATTTTGAGGGTGGGACCATGGCTAATATTGCTCAGTACACAAAAATGTACCATCATGCAAAAATTGGTGCTTTCCTCATTATTTGAGCAATTTTTTCACCGATCGGCCGGACTAATGGTGGAATGATGAACTGAACGAAACTTGAATTTTGTATGTTTTGCCGTAAAAACAGTATGTTCGATATAGGCACAAAAAAAGTAAAACTCATTTACCAAATTCATTTTTGAGTAAAAATCCAATAAACAGTTGGAATATGGGGCGTTTAATCTGATAACCCGTTCTCTACAGTACAACGCAAAATGTGCATTAAAACAATATTAATAATTACATTAGATGTATGTTTCATTATAATATGTTATTCTGATTGGCTAACTAGCAATCTCGTGATATTCCTTAATCAATTGCATTACACAATACAACTTTTCATTCATGATGACACGAGGTCCCACAATAAAGTGCACAGGTAAATGAAATTAAAACTTGATAAAAGGCGTGTTTTCATGATCCTATAGGTAAAAATGTAATTATAAGTATTGAATGCTTTTTTTGTAACTTTATAGGGTTGTAAAAGCGTTGACCGTGCGCACATTTTTAGTATTAAGCGCTTCCGCGCTTCATACAAAATGTACTTCGGTCAACGCTTTTACACCCCAATAAATTTACAAAAAAGAGCATTCAATTCTTAAATAAACTTAGAAATGGTCATACCTTGCATGCCCTTCTTTGTCAATAGAAGCCCAATTCTAGACGGTCGATATTTAAAAAAAATTACTAGCAACAATAACAAACACAGAAAAAAAGGAGAACAGAACCAATGCATGAAAGCAAGTCAACATTCACTACTTAATTTCATTGAAGTCTTGGTTTGATGGTTTTAATACATTGATTATAAATAAGCATGTTCCTTCCGTTTTTGAAATTTTTACTTCCTCAATGTCTAGCCTCTCTTACATGTCAACATTAAAGATTTATTCTATCATTCAGAAAACTGTCAAATTAATCATGTAAAACAGCTAGCTGTCATTTAAATCATTATCCTGAGTAATAGGCGAATGCATATTTAGTCGATGCTAAATGTAAACAAAGTGAAAATGTTAAAACAAAGTGATACTATTTCAAAATGAATGAAATGTCGCCATCAGAAGGATTCTTCTTGTCTTTCATGTTGTCTCATCACAGAACAAATTTTCTATAAAAATTGTCTGTTTTAAAAATGTATATCACTCTTACTACAACCGTTATGTAGACATTGTAACCTTTGTGATAATATCTGAATTCCCTTTGGCGTACCATTTTAACATTTATACCATATTTGCTATTTAAGCAAATTTTATCCAATATGTATAAATACATACTTCCATAAAAGAATCTAAGGGAAAGCGTCTTAAGTTGTGCGTGTTATACCTCCCATTTTTGGTGGTGTTCGTGTTGCTTAGTCTTTAATGTTTTATACTGTGTCTTGTGTACTATTATTTTCCTGTTTGTCTTTTTCTTTTCCAGCCATGACGTTGTCAGTTTATTTTCGATCTATGAGTTTGACTGTCCCTTTCATATCTTTCGTCCCTCTTTTATAAAAACACTATTATTTTCAGGTATCCCTGTAATGGGATATGTTTTTGTGAGTGTGTCGGCATAACAATTTCCAAATTTCCGCAAATTTATATAAAATTATATATCAAAATCTGTCTCATTGTGGTCACAGGTGTTTGTATTTTTTCAGTTACATTTGCGTGTACACGTATTTACGCTTTATGTTTTACCTATTATGTCTGTATGTTTTGTTCACACATCGTTGTCAATTTTATGGAATTGTCACACAAATGAAAGCTAGCTATTTTAAAAACCAGGTTAAATCCACTATTTTCTACACAAGAAAATGCCTGTACTAAGTCAAGAATATGAAAGTTGTTCATTCGTTTGATGAGTTTGAGCTTTTGATTTAACCATCTGATTTGGGACTAACCGTTTTGAATTTTCCTATAGTAGTTTAGTATTTTTGTGATTTTACTTTTAATCGTCTTTAAATGTAGTTACAGGTGTGTGTACTTTTCTCCGTTACTGTTGCTTTCATTTACGCAGTATTGTCTTTATTAGAATATGATTGTAGATTGTTATCTAGATATAATCCAATGTGTTAACGTATACGAATCAAACGTCAAACGTTGAACTACAGAATAGCGACATAATGATCTAAATATTTCATTTCTTCATGAATTAGACTTATTATTTATTGATATCTCAAGAGGCAATTATTCTATGGTACAATGGCTTGTAATGATCCTGTAGAGTACAGTCCTTATCTAAACTTTGCATTTATGGAAAGTTTGAAACTGATTGTCAGACTGAGGATTATTAAAATTATTTCACGTTTAGACAATAAGTTATCAAAACTTAGATTAAGTGCACATTCCCTAGTTATTGGAATGGGTAGACACATGAATATCACAAGAGAACAAAGATTATATAAAAAACAAGAATGTGTCCCAAGTAAACGGATGCCCCACTCGCACTATCATTTTCTATGGTCAGTCGACCGTGAAATTGGGGTCAAAAATCTAATTTGACATTAAAATTAGAAAGATCATATCATAGGGAACATGTGTACTAAGTTTCAAGAGGATTAGACTTCAACTTCATTAAAAACAACCTCGACCAAAAACTTTAACCTGAAGCGGGACGAACGAACGGATGAACAGACGAACGAACGGACGGACGAACGGACCCACAGACCAGAAAACATAATGCCCCTCTACTATCGTAGGTGGGGCATAAAAATCTTTTTCATTGTAATATATTAATTACTATTCAGTGCTTAAAGAATATACTAAAGCCCCAATATCAATACAAGAAACAATGACGTAAACTTGTATCATCAGAATCATCAGAACTTTCAAAAACGTTAAGAAGTATGCTATGATTGGTTGAGTGTAGACTGGTTCCCAATCACAATATTCACTACGCTGCAAATATGCCAACACCGCGTGACAGCGTATCAGTCAGGATTCCACTTCGTCAAAATTATCTTCGCATTACGCCAGTTAATTTTCACAATCGTAAAATGGAAGCCATTGTAGGGATGACGCGCTGCCAATTTTGCTCATGAAAACCGATGAATTTATCCGCATAGGACCATTACGATCCTTATATGTCAGTTGTATTTTAAAAGACAAATGTATCTACTAGCTAATGAGCATCAGTTAATGATCTTGTCTGCATTGATTCAACTTAAAACTATTGTCTAATCGGTTGTAAGGTGGAATTTTTGAAAATTCATAAACATTAAAAAAAAATCTAATTAAATATTTCGTGGAAGGTCAGACTAGACTTTTTACAAGTTGAAGACTATCAACCTTTAGTAGTCACACAAAAAAAAAAATTCTCGAAGATATGCATTTTCATCAGCCAACTTGAAAGACTGTCTTCAAGTACTTTTAGTAAAAAAAGTAGCTATTCGAACACACCTACTCTGTTTTTATGATTCATTAGATAGATATTTCACTTGACCCATATATTTCATCTTTTAGTAAATTCTAAATTCAAATGTCTGCGTGACGTAATATTATGCCTTTTCACCACTTCGTATGTCACGTCATTGTTATGACTTTTTGCGTTCAGGCCTGGTCTGAGTGAGGTGTGTCTATTTTCTGTGTTGGTCTTCAATGTATTATGTATTCGGTTTTTTTTTTTTGTTTTTTTTTCCTGTAATTAGTTAAGACGTCAGTTTTATCATGCAAATCTCTTATATTCATTTGATAAAATTTACTGTTTGCACTAATATAAATTGTTCTATATAATAAGTATGTTCTTATCACAAGCAGAAAACCCTAGCCGTATTTGGCACAACCTTTTTCAACTTTTGATCTTCAGAGCTGTACATCCCCTTTTTTAGACTTTCGAACTTTTATATCTGGGCGTCACTGGTAAGTCTTGTTTGGACGAGGCGCGTTTTTGACGTAATGAATTTTAGACCTGATGCCTTTTGTTAGCTATTATTCATGTGTTTCTTTGCCTAATACGTTCTCCTATTTATTTGTATTGTAGTCCTGTATTATTATGTTGTCATTTTAATGTTATATTTAACAATGCCATCACCATTTTTTTCTTTAAAAATGTCTTGTACAAAGTCAGGAAAATGGCCATATCATAGATCGTTTCTGTGTGTGTAATATTTTTACGTTGTGTTTCCGTTGTGTCGTTTGTTTTCTTCTATATTTGAGTGTGAATTCACATTACTATAAGAAGTGTCACGGTACTTTTCTATCCCAAATTCATGTATTCGGTTTTGATTTTATATTGGTTATTCTCATCGGATTTTGTCTAATGCTTAGTCCGTTGCTGTGTGTGTTACATTTTAATGTTGTGTCGTTGTTCTCCTCTAATATTTAATGCGTTTCCCTCAGTTTTAGTTTGTTACTCCGATTTTGTTTTTTGTCCATCGATTTATGAGTTTTGAACAGCGGTATACTACTGTTGCCTTTATTTAGTACTGTGATTTGTTTATGTTACAAAGTCAACCTGTAGGTTTGATATATAAAAATGATAGAATCTGAGGCGAGATGATGTATCAAATATTCTTGCTTTGTACGTTTTCAAGACAAAAAATTCAACTCTAACACGCCCTAACATAAAAAGGTGCACTCGATTTTCTCTTTTCGGTACAATAATTACCCATTTTTTAGATTTTTTTCTTGAGTCACATAAAAGAAGGGCAGACACGAAAATTACTGAACTAATAGATTAATATGTTCTCCGTCCGTGGTATTTTTTTCAAAAAAAAAACGGAGGTTATGCATTTTCTACATCTAACTTGATAGATACCCATGTCGTCGACTAAACTGGTCCGCCGTTCTATCTATAGCTTCGCACCGTGTAGCGATAAGTGAACACAACAGGGGTCCAGTTTAGTCGTCGACTTGATATCTAATTGTTCTGCTTAACTATGTAATAGATAAATTGAAACCTAATGAAAATGGTGTTTTTATAATAGAAAACTTCGTAATTGAGAAGAAAATTGTCATTTTATTTGTTTCTATTAACTTTTAAATTTTTTGTTACTATAGTAAACATTACAGTAAGACGTTACGCACAGTGTTCGATTTAGTAATGGTAACGTTACTCGACGTAGTTTCAACCGACTTCTGTACAAAACGTCAAAGTTTTGCACTATATTTAATACAGCTGACATTTTGATGTTTAACTACTTTAAAAAATAGACTGTAAACATGACTGATTACATATTTTTGAAAAAATAAACTGTATTTCCTCATAAACTTTACTTATTGAAAGAATATATTTCAAATATTTGTCACTGCCCAAGCATGTCAATTGTTGCAAAATGCATATACTGTAATATGATGCTCAGGATTCCGTCATCACAAGTATTTAAATCTAGACATATATATCGCGTGGATACAGCCAGTACTAAAGCTGTTAGGGCTTGAAGCGTATAAATGTTATCAACTTTATCTTTCTAATGTTCCAAAATCGAAAGGTTCGGTATTATAGAAAACTTATTTTTTTACCAAAAACTTCGACGCTTTTAAGATCATTAGAATGTTTACAAAACTTTGATGGAGGTCAAACTTCCTTGTTTATTTATTAATTTTTAAAAGAAATTATTAAAAATTATCTCCAACAAATATATCATTATACAGAACGTGTCAATTGCTAAAGACACAAAAATTCTAAACTTTCAGTCAATGGAAAATAAAATTATATATATTACGTTACATTGACGTTCCGTGAAAAAAACGTTCAATTTGGACGTGGTAACATTTTGGGGAGACACGGACAACTTCGTGGAAATTGATGAAAAAGATAGCATTTCCTTAATATTGAAGGCTTAAACAAATCTTTAAAAAAATCACATTTCAGTAGTAACATTTGTTTTCATAGTTTATTTGTCTGTCACAAATTTGAAATACAGCAAATTATCATGGTACTTAAAAATCTTGAACAATTTCTCTATGGTAACACGGAAAATACTCAAAAAAATAAAAATGAGAGAAGCTGTGTTAGAAATAAAAACGTGTACGTAATATTAAATAAAATCACATTTTCATGTAGAGATGGCAAACCTTTTCTATAATTTATGTGAACATATTGATATATGAAAGTGCTTGCTTTCATTTTTGAATACTCGAATTTTCAAATCTCACAGCTCTTTTGAATTTCGTAAATAGCCGCTAGATTACGAACTGACAGGATATTTATCTCGACCGTTTCACACCATAAATATGATCATATTATATTCCATCTGTACAAATTTCATCGAAATTCATTCAGTAGTTTGTATGTTTTCTTCGTTTATATTTGGGTGGTTAGTTATTGTTGTTACGTCTTACACAGCAAAAATGGCATTATGAACACGGAATAATTGCTTAATTATGTAATAATACATAACATTGAATTTATTAAAATCAGGTATTATTTAATTTCGATCCGATTGGTGAATCAAGAAATGGTCAAATGAAAAATAGACCGAATACCGTGCGTAACGTCACAGCATTTATCGCCTTCTCTAACACAGAGCTTCGATTCTTTTGTTCTATTTCAACCGGGTTTCCGCCTGGCATGGCTATCAGCTAATACCTCGAATGTAACCAGATAGGTTGAGTGTTGCTTGCTTTACGTCCAGTATCGAATATTTCATGCCTATTCAGGATAAAAATAAATTAAAAATCGATGTAATAGGAAGGTTAAGAAAGATGTGTAAACCTGGATGAATTGCACTGTCACTGAGAAATGAAGCTTTATTGGATAGAAACAGGAATTTTTAATTGCAAAAAAACTACCTACCTTCCCCACAGACAGCTTAAAGAAAGTGTATGCATTTATATAAACTTTCATATAATATGCAATAAAAGAATTCAGTTCAAGTTTCCCCCGAGTTGCGCATATTCTAACACAATTAACTTAACAACTAAACACATTTTTTTGGTCTTTGATTTTTTTTTTTTTTTTTTTTACAAATATATAAGAGAAGTTCAGGCTTGATATCGCTAACAATACTATTTTTCATATAATTCTATTTTCAAGGGACATAACTCCTGTTAATAATAGATCATCGCTGCATAATTAAAAAACGACCCGAGACATTAATGAATGATATTTAAACCTATTCAAAAATATTTGATCGGCGCTGAGTTCCTAACTTTGATATCAATTTCTTAAATATCTGTCAAGAATTGAAAACTTCAGATTACTTACCATGCAATTTCTACAGAATTTACATTTTAAGGGACGTAACTCTTATAAACTTTATCAGCGCTGAATTTCGAAATTACCCTTATTATATACCTCTTCGATTGAAATTTTACAGCAATAATTCTCAAGAAACGAAGGTTTGATAGAGCTTACAATCCAATTTTTCATATAATTAATTTTTCCAAATTTTCAAGTGTCTGTCTCCTTTCAAAAATAAGGTACTTAGTACTTTGGCTTTTTTCCACATCTTTAAACAACCTTCAAAATGAAGGAAAGCAACAAATTCATGCTCTTAAACTTCATGTGTTCATCCATTCCATATAATTTCGCTTCCTATGGCAGGTGGTGTCACAATAAATCATTCATTAATAATTAATTTCAGATTGTTACATTTACCTACAAATCCTTAATGCACCAAGTCCGGAATATTACAATTCGCTTATCTATTTGATGTGTTTAAGCTTTTGATTTTGCCACTTGATAACGGACTTTCGGTTTAAATTTTTCTCGGAGCAGTATTTTTGAGAAATTACCTTTTAACCATAGAAGGCTGGACAAGGGTTCTCTGTTTAGAAATATGCCTCTTTCCATTAAGTTCGTCTGCATCAAAACAACTGGTACATGATAGTTCCTTTAGCCATTTACCTCTTATAGTCGGAAGTCGGTTTAAATATTGTTGCATACTTATGTATCTGCAAGCATGTTCTTGCCGGTTCTTTTTAAACTGTCGTGTAAAGAACTTTAGTTTTTCTTAATAGGAAAACAGAGTTTGAACATCTGAAACTAAAAAGTTGTACTGCCTATATGTTATGACAAATGTAATGTAATAAATAGTTATCAAAGGTAACATGCAGGATTATAATTTAGTACGCCAGACGCGCATTTCGTCTACATAAGACTCATCAGTGACGCTCAAATCAAAATATTTATAAAGCCAAACAAGTACAAAGTTGAAGAGCATTGACATGGGATCCAAATGATAAAGTCTTATCATTTATATGCTTGAAAAAGTTGACACAAGGCCTTTAGAAATATTTGCCACATCGAGTTTGGCAAAGATTTAAATGAAATATACTAGGATTTCAATATATTTCTAATCAATTTTTGCCCGACACAATTTGTAGTTTTTTCGTTATACCGGATCTACAACAAAATTTGATGGTAATTCCTTGTGGAGAGCCGTGGTGTAGTGGTTAGTGCATCGGACTACTAACACAGAGGTTCCTGGTTCTATTCCCATTTGGGATGAAAATTTCAGGAACTCAATTTTCGGCTCTCCCTTGACACCAGTATGGTCTTGAGGAAGCGATGATAGTCCTTCGGAAGGGGACGATAAATGGCTGGCCGTGTTAAGAGAGAGCTATATCGCTACAAGGCAGCACTCGCACCCGCAAAGTGGAAAGGAATTAATATAAGTTGCAAAACTTGTTTCCCAATCCACTATAAATAAATATGTTTAAACTAAAACCCTTGGTAAAATCATTCTAAGATGCATAAATACATTCTTACTGTTCATTCGTGATGGCAGAATATGCATTTTATTCATGAGTCTTAGAGTTGTCATCCCTTTGCCATAAAAACCATTTGATACGTTATTTTTGTTAAATAATTCGTTATAGGCGAGTGACTTTAACCATGAAATTAAATTTTTAATGCACCTACCTAACACACGGCTTAATTATATATCATTTGAAAGCTACAAATCTGTACTATCTGTTTTGTCCGGTCGTAAAAAAATCGTACGGTGCAATTTCCGTCAAATCAAGATCAAAGGCCAAGGAGGAATAAGGGCATATTGTCTAAGATTTCAGCTTGATTGCATAATATGACTTTTATATACTTAATTCACATATGCAAACAATTTAAACTTTTAGCAGAGAAATTAACAGTCATTAATCAAATGCATTTTTATATATTTAAAGCGTGTTTTTGATAGACAGCACATGTTTCCTGAAATTCGAGTAAAAGTCAATAAAATGTGCAAAAACACAATTTTTTCTTTCTGATGCAACTGCTAATCACTTTAAACTAAGTAAAACCCTGTAATGACTATCAAAGAAGTTTTTGACATCATAAATTTCCTAAAAGTATGCTTACTTCTAATCAAACAGCAAATCAAAACAACTCATACAGTTGCCCCAAATACCGCCATCTGCGAAAAACAGCTTTTAAGCATTTCTTGCAATTTAAACATTGTATGTGGTCAAAATAAGATTTAATAAACAAATTCTTAAGAATCTGAAAAATTGAAAGTAAAAAGATATGTGCGCGAATCATACTATTGCTTGAAATAAAGGGAGCGAAACTAAGAGATTGCAATCTGCATTGAAACTACCCGACTGAAATGAACATCTTTCGACTTTTCTAATTGTTTGATTTGTAGCTTCATTATAAATATTGATGTAGTGAAACCCCCTTTTATTTATTTAATGTGAACCATAAAAAAAGAAATTGACAATCTAGACAAAAATAAATAGAAAATTAATTGATAAAAATTGAAATTTCAAAGGAATAAATACCAGGAAACAAATTATAAAACTTTACTCCTTGATTGATTAAATTGCGTTGTTCATTGTTTAAATGCATTAATTCAGCAAATAAGAATAATTTTGAAGAAAAAAAATCCATTAATACGCAACGATTCTAGTTACAACTAGACTTCCTGAATAGCTTGAATGACTAGACCATTTTTCATACAAGGATGAATTCATGCAAGTGTTTCTGATGACGACTGGAAAGAAGCACCATTATCTTGAAACTTCACTTTCAACTATATAGATGATGTCATCTCACTGAATAGTGCCAAATTTGTGACAATGTTGGACTCATAATTTCAATTGAAATTGAAAATAAAAGACTCAACAGATATAGTTTACTCTATCACGTATCTTGAAAACGACGATGAGGGTTGGTTGAGAACAAGTTTAACGACAATAGAGATGAGCATAAATCAACCAATAATAACACTCCTTACTACCAAATTATAAATTAGTCTATGTAGCAACAGTATAGCAAGGCCTGCATATCTCAACTACTAAAGGAGGAGACCGATTTCATTGAGCCTCAACTCCTCTGAGACAATAACAAGTCGGAAATATTTATGATATGTCGTATAAATGTAGGGTTTTGTATTTCCTTAATTTGTCTTTGCATGCTTAGTCGACGTACTGCCGCGAAATTAAATGAAACTATTTATCTAAACACTTGCCCAATTGTAACGCGATTTCGCGGCATCTTCTTGTGGAGTATATTTCTCCAAGTTGATACAATTTTCCAGAGCTTGCATGTATGTTCACGATTTATTTTCGTGATAGTGCGTAACTGCTCACAATGAAGATGGTAAATAAAGGCAACTATAGTATACCGCTATTCAATAGTCATCAATCGATTTACTAGAAACTGAAACAAATCCGGGCAACAAACCAAAACCGAGGAAAACGCATCAACTATATATATACAAGAGGAACACAACGATATAACAGAAACACTGAACTGCTACAAAAACAAACGCCAACATACAAAGAAACAGATTATTCGATACCAACTGCCATATGCCTGACTTTGTACAGGACATTTGAAGAAAAGTGGTGGTTTGAACATGGTTTTAAACCAGAGTTCAAATGCAAAGTTGGAATCATCCTTTTGAAAATTTGATGGACGCCACTACGAGTTGGTTGACAATTATAAAATATTTGTTTCGCCAGATGACGACTGATAAGTTCCAATCGACATTACCAAAATACCGTCATATCTGCCTTGAATGACACCTACCCACTAAGGCTTGGCACCGAGTTAGGAATTAAATGAGCCACAAGACGGGTGTCACATGTGGAACATGATCTGCTTACCCTTTGGGAGTCCCTGAATTCACCCCAAATATTTTTGGGGGTTTTTTGTTACTTAATCTGTAGTTTTATATGTTGTGTTTTGTATACTGTTGCTTTGTCGTGTTCGTTTTTTAGGCCGTTTTGTCAGTTCGTTTTCAATTATGAGTTTGATGTCCCTCTGATATATTTCGTCACTATTCAAGTAGTCAAAGGTTTTAAAATTGTAGATCATTGTAGCTAAATGTATCATAATAACGATTTTGTTCTATATATACATCACCGTGAGCAAATTAAGTTATTTTCGAGGATATTTGTCTTATTGCGTTATTCTTATTCACTTTACTTTGAGGCGATTTTTTTGCCGATTTTCATTACTGCAAGTTAATGTCTTTAAAGTAATTTAATACCAAAAGGACAATCAACATCTTAAATCATGAATCAGATAAACTTAATTAAAACCATGAACAAAATAAAATTAAAGTCTAAGAGACGAACAACAGATCACAAAATACAGCACACCATGAAAACGATCACTGCCTAAAACAGTAAATGATCTTATGAGGTCAGGAAGGGTATTCAAGTTTTTCATTTTTTTATTTCACAACTGCTTATAGTGTTTTACATACACAATGACCTGCATTTGTATTTTAAAAGTTTATGTTGAAAATACTCAAAGCATCTTTTATTCAAATAATTAAAGCGATTAAACTTCTAAACACACTTAATATTACTAACACGATTTTAGACTAAATAAGAAGCAGCAGCATTATATTTTGTTCGTTTACATCCCGCTTTAGACAACCAAGTGTTTCTAAGCAAGGTTACTTTTTTCAATGTTACCTACGATTTAGTCGCAAAGTCATGTTTGCATTTAAACATGATTACAAAAAGTTAATACGTTTGACTTCGTAAAAAACACATTTTTTACCTCAATTAGCTCGTATATATTCTTTTCGAACTATAAATACCCCTATTTTTATTATGGAAAATCATTCTCCTCCCTGATATTGACAATAAGCGATGTGCTATCTTAACATAGAATAACAAAAAGATCGCTATTAACAGATGGCCGATTTTTGGGCAACTGCAAACACTTCAATAGAAGGCTGTTCTATGAACAATAATTAATAATTGCATCTTAAAATTCAAAACAAATATTCCCTGACCTAAGACATATACATTTAACTATTTTTTTAGCATACAAATATCGATTCCCTAAGATATATTTTGCTTTTGGAACAACTTTTCATTTTTTTTAAGATTTGCGATAAATTTCAATTTTCGGGAAATATTGCACATCTAACCTCTATTTTTTTGTTTGATTTGGAAATAATGTATCATGTTCCATACAATTCATATGATCTTTTGAAAAATTTTATGGTACAAGAATTAGAAAATGGCTTTTTGTTTAGTAATCGCAAAAATTGGAATGTTTATTCATGACCTTTGACCTTGATTTAACAGAAAATACACCGTACGATTTTTTTACGACCGGGGAAAACAGAAAGTACAGATTATTAGCTTTCGAATGATATATAATACAGTCGTGTGTTAGGTGGGTGCATTAAAGTCGTTAACTAAGCGTCTTTTTGAAATAAGTCACTCGCCTATTAAACATGTTAAAGTCATATTTAACAACAATTGAAAATTGAAAAAGAATTATATCATAGGATTTTTTTGTCCTTATACGCATTTTAAATTTGCCACTGGACGTTAAAAAACTACTTTATCATTATCATTAAACTCAGTAACTGAAAGGAATTTTATAGCTGATCATAAGAAATTTACTTTTGAAAGTCAATTTCCTGCATAGGGGAAACTTCCGTAGTATAATAAGGATACGTTTGATTTAAAGGGAAAATATCATCACGGTAACACAAGTCTGATATTAAAGAAGCACAGTTCGCTCCCATAGGAATATACCTAAATCCTGTCGATAAACTTGATAACTGCGAAAAGTACATGAAATGACTGTTGTTAAGGTGGTTTTTTGTGGGTTTTTTTCAGAGTCAATTGCCTGATCGATAGCTCACTCGTTAGCAATCATAGCTTCGAAATCAATGGCATACAGGTTCGTGTCATGAAGGTGTCCCATATACTGAAATGCCAAGGTATTTACATAAGGGGGAACTCAGTAGACTAGTGTTTCAGTGTATATCACATGGTTTGAAGATCAATCATGGCGTAATCAATTAAAATCTCGAACTGCATTTTTTTTTTTTCATTCTAATGAAGTAATAAAAAAATTAAAAAAAATGAATGCGAATGCAATTCATGTTTATACATTAATTTTACAAAATTGCATAAAAGCCTAACAATGATCTGAACTGAACTAAAAAGGAAAATCTACAGTTGCGTTTATAAGTCTGTTGTATAAACGGACAGATAGATTACTATGCCCGTTTTTCATCCTTCCTTTCCTATTTTTCCTTTGACCTTTAAAAATTACTTTCCACGTCTCCCAACTAAATCTTTATCTACATGCATATTGTTCTCTCCATTTCTTCTACTACCCTACCATTTAGAGGGGGCATTTAGACGATAATAAGCATATTGCAATTAACCTTTATTTGGCTAGTACCTGGTCTAATAATCTCATTTATGATTTATGAGATAATTAGTACAGTCTCTTCAAATGCGCACAGTCCATAAATTATTTATCGCACTCAAGATATAGCATTGAAAAAGTAACGTTCTATAAATAGACTACAATTGACGTTTCACATTTTAACAACTAGACCATGAACTTGTTAAATTCACCAATACCTCCACCCGCGTAAGTTTACCTATGAAAATTCACCTGTGACGAAGGAATGTGACACATGTGGCCAGGATTAATGTGTAAACAAAGTATATTGTTTCTATTATTTTCTATGAAACACGTGGTATCCATAGATGGGACAGAAATATCTACTTTTACTTTGCAAATGAGCTGATTGTACCTTTGTTTCACGCATCTACGACGACTAAATTGACCGTTATGTAGTACAGATATGTGTATAACATGTATAAGTGAAAAAGGTAAGTTTGTCAAAATTGAAGGTTTCTTATATACAATCATTATTTTATTTTAGCCTTTTAAATCACAGTATCGTTTAATCACAGAAATATTATGTCTACTGTTGTTTACATATGAACCTGTGACCTATGATACACATGGTATATATATATTTCTGATAGATATATATTGTGTTGACAGATAATGTTTTCGGCTCAAAGTAAACAAACACCTAAACCGCTATCAATTCATTGATTTTATCAGGACATTCTGTCTGAATACCAGTGTTGTCAGACTAAATGTGAACATTTAACCTGTTTAATGTATAATAGAAGTCTGGTCCTGAATATGCATGAAATAATTGCCACTGGACTTTCAGCAAGCAAGAATCAACAATCAAAATTACTTCTTTTGTGGGGACATTAAATAAAACGAAATTCGACACACTGCAATTTAAACTAGATTTAAATACACTTAATTTCAATTTTACACTTCAAAGTCACGTTATATTTGGGCTTAGTATCAAATAGTCTCACGAAATGCACCTTTATTGACCCCCCCCCACCCCCCCCCCCCCCCCGGCGTTTGTAAGTTACATAAAACTCGTTTGTTTAAGTTTTTAGTAATCCGGATCTCTTAAATATCTTCCTATACAACAGGCTAGGACCAATCATCAAATGAGTTATAAAAAAGGCAGGATTTCCGTACCTACCCTTTTATTTAATGCTTCATGCTTCAAATACCAACCCAAGAAAGTTTGCAAAGTAGGAAAAAAAAAAAAAACAAAAACAAAAACGAATTCCAGTTAACCCAACTACCAAGATGCTTTATAGATCATATCTCTTATGATTGGACTAATCCTTTTAGGATATAGATTTACAAATTTCAAACGTTCTTAGAATGAATTTCATCCGAATGTATAAGGCTTGGGACGTTTTCTCTTTTTGCTATGACATTTGCGATTTTCTACAGGACATTTGACATTTGCGCTTAATCTAAACAGCATTCTGAGATTTAATGTTTTGTGACTTTCCTCACCCTTCATACGGAAAATACCCACAAGTTTGACCTTCATAGGGTTACATTCATAGGAGTTCATATCCAAAACAAAACAACACATTCATATATTTATATTCACCTATAGCAGTTGAAATTATAAAAACATGAGTGTAGGACATGTGTAGTCATCACAAGCCCGATTTAGCTTGATACATGTAACCCAGAGATGAAACTATCTTGACTGGTTTTTATCCCACATCTCTAATTATTTCCTTCTTTCAGTTCTGGACTGAAGTGTACCATACCTAATTTTGATGTTATTAATAGATTGCTGGTCAATGATACCCTTTCTTCTTACTCTGTACGAGGCCTTCGACGCTGCCTTTAAATTCATAGGAAGCAGCAATAGTGTGGTCCAATTCTTAACGAATTATCTTTGATTGTCTCTGTAAAGGTTTTCGATCTGTTTAGCATGCACTAATGGCGCTCAATTTTCTGTCATATAAAAGGGATGGTTGTGTTAATTTTTTTATTCAAAATATTTGTAGTGTACTTGCCATATAGTGCCTGTAGCGCAAATGTCCTCCGTGTTACAAGAAAAAATAAGACGCATACGCCCGGCGCCCAATATTTTAAAAATGTAGAAATTTTTGTTTTGATAGTTACCATGACGATACCAACTCTACATGAGGAATTTGAATGATTCGTCGTCATGTAACCAGAAAGTGTTTGCCTTTCGATTTTACTCATTTGAAATCGTTTCTCCGAAATCAAAGTATTTTTACACAGTTAATGTATACCTCTTATTGAATAATACATCCCAAACGGGCTATTCCATTAGGATTACGAATAGTTTCATATTCATATAATATTACCAGTGCAAGCTTCAATGTCTGGGTATTTCGTTTGGTTGATGTTTTTTTTATCAATAAGCTTCGACTATTTCCATTGTGAAATTATGTGGGGACTTAAACCCTTTAAAATGTAAATACTTGTAAATCATGGACAAAAGCAAACACTTTTTTTTATCTACTTTGGAAGTGGTCAATTTATCACTTGTTTTGAAGGAAACCCTATGTAGTATATTTGTAGGAGGAAGAACAAATGTCCCTGAAATTATTTAACACTTTGGCTATTTTTAAACAACTTCTACGACCTTTATAATGATTGATTGTTAGTTGCTTAACGTCCAGCGGCCAATATTTCATGCATATATATTCAGGACGAACGACCTTTATAAGATTTTATCCTATACAGATATGATAGCTACAAACATGAACTCGGGATAGTTGTCTAATTTGCAATTATACTCCTGATTACATATTTTTATTTTGTGTTTTGATAGCATTATGTAATGTTTATGAACATGAAACCATGTGACAAAGATGGCTCAAAACACTACAATATCAAAAATGTTTCGATAGACGATTCACAACTTTAACATTTAAAAAGAAAAAACAGTGTTAAATGAGTTACTATTTGACACAGCAAGGTAATAATTGACTGAAAGGAAAATGATATACTAAGTATATAGGAAGAGGGGCGTCTATTTAGCATCTTTTACTACTTTACATATATATTTTTACAGGTGATGGGCCTATTTGATATAGTTCACTTTACGGAGGCCTCGTTGGAGAATAAAGACGACGAACCATCGGTGTGGGCATGCTTTGGATTTTATCCCAAAGATGTTACGTACACACAACTTGTTTATGATGCTGTTATGTATGGCGAGCATCTTCCCAAACCAAAGAAAGCCATTGTTAAATTCCGAAGATTCAGAGCAGGAACGGAGCAGTTCTGGGAGCCTCGTTTAGATTCAAATACCCATGCTGCTGGTGTAGCTAGTGCCTTTACAGAGAAAACTGGGGCGGGGAAAATCAGTTTTGTTCAGCAGTATCTTGCCCCCTTAAAAGGATATTCTCGTTGGGATAAAATTTGTCGGAGTATGAAACAGTACGATTTTCGAGATTTTAAAAAAGATGAAATAGTGCTAATTGAACCTTTACTTTCGGATACAATGGTTTTCTTTGAAGGAGATATCATCTTAGATGCCTTTTCGCATTTTTCATTTATAGAAGGAAATCATCAGTCTGTTATCGCCATATTCAAAGGAGTTAAAAGTGGTAATGAATACCATCTACTAACTCCAAAAATATTACAGAAACAAAAGGAAATTAATGAATTTTTCGACGACCATGCTTGTAACGATTTGTGCGTTGGCTGGAGCAAGCCTGATGTTAAGATTACAACAGATACACCATTATTTCATATACCTGCTTCCAGCGAACATTTGAAACTACAACGACAAACATCTGTACGAGTCCACGAACCCGGTGAACATGCCTCACAGATTAAAATTCCACACCGCTCACCTGGAATTTTGAGAAATCCATCTGCCCCACCACAGGAGCAATCATTTGCATCATCGAAGAAAAAAGTGACCACTATTATGCATGCCGTTTATGTTCATGAAGATCCAAAACAGGACGAAAGAGGAAGAAGGGGGTCAGTACTTAAAAACGATGAAAAAGTGAGACGAGGTTCGCTTAAAAAACAAGACGAGAAAGAGAGGCGTGGGTCAATCAAAAGAACAAGTGCGCCATATGTTGACAATGCCATCCGAAAGGACCGATCCGATTCACATGTTCATGTTCTAAAACGGACTAATACTGAACATAGTTCACCAAGTACTAAAAATAAACCGGTAAGAGTTCATACTATGGACGTTCAAAATGTTAGGATGCCAAAAAAGATGAACGCTCAATCGACAGAAAAACCGGAAATCAAGCCAAAACCCGAAATCAAACAAAAACCCGAAGTAAAACCAAAGCCTGAAATCAAACCGAAACCAAAATTAAAGAAACAAGAAAGGATAGACAATGAAAATGATACAGGTACTGACGATAAATACGGTGTTCATAAAATGGCCGTACAAGATGAACTCAGGTTGCGTTTCTCCAGAATAGCTAATAAAGAGAAACAAGACCCTAAGTTAAAATTACATGAAAAGCAAACCCAGGAAACTAAAAGTGTACAAAATCTCCCCGATAGATTACCAAAAGTTGTCAACAAAGAACAAATGTTCCTAAAATCAAATCTGAGTGATAGGCCATCTGAACAAACAAATGATACACCGGAAAGTCAACCGGAAAAAGTTATCTTAGTACCTCATTTAGATAAAAATGAATTAGAACATCGTTCAGACAAACAAGACCTCCCTAACACTTCATTGCGGGAACCTAGTATACATGTAAATCCACCCGACATTGCAGCAGCAGAATCTCCGAAATGCAATGACAGTGTCAGTGAAATCAAAGTAAAGTCTAAAAAATCTCTTCGGAAACAGGCTACATTAGCCTCTTAATGGATACATTATATATATTACATACCAGTATTATTTAGTTACAATATGCAATTGTTCATTACTAAACCGCTATCCGTCTGCCTTTTAAACATGTTTTTGACTCGAAACTTGTAACGTATTTGTCCAGAGAGGCGATTTAAGTGTTGCGTAATATTTACTGCGAAATTCTTATTAAACCAGGGTTTTGAGACCTGATATTGAGACCTGCATATTTTATTTGTTACTTGTTTCAATCAAACACATATTTTCATGAAACAATTCTATGTTTATATAAACCTTATATATCATTAGAAGATGTGGTATGACTGCCAAAGAGCTAACTATATATCCGCCAGAAACAAAAATATCGTAGATATAGGGGACATTAAACCAACGTTCAGTCTACAACAATACACAACACCCATACCGTATACGTATAGTCAGGTATTGCATATCATTCACTTGAATTAACGGACACCTTCAAACAATCCCATTTTAATTGCCAATTTCTGTGACAGCAAACACTTCAGTACATTATTATGGGATGTGCAACAGTACAAGAGTCATACTTGAAGCTATAAATCTGGAAACCTTACCACCAGTGTTCAACAAACTAAGTCAAGTCATGTTTTGCTCTCCAACATTTTAAGTCATCCCCTTCCTACCGTGACATATGTCGCTGATGATGACCATCGTCTCTGAATTAATTAGTTTGGCTTAATTTTCCGTAATCATCAGGCTAAAAAAAATTGACTGCGGTTGTCTCATTGACGTAGATTATCGCTTACCATTTTGGTCTCGACTCAAAGACCATGTATTGCTGCTATAATAACTCATCAGAAACCCGTACAAAACAGCAAAACACGATCATCTCATTAGTTCAATCATATGAGTATTTGACATCCATTGGTGCCGGTCGCGTAAGCGTTATGTGTTGTTTTTTTTCGTCTGAAAACACTTGTGTTCAAATTTGGAAAGAATTGTCTGATATATTCAGAATAATAATAGATATAATGAAATTCTCTGATGGAGAAAGGTCTTCTGCTCTTTTGTAATGAATTGCTAAAAATCATGAATAATTACAAACCATAGACGTACTTTTAATTCTAAGCAGTAAATTAAGAAAACAATAATTATATCGCATATATAAAACAGTAATTGCCCATGATTGCATCAATTGTGTGACTTTTAAATTTTTGTTACTATTTCGTTGAAATTTTACAACTTATTAAAAAAACATAAACAGTTTCCAATAATTTCATTTCACTCCAGGACTATATTATATTATATATTAGTTTATTTCCCCAAAAATGTGTTGTACAAATTTGGATCTAAATATCACAGTAATCTTACATTTCATATCCATACGAAATATATTTCTAAAAAAAGGAACGTTAAAAAAAATTGCCCCCTCTCCCTCCTTCTGCTGCTCTAAAGTAATAGCCATTTTGCAAACGTTTGACCCGGATTTCGTTTAAACTGAACAATTTATGTAAATATTGATTTACTGTATATATTAAAAAGTAATACATAAATTGCTTTCAAATACATAGTTGGCAAAAAGATCTTTACCCCCCCCCCCCCACCCCCCCCCCCCACCCCCCTTTTCCAACAAGTTTGCATTTTCTGTTTCATATGACCAACTGTTGAATCAAACTATCCGCTATGAAATTTGCACTTGTTTGGAAAACTACCAATTTGATTTATTTTTACATAATTAATCGCACTACATGCACATAAACTAATAGTTAATTTCAGTTATATTTATGTAATAACATTTTGATATACAGCATTGTTTACAATTGCATAATATTATTATGTCTTAACTTGACGTTGTTTACGTAATCCAATGTATGAATAGAAACACAAACAACTATTTTCATCGACTGAAATTAGGAATCCATGCCAAGCTATCACATAATTCTGACTGAGTTTTAGAGTTGATAGAAATACGATATCCGTAATTTGTTTACCGTTGAACTACGTGTAAAGCCGACGACTAGTTTTTGTCCACGACTTTTTTCATTTTCGGGTGTACAAGTTTACTTGTACGTTAGGTGAACCATTATGAAAAATGCAAGTTCCGTTTGCTAAATATAAGTCAGTGCCTGACTTTGACAGTGCCTGACTTTGACAAACCTGATAAAGGTTTTTGCTGCGGTATCACACGTTTATATATCTAAGGAGTTGATTAATCCAGTCAAGGAAATAGTTTGTCTAACCTTCACATTTTTGGCTCGACAAAGAAATAAGTAAGCTTAAAATGTTGTCCAGATGTGTTTAACATCGAGATAAATTATTCTTTGACACGGAACCGAACCAATGTGTGCATTGAATAATTTCCAGTAAAAGTTCTACAGCATTGGTTTAAACGCAAAATTATCTTCAGTCTCGTCCGGTTATGTTTTGGTTGTCGCAACACTCACAAGGAATATGTGTATACCAGTTTGCATCCACCGAGTTTATAGGCTCTAAACTTTTTGTTTCTGTAGAATCTGACGTTGAAATTTTTATCACTGGTGATGTTGTTTGTGGTTTTTGTCCCAGATCATTTTCAGTCTGCTGTCCATTAATATTGTTTCTCGTCCCAACATTTATATCATCTGCAAATTTCACGCTTTTAGTCTTGTGTTTTTGCTTACTTGAACGCAGTGATGATGTAAGCGGCTTTTGTCGTTGAAATGGAACTACTTCTGCTTCGGTAGTTGTTATATGTGGTGAACTTGGTTGTTCCAATAGTTCTGAAGTGGTTGGTATTGACGCAGGAATAGAGTTTGGAGAATGACAATAACTTCCGTTCTCGTTTGGATCAACAAACTCGTGTAAATTGTATTTTATCAAAAATTCTGGGTTGGATGGTTTATGAGGATCGCTGTTGAGACGAGAGTTGCCGCTGTTGAGACGAGAGTTGCGTTCGTTCTTTTCTTTTTCCATAGAATCGGTGTTATCTGAGGTTGATATAAGTAACTTCTGTACATCAAGTAATTTCTGGACATCGTTATCATCATTGTCTAGAAAAGAATTTTGCTCGGTCTTATCATTTGCCATTAAATCTGCACGCTCCATTGTTTCCACGGGTTTTTCTTTAATTTTGTTTTCGTCAAGGACAGACATTGGTTCTGTTACCTCCCTTTCCGACACATTTTCACAATCAGTAGGATTTGTATTAATACAGTTATTTTTTAATTCTATTGCTTTAGATGATATTTCCGGTTCTTCTTTCACAAGAAGTGTACTGGTTGTTATATTTGTTCCTGCGTTTGGAGTTGCTTTGTCGTGTTCTTCACAAATAAGTTCTACTCCTGATTCATGTTTATTGCTATTTTCCACATTTTCTGTGATATCTGGCATCAGTTCTTCGGTTGTTTCCTTTAAATCCTTAAACATAAAAGGATTTGAATTATTTTGCTCGTTTGCATCATATTCAGGTATGATATAATTTCTCGCAAACATCTCTAAGGAGCTTAGTGTACTTTCATTCGAAATGTCATGCTCATAAGTGTTTGGTTCCATCGTAGTCGAAGATGAGACCTCTGTCACTGGCAAAGAAATAGTTCCAACATTTTGTATTTCACAATATGTATTTGATTCAGAGTTCCATTCTTCAGTGACAAGAGGCTTATATTGTTCATTTCTTTGTTGCGATTGGTTAGTATTTTGTTCAGTATGAATAAATGGAGATATGTTTTCTGATTGTGAAATGTTATATGTATTTTGACATTGCGGTTGTAGTACAGAAGTACAGACTTGAAATTCTGTTGGTTGTTCAGGTTCACATGATAATGTGGATGAAAATGATAATTCACTGTTTTCTGAATGATTCTGTGTCATATCAGAATTTTCACTCGTGCAATGTTCTTCAGATAGAATTTGTTGCTGTATCAACGGACTACTTTCTTGAGATGAGAAATTCTGTTCGGATGTATATTGTTGTGATGGATCATTTTCATTTGCCCCATTTTGATTAGGCAATGTTGATGACGTTACTATATCTCTTCCAAAGCTGTTCACATATCTTGGTATTTCTTCGTCACCGAAACAATTTTCCATGGAAACTGTTGCATGTTGTTCTTTTTTCTCTAAGTCCACATAGTGCTCAGCACTATTCACATTGTCTTCATTTCCTATTTCACTGACATTTAAAGAATAAAAGTTAGGTCTCATGACAAGGGTTGTTGCCTCGAACTTTGAACTTGCCATGTCGTAGTTGCCGACCTCTATTTCTTCAATGTCATTTCCAGGCAAGTTTTCACTTCTTAAAGAAATAGTCTTATTCATTTGTTTATCTTCGTCTAAACTTTTAAATCTATAAAGGTTGATATTCGTCGGTTCAGTACCTTGTATGTGACTATTTCTCCCGTCAAGGCAATCTTGGTCGGTAACATCCACATTGTCGACTGGTAGCTGCTCTGTTGTAAGTGCCGACTTTTCTCCAACTTGGTTGCAAGTTTGTTCCTGTAATAATGGTTTATTCTTCCCAAAACTGTCGGAATGTACTAATGCAGTGACGACAGAAAACGACCCATCACAAGATTTAGCTCCAAAAGTAGTTTCTAAGTTAGCATTATCATTACCCTTTTCGTTCGGTGCATCTCTCGACATATCGTCTTCGTAGCTCGGCGGTCGAGAATCGTTTTGAAAATTAAAGAACATATTGTCGGTTGGTGGAATATTCATGGGTTGAATGGTTTCAGTAATACTTGGTGGCTTTTTAAATTTGCCACAAATGTCATTACACGTGTGTTTTTCAAACCATTTGTGAATATCGTACTTATGAGTTAACATGTCTGGGGTTAACAATAAATATATTCCATCATCTGTTTTGTTGCCTTGAAATGCATTCAACATGTTTTCACCATTGCTTTCTGAATATGAAAAATGAGAAAACGCATCTAAAACTCTATCGTTTTTGAAAGGCTTTAGATCTCGCACAACTTCTTCCAGTAACACAATTTCAAACTTCAACAACTGTCTGAAATATCTTGGCTTTAGTTTTAGACAGACTTTGTCCCAACTGGTGTGTCTATGGAGTGGTGCTAGATATTGGTCCACGATTTCTATTCGAGCAGCAAGCGTTTGGTCTGTAAATGCGGTTGCTACTTGATGTGCATAGCGATTTTGATCCAGTTCTCCCTGCCAGTATCTTTCTGTCCCTGGTCTATATCGCCTAGCTTTGACGACACCTACTTCCGGTTTTTCAAATTCATTACAGATTATTGCAGCCTTGTATACCAATTTTGTAGGGGTATATACTTGTGGATACAATCCAAAGCAGGAATTTACTGGTTGTTTATCACGTACACTGTTCGTTGATTTCCTTGTCCACTGTATCACATCCCATTTACCCATTTTCTGAAATCATAGAATTAAATAATTTAGTAAATTTATCGAATAGATATATAAGAAGATGTTGTATGAGTACCAATGAGACAGCCAGTGCATGGAACTACGAAGGACAGTGGTTAGGGTATTATGAGGGACTGACAATACTAATATATTATGCATAATGTGGACTATACAGAAAGTAAACGGCACGAAAAATTTAAAGACATCTTGAGGTAAAGGACTTGTTTATTGTTTCTGGTGCTTATAAAGAAAGGTACATAACATTTCGATTTAAACTATAAGTATCTCAATTTTTTTTCCACCAACACTACAATTGTCAGATATGTCATCCATTAAATTCAATAGTGTATATAAACAGAAAGAACATTTAAATACTGACAAAGCATTTTAATTCTTTTGATGCAGGTATGTGATAAAATTTGAGTGGTTCTGGTGTTGAAAAACGGATAAATTATCATCAAAAAATTTTAAAAAAGTCTGAATCGAACGGCTGATCTGTTTAGTAAGGCGGAATATTGAAATAATCTAAAAGCACCTAAACTGATACGTGATATTATCAGGGGTTAATATGTATAGAAAGTGTACTTTAGATATTTACCTACATGTCAATGACTCATACAGGTTGTTCAAAATACAAGTCTTATAACACGCGATAAAACTATGCATGTCAAAGTGCACATGTAAGATGTGTAAATATATTATTTGTTATTGTCCTCATATATAGTTACCACAATTCGTGCTCTTGTTAACTATTTGTCATTATTAGGTAGACCATTA
This sequence comes from Mytilus galloprovincialis, assembly GCA_037788925.1. Lineage (NCBI taxonomy): Eukaryota > Metazoa > Mollusca > Bivalvia > Mytilida > Mytilidae > Mytilus > Mytilus galloprovincialis. Next base: position 94,817,754 of record CM075333.1, read on the forward strand.
TACATTTGTGTTTATATTAAGTGATATACATACACAGTCAGTTAATAAAAGTGGAAAGGAAGTACAAAAATAATTTAATAGAAAAAAAACTTGATATATTTTAGAATAAGATCTTGGACAATAAGACAGCATGTAGTAAATAAACTTGTTTGAAGAGAATATGGTCATCCGTCCGGCCATTAATATATAAGTTCATATATTGAGGCATATAACCCACTCATGACCTTTGGTGCAAAGAAGGAGACGTTTACCCTTTCGACCTACCCGGTCTCTCTCCCTTTGAAATTCATGCAATTCGCCTAGTTTTTGTTTGTTGCTGACTTAATTTGTTTATTCTTTGTTAACTGCTGTTGCCTAAATCTGAGAACAAAATATATTTGTTGTAAAGTCTTTTTTATATATTACTACTGATAATCATTATATCTCTTCAGAAATAATTTAAGAAGAAAAGTTACCAATAGCAAACGATATAAAGTACAATAGTGTCTGTCCTCACTCGCTTGTTATACAGACATGTTCGTGTTTTCTTTGTGACAGACTGAGGTCGTACTAAGTCGCCAAACCATCAGTATAAGTTGACTTTGTGTTAAAACAAAACTGACTATTTCGATGACAGTACTCAATAATCGAAATTTGAAATTAACTCTAAACTTTGGTGATAGTACATTTTAAGTTACTAAGATATAGACATTGCACAGTGGTATATGATTATTTTATCACACTACTAAGAACTGTTTTACCAGGATCAATAGCAATTTTTGGTTTCTATTGACATTGAAGTTATTTATTATTTGATATATTTCGTTTGTATTACGAGACACCCTAATCTGATAACGAAATAACAGCCTTCTGTAAACCAGTTAATAAACTAATACGAAGAACATGTAAGAAAAATCAATTAATGCAGTGGTCATTTTGTACTATTCTGGTCAAATTCTTGGACTTTTCACGGGTCACCTGTGCCCAATCAAAAATAGTGATTGTCCCCATATAATATATAAGATACTGTTGTATTCGCACTTTATACATTTGTTTATAAGAAGATGCGGAATGATTGCCAATAAGACAACTATCCACTAAAGAACGATTATAAACACATGTATGATTGGCCTTCAACAATAAGTGAAATCTATACTGTAAAGTCGACTGCAAAAAAACCTTATAACGGACGGTATGGTATTAAAGCACTCTAAAATATATAAAAAAAGAAGATGTGATATGATTGCCAATGAGTCAAATCTTCACAAGAGATCAAATGACAAAAAAAATAACATGAACTATGGGTCACAGTACGGATTAAACACTAATCAAAGCCCGTACTGCATAGTCAGCTATAGAAGACCCCGAAATGACAAATATAAAACAATTCAAACGAGAAATCTAACAGCTAATTTATTTACAAAAAACAAACGAAAAACAAATATGTAACACAGCAACAAACGACAACCATTTAAATTAAGGCTCCTGACTTAAGTTGGACAGGCACAAACTGACAAAATGTGACGGTGTTAAATATATTAGTAGGCACCGAACCCTCCCCTAATCATGTGGCAGCGGTGCAACAGAACAATACAAGAACTGCATAAAACAATAAACAAACAACGCATATGATCAACAGCAACAAACAACAACCACTCATTTATAGGCTTCTGGCGTCGGACAGACAAATATAGAATGTGGCGGGCCAAACATGTCAGCGGGCGCCAAACCCTCCCCTTAATCTGAGACAGTGGTGTAATACAAACAAATCAGTTGAAAAGGCTTAACTCATTAAATGGATACAAATAGAAATAACAAAACACAGAGTGGCCGGGTACTTGTATATCCTTTTTAAGGTGATTATTTTGTTACTCTGTTTACTTTTGCTCTGCTTTTGAATTAAACAGGTCTATTAATTTGTTTCCTTATTGAACTTTGTATAGAAACAGCTCATCGAATATTTCAAAGGAACAAAGAATTTGTTTAAAACATGCATAGATCGATCGAATTAAAATATTTCAAATAAATATCTGGTGTTGATCTGAATCAGAATTCGAGCACATGTTGCTTAATTTTGTTGAAGCGTCATTCAGTACCTTTTCACTTGAAAGTAAGCTTGTTTAACCTTTCACTACACTTTAAAAGTTAAAAATATTTTTACAATAAAGCTTAAGTTTTCTCTTCAAATAATGTGAAGGCAAATGTCGAGCAAGCAAATTTAATACTTTAAGATTCAATATACATACTAATACCAAGATGCATATGGATAAAAACAGATTTAAAATGACTTACACTTCAATAATATTTATTACAGAAATAGTATAACAAATGTCAACCAGTTTATTGAAATGAAAACATTTGCATAGTTTATTATCAAATTTATAACAGTTAAACAGAGCTTTTGTATACATTGTACTTCACAAATGCAGGGCTTGTTACCATTTACGTACAATTTGTTTTTCAATTTGGGTCTGTTTTTTTTTCCCCTAAACCTGCAATGTTCTTGGATACATTTCGGAAGGTTAATATTCAAAGTGGCCTTGAAACATATATTATTACAACGCCTTTGGCTGATGGATATAAGAGATGATATAAGATCTTAAAGGAATATAAAATGAAAATTGTGTTAAATGTGATGAGAAATTTCATTTTGCTTTCGGCGAAACGATATAGTCTTTGTTTAATAGTTTGTAGACGTAACATTTTACCATCACAACATAATCACGGATAATTTAAATGCTTGTTGTTTGTATCCGGGGAACATGTCTAGAAAAGAAGAAATGTGTTATGTGACAACTAATTCATTGAAATGTTTAAGTTGACATCAAAACTAAAACAAATAACAACTGCACAAGCATACCAAAAAGAGATGCTGTTTTCATTAAAGCGATAAACAGAATCTAAAAGTTTTTATCAAACTTGAAAATTAAAAAAATGAAAGTGGGATAGCGAGGGGAAAGACAAGAACAGTTTTAGCTTCACATGTATGAAAGTTGTAGGTTTCGTTTTTTTCTCTTCAAAATGGAACCTTCATATTAATCGTGTATACACACCGTGCACATGTGTACTCCAGTGAATGATGAACGAGTCTGTTAACTTACTAGGTATATAGGCCCCGGACTTAGTCTCGGTCGACGGACAAGCCCCATTACAGTTCTTAATTAAAAACGTGACATATTATAAAAGTGTATGTATAAGCATTTTCTTCATGAATTTCACCTTCAAGATGTTTATTGATATACTTTACCGATTCAGTCCAAACTGTGCACTAAAATATATGCATAAACAAAGATTTATAGACAACTTCAACGAAACTATAATTCATTGTTTATGAATGTTCGTATCGTGGTTTTTTTCGTCCAGTTTCTAGTAATCTGTATTTTCATTCTGTGAATTATTTAGTTTGATGAATATTTGTTTATTTTTCTAAATAGTTCGTTTGATGAATACATAAGTGGGCAGACACGTGTGACTCTCAATTACGATCGAGTTCGTAATATTTTGGAACAGAAAAACTATAACTAAAAATGAAGAACTCAAACAAGTATAAATACTTGGGCTTAAGTCAGGGAAATAGGGCGATTGTTTTAATTCTTAACTTGTTCTTGCTGACATATTAAGTGTTGTTTATACCAATATATAAATGTAATATATGACAGGTTTAAATCATTACAGATATAGGACTACGACGTTTGCTTTTCGAACATTGTGATATTATGTATAAAGTACATAGATCTACATAGTATTGATGGTCCTAAACTGTGTCAGTGAAAATAATAACAATTGCTTCAGGCTAAAATAATGGAATATTCCCCTTTTATTGTTTTGACCAGAAAATAATATGTCTCTATTTTTACATAGTTATTACTTTATATAGACATATGAGTGGTACCGATTTGTACCTATGACAAACATGACATAGGTCATTTGTTCTACTGTATAATTTGTAATAGCAATGTGATCTCTTTGTTGAAAATATGTATTTGCAAACTGTGATTCTTCCTGATGTTTTTTAAATATTATTTTAAGAAAATACTCTAGATTTATTGCTTCATGCGGATCTAAGCGGGGGCATGGACCCCCCTTTCTTGTGGGAAAAAGATGGTTGATTATAAAGGTTATCACTGAAGATTGACCGGGCTGCCCCCTCCTCTTTAGGTCAGTCAGTGCCCCTTCCCTCCCTTACAATTAGTTCTGGAAACGCCACTGTCCAGCTTTGACTTCGAAGAGTAATATTTCTTTCAAAGTTTTGTAATTTCCATGATGTCCTGATTGTTTTAATGTATGTATACGTTTGACGAAACGCGCGTCTGGCGTACTAAATTATAATCCTGGTACCTTTGATAACTATTTAGGTAGACATTCCCTTTCAAGATTATGTACTATATTTCCATTAATTGTATAAAAAATGCAACTTGAAAAAACCGGACATCCTAAACCTGTCAGAATTAAATTTTATGAATAATCATATTATACAGTTTATGATGTCAAAGTCATCAATAAAACCTCGAGAAAAACCACTGTGATAGGCATTTATGCATTATTTAAAGAACCTATTATAAATATTGTAGCAGTTGTTAGAATGTGAAAAAAATAAAACTGGGAATGGAAATGGAAAATGTGTCAATGAGACAATAACTCGACCAAAGAGTAGAAAACAGTCCAATGCTACCAATGTGTCTTCAACACAACGATAAAACCCCTGCACCCCTAAAAATAAACCCCAAAAAACCCACAACAAACAGGAAACAGAACAAAGCATACCAAAACTTTGAAAAAAAAAGGAATGTATACATATGAATTAAGAACAAAATAAATCACAATAAAAAAAAAAAAAAAAAAAACTTGTGACTAGATTGCTATTGTATTGTTTTCTTAAGTGAAATAAAATTCAAATCTGAAATATGAACTAACAAAGGAAAATTAAAAAGATTGAAGTAGACACCGCAGTGTTTTAAAAAGTTGATCGATTGAAAATAGTCCGAAACAAAGACATGCGTTTAAACAAAAGTGTACTGCTTTCTATACAAAGCAAATAAAGGCCAACAGTTGAATTTAAGAAAGGCCAAGAAATATATTATACTTGTTTCCTGTCCGTTCCCGACAAAAACCATTGTGAAGGTAGGTAGATAATTCTTTTTAGTTCAAATATGTTCATAAACGAAATAGGGAAATGTTGACTTTAATTGTGCTTAACAAAATGCCCATTAAGTGTTCTAGGATAGTTGCAATTTTGTCAAAGTAGGGGGGCCATACACTAAATTGTGTTTTGTATTGGCATAAAACCTGTTTTAACAACAAATAATGCAAATTGACGAGCCTAACAAACACGAACGTCAATATTTAAAGGGTTATTAAAGTTTAATACATTTTGATTGTCTATGTTTGAAAGATGCCATTTAATTAATATATCCATTTAGATTCTGAATAGCATTATCTCCGGATTTGACATAGGTCAACAGAGATACTAGCCCGCGAAGGCAAATGTGACGGTTATTACATTATTTCTGATATGTATTATTTGATTTGAAGAACATAAAAGATACACACAAACTTTATTGGTCTTATAACATGCCGTACTTGGTGTGTATGAAATATTTGTCACTGTTTTCAACAGTCTCTAATTCTTGGATTTTCTTGAAATTTTAAATTATCTGTTCAGAAAATCACATACTAGCATAAATCTAAACTTGTCCAAATATTGACCATTCTTTCTTCTTCTTTTTTAAGACTTACTAGAACACACCCGTGATATCGCGGGTCCGTGACTGAATTAAAGTATATAACTATGCGCAAGCCAAATTTTAATATTAGTATTGTCATGTGATAAAGTCATGCCGATTATAAGATACGCAGTTTTCTCTGCTTTCAAATCTTTCTGTTTGAATCCGTCGAACTGGAACTTATCAATTATTGGTAGTATTAATTAGTTGGAAAACAAAAGGTCCTGGAATGGAATATTTTTTAATCAACAGCATTGTCCTTTATTAGTTATAAAGTTGAATTCTTTGATTCGCTGTTTTACGTCATGCCCGCTAACAAATTGAAAACTGTACCTATACGCCTTATTTTAGTCCAGATTTTTAGTATTCGTATTGTTATCTTAGAAAGTTTTACTGATTAAAATGCTACAATAGGTAACAATTTGACAATCTAGTAGTGTCAACCCTGTGAATATGACCCGTGTATATAGCATATTAATCCTGAATACACCGTTTGGTGGTGCGCCTGTCAGATGCGGAACGTACAAATAAGGTAATAGGTAACAGGTGAATATACTATTTGTATCGGTATCGGACTCAACCCGGAACTTCTTAATTATTGGCAATATTAATTACGTGGAAAACAAAAGGGCCTGGAGTGGTGTAATTTTTAATCTACACCTTTGTACTATATTAGTTATATATAAAGTTGAATTCTTTGATTCGTCGTTTTTACGTGATGACGGCTGACAAATTGGACCTCGTAATTTTAGTATTATAGATACACATTAACAGTCCCTGTACAAACCGTATATATTTCATAGCCTTTTACAAAGTTTGTTGATTACTGGTTAACGTTTCTTACAAATTGGAAAGAAAATAACAATACACATTTCAAACAAAGCTATCAGATTTAATTCATTTTAAATTAGAATCGAAAATGGGGAAATTTCTTGTGTGTAAAAATATGTTTACATACAGAGAGGTGTGGTGGTTTAAATGTTAACAAAACATTAAACGATTAACAAATAAAATCTTTCTGTAAAGATTAATTCTAAAATTAAACACTATAACATATTAAATATCAATTGGTCATTTTAAATATTAGAAATAAAAATAGAGAAAGTATTCAAATAAAGTTTAAATACATACCACCAACGTAAAATACTGTAAACCATTCAAGTTATAAACGTGTAACTTTCACGGTGTAGACCACTAACACATACATCTACCTTCCCTTTGGTTATAAAAACTTATGTATGTTAGAAGCGATCAACCTTTGAACTTAATCTTCAAAGCATATATTCGCTGTTTATACGGTTCATAAATTTATAAAACTTATAACTTACCTATACTATACATAGATATGGAAATATCTATTGATTTTGGTGACCTATTTGACATATATGAAATAATCTTTAATGAAATAATCTATTAGATTACGTCAGGATTTTAACCGCAGGTCAAAAACACCTATAATGTATGTCTAGATCTTTCGTGTATAGGTAAACTAAATTGTTACATTTTGACTATGTTTTATTGGTTAAAAGGAATAAATTTCTGTTCATGAAATGTACAAATGTTTGGATGGGTTGTGATGAGTAATTTAAGTACATTTTAATATAAATTTAAGGCAATTAATAGGGATGTCAAAATATACAATTTATTTTTCCCATCCTTTAACAAAGACAGTATGAGAACTCCATTATTATCACAAAAGATACATTATCCAGGTTATTTTCAGTGGAATTTATAATTATTTAATGCACGCTATAGGTATAAATATCTAATTTTCGTATAAACTTTTTACATTGAAAAGCCCTCAAGATGAATAATATTCATTAGCTGTTATCGATTTCGTAATTTTCTTATTGTTGTTTTCCCTATTCCAGTCCTAAAACGCGTGCACCAACTGAGGTTTCAATTAATTATTTTGACATTTTCCGATTAATTTGCCTCTTTGGATATTTGTTGTTTGCTATAATTATAGATTATCGTTGATCATCTCAACGAGATTGATTTTCTCGCTTGAGCCGGGACGGCGAAAGCGAGAAAGGCAATCGAGTTGAGATGAACAATGATAAAATCTGTTTATCGCTATTTTACCTGTGACGACGTTGTCAATTTCATGTCAATTTCATTAACAACGTTACGTGCCTGCTTAGTTTCCAGCGATAATTTTCAATCTCAAGCGAGTAGCATGATATGAAAATTATCACAAAAAAAGATCAAAGGAAAAATGAACAAAATAGCGATAAAAATTGTTATTTATTCACACAATTCGATTTTAAACGACATTTCACTGAACAGCCTTTTGTCTTAGGACAGGTGCATACTTGTGTATTCTATTGCAAGAACAATATATTTTAGTTTTGACATTTTATTTGTTGAAACGAAATGTGTAATTACAACGACTCATTAACATGATATAAAGTTTGTTTAAGATATTTTGACATATTTTTGCATATTGACACCAAATATATACATTAACAGATAACCGCAGGCAAGGTAAAATACCAAACGTGCATTGAATCTGTGTACATGTGTACATATTGACAGGCTTATTAGCTTTGGGTGAATAACGGGGTAAGCGTAGGGAACGATACCATTTTATCTTTTTGATAGAAAAAAATCTGCATGACTTGCAATTATTTGCGGACAAATCTAAGAAATAAACTACACTAATATACGTGTGTCGGAACAAGATAAAATTCAAAATTAAATGCACCGAATTTCCTGCTTTTTCTTGATTTCTTCACCGAGAAAGTTATGAAAGACAAAGAAGTAAAAAAGTGCATTTGGGGTGGAAACCATAAGTCGCAAATCTGCTCTTCCTGTTTGTCGGAAATTATAGTTTGAACAAGAGTGACACGCTGAAATGCATCGCCTGCTTTACTGACAATTGCTTTTATGCTGAAAGTCCTAAGAATGAAGGTTTAACTAAAAGCATTACAAAAATTTATAACATTTTTAGAAATTAATGTCATGGAGGTCAAAGTCAGATAAATTTTGTCATACATATACATACATCTTTCAATTTATTCATACACTAAATCAGGTACAGTCTATACAATTTATAGACTGTTCCTGGCCAAATATAGTAGACCTATTGCGTATGCTAAATTGAAAAAGACCAAAACAAAAAACTTAACATGGACCATTGAGGTAAAGGTAAGAGATTATACCTACCAGACAGACTTGTACACTTTACTCTCATTCCATATACAAAGTATAGTTGACGTAGTGCTCAAAGGACTTATAAAGTCTGATCAAAACACAAAAATATAAAACTGACCAATGAACCATCTAAATTAGGTCACGGTAAGATGAAACCTGCCAGACTCGAATTATACCCATAACAATCACTTTATACACCAAATATAATTGACATACTACTTATAGTATTTGAGAAACAGACCTTATCACCTAAATTTTTATCACTGATCCATGAAATGAGGTCAAGGTCAGGTGAAATGATGTTATCCTATTACTTTTTTAGTACCTTAATACATCCTGTTGGAAAGATGCGTGGTTCCGTCTTCAGGTGAATCCTCCTTCCTCGGCAGTTTCGGCATTGTCCACTACAGGCTCCAGTGGTGCCAATTTGGGGCGATCAAGTCCCAGCCCGAAACCACATGGCTATCCATCCCTACCTCTACACTTTACTGCTTCCACAGCTCAGACCTTTTCCTCCACAACCACATTGATGATGTCTCTGCCTCTTTGTACAAGTTACCAATCAGCTTACTTGTTCCCTTCCCCTCCAATAATACCAAGTGCTCTTAATGTCCTCCACATAGACTGCCCAACAAACCCTCTGCTTCCCACCTCCACTGGAAATAACCAAACCCTCCACCCATTGTCTCTACATTATGCAAGTAGGTCTTGATGCTTCAATCTCTTTCTTTCGCTGGCATCTTCCAAAAGTTCCAGCAAGATTGACTGTGTATCAAATGATCAAATGACGATGACAGGTCTCTGGTTTACTACGGAAATTTGTGGCGAAAATTGGAATTTCTGCATCAGATCCACCCACATTTGCCAATCAATTGCTGTTCCCAGTAAACCACTTCCTTCCACACTCTTCTTCTGTCGGCTTTCTCCTTCCTTAACAAAATTGACAAAGGTAAGGCCTTCCTTGTTCTTTCTTGGCTTCCTGATGTTTCTCTCTAGGGTGTCTGCTAATATCCCTAATACCTTGTCGTGTTGCCATGTGTACCTCCCGTCTTTCAAAGCACTCGAGCATGAAGATAGTATATGCTCCAAGTGTGCTGCCTTACTGCAAAGAACACACTACGGGTCATCTATCAATCCCCGTGTTGCTAGATTTGTTGAGCTTGGCAATACATCATATACTGACTTCAGCTTGAATTGCATCATGTATGGCTCCATCTTCCAGATCTCATTCCATCCTAACTACAGTTACCTTGCTCCTTCCCTGTTTAACCAGCTTCATTGTTTCTACACACTCACTGCCTTTACCATTCTACTTTCTTTTTACATTGATCGTACCTCTTTCTGTACAAGGTGTTTTTTCTTCCATTTTGCCGTAGAAGTTACATCCAGCCCCTGTCTTCCAACTGCAACCCTGCCAACTATCTCACTGTGTTTTAATCGTGACTCAGTATATTCTATTGTCTTCTTTGTCGACCACTTCCTTCCTGTTCTTATTTCTATTTTTGCTGACCGTACTTTCTCATCCCTGTTGGTTTTTAACATCAGATGTTGTCTTACCTTGATCACCTTGAATTCCTCAGCGATTGACTTGAGTGGTAGCTGTAACTTGCTTCCTAAACTGTATAGCCCGACGCTGCTAAACCTGCGTGGTACTCCAAGCCATTGTAAGTACCGTTTGAAATTCTCTCCTTTTCCTCTACCGTTGTCATTGGTACAAACTACACAAGAAGTGGCAACAGCAGCCGAGGCAATATCCCATGCTGGTAAATCCATGCCTTGTATTTCTCTGGTAATCCGCTCTTATCTACCTCCTTTAACCAGTCGTGCAACTGCTAATATGTATCTTCCACATTCAACTTATCTGACAAAGTGTTGTTGACCATTTTCCCAGGCATTTAACTGGCTTCTCTGAGACTGATGGAATTATCTCGTCTCCTATTTTAAACCTTTTCTCCTAAATTTTACCATGATTTACCACCAAACTTCTGGATTCGCTTGGCTTTATTTTCATTCTTGCCCGTTTGATCATTCTAGCAAGCTCTTGTAGTTCCCATCTGGCTTCAATCACTGTCTTTGTGCTTTTTGTCATATCATCCATGAATGCCCTTCCTGGTAGTTACCGTACTCCTGACTTCATCCATAGCCCTCTGCTCTTCTTCTCTACTGACTTCACAAGTCATATTCATTGCTGCTGAGAAAAGGATGGCAGATATCGTGCATCCTGTCACTCTTTCCACTTTTAAACGTTGCCATGATGTTGTATAATCTCCAACTGTGATTCTTAGCTGTAGATAGTTTAAACATTCTTTTATCAGCTCTCTTATTCCGTCAGGTACATGGTATATTTCCAGCAATAACTCAACTAACTTGTGTGGTAAGGTCCCATATGCATTCGCTAAATCCAACCAGACGATTGCAGCTCACCCTTTGAATCTTTCTCTTCTCGGATTATCTGTGATAATCAGGTGTGTATTCCATACAGCCTGATACACCTGGTACACCTTCATTATTATGTACTGCAAGTTCAACTTAGTTATTGCTCAGCATGTAGTTTGTCATCCTTTTGGCAAGAATAGCAAGATATATTTTTCCTTCCACATTTTACAGTGAGATTGTTCTAAACTGTTTCAGTGTCTCTGACTTCTCTTCCTTTTGTAAAAAGCACCCTTCTGCCTTGTGCAAACTCTCTGCAAGTCAACCTTTTCTCCAAATGACCCTTATCAGTTTCCATAAACGTCTTATAATTCTCTGATAGTTCTTGTATATTTTATATGGTACTTCATTTGGACCTGGTGCTGATACTCCTTTTCTTTTCTTAATAACATCTACTAACCCTATTAACTTTGGTGGTGATTCATCAAAACCTGCTCTGGGTCTTCCGGGCGTTTTAGTTGTTCTATCTCCGGTAGGTCTTCTTCCTTTTTTGTATCACTGTGCATTTCTCTTAGATATTCTTATACTTCCTCTGTACTAGCTTTCAGTACCCTTTCTTCCCCAACAATCTTGAAAATGTCAATTTAGCTCTTGCTTTCTCCCTTTTTTTCTCCTTTTCCTAGTTCTCTCTGCTCTCATTGTAATCTTGAGGTTCTTCCTGATGGTTTCCCTAAGTTCAGATAAAACTGGTTTTCATCCTCTGCAGCCTAAATAAATCTTTTCTTAAGTTGTCTAAGGTCTTTCCCCAGCTTTGCTATCTTGGATTCTCGTCCGTTCTTTTGACACTCACGCCTCACTTCTTCTTCTCATCTACACCAAATCTGTCCATACCAATGTTGTAAATATATGATGTCATCGATTCTATCTTAGTGTCTTTGTTACCTGCTAATGTTGTGTTCAAAATTGCATCCACATCCTCATCAAACTGTTGCCATTCCTTTTTACTTTTATTATAGGGCCATTTTACTCTTTTTCCCCTTTTGTTGTACTTGCTTGTGTCTGATGTTCTTTTTGGCTCTTGTGGCTGCCGGTTGTTGTTTAATAAACCCTCTTGTACCTGTTGACTCCTCTCTTCTATGTTGTCCTCCTCATTGTACAACACATGAAAGCTGTGGTCACTGTGGTTTTTATCATGAACCACCTCCTCCTCCGTCTCACCAGGCTGCCCTGTGCATTGTGTTATGCTCTGATTTGGCTTGCATTTCATCTTTCCCATATGCATCTTCAGACCACGTTGGTTCTTGCAAACTTTTCCGCCTGCCCACAAATGCATACATTTCTGTTGTTCAAATTCCTATTACTATAATGATTGAGAAATTAACATGACAAAACAAAAACAAAACATTTTTTCCCAAGCAGTTGCTGTACCATGAAAATGAGGTCTAGCACAATGGACAAATGATTGACAGAAACTTTGTAACATAAGGTACCTGCATACACGATATGTAGCATCCAGGTCTCCTACCTTTTGGAATATAAATCTTTATACAAATAGGGGCATAACAACCAGAATATGCCCAAATAACATGTTTAATCATATAAGCCTACATTTGTATACTGTATTTTTTAAATGTATTTACAGATGAACTTATTGGAGATTGTCATACTGGTATTATATACATATCAGCCACACTTTGATTTACCCACTAATTCAAACATTTGATCACATGTCAAATTGTTTGTGTTTATAGCTTCTAACCATCTGTTTCCGGAATAACAAAATCTGGAAACAAATGAAATAATCCTGATTAAAGACCTTTTTTGAGTCATCAAAATTATGCTTTCCTCCATTTTTTTCAATTTTTCCAATTTTTACTGCTCAAGTTTGTGAGATACAATATAAGCCAAAAACTGAATTTCACCCATTTATGTTCTATGTTTAGCAACAGTGCCCATGTTTGGTGATGGAACAAATATTTAGATATTTCTTTTAATAATCGATCAGAAATAATGCAGGTACAGATAAAATACATTTGCCAGGTAGGTTTAGAGAAGACATTTTTTTAAACACTGACAGACAGACAGACATATGACCAGGTAAGCTAAAAACTTTAAGCAGAATGCATTGAATGTGCAGGTAAAGCTTGCTTGTTCTATAGACAGATACAATGAGATCAGGCTGATTTGCCTGCAGAGATTGAACCCTGAACAGTAGGGGCAAATTTGGACAAAATATTCAAGCTTGATACGGTATGAATTTGGATTGTGATTAATTTTTTTTAACATAATATAGGTTTCTGACACAAAATAAATCTGGTCAACGATCTTACAAATCTATTGCACAATACTGCAATTGAAATTCTTGTTAAAATTTGAAATTTGAAAAATTTTGAAAAGAAAATATGAACCCCTAAAAAAAATTGGAACCCTCCCCCCCCCCCCCCCCCCCATCTTTTTTAAGCCTACCCTTGGCGCAATTACCCCCAAACTCAATCCCAGCTTTTCCTTTGTAGTATGGAACCTTGAAGTACAATTTAAGAGAGATCCATACACATAAACTCAAGTTATTGTCTGGAAACTAGAAAAATGCTTTTTTTTTTGCCCTTTTTTTCACCTAATTCCTGCATGTATGTGGCAATAATAGCCAAACTCAATCCCAGCCTTCCCATTGTGCTATTGAACCTTGTGGTACGATGTCAGAGAGATCCACACACTTACACACAAGTTTTTGTCTGGAAACTACAAAAATGCTTGATTTGGCCCCTTGTGGTACAATTTCAGACTTTTGACATTTTAACTTTTGTGCTCGTAATCTCCATTATAACCACTTATATGAACATTTCTCTTCAAACTCTTATAAATTTCACAGATATCCTTAAAATATACTAGATTTCTACAAACTAATAGCAAAAACAACAGATTCTGAAATCCATGGAGTAAAAACAATAAAAACTATGTTTGTCGTTTAGTTCAATTTTATTTGGTAAAAATGTCATATAAATACTTTTCAAAGAGCAAGCAATAAATACATTGCAACACTGGAAGCAAACATCTCATTCTAATAATGGCACATTACTGTCGGTCTTTAATAGTAATCCTTAACTAGATGACTTGATCAAAACAATGAGGTAGTCAGTAATTATAGATAGGAAATGGAATACTTTCTACACACCACTGTTAATGCACAATTTGAACTTGTATGAAGCAGAATACATAAAAAGTACTAGAGACTAGGGTGATATTATGCATTAAAATCATGAAAATATGTGTTGATATCTTCTTTTAAAACTTTTTTATTTCAATGCACCAACAAAATTAGAATGGTTTAGCTTTAGGGATGTTTTCATGCCTCATTCTGTTCACATTGTTTATGATGTTTTTACTCTTATTGTATAACCTTAGGCAATTCATGAAATTCTTATGCTTGGTAACTCTTGGATTTCTTTGAGATTAACAGAAATTGGTTCCTTAAATGTATCTGTCATATCCTACCTTATGTTGGATTTATATTTAGAAATTTAGTTGGCAAGCAATTTAATATTCTATGAAATCTTAATTTTTTTATCATAACAAACACAATGAATAAATAATATATATGTATATGTTTGATAATTTCTTAATTTACTTCAATGATCACAATGTGCATTAAATATTTCTAAAATTGGCGATATGCTACACTGAAGAAATCTTTTCATTTTTGAACTACATTTTGCACTTTACAATAAAACATTCCTATCCAAATACACTGAGATCAATCTATAAAACCATTATTTTACCCATAAACTTTTTAGCCTATATATTTTTTTACTTATGAAATTTCTCAGTTCTATATTTTCAATACATTTGCTTTGGAAAGATAATAAATATTAACAAGTCATTTGTAAGCCATTCACAGTTCATACAATGTAATCTTCTGGCTTCATCACAGAATGTCAAACATCATCCTCCAGAAACATTCATTATAGCAGGTATTACACAATCTTTCTAAAACTCATCATCCGAGTCGTCTAATCCTCTTCTCTTAAACTAAAAAAAAAAAAACGAGATAGGGAAAAATGAATAAGAATTGCTAAAAGATCCCTTTAACCAAGGGTTTTATTTATAGAATGGATGAGCCTATCAAAATAACAAGATTGGGATGATTTTCATTTTCATTTTTAGAAATGCTGATTTTGCGGAATTTTGTTAAATGAAATCTGTATGTCTGACAAAATGTTTCGGACTGATTTCAGTTTTTGAAGATTTCACATTTACTGAACAAAAAAGAATATATATAATCATTATTTTTCAAAAGAAAAAAGAAAATGTTGTTTTTTTATGAACAGAAAAGATTAGGCAGAGGGTGTGTAACCAGTAAGCTCAATATCACCTTATTTTACAGTTATTGACTATGCCTCTTTTTAACTTAAACTTCAATTGTTTTAACTTCCTGAAAATATCTTATCAGGGACATAATAAAAGTGCTGATTCTAGGATACATTTACAAGCTTAGTTCAAGTCTAGCTGTTAGGATGGGTGTCGCATGAATATTCACTAAATTTCCTTATGATTTAGTTTAAGATAGAATTAATTTGACATACGTTTACTGTAGTTTTTTTGTTTGTTCTCTCACTGACTTTTTCTAACAGTCCTTTTAACTGATCTTCACCAAGCTGAAATATATATATTAGATTTAAGAAACATTATATCTGTTTTTTCTAAGGTTGTGGATGCATAAAAATGTGTAATGTGTTAGTACAAAAACAAATTATATAGATTGTTGTATTTTTTGGTTTCCTATGATATTATTTTTTTTTAATTTTATTGAGTCACTTTCTTTTTCATTTTTGAAGACCTGTTGCAAATTCTTATTTCCTTTTTTACAATCAAATATAAGTCATTCGGTGAAATTAAGTATGCATATAGAACTCTAGAACTGCATCGGAATGTAGAAAAAATAATATGTAATCTTTATACTGCAAAATATAACCAATTATTTAAAAAAAAAGGTTTATTAACACATGAAACATGATCATGAATGTAAATAATCTATGTGGAAATAAAAACAGCAAAAAATATGCATTTTTTCACTTGAAACTGTTTTCTCTAAAAGACCTCAACAGAAATTGGATTAACAATGATATTTTATTTCTATAATTTCCATTGTCTAGCAAGTTTGGCAGTTTGACCTTTTGTAGATAATACTGTTTTGGTCCTTTCTTGAAGGGCAATAACTGGAAAATGGTTTATGGGACTTTTCTGAAATAAACTGACCAGATAAACCTTGACCTGTTGAGTATTTTGTGAAGTTTAACCATACATTGTTGTTCCGATTTGTTTGTGAATAAATCTACAATAAGCAGGGAAGTCACTCCAACTCAGAACCCATAAAAATAACAATCACTTGAGGGTATAGTTTAATGTCGACATAAACATTTTCAAACAAAAAACTAATAGCTCACATATTTTCTTTGCATGTCAAATAAGAATAAAATAAATCTTTTAAGTCTTATAAAATGAAAAAGGAATTGTAAGAAGGGAATGTTAGGTTATGACCGAACTTAGAAATAAAGTACAATAAATTCAGAAATTATTGCGAGGTTTTTATTATTGCGAAAAATGCAAGAGTTGTAAACACAATAATATAAACTCGCATTTAGAATCTTTTTATATGAATCAAACAGGATTTTTCACAAAATCAAAAAAAAATAAAATCGCATTTAAGTCTAAACTGACAAAATCGCAATAATAAATGCACACAATAATTTCTGAATTTACAGTATGAAAATTTCTGTTTGATATTATCATCTGGTAATATTGTGTATAGAATACAACATGTACTGCAACCAATGGTTTAAAGTCACTGACTAGATATGAATTATTAATGTATAATTATGCTAAAACTGTAATCAAAATTATCATTATGTTAATGAAAATGTTATACTTCATACATATATTCTATATAAAATAAAAACATATTTAGTATAATTTTGCTTATTCTGCTTATTTATCGCTTGCTTTATTACATGCCACTAAAAATGAATATATGTGAATGCCTGTCAGTCCATGATGACGATTTTTTTTTATTACTACTGCTAGATAGAGTTTAATGGTGACTGCCCTTGCTGGTATTGTGCCAGATTACCTTATTAAAAAAACATATTTAGTCTATATTTTTTTTAATTTATTATTATTTAGGAATGAACTGGTTTTATATTCATATTTTAGTATATTGTAAGGTCCCCCCTACTTTATCTATATATCTAATACTATAAAAAAAAATATATAAAAAAATATTGTATGTATAGTAACTGCCAAGGGAGACAACATAACCTTCAAAGAAGTGTATGAAATGTAGCCATTAACATAAGCTTTGTTACAACATTTGACAAATTACTTAGCAATTGTAGTCAGAAGAACCGAAATATGTGTAGCAATACATATATATATATATAATATATATGTAAGCTGACTTAATATATCTAAATTTTAGCCATGTCGGCCATCTTGGTTGCTGGGCCGGATCAAGGGACACATATTTTTAACTAGACACTATTATTATAATGGTGGCCAAGTATGGTTAAATTTGTCTACATACTTTCAGTGGAGAAGATATTTTTTTAAAGGTTACAAAAATTTTAGAAAAAATGGTTAAAAATTAACTTAAACGGCAATTACTCCTGCCTTAAGGGGTCAACTGACAAATTTGGTCATGATGACTTATTTGTAGATCTTACTTTGCTGAACATTATTGCTGTTTACAGTTTATCTTTAACTATAAAAATATTCAAGATAATAACCAAAAACAACAAAATTTCCTTAAAATTACTAATTCAGGGACAGCAACCCAACAACGGGTTGTCCCATTAACCTGAAAATCTCAGGGCAGATAGAATTTGACCTGATAAACAACACCTCATGTCAGATTTGCTCTAAATGCTTTGGTTTTTAGAGATATAAGCCAAAATCTACATTTTACCCCTATATTCTATTTTAGCCATGGCAGCCATCTTGGTTGGTTGGCCGGGTCATCAGACACATTTTTCAAACTAGATACCCCAATGATGATTGTGGCTAAGTTTTTTTAAATTTGGCCAAGTAGTTTCAGAGGAGGAGATTTTTTGTAAAAGTTAACACCGCCAGACGAGTGATGAGAACAGCTCACTTGGCCCGAAGGCCAGGTAAGCTAAAAATATGAAAAAATAAGAAGAATATGAATAGTAGCCATTTACATACCCTTTGACACAATATTTTAAAAATTCCTTACCAATTGTAGTCAGAAAAAAACGAAATATGTGTATCAAAATATGTAAGCTGACTTAATATACCATATACATATATATATATGTAATTTTGAAAGTCAATACATAGTGGGACCATTGTGGTGTTGAGTTAGAGCTTTAGGTTATTAAAGTTGTTGTAGATAAAACATGTTAATCTAGGATATTTACTTCAGTAGAAATTGCAAGAAAGTATGAACTTATTCATCTTAGAAGTATTGCAGTGTAGTTCTCACGCCAAAAAAAATAACAACATTGATATGGGAACTTTTGAATAGTTTTTAAACAAACTATATCAACATTTTGCTGGATATGATGTACATGTATATCCTATAAAATATGATTTCTTATAAAGTAAACATATTCCACGGCCTAGCCAAGATCAGATGTGCATTTCATATTGGGTCTATGTTATAGGCTTGTAAAGACAAGAAGATAAACTTTACATAAGTAATACATCTTTGAACTGAAGAAGAGAATGTAGGGCTTCACAATGAATATCAAATATCATGTATAGGTGTTACCGTTTTGAAAAAAAACACTAAAATACACGCTGAAAATGGGCAAAATTTCACATTATGTTGTTTCATTTAAAATTTCGCTGTTTTTATCAATTGATAGTTAATAAGTGAACTTAATTTGAACTACATTATTGGTTCATTGCTATAGACAATTTATTGATCTTTCTTTTACTGTTTGTTGCAACAAAAAATCTTCAGTGGTTACAAAGTTATGATAAAAAGTTGAATACTATGCGCTTGTTATGAAATTTTGTACTTTTGTTTTTAGCTTGCTCAGTGTAGTGATAAAAGAGAAAAATAAATCAAATTTATGCTATTATGTGTTTTGTTTTCTCTTCTAGTATATACATTATCAAAAACTACCTCATTTATCAAAATTGAAGTACCCTAGCTGGAGATATATGCCATCAAAGTTGGATATACAAATAAAGTGAAAAAATGTCTTGTCCGTAGACATGCATTCCCTAGTAAACTGGAAGCATAATTACATTAATGTTGCATTGCTAAGTTCCTGTTCTTTTGTAGATATGAAAACACTACTAACATTTTTTTCTACCATCTATTAATAGAGGAAAAAAATCAAAAATATGTCAGAATGTCTTGTCCGTAGACACATGTCTTGTCCGTAGACATGTCTTTTTATCAATATTGCTTGGCTTTATGGGTCTTAATTAGTCCTATGTGTTGTTTAAACTTAGAAATATCTTATTTTTAATAAATAAATGGTAATTTAAGTGTTCTCAATTTTTGTAAAATTACTTTACAGGAGTGGATTTTAAAAAGTGTCAGATTATCAGTCATAAAAAGCATACCTTATTTTACTTCAATATTGTTTATTCCAGTTGCTGCATACCTTAAAAGATTAACTAAATCAAATGAAGAAAAAGTATTTCTCTCTCTCGAACTTTATCTTTTGCATTTCAGTATTAACAGCAGATGAGGAAGTGTCTACGGACAAGACACTTGTACATAACAAGTATTAAATTCAATTATTTGTCTGCTATGGAACTTAAATCTTATTTATAGGTGATGAAAGTTATCTATTCAAATTAAAACTCAGTATTTTCAACATAAATATAGTCACAATTAATTCTAACAGATTTTTTTTTTAACTGAAATTGTCTTGTCCGTAGACATTACCACAATATATTTGTATGCAATTTCCTTGAGTTCAGCCTTATTTGATAGGTAAAATGTATGTTATTTTTTCAAGAGAACACATTTAACTATGTCAAAATTGAGTTTTAATAATAGTTTGATTGTGTTAAACAGTCAGATATATGGATTTCAGTTAAAAGAATGTGTCTTCATTTTGGCTTAATCAATAAATTATTGAGATATGTAAAGAATTATGGGTACATTTTTATATTTTCCAAAATTAAAAAACACCGCTTAAAACTTAATTAGTAACTTTTAATCTTAACTTTAACAATCATCTTTGAAAGCATTTAATTGAATATCAATAAAATGTCTTGTCCGTAGACATTATCAAAATGTATTTGTTTCCATTTTCCTCGAAGTTAAGCATCATTTGATAGATAAACCTGATAAAATGTATGGTTTTTTTTCAAGATAACACTTTTAGCTATATCAAAATTAGGTTTTAATAATGCATTTCATTAAATATGAATACAATGTCTTGTCCGTAGACAAAACATATAAATTGTATTGCTAAGTTTGATTGTTTATTGTAAGAATATGCATCAAGTTATTTTAATGTTCTATACACGAAAAGAAAGGGTTCTTTTGGAAGTTTTGTTATTTATAGATAATTTTAGATACAGTTTTATCAGATAAGATTAATGATCAAAGAAAGCTACTGTTGTTTGAAATAACTGTGATTCAAACATGTTCTTGTTATATTTTTTTTCAATTAAAATGTTTCATATTCAATAGTTCTAAACATATTTTGTTGTCTTTGTCATTGACCAAAAATCTGTCACTGGTGACCATGTCTTGAAGGCAACCATTAAAGAAAATTATACAGTTTTTAAACACCATTTATTTAATAAAAATATTAAATATTTCTTTCAAAAACTGCATGTACTTATATAAATGCTTCCAGTGTTAGCCTAACGATGGCAATTTTTCATAATTTAAACCATTTTTGAACCAAAATATCAAAAGAGTTTTTCCCTGAGGTGATACTCATTTTTGACTTCATGTGAAACACAAAATGCACATCTGATTGTGGCTAGGCCGTCCAGAAGCAGACTTGTGTTTGAAGATCCATTGGTTGCCTTCTGCTGTTTTCTGCTCTTTGGTCAGGTTGTTGTCTCTTTGACACATTCTCCAATTCTATTTACCAATTATATCGTATGTGTTCTTTTGTTTGTTTCAATTCCTATTTAACACATACCTTATTTACATCATATGTGTTCTTTTGTTTGCCTTAATACCTTTATAACACATACCTTATTTACATCATATGTGTTCTTTTGTTTGCCTTAATACCTTTATAACACATACATGTACCTTATTTACATTGTATGTGTTCTTTTGTTTGTTTCAAGACGTATACCTATTTAACACATACCTTATTTTGTATCTGACCACTTTGAGCCATCTGCATTAACATGCCTTCTATCATCTTGGCTTTTTCAGGTTTTGCTAAAGAAATTGTGTTTACTGCAAGTAAAGAGTATAATCACATGAAAATGAAATATTAAACAATAAATGACAGCTAACTCTCGTTGTCTCGAACTCGGTTGACTCGAAATTTCGGATGAGTCGAAGTTTTCACGTGGTCCTGAACTTTATTCCATACAAAAGTATGTAATTCGACTCCTGATGAGTCGAAATTGGATGAGTCGAAATTTCGGTTGAGTCGAACTAAATTTTTCGGTCCCAAGGTTAACAAAAGCATTCAAAATTCATTTTTTTTCTTGAACTAATACACATATGTCAAAACATGACCTCGGGATTTAAATGGATTGAAGAGTTAATCTGACAATACACGTGTAATTAAATTTCCGGTCACTGACCACTGTATTGATTTATGCCATGCTATTTCCATGAGTGTTTACCTAAGATTCTCTTTTATAGAATTTTTATAAATAATTAGTGATACATTGATAATGTTCATGAAAAAGTATTTAAATTGTTTACAAAACAATTAATTTGTGATTTACACTAATGAGCTTGGGTGTGTATAAAGTGAGGATTATGGCTTCCATGATCACCTAAAAAGTACTCAAACGGCGTCTTTAATCTTGTTATATATGTAACACTCCCAAACGTGTCCTTCCCCCCAAACGTGTCCGATTCCCCCAAACGTGTCTATTCTCCCCAAACGTGTCCATAATATTCAATATTCCCCAAACATGTCCGATTTTAGAACCCCCAAACGTGCCCGATACTATTGTTATTCGCCCAAACGTGTCCACTTTTAAACACCAGAACGTCTCGCGGTTTTTAGCGCTAATACATGTCCTAAACGCGACATCAATAACGTCCACAGCAGTTCTATGATGGGGAACACAGTTGATGAAGTAGTAATTTATTAGCATTAACTTGTTCAATGCCGGTTGTTAATGATAATCAGTACTGAAAATTTAATATGTAACATATGCGTTAACTTTTGACTTAATTTGCTTATTGTCCAGTTGTAAATATTTCATGCTCTTTTAAAGCGAACATACAAATAATTCTAGTCAGTACAGTTGAATTAATTGTTTACTATGTAAATTATTTTATACTAATAAACTCCGATGATGCCTTTAATATTACTCAGAATATTGCACGGTGGGCTTTCAGTCGAATTGACCTCCCATCTTTTTTTAACAGTTCTAATTTTTGATAAAATTTTAGGTTACAAGCGTCACTAAAGACACACAAACAAGAGAAAAAACGTCCAGTGCCAAATATTTCATTCGTTATTTGAACGATATCATATTAACGATATATACTGTAGATAGGTTATATCATCAAACCGGGAATTTGAAATTGGGCGTTAATTTTTACGGTTATTTGGGATGACCACTAGTTTAGATTTTAATCTAAAGAAAAATAAATGCGAGTAAAGACCGATTTGTTTATGACTTCAGTAAGAAACTACTTCAATGTCTGTTATGTAATATAGAGGCCGTTTCAAATAAAAGTTGCAGAAATTAAAAAGAATGTTGCCTTCCATAATACAACGTATGGCACATTATAAAGAGTGAAATGCTACAAACATTTTAATGAGCATAGAAAAAGAATTTAAGTAATTTATTTTGATTTTTTAATGAAATAGTAAAAGATCGTAAAATGAGTATACAAGGACAATAATAAAAAAAAACACAGAAATAACCTACGTTTTTATAATATGAACACGAATGATAGTTCCAGTAAAATAAAAAGCTTGGTATGGACACGTTTGAGGATTGGACACGATTGGGGGTTTATTAAAAAATGGACACGATTGGGGGTTTATTAAAAAATGGACACGATTGAGCGTTTATACAAATGACACGCTTTGGCGCCCTTTGACAACTAGACATGTTTTTGCAGTTCAGTCACTGAGTGACGTTGATGTGGACACGTTTGGGGGAATCGGACACGTTTGGGGGGAAGGACACGTTTCTGAGTGTTACATACATTCTTTTGAAAAGAAAGAGTGAGATAAAACAAAATGAATAGAAATCAAAATTTTCTTAAATCTCTTGTATCCGAGAATAAACAATTTTGTCAGTTATTATCGACCTGAATTACGAAACTGTCGATTTGAAATTACTTTCTTGGAAAAGCCATTGGATTTTTCTTTATTGAAACAATTGAATAAGTAAGAATAAAAGTCATTATAATAATAAAAGACTGTGACATACAAATACGTCGATCTGATACTAGAATATCGATCCCCTTGCCATATTCACCCGGATTTATTTTAGCTTTACCAATTTAAGCAAGTGTTGTGTCCCTTAGATTGTCCAACTTCTGGTGTTCGTTTGAGTCGAACTACGCGTATATCTCGAAATATTTCTCTGGTCCGGCTGACTTCGACATAATGAGAGTCGACTGTACATTATAAATATCCAAAGTTAAAAGTCACCTATAGTTGTTAACTTATATATCTGATTATCACTTGATCTCTGGTGGATAATTGTCTCATTAGCAATCATACATTTTGTGTACAACATCTTCTAATTTTTAAAATCAAACACTTCAATAAATGTTTAATTATAAAGTTTCCACCTGAACAAATTAGGACATTGAAGCAATAACTAAAAAATATACTTTGACCTGTAACTGTCACTTTAATTTAAACAAATCTTAAAAGACTACACAATAATTTTTAGGTTGCATGTATTCTAATGTTTTATTAGTCCATGCATTGTTGTTAATTTCTGTGTCATTTTGGTCTCTTGTAGAGAGTTGTCTCATTGGCAATCATACCATATCTACATTTTTCACATGTACCCTATGACTTTTGTTCTAAATGACGGTAGCTTTAGAGGAGAAAATATTATCTTAAGTTAAGGTACAACAACAGGTGCCTTCACAAGTGGGCCTTATTGGAACAAGTAAGCTCAAATGATAAAACAAAGTTTACATCTAGCTCTAGCAGACTGATCCAGTACTTGGCTGAGGATGCCATTTTTCATATCACTCATCTGTCTTTGTCTTTCAGCTTGCTCCTCTGGACTTGGCATATTCTGTCCTCCTCCTCCCTAAAAAATGTTTTGAATATTGTACAGTACTTTTAATAGACATAAAAAAGTAAAACTAAATCAAAAGGATTATACATTCAATATAAACTTTTTTTTAAATCTGAATAACAAACAAAACTTTCTACTTTTAATAAAATTGAGAATGGAGCCATGTTAACACTTATTTTGTTGTCTAGTGACTTTTTCCTGTCTAATTTAAAATGCATTGTAATGTTTTGCCACCCAAAATTTTGTTACACAAGGAACTTGCATACAGGAAATATAAACATTCGAAATAATAGCTTTTATTATCAATTACACCACTTTTTTACATTAATAATGAACACATGCTTTTAGGTCCATTGCATAGTGTTTTGGGGTTTTGTTATTTTTGCAGGTCATTTCTTGGATTTGATGTACATTGTTCCCTATCATTTTGAGAGTATGTAACACCTACACAATGTAAATCATCATATATTTTTATTGGGCTGAAATATTTCTTGGATTTGATGTACATTGTACCCTATCCTTTTGTGAGTATCTGACACCTACACAATGTAAATCATTAGAGATTTTTATGGAGCTAAAATATATATGCCAGTTTACCATGTTTACTGACATGTTCTACATTGTGTTTATATTAGCTTCAAGCTTTAAACAAAATGAAGAATGCATACAAGTCAACTGGCATACAATATGGTTATTTTCATAACATTTGGTTTGAGTCACTTAAGGCCAACTTGAGTTTGAGAATTGAAACCCATTTGGGGACATATGGATGTACTGAAAGCCACACAAATGGCCATACAAAGGTAGAATTTAATGAGAATCTGTCCTGCTTGAACAATTGGTGTCATACAACAATCACTTTTTCATTGTGGCGTCAGACATCTTGTATTATCATGACATCAAAAGCTTATGGAAACCTGTGTAATGTCCAGTAATAACGGACAAATAGCATTAAGGTGTATATATCTTATGTTATTTTATTTACAATTTGCAAACAATAATAATTAGGACCTACATGTAAGAGCTACAGTTCCGCAGCTAGTGGAGTAGTGTACCGAAATAACTATCTACAATGTACATAATGAAGGGTGCAGAATTAACTAGCTCGTGAAGTAGTGTAGAGAAATAACTGTCTACAGTCAGAGATATAACTCTATAGGGTTATTACAGAAAATAACTTGCGTGTGTTATTACAGATACTTTTCCTTAAATTTTCTAAATCTGTAATAACATATGTTTGTTATTTGTAAAATTATTTAATCTGTAGTGGACTCTAGGGAACTCTTAGGACTTTGCACAGAAACTAAATGCATAGTCTTGATAATTAATTTTTTAAATTGAATTAATACATTTTTGATTAACCATGGTTAATCAATGAGAAAAGGCTATTAAGGAATTAACTTAGCTGTGATAACAAGGATTAGTTATTAAAGGAATGTAACCTATTATATAAGACACTTGGGAATTACTGAGAAACTTGCGCAGAACCTCATTACATGCTCTGGTCATTATTTCTTACAACAAATTAAAATACATTGTAATTAAGCATGATTTATGTCTGAGCAAATGCTTTGAAGTGATATAGAGAAGCTGTGATAACACCCTTTAGTTATTACAGGCATGTTTTTTTCTGTAATAACATATAGGTGTGCTATTCAAAATTGGAATACTATGAACTGTTACATCGTTCAATAATTAAGTATACATAAAGACAATAGTACTTTCAATAGACATTGTATACATTTACATAAACTTCTGATGTATATTGTCCCTTTGAAACATGTAACATACGTATGTTATCACAGTTCTTTGATTTTTTAGTCCACAATAACAAATGTATGTTATTTTCCTGTAATAACCTGATAACCCTATAGAGTTATATCCCGGACTGGTCTAGGGTGCTGAATTAACTATGTCCCGATTTTTCAAGCAGCCAAATCGACTATACCGGGTGCGATTTGACCAGAGTCCGATTTAACCAGGTGCCGAAGTGACTAGAAAAATTAAATTACATATCATACGACATAAGCCATAACACATGTTTGTCAGAATCATAAATTCATAGTTCATTCATTGTTCCTTGAATTACCCCTTGAAGTTCTGCCATTCTTCTGGCCCTTATGGCATCCAATTCATCATCAGCCATTTCGTAATGTTCTTTAAACAAATTTATAAGATCTTATAAGGTGAGAAAAATGTGTTTGATTCAGAATGTGAGAATGACAACGGAATTTTTATTCTCTAGATTGTTTGTAAAGAACACAGATTCACCCCGAAAATCCGAAAATATTGTGTGAATAATTTCTAAACCAAACACGGAAATGGCAGAAAACTTTTATGTTGAACTACTCCACAATTTAACAGGAAATTTAGCAATAGCAATAGATCAAGTGAAAGGTAATAACAACAACAACATTTTTACATGACCACTCACCAGTAGATAGATACCAGATAAATGGAGAAAAAAATAAGGACAATTGTCAAGCACACTTTTTCAGATTTTGTCAATTTTCATGATGACCATGTGGGTTCGTGGTCTTGCCACAGGGGTTTGTTACAATTGCCGGGTTTACTATCCCGTTTTTTCTTCATAGACAGAAAAAATATTACAGTCATTCCTTAAATAATTTCTATTTGATTCGCTATTGAAATTGAATCATACATCAGTATACATGTATATATACGTACATATGTTCTATAAATACTTAATTTTTTTTAGATAAGTGAGAGGGGTTGTATGGATAGTAAACCTGACAATTGTAAAAAAACCACTGCGGTCTAGTGGTTAAGACCGATGGCTACAGTGCTGAAGGTCCCGAGTTCGATTTTCACTCGAGACATCGAATTTTCAGTTCATCATTAATCAGTAGGGTGATTTTCACCCTCCCACACACATCTCTGGTATCCAGACTGGAGTTTAAACTAGATTGGATACTTTGGGGGCCTTAGGTCAAAGTTGTTCCCAGCTTGACCTGAAGATCAATCTTCTGAAATCTCTTCGGGTTGTCTGTTCCCGAAGAGAAGCCCGGTGGTTCTCTCCTAGTTCTTCGGCTTCCTCCATCATAATAACAGATTTCCTGGTGTCCTACACGCTCCTTTGGGCGGCGTTGGGTGGGGATTGTTCTAGTGTTGGGATAATATTGTAAAGGACACGTCTCCATTAATCCTTAGGGAGTGTACATGGATCCGCTGTACCCTTACAGTCAATCAAGGGGTGCGTCTAAACAAATGCTAAACTGGCAGAATCTCAAGTACATACATACATACATGCTGGTGTCTGTTGTGAAAATTTTATATGTAGATCTGTATATTGTAATATATGTATATTTATGACTTGGAAAATGCAGGACAAGAATGCGCACACAAACATAGACTTGTTTTAAAAAGGCACCTTTTAAATTTGATTATGATGCACTTACTAGCGAAGATGAATTCTCCACCGTTGGCCATAATGAAATCTGATCATCTTAAAGACTTTAAACAGTAAAGAAGACAATTTTTAACTTTGTATGAAGACTACACTGTCACTGTACACCACTCTTCAATGAGAGTAGAAATGCCCTTTACCGTCAGGCGTCAAATGGTCAGCATCAAAAAGGTTAGGTACTAGCTAAGAGATATAAAAAAAATCTGAAATTTGATTTTATTTGTTCAATCATTAATGAAAGTGAAATTGTGAAATAATAATTTTGCTTTTAGCAGCCAAAATGGTTCAATTTTATCAAATTAAGCTATTAAAGAAACATTGATAATGAATCATTCACTTGCAAGTATATATTTTTAACCTAAAATATAAAATCAAACAGACCTATAAATATCCAATTGCACAAGTTCCCTTTTCTATTTATATCTATAATTATGTTTATGTTCCAGACCATATGAGTATTTGGACCGTACACATACTTTTTCAAAATACTCATACAATCGGATCGTACGTGTTTGGTCTGGCTTATTTAAGATGTCATGTTTATTAGATAGAATTGTATATTACTGATCAACAAAAGGAAATCTGTAATTAATCTTAAAAGTTTAAATGTTAATGAATTCAAAACTTAATAATTTAACTATATAAAAAGTCACGTTAATTCAATCTGTTCATCTGTTTAGCTTCTGTATTTATCATGTCAGTAACACATGATGTTTAATTTTGCTCACTGAAATTAAACGTATATGAGTGTTAAAAGAAAAGATTTAACAATATTTAGGAACTTTACTACAAAAAACTGTCAAAGATACTAGACGAAATCTATAAAACAAATCTGTTGAAAATATAATTAAAATGTGTCGAAAATTAATGCAAAGAATGAATACAATTATTATTGAATAGCTTTGTTGCTCTAATAATACCAGTTGTTAATAGCATTTTTCCAGATGAGTGTGTAGGGTTGATGACATATTTCATGTTATTCATCCAATTGCAATAAAACAAATTTGTAAATTCAATAAAAGATTTTGATAAATGTTTATCTTAAATTAACCCATATTGTTCAAATACATATATTGTTTAGTTCATCCTATACCGTATAAGTATACTCATATGGTTCGACCGTACACATATGGTCGGACAGTACAAGTATACCCATACGATCTGGACTGTATGCGTACAGTGCAAATACTCACATGGTCTGGAAAATTTACATCGCTTATAATGTCATCAGAGGTCAACTCAATAGTTAATTAGATGGCCTCTTGATTAAAATACACATGAAATGAAGCTACATATCATTTAGCCTGTGCCCTGTAACTTTTTTATTTTAGACTTTTGATAGTTTGGAATAAATGTTTTACATTGTTATGAATAAAATATGAGAATTTGTGTCAAAACAGTTAACATGAATTTGACAGCTAGTGCCCCTTTATAATTTTAATGTGATTTGTCTAAATATCCTTATCATGATTAGTCAGAGGTCTCAAATAATTGTCGTTACCATTCTTTTTGGACAAAATTTAACGTGAATTACCAAATCATTAAATCTTAAAAGACTTTTAATCATCATAAAGAAAGAGTACATATTATCATCGTGAACCAAAACTTACCGTACATATCATTTATATTTACAGGAGGAGAAACTAAAGAAACTGATGGTATTGAGTTTAATGCAGAAGATTTCTGGAACAGATTAGGTGAGTTATTGCACAGTTAAAAACATGTCCTGGGAGAGGTCTGGTATACAGGACATATTTAAAATCTTGATATTAAAAAGAGGAACAAAAAAATTGCTACTTAATTTTATGAAAATGACTAGTTTCAACACTAAGAAAAATCAAATACTTCAAGCAAGTTCTATTTAAGTCATTGTTGATGGCCATATTTATAGTACAGAGACCTTTAGTTGCTTTTATTCATGTCATTTTGACTTTGTTTAATTGATGTCTGATTGGCAATCATACCATGTCTTATTTTTGTAATACATTTAATAAGATGAAGGTTACAAAATCACTGCACTTTGAGAAGGTATGGCTTAAATTATAAACTCATTGGGGAGTCAAGACAAGAACAATAACATTCAGAATTTTTTTTTTGTCTATATGAATCTGTACAATTTTTGTGGCCAAATTTACGCCTCTTTGCTTTTTCTCTTTTGTCTAATGAGTCCATAATACACTAGTCGCATGCTTAAATACCATTAGTTCTATTCAATAAAAGAACAGAGTTCCAATGTTTCTCACTTTGCACATGTATATTTTATCTATCCAAGGTACAAGGGCAATAACTAAATAAAACATCTTTTTTTGTGTAGCGCTAACAAGGCCATTTTCAATAAATTTTCCAATTAAAAAATTTGAATACAAAGAAGGTGTAAATACTTGTGGAGTGGTCACCAAAAGAGACCAACAAAAAGTAGCCAAATCCCCACGATTAAGGTCCTTTGGACGGAGCCTTAGATTTTTGTAATAATTTCTAAATTAACAGGAGAATATAGTCAAAGCCAAAGGTTTTAAAATCATGACATATCTGTTCTTATGTTTTGAATGAATTATACCTATACCTATGTCTTGTGGGATGTAAAATATGTGGATATTGCATAATAAATTTATTTAATAATATCATGGTTATTTTTAGGATTGGTATTTAAAGCTATAGCACATGAAGCTACAAAATTATCCCTGACATTTTCTTCCCCTCCATTGCCTTCTTCTCAGGTAAGTGTATAGATACATGTATATAATATGAAGTTGTATTGATTGTTTTCGCTTGCCTTCAATCAGTTATATCATAACCAAGGTATAAAGCTATCATCATTTCAAAAAGCTTCAATTCATTGTTGCTATTCTTTTTTTTATTTCATTGCATTCTAATTTTGTTATCCTAAACTACAGTTAGAGATCATAATGGCACGACTTGTATGCTTGTTCACAATATACATTGCACAAGGTAAATTTTGAATATTGTCAATTTTATTTTGATCACAAATTGACAAATAGGACAAATTTAACACCAATGTTATTTAAACCTTTTTCTAAATTAAGTTTTAAGTGGATAAATTCTATATATACATTATAGAAGGAATAATTTAACATTTAAGCATGATTTATCATCTTTCAAGGGAGATAATTTGATTTTTACATTCAATTTTAAAACTCATTTTAAGTAACACATATGATCATGACAAGGAACAGTAGTAACAGATATTTATCGTCTTGTCAAAACAGTAGATATATGTACTTATACACTCAAAGAAAGGCTACCAAAGTTTGCCCTGTGGTTGCTCTGCTGTAATAGGCTGGATGATTTTTTATTTTTTTTTTAACACTAGAAATGATTGTTTTGTTGAATGAGATGTGTTTCATATGACACAACTGTATGATACACATTAATTAAAAAAGATATTTAACAAATTTGAAAATTGAAAGTTTTGTTTGCAGGAGTGTGAATCATTAATAACAGGAGTGGAGAAAACAACTTTAGCTTTAGTGTCATTATATTACTGTTTACCTAAATCTCAAGGTAGGATGAAATTAGAGTTGATGAAAATCTAGTAATTAATTTAGATTGAAAACTAAACTATGTTCTCTACAGATACAAATCATTTTGAAGAAAAAAACAATAACAAATGGAGCTTTCTATTTCAGTATCTTTGGGGGAAGTAAATAAAGGGTGCTGCTCCCTTCCCCTGACAGTAGGAAAATAATTAGATATAAGAAGAATTTATATGAGTGTCAATGAGACAACTCTCCATCGAAGTAACAATGTGTAAAATAAAAACCATTATAGGTCAAAGTATGGTCTTCAACATAGAGCCTTGGCTCACATAGAAGTTCATTTACACTTAAAGCATATCCATGCACATAAAATTTATTAAGAATGACACTCTTCCAACACGTGCATAAGCTTTATAACTAAACCTATTTGACTTAATATAATGACGGAAGTGATTTTTATGCCCCACCTACGATAGTAGAGGGGCATTATGTTTTCTGGTCTGTGCCTCCGTTTGTTCATCCATCCGTTCGTCTGTGCGTTCATTTGGTGTCTCCTGCTTTAGGTTAAAGTTTTTGGTCGAGGTAGTTTTTGATGAAGTTGAAGTCCAATCAACTTGAAACTTAGTTTATATGTTCCTCATGATATGACCTTTTTAATTTTAATGCCAAATTTGAGTTCTGACCCCAATTTCATTGTCCAATGAACATAGAAAATGATAGTGCGATTGGGCCATCTGTGTACACATTCTTGTTACTAAAATAAGTTCAATGTTTTGCTTTTGATAGGTCTTAGATTAAGGAAGTCTACACAGAATGCTGTGGTTGATGTGATACAGGGTATTACAGATTTAGCTAAAGCTGTCAAGCAGTATGGATGTGGGTAAGTAAAACTCTTACTTAAGACATCTGATTATTTTAGAGCTTCCTGTTGATACATATAGTTTGAAAGTTTCATGTCAACAAATTGAACTGTGATGTTCAATATCTTTACAAAATTCTTTACTGTAAAGTGGGAAATTTTCATATTTAAAAAAAAGTCCGGGTAATGCTGTGTTTTTTTTTAGACTCTGTGTTTTTCTTAAAATATATTGCATTTCTTAATTAAAGCGTCTTTTTCTTAATATATTGCATTTGTTAATTAAAGCTAGCAGATTTTATCAACATTATTATAATTATTATTTTTTGACACATATATTTCAAGCTAGCAAAATATGACTGTATGTGACAATACATAAAGATAATTTTATAAAAAAAACCCAGTTTGACCTATAACTATTGATAATAATAAATTGTGAAGACCTATGTTTTATAAGCAGTATCTATTGTTATATACCAGATCATCTGAACAGTTACAGTCTACAGGCAATGTATGGAATGGTGCTGATATATTTCCTCAGATTCCAAAAGGTAAAATAGTCCGACCAAAGTCCATTTTCAGAGACAAAGAGGCCATGAAATGTCTATCATCTCTTCATGATAAGTATGTTGTTGTTCCTGCGGACAAAGCTTCAAATAATATTGTCTTTGTATGTAAATCGTATTACTACGAATGTCTTGTAAAAGAATTGGGTATAAAGGAGCACTCAGGTAATCCCACATACAAAGACATATCATTTGACAAGGATGAGATTTTATCAAATCATAAGTCCTTCATGGTTTCAATAAACATTACATTGAACACTAAATCGGAGGACTTACCTTGTTTGTATTGGATACCAAAGCTTCATAAAATTCCGTACAAACAACGGTATATTGCTGGCTCATCTTCATGTTCCACTAAAGAATTGTCCATTAGATTGACTAAAATTCTATCGGTGACAATATAATGGAATGTGATACGACTTTCATACAAGTGAGAGGTTTAGCTAGCTATAAAACCAGGTTCAATCCACCATTTTCTACGTTTGAAAATGCCTGTACCTAGTCAGGAATATGACAGTTCTTGTCCATTCGTTTTTGATGTGTTTTGTTATTTGATTTTGCCATGTGATTATGGACTTTCCGAATTGATTTTCCTCTGAGTTCAGTATTTTTGTGATTTTACTTTTTATAGTTAAGTGGTAATAATATTTATATTGCTGAACTGTTAAAAAATTTAGAAAAAAAGAATTTCTTAAGTGTTTTAATGTACAAGGCAGTGTCAGATTCAGGGGGAGGGTTCCAGGGGTTAGAACCCCTATTATTTTGGACAATCAATGCATTTAAATTGGGACATATACTGGTAGTTGGAACCCCCTCCCCCTTTAAAATAATGACTGGATCTGCCCCTTCAAGGAATTATGAAATACTGTTTTATAAAATCAAGATGGCTTTTGTATTACCATTAGAAATTTCATCTCAAGAAGATTATGAGGCATTGCTTTCCTAAAAATTTAGAAAGAAGTTTACTGATCAGCTGAGTTATATATAAATTTATTGAAGATATGATTTTTATTTATTAAATGTAATTTAGCAAGCTTTAAATTTGATTGTTAGATATAAAGCTTTCTTATAGTGTAACTCTTAGTAGAGAGCCTTTTTTTTTAAATTGATAGTAATATCTCTTTGATCTTGAGTTATGACAATAATTCTATTCTTTACTTTGTATTGTACTTTCAGATAATAGAGAAGCTGTATTAAAGGTTATATGTGAGGCACAGGGGATGGCTACTGATGCTTTACAAGAAATACAAGAGGTACAAGAATAAGCAATAAGTCATTTCATTGCAAAAGATTTACCATTGTCATGCATGTCTCTTACATCTTTTTATGAATTTTAAAATTATGATGCAAACTTAAAACTAACATGGATACTAATTTATGTTGATTAAGGAAAAATTGTATTCAAAATTATGTGTCGTGGTTTTGCAAAAATCTGAAAGCAAACCTGTAGAAAAGTTGTTCTTCATCAAACATTAAAATTGGTGATTTACCATGAGCAATGAAATCCACGAAAATTGGTAAGAATGATAATGAATCCACAGGATCCGACTCTTACTTCAGAATACCAAAAAAAATGATGAATCAAAGGTTATCTTATAAGATATAAGTTTTAATTTTTAACCCTTACCATGTGGGGGCCGTAATATTACGGCCGTACCCAGACCAACGTTATTTGGCACCAATTGGAGGTCATTGTAATGCCAATTAATTCGAAGTGTATGCATGTTTCCTCAATCTTATACTATTGATTGTTATGTTTTACTTTAAATGTTTATTTTGAGCTCAAATACGAATTTCAAAAATTGAAATTGGACAAAATTATTTTTTTGGAGGGGTGGGCTCACCTTCGAGGTCTGAAACACAAAGTTATGAGGCCTGAATCTTTGACAAATAGTGTAAACCTGAAGGCATTTTACTACTGATCATATTTATTATCACAATACGCCAAGAAATTACTACTTCCGGTTGCAAGTCAAGTTAAAGTACAAAATTGGGTTGCTGTCTCATCTCCTCATCCCATTGTTCATATTTTTATTTCAAATTGGATCTTAGTAGTTCAGCTACTGTATCATTAGCTTGTGAACACTGAGATTCTGACTTTTAACACTTTTATGGTTGTTAGTTTTAACCCTGCTCTGGGTAGTTACATTTAACATCAATCCTAATCGACTTGGATTGCCAGTTTACCTACTGATGGTCTGTGGTTCTCTCTGGTCATTCAAACAATAAAAACTGGCAACCTCAAACGCCAATACTGCTGAAAGTGTCATTATCCACCAAAAATTATATACATTTAATTAATTGGAAACTGGTTAATTTTTTTGTAATTTTAAATTATTAATGTCTAGGCTGTAGACAGTGGAGGTATGGGAGATGACCTTGATGAACTCCTTGGTGAAGATGTCGGATCAGATAATGAAAACACATGGTCAGAACGAGATAAAACATTACTTGGTCCATGTCTTGGTTTGCTGAAAGCCTCCAAATCATTACTTAAGAAGACGAAGGACACAGTAAAGAAGAATGCCTGTTGTAATAGTGAACAGACTGTAACACAGCTTGATGATTTAGCAGATCTTGTTGACAGATTAAGTCCTGCCGTTGATGAATTGGCATCTAGTTTGTATCCACCGTTACATTACCAGACATTGAATGAAAATGTAAGTATGATAATTAAAATTATTTGTTCACTGGAAATATTCATATCATGTCATTACTATTTTTTGATATTTTCTATGGTTTATTTTAATCTATACACTCAGCTTATATGCATAAAACAAATTATATCAGATTTCAGTTCACCCATGCATATATAAACTTGATTAATAATGATAACAATAGCAGAGCTTGATGCGTAAAATTTTAGCATATGGAAGAGGTACCCCTGGAAAGAAAATATAAGCATGATAAGTGTTACAAAACAAAGATTTTATTAACAGTATTAAAAAAAAATATTTGTGTGTTAATACATGTTGATGAATTATAAGAATATTGTACAGTGTGATATCTAATAATTTTAGGGAAAGACTGTTTACCAAATCCAAGGAACTATGTTAGAATTTATCAGGTAATTTATATCTAGTGATATGACTGTTAAAAAAAAAGAATTAGAGTCGGTGAACATGGTTAGAATTTCTTATATTAAAAAAAAAAATCTGAATATCACAATAAGGATCAATGACTCCAGCAAGAGCAGTATTAAACACAAATAATTCAAAGAGCTTAAATTCATAAACAGTTAAATGCATAAAATTATATTATCAAGACTGGTGTCATTTATATATTTCAGTGTTTTCTCTTATGGTCGTGGCCATCTATATCTTGCATGAAAAAATATTTCTCGTATGAAAAATGAAAAAAAAAAAAAAATGGATTGGTTTTTAGAGCATCCTGAAACGATATCACAACATTTAATTTCCATTTGCCATTTTAAGGTTATTGATTACTTTCAAAGGTTCAGACAATGAAAATTTTGTCAATGGCATTAGACAGATGTGATTTCTTCAATAAAATGCATTACACTCATACTTATTGCCTGAAAATCTTCTTTTTGTCAAATTATATTACATTTTGAAGTGTACAAAAAGTTTAAAACGTCTGATGTTAAAATTTAATGCTTGAACTGGACATATGACGTCATTTTGGGTACATGTGAGCCATGAATTCAAATGATGAACAAATAATAAATTTTCTATAGCTATGTGTGCAGAGATAGGCAAAAACCATGAAATCAAATATCCATGAAAATGCAAGTCCCCAATAATCAATCCATGAAAATTGATACCCAAGAAAATAAATGAATCCCCAGTATAAGTACAATTGGAAAAAATATTGGTTTTACCTTAACCAGAAAAATTCAGATTTTTTTTCATATCATTTCATATTATATACAACTTTTAATTGAACTGTTTAGTGAGCTAAATACTTCATACTTCTCTCTCTTTTTCAGAAAATGTGATTTCGTGACAGAAAATGATCAACAGTGGATAGATTTTCTACACAAAGCAAATCAACACAACTGGGAAAACATTAACACACATTTAAATGAAGTCAGTTGAATAAAAATACCTAGACAATATTGATATGTAATTTGTTAAAGCATCACAGAGGCCATCCCCTGACATACAACCTTTAAAACTTCTTCTCTTTTGCCTTTAAGTACATAATTAAGAAAAGAAAATACACTTATGAGCTATTAGGTTTCCTGGTGATGATAAATCCACAAAAGTGCTTCAGACTCATACAATTAAGGTTATGCTTTTTTTGTCATATTTTATGACAGTTTTTTTAAAAAAAAGCAACTTTGGATGCAACCCTTGATCATGAAAAATATTGTGTCTAGAAATTCAATATTAATTTAACCTTAAGTTAGGCTAGACTATTATATAAGCTTGCAAAATCAGTTTTATTTATTAATCAATCTTAAGCGATTCCAGAAATATTAATTGTAATATACCAATTGTTTACTTCCACCTTTTCCACTTCCGCGTTTTAGACCCTCCCGTTCTGAAAAGAACCCTGAAATTTATTTGCATGAGGAGATTATTTTTAATGTTAAATATGTGATATTAAAGGGAAATCATTTTGAATGTGTCTTACAAAGTAATTTTTGCTCTCAAATGATCTCCCTTTGATATCAGCAACTTGATGGTAAATATGAAAAACGTATTTAAAAAGATGACAAGAAACATTGCTTATATCACTGCACTTGCTTTAGACTAACACCATTTCAAGAGCCTTAAGAAAACAAATATGAGTCGGAAGAGATGAATTAAAAAGGCTGCTTGGTAAATTATTGTAGCCTATTTATATTATAAAAGGATAAATCATTTTAAATATGAACTGTTATAGCTGAAACCTCCAAAGAATGTCATCGATATCAAACTATCCAAATGACAACAAGCAATTTAAGACAATTTCTGCTGAGATTTCTGACTTTGGACAGGCACAGGATTATGTCATTGGGGTTAAGCTAGGTTTTTTGAGAACTTTACCTCTTATATTCTAAATCTCAATTAAATCAATGCTGAGTTCGTAATCGCAGAGCAAATGTATAAAGTCGGACATCAAATTCTGCTTTCAAAATTTGGTGAAGATACTAGTATTGTAGTCGAAACTCACACCTAGTTCAAATACAAAATCCTGATATCTATGATGAGTTTATTAACCATTGTCATTTTTTTTAATCAGCAAATAAACAAGTGAAACACTTAAAAATGCACTAAAAAACGTTTTTTAAGTGCAATTGGTTAATCAGAATGCCAAAACACAGATAGAATAACTACACATAAATCGATTTATATATGAAATGAAAAGTAATGGCAAATTGTAGTACAATTTAACTCAAGTACCTGCAATGGAATCGTATGTACCTACACTCTTAGACTAAATAGTACAGTTGATAGTGCAGAAATATCCTCCTTTGCCTACATTACCTTCCATGCGAATTCGTGCAGCATTTATGGAGCACCTAGAAAAGGAATGTTGAAATCATTATATTGATTTAAGATTCTAGTTAAAAGTCTATAAAATTGAGAATGGAAATGGGGAATATGCCACCAATAGGTCGTCAATGCAGTGAGAAATCCCTCACCCGGAGGTGGCCTCAGCTGCCCCCTAAAAAATATGTACTAGTTCAGTGAAAATGGACGTCACACTAAACTTCAAAACATATAAATGAACTCTAATTTAAAAAAAATTACAAGACTAACAAAGACAAGAGGCTCCTGACTTGGGACAGGTGCAAAAATGCAGCGGGATTAAGCAATGTTTTGTGAGATCTCAACCCTCAGCCTATACCTCTTTTCAATGTAGAATAAATAAACACATAGCATAAGAACAGTAAAACTCAATTGAGAAGAAATCCGAGTTCGATGTCAGAATAGGTAACAAAAGAAATTAATCAAAATTACAATGATACATAAATTAATAAAGGACTAGCAGTTACTGAAATGCCAGCCTGACCTCAACTAAAGTGATTGAAGGATTATGTCTTTATCATATAACAATTAAGTACTTTCGTTCAATTGAAAGATAAAGAGAGTGCCACGCTCTTTGCACGTTAAGAACCCTTGCAACAACTCTCTGAGGGGTCTGTAGGTGGCCTGTTGCAAGGCAAAATTTCGGTCCCTATCCAATATACCCTCTTTTTCCAGTGGCAGTCTAAATTTCCCCGACCATCATCCTCTATTATAACAACCTACCTATTGTGTTTATTGTTAATTTGTTCTCGTCCTGAATATGCATGAAATATTTGCCACTGGACATTAAGCAACCAACAATCAATCAATCAATCAATCAATCAATTGAAAGAAAAACATCAAGATATGAAGCATACCTTACAGTTCTTGCACTGTCAATAACCTCAAGTATACTGGGGTATATGAGACGACAGGACTTTGTAAATAATGCTTCATATGAGTATCAAAACAAGTCGGCCAGTAGGCGTGCACAACTAGTACCAATAGGAAACCCAGTTGCCTTTTATAAATATCAATCATTCAAACTCCGCAAAGGTGTTACCAATCAAACAGCCCATCATTTTGATGAAATCATAAGCGGTCTAATTTTTTTTGGAATCATTGTAGTTATTTAAAAAGTAAGGTCTGTACCTAAAACAGGTAGTCTGTTACTGTAATTAGCATTTGTGTGGAAAATAACTATTTCAGGGTCAAACAGACCAGGTAGACGGTTTTTTTCCCAATTTAGTATATTAAGAATGATAGCACAAAGGATAAACAAAAACATTTATTTACTACACAATTGCAATATTGTATATACTAATTAAGATAGATTAGGAAAACAGTCGTTTGCCGATGTTCAAATCTGTTTATGAAATTGAGATTGGAAATGAAGAAAGTGTCAAGCAGACAACTACCGGACAAAAGAGAAGAAAACAGCCCAATGCCATCAATGGGTCTTCGTCAGAATAATTTTTTTCTTAATGTTTATAATGTTTATTGAGATATCAACCCTACCTCTATACATTGCGCCAATATAGAATAAATAAACACAACAATACACAAAGTCTGAAACCGATGTCGGATTAAGAAATCAAATCGAGAGTAACAATTAAAAACTGGAGGAGTCGTTTCGTATAATTGCTCAAGTACAGGCATATGATTAGTATTTTATTTTCATCGCGTGAAGTAGTTTGTTGCATAATTTTCAGCTCATTACCAAAATAAGACATATTATAACATAAAGAGAGGTGAGCATATGTATCGGTATTAGATGTTAGTCGTGTGTCTAGATAGCGGAAAGGTGCCTAAAATAGTACATCTTTTGTGATATTGTATACTCTCTTTATTTTGATATTTACGTTGATACAGATATGGGAATTTCAGGGCATACCAAAACCATTTAACCAAAAACATAATAAGAAGAACCAGTCCTTATGTCGGTAGAAAAATCTTTGTTCGACAGTATTCATAGAGATTTGATATCCCTGGTGAAAATCGGTATATTTCATAAGGTTTCAATTGCACATCCCCGCTAGTATATCTGTTCTTATTTTCATACGAAGCTGAGTTTATTTAAAACCCCAGAAAGACTAAAATATCCATGATATATGTTTACACAGTTTTTGGTTGCTGTATCTCAATTATTGCTATATTAACTTTAATGTATGTTTGGGTACCTGACCCAATTTTGCCAATATAACGGACCAATAATTAACTGTCATACAATTTGGAGGTTTATCTAGTTGTAAAACCAAGTTAAATCTACCATTTTCTTAGAAAATATGCAATTTGTTTGGCTCCGTTGGTTGACAATGTTTGGTTTGTCAGTTTTTGTGAACTTACACTTTTTGAATTTACTTTTGAGTTGGGTACTTTGTTATACGTTTTTTATGCAGCAACATTATTTCCTATTAGATACATATGACGATGTCAGTTATCTTTTGGTTCGAGAATTCCTCAAAAATAATTATTCG
Organism: Mytilus galloprovincialis; assembly: GCA_037788925.1. Classification (NCBI taxonomy): domain Eukaryota; kingdom Metazoa; phylum Mollusca; class Bivalvia; order Mytilida; family Mytilidae; genus Mytilus; species Mytilus galloprovincialis. Next base: position 94,858,683 of record CM075333.1, read on the forward strand.
TGTGACAAAGAAAAAGACTCATTATATCAACCAGTGAAACGACTTCTTATAAAACTGAAGTTATGAGTAGAATCAGAAATGTCTCATTGGGCATTGTGGCATCTACACTAGGGTCAATTCCGTTTAATGAAACGTACCATTCTCTTGTAGTAACATAACACCAGCATCTATCGTTAAATACATTACCTGTAATGTTTCTATAATATGTTTTTTGTAAGGTTTTATATTACTGTTGGTTTGGACTAACTGCCTTTTAGAAGTTTAAACAAATTGTTTACGACTTATATTGCGTGATGTCAAAAATGTTTACAACATTAAATGATGGTTATCTACAAAATCGTTTAAATAATTATGTACATTATTTACCCCAGATTTGAAAATTACGAATTAATGACTTAATTAATGAAACCAAGATTTTTTACGAAATTCAAGGTCCTATCTTTTATGAACACAAAAAAAAAACACATATAAGTACTGTACCTGTTGGTTGAAAAAAGATAAGCATTTCAGTCAATACTTGTGGTTTTAAAGATCTCAAATCAACCGTTAATTTATTTTTCTAAAATCAAGTAGTATTGATATAGGTTGTATCATACTAAAGTTTAAATTTCAGATAAGATAGAAGCATGTGAAAGTACTCTATAAAAAACTATGGAAAACGGAGTTGATGAGAAAAAGATAAACGGATTTCATAAACATGATAAAGGTCCTATGGAATTATACCTCATTAGAATATCACCACCATGCAGAGCAGTATGGTTATATCTATTACAGGTTAGTCAGAAAATCGAAAACTTTATTCATTAAACAAATAATTCATAGTTTTGTATACCTTTTTTTTACAATCCTATCTACTAGTATCTCATTTTTATGATGATAGAATGAAAATTTAAAAAACGAAAAAGAAAATGTATGTGAAGTTATAACAAATTAAATTTTGTAATTCAAAAGATTTTTCACGTACAGATTATAATGTTCTTATTAAGTAATTTATATTATGCATCATAATATCACCACTATGTAGAGCAGTATTGCTATATCTGCTACAGGTTTGTCAACACATCGAAAACTATATATATAAATATTCTTTTAATAAATAAATCATACTTTTGTAAATTAATTTCTATCCCTGTCTATTCTATTTTTATGATGATGGAATGAATAAAAAAAAGCGAAAAAAGGTTGTTGTAAAGTTTAAACAAATTAAATCCTGTAATTCAATATGATTTTTTATGTACAAAAAAAAACTAATGTTCATAATAAGTAATAGATATTATGCAATATGACCTTCTTATATAACAGTCTTGATCAAATAACTGTAATGATAAATAGATGATTTAAAGTACGAGTTTCTCAGTGCAAACGTGTCTCAGAAAAAGTAGACAATATAATGTAAATAAGATATATATTTAAGGATATATAGTATGACTGTCACCAGGTAATGTGTTCACTAAAACAAAAAGGAAAGAAAGCAAACATCTGCTTATCACTAGAATTATACATTATATATAATAGTATAATTTATAAAATGGAAATACACAAAATATAAAGGACAAACGCAAAGTTTAAAAACATCCATAATCCCGAACGGACAAAAAACAAATCAAATTCTGCTTATAAATTTCAGAATTCAAAGACCATAAATAAAAAAAATATCAAAGATATACCCATATAACTTATTTGCCTTCCTTAAACTTTTTTGTTTTGAAAGACATAAGTACACAACATCGGTTTAAATTCAACATTTAATATTATTCTCAGGCGGAACTTTGGCATTTCGTGACGCAGTGCACATCAAAAGGATATAATTTTTGATATTTACCTATCTACTTATCACATATCATTTAACATTTTTCTATGTTAACTGGAATCAACCAAAGAAATAGAATTATTTACTTTTTGTTAAAGGCTTAAATGAATATACCATATTATTTAAATTTTAACTTTAATTCAATTAAAAAGGTTCAATAAAATGTTTAATAGTATACATTTCTTTTTCTATATGAATTAGCAAATTAGTCATAAACACAAATTGTATTGCTTTCAAATAGATTTTCTGGGTTAAAGATCAAGAGGAAGGCTCCTAGGCAACATATTTCAAAATCTAATATACTTAACTGTAATGTAGAATAATTATTGATAAAAAGGATTAAAATCAATAAATTATTATAGTAGACTTGCATTTTGAAGAGTTCACATACAGCAATAGTTATCAAAGGTACCAGGATTATGATTTAGTACGCCAGACGCGCGTTTCGTCTTCATAAGACTCACCACTGACGCTCAGATCAAAATAGTTATAAAGTTGACTTTGTTGATAGACATATGTCGACGAACCTCGTCTCGCTAGTACTTTTGAAGTGCATACAGTAGCTTCAGTTTCTGTGTGTAACCATAATTTGTCTTTATAATCGATTAATTATATTTGAATATCTTTAACTACTGTTGTCTTAATTTGGTAAGATTGAACAATAAGCGATGCAAATTAATGTCTAATAATTTGCTTAATCATGCATAATCACAAAGATTCAGTGAGCAAGAAGATGCGACATCTATGCTGACTCCGACAATATAATTATTTGCTCTTCTACCTGCATGTATCAGACTTAGCGGAAATAAGTCTATTTCGGACGGTCACATTCGCGGAAAGGGGACGGGATTGCAATTACGACAGTTGGAATATATATCTTTTGTCATCTGTCAAATAAATATTCCATAACGGTCAACCAACTGGGTATGGCGTAAATCTACAAATGGACTATTTCAACCTCACCACTTGGAACTCTTGCTTTAAAATTTCTTTCTGAGCAGCGACCGATCAATCAAGGAAATCATGATACGAAATACAAACCTTGGAATATCATCACTGATGAGTCTTTTGTAGACGAAACGCGCGTCTGGCGTATATACAAAATTTAGTCCTGGTATCTATGATGAGTTTATATACTCATCTCTTTTGACGTAAAGTTTTGTTTTCAGTCGACCCTCATGGGCAACGTCTAGTGGTAAGTCAAGATATAAGATACCAACTTAACTGTATCTATTTGTCCATTATCTCAAGTTCGATGGAATAGAGGCGTTCAACATAATGTTTGAATCATTTAGTGAAAGAAACGTCATCTGTATAGCGTAAAGTGAAGTTAGAGGATATTGCTAACTTCTTTTCTGTCTGCCTGTGTAAAATCCTTAAAAACTGCTCGATTATAATTTGTGAAGTCTTTAGCGGAAAATGTACTTGTGTAATAAAATTTGACTTTAATTAAGCCTTGTTATTCATTTTCCAGACATTTTTATCACAAATTTTGTGACAAATTACAGTTGTACAAAAATGTCTTACTTTAGAACTAATAAGGAACATGCTTATGTGAAGTTTGAAACATTTGGCATGACACAAAAGTCATCTGGTTATAATCGCATTTTCATCTGTGCATTTACGTGGATATTATAAAAACAATAATACCGCTTTTAAGTACATATTAGGTTACTAATAATATAATACGATTCATTGTCATCACGAATTGCATAACATTGTAGTTTTGATCATCTTTGCTAGCCAAGGGTTACGATCCAGTCCACTCTTGGATCGTAACTATTGGCTAGCGAAGATTTGTACTCATATACATTACACTAACAGAGAGTGCGATTGTTTCTTAAAATTTTATTAATTTTGAAATATTTTATGAAATTTTCCACCTGTAACAAAAGTTAACTCTTACAGTCGTATATTTGAGATGTTAGTTGAAAATTTCCCCATACTATTAAATATATGAACAAAACGGGTGTTTAACCCCAAAACATGCTTTATGTGTAGGCTGAGTACGCATTTTGTTTGAATAATTTATTCAGGAAAATAATCAAATTGAATTTCAAAGAGTACTGGGGCTTTTCATTCACTATTTGATTTTAATTACCTTAATTTCCGTAGGTATTCACTAAATGTTTAAATGTTTACCAGTGTGTCTTTCTTTTTTCCACTGGTTGTTATGTTATATGAAAATATTTATGTTTCAATGTAAGCCATGTTACAAATGTTTAAAATTCAAAGTACAAGTGTACGTTAACAGAGAAGTTTTATGTGCTGAAAATAAAATCCTCTTTAATAAGTTGATAGATATTAAAGGTATTCTAAACAAGTTTAGGCCTTGTTTGGTCGATACCCGATACCCACATGAATTTCATCCTTGAAAATCACTTAAAATTTATCGTATTTCCAGTATTCCGAAAATAGTAATTAACAGTTATTTTCAAATCCCATTTAATTGTACATAAGACGAGGCTATTCATCAACATATCATTATGTTTATAAATAAAGAACTAGTACAGAAATAATCTTTTAAAATAACTACTTAAGATACTCTCAGTTTGTAATTTTAATTTCTTATTCAATTTTACAATGCACTATTATGCTACACACATAACTGGAAAATATTAGTAAACAAAATTCTAGGTTAATAACTTTTGATTTAAAATCAGATCTGTTCTTTATCTACAGAGTAATTTGGGAATAGGATGGGAAATGCTCAATTGAAATCAAGGGTAAATGTAAGAAGAAGGAAAACAAAAACACTTCCTAATCATATACCGTATGCCGGGTTATTTTCGCGTATATAACAAAATTGCCAAAATAAACTCCGCCATTTTAAAGTGCACATGCAAATGTATTGATAAAATTTTTGAACCCGCCAAAAAAATAACCACCAAAATATTTCGTACACGTCATTCAATGAAAATTGCAAAATTTAACACCCGCGAAAATAACCCGGTATACGGTATTAAGTTACATAATTATAAGACAGAAAACAAATGTTAAAACATTTGTTGATGAAACTGATGATCAATACGTTTGCAATGAACAGGAACATAGGCGGATCCAGCGGGCCTGGAGGCGGAGGGGGCTTTCATTGGAAACATTTAGTTGATTATATAAGGTATCACTGAAGCATGACTGAAACAGGCCCCCTCTTATGCCAGTCAGTATCCCCCCTTTTTATAAAAAGTTTGGATCAGCCAAATAAAGAATAGCACTATCTTTATTTTTTACAAAAATAAGATCTTTAAAAAGCTAACTTAATATATTTACTGAGACCACAAAGAAAAAAAATGTATTCTTGTTATGCTCTGTAGTCACTTGTAACTAAAGGGTCGCCATACGCTGTGGTGCATTTGTCAAGAGAAAATATTTATCCATTTTGTTGAATTTAAAATGTAGAGATCAAACATCGTTTCTACTCAAAGCATATTTTCCTTTTGTATGCAGTTTTAAAGTGCAGCGATTGGAATTAAAGTAGAAAAAAATAAATGCCAATTAATGTGTATAAATATCTTCTTTTATTACGGATCTATTTGAGATTTAGTTTTTTCATTAAGGAAACAGCATGATTGCATTTTTTTTAAACATTTGAAATTAAAATCCCTATTGTACTGATATCTTCTCGAGAAATTCATAGGTTAAAAAGAGTTCATCCAAAATTATACAGGTTTTATAATTCTATCATAAATAGGCTGCAGACAACTTAACTAGTTATAGAATTACAAACGGATAAATTGTATAATAAAATATTTCTTCATAGATGGTATTTCAATTCATGTAAATAATTCAATCATAAACGTCTTAGGGAACTTTATGTGGGTGTTGTAAATATCATGTAGTAACTTATTAAATATCTAAAGTAATACTGGAAAAAGTCATTCAATAAGAAATAAATAGATTCTATATGATGATTTTTTTTTGGATTTTGTAATGACGTTTGAATATATATTCAATACTTGTATATATTTTCTTGGTCACATACCACTGCTTATGAACGTCTCGATCGTACCCGAGGGTATCACCAGCCCAGTAGTCAGCAATTTTATACTGACATGAATTTATTTTGATATGTTCATTTTCTGTAAATTTACTGTATATTAAATTTTAAATACTCAAACGCTTAGGTTTTTCTACCCCCATTTATAAATTTCTTGAGTCGTATTTGGCACAACTTGTTTGAATTTTCGGTTCTGTAGATTTGTGCCACTGATAAGTCTTATGTAGACGAAACGCACGTATGATGTATTATGATGACTCTGTACTCATGTATCCCGTCATACTTTGAACCACACTATTATTTTATTTATTATTACTTTATACTGTTTAGTCAGTTTTTGTTATATCTATTTTGCGTGACTGTATTTATGCATCCCATCATACTTTGAACGACAAAATTATTTCATGTCTACCTGTGCGAATTTCAAACGCACAATTTTACACTAGTACTCAAAACCCTCCTTCCTTGATGGATGCATTTTACATAGACAAATAAAATCGTATAATATAATCAAAATGAGGATGTTAATTTGATGTGTGCTTCTTCGTTACATTTGTTGTTTTTATAGTGATTAATATGATAACACAATGTTGACTGCTGTACCCTATTTTTGACATTTTTGACTATTGTGTCTGTTTGTTTTGTTCAAGCATCGGTGACAATATAATGGAATGTGATACGACTGTCATACAAGTGAGAGGTTTAGCTAGCTATAAAACCAGGTTCAATCCACCATTTTCTACATTTGAAAATGCCTGTACCAAGTCAGAAATATGACAGTTCTTGTCCATTCGTTTTTTATGCGTTTTGTTATTTGATTTTGCCATGTGATTATGGACTTTCCGAATTGATTTTCCTCTGAGTTCAGTATTTTTGTGATTTTACTTTTTAATCTATTAGCCTAGTATCTTTGGTGAGTTTTCACTTTATGCTATGCGCTTTTAATCGTAAAAAGTAAAATGACAAAAATACCGAAATCCCAGGAAAATTCAAAACGGAAAGTCCCTAATCAAATGGATATGATCAAAATCACAAACACATCAAACAAATGGAAAACAACTATCAAAATCCTAATTTGGTTCAAGCATTCCCTGATGTAGAAACTGATGAATTAAATATGGTTTTATAGCTAGTATACCTCTCACTTATATGAATGACGCATACAATTCCATTATATTGACCACAATGTGTTAACAAATCAAAAATACATAATAGGTAAAAATGTCAAAAATACAGGTACTGCAGTCAAATTTGTGTTATAATCCCAATCATTATAAAAAATAAAAAAAAAATTCAACAATTTCCAAAAAAATTGAAAGACAAAAATATAAAACCAAAAATTACCACCGAACAACAATACATTAGCGGGATGTATAATTACCCAGCCACGTCAAAAGGATATTATCAAAAATATACTAAACAGTATAGGTTAATAATTTACCGAGACAAATAAAAGAACACATGTCACGTAATTCAGATGAAAAAAAAAACGTCAGAACTTACAGAACTATACTTCAAGACCATCATGGGTCGTTGTGAAGTTGATACAGAATATTTACCAACAAATTTATGGTATCTTCTGATCAATTTTTTTAGTAATAAAAATAACCCAGATCATTTAGCGCATTCCTAAATTCAAATTTAATGACTGGTGTGTTTCATTGGTGTTTTATCTTTAGAAAAAGAAAGAATATACCAAAAAAAAGAAAAGAAAACAATATGCAAGTCTTTTCTTGACAAAAGGAAAAAAAGAAAAGCTCAACATTTCAACAACTCTTCAAAAATCCGTTAAAGAAAACCTAAAAGTGACGATGATTTAAACTCTACAATTAAATTTATGAAAATTTTCAGTAGGTTTATGGTAAATTTTAACAATTAAGAATTGAATGCTGCTTTTTGTAAATTTATTGGGGTGTAAAAGCGTTGACCGAAGTACATTTTGTTCCGCGCTTTCCGCGCTTCATACTAAAAATGTGCGCACGGTCAACGCTTTTACAACCCTATAAAGTTACAAAAAGAAGCATTCAATACTTATAATTACATTTTTTTAGCTAGAATCATGAAAACACGATTTTTATCAAGTTTTCATTTAATTCACCTGTGCACTTTATTGTGGGACCTCGTGTCATCGTGAATGATAAATTTTATTGTCTCATGCAATTGTTTCAGGAATAGCACGTGATGTGCAGTTAGCCAATCAGAATAACGTATTATAATGAAACATACATCTAATGTAATTATTCTTTCAATGAAATCCCTTCAGAAAATGCGAGCTCTAATATACCGATACTGTTATGGCAAATTGCCTAGGTAGGTAATAATTGTAAACATGAATTCTTCTTCATACGAATATTATATGTGAGAAGCATAGCACTCTCAGAAATACTGATTTTTTAAAAGTGTCAGTCTGACCTGTCTGTACAAGAAATCTGATCTTTTCAAAGTCCGTGACAATCTGTATTTTTACCAAATGCCAGTAAGCTAATACAAAAAAAAAGTATGCGTAGCTGGAGAGATATATTCGTGGTCTAGCTATATATTTGTATTCTTTTAATCACTTTATTCTCCAATCAATGTGTTGCATATGCATAATCATATATCATTTATAACCTTTGTTCTGTTATTTTCAGCACGAAATTCCACACATTTTACATGATGTAGACTTCTCAAAGCATTCTACGAAGATACCCGAAGTGTTCAAACGTCATTCTCATCAAGAAGTTCCTTTACTTGTAGATGGAGACATCGTTGTTTTTGAGGGGTATTTTATCTATTTGAATAAAACAACATAAAAAATAACAATCTTACAGTTTTATATCTCTGAAATCTATTTTCTAACATTCCATCTTAACTATATACGATGTACTACACAACATTTTGAAGCTAAAATATGTATCTCCTGCATGCAAAGCTTGATTATTTGTCCTAGTTTGGCATTACGTTAGTCCTTATCGATATAACAGCTCGTCAATGTTTGTATAAAGTTTTTGAATCCTTTGTCCTTGAGCATCAATGAAGAGATATAAGTTATCGACAGGCGCATCTAGTTTAGTAACAGTTGTACTGTTGAATTGTAGTTAAGGTGAAAAAATTACGCCTTTGATTATCGACTTTTCTTCAATCGGTTAAAGATAAGTACACCAACACTTTCTAATTTTGCAGTAGATCTCTTTTTTTTTCGTAGCCTAGTATGAAAACTAAAAAGGTATATTGGCCATACTTAAAAAAAGTTTTATCTAATGCAAATTATAACATTAACCCTGGTGATAATCAAAATGACGATAAAAACGTATGGTACCGGATAGCTGTTCCCATGACACGTATTTTTGATGGAATATACTTGATTTGGTATGCTCGAGAACCAAGGTATAAAACGTATAAGAGCAACTAACGAAAATGCTCAAAACAATACAATTTAAGTACGTCTTGTTCCAATTTTCTATTGTAAGCATATATCTGTTTGACAAACGACACCCATTGTAGTATTTATAGCGTTCAATCTATTTTATGGGGTTTGATTATTCTAAAGCCTCAAGTGGTTAAGAATGTACATTCTCTTTATAAATCCTTTTCAATTAAACGCTTTATACGAATGAAAATATAAAAAAAAAAGTTTCGTTTTTATTTAAGTTTCATAGCCGGATTCTAGACGATGAGTATATTAGTTTACCCCTCTTGTAATGACACCAAGGTTCCTCGGGTTATATAACATCGTGTGACAGTTTTTGTTTTGTTCTTTCGATGCTCTACTTTCTGTTTTCCATAAACTTTTTCTGCAAATGTCCTGCAAATATATGAATTTTTGTTTTATTGATATAGTCATAACATTGGGCCTTGGTAAAATTAGTGAAAACAGTTCACAGTATATACATGTTATTAAAGAGGCTGTAAATTTTCAATGTCCTTTCTTACACTTCTGAATTGTATTTTACAGACAAGCTATTTTACGATACCTAGCGATGAAGTATACAAATTATGCCGGATATGGATTAAGTCTTCAACAGCAAATGCTATCTGAATCGGTCATTAGTTGGTGCTTTAGTGAAGTACACAGGTATATAAGTATATTAAAAAAAATATTCTTTGAGTGTTTAAATGTTTTTAAAAGACGTAGCAATTGATTTTCTGTAGAAGGTTGTGATTGACCAGCGCGATTCATAACAAAGCATGAACTAAAGGAATTGATTTCACCTTTATCGGCTTCTTCATATATGTCAAAACCTTCATTTTTTCAATATGTTGAATGAATTTGATATTTTCTCCAGAAATACCGAACACAGCTAGTGACGTCTGACATATTAGAACTGATGAGTCGTGAAATATGAGCGCTTTTCGAATCTACAAGAGATTTACTTCCTGTTTGCAAATACTAATTTTTCAATATGCTAGATAAACTTTATAAATTCGTAACACATTTCTTCTGTACTTTTAAACAGAATGCCATCATGTCTGGCCTACAACTTTACAATTATGACTTGTGTAAGCGCTTTGTTTTTAATTAGTAAGCTTCCTGTTTGTTTACCGATACTGTGAAATTCAAGTAAGGGAATGCTTAAAACGACAGCACGTGCAACTTCTTGATTGCATGCAGTAACTTAATTTTCTGTCTCTTTAAGACAGAAAATTAGTTATTGCCCCTCTGGTATGTTGCCTAATTTTCTGTCTCTTTAAGACATACGGATTGTTATTGCCCCTCTGGTGGTATGTTGCCTTTTTGATGTTTTTATTCGAGCGTCACTTTTTAGTAATTGTATTTACGAAACGCACGTTAAAATTTTAATTCTGATATCTATGATGAGTTTATCATAGATTCCAGGATTAGAAAATAACAATGCATACAAATTGGACGCACTATTGTTACATCACATTTTTTGCTTAATATCTATTTGTTCTTAACAATAGGTGCATCTAAAAGTACCAATCATATTTCTGTACATATCTAAAATTGTTTTATTTTCAGGGTAATTGGTTATTCTTACATTTACCCACAATTTTTGGACTACTACAGTCTTAAAACGACTGAGTCAAATGAGTGTTTGATTGAACATGGACTGCGTCAAGTGACAAAGCTTCTGGAAGTTATTGAAAATCGGTATCTCATGAATAACAAATATCTAACAGGTCCAAGGACAACTATTGCAGATACATCTGTAGCAACTGTTTTAGTGCTCTTGGAATGGACAAACTTTAATTACAAAATGTGGCCGAAAGTGGAAGCATGGTTAACAAGAGTTAAACAACATCATTTCTGGGACGAAGTTCACGTAACACATACCGATTTTGTGAAAGATATTCAAAGATCAAGTTTGATATACGACTAAGCGTTTTTCTTCATCTTCTAAAATGAATCAGAAGATACAGTATGTTATAATAATTTCTTCGTCTGCTTGCACCGTTTCTGATTAAATTTGTTTGCCAAAATATGTTATAAATTCTGGTAGAGTTAATTTAGTATACGCTGATTCTTTAAGCAGTGGTATATAGTGATTCAGGGAGTCATGGCCAGCCTGTTCATTCGTTATTTCGTGCTTTACTACCACTTTTGTATACGACTGCAAACAAAATTTGCGCTCGTATTACTAGTATGTTATGGCGATGTCAGTGTCGGCTTCGGAAACATCTTTGTTCCCAGACAATAACTTCAGTATATTAGCACACGGTTCCTTATCACTAAATGATGACTGGGATTGTTTTTGGATGGTTTGTCCCAGCACTTTTGCAATAAGGGGCCAAAAAAGGTCAGTTTTCCTGGTTTGTAGAAAATTGATTTGTTCGCATTCAATAAATGTAGGATAAGTGTCGTAGTTGTTTTGCATTTAGGAGCCAGAGAGGATACAAAATAATTGTGTGTCTGGTTTTAAAAAAAATATCTTGAGTATAAGTTATATTATCTCTTAAAATTTCGCACAAGGTTCCACACTACAATATAAAGGTTTGGATTAATTTTTAAGGGGTTATTGTCACAGCTGCTTTGGAATTAAGGGACAAAAATGGCCTATTAAAACCATTTATTTGTCTGGTTCATAAGAATTGGGCATAAGGTTCCATAGCACAATATGAAGTTTATCATTTTTTTAGCGTTATTTACGTAAATATTTAGGAATTATCAGCCAAAAGGTGGCTAAAAACAAGAATTTTACATGTTTCAGGACAATAATGTGTGTAGTAGAAAATTCTGGAATTGATTTAATGGGTTATGACCGTAACGGTTAGTTAAAAGGGGCCAAAAATAATTCTTTTGTAATACTTTGTTTGCAATTCTTACTTCTTTAGCATTTCAAATGGGGTTTAATTCAAAGTCTTGAATTCTTCGGATCTAATTGGGTATTTATTGTTTGGATTGAGGTCTGTTTTTGCATTGATCCATATTTAGGTTCAAAGTTCAATTAATTTCATCAAAAATTCATTTTTTTATGTTCTTTGATATCTATAATACTAAAATAACGAGGTCCAATTTGTCAGCCGTCATCACGTAAAAACGATGAATCAAAGAATTCAACTTTATATATAACTAATATAGTACAATGCTGTTGATTAAAAATTACACCACTCCATACCCTTTTGTTTTCCACATAATTAATATTGCCAATAATTAAGAAGTTCCTGGTCGAATCCGATACCGATACCAATAGTATATTCACCTGTTACCTATTACCTTATCTGTACGTTCCGCATCTGACAGGCGCACAACCAAACGCTGTATTTAGGATTTTGCTATATACACGGGTCATAATCACAGGGTTGACATTACTAAATTCTATCATTGTCACATTGTTTCCTATTGTAGTATTTTAATCAGTATGACTTTAAAAGATGACAATACGAATACTAAAAATCTGGACTTAAATTAAGGCGTGAAGGTACAGTTTTCAATTTGTTAGCGGACATGACGTAAAACATCGAATCAAATAATTCAACTTTATTTATAACTCATGAAGAACAATGCTGTTGATTAAAAAATACTCCTTTCCAGGCCCTTTTGTTTTCCAAATAAATAATAATACCAATAATTGATAATCAAATTCCAGGTCGACGGGTTCAAACAGAAAGATGCTGAAAGCAGAGAAAACTGTGCATCTTATAATCGGCATGACTTTATCAGATGACAATACCAAAACTAAAGTAAGGCTTACGCATAGTTATATTCTTTAATTCAGTCACAGACCCGCGATATCACGGGTGTGTTCTAGTGCTAAATATAATGATGTATTTAGATTTTTTTCATTTTCGGGTTTGTTTTCAATTGGTCCTTATTAAGATCCAAAGGGTTCAGAATAAATAAAGGCAACAGTAGTATACTGCTGTTCGAAATTCATAATCGATTGAGAAAAAAACAAATCCGGGTAACAAACTAAATCTGAGGGAAACACGTCAAATACAAGAGGAGAACTATGACACAACAGAAACACAACATCAAAATGTAACACACAGAAACGAACTATAATATAACAATGGCCATTTTTCTGACTTGGTACAGGACATTTTAAGAAAAAAAAATGGTGGGTTGAACCTGGATTTGTGGCATGCCAAACCTTCCGCTTTTATGGCAATGTTAAATATATAATTAAAATGACAACATTACATGACAGGACTACAATACAAATAAATGGGAGAACATAAAGGACCGAGAAACACGCGATTTTAGGCCCGTTTTCAAACTTGTCTACCTTAAGGTCCATAGCATCCAAAATTTAAACTTGGTTTGTTTTTAACAAAAATAATTCTTGGGAGTCTATGATATGCTGAATCTAAGTGTACCACGCCTTCTTTTTTAAATATAAATAGTTGGTTTGTGTAGGGCACAGTTTTGAAGTTCAAAATTCCATTTCGGGTGCTTGTAGATTCTAGATTTTTGTCTTGTTATCTTTTTTGGTCACATTGAGGTTCAAAGTGTCCAAAATAAGGTTTTGTTGGATTTCTTCAGAATTTGAATACTTTCATTCTGTGTCAGAAACTTTTATAAATTTACTGTTCACAAAATTTTGAATTTTTGAAATACTAAGGCTTTTCTACCTCAGGCATAGATTACCTTAGATGTATTTGGCAAAACTTTTAGGAATTTTGGTCTTCAATGCTCTTCAACTTCGTACTTTATTTGGCCTTTTTAACTTTTTTGGATTCGAGCGTCATTGATAAGTTTTTTGTTGACGAAACGCGCGTCTGGCGTATATACAAAATTTAGTCCTGGTATCTATGATGAGTTTATTTGCTATTTTAAATATGTAATAGATGTATTGCATAACTATTAGAAATTCTAAGTTGAGTAATTGTTTTAAATAGATTATGCGGATTCCGATATATTAATTTTAGTCATAATTGTGTAGAGTGGGGCGCTCATATTCGCCGGGGACACAATTTCGCCGTTTTATGATTTTGAGGTGTAAAAACTTCAAAGGATGGGTGAAATGGAAGAAATATGCCGGTAAATTATATTTTTAAAACAAACATGGTTATTTTTGAAAATGAGACAAAATTTCAGCACTAACCGCAAATGACCAAAAAAACGGACAACGATTTTCAGCAAATTTCCTGAATGAAAAAAAAAAAAATCAAAGAAGTATTTCTTAGTAATTCTTTGACTGATTGCCCTAAATTTCATTTTTTTACACCATTCAAATGTCTGCTATTGATCTATAATGAAATTTATTTGATAAATATTGTTTAAAGCTGTAGTTATTTGGTTTTAAATAGATGTGTAAAAACGGCGAATATGTGTCCCCCGTTGACAAAAAATCCGGAAATTTCAAACACCCTTTAATCACACTTTTCAGATGATTTTTCTCAAAACAAACACGTCTTCAAGCTAAGAATAATTTGCACTTGAAGTTATCTTCATTTAGAAATATCAGTACACTTCAAAAACATAAAGACCTGAACATAAACTGAAGAAAACATGGAAAGATATGGCGAAAATGAGCACCCCACTCTATGCATTGTGTTCTATTTAAAGATTGTTAATATTAACAAGTACGAAATGCTTTTTATGGTTGAAAATTCCATAAAAATAAGATAAACCTTTGTTTGTTGAAGTGAATATGTAGGTAAGTGAACTGTTTACTGTTGTGCCTTACATTATGTTATTTTACAATTATAAGAGGTTTTTTAAGATAATAATTCATTTTTATCAAATGATATTTTTCATCACAATATATAAAGTTGTTGACAACAATAAATTAGTTGTATATATTAGTTTGTAACAAATGAAAGAAAAATATTTGGAAAATATTCATACATGTATATAAATATAAGAAGATGTGGTGTGAGTGCCAAAGAAACAACTGTGTTTTTGTATTCGACCGCAAAGGAATAGGTTCAGTAAGACCCCTTTTTTTGGCCCCAAAATATAGCAGTTTTACAAAATTGTGATAATGTAATCGTTAAGCTATTTATTGGAAAGTAGTATGATTCTGCTACATAAATATGGGCTGTTTTTGACAATACAATGCACATATATCGGGTACTAGCATCATAAAGTCATGCTGAGTTACTGAAATCTTCACAATTTTAGCATTTTAGTTAAATTTTAGACGGTTTTCGTCTTAAATGAAAGTGGCCACATTCGTGTTCATTCATAATATTGAAATGTAAGTTGTATTTGATGATAATACATAATATATATAAAGGTTGAGGATGAACACGGATGCGGCCACTTTCATTTTTGACAAAAACCATCTGAAAAGTGACGATTTTTGGCATATTTGATAGATTTTTCATATTTAAGCTTGAATCGGAGCGTTTTTAATGACTTAATCAGTTAAAATCTTTCACATAAACTAATTGAATCAATTGAAATAGACATTTAAGTGTTAAAAAAGTGTCTAAAATATTTCTTCAGATGAATTTGAAAATTTAGGCCAAAATCGGCCGTTACCGGACTTACTTCTTTCTTTTTTGTATTGTAGACGTTTTGTTATTGGGTTTCAAAAAGGGTCCAAAAACAGAAATTTTTACTGGTTCATAGACAATAAATTAGTTCGTAGATAATAACTTGAGT
Organism: Mytilus galloprovincialis; assembly: GCA_037788925.1. Taxonomy (NCBI): domain Eukaryota; kingdom Metazoa; phylum Mollusca; class Bivalvia; order Mytilida; family Mytilidae; genus Mytilus; species Mytilus galloprovincialis. The sequence continues at coordinate 94,874,484 of CM075333.1, forward strand.
ATAAGTGTGTGGATCTGTATGAAAGGTTTAGTATATGGTTATTGTAGTAGCAGTTTTGTAATTAAGGTCCAAAAAGGGCCATTCACAATTATTTTCTGGTATAAACAGACAATAACTTGAGTATAAGTGTATGGATCTCTATTAGATTTCAGCACAAGGTTCCATACCACAATTAGAAGGTCGGGATTTATTATGGAGGTTATTGTCGTAGCTGTCTAGTATTTAGCGCCAGAAATGAGCCAACAATATGAATTCTAATGTTGCTGGACAATATTTTTTGCAAAGGAGTAAAGATCCCTGTGAAATTTACCACATGGTTCCATAATTCAAAACGAAAGTTTGGATTTATTCATGGGTCATGTCTGAAAACGTTTAATATAGTTTTAAGAGTAAAAAAAAATGACTTTCTAGTTTCTGGACAATTACTTGAATATAAGTTTTTGGGTGATTTTTAATTGTGCCGCAAGGTTTTATATCATAAAATCAAAGTTTGGGTTGATTTTAGGTGTAATGACCCTAAAGATTTTGGAAAAAGGGCCAATAACAATACTTTTGTATAATACATTTTCTTGGAATGAGGTTTAATTCAAAGTCTTGATTCTTGCGTTATACCGAGTCTAAATGGGTGTACTGAATTTGGATTTTCGGCCCTGTTTTTGTCGAACCTGCAACTTTTGTTGCAGAAAGCTCGACATAGGGATAGTGATCCGGCGGCGGCGGCTACGGCGGCAGCGGCGGCGTTAGCTAACTTCTTAAAAGCTTTATATTTTAGAAGGTAGAAGACCTGGATGCTTCATACTTTGTATATAAATGCCTTATGTTACGAAGTTTCCGTCAGTCATATGTCCAATATCCTTGACCTCATTTTCATGGTTCAGTGACCACTTGAAAAAAAGGTTCAGATTTTTTGTTATGTTGAATTCTCTCTTATTATAAGTAATAGGATAACTATATTTGATATGTGCGTACCTTGCAAGGTCCGCATGTTTGTCAGACAGTTTTCACTTGACCTCGACCTCATTTCATGGATCAGTGAACAAGATTAAGTTTTGGTGGTCAAGTCCATATCTCAGATACTATAAGCAATAGGGCTAGTATATTCGGTGTATGGAAGGACTGTAAGGTGTACATGTCCAACTGTCAGGTGTCATCTGACCTTGACCTCATTTTCATGGTTCAGTGGTTATAGTTAAATTTTTGTGTTTTTGGTCTGTTTTTTTCATACTATATGCAATAGGTCTACTATATTTGTTGTATGGAATGATTGTAAGGTGTACATGTCTAGCGGGCAGATGTCATGTGACCTTGACCTCATTTTCATGGTTCAGTGGTCAAAGTTGAGTTTTTGAGTTTTAGTCTTTTTATCTAATACAATATGCCATAGGTCAACTATATTTGGTGTATGGAAATATTTTATGATCTTTATGTCAGTTGCGCAGGTTTTTTTTACCGTGACCTCATTTTCACGGTTCATTGCACAGTGTTAAGTTTTTGTGTTTTGGTCTATTTTTCTTAAACTAAGTAATAGGTCAACTATATATGTTGTATAGAAGCATTGTTAGCTGTACATGTCTGCCTGGTATGGTTCATCTGACCTTGACCTCATTTTCAAGGTTCATTGGTCTTTGTTTAGTTATCTTGGTTAATGTTAAGTTTATGTGACAGTTGTAATAAAGCTTAGCTTTATACTTAGGACTATCAACATAATATCAATGATTAGTATAGAAGGCGAGACATTTCAGTGTGTGCACTCTTGTTTTAATAACAAATATTCCATATTAAAGTCCAAAGGGTCTAAAAGTAGACGTTTTTTTTTATTTCATTAAAAATTGAATTATTGGTGTTCTTTAAACAGTTATCAAAGGTACCAGGATTATAATTTCATACGCCAGATGCGCGTTTCGTCTACATAAGACTCATCAGTGACGCTCAGATCAAAATAGTTATAAAGCCAAACAAGTACAAAGTTGAAGAGCATTGAGGACCCAAAATTCCGGCTAAGGTAATCTATTCCTGGGATAAGAAAATCATTAGTTTTTCGAAAAATTTAAAGTTTTGTCAACAGGAAATTTATTAGAATGACCATATAATTGATATTCATGTCAACACCTAAGTGCTGACTACTGGGCTTGTGATACCCTCGGGGGACGAAACGTCCACCAGCAGTGACTTCGACCCAGTGGTGTAAACAGTTCTTTGATATGCAAAGTCTAAGCGTGTTTATGAGTTGTTGTTATTTTTTTTAATTTTTGGGCACAGTATTCAAGTTGGTCAAAGTTGGGGTCAAAAATTTAACTTTTTTTTATTTAATTTCATCAACAAATTTAATTCCTTTGTTCTTTTATGTGCCCAATGTAACGGTATTTATAGTTTTGGATTTTGGGCTTGGTTTTCAAACTCATCCAAATTAAGGTCCAAAGTATTCAAAACTAAACTATGTGTGTGCAAAAATTTAATTCTTGACGTTCTTTGATATGCCGAATCCAATCGTGTATTTAGATTTTAGATTTTGGGTTCCGTTTTCTATGTTTATTTTATTTTATGAATCGAACACCTTTTTCCATTAACAATCAATAAATTAATTTCTTGGTGTACTTGGATATGCTGAATCTAATCTTGTATTTAGAATTTGGATACTAGTGAACCAACCAAAAAAGATAAAATTCAAACTCAAATTTTTCAGATCTCTGAACAAATTAATTCTGTTAAAGAACATGTCCATTTTTGTTTTATCACAATTCTAATTCAGAGTTGTATCAATCTTAAATGTAGTGTCTATACTTGCCCCAACTCTTCATGGTCGTAAGGTGCGTCCAGGGAAACATTTTATTTGTACTTGCCAACTGATCCTGATTAGCCTGACAGAATTGTGTAAATCTTTGAGAATGGCGTTGTCAGTTTATTTTCGATCTATTAGTTTGACTGCCCCTTCAGTATCATTCGTCCCTCCTTTTGAATGAACTTTATCACTCCCAATATCATTTTATTCATCTGAATAAATTTGTTTAGTTATCTTTGGAATGGCGTGAACTTCGTAATATCTTAACACTATAGTACACGTTTGTGTCAGAGTCTACTCCAAAACCAATTATACTAAATCATTGAGCTTTCTCAGATTTTTAACATACAAATCATTGCACAGATGGTAAGGATTATTTCTGTGCTGTCCTTACCAATGCGGGACACTGCCATTGCTTTATTTTGGATCTTTTTTACTAGTCAATTTGGTATCTACAACTTCTCCTAAACCCCATATTTACAATTTAATGAAACGTTCTCACTATCTTAAAAATACAATGCTATTGTACATCTCTTATTTTGCTTTGAAAGATTCACTCTTAGGATTTCTCTTGCCAAAACATGGACGTTGCCATTGGTTTATTAGAGGGTACACATCTTGTATCAACAACGTTCCTTAAACCTGTAATTACAACTAATTCAAAGTTTATCACAAAAGTAAAAATAGCAAAAACTAACAAACTCCAAGGAAAACTCAAAAAAGAAAGTCCATAATCAAATGACAAATTCAAAAGCTTAAACACATCAAACGAATGGATAACAAAAAGAGGGGCGAAAGATACCAGAGCGACAGTCAAACTCATAGATAAAAAAACTGACAACGCCATGGATAAAAAAAGAAAAAGACAAACAGAAAAATAATAGTACACAACACAACATAGAAAACTAAGACTAAGCAGCAAGAACCCCACCAAACACTGGGGTGATATGAGGTGCTCCAGAAGGGTAAGCAGATCCTGCACCACATGTTGCAACAGCCGTGTTATTACAAATTCTGTAAATAGTCTAATTCGGTAGTTACATTCGTGAAAAGGGAACGGGATTAATTAAAACTTCAAGAACTTCGTGTAATATTTGTGAAGTTGATAAGGAATTTTATCAACAAGGTATTGGTAACTTCCGCTGATTTTTTTTATAAAGAGACGATCTTTGACATAACCTTGGTTTAAACAACTTTCTGCGCAGACACTTTTAACAATCATAAAGTTATTGTACATCTTCTATCGGCTTTCTCATGGGAACAAAGTCTTCTTATCGATTTTTTTTTATTCTTATGAGGTTGACTTCATACAAGAAAAGGAGTAAGCAGTATCCTATGATTTTTCTTTTAGATATAAGATGTTGTTCTCTCACTTGATAATTCAAAATTTGCTGACTATGATGAACGCATCTATCCAATCGAACTTGTAGAAAGATGAAGGATACAACAGATGTCGTTAAGACTCCATCATATATTGACAAAAATCTATTAACTGACAATGAGGTTCGGTTGAAAACAAAGTTTTACGACAAAAGAGACGATTACAGCTTCCCAATTGTGAACTTTCCATTTCTATTTAGAATCATCACAGCAGAGCCTGCATACGGAGCATATATCATCAATTTGATACGATATTACAGAGCTTGTATTTCCTATCATAATTGCCTTGATAGAGGGTTGCTATTTACAAGGAAGATATTAATTAAACCAAGAGTTTCAAGTGGTGAAGTTGAAATCGTTACTTCGTAAATTTTACGGACGCTTGTTGACAATTGTGGAATATCCGTTTCACAGATGATAGCGAATATGTTCCTATTGTCGTTACTACAATCTCGTCCCTTTTTCACGAACGTGACCTATTGACCTAGACTTGTTTCCTCGTTTGTACTAACGAGCAACACGACGGGTGCCACATGTGGAGCAGGATCTCTTCACCCTTCCAGAGCACTTGCGATCAACCCCATCTTTTGTGAGCTTTTTGTTGCTAATTTATCAGAATCATTTTCATGGTTTCCTACATATTAAAGCAAAAAATAATTATATATTACTAGTAACAGCTTGTCTGGATTTGTTTTCATCTGAAAGCCACTGATTTATAAATACCGAAGTACGAGAAGAGTTCTGTGAAAAAAGGAACTTTAAAATGATAGCCAAATCCATCACAGCTCAACTTTTTCTGAGAAAGTTAAAACTTCAGTATCTTAATCCTATTTCAAGAAAGGTATGTTTTAAACCAGGTCTAAATCCAGGCATGCACGTTAAAGTTGATGACACACTCAGAAACTAATGATCCACCAGAAGAGAGATCGACCCAGTGTCATAGAAAAACGAAAAAAATACACCTTAGTAGTAAACGTCTGAAGCGATTTTTTTTTTTCCTTCATCAGGAACGCTCAAAGATAAATATTTTTTATATAAGTATATGAATCGGTAACACATGGAGAGCTGGATGACCTAGAAATAAATGTTCAATTCATCCCCGGTCAACTTTTAGGGATTTGCCCCCCCCCCCCCCCCAAAAAAAATCATCAAAGTATGTTTCCTATTAATATTTGAATTTATATATAAACGGACAATTTCAAAAAAGTTATGTTTCAATTCATGTGAGTATTGAAGCAGTCACTATTGAGCTGATGATACACTCGGGATAAGTAGTCAACCAGCAAAGGTATCAACTCAGGGATATGAGCACATGTCTACAATGCATTTACACACAACACTTCACATTGTTATCCACTTCTTTTCCGAACACCCAATTGAGGCTTTCGTTTTTTTTGCAACTGTTTTTGTAATATTTTAACAAGGTTTCCAATAATTGATTGACTTACTTCTTGTGTGTGCATGATATGCTTTTGTGTGATATTGTTAAATGATCATTACAGGCAAATGGCAGTTAGTGGCCTCTACTTGAAATGAACAGTCAGTAGGTTTGTATACTGTGCATTCAGTTATGTACAGTAGCACTAGCACACCCCTGTTTTGCTGACAATAAAAACTGCTGCTCCCTCAGATCTTAACCCTTACATATTTGATGTTGAGTTGGTGATCATTGAGTTCTGAGTTGATTGTTAGGCTGATTGGGTTTGCAGTGATGCTGCTGAGTTCTGTGACAACTAAAACGAAGTTGTTGATGGGACGGGTGGGTATAGTCATGTGTTGATTGTTCTGTTGTCTGTTACCTCGTAACTATATTGGAGAAGCGGGGTCTGTTATAAAGCTAGTATTTGTACTTGACTGCTGGGGACTAGTATGTGGTAAATATCACGTGTGGAGTTGTAGCTTGTGTATAAGATATTAAACTCAATGTGTATTTTTCTTGACTTGAGTCTGTATACCCAAGGTCGACATTTACTGGTAATTTAATGCTGGGTCCAATCAAATCTGGTGTTGAGTTGTCGTGTAGTACATGTTTTTAGTAGAGGACCTTAATGTTATCTCAAATTGCCTTCTTTATACTGATTGCCATGTTTTCTATATTTTGAATCATTTAAAGTGTCACTGAATACGTGTGATGGTCAATTTATCGGTGTTTTAAAGTTTGTCTTTGTGTAGAAATCCAAAAACATAGTGTATTATGTGACCTAGTCTTTGTTAACTCTGTGTCTGAAAACAGATGTTTTCTCTTTAATAAGGGTTGTTATCCCGGTACTGACGTAGATGCCATTGCAGTGCCGGGTAATTGTTGGTTCATGGCCCAGTACTGACGTGGATGCCATTGCAGTGGTAATTGCTGGTTTATTATCTGTTACTGACGTGGATGCCATTGCAGTGGTCATTGTTGGTTCATGGCCAAGTACTGACGTGGATGCCATTGTAGTGGTAATTGTTGGTTCATGTCCCAGTACTGACGTGGATGCCATTGCAGTGGTAATTGTTGGTTCATGGCCCAGTACTGACGTGGATGCCATTGCAGTGGTAATTGTTGGTTTATGGTCTGTTACTGCCGTGGATGTCATTGCAGTGGTAATTGTTGTTTCATGGTCTGGTACTGACGTGGATGTCACTGCAGTGGTAATTGCTGGTTAATGGTCTGGTACTGACGTGGATGTCATTGCAGTGGTAATTGCTGGTTCATGGTCTGGTACTGACGTGGATGTCATTGCAGTGGTAATTGCTGGTTCATGGTCTGGTACTGACGTGGATGCCTTTGCAGTGGTAATTGTTGGTTTATGGTCTGTTACTGACTTGGATGACATTGTTGGTTTATGGTCCGGTTCTGACGTGGATGTCATTGCAGTGGTAATTGTTGGTTTATGGTCTGGTACTGACTTGGACGCTATTGCAGTGGTAATTGTTGGTTTATGGTCTGTTACTGACGTGGATGTCATTGCAGTGGTAATTGTTGGTTTATTATCTGTTACTGACGTGGATGTCATTGCAGTGGTAATTGTTGTTTCATGGTCTGGTACTGACGTGGATGTCATTGCAGTGGTAATTGTTGTTTCATGGTCTGGTACTGACGTGGATGTCATTGCAGTGGTAATTGCTGGTTAATGGTCTGGTATTGACGTGAATGCCATTGCAGTGGTAATTGTTGGTTTATGGTCTGGTACTGACTTGGATGGCATTGCTGGTTTATGGTCTGGTACGGACTTCGATGGCATTGCTGGTTCATGGTCTGGTACTGACGTGGACGCCATTGCTGGTTCATAGTCTGGTACTGACGTGGATGCCATTGCAGTAGTAATTGTTGGTTTATGGACTGGTACGGACTTGGATGGCATTGCTGGTTCATGGTCTGGTACTGACTTGGACGCCATTACTGGTTCGTAGTCTAGTAATGACCTGGATGTCATTGCAGTGGTAATTGTTGGTTAATGGTCATGTACTGACGTGGATGTCATTACAGTGGTAATTGTTGGTTCATGGTCTGTTACTGACTTGGATGCCATTGCAGTGGTCATTGTTGGTTCATGGTCTGGTACCGACTTGGATACCATTGCAGTGGTAATTGTTGTTTCATGGTCTGGTACTGACTTGAAGGTATTGCAGTGGTAATCACTGACGTACACTGACATTGACAAACGCATACAGAATGCGAGGATTAAACATGTTTAAAGGAACCAAACCACCGTATATCCTGGGATAATGATGCAATGTCCGAAGATAAGAACAAACTATACAAAACAACGACAAGCCGTTTTACCATCTATTTTAACTCTACGATATCTCAAAAAATATATATAAGAGATCGCATGTAATACACAAGATATCTTATATAATCTAGTTTTTTTTTTTATTTTATATAGATTAGACCGTTGGTTTTTCTGTTTGAATGGTTTTACACTAGTTATTTTGGGGCCCTTTATAGCTTTTTGTTCGGTGTGAGCCAAGGCTCCCTGTTGAAGGCCGTACATAACCTATAATGCTACTTTTTTTAAATTGTTATTTGGATGGAGAGTTGTCTCATTGGCACTCACACCACATCTTCCTATATCTATTATAAGATATTTTATTTAAGTTTATAAGATATCTTCTTGAACTTTATAAAACATCTTTTCAATGATACATTAGAAGATATTTTATATAATTTACAAGATATTTCATAAAGAAATGTACATGAAATATCTTATTAATTATATTGGATATCTTTTAAACTAGATATCTTATAAACTATAGATATCTTATTAACTATACAAGATATCTTATAAAACTAGATGATATCTTATAAAATTTATACGATATCTTGTAAAATATTTAAGAGATCTTGTAAAATATTTAAGAGATCTTGTAAAATATTTAATAGATCTTGTAAAATAGATAATATATCTTATAAACTATATATGAGCTATCTTATAAACTATATATAAGATATCTTAATAACTATATATAAGATATCTTATAAACTATATAAGATATCCTATTAAGTATATAAGGTATCTTATTAACTATATGAGATATCTTATAAAGTTTGATTATAACTTAAAGAGATCTTGAATTTAGAATAAATAGTAAGACAGCTTGCTATACAAAACAATAAACAAAAAACAAATAGATGTAAAATATTACTTTATATACAGACATTTTCAAGTAATATTTATCGGTTCTCTGTTTTATATTGAGTTGAATGGAGTTCTGTGGAAATAGCTGTACTTGTTATTTGTATCATTAGAAGTCCATTACGGGACTTCTGGTATCTGTTTATTTTAATTCCCAATTTTGGTATTTAGATATACTTTTTTGTTCGTTTTGTTCACACTATTTCGTAATATTCAACCTTTTCCGGAAGTAGATTTTTTGTGACTCAAGATCAGACTGTTTTGATATCATAAACATTGTAAAATCTTTATTTATATCGAACGAACAACACCATACACAGCACATTATGAGTGGTTTAATATCAAAAATGTTTGGCGGCGGTAAAGGAAAAAATAAAGCCCCAACGCCCCAAGAAGCGATACAAAAACTTAGAGAGACTGAAGAGATGTTAGAGAAAAAACAAGCTTTTCTAGAAAAGAAAATAGACCAAGAAGTAGGAACAGCTAAAAAGAATGCTGCTAAAAATAAAAGAGGTAAAGTCTAGTCCAACTGACCAGGATCGTCTTTCTTATTTTTTAGAATAATTTTGTATCTGCAATATCTAGATCATGGTCTGGAGATCTACATATAAATTATAGAAGACACTAGAACACACCCGTGATATCGCGGGTCTGTGGCTGAATTAAAGAATATAACTATGCGCAAGCCTTATTCTAGTATTGGTATTGTCATCTGATAAAGTCATGCCGATTATAAGATGCACAGTTTTCTCTGCTTTCAACATCTTTCTGTTTGAACCCGTCGACCTGGAACTTATCAATTATTGGTGTTATTAATTTTATTTGGAAAACAAAAGTCCCTGGAAAGGAGTATTTTTTAATCAACAGCATTGTCCTTAATGAGTTATAATTAAAGTTGAATTCTTTGATTCGCTGTTTTACGTCATTCCGGCTTACAAATTGAAAACTGTACATGCTGTACCTATACGCCTTATTTTTAGTCCAGAATTATATTATTCGTATTGTCATCTTAAAAAGTCATAATGACTAAAATACTACAATCGGGAACAATGTGACAATGATTGAATTTAGTAGTGTCAACCCTGTGATTACGACCCGTGTATATAGCAAAATCCTAAATACAGCGTTTGGTGGTGCGCCTGTCAGATGCGGAACGTACAGATAAGGTAATAGGAAACAGGTGAATATACTATTGGTATCGGTATCGGATTCGACCCGGAACTTCTTAATTATTGGCAATATTAATTATGTGGGAAACAAAGGGGTCAGGAGTGGTGTAATTTTTAATCAACAGCATTGTTCTATATTAGTTAGATATAAAGTTGAATTCTTTGATTCATCGTTTTTACGTGATGACGGCTGATAAATTGGACCTCGTAATTTTAGTATTATAGATCCTTGGCTTAGGTACACATTTAACTTCTTAGCTGTTCTACTCTGAGATCCTTTGTCAGAAGTTATTTACAGCTAAAGGATTACAGCTAGTCAATCACCTACATATATAAAATTGAGAATGGAAATGGGGAATGTGCCAAAGAGACAACAACACGACCATAGAGCAGACAACAGCAGAAGGTCACCAACAGGTCTTCAATGCAACGAGAAATTCTCGCACCCGGAGGCGTCCTTCAGCTGGCCCCTAAACAAATATATACTGGTTCACTATGTACATATAATTCACCTTATTGCTATATTAATTTATTCATCATTACTGGAGAATCTGGTCCTTTCTCCCAGAGATCATTCACCTACAGTCACTGCCTTTCCATGCGTCTATCTTCATAAATAGATTGTACTTAAATGTACATGAAACAGCCGTCACCATCAAAATTGATACTTATATATATATGCCACAATCTATGCCACTTAGTAGTGGCATATTTACCAGGGGCACGTGCCCTTTACCCAAATCCAGGTCACAAATTTTTTTTAACATATTAATTATATTACCACTGAATCTTCTTATCTAGAGTGGAAATTAATCACAGCTTGATTTGACTTCTTACATTGTAACTGGTTGTTAATTAACCTCAGTTTCAACATGCATAATTTATGACAAATTATCGGTGGGTTTGTAAATATTGACACATGTACATGTCATGGGTAATGACTCTTTTTAAAGATTTGATGTAATCTTTATACTTAAACATGTTGATGAAAAAGAACTAATATTTTTATTGTTTTTATTAATACAATATCATAGATTAAGATCAATTAACAGTTTTAATCTTCTGATCAGGAAAAAAATTACTTACCAAAATCTTCCCCCCTCTTTCCACAATAAAGAATTTGGTTGTCGTTGTCTTAATAAAACAAAATTGTATGTTATAAAACATAATCTGGAACTAATATGTTTATCTGTTAGTCCAAGCATACAGTAATGCCATGATATGACAGTATATTTTTCTTGTTTCAATTACCATGTACAGACATATACAATGTATGAGGCTAGGAATGGGTTACCATTTATAAGGATATGAATGGGATCAGACATATAATATCTGTCTCTCATAGGGTTTAAAGAAAATAAAATAATGGGGTCAGACATATAATTTATGTCTCTCATGGGGTTTAAAGAAAATAAAATAATGGAGTCAGACATAATTTATGTCTCTCATGGGGTTTAAAGAAAATAAAATAATGGGACCAATATATATAAATAACAGAATAAACAGGTGATTATTTGTTACTTAACGATCAGTGGCAAATATTTCATGCATGATTAGGAAAATTATTATATAAATCAATTGGCAAAAAATATAGAATAGAGTGAAATTATGGTATATAAAAATTAAAGATATAGAACTATAGAAACAATTATCCCCCAAAAATATAGACACAATGACCCCCCTAAAAAAAAAAAAACAATCAATCAACCAACCACCACAATTATCACCCACACTCCCACATGTACATCTCTAAAAAAATATTTAATTTTGGTCTCATAGTGCCCCCCAGATATCAAGGTTCTGGATCCACCCCTGCTTGGATTCCAATGTTCATGCCAATAATGCAATTGGTACCATATTTTGGGGAATACAATGTAGGTCCAGTTAATAGTTATTTCAGATCTAGAATTATAAGAATAATTGCAAAAAGCACTTACATTGATTACATTTATTCAGATTTTTTTGTATTGCAGCTGCCTTACAAGCATTAAAAAGAAAGAAGAGATATGAAAAACAACTGCAACAAATAGATGGAACATTATCTACAATAGAATTCCAAAGAGAAGCTCTAGAAAATGCTAGTACAAATACAGAAGTACTCAATGTAATGGGCAATGCAGCCAAAGCTCTTAAAGCTGCGCATCAAAATATGTAAGTTATAAAAAAAAATGTACATGATGTCATTTGACATGTGCAAATGCATTGTCAAAAAAAAAATATTTGCTCCAACTAATCATAATTTCATTAACCTTTTCTTAAACAGATTTTTACTGCATTTTTGTCACACTTTTTTTTTTACAGAAACTACATTTGTATTACATGTATGTACATGTAGAATGTGTTTATGTTAAGTTTGCCAGCAGCTCAACAATAATGAGTTTATTCTGTCAGGCATCTACACTTGTACTTCCAGATTTAGGATACTTTGAAGTTTGAATTGTGGGTTAGAATATACATGTATATATTGATTTTACACTAGTCTTTTGGGGGGCTCTATCTTTATAGCTTGCTGCTCGGTGTGAGCCAAGGCTGTGTGTTGAAGACCCTACTTTGACCTATTATGGTTTACTTTTACAAAATTTACATACTAGTATTATGACTTGGATGGTGAGTTGTCTCATTTGCTCTCATACCACATCTACTTATATCTAATTAGAACAACAATGCATGCAATCTTTTTTCAAATTAAGGTTTATAAATTTGAAAATGATATTTGGTCCAGTTTTCATGACACATTATCCCAGATTGCTGTCTTCAGTTTTGTAATATTCAATCAAAAGTTCCAACATACACATTTATTTTGAGTGTCCATATATAGTTTGTATAAATACAGAGGACTATGGATATTCATTATCAATGCATTTCAATAAAAAAAGAAAAAAAAGCTGAAAATAGACTTGATGTGATGTACAACTTGATTCATGTATGATTAATCATTATTTCATTTTCTAGGGATGTTGATAAAGTCCATGATTTAATGGATGATGTAGCTGAACAACAAGAAATAGCCAATGAAATATCAGAAGCCATCTCTAATCCGGTTGGTTTTGGGCAAGATGCTGACGAGGTGAGATATCCTACATTGTTATAGTGTTAAGGCTTGGGAAGTTTCATATACATGTACAATGTAGATGTAATTTTGTGAATTTCTTGGGCAACTGTAAATTCAGATATTATTGCACAAATCAAACTGAATTGCTGTGCAAGGTTTAATTTGTTGATTTCTATAAGAAAAATCTTGTTTAATACAGTAATCTTATTATTCAGGATGGCTTAATACATGTATCTTTGAGTATAAAATTGATAAATGATGTATTGTGCAAAGGGATTGTGGCTCTATTTATAACTGTTAAAGATTAAGAATTTTGTATACTAAATATATTTGATATCATGATTAACAAAAAATTTGATATGTTTACAGGATGACTTGATGGCAGAATTAGAAGAACTTGAACAAGAGGAACTTGATCAGAAATTACTGGATGTTGGTCCAATGGTAGATAACCTCCCAGCAGTACCCAGTGAACCTGTGCCTGTAGCTGCATCCAAAAGTAAGTACCGAGTGAACCTGTGCCTGTAGCTGCATCCAAAAGTAAGACACAAAACATAAGAATTTATATCAATGAAGAGAAATAGTTTCTTTTAAACTGCATACTTTATAGTATTAGTACATCAGTTCTTTATCTTGACGTCTTTCATTGGACAGACTCGTGTCAAGTACAGAAATACATTCATCTTACCTAGTTTCTACACCATGCTAAGAAGAACCATTAATAGTTATAGATCCATGTCTGTGTGATTTTACCAATTGCTCAAATGTAGATTATATGTATTGTTTATTTATGATCAATAGATGCTTCATGCAAAATGGTTTAAAGGAGATACAGGGTACTCTTACCGTTCTCATCAATGAGACAAAACACAAAAAACACAGGGTACTCTTACCGTTCTCACCAATGAGACAGAACACAAAAAACAACTATCTAGAGTTCAACAGTAGACAAATGCCTATACAAATAATTTATGTATTGTCAGTTTATGGTCAGCAGATGCTTTAAATTCATGCAAATCGGTGAAAGGAGATATGGGGTACTCATCAATGAGACATCATGTCACAAACACATCAATGAGACATCAAGTCACAAACACATAAAAAACACATAAAAACAAAGTATCTATGAAGTCAACAATAGACGAGTTCTTATACAACATGTCAAGCTTTAAAGTGACCACACTCTCTTGTGAAAACATTTAACAGACTATGAAATATATCCCTAAAGACAACCACTGACAATGTTGTCGACTCAGAAATCAAAAGACACTTGGGTATATGAAGAGTTAACTAAACTCCTAAAGTTTGAGAACATCTGTAAATCATATACATCAAATAAAAACATTTGAAAGATTTTAACGAGTGGACAAGAATACAAACTTATTTTGGTCTTTACTGAAGTCTACATGCATATTATATATACTACATATGAATTCAGTTTTTAATAAAATCTTTCTGCTTTTCAAACATTTACAAATAGTTATAATGTGCATTAATATTATAATTGTTTAGTTGTAAATGTAATAAATTACTCTTTGTAGGCAAACCTCAACATGACGATGATGAATTAAAGGAATTAGAAGCCTGGGCAAGTTAAAGACATCTGACAATCTATCTGTACTGTAGTAGTGTAATATTTACTGTTATAAGTTCATTGTTATCAGGTTTTTATACCAATTTTTGTATGGTTGCTTATTTATTGATTATTTACTGACAGATTTGAAAACAAATTGAATTTGTTTAATTTCATTTTAGATTTGTCTTTTTCTCTGTAAAAAAATAAAAATATATTATCCAACTTACATGTTTATGATTATATTGAAAAATTGGGAAAAATCGGACTGATTTTTCTTTTCTTTTAGCTAGTTTGTCTTTGGTAAATATGGTAACCTATTAGAAAGGATGTTCATATGTTACATAATAATGTAGCCTCTCTTAATGGGGAGACAAGCAATAGAAGTACGTTTCAATAACCAGAAAACAACTTTGTATTTGACTTATACACATGTACTTGTAGTGTGTTGATTATAACTTATTAGTGATAAGCATATTTAAAAATATGTTTGTACTTGTTGCTGTATGAATATTTTTTTAAATCACAAACAGCAGTTAACCCATGTCTGTTAAATCTACAATAAAACTGGATACCTTTGGAATCCAATTGCAGTGTTAAAAATACATAAAATGTGATAGTGGGAGATACAGACCTTTTTCATGAAATGGGATGGGCAACTGACCGCCTAAGAGGGGGGCCGGCCCATTACAGTCATGCTTCTGTGATCCCCTACATATTCAACAAATTTTTTTCACAAATAGGGGAGGGGGGCTCTTAAGGATGTACACCTCTGAGGAGCCAAAAATTTCTAGAATTAAACTTTTTTTCTTAACCAGATTTTTTGGGTTTATAAGACTGTAACAAAATAATTGGTGAAGAAAAAAACATATGGTGGTGCACTTCTTTTTTTGCTACGGTCCTTTGAAAATGCCCAAATTCTATGATTTTCCCATTTTTCATCGATTTTTACCTATTTTTGGTCTATTATCATGAAAAAAAATCACAGTTCCAGAATTAAACTTTTTTTTCATACTTTCTATAAAGATGGGATGGACTAATCTGAATAAAATTTACTTAAAAAAACTATAGGTAGGTGTTAATATAAGAATGTTTTATCATATTTTGACGCTTTTTTGTGTAAAATTTACCATGCTGTCAATTTTGTTTTTTTGTGATTTTTCTCAGTTTTAAGATCAAAATGCATATTATTTCAACTTTTGTGTTATAAATAATTGAAAAAAAACTAAAAACTTTGGCTAAAAATACTGACTTGATTGGTCGTAAAATTTGAAAACTGGATTACTCAAAAACCATTCATTGTAAATACACAATTTTTTCACAGAGTTATGTTTGATTATGATATTTTTAAATTTCATTGATATTTTCCACTTGTATCACATGTTTTGGAAATAATTCAAGAACGAGATTTCAACGAGACTGAACTTGACTGAAAAGTCAGAAGAATACATCCTTAATTTGCCTCTATGTGCACTTTAGGAATTGCCACGGTAATTTAATGTGATCAACAATGAAATATGTAGACGATTGTAATACATTGCAGTGCTCAACAATTTTGAATATACATTTGCTGTTTGTATTTATAAGATAGTTTTGATTTTGAACTCTTGTTGCATAAAGTCTTGTCCTTAAAACTGGGTTAGTCTGAAGCATAAAAGTGTATAATTGCCAAAGATATTAATATCAGCAATTCACCATCTGATACAGAAGAATGCTTTGAATTATTTTTTATATATTTGTTTGATAAATGTCTTTCATGTATGTGAACTAAAAATAGGGCATTGAACAAAAAGAATATATATTTCAAATTGTGAAAATACAAGAGAAATGTATTGCATATACGAAAACATATCCATATTGATTAAGCAAAATATATTTTTACTCAAATATTTCCATTTATGATAAACTACAAAAATGTACCCATAAACTAGCCTTAAGGAATATATTAAGCAAAGATACTTTAAAGTTTATTTTTATTCTTAGATAATGTTGTGTTGAAATATGAAAATTATCTTTTTTTAATTTCTTTAAACATAACAAATGAAAAAAAAAATAGAACTGCTATGTGTTGAAAATTCTAAAACATTGAGGCCAGTCTTACCCGATTTATTTTTTGGTCAAAGATTTTATCTTGTAAATGGTGATTTTAGTTCAAAGTTTTTAATAACTAAAACTCTGTATATATGTCTTGTAAACTATTTCATATCTATGGCTTTTTTTGTTTTTTTTGTGTAAATTAAATTCATCATATTTTTAATTTTCTGTTTTGAGTAAACCATAGCTGTTGTTTTTTTCTCTATTTTATGATGAAATATAAATCTAAATGTTATTTTTTCTTCAGAATGATTTGCAAACTTTTTTTCTTCAAGTCTAGATGAAAAAAGGTGAATTAGAAATACATATAATGAGTGATGCTAGTGTAACAAATCTTATTCATTTCAGAATCACATTTTAGGTGAAAGAAAATGCTGGACAGCATAATTCATAGGTACGAAATGTTGAACTTATTAAATACTGTTAACTTGGATTTTATTCTGATTTTTTTTATTATTGCAAAATATGCATTTGGATAAATGCATTCTGGTATCTGATACATATATATCTGTATGCATTTTTCCTGAAATATCATTAAGAAACGTTGAATTTTGGTTGGTCATGATAAAATCACCCAAAAAAATGCTTGTAATAATTTTTAAATTTACAGTATTTCAATCTTTCAATGTGTACTTTAAATAAGAATTGATTGTTTTGTGTTTAGTTTCTATTGTTAGTATTATAATATCCATGTGCACATATATCTTTGGTACATTATGTCAGTTCGATAATTTCACAGTATTTTATAAACTGATTTTTTTGGTAACCTCTTGGTAGATTATATGTAAATATTTATGTAATGATTTAGCATAAGTGTGGTTATGTAAGCTGATAAAATGTATACAACCTGTTAACTTTAAGTATGTGCATCTTATATAAAACATTGTTAACATCCTAAAAAAAATCCTGTGTCATTTCATTTTTTGAATAGTTTCTATTATTCTAGTGCTAAGTGATTCCATAATTCTTCTATCGCACATGACTGTGATACTAGGGCAAAGTATGACTCAAACCAAAGAGTAGAGAACTTCTCTTTAATGTTGGAATAGAATAGCAGGTCATAAAAATTTCAAACATGTTTATTATACTCCGACTCAGAAATCAGTCAAACAAAATAATGGATTTGATGTTTCAAGCTCAAAATTTGTACTCCAAGTACATACAAAAGTTTTGTGACCAAGGGCCCATATCTAATTTGGAAGGAAAACATAGCTGAAAAACCTTAAATATGGAATTTGCTCCATGTTGAAAGTAGTACCTTGACCAATAGTTGTTAATTTTTGTGTCATTTTGTCTCTTGTCACGGTTGTGGAGTGTTGTCACATTGGCAATCATACCAAATTTTCTTATTTTATAAGGCTGAAAATGATGAAGTCAAGTGAAATAAACAGGTTATTTTTTAGGTTTTCTGCATTAAGATATGATAAAATATATGCAGTTTTGATAACCAGTACCTCCATTTTATGATGTTTCAGTGTTCTGTGTCGATCCTTCAAGTAAAGCCTTGGTAGACCCAATGTTGTTTATTTTTTCTGATGTTGTGCTATTACCGTTACATCACTTTCCCATGTTACAAGAAGGTTAGTCCACACAAATACGTTCAACCTGCCACGTCCTCTGCGTGCCTGTCCTGAGTCTTTTGACTTAATTCAGTAGTTGTCGTTAATCACTGTCTATCAATCATGTTTTGCTTTATATTTGTTTGTCGTTTATTATTTGTTACACCGGTACCAGACAGTTGGGTTTCTCGTTTGAATTATTTTACATAATGTATTGTCAGGCCTTTTATGACTATCAATTTGGTATTGATTTGATCATCGTTGAAGGATTTACTTTTGTTTCTTACACCTACGCCGTTAAGTCTCTGTTGAATAGTTGTTTCAATGGCAATCAGGCCGCATCTTCTTTCACTCATATTCTACAAGATGTGGGTAATAATCTATCAGACAACAAAGCGCAGCAAAATCAACAAAGAAAAATCATACGAAATGTATATATATTAACTAGAGGCTCTTTGAGCCTGTGTCGCTCACCTTGGTCTATGTGCATATAAAACAAAGGACACAGATGGATTCATGACAAAATTGTGTTTGGTGATGTGTTTGTACATCTTTCTTCACTGAACATTCTTGCTGCTCACAATTATCTCGATCTATAATGAACTTGGCCTAGAAGTTACAGTGGAAAATATTTTGTAAAAAATTACATAATATAAAAATTGTTAAAAAATGATTATAAAGGGCATTAACTCCTTAATCGGTCAATTGACCATTTTGGTCATGTTGACTTATTTGTAGGGTTTACTTTGCTGTATATTATTGGTGTTTACAGTTTATCTCTATCTATAATAATATTCAAGATAAATAACCAAAAGCTGCATAATTTTCTTAAAATCACCAATTCAGGGGAAGCAACCCAACAACGGGTTGCTTGATTGGTCTGAAAATTTCAGGGCAGATAGATCTTGACCTGATTAACATTTTACCCCATGCCAGATTTGCTCTAAATGCTTTGGTTTCAGAGATATAAGCCAAAATATACATTTTACCCCTATGTTCTATTTTTAGCCATGGCGGCCATCTTTGTTGGTTGGCCGGGTCACCGGACACATTTTTTAAACAAGATACCCCAATGATGATTGTGGCCAAGTTTGGTTAAATTTGGCCCAGTAGTTTCAGAGGAGAATATTTTTTTTTTAAGTTAACGACGACGGACGCCAGTGATGAGAAAAGCTCACTTGGCCCTCTGGGTCAGGTGAGCTAGTATGATTGCCAATGAGACAACTCTCCACTAGAGACACAAGACACATAAATTAACAGCTATAGGTCACCATACAACCATCAACAATGAGCAAAGCCCATACGACATACTAGTCAGTTATAAAGGTCCCCGAAATGGCAAATGTAAAACTTTTCAAACGTGGAAACTAACGGCCTAATTTATGTACAAAAAATGAACGAAAAACAAGTATGTTACACGTCAACAAACGACAACCACTGAATACAGGTTCCTGACTAAGGACGGGCACATACATACATAATGTGGCTTACCGGCTCCTGACTTGGGACAGGTACATACATACAAAATGTGGCTTACAGGCTCCTGACTTGGGACAGGCACATACATACATAATATGGCTTACAGGCTCCTGACTTGGGACAGGCACATACATACAGAATGTGGCTTACAAGTTCCTGACTTAGGACAGGAACATACATACCGAGTGTGGCTTACAGGCTCAGGACTTAGGACAGGCACATACACATCATGAGAATGTGGCTTACGGGCTCCTGACTTGGAACAGACACATATACATACAGAATGCGGCGGAGTATAGCCTTCAACATTAAGACACATGCTTTTAATCTTGTTAAAGGCTCAGACAGTGAAAGCACTTTGAAGAATAACTTAAATCAGGAATACATTTATTCGTGTAACTGTAAAGGATACCAATAGTAATGTTAAAAAGCACATACAAATACATAAAGATAGAGAAATAAAAAAGCATAAATATCAAAGCACATATAACAATTACATAAAAGCTACGACAGAGAGCTACGCACATAAATCTAAATTTTACAATATGAATAGTCATATTTCAAAAACTTAAATTAATTTTAGTCGTATTTATAAAAAAAGAAGATGTGGTATTATTGCAAATGAGGCAACTCTTAACAACTATAGGTCATCGTACGACAAACACACACTCAGTCACATATCCATACAATTTGGCGAACAGTAATACAATAAGATCATTAATCGCGTACACCAACAGGGTAAGCTTAAACCACATGCTGATTGGTGGATACAATTAATGAAGTGTTATATCGCAAATCAATCAAAAATACAATGTTAAATAAAGAAATGGAATATCTATAACGGGAGTGAAGGTAAACAAGTTGATTGAGGAATATCTATTCAGGCGGAAACCCGGTTGAAATAGAACAAAAGAATCGAAGCTCTTTGTTAAAGAAGGCGATAAATGCTTACTGTATTAATGTTTACTTTTGTGACAAAAATTTTAAAAGTTAATAGAAACAAGTAAAATGACAATTTTCTTCTCAATTACGAAGTGTTTTGTTTTAAAAACACAATTTGCATAAGTTTTCAATTTATCTAGTACATAGTAAAGCAGAACAATTAGATATCAAGTCGACAACATGGGTATCTTTCAAGTTGGATGTAGAAAATGCATAACCTCCGATTTTTATTTTTTTTTTACCACGGACGGAAAACATATCAATCTATCAGTTCAGTAATTTTCGTGTCTGCCCTTCCTTTATGTTACTCAAGAAAAAATTCTAAATGGGTAACAATTGTATCGAAAAGAGAAAATCGAGTGCACCTTTTTATGTTAGGGCGTGTTTGAGTTGAATATTTTATCTGGATATCGCACAAAGCAGGAATATTTCATACACTGTGACGTCTCGCTTCAGATTCTATCATTTTTATGTATCAAAGCTACAGGTTGACTCTATAACATAAAAAAAATCACAATACTAAAATATGAAAGATATGGGTCAAGTGAATACCTATCTAATGAATCACAATTAAAGAGAAGGTGTGTTCGGATAGCTATTTTTTTACTACAAGTACTTGACGTCAGTCTTTCAAGTTGGATGATGAAAATGCATATCTTCGAAAAATTACATTTTTTTTTGTGTGTGATAACTAGGGTTAATAGTCTTTAACCACTAAAAAAATCTAGTCTGCCCTTCCACAAAATATTTAATTAGATTTTTTTTTTAAATATTTATGAATTTTTGAAAATTCCACCTGACAACCGATTAAGTTGAATCAATGCAGACAAGATCATTAACTGATGCTCATTACTAGTTGATACTTTTGTCTTTTAAAATACAACTGACATATAAGGATCGTAATGGTGCAATGTGGATAAATTTATCGGTTGACAAGAGCAAAATTGACAGCGCGTCATCCCCCTACAATGGCTTCCACTTCTACGATTGTGAAATTGAACTGGAGTAATGGGGAGATAATTTTGACGAAGTAGAATCCTGACTGTATTACGGGAGTGAAGGTAAATAATTTGATTGAGGAATATCTTTTACGGGAGTGAAGGTAAATAATTTGGTTGAGAAATATCTATTACGGGAGTGAAGGTAAATATAAGTTGGTTGAGGAATATCTATTACGGGAGTGAAGGTAAATAAGTTGGTTGAGGAATATCTATTACGGGAGTGAAGGTAAATAAGTTGGTTGAGAAATATTTATTACGGGAGTGAAGGTAAATAAGTTGGTTGAGGAATATCTATTACGGGAGTGAAGGTAAATAAGTTGGTTGAGAAATATCTATTACGGGAGTGAAGGTAAATACGTTGGTTGAGGAATATCTATTACGGGAGTGAAGGTAAATACGTTGGTTGAGGAATATCTATTACAGGAGTGAAGGTAAATAAGTTGGTTGAGGAATATCACTTCCGGATAAAAAATCTTATCTTTTTCTACAGTTCTGACACAGATTCATTTTTGGTTTGATCATCACATATGTCAGTAATGCGCCTCCTCGTAGGGTTTTTAATTATGTGATTACTTAGCGTGTTCATAGTAACTATTTGACTACCAGACACAATATTTCATGATTATTTGATTATTTGATAATCTAGGGCTGAATTTTTAATTATTTGATAACCTTGTTTGAAAAAATAATTAATGATTATGTGACTATTTTGGCCAAACATTAGTGATTATGTGATTACTTAGACACCCCCATTAATCTCACTCCTCAGTAACTTCAAAGTGTTTTCAAAATCACTCGAAAATCCATTGTTTAAAACAGAATTAATATCTTCATATGGAGTCTCTGGGATTTCAGGTATCTTTTCACTTTGTTCATTTAGTCCATTCTTTCGTAAGTGTAGCTGTTTCGATTTGCCTTTACGTTTTATTGTTGCCAAAGTCGCCATAGAAATTTCCCCAGTGGAAAATACATCTGCACATGAATGTCTTTTACCGAACACTGTAGATGATGCTTCATCGGTGTTTCTATGATATGCTGTCTGCCTTCTGATTGGTGATTTTGATTTAGATCGCCACTTGCCGATATTTACAGGCACAAACAGAAAATTATTCTGGGCTGATTCCATTGAACCAGAAGGTCTACTATAACATTCAAGTGTAGGCTCGCTAGCTCTCCTTCTATTCCCATTTTCTTTAACACTAAAACGTGAATGGGATGAAGATTTTGAATTCTTTTGCAATTTCACAGCTCCCAATGGAGCCAATAAAGTGCTTTTAAGAACAGACTGTTGGTTGTCAGCATTATTCCGTGTAGTAATTATCGAAGTTGATTTAGATCTTGCACGCCGAATAACTCCTGAAGCAGGCGCAACTAAAGAACTTTTTCTTTGATCTAGAGTGGATGCAGCCGAATATCTTCGTGCTATACTTCTTCTACTCGGTGATGCTACCTTTGACACAGAAAGTTTACTTTTTTCCTGGTCTCGTACGTTTTCCATCTGTAATAAATTCTTTCTTTCACGAGTAACAAAACTGGGCGACTGCCGTCTAAACACTTTTTCATTCACAACTTTAAAATTTCCTCCTTTCTTAATGGATTATTTATCATTTATTTCTGGAAGTTTCATTAGATCGGCTTTCAAGTTTGGTTGCTTTCTCTATTTTCTTTAGCAATCTTTTATTCTTGTTCTGCAGTCTTTCTTATTGCTAGCGTGTGTATACAGTCAATTTATACATTAAGCTAGGACATGTAGAAGCGATTTAAAGTTATTGTTTATGCGGTTATTTTCATGCCACTTCCAAGGTAATACGGATAGTGTCTATAATATAAAGGAGTGTTATTTAATGTCATGTCAAGTTAGACAATTATGCCCATCAAACGCATTAACAACTCTAGTATCCAGTAGATTCATACAATGTTGGTTCTTTAATATGTTAAAACTTAGTCTTGTTACAAACAATGCGATAATACTTGTGGTAAACAATCATGACAGATACATTTAACCTTAGTTACTTTTTTGATATTTGTACATGTATACAACTAAACAAATTATACCCTATCTTTTTCGGGTAATTTATACTGATAGCGTTTGACATTTTTAGCCGAACAAATTTATCCATTTTATATAACTTAAATTATTGTATGCTGGTTCATATTCTGGACGCCAATCTTTGCTCCTTTATTATATAATTCACTAACAAAACAATTATGAAGCTTAGAAATGGAAAATTACTAAATACTAAACTTGTTCAAAGGGTATCTACACGTCTCAATCTTCAAAATCGGTTATCTAAAAATACTACCATCGCTAACATTTTTAACAATAAAAATCGTGGTTACCCTTCTATCGATAAGTGTCATGCCAAAAAATGACTTACATGTCCCCGTCTTTCAACCAACCATACGTTTATTCTAAAAACAGTTGTTGGCATGACACGGGTTATGTTCTTCTCATATATGTTATGATGGTATGATACTAAACCCCTAACGGGAAGGATTGTGCCTGATGTTCATATGATGAAATCATAATCTTTCAGTCAGTTTAATTGAAGTCTGGAGCTGGCATGTCAGTTAACTGCTAGTAGTCTGTTGTTATTTATGTATTATTGTCATTTTGTTTATTTTCTTTGGTTACATCTTCTGACATCAGACTCGGACTTCTCTTGAACTAAATTTTAATGTGTGTATTGTTATGCGTTTACTTTTCTACATTGGTTAGAGGTATAGGGGGAGGGTTGAGATCTCACAAACATGTTTAACCCCGCCGCATTTTTGCGCCTGTCCCAAGTCAGGAGCCTCTGGCCTTTGTTGGTCTTGTATTGTTTTAATTTTAGTTTCTTGTGTACAATTTGGAAATTAGTATGGCGTTCATTATCACTGGACTAGTATATATTTGTTTAGGGGCCAGCTGAAGGACGCCTCCGGGTGCGGGAATTTCTCGCTACATTGAAGACCTGTTGGTGACCTTCTGCTGTTGTTTTTTATTTGGTCGGGTTGTTGTCTCTTTGACACATTCCCCATTTCCATTCTCAATTTTATGTAATTAGAAAACACGCTTCAATTATATTTTATATTACTGCTCTATTACATTTTACATTAAATTAAAACACTTCAAATATAGTTTCGTCCCGTCTTCCAGTAAGTGTTCTTAATCTATCTCGGACTAATAACTACTAATTTTACTTTGTAACTAGTACAATTCTATTAAAGAAAAGGATTTTATATAGATAAGACCATTGGTTTTCCCGTTTGAATGGTTTTACACTAGTAATTTTGGGGCCCTTTATAGTCCGTTTACAACATAGCAGTATTACAGTAACCAGTGGCGTAGCTTGCATGTATGCTCAGATGCTCAAGCATCCACATCATTTTGGCAAAAAAAAAGTTTTTTTAATAAATATATGATTGCATGTGTTCACAGCAGATACAAAGGTGATGATTTGAAAATGTCGTCCAATCATTTACGAAGCAGTATGAGTGGTCTTTCCTATAGGATCATTTAGTGTATGTAAACAAGATGGATAAATCGCAAAAAAGGTGTTCTCTACTTTTTCGTGAAAAGTCTACGTCGTAGCTTGTCGTCGGCTGCGACAAGCATTGAGGGTGGTTATAACAAATCCGCATGTTTAGTCTGAAATTGAGCAAGTTGACAACTAAACCATCATATCCTGATAACGTTTTCTGTGATGCGAAAGACAACGTGATAAAAACCGTATTTGTATACTGGAGTGTTATCATTTCTTTGCTAATAAATACCTTCTCCATCTAGTTACAAATATTTTAATTTTATTTTTAAGAAAAGAGTTCCTATGTCCCAGCATTACTCTTATTTTATTTATCGAAGATACAAAATATCTGGAGAGAAATAACAGCTTCAGAACAAATGCAATTGGATTTCAGTCATAATCAGTGGCGTAGCTTGCATGTATGCTGAGGCTTGTTTAGGGGGGGTATCAATATCCCATATCCCATTAAGTTTTTATCCCAATATCCCGTATCCCTATAATGTTTACCCTTAATATCCCAATAAATATTTTTTACAAATATCCCATATCCCTAAAACTATTTGAAATATCCCAAAAAATCATTATAAATTCATTCCCAAGCCCATTTTTTTCCTCATCATCACAACGTCAACAATTTTGACTCTGAGAAAACAAACTGTGTTAAAGGAAATTTAGTGCATACTTCTAGTGTTAAATAAGAATATACAATGTATGTGTCCAAAAGATGAAGTGTTTCATCATAGAGCCTTGTATAACAATCTCTTTTTATGTGATGTTAAACGATAAATTTAGCGTAAGGGGTCTAATTTCAGACTTTTTTTTAATTGTTCAAACCTTGATGCATATGACTGTAAAATATAATTTTGATAGCATTCTTCTTTCATTGATAAGAAACTTCATCCTACACGTTAACCTATGTTGGAAAGAACAGAAGGACTCAACCCTGTCTCTTGTCCGAGATTGCTCTGACATCCAACGGCTGTTTTGCCAGACAAGCTGAGACTGTTGGACGTCAGAGCACGTCCATATCAAAAAGTGGATATTTAGCATGCAAGTTCAATAACTCAAAATTTAACACAAGAAAGCTTTCTGCTAATGTACCTTCATTACACTTAACTGTTCCAATATTTTTACAGCAGGCAAAATTTGCACAGCCCTTGTTTTGCTAAGAAATAACACAACATTTGACTCCGTGATATTGAACTTTATGAATTACATAGATCTTAATATTTTTGTTACTTTTTTTTTTAATTTCCTTCCTCACAACACCAGTAATAGAAAGAAAATATATTAATTTACATTGATTATTTAGTAATTATTTGTTATTAACATAGTTTATACAGCGAAATATCTTTTTGATATGGGACGTGCTCTGACGTCCCTCGGCCCCAGCTTATCTGGCAAAACAGTTGTTGCACATCAGAGCAATCTGTGAAACGTGGAGACCTCTGAAGATCCTCGCAACGATACGTAAAAAATAAGAGGTAAAACACTAGCAAATATCCTGTAATCATATAAAGCATCAAAACAAATAAAAACATTGACAACAATAAGGCTTAACCCATCAGATGGATACATTTAACAAAAATCTGTGATTATTTCAAGAAAATTATCAATGCATATGAGCACATAATATAAAAAAAGATGTGGTATGATTGCCAATGAGACAACTCTTCACAAGAGACCATGTGACACAGAAATTAACAACTATAGGTCACCGTACGACCTTCAACAATGAGCAAAGCTCATACCTCATAGTTAGCTATAAAAAGACCTGAAATGACAAATGTAGAACAATTCAAACGAGAAAACTAACGGCCTAATTTATGTATAAAAAAATGAACAAAAAACAAATATGTAACACAGCAACAAACGACAACCACTGAATTGAAGACTCCTGACTTTTGACAGGCACATACATACAGAATGTGGCGAGGTTAAACATGTTAGTGGGATCCCAACCCTCCCCTTAACCTGGGACAGTGGTGTAACAGTACAACATAAGAACGAACTATACAAATCAGTTGAAAAAGGCTTAACTCATCAGATGGATACAAATAGAAATACATCTAACAAAAACCGAGAGTGGACGTGACCGAGTACTTGTACATCCCATCAACAAAAAGACACTAAGTACAGATCTGAGAGTACTTGCAGTTACTGACAGCTAGTTCAAAGCCAATTACCACTAATAAAAAGTAATGCATCCGAGACTATATTATCAATCATTACACATCCAGCATCCAATGGCACGGTAAACAACATCTCCGTAAAATTGAGGATGTGCTATCCCGTTTGAAATAAATTTTCTACAGGTAGAACCAAACTTCAAAACCAAATATAGAATTTAGTAAAGATTTTAAGTAATTTGTGGTAACGAAATCCCTGACTTAATATTATTTACCAGTAATACATAGATTTCGTTCATTAAAATCCAAAACGTTACAACAGACACGGGCATAGCGGAGGTGTTGTGATATGCAAACACTGTAAGATAGTGCCAAAGGAACATCACCATCCAAAAAAGGAAAATTAACAATAAGGAACGAAGTATGGAAAGCAAAACAAATATTTTAAAATTATCAGTACATATGAGCATATAAATATCGAAAATAGATTAATACTTTTCGCTTGGGTTTGGATGACTTTTAAATAAAACGACCATTAACTCAATTAAAATTAACAAAGCACTAAAATGACCTTTAATATTAAACTTTTTGGGGCAATTTTATCAAGTGAGATGTAAATATTTCTGTACTTAACTTTTAAATTCCACTTATTTTTTTTTCATGTTAAAAATTCAATATCCTTATAAATGCATCAATATCCCATATCCCATTTACTTTTCGGACAAATATCCCATATCCCTAAAATTAAAATGGAAATTATCCCGTATCCCAATATACCCTATACAAGCCTCTATGCTCAGATGCTCAAGCATCCACATCATTTTGGCAAAAAAAAAGTTTTTTTAATAAATATATTATTGCATGTGTTCACAGCAGATACAAAGGTGAGGATTTGAAAATGTCGTCCAATCATTTACGAAGCAGTATGAGTGGTCTTTCCTATAGGATCATTTAGTGTATGTAAACAAGATGGATAAATCGCAAAAAAGGTGTTCTCTACTTTTTCGTGAAAAGTCTACGTCGTAGCTTGTCGTCGGCTGCGACAAGCATTGAGGGTGGTTATAACAAATCCGCATGTTTAGTCTGAAATTGAGCAAGTTGACAACTAAACCATCATATCCTGATAACGTTTTCTGTGATGCGAAAGACAACGTGATAAAAACCGTATTTGTATAATGGAGTGTTATCATTTCTTTGCTAATAAATACCTTCTCCATCTAGTTACAAATATTTTAATTTTATTTTTAAGAAAAGAGTTCCTATGTCCCAGCATTACTCTTATTTTATTTATCGAAGATACAAAATATCTGGAGAGAAATAACAGCTTCAGAACAAATGCAATTGGATTTCAGTCATAATTTATATTTCCAATGGGTTCAAAAAAGATGATCAGGACTTATTTTCGCAATTGTCAACTGAGACATTGCTGATGATACAAGTTTCACAAAAAGCTGGCAGGAATTGTATACATAACAGTGCTAACAAGACCAGACGGACGCAGGCCGCCCGGTATTTCCATGTCCACTGCAACGCTTTAAGACAATTAATAAAAAAAACCATTGTGAGGCTTATATTCCGAGAAAGAGGATCACTGCGATTCCTATATTTCGAAGTTCCATGAACAGAGGTGCCGCTGTACTTGTTATATTTTTGTGATGTCAAGTGTGAAACTTTAACATTAAATATTTTTGAATTGATTGAAGGTACTTTCGAGAAAACAATAAAATTCTGTTGGAAAATGAATATATATTGGTTGGTATTTTGAAATTAAACAAAAATCTAACTAGTGTCGATTTCTAGGGGAATACTCATGCATAAATGGGAAAATGTAAAAAAAAAAAATTCTGCATAATATGGTCCCAAAATTTTTTCGCCTCGCTCCGCTCGCCGACAATTTCGCATCCACATCGTTTCAACCCTGGCTACGCCACTGGTAACGATGATATAATTAGGCAAATGATTTATAAAATATATTAGATAATAAAATAGTCATTCATTACTACGATAAAAGTTTGTTGGTCTAATAGAGAACAGATATCGTGGCCAAGAGTATATTGACAGGGATTACAACGATGTATTAGCACCTTAATGTATATCACCCAGTGAGCGCTTTAGAAAAATAAATGATTAACCTCTAGTGACCAACTGAGATCCAATCGTCATAGATTGACAATATGGTATGAGTGCCAGTGAGAAAACTCTCCATCCATGTCATAATTTGTAAAAGTATTTGAACCCGAATTACAGTTTATAGATTCTTGGATATTAAAAATTAAGAAATAATTCATGGAAGCCATAGATTTGTTGGAAATTTACACATGGCCTGGATCACGGCCCAGGCCATGTGTAAATTTCCAACAAATCTATGGCTTCCATGTTGGAAATTTACACATGGCCTGGGCCGTGATATTCGAATATCACGGCCCAGGCCATGTGTAAATTTCCAACAAATCTATGGCTTCCATGAATTATTTCGATTCTAATAGGACAAATACGATCATTAAAAAACTGAAGCGATGATGGGTATACCGTGTGTGTGGCTGTTCTATTTTACCCACTGTTCGATAAATGTAAAACAAATCTAATAAACCTGCATGATTGATTTCTTAACTAACCGCTAGGAAAAAATGTGATTACTTTTTTTACTTCTCAGTAAACCCAACATTTGCAATTTTAGATTTGCATTTTTTATCGTAAGCTACCGTCAAATTCACTGTTGACATGTTGTAACCAAGGAGCCGCCATGTTGACTTGCTGAAATCAGTAAATGTGCGAATATTGCAATAGAACAGAAAACAAGCAACACCTACCTCAATACTTTATTTTAATGCAATTGTATCCGAGTTTAGAAGGTAAACGCAATAGAAAAACCTTCAGCTTTGACGTTTTCATTCGTATGACGTCATGTTTTGAAATGACGTTAATGCGCAAAAATCATTACTGGAATTTCGCGGAATTTTATTTTGTTTTGTTTTTGTCCATTTTTCCGTTCTCTAATGTGTAAATTCTTTTTGTTATGCATCAGAATCAGAATAAATGTTCTGTAGGGTTTTATTCAATTGTAATTGTTAACACAGCGAAATCCACAACCGTTTACACATAGGTTACGATACATGTGGATGTACGTGGGAGGCATATTTAAACAGCCATTTGTGTAC
The DNA here is from genome assembly GCA_037788925.1 of Mytilus galloprovincialis. Taxonomy (NCBI): domain Eukaryota; kingdom Metazoa; phylum Mollusca; class Bivalvia; order Mytilida; family Mytilidae; genus Mytilus; species Mytilus galloprovincialis. The sequence continues at coordinate 94,904,924 of CM075333.1, forward strand.
ATCTTGGAGTCTGCGCTAAGTATAGATATTTAGACAATATACGTATAGTGTCTTGAAATATGAAATTTATTTGTATGAGGCTTAGAAACGGGAAAATGCGAGGTTCTACCGAGCATTTTCCCGTTTCGTGCCGAATACAAATAAATTTCATATTTCAAGACACTATACGTATATTGTTTTTATACTGAAATCGATAAAAAAATAAAAAAATAATAAAAATATGAAACAAATATTATTAAAAAAAAGTGTTTGGAATTTCCCCCTTGGGGTACAATTTTGGGGTATTTCCCTATGAGCGTAGTCTAGGCGGTAAGCATTGACAATTTAAGGAATTAGAAAGGGAAAATGAATGTAATCAATAACATTTGATAAACATGGTATATAAATTACCAATTTGAAGACATAACAGGTTTAAATTCATAAAAGTTTGACCATTGTTACTACACGTTGTCATGGTTGTGACGTGACGTTTAAGTAGGCGGGGCTTATAGGTGAGTTGAGGTCATTGACGTATAAAGCTAACGTTTATACGTATAGCTTTATCTGTATAGTAAAATAGCTGATTGCAGTATAAATAATTTTATCACGGTGTTGTTTACAAAGCGAAAGAAGCACGTCATATTAGAATATATATTCAATAATGACGTTAAGGTGTCAACTATAGTCCTGATGTTTTTTCAGTCATTTTTGGTTCTGTAAACAAAATTTCATGATGTATTTCTTCTTTTTTACTGGATCCGACATGTTGCTACACAACAAACACAGCTGTTTGTTAATTCATCTAAATACCCGGAATTCTATCATCAGAATATCTTTTGTCTCCGAACAGCTCGTTTTGAAGCTTTGTTTTAACAGCTGATGCAGCAGCCGACATTGGTGCTTTCTGGTTTCCGGTCGACTGACAAAATTTCTTCGTGCACTGTTTTCGTTTATTTGTATCAGAAATTTTGCTACATGCTTGACATGCCATGTCTGATAAAATTGGAATGACTAATTCTGTACCAATTATCTTTTTCCAATTCGTAACATCTTTCTGGAGTTTGACATAATTCACTGTTTGCTTATTTCTACAACAAAAACGTGTGTGTATTAATTTTGAATGTGTACATCCGATTGACATATCTGACATATCGATCTGTCGATACCTGTATTTTGGCATTGCACAAGGTCATGATTTTCTCTGGCTGTTTATGAAGCCTTTCCCCTTAATCCATTGGAAGTTGGATGTGTACGGATTGATAGTTTAGTCTTAGATGCATGATTTTTTTGGAAAATGACGCGTCAGCGGCATTGTTCCAATACCATTGACCAGAACAACAGGAAGTCGATTATTGCCTCCGCCTACCGCACTCGGTTTCATATTTACTATTTTACAAACTAACTGGTATCTGCTTGTATTCCGCTACACTCGAACAAAGTGTTGTAGTCGGACGGGAACCAGTTTACATACTTTATTGTATTTACAACAAAAATGTTGACCTGTCCATAGGAAGGCTTGTATAGTCCGCGCTTTTATTCTCCAAAATTGGACCTTCCAGTGGGGATGCGGACTATATAGTACAATTAGCAAGAAATAAGAGAACAAGTTCAATATTCGCGGCGAGGTGGTTTGTTTACGTTCCGCCGTCTTTGTTATTGATATTATAGAGGGCGCTCTCATGATTTTTCAAACTTATAATTTTAACTCATCCATATTAATAAGTTATTTCTATTTAATATCAAATTAAAAGTGATAAATATAATAACTAAACCTTTCATTACAAATTTCTCCTTTCGGTTCAATGCATTTAGAATTGTAAACTACAAAACGTAATCGGTTATTGTTCATTCCGTTTTGGTGTTTCGTACCGACTTAAATGGTCTGTATAAGCTTAAGACCCTTCAAACATTAATGTGATAGGAATATTAAAGACTGTTTTACAAAAGGATGGAACTGTTTTATTTTTAAAGTCGTATTATAGTGATATCTGTCATGTACGGATTTCGACTCTCACCGGTTAATGTCTTCTTTTACACGTGTTTTTTTTTAAACTTCCTTTCAAAACATCGCAAAGTTCAAAATTGTTTTTAGGTGAATTAAACTTATTTTAACAATAATGAAGCGTTTAAAGCAGTTTCTACTTCTGTTTGATGATCGAAAACAGGGTTTCTCAAGAAAATTCCGCAAACGATCGCAGAGGATTTGAAATGTACAACTCAAATCGGCACCTGGTTAAATCGGCATCTAGTCAAATCGGCACCTATTTGAAGTCAATTCGGCACCTATTTGAAGTCAATTCGGCATCCAATAATATTTGTTATATTATTTTCTATTCAATTAATTAATAACTTTTACCAAGTACATAGTTAATATGTTGTTGTGTATAAAGGTAAACAACGAAGCCCTTACCCAAGCTGTTGTTTTAACAATGAAACAATTAGAAAAATAAAATGGAAAACTACGAGTCCCTTTCAATAAATCAAACTTTCATGCCAAATAATAGCAAATTTAAGGTGTTCTTTTTCAGGAAAGTTTAAACAGCATTAAGCCAACACTCCTGTAAAATGCTCAACTGGTTAAAAAATGCATAAAAAAATATCCAATACCTTTAATTCCTAAATATACCTCATATATATAATTAAAAATACATGTTCCAGACCGTATGAGTATTTGGACCGTACGCGTACGGTCTGGACTGTATACGTATACTCGTACGGTCGGACCATATGAGTATACGCGTATGGTCCAGTACGAGCTAACCATTTATCACAATCTTTATTTTTAGTTTTATAAATTGTGTTCATTACAATTACTTTTAGATGGATAAATTGAACAATTGAAATTAAATATTTGTTTAATTGTATATCTCAATCCTATTATGGTACTCTCGCCCAAGGTGACACTTACTACCACAATAATGATATATTTTTTACATTTACATGTTTGCAGTTCATTCATGTTCCTTTGCATTTGCATTATTTTGTAAAGTTTCTAATATTCTAAAATTGTCATCCCACATCATGTTAATTTCCGATATCGTAAATTTCTATGATTATAATTCAATTAATGTATTACTGATCGACATGCTAAATACAAGGATTTGTATAGTAAGACTTACTATACAAATCCTTGCTAAATACAAGATATTAACAGATTTAACATGTTCAATAAGCGTGAATTTTTGTATTAGTTAAAAAATAAAGTTTTTATTCCAATTACAATTGGAACTTTTCCATATTAATTTGAGAGTTAAGTTATGTTGATCTGTACATGAACTTTACATGCATTTGTAACTTATAAACTTAAGCAACTTCTTAACGATATTAATCAGACCGTACGCGTACGGTTCGACCGTGTGAGTATTTTGAAAAAGTACGCATACGGTCCAGACCGTACATGTACGGTCCAAATATTCATACGGTCCGGAACATACACATTTAGTTGAGAAAAATAAATATATACAAAATGTACATGAACCCCCAAAAATGTGAAAGTTAATATTTTTGGACAATCCCTTCCTTAGGTATTTAACTCTTTTTGCTTAAATACTGAAAACAAATCTGGCAACCCCTTTCTTATTTTTACTCTTTTTGCTTAAAATACTGTTAAAAATATATATTTAACATGGGTGACGAATTGAATATATCGGGTGTCGACTTAACCAGATGCCGATTTGACTATACCGGGTGCCGATTTGAACAGGTGCCAATTTAACCAGGTGCCGGTCTAACTAGAATTCTTTGAAATTACCCGAGTTTCATTAGACCTTTGATAACAGTAACAAAAAGATTATTTAAAATTACCTAAAATTTTCTGGGAGAAGGGGGTTCGTACTATGTACCAGTGAGAAATATACAAGCCTTTCTACGGTATTTATTTGTACAATTCAGGTAGTCTTGACCTATTCATTTGTCTTAAAAAAAACCAGCCAGTTGTCATCTTCACTTCACACACACATATATACGAATATCAATTATATGCTTACGAGACATGTTGCATTGTTAAACTAATTACGGTATGTGAAAATCAAGACTTGCATAAAAAATATCCCTATATTAGAGACAGTGGCGTCATTTTTCCTCAGAGCTTTCAGCTCTTTGATTATTAGTTGTTAGTGGCTTTGAACTAGCTGTCAGATAACTGCAAGTACTCTCAGATCTGTTCATTGTGTCTTTTTGTGTCGGGATGTAACTGCGAGTACTCTCAGATCTGTTCATTGTGTCTTTTTGTGTCGGGATGTATAAGTACCCGACCACGTCCATTTGTATTTTTGTCCATCTGATGAGTTAAGCCTTTTTCAACTGATTTTTATAGTTAGTTCTTATGTTGTACTGTTAAACCACTATCCCAGGTTAGGGGGAGGGTTGGGATCCCGCTAACATGTTTAACCCCGCCACATTATTTATGTATGTGCCTGTCCCAAGTCAGGAATCTGTAATTCAGTGGTTGTCATTTGTTTATGTGTTACATATTTGTTTTTCGATCATTTTTTTTACATAAATAAGGCCGTTAGTTTTCTCGTTTGAATTGTTTTACATTGTCTTATCGGGGCCTTTTATAGCTGACTGTGCGGTATGGGCTTTGCTCATTGTTGAAGGCCGTACAGTGACCTATAGTTGTTAATGTCTGTGTCATTTTGGTCTTTTGTGGATAATTGTCTCATTGGCAATCATACCACATCTTCTTTTTTATATATGGTCTTAAAATTTCATATAAAAGATTTCAACTATAGAGGAGTTGTTTGGGTGGGGTCCTGTTGGTGCTTTCAGGGGAAGGGGCGAAGCTTAATTATGTTTCTAGGAAATTAAAAGCGAGACATTTGTATCTTTAAACTGACATTAGTGTCACTTTTTAACTATTTTGTTGTTCGGGATGTTAGACCGTCAGTTTTCTCAATTAAATTGTTTCATATTTTTCATATCGGGGCATTTTATAGTCGACCATACATGCAGTGTGGGTTTTCAATTCTTATTGTTGAGGGCTGTACGGTTGCCTATAATTGCTTACATCCTCTGCATTTGAACTTTTATGGATTGTTGTTTCATTGGTAATCATAGGTCACATCTCTTTCTTTTTATTAAGCTTTGAAGCTTCGGTGCTATTCAGGTGTTTGTATTTTGTAAAGTTATAGGTTGTCTATATAGCTGACATAAATATTAGGAGTTGGTGATTGGTGCGTTTGTTTTTGATTCACGGATAAATGATTTTGTTTTTACTATTATGTTTTTCTGTATTACAACAACTAAATATGTTATTATAAGTTCTCGTACAAGGTGTCACCTTAGCTGTATTTGACAAAACTTTTAGGAATGTTTGGTCCTCAATGCTCTTCAACTTCGTACTTTATTTGGCCTTTTCGACATTTTATGATTCGAGCGTCACTGATGAGTCTTTTGAAGACAAAACGCGCGTCTGACGTAAGTGTAAAATTTTAGTCCTGATAATGAAAAAAAAATTGGAAAAACTTCCCAAACTTTTAATAATAAATGTATAAATATTATTTAAAAACCAGCAGCCACAAACTTAATTACATGTAAAGATGTATATGTGAATAACATTTTTGCTTTATCATGCATATTGGTCTTCTGATGTTGTCCCTAGAAACTTAAGTCTTACACTGAATCTATACATTTTGCTTTGAGACCAAAATATTGTCATAATCTTAATAAAACAGAAATTGCATTTTCAAATTAAGAAAGGGTCTGGGGAACACCCAGAAAGCATGATATTGCATCATTTGATCTATAGCTTCTTGGGCCTTCAGCAGTTCCAAAACTCTTCAAAAAAAAATGTTGCCTCGCTCCGCTCGGCGAAACATGATTGCCAATACTGTTAAAAGAGGCTATGTTCAACCAAACTTTAATACTGTTTATGTATGCAATACATGTATATGCAGTTGGGAACTTAAAAAGATTCAATTCTGCAGAGCATGATTATTAATGCAGATTAAATGGTACATAATGACTTGACTATACATGTATTATTTATAATAAACAAATAATTTAAAAATTGTATGTTTTCGAATGTTATAAATAAAGTTGTGAAAAAAATAATCAGTCCCCTGCTTTAATGAAAATGAAAAATCTTGCTTCAATAGTGCAGAAAATAGATAATCTTTCCTCTTAGTTTACAAAAATAAATAACAAATCCAAAACAAATCCTCCTGCTCCCCCACCCCCATCCCCAGAATATTAAATGGTCGTCCCCTTATAAAGATATTTTTCGCTGGAATTTACTGATTGTGAAAGTCATGCGATTCGTTATGGTGGAGTTGACCACTGCGTCGAAAAAACGTCGCTCGGTCATTTTGAAATTCAAATTACAGTAACACATTGCTTAGGCTGAGGATGACAATCATTATCCTGATTTAGAGTAATTTCTCGCAATTTGATTGGCTTATATTGTCCTAATAAATTTCAGTACAATTTTTTATTACGTCAATAGAAATTATCTCCCTTTTTTATTACATCAATATAAGTTATATGGTTCGCTACTGACCCCATACGGATCCATAGAGGGTTAGTAAAATCCATAGGGGGTGAGGCCGGAGGCCGAGTCCCCTATGAATTTTATTCACCCTCTATGGATCCGTAGGGGGTCAGTAGTTAACCGTATAACGAATTTATCGGACGCTGGACTTTTTTGCGGCGTTTTGTTGAAAAATAAACAATGAAACACAACAACATTAATAGATGACGTCGCCATTAACGCGTCATGAACCCCATATGAAACTTACTAACCCCATACGGTCTCATAGGGGGTCACCACGTGACGTCATTTAACCAATCACAACGTGATAATTCATCTGTGGTCCGATAATTGGAATTATCTCCCTTATACCATTGACCTTATAAAAAATAAAAAAAGAGTTGCTTTATAGTTCTAGTATTTTAAATTTTTAACAGGTTTAGATTAAATATCTTAAATATATATGGTTGATATTGTACAAATATTAAATTTGAATATAATAATATGTAATATAACAAAATCAGGATAAATTCGTTACACAGTGTTCAATTGTCCTAATACGGAATTTATCGGGTCAATAAAATTCATATCGGGTTTGGCTTCGCCTCACCCGATATGAATTTTATTGACCCGATAAATTCTCGTATTAGGACAATTGCACACTGTGTAACTAATATTACACCTTTAAGGGCATACGATACAGTTACAGGGGAGGTAATGACGTTGCTAACGTAAAATGTTATTTTCGCGACGTCAAACTGTGACATATCGGGAAAAGATGAATTCTAATGCAATTTGGATGTAACAATTTTATTCATTGGCTAAAATTTGCCGTCAAATCCACAGTTGACCAGGCGTAACTAAGGAGGGACCCGCCATTTTGAATTGATTGAATCAACAAATGTTCGATTACTACTATATAATCGATAATAAAACAACACCTACCTCGAATTCGCCGTTTTAATGTAATTTTATTCGAATTTGAAGCGTACAGGTATCGTAATAACCTCCAGTTTGTAAGTTTTCATTTGTATGACGTCACGTTTAGCCATGACGTCATTTTGCCAAAATCATTCATGAAGTTTCGCGGATTTTTTTCTTTTTGTAAAATTTAGACATTTTTTCAAGTTTTTCGTATTTTTTTCTGTTTGTAATGCATTAGAATCGGAATAACAGTACTGTAGTTGAAGCGTTGCCACCGTCAATTTTGATTTGACGGTCGCAAATCTCCGTTTTACTGTCTCCGCTACGCGTCGCCAGTAAAACTGCATTTGCGACCGTCAAATCTACAATTGACGGTGGCAACTCTTCAACTACAGTACTGTTATTCCTTAATTTTCCGACTGATTTTTTGCATTCAAACTGATTTAATTCGAAAACCAGTGCATGGACCCCCATTTTTTAAACCGACATTGTTTCATTTTGCAGGGAGATTATGTGGACCAAATTTTATAAAACTGTAAATAGTGCAATTTTTTTAATTTTGATAAATGTACAGCAAAAAATTACTGTTTTTTTCTCAATTCATGACCATTTGATAAATATGAGTTATTTCTGAACAAAAAAGGCATACATTTTTAGAATAATTCTAAAATACAGAAATTACAAATTATTTAACAAAAAACAATTTGTGTTTATCTTTTGAAACAAAAAAGTTATGTCTTTCTTTCTAAACGAAAAATACGGCCATAAATACGAATTTTGAGCAAATATACAAAATTTCGACCTCATTTAACTCAAAAAGTAGCACATGAAGGTATATTTTTTATTACATATTTGATCTAATCAGGTAAAAAATAGCTTAAAGCGACACATGATTGAGCAAGAACGTATAGACTTCTATTTTACTATTCCACCAAACAGAAAGTAATACTCTATAGACTATTACATTTTGTATACTCTCATGAAAAAAAGTTCCACGGCAATATTATTTACCTACGAAAACATGTCTAACCCCAAACGCCCCAGCCTATTTTAAAATAACATAGCTGAATAATGATCCCCAGTCAGTATAAGCTCTAGAGTAAATTTAAAGTCTAAGGTAAGAACCATTTGATTTGAGGAGACAGTCTGAAATGTTGGAGAGAAAAAAATTCCAACAGAATAATTTAGCATCAAATGAACATGATGAATAAAAACGGGCATATTTTTTTATTTGTGGCAGGGATTTCCATGTTTGACCGGAATGTCTGCTTCGCCGAACTAATATATTAAATACTTTTTCAAGACCAGACTGAAACCTGCCTGCTAGGTGTGGCCTTCATGTCTTCATTTGTCGACCGTCATTCATAAATTCGTTGTCATTTCAGACTCATTCGTAGCCTTTGGTTGATTTGGAACCCCTCCCGTCCCTTAATTTTGTTTGGTGAAACACTTCAACCAAACATTTGGATAAAAATTGCTTGTTTGTCTTTTTTAACTTGTGCCGGCCGTATTGTAAATTTCATTGAATACCCCGGCTTATATCTTCACTGGGGTAAGCTGATGACCGTAACTGCATTCACGGTCATCCCAAGATGTCGGATGAAAAATTAGGTCAGTATCTGTATTGTCTGTTACAGTGTTTCTAAATCAGTTTCTTTACAAAGGAGACATTGATACGATGTAAATTTATAAAAGATTCACACAGAACTCACAAATTACTACCGAAAAATGTTCAGGAAACGCAAAATTCAATTTGAAAAAAATCGCTAAGATGTCCGTAAATCATTATCAAAATATTTTCAAGATGACCGTAACATAAAACAAGGATGACTGTGATTGGTAAACAGATGACCGTAACTTGTAAAAGATGACCGTAATTTGTAAAGAATGACTGTAATTTATAAAGGATGATCGTAACTTTTAAATGATGACCTTCAACTCTAAGAATATCCGTATTTGTATTCATAGCTTTTTGTTGTGTTTGTCTCAATAGGGGCTTAGGTAGCGGATATAAACATGTTTCATCAATTTATTTTTAACTATTTGCCGTATTTTGAGTTCATGACAATGATAGTAAATTGCAAATTTCTCGTAAACAATGAAATATTTATTGATAACGACTTTAAAATTTTTAATACAAATTGACAGAGATACGACGAAAAGTTGAAGAAACAAGAATGTGTCCCTCTGAGGTGTCTCTAGAACATGCCTCATCTACACTATAATTTTCTATGTTCAGTGGACCTTTAAAATGGGAAAAAAACTGTAATTTGGCATTATGATTAGAAAGATCATATCATAGAAAACATGTGTACTAAGTTTCAAGTTGATTGGACTTAAACCTCCTCGACCAAAAACTTTAACCTGAGGTGGAACAGACGCACAGACCAGAAAACATAATGCCCATGAATGGAGCATAAAAAACACTAATCAAATATATGAATATCCGGTAATCGAGCCTGTGTGCATGGTTCCAGAGGAAGCAGATTAAAATCTTAGTTTGTCTTTATATATGAATAAATAACATTGCTGTATATACACATTGACAAGGTTCCCCTCAGTGGTGGATCCAAGGGGGTCCGGGGGTTGGAACCACCTTTTTATTTACCGATCAGTGCATTTGAATGGGGACACATAGTTTGAACCCCCTTTACCCTGGGTTGGGACCCCCCGTTTTTGAAAATGACTTAATCCGCCCCTGCCTCTTGTGATACGATATACGCACAAAACTATTTTAAGGATCTATTTTACTGGAGCTCGTCTTCACTAGTTTGGTCGTAGTCAGTGGTATTTTAGAAACAGGTTCTGTTATTTTACTTGCAAGACAAAATAGAAGACAAATCAAAGACGATGTAATATCAATGGGTGTACATCCATTGGCATTTAAAAAAAATGCATTTATTATATGTCATTACAAGGAATTCCAGAAATAAAAAAAAATCTTTTGGTTTTTAGTTGGAGGCTGTGCAGCACACTTTTTTTGTTATTATACTTATAAGGTGTCATTTAATCGCGCTTTTGCATGTTGCATGTATTCCCCACTTTTTCATGTGCATGTCTTGTTGTATGTTTGTTTAAAAAATTATACCCTCTACCGTAAAAAAAAAAGATATATATGGTGAACTTTGTATTTAAAGCACGTCTTATTTTCTCCTACCTATAGGATAATACTCTCATATAAATACGTTTTATATCAACACCATTAATCATTTGATACAAAAAAGTAGTTATACAAATACGGATTTTTCTTAGAATTGACGACCATCCTTTAAAAGTTACGGTCATCATTTAGAAATTACGGTCATCCTTTACAAATTACTGTCGTCTTTTAACCAATTACGGTCACCCTTGTTATGAATTGCTGATTCTGTTACGGTCATCTTAGCGATTTTTTTTAAATCGAATTTCCTGTTTCATGCACATTTCTCTGAAGTAATTTGTGATTTCCGTGTGAATATTTTATAAATTTACATCGAATCAATGTCTCCTTTGTTCCTTTGTAAAGAAAATGATATAGAAACACTGTAACAGACAATACAGATACTGCCCTATTTTTTCATCCGACATCTTTGGATGACCGTGAATGCAGTTACGGTCATCAGCTTTACCCAGTGTATCTTGTTTACAACAAGAAATCTGTGCGGTTATGATAACTCAACTTTATGATAGACAATTAAAAGAGAGAATATAGCATCGAAAATATTCAACCCTTACACTTTACAGCAACTACAAAATATATATGCCCCACGCCAGTAACCGTTTGAAAAGTGCATATTACACTTATTTTATGTTTTTAGCCCAAAAAAGGTCCCAAAAATTTTTCAAAATCTTTCAAAACTTCGCCCCTCTTTCAAAATCCTGGATCGGCCCCTGATATTTAAACCGTTTAATGGGGGCTCATAAATTGTATATACTATATACTAATGTGTAAAGTATATCATATTTATTGTATGGTATTTTGAACTGGATGTTGTGAAGCGAACATGTTATTTTCTTTCATTTAGTCTGGAAGATGTAAAATAATTATTCAAGCTGGACTTGATGCGGTCGGGGTGATTTTAGTAATTCACTGACACACCAAGTCCGGATGGGATAACTACTACGTAGATGTATATATGTATATATTACCTATAATGGGTTACTTTTACAAATTTTGACTTGGATGGAGAGTTGTCTCATTGGCTCTCATACCACATCTTCTTATATCTATGCATGTTTTAAAAGTCAACTGTTTTGCTGGGCATTGAATGCATTTAAAGATATTACTGAAATTTATTTGTATATATGTACTGACACTGAAATACAAAAAGGTGTATTTATTGTGCATTGAAACAACCCCCCACCCCCCCCCCCCCCCCCCACCCCACCCCAATATTGAAGTCCTGTTGTATTATAATAGTATATTAACAGATGAATATTATACTGTTATTTTGAATGAGAAATTATACCATATACTTGTGACGGGATTGCTTCCCTTAGAAAAACTTAGTAGATACTTAGTCAGCCGTAAGCGGTTGAGCTAAGGAAGTACTTCTTTAGCTCAGTCGGTTAGCGCGCTGCCTTGTAACATAGAGGTGCCGGGTTCGAGTCCCGGTGGAGACAAGCAATTTTGTAATGAAATTCGTGCTCTCCGGTTACATTGGCGCCCAACAATAATAACCCACGGTTAGAAGAATTACCTAGCCAGGTTAAAATATAAATATAAAAAAGATGAAAATATCATCATTATAGAGTATAATGACTCTTGAGGTGGGGGAAGTGTGACGGGATTGCTTCCCTTAGAAAAACTTAGTAGATACTTAGTCAGCCGTAAGAGATTGAGCTAAGGAAGTACTTCTTTAGCTCAGTCGGTTATCGCGCTGCCTTGTAACACAGAGGTCCCGGGTTCGAGTCCCGGTGGAGACAAGCAATTTTGTAATGAAATTCGTGCTCTCCGGTTACATACTGAAAACAATACTCAGAAACTGGAAAGACAGATTTTTTATGAACAATGTGCAGACAAAATACAAATGATATGCATTTCGTCACCACACTGCTCTCAAAATATGAAGTTACGGGCGCAAAATGATTCATTTTGGGCGCAAATAGACACTGAACCAAGCTAAAATTATATTAACAAAAATGGACTAAAGAGTAAAGGTTAAAAATATTCTAAGACGAATAAAATAACACTATAACACGTGATAAAATTGACAAACAACGCCCGTTTTTATAGTCCGTTTTTATAGTTTATCCTTCTGATATACTGCTACACCACTGTCCAAGGTTAGGGGAATGGTTGGGCGCCCGTAAACATGTATCCCACTACATTCTGTATGTGCTTGTCCCAAGTCAGAAAGAGTTGTCTCAAGGCGATCATACCACATCTTCTTTTTTATAACAACAGAAGCTATAATTTGTACCTATATAGTATATGAAATTAATGTAATGTTATTGCAAGGTTTTGATATTATTTCAATTTTGCTAATGAACAAAAACTCTCCGCTTTTTATTAATATCATGAATAAGTTATATATCAAAAATGGTCTCAAATGCAGACTTTAAGCTGTTACATTTTGTAACTGCGGTCCTGTTGTTTTTCAATCCCTTTTGAATGCCGTTAAAAAGCCAATGTATTCTATAAACAGAATTTCGGGATGCATTTTTCCTTTCCCGTGTCCTTCGTAATGCTGCACATAGCACACAACATGTTTGTCAATGTAGCGGACATTTTTCTGTCATTTTCTGGTTTGGCAGCTTTAAGTAGTTTGATTCTTTCTGCAATAAAAATCTTGTATTCATTAATATTGTACGTTCATAGATGTAATAAGATGTTCATACAGAAAGCCTAGCATGTAAGGATTATCTTATAAGGCTTTATGACTATTTTATTTGAGCATCAATGATGTGTCTTATGAAGACGAAACGCGCGTCTGACGTAATAAATTATAAGCTTGGTAACTTCACTATTTACCCAGTAATTCAAACATATTCGGTGTCGATCTTATCGAAGTTCATGCCATTCCATAAGTTGTTTATATACAAAATAGATTTACCAGATTTGAACTTACTAGTAAATCATATTGTCAATTTGTAGATCTTGGTGATAATTTTTGTGCTTATTCTATATTTGTTTGTTTTTATAGTGATTAAGATTATAACACAATGTTGCCTGTTGTACCCCTATTTGTGACATTTTTACCTGTTATGCATTTTTGTTTTGTTCACATATTGTTGTCAATATAATGGAATTAGAGATGACTGTCATACAAGTGAAAGGTTTAGCTAGCTATAAAACCAGGTTCAATCCACAATTTTCTACATAAGAAAATGCCTGTACCAAGTCAGGAATATGAAAGTTTTTATCAATTTGTTTGTTTGATGTGTTTGAGCTTTTGTTTTTGCCATCATTTATTAAGTTCTTTATTGGTTTTTAATTCTCTATGGAGGTCAGTATTGTTGTAATTTTACTTTTGAATTCAAGGGCCTTAAAGTGGACCTATAATACCTACTATAATTCCTTCTCCGTGTCCATATATTGTTAGTGTTTATCTAAGTAGTTTATGTTGAATATTCTTGTGTAGAGTCGATTTTAGACATATGTATGGCATGGACATTGAATATCAGTCCAGATTTATTTTGTTCTACTGTTTTTCGATCATGAGTTTCGTCGCGATACTTTTTCTATCGTGATTACTTTCAATGAGTATCGCAATTCTTTCGAAAAGTAAAAACTTGTTTTTAAAACTAAGACGGAACATAAAATATGTTCATAGCGAAACAAATCTTTTCTTACTTGTTCAAAGCATCTGTTAACATTTTCATTTTGAAATGTTAAGCAATAAAATAGGTTTTTAAAATATCTTTGGTTTTAGTGTAAGATTCGTATCCACGGGTGTCATACGGTTTAACGAGAGAAATGATCGTGAAAGAATATCTAACGGCGGTCAAGTATTGAGAGACGATCGTGAAAGCTCTGGTAACGGATCGTGAAAGACATTCAATCGAGAAGACATATGAAAGGTCAGAAAATAATCTAATTCAATTAATTACACAGACAAATTTACGATCAAATAAAACTGTCTGTTAAAATGGTTCAACATTATGATCAGTATGTGAGAATATCCAGTTTTAAAAAGTACATAGTTATTACAAAACAACAAAAGTCAGATTGCTTCTCGACATTTCAATGACATAAAAAATGTAAACAAACATGATTTTTGTCACAAATTTGACTAAATAAACTTCTTTTATCCAAATAAGAGCATTCTATTTGAATGAATCAAATAGTTCTCATAGTTATTGTGTATAAATATAATCTAAACTAGTTAAATAAAGAACTATTTACAGAAAATTTATTTTTCTGATTGTGAATGATCACGTACCGCATTTTTGAAGATCGTGAAAGGATCGTGAAAGATCTGATGCTACAAAGACGTTCAAATTATTCTTCGATTATATGAGAATTAATATTTGTTATTGGTATTGAGAAAAGCTAGATAGGTCAACATCCTCAATAAATTTAAGCATTTCAAAGTATTAATATTTTCAGAAAACGAATAGAAAAAGAAATAACAATTACGGCAATAAGAAAAGACAATGGGTGACAAAACGCCGAAAAAAACAATCCAGTGAATGTGAGCCAATGGAAGAGGTTGGAGATGCAGATAACGTTACAGAAACAACATACGAATATTGTGAAGATGATGTGGAAATGAATGAGATTGTTAAGTTATTGCCAATTGTTATTGGATGCCTACAGTATCTTTTAATGTTGTTCAATCTAATAGCAAATAAGAAATTCGACTTTTCAAATATTTGCTTTTTATTGTTTTGTGACATTTTGAGGTTTTGGAGTACACCCACAACAATATTAATGCGGTATCCGTTTGAAGAAACCAAGCAGTTCTGGTACATTGGCAAAATTCTATTTCATGGACGTTTTCAAAGGTTTATGACTGGATATAAAAACACTAGTCAACAATGTCATACAAGCAAAGGATTTTATGATTCCGACAACGCTCTCATCAATTTTGTAGTTCCCAGCCATATTCATATCGAGACTTTTAACACAGATCGGAATCTACCCGAATCTACCGATAAATTCGCTTTAATGGTAAAGAATGTTGTTTCACTAACATTTAATGGGAAGAAATTGGCACCAGGTTTGACATCTGATTCTGGTGACGTTGATTTACTTGGATACGAAGAAATACCACTGAAAATTAAACGGGAACAATTTCAAACCATGTATTATTAGTTACATAGTGTGGTAGTGACCTAATATAGTATATATGGGGTCAGTAAATTCCATATGGGTTGAGAGCGAAGCTCGAATCCCCATATGGAATTTACTGACCCCATATATACCGTATTACGTCACTAGCACACTGTAACGATTTTATCTTAACTTAATAACGACTATCTTAACGTGTAAAATTTAGACTTGTGATCTATCATAATGAGCAAGCCAGTCTTCAATACTGTTAGCATTAAGAAACTACTTCCATTAATCCTACAAGAACAATAGCCAACGATAACAACTTGTTAGGTTTAAATGTGTTTAATAAATTTATTTCAATCTTAATCATCAATTTCTTCGTCTGTTGAAAACTTTAAGATTTGTTCTCAGTTCCGATTGTTTAATAAAGGGACGTAACACCACTACTAACAGTGTATGAAATAAGCCCCGCCTCCCTACTACCTAATATGGAATATAAATGGACGTTACTCCGCTACTAACCGTGTATGAAATAAGCAACGCCTCCCTACTAAACTAATATCAAATATACACGGTCTTCACGCGGGACGCTTTTAACCAATCACATTCCTAGAAATGTATAGGAGGTAAGATAAAAACAGATAATGGATTTATAGATCGTCTAAAACATTTCGAAGAATCAGTTCTAAGCCAACTAGATTAGAACGAATTTATTACAAGCCTAAGATATGTATCTTTTAATCTCAGTCTTGCGACTAAAGACATGGGCCAACTAATTAGCAAGCAAACTTACGCACTCGATAAACTTATACTGAAAGATGAAAAGGAAATTTGCAAAAACTACTCCTACATTATTGATGTGATTACAACAAATATATACAGGGCAAAGGCTGTAATTTCAGATGCGCTTAAAGCACACAATTGTATTCTAAATGCTATTTCACAGTTTAATGAATCTAACGAATATATCAATGACTTTTGCACTAAAGTTGATTTGTCTTCATCACCATCGTTTTTCACTTGAAAAGATCACAATTCGTTGAAAGACATTCTAAGTGAAGACGAAGAAACCCCTACACACCTTATAAAACAAAGAACCAAGACATGGAAAGAAATCAGAGCCGCATTTAAAGCGACAGGAAGCAAAGCACACCAAGCACTTGGCCTTGATGGATTAAAAAACAGAAAGCCTTTTTTCAGGAAGCAATAGGACAGCAAAGACAAACAGATCCAAATGATACACAGAAAAAAGCAATGAAACATGGAACTGAAAATGAAATAAATGCGCTAGCTACCCTTCATTTCAAAGTTTTGCCATCATATTTTCCAAATTTAAGTTACTACGAAGAAGGTATAAGAATTGTGAAAACTGGAAGTCGTGATATCATTGGTGTGTCCTCCGACAATTCGGCAATGTTACTTTTATGATTTGGCCTTTTGGATATATACCTGTATGCTATAGCGCCAAGGTATTTCGTGAAAGATGTACATGTCTGTCTGCATGTTTCATATATGACCATGATGACGTCAATTGTATTTTATATATTGAATGATAGTAAGATGTCTATGTCTGGCTGTCGGTCAGGGTTCATATACTTTTGACCTTATGTTCCGAATTAATTGGTCAAACATAACTTTTACACTTGTCAGTTTCTAAGGCACTGTAAGAATCTGAAAACATTTATTTGGTGAAAGGGATATATGTAGAGATCTGTATGGCATGGTTCATCTGACCTTGACCTCTTTTTATGAACCATTGACAATCTTAAGCGCATTTGACACTTCTAGTAAAACCCTTGATATTATAGACGTTCAACAAATATACTATCATAAGTTAAGCAGACGAGACATTACAGCATTTGCACTCTGGTATTCTATAGTCTGTAGTATATAGTTAAATCAATCAATATCTGCGTTGTATGTAAAGAACTAAGAAAGTACTGTTGTACAAAATGTTGGTTATCTTTCATTCTCAAATTATTCATGAAAGATGCTGTTTTTCTTGTAATTTTTTGTTTGATGGATAACATTTTTGTTTAAACGTTGCATATCCATATTATCGGCGAAATAGTGTCGGTCTGCCTGAATAGCACTAGACCGATTCTCAGAGCTGAATCTTTCACACTTATTTAGACACGTTTTTAGTTGTTGTTTTTTTTTTAACATTCGAGGTAAAGTGTGGAATTGAAAAAATTATAATAGCTTTAATGTTCATCCTTATCAAATAGTTACAGGTTTCAACCAGTTGCAGGTTTTTCAAATGGTAAAAGAAATACTGATTTCTGATTACTAGTATTAAGTCTGGTCACGCATTATCTTTCACGATCAAAATAATGCGTTGCCTGATCTTTCACGATCAACTTTGATGGAAATTCAACAAATTCAAGGTTTCCATAAGCAAATTAACGCTTTAAAGGGAAGAATATACTTTAATTTTACTGTACTATCAGATACACCAAAGATTGAATTTCAAATATATCATGATATACTGAAATATGACCATAAAAGGTACAAAAAGCGTGTTTTTTGTAATTAATTACATAGACATGCATTGCGCTTTTTGTGTTTTTTCATAAAGTACTGCATATTTTCTTTGTCTTACTTCACAGTTATGTTGAGGAGGTTAAACCATTTTGACAGACATGTTGTTTTGTTCAGATTTGTTTCGCGTTGTGCAAATTAAATAAACTCATCATAGATACCAGGACTAAATTTAGTATATACGCCAGACGCGCGTTTCATCTACAAAAGACTCATCAGTGACGCTCGAATCAAAAAAGTTAAAAAGCCCAAATAAAGTAAGAAGTTGAAGAGCATTGAGGACCAAAATTCCTAAACGTTTTGCCAAATACAGCTAAGGTAATCTATGCCTGAGGTAGAAAATCCTTAGTATTTCAAAAAATTCCAAAATTTGTAAACAGTAAATTTATAAATATAACCATATCAATGACAATTCATGTCGATTTTTTTCAAAGATTCTGAACTAGAATTTACATTAAAATTATTTCACGATCCGGTACCAGAGCTTTCACGATCGTCTCTCAATACTTGACCGCCGTTAGATATTCTTTCGCGATCATTTCTCTCGTTAAACCGAATGACCCACGTGCGTATTGGGAACGTTCATTTATAGTTCTAAATATAAACTGGTAGTATGTAAAAAGTAAACAATTTAAAGTTTGATTGCTTTCTTTACCTGTTGAGATTTCAACATAAAATAAATTATCCATATTTTTGTTTTTAATACTGGTATTGTAAAGATATACATTCGGTCGTATTTCATTTCTGCATATTTTGTCATATCGCACGGCAGTTTCACTTATTCGCCAAAAAAAAAATGATTGCATATCCGCAAACTAGAACCACTCCTCCCTCCCACTCCCCGCAATTTTGCAGGTCTATACCCTATCAATTAAAACCATGATAGATATTACAAAATATACATCTAATGATTGCATATATGTAGGACATGTCGTACAATAATTTACCTGATTAACTGCTGGTCTCAAGTCCAAACAAGGAACACCAAAACTAGAATTTTATGATAAAGTAAAGAGCAAAACTGATGTCCTTATCATTTGATGCTCAAATGTTAATTAAAAACAGTTCAAATGTTCTTTCAAAAAGCGCAAACGTCTCGCGCGGCAATACAAAGCAGTCGGTGAACTAGAGTACAGGAAGACGATCGTTAAAGCTCTGGATGAAATATTTATGATTTTTATTTCAGATAAAGTCTATGTTCATTGGTTTAAGTATATGTACCTGTGTTTTATAGTAAAACTTAGCCGCTCTAGTAAAAAATCATATTCAACATTTTTTTTTATTAAACTTCTCTTTAAAAACAAATATTTCGCAATAGTTCTTACCTGTGTTTTTTTGTGAATAGCATAAGACTAATAACAAAGATGCAAGTGTAAGTCGATAAAATGACAGTATTCTCATTCTGATAGTTCTCGGCTCACAACATTACAGAAGATAAATCCAGTTATTTCATTGAAAATTGTTATGAAAATTACGTATAATATTACTTTTTTATATAGCTGGAGGCAATAAAATGTTCAATTAATGTCAGAAAGCCAATTAGTTATAAAATATAAAACAGTTATAAAGATATATAGAAAATCTAGGTGTGTCATGCATCAAAATTGGCTGTACATCTTCCCATTTTATTTTCATTCGTGACTATTTTAAACTTTTCAATGCTATCAGTAGCTGTCATATTATGTATACGGGTATTTCTTGTCATATGCACATCCTTTTTGTGCTCGTTATTTCTTAACATGTGGTAATATGTACCGCGTGACGTGTATTCTTATGGTAAAGTAATTGTTTCTAAGAATTTATACCATCAGATATATTTTACACAATTTTAAGATATCTGGAAACGACTTTTTACTATCATTTTCATTAAGATTGAAAATTAAACGCGAACTATGTAGTCGATTTAATTCAATTGTTTCTTGTACCGACAATGGCCCATGAATGGTATAATAAAATAATGTCTAATGTCTAATGTCTAATGTACTATATATATATTTTGTCAACCAAAGGACTAGTATGTGGCAGAACAAGTGATGTATCTTATGTCAAAAGAATAGGCATCCGTTTTTCTTATATTCCCATAAAATCGAAGGACCACACACTGACAGTCACGCATAAACTGAGGGGAAGCATCTTGTATTATTTTGATTCCATTCAGATTAACTTGAAAGTCACATATTGGCAAAAATGTTGCCATACCAAGTTTGACTAGGCAATGCCACCTTTCAATATAAGTATTTTCAATGAATCAAATAATGGTTCAAAGGAAATGTACAAAGTATTGAATGGGAAATCTATTAATTTTGCTGCAAAGGAAAAATGGGAAAACCATCTTAATCTGACTGGATTAACTGGAAAAATACACGCTTCGTGTACAAAATATACTAGAAGCACTAAGCTTGGCTAGTTCCAAAATAGAACTATCCATAGAATTGTGGGAACTAATACACTTCTTTAAAAGATAAAAATAAATAGTAAAAATATATGTAAATTCTACAAAACAGAACATGATACCATAGAACATCTATTTTGGAGCTGTCATATGGTCTCTAGTCTCTGGCATGCACCAAACAACTGCTTTTTTGAAATGACTAACATTAAACTGCCTTTTCATATCAAATAAACTCATCATAGATACCAGGATTGAATTTTGTATTTACGCCAGACGCGCTTTTCGTCTTCAAAAGACTCATCAGTGACGCTTGAATCCAAAAAAGGTAAAAAAAGGCCAAATAAAATACGAAGTTGAAGAGTATTGAGGACCAAAATTCCTAAAAGTTTTGCCAAATACAGATAAGTTAATCTATTCCTTAAGTAGAAAAACCTCAGGATTTCAAAAATTCAAAAGTTTTGTAAACGGTTAATTTATAAATATGACCATATCAATGATAATTCTTGTCAGCAAAGAAGTGCTGACTACTGGGCTGGTGATAACCTCGGGGAATTAAAACTCCACCAGCAGTGGCATCGACCCAGTGGTTGAAAATAAACTCATCATAGATACCAGGATTAAATTTTGTATTTAAGCTAGACTCGCGTTTTTCTTAAAAAGACTCAACAATGACGCACGAATCCAAAAAAGTTATAAAAAGGCCAAATAAAATACGAAGTTGAAGAGCATTGAGGACCAAAATTCCTAAACGTTTTGCCAAATACAGCTAAGGTAAATCCATTCATGAAGTAGAAAAACATTAGTATTTCAAAAATTCAAAAGTTTTGTAAACGGTTAACTTATAAATATGACCATACCAATTCATGTCAGCACAAAGTGCTGACTACTGGATTGTTGATACCCTCAGGAAATTAAAACTCCATCAGCAGTGGCATCGACCCAGTGGTTGTAAATAAACTCATCATAGATACCAGGATTAAATTTTGTATTTACCCCAGTTGCGCGTTTGGTCTTCAAAAGACTCATCAGTAACGGTCGAATCCAAAAAAGATAAAAAGGCCAAATAAAATACGAAATTGAAGAACATTGAGGACCACACTTCCTAAAAGTTTTGCCAAATACGGCAAAATTATTCTAGTTGGTAACTTCAAAAAAATATATTTGAATTTTGTAAAGAATAAGATTATTTTGCTCACAACATACTTCACCAAAGAACAAAATTACAAGAAGAAATTATTTGAACGAGCACTTGTACTTAGAGAAATACAGTTCATTTAAAAACCACTCTGAAGAAAAATATCACAATTAGTGGAGTCCCTGGGTCCCTTTTATAGACTAATTAAATGTCGACTTTTGATTTGAACACCACAGATAAATATTCAAAGATCGAATCAATATTCTATTGTTATTAAATAATTATTTATGTTTAACCTAATGTTGTTTAACCGCATTTATTTTAGCAAGTGATAATATTAATGTGATACAAAAGTGTGCCAAAACTTAGACTGCAGAAGACGTTTTTTATACCGATAATTGATGTAAATATGTTTTATGATTTAACTTTTGTTTTATAATTGCTTTTTGAAAATTTGTAAATACTAGTTCCTTTTTATCCGTCTCTCATAACTCTTTTAGAATGGCATTAATAATTTTAAAAAGGTTTACTTTTTAATGTGAAATGTGTATACTGTATCATTGATGGTGAGACGTTAATAAATTATTATTGTATTATTATTGTATTATATTGTTGAACCTTGCTAGTACGGGGCGCCGAATGGGACTCTTGTGGTTTTGTACAAAATTCAATTCTGTCATAACAAAATCATTTTTGTCTTACAAAACTATGTGATACAGACTTGTTTTATGAGAACTTCAATTTTGTGATGACAAAATTCAGTTTTGTCATGACAAAATTCATTTTTGTAGACAAAATTCATTTTTGTCATGACAAAAGTCAATTTTGTCAAAAAGGTATACAAATATAAACTTATTTGCATACAAAATTGACTTTTGTTATCTAATATGGAAATTAAAACACAAAAGTCAATTGTGTGAGACAAAATTCAATTTTGTCTAGACAAAATTCAATTTTGTCTAGACAAAATTGACTTTTGTGAGACAAAATTGACTTTTGTGAGACAAAATTGACTTTTGTGAGACAAAATTCAATTTTGTCTCACAAAAGTCAATTTTGTATGCAAATTTGTTTAGTTTGGATTCTGTGAACTAATTTGCATACAAAATCGACTTTTCTGAGACAAAATTGACTTTTGTGAGACAAAATTGACAATTGTGAGACAAAATTGACTTTTGTGAGACAAAATTAACAAAATTGACTTTTATCTCACAAAATTGAATTTTGTCTCACAAAAGTCAATTTTGTGACGACAATTTTGTGACGACAAATTTTGTCTCACAAAAGTCAATTTTGTCTCACAAAAGTCAATTTTGTCTCACAAATGTCAATTTTGTCTCACAAAACTCAATTTTGTCTCACAAAAGTCAATTTTGTGTCACAAAAGTCGATTTTGTATGCAAATTAGTTCACAGAATCCAAACTAAACAAATTTGCATACAAAATTGACTTTTGTCGCCCAATTTTCAAATTAGGTAACAAAAGTAAAGTCTGTGTTACAAAAATGAATTTTGTCATGACAAAAGTAACTTTTGTCCACTGAAAGATAATTTTGTATGACAAAATTTTAAATTTGTAGTATGCTACACATTTTGTTAAACTGAACTCATTTTTGTTGAACAAAACTCACTTTTGTCCGTACAAAATTGAATTTCGAGTACAAAATCACAAGAGTCCTATTCGGTGCCCCGTAGCTAGTATATTCAATTATTGTTTGTTTTTTTTTAAAGTTCTGTGCTGTGAATATGCCATTCTGTGTGCATATCTTTGTTACTTCATGTTGTGGTAGTCTATTTGTTATAAAAAAAAGTTTAACCAGGCTCGGAAATATATTACATGAATGCAATACAGCGATGCACACTCGATGTAATGGTAAAAAGTGAAAAGAACAAACATACCGACCTCCGAGGACAACCCAAAACGGAAATTTCCAAATCAAACGCTCAAACTCAACAAACGAATGGATAACAACTGTCATATTCCAGACTTGGTACAAGCATTTCCTTATGCTGAAAATTGTGAATTAAACCTCGTTTTATAGTTAGATAAACCTCTCACTTGTATGACAATTTTAAAAAAATCATCATACATGAATCATATACTGATTGTCAGTTTAAACAGTATTTAATGAAAATTATAACACTCTTGCATACCCGTAGCCACGGGGGGTTCGGGGGTTCGGACGAACCCCCCCCCCCCCCCCCCCCTTGAAATTAAATAAGCACTGTTAAAGTCAACGTTTTGTTCAAATTGTGACTGTTAAAGTCGAGTTCATGAGTCCAACGAACCCCCCCCCCCCTCCCCTCTTGGAAATTCCTGGCTACGGGCCTGTCTTGTATCACCTTGTGTCACATTGGTATCTCCTGTCTACTCTAATTGAAATAAGCACAATAATGTCATAGCATATCTAGGTAATACAATTGCATGATTGATAAGGGAATTACCATTTATCTTTTTTCAAAGGGGGTGGGGGGTGGTAATGTTTTTTTCCTGAAAATAATATACTGATCAAAAATTTGACGGAACAAAATTATTATGGTTAAGCAGACGACAAAAAAAATATTATGAATCCGGACTTTCCCCTATACCTTATAGTGTTATATTTTTTTTTTTAAAGAACTAAAACATTGTTGCTCCTTTCCACAGTTACAACAAAACATTTTTTTCATTTGCTTGTAGGTGACTTCTTTGACAGCAAAGAACCATAATCCTCCTTAAAAGACGATATGATAAACTGAAACTTTCCATTGTTATACTGAATAGTCCTTCTCTGAGCTTTCGTGTCTCTGAATTTATGATTATCTCCAACTTGTTTGGTTTGATTTTCATTTTCCACAAATTCACGTGGTTTCTACAGTTTAATTATTATTTTATAAAAGAAGAAGGGGCGATTAAAATCTATAGACAAAGACAAACACACTTTGCTTTGGTAAAAAAGAAACTGACAAAACCACTCAACACTAGTAAGGATTATACAGTATATGCTACTAATCTATATAGCAACCTGCAAGGAAAAGCTAAAAAAAACCACATTCAACACAAGTAAGGAGAATACAGTATATGCTTCTAATCTATATAGAAACCTGCAAGGACAAGCTAAAAAAACACACTCAACACTAGTAAGGAGAATACAATATATGCTACTAATCTATATAGAAACCTGCAAGGACAAGCTAACAAAACACACTCAACACTAGTAAGGAGAATACAGTATATGCTTCTAATCTATATAGAAACCTGCAAGGACAAGCTAACAAAACACACTCAACACTAGTAAGGAGAATACAGTATATGCTACTAATCTATATAGAAACCTGCAAGGACAAGCTAACAAAACACACTCAACACTAGTAAGGAGAATACAGTATATGCTACTTATCTATATAGAAACCTGCAAGGACAAGCTAAAAAAACCACACTCAACACTAGTAAGGAGAATACAGTATATGCTTCTAATCTATATAGAAACCTGCAAGGGCAAGCTAAAAAAACACACTCAACACTAGTAAGGAGAATACAGTATATGCTACTAATCTATATAGAAACCTACAAGGACAAGCTAAAAAAACACACTCAACACTAGTAAGGAGAATACAGTATATGCTTCTAATCTATATACAAACATGCAAGGGCAAGCTAAAAAACCACTCCCAACACTAGTAAGGAGAATACAGTATATGCTACTTGTCTATATAGAAACCTGCAAGGACAAGCTAGCAAAACACACCCAACACTAGTAAGGAGAATACAGTATATGCTACTAATCTATATAGAAACCTGCAAGGACAAGCTAACAAAACACACTCAACACTAGTAAGGAGAATACAGTATATGCTACTAATCTATATAGAAACCTGCAAGGACAAGCTAACAAAACACACTCAACACTAGTAAGGAGAATACAGTATATGCTACTAATCTATATAGAAACCTGCAAGGACAAGCTAACAAAACACACTCAACACTAGTAAGGAGAATACAGTATATGCTACTAATCTATATAGAAACCTGGAAGGACAAGCTAACAAAACCACTCCCAACACTAGTAAGCAGAATACAGTATATGCTACTAATCTATATAGAAACCTGAAGGACAAGCTAACAAAACACACTCAACACTAGTAAGGAGAATACAGTATATGCTACTAATATATACAGAAACCTGCAAGGGCAAGCTAAAAAAAAACACTCCCAACACTAGTAAGGAGAATACAGTATATGCTTCTAATCTATATAGAAACCTGCAAGGATAAGCTAAAAAAAAAAAACACACTCAACACTAGTAAGGAGAATACAGTATATGCTACTAATCTATATAGAAACCTGCAAGGGCAAGCTAAAAAAACACACTCAACACTAGTAAGGAGAATACAGTATATGCTACTTATCTATATAGAAACCTGCAAGGACAAGCTAAAAAACCACACTCAACACTAGTAAGGAGAATACAGTATATGCTACTAATCTATATAGAAACCTACAAGGACAAGCTAAAACCACACTCAACACTAGTAAGGAGAATACAGTATATGCTACTAATCTATATAGAAACCGGCAAGGACAAGCTAAAAAACCACTCCCAACACTAGTAAGGAGAATACAGTATATGCTACTAATCTATATAGAAACCTGCAAGGACAAGCTAAAAAAACACACTCAACACTAGTAAGGAGAATACAGTATATACTACTAATCTATATAGAAACCTGCAAGGACAAGCTAAAAAAACACACTCAACACTAGTAAGGAGAATACAGTATATGCTTCTAATCTATATAGAAACCTGCAAGGACAAGCTAAAAAACCACACTCAACACTAGTAAGGAGAATACAGTATATGCTACTAATCTATATAGAAACCTGCAAGGGCAAGCTAACAAAACACACTCAACACTAGTAAGGAGAATACAGTATATGCTACTAATCTATATAGAAACCTGCAAGGACAAGCTAAAAAACCACACTCAACACTAGTAAGGAGAATACAGTATATGCTACTTATCTATATAGAAACCTGCAAGGACAAGCTAAAAAAAACACACTCAACACTAGTAAGGAGAATACAGTATATGCTACTAATCTATATAGAAACCTGCAAGGGCAAGCTAAAAAAACCACTCCCAACACTAGTAAGGAGAATACAGTATATGCTACTAATCTATATAGCAACCTGCAAGGGCAAGCTAAAAAACCACACTCAACACTAGTAAGGAGAATACAGTATATGCTTCTAATCTATATAGAAACCTGCAAGGACAAGCTAAAAAAACACACTCAACACTAGTAAGGAGAATACAATATATACTACTAATCTATATAGAAACCTGCAAGGACAAGCTAAAAAACCACACTCAACACTAGTAAGGAGAATACAATATATACTACTAATCTATATAGAAACCTGCAAGGGCAAGCTAAAAAAAACACACTCAACACTAGTAAGGAGAATACAGTGTATGCTACTAATCTATATAGAAACCTGCAAGGGCAAGCTAAAAAAAACCACTGGGACACTAGTAAGGAGAATACAGTATATGCTTCTAATCTATATAGAAACCTGCAAGGACAAGCTAAAAAAACACACTCAACACTAGTAAGGAGAATACAATATATGCTACTAATCTATATAGAAACCTGCAAGGACAAGCTAACAAAACACACTCAACACTAGTAAGGAGAATACAGTATATGCTTCTAATCTATATAGAAACCTGCAAGGACAAGCTAACAAAACACACTCAACACTAGTAAGGAGAATACAGTATATGCTACTAATCTATATAGAAACCTGCAAGGGCAAGCTAAAAAAACCACACTCAACACTAGTAAGGAGAATACAGTATATGCTACTAATCTATATAGAAATCTACAAGGACAAGCTAAAAAAACACACTCAACACTAGTAAGGAGAATACAGTATATGCTTCTAATCTATATACAAACATGCAAGGGCAAGCTAAAAAACCACTCCCAACACTAGTAAGGAGAATACAGTATATGCTACTTGTCTATATAGAAACCTGCAAGGACAAGCTAGCAAAACACACCCAACACTAGTAAGGAGAATACAGTATATGCTACTAATCTATATAGAAACCTGCAAGGACAAGCTAACAAAACACACTCAACACTAGTAAGGAGAATACAGTATATGCTACTAATCTATATAGAAACCTGCAAGGACAAGCTAACAAAACACACTCAACACTAGTAAGGAGAATACAGTATATGCTACTAATCTATATAGAAACCTGCAAGGACAAGCTAACAAAACACACTCAACACTAGTAAGGAGAATACAGTATATGCTACTAATCTATATAGAAACCTGGAAGGACAAGCTAACAAAACCACTCCCAACACTAGTAAGCAGAATACAGTATATGCTACTAATCTATATAGAAACCTGAAGGACAAGCTAACAAAACACACTCAACACTAGTAAGGAGAATACAGTATATGCTACTAATATATACAGAAACCTGCAAGGGCAAGCTAAAAAAAAACACTCCCAACACTAGTAAGGAGAATACAGTATATGCTTCTAATCTATATAGAAACCTGCAAGGATAAGCTAAAAAAACACACTCAACACTAGTAAGGAGAATACAGTATATGCTACTAATCTATATAGAAACCTGCAAGGGCAAGCTAAAAAAACACACTCAACACTAGTAAGGAGAATACAGTATATGCTACTTATCGATATAGAAACCTGCAAGGACAAGCTAAAAAACCACACTCAACACTAGTAAGGAGAATACAGTATATGCTACTAATCTATATAGAAACCTACAAGGACAAGCTAAAACCACACTCAACACTAGTAAGGAGAATACAGTATATGCTACTAATCTATATAGAAACCGGCAAGGACAAGCTAAAAAACCACTCCCAACACTAGTAAGGAGAATACAGTATATGCTACTAATCTATATAGAAACCTGCAAGGACAAGCTAAAAAAACACACTCAACACTAGTAAGGAGAATACAGTATATACTACTAATCTATATAGAAACCTGCAAGGACAAGCTAAAAAAACACACTCAACACTAGTAAGGAGAATACAGTATATGCTTCTAATCTATATAGAAACCTGCAAGGACAAGCTAAAAAACCACACTCAACACTAGTAAGGAGAATACAGTATATGCTACTAATCTATATAGAAACCTGCAAGGGCAAGCTAACAAAACACACTCAACACTAGTAAGGAGAATACAGTATATGCTACTAATCTATATAGAAACCTGCAAGGACAAGCTAACAAAACACACTCAACACTAATAAGGAGAATACAGTATATGCTTCTAATCTATATAAAAACCTGCAAGGACAAGCTAACAAAACACACTCAACACTAATAAGGAGAATACAGTATATGCTTCTAATCTATATAGAAACCTGCAAGGACAAGCTAAAAAAACACACTCAACACTAGTAAGGAGAATACAGTATATGCTACTAATCTATAAAGAAACCTGCAAGGACAAGCCAAAAAAAACACACTCCCAACACTAGTAAGGAGAATACAGTATATGCTTCTAATCTATATAGAAACCTGCAAGGACAAGCTAAAAAAAAACACACTCAACACTAATAAGGAGAATACAGTATATACTACTAATCTATATAGAAACCTGCAAGGACAAGCTAAAAACCCACACTCAACACTAGTAAGGAGAATACAGTATATGCTTCTAATCTATATAGAAACCTGCAAGGACAAGCTAAAAAACCACACTCAACACTAGTAAGGAGAATACAGTATATGCTACTAATCTATATAGAAACCTGCAAGGACAAGCTAACAAAACACACTCAACACTAGTAAGGAGAATACAGTATATGCTACTAATCTATATAGAAACCTGCAAGGACAAGCTAACAAAACACACTCAACACTAATAAGGAGAATACAGTATATGCTTCTAATCTATATAGAAACCTGCAAGGACAAGCTAACAAAACACACTCAACACTAATAAGGAGAATACAGTATATGCTTCTAATCTATATAGAAACCTGCAAGGACAAGCTAAAAAAACACACTCAACACTAGTAAGGAGAATACAGTATATGCTACTAATCTATAAAGAAACCTGCAAGGACAAGCTAAAAAAAAACACTCCCAACACTAGTAAGGAGAATACAGTATATGCTTCTAATCTATATAGAAACCTGCAAGGACAAGCTAAAAAAAAAACACACTCAACACTAGTAAGGAGAATACAGTATATACTACTAATCTATATAGAAACCTGCAAGGACAAGCTAAAAACCCACACTCAACACTAGTAAGGAGAATACAGTATATGCTTCTAATCTATATAGAAACCTGCAAGGACAAGCTAAAAAACCACACTCAACACTAGTAAGGAGAATACAGTATATGCTACTTATCTATATAGAAACCTGCAAGGACAAGCTAAAAAAAACACACTCAACACTAGTAAGGAGAATACAGTATATGCTACTAGTCTATATAGAAACCTGCAAGGGCAAGCTAAAAAAAACCACTCCCAACACTAGTAAGGAGAATACAGTATATGCTACTAATCTATATAGCAACCTGCAAGGGCAAGCTAAAAAACCACACTCAACACTAGTAAGGAGAATACAGTATATACTACTAATCTATATAGAAACCTGCAAGGACAAGCTAACAAAAAGCAGAAATGTATAAAGTACATTGTTCATCCTTATTATAGAAACTAGAACAAGGTTCTGTTTATTCATATTGAGAGAGAAAAAAACATAACAAATAGAGCAAGTAAAAACTATGTGCATAATGATGTATATTTGTCATGTAATACGTCAATTATAAAATCTTATAAAACTAAATCAATGTGTTATTTTAGATAAAAGAATTTACACACTATATTTTTTTTTAATTTCCAGATCTTATTACTATTTTGTAACATGATTGATAATGTCAGGGAAATGCAAAAACATTTGATAGTTGAAAGGTGCAATGATTATCAAGTTAGGGGAATCATGATAATCATGATAATCTCATACGTTGTCGTTATTCCTTATTAACGTTTTTTATTTTTATTTTTTATTTTTTTTTATATTTTTTGAGGGGTTGAAATAAGGCCTATAGTGCATTACGGTATCTATATGCCCCTGTCTCATCAGGGAAAAAGTTGTATTCTAGGTCAGTAATATTCATAACAATCAGTGCTTAAATAGTACTGTCGCGTGAAAGTTTCATAAAAAAAAAAAATGAAAATACACATTATGTATTGCACATAAAATACTATTTTTTTCTCAATCCTGTTTTATTTCAAACTTATACAAAGGTTTTCTATCAAATGATATATCATACTTGTTTGTGACATGCAGATCCCTGTTTGTGTTCGTTATGTCTTTACCTGTGGTAATATGTACTATTATATTTATGTACTGTGTGACGTGCATTTTTATGAGTAAGTAATTTTTTTCTCGGAATTTTAACAGGATTTTTAATGATCTGGAAACGCCAAATAAAGTACGAAGTTAAATAGCACAGAGAATGCCAAATTATGAAAATCGTTGCCAAATAGCTAAGGCAATCTATTCCCTAGGTGAAAAATCCTTAGAACTTCGAAACTTCATATTTTGTAAACAGTTAATTTTTATTTATGACCATAGACCATATCAATGATAATTAATTTATACCAACACAAAAGTGCTGACAACTGGACTGATACTGCTCAAATGGTACAGTGCATTTTATCTAATTGTGTATTATACTATACTATTTACACTTATGTTATGTTAACGAACGAGAAAGCTTAAATTGTATATGCCAGAACACGTGATGCATCTTATGTCAAAAGAATAGTCACCATATTGTTAATATTCGTCCAATATCTTATTAAACCTGAAGGGAGCTTTCTATATGTTTCAGATTCAATTTAAATATATGTGAAGGACCCACAATGACAAAAGTTTCACAAGATTTATTTGAAATATTTCCTCACAAAACTTTCATTTGCAGCATGTGTTGTATACGGCAAACAAGAGTCATACATGTCAGACTGGACATTTCTCACAAGTATTAGCTTTTCTAAAAAGCTTGCCGTATTTTAGCTGATTATATTGAGATCAGTGGTTTGTTAGTAGTTTATTTTTATTGGAATATTGCACTTCAAGCAATATGAAAACATAGCGCTTTTTTTCTGGAGGACCCGTGTTATAATGGAAGGAGACTTTGTAAAATTGAGAATGGAAATGGGGAATGATATTATAATAAAATGTATTCTGTGTCTATAATCAACTTGATAAAAATAGCATATAACCTACACATACTTTTGAGTATTACTACTTGACAAAATGGACAACAACAGAAGGCAGTGGCGGATCCAGAGAGGGGCGTAAAGTGTGTACGCCCCATCCCCCCCCTTTTGCTCGTTTTTTTTTTTTTTAATGATTAATCATACGCGACTATGTGAACTTTGCCATTATTATTTAATTTTTATCCGACAATTCTTTACTTATAGAGATATTTTTCGCTTGAATTTACTGATTGTCAAAGTCATGTGATTCGCTATGGTGGAGTTGACCAGTGCTTCGAAAAACGTCGCTCAGTCATTTTGAAATTCAAATTACAGTAACACATTGCTTAAGCTGAGGATTACCATCATGACACCTTCAAAGCGACATAGGATTGAGCAAGAACGTATTGACTTCTATTTCACTATTCCACCAAACAGGAAGTAATACTCTATAGACTATAACACTCTCATGAAAAAAGTTCCATGGCAATATTATTTACCTACGAAAACATGTTTAACCCCAAACGCCATTGTCATGATTGATATGGACTATATAAAATTGCTGTTTGGTGTGAACCAAGCTTTGCGTTGAAGACCAAACTACAACCTTTAATAGTTTACTTTTATAAATTGTGACTTGGATAGACAGTTGTCTTTGGTACTTACATGTATATGAGATCCAGTAATATCTATCTACAAGATTGAGAACACATTTTTTTGTAATAAATTTAAAACATATTTAATTCTGTAATATCTGATAATATGTATCAGTTATTTGTGATTTTTCATTTGATGTGTACTCTCTGGTAATGTCAGTATCAGCATGATCAGTTGATTGGTTGTGATAAGAAAAATGGGGCAGTTTGCAATTGTCATGTGCAGGTACACCACATGTGGATCTTCTTTCCCCTCTCATTTATAAAATTGTGCATGATATTTATCACAGAAACGCACCAGTATTTTGGTGAATGAAACACTTGTCATATTAAATTAAAGTCAGAGGTGGAGTTAGAGGGTTTTTCGGGGGGCCTGGGCCACCCCTTTTTTAGGAAAAATTTTGTTGTTTTTATAGGGAATCACTGAAGCATGACTGGAGTTGGCCCCTTCTTAGGCAGTCAGTGGGCTCCCGCTTATGAAAATTTCTGGATCCACCACTGAAAGTTTGAGTAAAGTTAGATAAGGATTTATGACAAATTATGTTGAAATTTGCACAGATAATGAATGAAAAATCTAGTAAATTAAAAAATAGGCACTATTATTAAAAACTTTCCTTGCTTATTCACAAGGACATATCATATCCTCCATGCTATTCCGATCTGAGTTTTTATTCATACATGTACATACATGTAGTCTGGTGCTGTTCCAAGTAGTCTTCTTTTTTCTGTTTCTTGAGAAGTATTTGTTTTACCTGTTCAGTCACTGTAAAGTGTTACAATTCATATTTAAACGCAACACATAAATAGTGACCAAAAAGGTATGGCTATCACATGAGAGAAGCTAGAAAAAAGTCAAATGTATACATTTTAAACATTTTTGTGGGACCATGAAAATGTGGTATATAGATAGATATGCATAGATAGACCATAGAACAAATAAGCAAACAATTCAAAGGAGATGTACATGTAAGATGAATTATGAAAAAAAAGAGCCATGGCCAGGGGCCCCAAACTTGACAGCATTTGGTGTTGAACAGGTAAAATGTTTGCAGTGACAATAAATATAGCCTTTGTTAGAGGTGACCCAGGTCGCCTTTCTCTAAATCAGCTATATTAAACATATTTCTGGACTGGGTTGAAAAATAAATGAAAATGACTTTAAAAAAAGCTAATAGAAATAAACCAAATTTGGGAGACATCTATTTAAATGTTTGAAATAATAAGAAAGCTTTTTCAGATAATATACAGACTATTGCAGTCAGCCTATAATAGACTCCTGAAATGTTTGCTTATACACTGTGCTTTCCTATAATGATTTAAAATCAGTGTGATAGTTTTCATGAAGAACACTGAGCGTACAGGTATTATGACAAGATAAATGTTGTGTTACATGTACATGTATCTACCCAAATAAGTAAAATATAAAAATTCTTGACTCCTAAAACCAGTGATTGATCTCCTGATTTATATCTCATCACTCTATGCAGATGCTGTGTGAAAAAAAAATTGACTTACCAGTAAGCTTCTATCCATTGAGTTGATTTATTATTAATTATTTTGCTTTGGATACACCTTATTGCTACAATATGTATATGTCTGCCATTACAAACTGTACATGCATGTACATCACATATATTCCATGTAAAATTTTGATGTTTTAATACAAAATATATGATGCCACAATGGAAAAGTAATTGTTGTAGGACGTTAATGGTTAAAATGGGACAGATTCTCAGGTCAGCTGGGACAATAAGGGGGGGGGGGGGGGGGGGGGGGGGGGCTGGGGGAGGGGGCGACTTCTCCAGTCATGCTTCAGTTATTTCCTACATAATCAACCAAATAGTAATGTTCATCACGAAAAAATATACTAAGTGTAAGACCTGATGATGTGAATAATTTGAAATCAGACATATCAAATGAAGTTTTCAGTGCTTTTGATATATCAATGGGCAATCTGATGAGTTAAGCCTTTTTTGACTGATTTTTATAGTTTGTTCTTATGTTGTACTGTTATACATGTACCACTGTCCAAGGTTAGGGGGAGGATCGGAATCCCGCTAACATGTTTTACCCCGCCACATTATTTATGTATGTTTCTGTCCCAAGTCAGGAGCCTGTAATTCAGTGGTTGTCGTTTGTTTATGTGTTACATATTTGTTTTTCCTTCATTTTTGTATATAAATAAGGCCTTGGTTTTCTGGTTTTAATTGTTATACATGTCATATCAGGGCCTTTTATAGCTGACTGTGTTGTATAGGCTTTGATCATTGTTGAAGGCTGTACGGTGACCTATAGTTGTTAATGTCTGTGTCATTTTGGTCTCTTGTAAACAGTTGCCTCATTGGCAATCATACCACATCTTCTTTTTTATAATGACTGCTGATCACCACTGTGTCCATACTGGGACTATTATGGTCCAACAACCAGTGGCGGATCCAGAAATTTTCATAAGTGCAGGCCCACAAAATTTCCCAGAAAAGGATGGAAAGCCCCCTGGCCCCCTTCTAAATCAGCCTCCTGACAACTCCAAAGAATAAATCATCACGTACGAGTACATCAAAGATCATCAAACTGTCTACCCCATATGCAAACATCTTTTTGGGAGTTCACTGTGTTGCAAGTTTTTTGGGTTCGAAGGATCGTATAAAATGATTGCCTTGGGGGTCATTGTCAAATATAGAGCTGTGCATTGTAAAAAGCTAAATTATATAATTTGCAACAGCTGACACTATAGTATCCTATAGTGCACTGAAACCCTTGCCAATAACAATACCGTGATGCTTGGTGTAGGCTTCTTTGCACATAAGAAACCATATTGCTCACTTTGTAATTTTTGTTTTCTTCTAATCAGTATCGTCGGGTTTGTTTACTTACACCAGAAATCAATGAAGCGATGAAAGTGCTGGAAACGAAATTACATCTTCGGTAAATTCCGTGATTTTAATATTTTCTAATCAATATGTCCAAGCAATGAAAAATAAATGGTTATTATTTTTATACATAGAGCATACGTTTTGTGTATTAACTATTTAAAATCTAAGCTTTATACGAAGAAATTTAACACAAAAGTATCTCAATCATTTAACCGTTTTAATACGCAGTTTAAAGTGTAAATTATACACATTACTGTTCTATTTTTAGAGAATAGCAATAATACATAAATGTACAGTTTCTTACCAAAATAGCAACATAATTTCAAGATTAAATCAGCACATTGTCGCATAATTATATAATCTGTACCAAATTGACAGTTTGTGGTGAGTTATCATCATAACTAATCACTAAAGCAAATGAACACTTTATCATAATATGTACCTATAGCCTAGTATCATGATATCAATCCGACCCCACTTACGGACGCGTTGAACATATAATGCATGCCACTCATTAATAGCCAATCAGACGTTAAAATGACCTTCATTTCCCCCATAATCATTCCGGAAACAGCCACGAAGCAGCCATTAGATAGTATTAATAACCAATGAAATAACAGAAATACCGTTAACAGATTTACCCGAACCTGACGTTTAGCCTCTGACTAATCAGACCGTATCATCATGGTGATACGGTAATCATCATGGTGATACGGTAATAATTATACAGTAGTTCCTGTTTTATGATATACTAAACATAACATATTTTGTGTTTTATTGTTTTCATGAATGCCGTGCTATCACAGAAAATGGCCAGTGATAAATCATTTTAACTAGTTTTCAATAACTACGATTTTTTTTTTTTGCATTGTGCTGATCTAACGATTAAAGCTTGTCCCAACTGATGTTTTCGTGTATGTGTATATATTTATAGTTTGTTCTTATGTTGTGGTGTTACACCACTGTTCCATTTTAGATCCGGATGACTGAGCGCCCACAAACATGTTATACCACAATATTCTGCATATGCATGTCACAAGTGTAGAGCCTATAGTCAGTGATTGTCGTTGGTAGCTGTCTGCCTTATTAATTTGTGTTCATTGTTTTGTTTTTTAGAATACATCTTCTCTAATCTCTGATGGATAGTTGTATCATAAGCAATTATTCGACACCTCCTCATTTCAATATGAAATATGTTTATCTACTTTTGAACATATATTTTCGCTAATGATTCAAACGAGAACCACGAAGAAGACTTCATAAGTCTGTTTGACTTGTGTCTCATCCAATTTGAGTTTATGCAAATTTAATATGTATAGTAAAACGAGAACCACTGATGAGTACTATGAAGACGAAACGCGCATCAGGCGTACACAATTATAAGTCTGGTATGGCTTTGTCGAGTTTTTTTGGAAATCACCAAGTACGTTTGATATAATGTCCCTTGTTGGCTATGATAATTTTTACGAAAATATTATTTTCAAAAAGTGTTTTTTAAATGAAATGTATAGACATTTTCCTATTGTAGGTCTTCGGTGTATTTAGGTATATTTTTGCGGTTGTCGCATGATACCCTGCGTCTTTATATATTACTATTACATTTTGAAATACATAAGGACATTAAACAGTTTTTACCACTAACTGTACAGTTATTGGTAATTTGGAATATTCGGATTTTAGTGGGGATCGAAAAAACCGGAAGTCACAGTACCGCTGTAACAATGATGACGACGTCACGGTTCGCCCGCTAACTACAGATCGTCGTTGAGGAAAGAATCTCATCGATATACTTACAGATCAATATCTAGACAATCGAAGAATTTTTTCAGTCTTATTGTTTATAAAAATAAATAGAATTGAAGAGAGAATTCGCCGAGTAAGGTAAGAAAACGAATAAAACTATTTTTTCACTCGATTTTACTGTAAAAAATATGGTGTATAAAGTTAAAGATTATATATTTTTATTACATCGTAATCTCATGGTTTTGTATAAATGCGACGGAAAGGAGAATTTGCGAAACACTATTTTAATTTCAATATGATGTTACTTTGAAAATGAATTGTGTACTAAAAGTGAAATGCATAAAAGGATTTTATTTAGCTTGTTGTTGTTTTTTAGGTTTGTTCTGTCTATTTTAGTGATCTTCATGCCTCGTTCACACTGGCATTTAATTCGAATTCAATTCGAATCGAATTCGCTTATCGCGTTCACACACTCTTCTTTTTTAATTCGAATTGATTCGAATTGGCTAATTCGAATTATCCAATTCGCATTACTGCGAAATACGAATTCAAAGTTCACGTCGTTTGGACAGTTGAGCGAATTTGACGCGAATTGTAATTAGGAGATAACTGTATTGTATTTTAAGCTCCGACGGCATCAATTGGGGATTTGATGGTCGCAAATTAAGTTTACTGGCGACGCGTTAGCGGAGACAGTAAACGGGTATTTGCGACCATCAAATCCCAAATTGATGCCGTCGGAGCTTAAAATACAATATTGTTATCTCCATTCTAATGAAACTGACAGAAAACAACGTTAAAACATGTATTTAAAATCTGTCATATGCCGTCTGCGCTTGCGCGTACGTCCCATAGCATCAATTGTCAATTGTCAATTGATGCCATGTAAGAAAGTGACGTTATCCAATCAAAATGAACGTTACAAACGTTGTTGCATTAGAATTCGAATTAGAATTGACGTTAGGACGTTAAACGTTTCGAATGCGAATTAAAATAATTCGAATTAGTTAATGCGAATCGAATTCGAATTACGTGTGAACTCAGCATTAGTGTCTGTCCATGAAATAAATTTTTAACGCTAAATCAGCCTCAATATTTAATTGCATCTCCTTTAATTATTTAAAAACGTGCTAAACCTTTATTGTAGCTATGGGTGACGTGGATAATCCGTTCCAGCAGTTAGAGGCTGCCAAAAAGCAGCTTATTATGGAATTTAAAGAAAATGCAAAGTCCGCCCAAGAATTGGAATTTTGGAATAGAATGGAGATTGTAAGAGATAATTATCCAAATTCACAAGAGAACAGTTCATCAGGAGATACGACAGGTGTGTTGAGTAAAGAAAACAAAGTACATGGAGTAGAGGTCTTTGTTAATAAGCTGATTTTAAAAGTCTTTGGTAACTTAATGGTAATTTTACCACTTTTTTTTTTAAATTTTTCATAAATGGAAAACAAAAAGGGCAATTAATACAACCGTTACTCCCAAAAAAGGGCGTACTTGTACAAGTATTATTTGTATTTCCTTCTTTTATTTTATTTTATTATATATATATTTTTTTTAAATGAAACTAATATTAATTTCAAACGCACAGATCAGTAGACAATACTTATTGTTATTAATTACTTAACCTTTTTATTGATATGTCAAAAATATTTACAGACGAAGAGCAAGTCGACGGAGAGAATCTGAATAAAGACAAGAAAACAGATGAAAAGGTACCAGATACAGCTTCAGATGGTATATACACAATAATTCATTAAGAGTAATGCGTGATTTTCAGATGAAGAGCGGCAATGAATTCTTTTTCTTTTTCTTTTTATGGTGTACTTGTAGTGATTTTGTGTCCTGAATTAATACATGTACATCAAATCCGTTGTTTTCGATAAAAGTGCAGGTATTGAAAAGCTTGAATGACCAGTTGGATGTTTATGATCATGTATATATATAATATATAGAATGTTGGTCTGTTTCTGTTGTATTTTATGGTTTGTAAACAAATCACTGGTTGCCAGAATTTTGTGTTCTTGTGTTTGTTTTCTGTTCAGTATAAGCATTTCATAAACATTTGTTTTATATTTAGAAGAAACAAAACAAGAGAGGTCAGCTGCCGGCGAAAGAGCAGACGAAGAAAAGAGTTTAAAAGAACATACAGTTACATTCAAAATACCTGAGATGGAACATGGAGCAGGGGATGATAAACCTTTGCCTCAAAAGGATTTTATATTCCAGAATGATGGCATGGAGCATGACTTCAATCATAACGCAACCAGTAAGTTATAGAAACAAACGATAACAATGTATGTAATACTGAAAGAGAAAATAACTGGAATAACAAACATTACCATAAAAATTTGAAGAGCACGTGCATATCATTATATTTCTGTGAGTGTTGAATGGTATGCTATTATTTATGAGTGATAATTTAACCTTAATGTTAAAAATCCATGTACAATCATCTTTCTTAATATAGTTACAAGTATCTTTTTTTTTTAAAGAATGTGAATCCCTGATCAATTCATTTGAAAATGAAGATGACAATGGCCTGGGAGCTTTACAGGTATGTAATATGGTTATAAACTGAGATGTGAGCTGAAGGTCCCCACAACACAATAACAAAACCAAATGGATTGCTCATTATTGAAGGCAATACAGTGCCTTATAATTGTTTACATCTTTGCTCTTTTATCTCTGATCGATAGTTGTCACATATCTATAAGAAGCAATCTTCAATACGGACTAATATTTACAATTGATAAAATATGTGTCTTATTCGTCTTCGGTCATGATATAGATAGGTATGGACTCCTCTGATTAGTTAAGCCTGTTTTCTTCGGTTTTTATAGTTCTTATCTTGTACTGTAACACCATTGTCCCCGGTTAAAAGGGGAGGGGCTTTGATCCCGCTAATGTTTAAACCCGCCACATTCTGTATTATGTATCTGTCTGTCCCAAGTCAGGAGCCTGTAATTCAGGGGTTGTCGTTTGTTGATGTGTTACACATTTGTTTTTTCGTTCATTTTTTGTACGAAAATTAGGTCGTTAGTTTTCTTGTTTGAATTGTTTAACATGTGTCATTTCGGGGCCTTTTATAGATAACTGTGCGGTATGGGCTTTACTCATTGTTGAAGGCCGTACGGTGACCTATAGTTGTTAATGTCTGTGTCATTTGATCTCTTGTTGAGAGTTGTCTCATGTGCAATCATATTACGTCTCATTGGTAATCATACCACATCTCCTTTTTCTTAATCTATAGAGACTACCAAAGATCTGTCCTCAACTTCCAAACTACTGTAAAGAAGTGTTCAGTCTATGCTCATGTTGAAGAAAATGATGCCAATACTGGGATTTTTTTACTTTCATATACTTTATCCTAACACATGTCTTAGTGCTTTCATATGAACATGTTGACATTATTCTAGTTTCTATATGCTTGTATGTCATTCCTTATCAATTAATTGAACACAGACAAATTATAAAACAACTGTTCAGGATTTGTATTTACATTTTAGTCTATTATGAAAACGTTTTTAACTTTTTATGTAAGTTGCATTATGTTTGATACAGCATACCGTTAGTAACAAATCAGTGATGCTTTATTGGTTTCAGTTGACAGAAGAAAAACTTGAAATAAATGAAACGGATCCCAAAAACGTATCTTCTGAAAATGGTTACAAGGTTGGAATTAGCGATCTCTTCAAAGCAGCAAAGAAAACAGCAAAAATGGAAGCAAAGGAATCTGAGAAGAAAAGAAAACTGAAAGAAAAAGAATTGAAGAAGAAACGAAAAATTGAAGCCCGGGAGACTGAAAGGAAAAGAAAACTACAAGAAATTGAATCAAAAAGGAAAATGAAAATGGAGGCTCAGGAATCTAAGGAGAAAAAAACACGAGAAGAAAAGGAAATTAAGAAAAAAAGAAAGATGGAAAAAAAGAAAAATAAGAACCAGAAGAAATACGAAAAATGTGTATCGAAGGGAGAAGAATACGACTCAAAGCAAAGAAAAAAAGAAGAAGCAAAATCGTCACAGGAAAAAATTATATCAGAGGCTAAGCAATCTAAGTTGAAAAAGAAAATTGGACAAAATGAATCTAAAGAAAAAAGAAAACCAGAAACAAACGATAAAAAAGAAAAAGAAGAACATAAATCTATTCGAGATAAACTTATAATTGAAATAAAGGAACGAAATGACAAGGTAGTAAAGGAGAAAAAAGAACTGAAATCTCAAATATCCACAGAGAAAGGAAAGATGAAAACAAACAAATTACATGAGAAAAGATTAGCTGAAGCCAGTGAATTTGATGGGAAGGGCAAATCTGGAGTAAAAGAAACTAAGCTAAACGAAAAACGTAAATCAAAGGAATTTAAAGAGAAAATTGTTACAGGTAATATATAAAACTGTGAAATACAGTATTTTACAGCAGATTGTGTTGAGTGTCTAGGCAAAGGTAATATTTTTGGTTAGCTTGCTTGCTAGCTGAACCGTGAAGTTAGGTGAACTACTCTCCTTTAAGAATAGACTAGTCCAACAGATTACTTATCTATATATATAAATATATGTCTGTAGAACTAGGCTACTTTGAAAGGAGAGTAGTATACGTTACCTAATAATGACTTCACAAGCAAGCTATCTAAAGACAATAATTTTGATTACACACTCAATGCAATCGGCTGTAAATTGTATTTTTTGAAATAGTTGTGACTTTGAACAACATTTATTGACAACATTGCTGCCAATTATCGCTATTTTCAAATCGACTTCAAACGAAATATAGTAATATGAATAGCTCGTTTCAAATATTCAGGAAATTTTTGTGATAATTAAGAAAACATTTGACTATGTTGCTATTAATACTTATTTTTATATATTTATTTTGTAGGGGAGGCAAAACCAGTGAATAAACCTAAGCTGATGGATTTTGTCAGAAGCCTTGTTGGATTCATTCGGAACAGATATTAAAAACTTCAGTCAAACCCTGCCCCAATTATATTTGTTGAACAGTTACATTTATTTTTTATTGTTTATTTATGAATATTTTTATTTTTTGCCTTTGTTTATTTATGAATAATTATTTCTTGCTTTTTTTGTTTGTTTATGATTATATATTTCTGGCCTTTGGTTTTTTTTTTTATGATTTTGTTTTTTCCTATGAGATTTTTGTTTAATAAATGTTTTGCGTTTATAATAGGTGAATCTGAGATGCTTTAATCTGCGCCAAGTCCAATTGAGTTTGGAGTATAGGCAATCCACATTGTCATGCTCTCATGTTTACCTGATATAGGAAAGGTAACACATGGCCACCGAAATTTTTTTTGTTTTGTTGTGAAGCCCAGGTGGTCGTGTGGTCTAGCAGGACGGCTACAGTGCAGGAGATTTCGTGTCACGATATCTCAGTAGCATGGGTTCGAATCCTGGCGAGGGAAGAATAAAAAAAATGTGAAAGCAAATTTACAGATCTTACATTGTTGGGTTGATGTTTATACGAGTTATATATATATATATATACCTATAGACAAGAAATATTTGATTTGACATTGTATGGTGACATTTAAAATCTCGACCATCATTGCCAGTTGATTACTATTTTAAATACTTGCTCTTTCGAGGCAACTATAGAAATGCCTTTTGTTTGGCCTTCAAGATATATATTTTTTTTATTGGTTGGTGATGATTAGAAATGATGAAACTATGTTTTCTAATGGGATATCACAGTACATTTTCTAATGGGATATCACAGTACTTTTTCTAATGGGATATCACAGTACATTTTGTAATGGGATATCACAGTACATTTTCTAATGGGACATCACAGTACT
Organism: Mytilus galloprovincialis; assembly: GCA_037788925.1. Lineage (NCBI taxonomy): Eukaryota > Metazoa > Mollusca > Bivalvia > Mytilida > Mytilidae > Mytilus > Mytilus galloprovincialis. Next base: position 94,947,913 of record CM075333.1, read on the forward strand.
TTTTCTAATGGGATATCACAGTACATTTTCTAATGGGACATCACAGTACATTTTCTAATGAGATATCACAGTACATTTTCTAATGGTACATCACAGTACATGTTCTAATGGGATATCACAGTACATGTTCTAATGGGATATCACAGTACATTTTCTAATGGGACATCACAGTACATGTTCTAATGGGACATCACAGCACATGTTCTAATGGGATATCACAGTACATGTTCTAATGGGACATCACAGTACATTTTCTAATGGGATATCACAGTACATTTTCTAATGGGACATCACAGTACTTTTTCTAATGGGATATCACAGTACATGTTCTAATGGGAAATCACAGTACATTTTCTAATGGGATATCACAGTACATTTTCTAATAGGATTTTCTAATGGGACATCGCAGTACATTTTCTAATGGGACATCACAGTACATTTTCTAATGGGATATCACAGTACATTTTCTAATGGGATATCACAGTACATTTTCTAATGGTACATCACAGTACATTTTCTAATGGGACATCACAGTACATTTTCTAATGGGATATCACAGTACATTTTCTAATGGGATATCACAGTACATTTTCTAATGGTACATCACAGTACATTTTCTAATGGGATGGGACATCACAGTACTTTTTCTAATGGGACATCATAGTACATTTTCTAATGGGATATCACAGTACATTTTCTAATGGGATATCACAGTACATTTTCTAATGGGACATCACAGTACATTTTCTAATGCATGGACATCACAGTACATTTTCATTTCATTTGACATCAGTGGGTAAATATAATGATACGGAAAGTTGTTTTGAAAAACTTCGGATTTTGATATTTGATTCAGTTTAAATTAAATGATCTGGAATCTAAAAACAACAATTAAAAAAATTCCAAATTTAAAAAAAAAAGTAAAATAACGAAAATACCAAACTCCTCGGAAAATTCAAAATGAAAGTCCATAAACTTACGGCAAATCAAAAGCTCAAACATATCAAACGAATAAATAACAAATGTCATATTCCTGATTTGGTACAGGCATTTTTCATGTAGAAATTGGCTTAAATCCCGGTTTTGATGTCCTCGTAAGTGACATGTTTGCTATATTACATGATCGATGATAGCACAGCATACGGTATTAAGTATCGTCAATATTTTCAATATGGTTCATTAAATATAGGTTCTTCCAAAGGTATATATAGTACTTCATAACTCTTTTAAGAGTGGCTCCTGCTTTTTACGGGAATTTATAATTTGTAAATGTTTTGTATGTCTTGATCATAATTAACTTCTATAGAATTTACCACTTGATTGTTTAAGTATTATTATGGCGGTCACTGCTTTGTCGGGTTGGTGGAGGAAGCCGTCGTGATTATAGAGAGAACCCATCGATCATTCGGTGGAAATCTTCGTTGGGTGTCGCATGTGGAGCAGGATCTGATTAATCTTCCAGAGCACCTAATAACACCCCCAGTTTTTTGGTGGAGTTCGTGTTGCTCAGTCTTAGTTTTCTATGTTGTTATTGTGTACCATTGTTTTTATATTGTTTTTTTAGCCATGTCGTTAGATATAAGAAGATGTGGTATGAGGCAACTCTCCATGGAACCGAACCTTCAACCTTATCTGAAATAATAGTGTAACATCACAACCGTTTGTCTGTTTATTTTCGACATATGAGTTTGTATGTCCCTCTGGTATATTTCGACCCTCTTTTTGATTGTTATTCGCATATGTGTATAATTTCTAATAGAGATCGACTTAAAGTATTGACCGGGTCGTCCTATAGTACCGGAACGACATGCTGATCGGCATCATGAAACTGATTGAAAACAAACTTTTCTAAATCAATATGTAAATTACCTTCACATATTTATGCTGCAATCAGCCAACTATTCTTCGAAAAACGAGTGAACATGCAGGTACACACATAATTTTTGCTTTATTTGTCAACGGTCGGAGCAAGCGGTAATGTGGATATTTCTTTTTGCGTAACTGTTCATTTTTGGGTCTTGTTTGCGGTCCGCGTTTTAACTATGGTATAGGCCTGACCACTCTCCATCTGATCTGTTGAACAGAGCATATAATTAATATACATTTAACAAGAACCTGTCAAATAACTCATGGTATTGCATAGCAATATAATATTTCCCACAGAAAGTAACCAAAAGTTAGCGTGCAATAAATCTTCAAAATTCATGACGTCATCAACGACAAAATATTAAACCCAATTTTTACTTTCAATTATATTATATTGCCATATAATAAAAGGGTTATTGCATGAATATTGGGGAATATTGTCCATCGTAGAACATATATTGCACATGCAAGCTCGTGCAATATAAAATTGTACTCGGGACAATATTCCCCATTATTCATGCAATAACCCTATTGTATTCTAATACATGCACTGTATACTGTTTTTCAGTGAAAAAGTGGATATTAATCTATCTATCTTCAAAAAAAATTACTAAAAATGAATTCAAGGATATGTATAGTATTAAAAAATCCTTGATGAAATCAAATTGTATTTGAAAAAATGTCTCCAGAAGAACTTTATTCAGACATTGCTATACATAAGAAATAGCCATTCAAAAGATACTGGGAAACTGAGCACATATTTTAGATTCGAATTGCCTTTCACGTTAAATTCGAAAGTTACTTAAATATGAAAAAACAAGAATGTGTTCCCAGTACACGGATGCCCCATCCGCATTACTCATTTTCTATGTTCAGTGGACCGTGAAAATGAGGGGAAATCTCTAATTTAGCAATAAAATTAGAAAGATCATATCATAGGAAACATGTGTACTAAGTTTCAATTTGATTGGACTTCAACTTCATCAAAAACTACCTCGACCAAAAACTTTAACCTGAAGAGGGACAGACGAACGGACGAACAGACAGACGGACGGACGAACGGTCGTACAGACCAGAAAACATAATGCCCATAAATGGGGCATAAAAATAACAGCAGAATAACTGCCATTTAGACTGAGTAACCACAGTTTGAGAATAGAAAATGGAAGATTGAACGAAAACTAAAACGTGAATAATTTCAAGAAATCTTGAAATTTTGTCCATGTGAAAGGCTCTGTCAACACTGTTCATTTAAACTTGATAGAAACAGGCTGTTATTTTTTATATATTGCTCTCTTTGTAGTTCGATCACAAGGATTAAAATTCTTACACAATTTATTTCGAAAGTTTCCAAATCCTAGAAAAATAAATTTAGAAAATCTCTTTATCTGGATAATGACAAATGAAGGTTTAGTTTTTGATACAGATTTTAGTTTGTACCTAAACTTAAAAATGCAAGATCAGACAGGAAAAAACTTGAGAGACAAAAGTCAAAAAAAGAAATGGAGTTATTCCTTTATTTTTTTTGTACTGCCTCTCTCCAATCATGTTCATTTTTTTAATATAAATAAGGCCGTTAGTTTTCTCGTTTGAATTGTTTTACATTATCATATCGGGGCCTTTTATAGCTGACTATGCGGTATGGGCTTTGCTCATTGTTGAGGGCCGCACGGTGACCTATAGTTGTTAATGTCTGTGTCATTTTGGTCTCTCGTGGACAGTTGTCTCATTGGCAATCATACCACATCTTCTCAAGTTTTTATATATTTTATATATCTTTATATTTTATATATAATCATGTCACAGTTCATATTTGTTCTAAATCATATTTAATTATTAACAATCAGTATGTATGTAATATTACATGTGTTGTTTGTTCGGATATTGTATGAACTATGTGATTTGTGTTCATTTATATGCTATATATGGGCCTATTCTTTTACAATGTCATTTCGGGGCATTTTATAGCTGACTATGAGGTATGGGCTTTGCTTATTGTTGAAGGCCGTACGGTGACCTATAGTTGTTAATTTCTGTGTCATTTTGGTCTCTTGTGGAGAGTAAAATTGTCTCATTGGCAATCATACCACATCTTCTTTTTTTTTACCTTTAATTTGGAATAAAGATATTTGATTTCATATGTAGTATAACGAAATCAGAGATGTATATTTCAATTAGATTTCACGGATTTGATTAAACTATGTCGATTTCTGTGAGAATTAGAGACAATGACTTCGATGTTGGATGCAAATTTCAGGATAAAGACAATATGCGCAAGTGGGTGATAAATTTTGTCCTGCATTTTTTTTTTTTTTATAGTTGTAATCTCTTTCAAGCCCGTTTTCATTTTTCATTCTCATGATTTTGTCCTGCCTTCTTTTTTTTTTTATTAGTTTATCCAAGGATTTGTATAGTGAGGGTCCTTGGTTTATCCTGACATTTTTGTAACATAAATTATCATCGGCATTCTTCCGTTTTTGAGGGCATAATTATCCTGACATTTTCAAATTTCACCCTAGAACCCCCTCAACCCCCAACCCCAAACCTCCCTTTATAAAAATCAAACGGTAGCTCCCTTACTTTTGATTTTAGAGATATGTATAGATTAGATACGTCTCCACTACTATAGAGATGACTTAAATTTGTTTCTATATCAGCACAGGAACATATATATTAACTTTATACTGTTCCCAGATCAGCATCAGAAACAATAATTTTTTTCTTCATGATGTAGGGCATCAATAACATATTTCAAAATTTCGAAACATCAATCAGATTTATATATTCTACCAAACGTTGGACTTTTCTATACTAATATATCATCTATATAGTATAGAAAGTCCCTGGTTTAAACTGAACAAAAGTGTGGACTACGAAGAATAACTCTAAAAATCCCCAAAATCCAATTCCCGCATTTTATTCTAATCTTTACCGATACGAGCGGAAGATTTCTATGTACACAATATTTGGTGACGTAAAAGTTTTAAAATTTCCGGGAAATTTGATATCTGGTTTGCAAGCAATTTTGAATAATATCTTGGTAAGACTGTCAGTTTACGATAATACTAAATGATGTTTCGATAAGATGAGAACACCTATTGGGTGCTGTCGAAAGAAGTATACTGTACTTCAGATGGGTGAACAGACACTTGTTTCTTGTCATGTAAATGTCTATAAATTATTTGACTGTATACACTACTACAATAAACTAGAGGTACTTGTTTCTATGATATCCATGAGAAGGACAGGTCGACTATCCAAATGTATTTTTTTACAGAGACACATTCTTGTGGCTGATAAAGAAATGCAAAACTTACACAATATATATATTCTGTTTGGTAACAAAATAGCAAAATATCTAAAAATAGGTATGATGAAATTATAGACACTGTATCCTTGCATTGGTATGCATTTTATGTGATATTTAGAATGAAGTCACATGTTGTGGCTGTATTGCCTACACATCCTATGAATGTCATTTAAATGTGACTATTGCGTCTGGAAATCAAGCAATCCTCTCTTACCCAGAGACATATGAACACATCATGCACAAGTTTATATGTCTCTGATATACATGTATCTCAGACAAAGTCAGGCATAATACTTATGCAAGTGGTAAATATTTACCTTTACAGGTGAATTCCTTCAGTTAAAACTTGTCATATAGTACTACAATGTATTGATTTCATCTTAATCTGGTGCTTATGTATTTCTCACAGTCCTTTGGTATATATTTTTAACGTCCGGGATTGGGATTCAGGCTTGCTAGATCTAGAAATCACCTTGTTCTCTTTAAATAGTCTATAATTAGTTTGGAAAAAGGGCTATTTTGTCATATAAGTAAAAAAAAATCATATTTTCTTCTTGTTTCAATTTCTTTTGACTGCATTGCTGTAAATGTCAGAGTGATTTTCTGTAATTACCGTAATACACATGTAGATGTCAATATACTATTCATAAATGTATAATTTCATGGACAAAGAACATACTTGTCTTTTACATGTACACTTATGATATCATTTCCAAACACCCAAGGAGCAAATTTTGAAGGCCTTGCACAGCAACTTTACATCCATAAATATATATCTTTATTTTTCCTTGATCATGAGTTAAAGTTGAACTCTCATTAAAAAAGTTTTAGTGATACAAAAATAAACCAGAAAAAATATATAGGACATAATATAGGTATATGTATTGACCTAAAAAAAAGTTGAGAATTTAAGTTGTGAATATAAATTACTTGTAAAGTACAATGTATACTTTTGGAGAAGGTAAAAGGGAGATAAATCAAATCTTGAGATGAACATGAAAATCATACAAAGGAGTAGGTTCAGTAAGACCCCTTATTGGCCCCAAAATATAGCAGTTTTACAATATTGTGAAAATGTAATCTTTAAGCTATTTAATAGAAAGTAGAATGCTTCAGCTAGATAAATATGGGCTGTTTTTGACAATACAATGCACATATATCGGTTAGTAGCATCAGTAAGTCATGCTTAATTACTGAAATCTTCACAATTTTAGCATTTTAGTTAAATTTTAGATGGTGTCCGTCTGAAATGAAAGTGGCTGCATTCGTGTTCATTCATAATATTGAAATGCAAGTTGTATTTGATGATAATACAAAATATATATAAAGTTGAGGATGAACACAGATGCGGCCACTTTCATTTTCTACAAAAAAAAACATTTGAAAAGTGACGTTTTTTGACATATATTTGGTAGATTTTTCATATTTAAACTTGAATCCCAGCTTTTTAATGACTAAATCAGTTAAAATCTTTCACTAAACTAATCGAATCAATTGAAATAGACACTTAAGTGTTTATAAAGTGTCTAAAATCTTTCATTAGATGATCTTACCGGACATACTCCTTTACTTCTACAAGTGGATTTATTGAAATCTTATTACAGGTCTTTGATAATTGAAAATTGAGGCCAAAATTGGCCCTTACCGGACATACTCCTTTACTTCTACAAGTGGATTTATTGAAATCTTATTACGGGTCTTTGATAATTGAAAATTGAGGCCAAAATTTGCCCTTACCGGACATACTCCTTTACTTCTACAAGTGGATTTATTGAAATCTTATTACGGGTCTTTGATAATTGAAAATTGAGGCCAAAATTTGCCCTTACCGGACATACTCCTTTACTTCTACAAGTGGATTTATTGAAATCTTATTACGGGTCTTTGATAATTGAAAATTGAGGCCAAAATTGGCCCTTACCGGACATACTCCTTTACTTCTACAAGTGGATTTATTGAAATCTTATTACGGGTCTTTGATAATTGAAAATTGAGGCCAAAATTTGCCCTTACCGGACATACTCCTTTACTTCTACAAGTGGATTTATTGAAATCTTATTACGGGTCTTTGATAATTGAAAATTGAGGCCAAAATTGGCCCTTACCGGACATACTCCTTTACTTCTACAAGTGGATTTATTGAAATCTTATTACGGGTCTTTGATAATTGAAAATTGAGGCCAAAATTGGCCCTTACCGGACATACTCCTTTACTTCTACAAGTGGATTTATTGAAATCTTATTACGGGTCTTTGATAATTGAAAATTGAGGCCAAAATTGGCCCTTACCGGACATACTCCTTTACTTCTACAAGTGGATTTATTGAAATCTTATTACGGGTCTTTGATAATTGAAAATTGAGGCCAAAATTTGCCCTTACCGGACATACTCCTTTACTTCTACAAGTGGATTTATTGAAATCTTATTACGGGTCTTTGATAATTGAAAATTGAGGCCAAAATTGGCCCTTACCGGACATACTCCTTTACTTCTACAAGTAGATTTATTGAAATCTTATTACAGGTCTTTGAAGAAAACCTGCATGTCCTAAATACCATAATTTTGATCGCAAAATACCAATATTGTGTTGGTCCTTGCAAAATTTTGATGGACAAAAGTTGAAAACCTTTGGAGTGTGGACTAGCTACCTCTTTTTATGTTAAGTTTATGTGATAGTTAAAGTAAAGCTTTCTATTTAGGACTATCAACATAATATCAATTGTTATTAAAGAAAGTGACACATTTCAGTGTGTGCATTCTTGATAAAATTATATTTTCATCCTTATCATTGCTTATACTTGTGTGTACATATTTTTTTTTATTAAAAGGCCTAAATCTCCCTGATGTAATTAAATTTCATTGATTGACATGATAATTATTAGTACAAAATGTAGAACTAGTAAAGCCTAGACAGATCCTTTTTTCTTGAATCAGGGACATAGGATACTTAATACAATCAGATTGGAGATAGTACTGTATGAGTATCATATATCATCATGATCATTATGTCTAGCCAGTGTGATAACATTTTCTATTGGATACTGATTATGTATTTATATTCTGAAGAAGATTTATTGTTTCTATTTTTTGTTATCAGCTCAATACAAAGAAATACATGTTGTATCCTGCCATTTAATATATAGTCAGATTATCATGATTATTTGAGATCTGAACTCATCAATATTTTATTTGAATTTGAGCATTGAGTTGCTTATGAATACTAAATCACCAAATTATTACATAAACAAGCATGTATTTAAAATCTTAATTGTTAGCTTATCTACTGAGCAAGTGGGGCTGTTTTTTTATGTTTTTGTTTTATAATGTAGATCATTTGTTGACAATCAAATCTGATGCTGTACAATGTTTAAAGTGGCTATTGCACATTCAAGTCCCCTGTTTTTGTTGTTGTAAAAACCTATAGAATTTTCTTTAGAAACAGTGGGTATTTTTTTAAAACAGGAATGCAAATTGGTTATTTTTAGCTGTTTTATATATTTTTTTAATTTCTCTGTACTGTCAGGTTTCCTTAAGGTAGCATGACTTCTCTCCCTTTAACTTTGTTATTTGTTCTCAGATAATTATAGTGACATAGATGTCTTTCTGTTAGAATAAATAGTAATTGCTGTACCTTTCTGGTATAAATTTTGCTATCACACTTAAAAATGTTATCAAAGTTCTAAAGTCCTTTAGTTGTATACATTATACATCTGAAAAGCACCTCATTTTCAATCTTAATAGGATATGTTGAATAAAGTTTCTAATAAATTCAATTTTTGCTAAATATTTATGCAAACACCATCATTGTGAAGGACATTGGTAAAATCTATATAAAACTTGATAGGAATTAAAGTATGTTTACAACTTTACACCACAATCTTGTCTTGCCGTGTGAAAAATATCATCATCTAAAAAGTTTCTAGGAGGAGTCATTTTGTTTTATTCATCATCAGGGTAGATTTGATATAATCCCACATTATCGAATTCAGCAATGCATAAAACGTTTTGTGATTTGTAATTAAATGCTATTCAAAATCGAGATTATGCAACAATTATACAATGCAGTTTCAATACACATTCAGTTTTTATTGCATATAATTTTGATTGAAAGTTTTATAATTGAAAATTTGATATCCAAAGAATACAAGTTAATTATGCTATTTAAATTAATGTATTGATGTTAGGGAAACACTATCTGATTTCTCCCGTTTACTTTAATGTGTTTTACCTGAATTTGTAAACTGTCTCTAAGGAGAAGATATTGATTCTGGTTAACATGATTGTCAGATACAGTTAACATTAAAAACATAGGCTACATATATTTCTTTCAAGGTAAGTAATTTTTAAGCTTTCTGTACATGTACTTTGAACTGAGTTTTTTTCTCTCTCGTAAATATTTGTAAGTGGCTTTCTATAAGCCAAATTGTATATCTATGAGCAATGTATATCCCATCACATTCTTTGGTGTATGTCGACCCAATGAATTTATATTAAACTCCCTGTAGAAAAAATGTATAACTTTTTTTGCTTATAAACTGATCACTTTATTAATGGGTTGAACGTTAAAATATATGGCCCATTTTTGTTGAGCCTGCAACTTTTGTTGCAGAAAGCTCGACATAGGGATAGTGATCCGGTGGCTACGGCGGCGGCGGCGGCGGCGGCGGTGTTAGCTCACTTCTTAAAAGCTTTATATTTCAGAAGGTGGAAGACCTGGATGCTTCATACTTTGTATATAGATGCTTCATGTTACGAAGTTTCCGTCAGTCACATGTCCAATGTCCTTGACCTCATTTTCATGGTTCAGTGACCACTTGAAAAAAAAGTTGAAATTTTTTGTAATGTTGAATTCTCTCTTATTATAAGTAATAGGATAACTATATTTGGTATGTGCGTACCTTGCAAGGTCCTCATGTCTGTCAGACAGTTTTCACTTGACCTCGACCTCATTTCATGGATCAGTGATCAAGGTTAAGTTTTGGTGGTCAAGTCCATATCTCAGATACTATAAGCAATAGGGCTAGTATATTCGGTGTATGGAAGGACTGTAAGGTGTACATGTCCAACTGGCAGGTGTCATCTGACCTTGACCTCATTTTCATGGTTCAGTGGTTATAGTTAAATTTTTGTGTTTTGTCTGTTTTCTCATACTATATGCAATAGGTCTACTATATTTGTTGTATGGAATGATGGTAAGGTGTACATGTCTAGCGGGCAGATGTCATGTGACCTTGACCTCATTTTCATGGTTCAGTGGTCAAAGTTAAGTTTTTGAGTTTTGGTCTTTTTATCTAATACTGTATGCCATAGGTCAACTATATTTGGTGTATGGAAATATTTTATGATCTTTATGTCAGTCGCGCTGGTTTTATTTGACGGTGACCTCATTTTCACGGTTCATTGCACAGTGTTAAGTTTTTGTGTTTGGTCTATTTTTCTTAAACTATAAGTAATGGGTCAACTATATATGTTGTATAGAAGCATTGTTAGCTGTACATGTCTGCCTGGCATGGTTCATCTGACCTTGACCTCATTTTCAAGGTTCATTGGTCTTTGTTTAGTTATCTTGGTTAATGTTAAGTTTATGAGACAGTTGTAATAAAACTAAGCTTTATACTTAGGACTATCAACATAATATCAATGATTAGTATAGAAGGCGAGACATTTCAGCGTGTGCACTCTTGTATTACTTGTATATTGAAAAACTTGACTAAATTATATATAGTAACATTGTTTATGGATCTTTGAGATTCAGTGTCTTGACTCAGTGTTTGAAAAACTAATTTTGAAATTAATATATATACAAAGATCATTCTTAGGACTACAGTCATCTACAAAGTAGTTATTAAGATTGGTACTGGTCATGCTTGTTTGAAATTTACTTTTGTTTTGAATTTTTTCACGAGCAGATCGACAACTCTTATGTCTATTAAATCAGAACATTTCCTGTCATTGTTGAATTTAAGTTCTAAAATAAATAAGATTTAATGTAACCATTAAAAGCATGTGGTGTTGTAAATCTTGTTTAAATACTTTGTATTGTGTTACTTAATATCATTTAAAATCTCTATGCATGGATAATTTAATATTTTTGATATGGCACAAAAATGTAGGATTTTATTGGTATTTAGATGAACTTTTGCTGGACATATAGAAAGATAGACTTACGTAAATGTCAATATTGTCGATTTTTTATTGATCGTAAGTAGTTGGAAGTAATTAAACTTTTAGATTAGGTTACCTTCTGTGTTTTTGTTTTCATTTGGTTTAATGTATATAGTCTTTATATATTCATTGAAGTGGATTGTCAAGTTTTAAAGCGGATTTTCTACTCAGATTTTGCATTTATACAATGTATACTATAGCCTGTCTTAAAGTTCTCACCAGGTATTTTTTGCTTTAGCTTATAGTACATTTATGATTTATTTTTAATATATATATTTACATTAAATTTATATATTAAATACCTGTAATTTTATTTGATGTTTGAATTTTTTAAAAGATCAACATGTATACATTTTAGATTAAATCAGAAAAGTTATTTGAATGTTTATATTAAAATATATACTATGTTTATATTATAAAGGTGCACATGTTAGAATTTGTTGCAAAAGCCTGACTCATGGTTTAATGTTGACACACCATTCATTGTGTTTTTAAAAATGGTATAATCAATGTAAAAATGATAAGATATTTAAATATTTCATGGTTCATATACAAACTATTGTTTCATTGTAGGTTTTGTAATATCAACAGAGATCCAATAAGGAATAACATGGAATGAGTTGACATAATTGTTTGAGAGAATATGACAAGGATTAAAAAATTTACAAGAAAACGTAGGTAAAAATTTATCTATTTGATCAGAGCTAATCTGCAGATCAATATCAGAAAAGTTTAAATCTGTCAAATTGTGATTTGTATAGATATAAGGGAAACAGGATTCTTGAGTGGTTGTTTGGGAGATACTATTCAAGTAAGGTATTCATTGTTTGAATATAATTATTGTAAAATGGTCTTTGTTTTGTTTAGTAAACTTCCATTTGTACATACTTTTATCCTCTAAAACCTTTTAAAACTTAAATACATTATACATGTATGTAGATACATTTTGTTGGTTCAAATAAATGTATTTTGCATAATATGAAGGACTGTTTTTTTTAATTGTATTTATGTCCACATAGTAAATATTCGGTATCAACTGCAATTTGATTTTACAAGATGAATGTTTTAAGCAAAATTCTATTGCCAGTATTATGCTTAAGGAAAATGATGTCTGAACAAAATATTTTGATACACTCAAACATTATTTGTAAACCATACAAATATTTCAACAAAGAAACTATTTGTTGGACAAAGAATTTGGTGGCACAGGATTAGGCTTTATATGCTCTTTCCTTTAATATGATTTTAAATCCAGATTTTTTTGGTGGTAAACAGTGGCAAACAAGCTCAGTTTGGGGCCCTTTATACATGTAGCTTGCTGTTTGGTGTTAGGCTCCTTGAAGATCGTACCTTGACCTAAAATGGTTTACTCTTATAAATTGTGACTTGGATGGAGAGTTGTCTCATTGGCACTCATACCACTAATTCTTATATCTATCAGTCAAAAATCTATAAAACTATTATTACTGATGTCATGACTTTTCTTACATACATGTATATGGTAAAGCTTAGCTTTAGTTGTAATCGTAATAAGTTTATTGCAACTCAGCATATAAAATAATGCTATAGCATCAACAACATATATAGTATAGTAAGCGACATAATATAAATGAAAACAGAAAACAAAATAATAACAAAAAAACATATTAAACAAATAGTACAGTATAATAATTATCTACTTTATCAAGTTAAATACATCTTGATAATTAACAAATCAGTGCAGGTGAAATGAATGCAGAACAAAAAAAAAAGAACTTCACGCACAGCGTAAACATCATTATAGATCAGATTATCACATGTTTGTGTGTAAAACAAGAAATTAGGATACACATCTGTAAAAGGCACCCTATTGCTGTGGTTGCTTTACTTCTCTCATTGATTTGCCTATTATGGCTTCAGTGTAAAATTACTAGAATACATGTATAAGCAAGAAAGGATTGGAATCTTGAACCATTGACAGATGTTTAGTGTATCATATGAATACAATATCAGGCCAGGTACTTTTTGTATAAAAATGGGGTATCACTATCAATGAATGGGACAGTAACACTACAACTCAAAAATAGCAAAATAAGCCTAGATGTATTGTCTTCAGCATTATGCCATCTGAAATGATTTGTCAGACATCTTGTTTTATAGTAGAAATTGGTAGTGCAATCTGGCCCGAGAACACAGTTATTTCGTAGTACATTTCTTTTAGACAATAAATTCAAATTAAAAAAATCGCACCTGCTCTTTCTCAAAAAGATTTTTACAGCGTAGTGTACTACCAGTGAGACAAATAATATCAAAATTATAGAAACTTCTACCAGCTCCAACTCAAAATATTGACAATTCTGTGTTAAGGGGTGTAAAATTCAGTTTGACAGCTTCAGACGTGATAAAATTTGACCTTTTTGAACTGGACTAAATCACTACTCAACATAAAAATTCAGCACCCAAATTTTTTTAACATGTAATAAAATCCCCCTACTTAATATTTTATGCATTTAATATCAAGAAAAAATTGGGAAAGTGTATCAAATAAAACATGCAAGTTATACACTGTTTACACCAGGGACTATATTTGTAGACAACGAAAACCAAAGGACGATAACTGTGTCCTTGGACCATCTTTAAAAAAATATACTACATTCTTTGTATTGTCTTGATGATAGATTTAAAATATTTTTGTTAGGAATTTCAAAGTGCCATCCCACATAAATTGAATGAGAGTACTTTGGGGGATTATTTTTTTATCATCAATTATATTTAAATAATGAATGCAACCTTTCTAGTGATTTTTGACTCAAAAGCTTTCAAGGACCTTTACTTAAACTCGTCTATTTAAGAACTAAAGATTTTTAAAGTTTGATTTTTTCAACACTCATCTATTAAATTACCTTTTTTAACTTAGAATTTCTGAAGTAATGTGGTCTTCATTGTGGTTTATTTACATTCATGAGTGTAAAATGATAAAGATCTAAAATAAAGTTATTAAATTATGTCAATTTATTTATTTAATCAATCTAGAATGAGGTGTAGATTTTAACCCAGTAGATTGAATTAACATGTTAAATGGGATTGGTTTTATGATATTTTAATTGTATATATGTTAATAAAATAGGGTATATTTATGGTTAAAGCCAATTTTAAGGAAGAACGTGAAATTTATTAGGTGGTAAATGGAATATTTGGTGATAAATGGAAAATTAGGTGGTATATGGATTATATCTCCATTAAAATAGAGGTAATTCTTCTTCATTATACTTGTCTAGGTGATATAAGTGAGGACTAACTTTGAAAAACTCCTAATTTGTTTGTTTGCATCTGGTAAAGTGCTAGCAGAAAATTGATTTATTTGACTTGTAACTTATTCTTTTAAAGGTAAGCTAAAATAAAAATTGTTCCAACAATAAAAATTTGAAGTTGTTAAAAAGATTGAGCTAGTTTTACAAAACCTACATATTCATGATATTGGGACACATACCAACTCAAACAACTTACTTGTTAAGAATTAAAAAATAAACAAAAATCTAAGGCTAGGGACTGGTTGAGTTTAAAAAAGCTTGTAATGTATTTGTTAGATTTTTTATGCCCCACCTACGATAGTAGAGGGGCATTATGTTTTCTGGTCTGTGCGTCCGTTCATTCGTCCGTCTGTCCCGCTTCAGGTTAAAGTTTTTGGTCAAGGTAGTTTTTGATGAAGTTGAAGTCCAATTGACTTCAAACTTAGTATACATGTTCCCTATGATATGATCTTTTTAATTTTAATGCCAAATAAGTGGGTTTACCCCAATTTCACGGTCCACTGAACATAGAAAATGATAGTGCGAGTGGGGCATTCGTGTACTCACTCAGGGGACACATTCTTGTTGGGTTTATTCTTGTGTGTTTCCTTAGTTTTGTCTCCCAAAATTTGCGCTTATATTTTTGTGCAAATGAACTATTTCTGTTTTATACATTTATGCACTTTAATGAATGATAGTGTATATAAACTATAATACATGTATTCTATTAAGTGTTGATTGATTTAGTTAATTGACAGTCATTTTCTTAATGTTCAGTGGCAAATTTTTCTTTTAAACTTCTGTTAAAGTATTTTTAATTTATGGGTTTTTTTGGTAGGTTGGTTTGTGGTTATTTGAGATTTATAATTTTACTTTTTCATCTATATCAAATGTCAATGGACAATTTAAATATTTAAAACATGGTTTTCATGGTACTTGAACTACTTTATCAGGGGTCCGAGGTTTGGAACCCCCCCCTTCTTTTTGCACGATCAATGTATCTGAATGGGGACATGTAGTTGGAACCCCCCTTTTGTCCTGGGTTAGGAACTCCCCTTTTTAAAATGGCTGGCTCCGCCCCTGAGGATTATCAGTTTTACAGTAGGTTGGTGGTTCTCTTCAGGCACTCTGGCTTCCTCTACCAAATAAAAATAGACTGCCACGAAATAGCACAATAGTATTGAAAGTGGTGTTAAACACCAATCAGGAACCACATAATTTCTGAATATCAGAACTTAACAGCTCTAGCATTAATACAGTATGTGCATATAAAGTTGAGGGACATGCATTACAGTTAGGTATACTATTAACAAAATTCTAGGTGCCAATAAATAAATGCATGTCACTTTTAATGCATTTACCGAAAAAAATAGATGCCTCTAAATCGTTGCACAATTATGATAGGGACATGTCATGTAAATTGTATAAATATGTATTTTATGCAAGTAAGCATTCTATTGTCTTATTGACATTATTGTCTCACCTTGACATATTTTGATATGAGCGTCACTGATGAGTCTTATGTAGACGAAACGCGAGTCAGGCGTACTAAATTATAATCCTGGTACCTTTGATAACTATATAACTTGACACTACTGTGTAACCAGTGCTAGCAGACACAGAACTCCAGTATTGTGTCACCTTGATATTATAGTGTAACCTGTGCTAT
The DNA here is from genome assembly GCA_037788925.1 of Mytilus galloprovincialis. Lineage (NCBI taxonomy): Eukaryota > Metazoa > Mollusca > Bivalvia > Mytilida > Mytilidae > Mytilus > Mytilus galloprovincialis. The sequence goes on from CM075333.1 coordinate 94,964,193, forward strand.
CGGACACAATGGGGGACCAGAAAAAAATGCCAGATTGAGCAGGGTGTCAAAATACCCAAGTTTATTTTCTGTAAAGATAGGCTTATTTTGGGACCATGAAAATATGTCGTTAAAGCAGGATGTTGGAATACTCAGGTGTCAGATTAGGCAGGTTACACTGTATATGTACAATATGTATTTATTTCAATCTCTCTGCCAATTTTCGCAGTTAAAAATAAAAGCACTGAATTATTTTAAGCGTTGTATTTTGTTTGTAATTTTATATTCACTTTAAATGTATAGTTTTTATGTCCACAGATTGTAGAAACAACAGGGATATGCATTAAGATCGATCACTAGAAGATTAAGGTAGAAAGAGATTAATATCCAGATTAACTTGTGGCTTTCAGGATTAACTGTGAGGTTTTTTTGGATTATTGTTTTCCAGTAAGTAACAGGTATATATATATTTCTATTTATAAATTAGTTTATATGCTAAGTATTATGACCTGGGTATGTTTTTTTTTTGCAAAACAAATGATTTAATGCAATACAATAGTTTTACTGTGTTTATGTTTTCCTGACTATGCATCAGACCATTTGTTTCTCTGACCTTAATTAAGTTATAGTTTTGGTTTAAGGTGGTTGTGGTGATTGATAAACATGGTCATAACCATTGTTCTAAAAGACCTTGGGGACACACACTGAAACCCTTCATGTTTATTGTTACATTCAATGTAATTTTTATACGACGGGGCGTATTATGGTATACAAATGTCCGGTGTCTGTCCGTCTGTCTTACTGGCGTAAACATGTTGCACAGTAACTTGAGAACGACTTATCCAAATTTCATGAAACTTTATATAGTTGTTTCTTATGATGGTCAAATGATCTGTATACTTTTTGGTGAAAATAAGATTTAAACTTTTTGAGTTATGGCACTTTGTAACTAAAACAGGGGTGTGTTTTTTTCACATGTCGCACCGTAGTTTTAGTTATTAATATTAGTATTAGTTATATTAATCTTAATATCTGTATACTTTTTCGTGATGATTCAAAATTTCATTTTTGAGTTATTCAGTATTTTGTAAAAAAGGGGGAGGTTTTTTTTAAATGTCCCGTTTCTCAAAAACAGTTTATGATTATTGCTTAAAACTTTACACACTTCTTTGTTATATTAATCTAAAGATCTGTATACTTTTTGGTGATGATTCAAAATTTTTATTTTTGAGTTGTTGAGTATTTTGTTAAACAGGGGAGGATTTTTTTACATGTCACGCTGTATCTCAAAAATAATTTATAATTTTTGCTTAAAAACTTTGCACACTTATTTGTTATATTAATCTAAAGATCTGTATAATTTTTGGTTTTGATTCAAAATTTTATTTTAGTGATATTTAGTTTTTTGTAAAAAAAAGCCGGGTTGGGGGTTTCACATGTCCCGCGGTGTCTAAAAAACAATATATGGTTATTGCTTAAAACTTTCTCAGAAACTATTTATGATTATGCATAAAGCTTTCACACAGGACATCGGGCGTATCATGCGCTCATGGTGCAACTGTTTATTTACCTTGGATTCATTTATTTTTGTAAGTACTTTGTTGACCATTGAGTTGTTGTGTTGCTTTTCATTCGTTGATTCCTGGTATGATGTCCATCTATCCGCACATGTTAATATAGAAGATTGCTGAGGAGTAAATACAGCTTTCTGTTAAAAAAAATGTGTTTAAATATCCTGGAATTATGATTATTTATAAATTAATTAAGATGTTACATTAAATTATTAATGGAAACGGGGGAATGTTTTAAAGAGATAACTACCCAAAGAAAAAGAGCAGAAAAAAGCCCAAGGTCACCAATGAGTCTTCAATACAGCAAGAACATTCTGCACTTGTAGGCAGGCTCCAGCTGGCCCTTAACAAAAATGTGTACTAGCTCAGTATACTGTAAACCAACTGATTTTCACAGATACTTTATTTTCAGAGTGACGCTTTCAATCCCCTTCACCGCTATTTAATTTCGTACTTTTCTAATTAACTTTGTGAAAAGATCCAAGTTTTTCATATTTATGATATTCACGATGATTTATTTTTGCATGATTTTTCTATTAGTAAAAAATGGTGAAATCAAGATTGTTTACAGTATATAAATATTGCCAAATCTAGAGTATCTAGTAATTAAGATTAACACATTAGTATCAAAATGTCAAAAAAACATCAAAGGAAATTTAAGATTTGTGAATAACTAAGTAACATCATAGGGTACATGAATTTAAAATCTCAATTCTATGTCAAACAATATAAATTATGTTTATTTAAACAACTGGAGAAGTGTATTTAACTAGGTTTATTTGTTATATTGATTTGATGGGTATATACAATAGGTTTTACTTTATTACAACTACGTCGTAGTATGTCTTGATATACACAGTTATTATACCATTGTCAAGTCCATAATTTGTTTAGCCTGTTTCTGAAAATTACAAAGACTAAGTTCTCCTGGGGTTTTCTGTTAATAATATAATTGTTCATTCTTTTGTATGTTAATATGTTTTTCTTGTCACATTGTAACCTTTTCTGGTCAACATGTCCAATTGACATAAAACTTCCTTATAATTTTCTCTGATCTAAAATATTCCGTCAAGTTTATAATGAAAAGGATACAGTTACATGAATAATAAATCAGGTTAGTTTGTGGTAAATGAATTTTTATTTTATGTCAGTTAAATCTCATCATTTATGAAATATTTCAAATTGATATTTGTTTACAAAATTTTATAGATGAAGAATTTTCTTTTGTTTTTTTCGAAAACAAAACTTGTATAAAAACTTTGTTAAAACAAATTCTTTCTTCATTTTATTGTCAGTAGAAATTTTCTAAACAATTTTAATTCTTAAGTTGATCCTGAGTAACAATGTATTATATTATTGGAAATCAATGAAATAATCCAAAACTTCTCTTACAAACAAACAAATGGCATATTTCAGGCACTAGAATATAAACTATTGTTGGCTGTACAATTCTGACATTAAAAATAATAACATTTCCAGATAAAAACATCTTTTTCAGTTGATATATCAGAAAAATATATCAAGGTTTGTGCACTTGTTTAAGAGACACAAGAATTTATAATATGACATTTTGAAATAAATCTCTAGCTTTATTATATGAAATGAATACACCTTATGCTTATCATGGGTCAAATCTTCTTTCCAGATTTATTTTCCAAGGCCTTTATTTTTTAAACTGAAGTATATATTGTAAATGTTAAGAGAATGGTATATAGAGTGATAAACACACCCATTTAATTTTGTTTATATTTACATAATTTTTCTTACAGTTCGAAAAAGACACAGTTTTGAAGATGAATAAAACACCTAAGATTAAGGTAAGAAAATTAGTTTATTCACAAGTTACAGCAAAATGTATTGAGTATGTAGGTAGACTAGTCTGAGAGATAACTAATCTATCTGTCTGTAGGAATAGACTACTCCAAAAGGAGGGTAGTATACCTAACCTAGTATTGACTTCACAGTTCAAGTTCAGCTAGCAAGCAAGCTAGTCAAAGATATTACCTTTGCCTACACAATGAATGCATTTTGCTGTAAAGTTTGTTGGGATATCATGACCTGTTTTGTAAAACAATATTGATATTATTTTGTTTACAGATCTTCGAATTTGTAATGTAATTTTTAAATTAAAGTTTCATAGATTGCCAAAAAAAAATTAGTAATAATTTTGTTATGTATACTTTTCTGGTTGTTACAAACAGATTAAAAATGTTTTCTTAATGTTAACACCAGCTAAATACTATTTCTTTTTAAACTTCCCTGCAGTCAAATGCAATTCCAATGATAGATATCCCAGATAGATGTATATGAATGCATTTTGGGACAATAATTTTCTGAAAGAAATTTCCATAATTACATGATAAAACTTTTAACAAAGGAAGAGTTATATGAATCGAGACTGAATTCTTTCATACCTTGAATTACCAATTGTAAAGATAGAGTTGTTTCCCTTGTACTGATTCTATAAAATTTCTGAATTTACATGTAAATCAATGTTACTCATTTACAGATTAAGTTCATAATAATGTTTAAAGCAGAATAGATAATAAGTGTTTTTTTATTGAAAAAAAAACACAAATAGTTGTGTTAGTTGCTTTTTTATATTATTTTCTAAATTATAACTACGGTAGTATTTTGATTATGTATAAGAATTGTTACTTATATTTTTATTAAATACTTTGACAGAGAGCAGAGCCTGTGTTTAAGACTCCCATGACTTACAGCCCTAGGATTGTTGGCAACAAGCCAGTTCCTTCACCATCAAGGGCAGAGATATGGAAGCAACAGTTAGGATTTGATGGTAAATACTTAACATTGATTAAAAAAGTTTGATGACATTCACCACCCAAATCTAGAGTATCCATTAGAATTGAATATTAGGTTGGTAAGCTGTATTTTCTACAACATTAGCAGTTATTTTTAAACTTCTGAACAGTTACTGCCCTTTGTCAAGCCGCCTTCAGAATGTGATAGCTTAGCTCACAAATTAGACATTCAGAAGTATTAGACATGCCAAAGTCTCCATGCCTATTTTTTTATACCATAAATTATTGGTGTCAGAAAAAAATATTTTGAAAGATTGAATAGTCTTTTAATTTAAAGTGTAATGACTTTAACAATTTTTGTTTTAGTTGATCCAGAAGAAGGGGAGACAACCGATTCAGAATCAGAAGATGAAACACGTAACAAAGGTAAAAACTTCTTAATTTTAATACTTTGAATTTTTGTCATGAAATTAATTAGATAAGAATTTCTTTCTTTTAAGATATGAATTGTAAAAATCATTGTTTAGCAGAATAACAATTATTTTGTATTTTGTATAATTTGAAATTGAAAAAAATATTTTTGATTTTTAATATAAAGTGGGTTGAAATTTCTGGCCTTTTGGTCATAAAACTTTCAAGCACGATTTTTGTACTCAGACTCAAGAATCAACCAATCAAAATACTAGATTTCATGTTTCGAGCATGATTTTTGTGCTCCAAGCACTGAGCAAAGTTTTATGACTTCAACCCCTGAACTACAAGACATTTTTACAGAAAGTTCAAGATTCCAGCAAACACTAGCGCACTGTTCAACAAATGTTGTTTATTTTTGAAATAAGTGAGATAACTTAGTTCTTCCAAATAATTAGCAGATGCATACTAACTAAATATTTTTTGACATATTGCCTTTTCTCTTGTGGATCCAGTTCTTCTTTCCCAATGAGTATTGTGATCATAACTCCCTTTTTTTTTTTGGACAATCAATGTATTTGGCCTATGGTTGGAACCAGGGTTTCCGCTGGCGGTCGCCATTTTCGCAATTTGCGAAAAAATAATAATTGTGGCGATTAAAATTCAACATTGGCGAAAGAATTTGGCGAAAGAAATATATATAACGATTTATTTTTCAACCATCTTAAGATTCGTTAAGATTTTGACAGAAAATCAATTATCAGCTGATTGCATTTTATGCCTATCGACATCAAAGGACTAATTAATAAAGGTTTTGATTGTAATGACAAAATGATATGGTTGAATGGCGTTCGTTACATGTCACTTAAATGATCTATTGACCACTTTGCGACGCACTTGTTTGAAACAAAATGTTGACGACTCCTCTCCTTCTTCTAATGATAGTCCAGAAAAGAAAACTTGCTATGAAGGAAAATGTTCAAAAGCAAGAAAGGTCTCTAATTTAAAACTTTATCATTTAACTTTGATATCGATAATTGATTGAAGTGGGTACTTTAAAGTCCTTTCAGTGACACACATGTTTCAAGCATAGTTGTACTTACACATTTACACATGTATTTACGATGGTCTAGAAGAGAAAACTGTTGTTTGAAGAAATTTATTCAAAAGGTTTGGAACAACCCCTCGAATGAAAATAACCATTCAATGTTATGACTACACCTTACACGAGGGATCATCGTCAAGTGATAAAAAAACTTTTGCTTTGTTGTAAAAAAATACTTCTTAGTACAAAAGGACACATGTTATTATTTTTTAAAAAAACTTTCCCAAAGAACTGTGACATCTTTCAGGTAACCAAGATTTTTTTTATATTCCAGGATTTATATCTTCTTTAATTTCAAAAGTAAGAGGCCCCCTTCTTTTAAAGTTGTTCAAAATAATCAATTTTCCCTAAACAGTTCTTTTTTTATAAGGTAAATGTTTAGTATTTTTTTTTTATTACAATACAGACCGTAAGAATAGTTTTAGAAAGTAATCTTAGACAGCAATGGGGCAAAGTAATCTTATTTAGGTTTGAGGGAGGGGAATTCAAAAGAAAGATCTATTTGTGTCACATGACGAAAAAAATAATAAAGTGGCGAAAAATATATTGTTTTGGCGAAAGAGGTGGCGAAAAAAATAATTGAGCCAGGGGAAACCCTGGTTGGAACCCCCCCCCCCCCCTTTTATCCTGGCTTGGGAACACTCCCTGTTTTAAAATGTCTGTATCCAGCCCTTGAAGTTATGTTTAAAATGGTTTATTATTTTAAAAAATGGTTCATTGGGATGTGTATTAACTTTACACCTTTCACAAACATAATGGTAAATGTTGTGTAAAAATGCAGGCCACACGCAACACCAAAATCCTTTAAGTCTAAGTCTTTGCTGAAAGATGCCAGTAGACTGTAACCTATTGAAGATCGTTCTAAGAGATCAAATATGATATGACAATTAATTTTTAGTGATGCAGCAGAGCTTATTCTTTCCTCACTACTTTAATGGGGATGAAGTTTAACTTGTATGTCCTTAGTGATATCAACAAGAGATTGATGCACTTATAAACACTAGCAACATTTTCTTTGGACGTTCAATAAAATGTTAATAAATGATTGGTCTAGACAGTTCTTGGAATCAATCCAATACACTTCGATGTTCAAAGATTGATTTTGTAACAAAAGCTGCATTACTATAAATGTGCATTGTCTTTCTTGTACAGGCTGTCTAGATTCTTTTTATAGAATTTTAAAAAAAATAGTTCATTTGAAAAAGTCTACAGATTTTTTTGATTTTTTTTAGTTGGTTTTTAGAAACTGCTTTTTATTGTTCTGATTGCATATTCACACACAATCTTCAAATTATAAATCTAAAATGCTGCCCGCAATAAATACTTATAACTTGAAATAATATGTCCTGTATTTAATAGAGATCAGCAGATTTATTCCTGTCTTTATGCTGACTTTGGCAACAATATATCACCTGTCAGGAGTACAGTCACACCCTTGTTTATATTGGGGTATAATGAGTGTACATGGAGATTTATTTTATCTAAAAAGTGACAATAGATCAATAATCAAAGTACTGAAGTACTGAACATCAGAGGACCTCAAGTTATGTTAAATTATTGATAAATGACAGGTGTTTATATTGTACCTGCCGGACAGATATGTTCATCTTACAATATAGTACAAATAATATAATTTGCTATATATTTATATATCATATATCTGAGATACTGACTTGAACTAGGAAACTTAACTTTGTGAATTATCAATGATTATGTGGTTAAATGAGAACTGTTAGATTGGCAGTATGACCATATAGTTGCACACATACAAAAATAGTTAGCATATAACTTATAATAGAGAATCAATTTAGCATACAATTCTTTGAGTAGCTATATAGTCACTCACTGAACTATGATAAAGAGGTTCAAGACAATCATATTAAAACAGATAAATTGTAATATTGGAGCTAAAGATACCAGATGAACAGCAAACTCATAAATCGAAAAGAAACTTACAATTCCATGACTAAAACTAAAATAAAAGTACACTAGAAACAACATAGAAAACTTAAGACCGAGCAACATGAACCCCACCAGAACTTGGGGTGATCTCAGGTGCTCTGGATGGGTAGGCAGATCCTGCTCTACAAATGACATTTATTAACAATGTTTGTTCATGTAGTATCCAGGTCTTCTACTTTCTGAAACATTTAGCTTTTGGATCAATCGCTAATCAAGTGGATGTTAACACAGCAATATTACTATCACTTATTCTAGATTTTTTTTGCAGTCAACAAAAACTTTTTAAATGTTCAAAAATAGCTTCACTGAGTTATATTTTATAGTTTTATTTTAACACAGTCAATCATTAATCCATTATATTTATAAAAAAAAAAAAAATAAAAATAAAAAGGCAGCTATACATGTACATTGTAGGTTCTGTTTTCTAATTATTAAATGGTTCATTGTAAATATTACAATGTATTATATGTAGATAGCCTTTCGCTAATGATGGTATTTTTGTTAATTGAATTTCACAACATCTGGATAGTTTTTCAACTGTTAGTCTATTTTTACTTCTGGATTTAATACTTTGGATACCACTGGTTTAAGCAATGAGAAAATTTTGCACCATACATATAGAACACAACTACCATATGAATGTGTCTGTCCTTACTTAGTAAGAAGCATGTAAAACAGGGCTTGTAATTTTTTGGTGTATATCTTGATTTTCCGTTTGTACATTGATGTGGCCGTTAGTTTTCTTGTATATATATTGTTTAACATTTGTCATTTCATGGCTTTTTCTTACTGATGTATGCATAGTTTTTTTTCTGATTGTAAAAGTGTTGTATTGTAAGCATTATTTCTTTTTCATCATTTTGTATAGAGCTGGTGTCTGATTACCAATCATACCTCCCTTTTCGCTTCTTTTTTTATGAATAATGATCGTGCATGACAACAGTTTGGTGTTAATTTTCATTTATGTACTGTACATGTAACAATATAAAACAGTATATACATGTATAATCTCATTCCATCATTAATATTGGTCATTGTTGGTATATATTTATCTTTAAGTTTAACAATGTACTGTGAAAGAGCTATCTTCTAACAGATACTTAGTATTTAGTATGGTTATTGTGAAACCACTGATTCAAAGGACAAGTTTCACTTATTGCCCAAAATGGCCTTAAATATAAACTTTAACATAAAGCTCCAAAAAGTTCACAATTTGGTTTCGTAAATGGGTCTATTTCAAAAGTCTTAACGCTCAATAAATCAGTTCTTTTCATAAAAGTACATTTTATGTTCCAAATTTTGTCAAAAGAAGATGATTTTGGGCAATTTTCAGAACCGAAATTAAGCCTTTAGGAATAAAGATTTGGCCGTCACCTACCATCCAAAATGTTTTGTGACCAAAAGAATCCAAATCTGATATAATTCATCAATATTATATAAAAACGTTTTGGATCTTGGATGGCAGCCAAGGTTAGTTATGCCAAAAACAATTAAAGTTTTACCATAGTTATCTGTGGTATAATTTTCACAATTATTCAATGGTTTTGTTGTGTATGATTTACAAATAGAAAAATAAAGATGGCAAGACCTGAAGGAGGCTGCCTGATTTTTTTAAGTGACATATGAACAACAGAGTCAGTGTGGGGCCACTAAGCTAAACTGCCCGCTTTGCACCAGCCAATATAAATGAATGCCTAGGGTGGGAATCGAACCCACATACACCAACTCTGTTGTCCCTATATTTTTAAATGAACAAAAAATTGTCAAGAACAAATTTAAAAAAAAAAATGTATAAATGTGTTAAAATTTAATTATCAAATTATACATGAAAATATAGATTGATTTTCGGTGATTCAGATGTGATTGTAGTCCCATAGGCTCAACTGTACAGCTACATGAATATACAGCGCAAGAGGGTTTAAAGTTGCTGAGGCAGATTTTTTTGGGGAGGAGGGAGCTGAAGGCACGCCCTTTTCAAGGAACTTCATGTATGGTAAATGCGTAGTCCTTTTTTTATATAGTTTTACCCAAAATGTTGACTTGCTAGACCCCTCCCCCTTTAAAACTCCTGGATTCTCATCCGATTTGATAGAAATCTAAACTGTTAACAAGGTTGCTTAAGTTGTAACAATTATGTTTGGGAATTACAAATAGATAGGTTCCTTTAAATGTTGCTGAACATTTTGTTTAAATTATCTAGAATATATACATGTACATGTGGTTTTAATCGTGGACATTTTAAATCCCTGTTAACTTATGCGTGACTTGGGCTTCTGATACAAATTTTAAAAAACATGGAATTATTCATGCAAACTCACAGAAAGATTCTGGAGATTTAAATTTCCACAGAATAATAAATAAACAAAAAACATTAAACATTTTAAACATTTAACATTTAACATTTTGATAAAATAAAATAATACACTAACCCTTTGCAATGTTGCAGTTCAACTTTTAATCTGGGGTTCTGGAAAACCTTTAAAATATCTCTTGCAGTCATATGCACTGCATAGCGCTCATAGGTTTGTCTCAATAAAGATTTGCTAAGTTTGCTCGAGCAGAATCCCTATATCGCTCTCATTAGTATAAATAGCCTCATGTGTGCTCAAATAACCATTTAGATTAGTCTCAATATTAATATATCTAACTCAATTGAGTAGATCTAGCTCAAATTTTACTCATACATGTAAGTCAGGGCTCGACATTAACGCTTGTCCGATTGTCCGGGACAAGTGCACACAGGTGTCGGGCAAGTAGATTCACCATACTACTTGTCCGATGGGACAAGTGAAAAAACAAGGTCAGATAAAAATAGATCAAATTCAAGACTTATACATTCCCAAAAATATGAATGATTGTTTTATTGATCATACTTAATGAAATAATTATTCATTGATTGAACCAGAGACATATAAAACTTGTATAATATGTCTCTGATTTGGAGTATTGAACATGCTGGCAGCCATTGACCAGGGGGATATAAGTAAGGGGAAAGAAACCAATGTTAATGTATCTTCTTAGTATAAGCTTCCTTGAATTAGGAGCACCTCCATATGGAGTTTTACCTAAACTTTAAAATATTAAATTAAGGTATATTTCATTTGATTTTGCTTTTATGCATAACAATACATTAAAAGAGGTTTTATTTGATAAGATCTATGACATGTGATATAAAAATTTAAGATGAAAAAAAAAAAAAAAAAAAATCTAAAAAGGCAGATTTTTTGGTGAAATGTGTATGTACTTCATGGTCATATATCAATGTATATACAAATCAAAATAAATTGTAAAAGCTTGTTTTGACATCATCAATAAATTAAAAAGGTTTACTCATATACATGTTCAAGGTGGCCAGGTGTATTTACATCCTTGGTTTAACCCATATCACTACTAAAGAATGAATAGGTCCATAGGGGAACGTAGTGGTTTGGGAAGAAATGATGATTTAATGATTGACAAATGATAGTGACATTGAGTCAGAGAACACAGTCTTGCAAAAAAACTTTCATTCTGAAATAATGAAATGTATTTTGATGCGGTATTCATATAACATTACAAAATGCTCCTTTTATTAGGTACAATCAAGGCCCAAGTGTTATTATTGCATAAATCATCAATATGTTAGATTTTCAATTATGAATTCGGACAAGTGAGTTAAGAGTTCGGACAAGCTGATTTTCTTGCCACTTGTCCGAAGGGACAAGTTAGAAAAAATGTTAATGTAGAGGCCTGTAAGTGATCATATTTGCTCAATTTAAGATCTGCATGGGTGCTCGTAGTGAAAGTTAACTGATTGTATTTGCTCACAGTGGCGGATCCAGAACTTTTCCTAAGGGGGGGGGCCCGCTGACTGACCTAAGAGGGGGCCCGCTCCAGTCATGCTTCAATGATTCCCTATATAATCAACCAAATTTTTCCCACGAAAGGGGGGCCCAGGCCCGCCAGGATCCGCATATGGCTCAATTCAAGTACTCATGCATGTATGCGTGAACAAATGTCTAATTCAAATTACTAAAATTTTACATGGATATGATTACACAATTTTTAAAAATAATGCTGATTAGCACATGTCATAGAATTATCATATAATTTTGCAATACATGTCATGTACAGTATGGTCCAGGCGCGGATCCAGAGGGGGGTTCCGGGGGTTGGAACCCCCCCTTTTTTTGGACGATCAATGCATTTGAATGGGGACATGTAGTTGGAACCCCCCCCCCCCCCCCCCCCCCCTTTGTCCTGGGTTAGGAACCCCCCTTTTTAAAATTGCTGGATCCGCCCCTGTGGTCAAAATTATACAATACTACAGGACAGTTAGACTACTCTATATTTATATCTCCAAAACTGTAAGGATTCTCCCAATATATCTATAGGCTTGTAAATGGTACGGACAACGCCACAAATTCTGACATTTCAGTGTAAAATAAGACTCTTGATTTTACGAGCAAGAGTTATTATACACACTTATAAAAAGAGTCCAACTCTATTGGAAGAATATAAGAAGTCGAAGATACTCTGAATATTACATAAAATACAATAATTTCAACCAATAATTATATATTAGAATTACTTACAAATTCATTAACAAAATCCGCGTTTTTTCCAGTCAAGGGACATAATTAATCAAATATATATACTAATGCAACAAACTTAGTCGGAGAACGAGCGAAAATCCGAAACAGTATCTTAAAAAACAGAAAATAGTTCCGTGTGTGTGTCCAAGAGATAAATCTACTTGTTATTTACGAAGAAAAGAAATTTAACTCCAAAAATTGTTGAGATCTTTATAAACACAAATTGTTCTTATAAAAAATACACAAATAGTAACCTTATCTTTAAAGGCCTTGCAGGTTCTTGTTACTCCTACCCAATATGTTGGTATTTTCAAAATGGCTGCGGGGGACGCGACCTGATGAATTATTTTATATTATGACAGATTAAATTTTCCTAGTTTTGCTACGTTAATATTATAGACAAATATGCTACAAACGGTTTAAAAAGGTTACTCCAAATCAAATAATTGAAATATAATTACCTTTCTGTGTATAAATGTGTGAATTGATTTCCTCTCGATTTTCTACACGCTCGCTCTTGCCCTCTTGCGCACTCGTGGTATTCATCCGCAACAACAATTTTTCGACACGTCATTGATATTGAAGATAGTTTGATTAATATACAAATATTTCAAACGACAAAACATTTTCATATTATAAAAAAACTGAGTATCCATTGAAAACATGAATTTAAAAGAAGCGATACGGAATTTTATTCTGCACTATATAGGTCCGCGGGTTTATAATGTCGGTTATCATTCCAAAACTAATTATATATGCACCTCTTTGATCTTTGAAAAGTAGGCGATGGCAATACACCCGAGGCCCCTCAGGGGCCTCTGATGTAAAAATTGGCTACCCTTTACCGAGATCAAAATATTTCCTTTCAAACAAAAAGATAGTTTTAACAGTTTAGAAATGCAATCAAGATATGCTAGGTAGCCACCCACAACTAACAACCCACACAATTTAATATTTAATTTAAAAAAGATCATTTTAAGAACAGAAGTACAAAATGTAATAGGTTTTTATCTCACAATATAGGTATGCTATGAATTGGTCGAAAATCATCAAGAATATTGTGATCAGTTGGCGTTAGAAAAAGTGCAGAAAAGCTAATCTGAATTAAGTCTGCCATAGACTAGGGGATTAAACTGCATTTTAGAGTTGGACTTAAATACATTAATTCTGTCTGTGCCTCCTTACAGTATGTCACAAATACAAATTGTAAATTTTCGGGCTTGATATAAAGTTTTAGAAGATTTTGACTAATTTTAATGTAAATGTGTGTGATCTTAATCATCAAAGCATCTGATCATATATGAAGAAGAGATAAAAAAAAATAAATCTAAAAGACATTTAATGATTTTCATGGGAGATAATCTGTGTTTAATACCTGAAGCATGTAATTTGTAATTATGTGTTGTAAACTTTGAAACTTTTATCAATGACAGTCTTTTGAAAATTGCTGGAGTGTTGAGTACTGTTATATTGATGATGTTAAAACATTTTACTAACTGGAATAAAACAAGTATATAATTCATTCAGCAATTTTCATAGTCACATTTTTGAAGTCATCAGTTTGAAAGGAAACTTACACCAGTTTTATTTATGTTCAACATATATCTGAAAGGAATAAATATTTTAGTAGCTATTAGATAATAGGATTGTTATACAGATGCCTTGGAACAAAAACATTTGCAGTAAAATAAGGAAATGGAAAATAATGTAAATTTCACAATTGAGAACATATCCTTATTGATAAGTAATCAATGGAGGTTGAGTGCTGCACTCTGATTTTCTAAAAAAAAACCAGATAATTGCATATTGGAATTTGTGCATCTTTTATGGTTGTGAATAAAGTTCAGTTACATAATAGCTGTCCATTGCGACTAATATGTCTACAAGTCTACAATATATAGCGTTAATTGTGGTTATTAAATGATGGATTATTACTGTGGTGTGTAAAAAATGTAAAGAAATGATTAATATTCAAACAAGTAAAAAAGGAATTAAAGTGTAAATGTTGTATCTAGAGAAGAAAATTAGGATTACATCTGTTGAATTTCTAATTGAGACGTACAATATTCAGTGGATTGACGGATAATATTAGGTTAAAATATTTTATGTCCATTCACAGCTAACACTTATTTGTGATTTTTATTGAAAAGAGAGAAAATGAAATTAAATAGCCTCAGGATGTGTTCATTGACCTTGTGGTTTTAACAAACAGTGGCTTTAAACATTTGACACAGTATTTGATTGTGGACAATAATGTACAAAGTCAAAGTAAACTATATGTATGGAAAAGTTTAGTAATAAAGTCACACCGAATGTAAACACACTATGTTTGTCACGGCTAGATATAGTTGTTGTCACCAAGATGTAACAACATTACGAAAAGTTTACATTTCCCCGTCAAAATGTTCGTGTAAAAAAGGTGAGAGAAAGGATCTTTTCAACAAATTTTTTTTTATAAATGAATGCGTTTGTGTGTTAAACAGTTTTCTTGCTACTGCTTAAAATATCCTAGTGCTTTTTAAAAAAAATGTATGGTATAGAAAATAGGATGGCCAAGATGTAAAATAGTTGATTTAGGTGGCTTTTCGTAGGTGTCTGTGCAAGCACCTTAGCAACTTTGACTTCAATTCCAGAAATACTTTATACTATCTTTTGATTGATATGAAATGAAAGAGACAACTTGCAAACAAAATGGTTAACCAATGTATGATTTTGATATAATTTTTTTTTTTTAATATTTAGCAACAATGTATAATTCTTATTACACAATGGATTCTATTAGAAGGCATTAAAACTGTTTTTCGTGAAACACTGTAATGATATCTATGGTGTTCATGCAAGAATATCAATTTATATTTTGCAATGTTTTGCTAATAATCATGTGACTTTGATGTTGTTTTTAATTCTGTAAGTTCAACAGCAAAGCTTTCTTTATCTATCAGACTTCCATTACATAATTCTGTTATTGATTTTTCTGCAAATTGAAGGTTTTATTACCAAATTTTCAGTTCTGTTACTAGCAGAATTGTTTCTAATAATTGACAGGGTCTAATTCTAATCATGTCTTATAAATAAGTCTAGGAATGGTGAAGTTGGATGTCTGTATATAGATAATTGAATTGATGACCAGCTGAAGTATACATTTGAATATATTCTAAAATAACAAGAAAGTGATCAATTATAATGCAATAGTGGTTTCACAATTGTCATAAAATTTCTTCGGTTATGCCACCATTCTACCATAACATCATTATATATTGTGTGATGAATGCAGATATTTAGATATAGGAAGATGTGGTATGAGTGCCAATGAGACAACTCTGCATCCAAGTCACAATTTATAAAAGTAAACCATTATAGGTCAAGGTAGGGCCCTCAACACAAAGACTAGGCTCACACCGAACAGCAAACTATAAAGGGCCCCAAAAATTACTAGTGTAAAACCATTCAAACAGGAAAACCGATGGTCTAATCTTTATAAAAAAGGAGAAATGAGAAACACTTATGAACCACATAAACAAACGACAACCACTGAACATCAGATTTAGTTGGTTTTTTTGGGATACGATTGCTTTTAAGCAATCTGTAGACTTTTACCGTTGACTCAGGGCTCATTCCCTCACGTCAACCGTTTTATTCTAAACATTCAGCAACATCTCAGATTCTTATGATTGTCTTGCTTTAAAAGGTAAAAACAAGCAAAATGATTGAACATAAACAACTTTCCTGTAATGTTCTTCTCATAATCTTCATGTTTGATTTTTCCCTTGACTTATATGCGTGTTTTTAACAACACGGAAAATCAGAATTAAGCAGTATTTATATTTAGTGTTTTCATAAATTTAGAAACACGTCAGAGGGAATTCCCCAGTTTTGATAAATGCGAGAGTTCTCTGAATTCCGATAATTCTATTTCTGTCATATAAGAACTGAAGTGGAGTTTTCTATATTTTACCGTTATGAAACTGATACTGTACTCTCATAAAGAAATTGAGACTCATTCATCATATCATAAATTAAATAAACGTTCTTGTTCCAAATCGCAAGTCTCGGGGTTGTTTATGTATTAATGCGCATGCGTATAGTTTTCTTGATTTCAAGGGGTATCAGATTGAGTGGTTGTTCTGGATTCCCCGCTTATTAATTAATTTGAAACTCATTGGATTCTTTCTATGTCTGCCTGCTATTGAGGGTTTAATAATGTTGTTGCATAATTTAAAATCATATGCATCATTTAAATTAAAATCAATGAAGTTTGACCTATAACACCCCTTTAGCCGAAATTGAGTCTTCCATATTATCGTTTCGAGTTGTCTCCCTTTCAGAAGTATTTCCCGTCAAAATCGTCAAGAAAAAATTAACTCGTTAGATGTCGATAAACGTCGTATTATATTAAGAACGATCTAAATTTAAACAGAGAAGTGTGTACGGAAGGATTCATGCCCACTGACCCAAAGGAAGTTAATAATTAAAGAATAAGAAATGGAGTTCCTCCTAGAATTAACGGTGATAAGATACGAAGTGAATAGTCCGAGATTACTGGGTACAAGTCAAATCGGCACCCATAGAAAAAGTCAAATCGGCACCTGGTTAAATCGGCATCTAGTCAAATCGGCACCCATAGAAAAAGTCAAATCGGCACCTGGTTAAATCGGCATCTAGTCAAATCGGCACCTATTTAAAAGTCAATTCGGCATCCAATAATATTTGATATAATATACGGGACTGGGAAATGTGGTTCCTCCTAGAATTAACGGTGATAAGATACGAAGTGAATAGTCCCGAGCTTACTGGGTACAAGTCAAATCGGCACCTGGTTAAATCGGCATCTAGTCAAATCGGCACCTATTTAAAATTCAATTCGGCATCCAATAATACTTGATATAATATATGGGACTGGGACTATTTAAGTTTGTAATTTAAGTATACTAGCATAAAAGTCCCCCACGGTCCCAGATTGTCTGGCAATCAGCCGTCGGACATCAGAGTAATCTCGAACTATGAAGTGAAATACCTTCTCTCTCAGTGACTGCTGTGGAAAGTAAACTTGGAATTGATAGCACACAAATAAAACACAATAAGTACATTGCTCGTACACTTGTATCCGGGATTAGCTATTTTTAAAGTTGAGTGACTATTCAGATTTATATTACCTTTGCATGTGCAGTTGAATTAGTTTTGAAAATAATACTATCCAGCTGTACCAGGCCTTGCGGTCATAAAACTTTCGAGTCAGTTTTTTTGTACTCATACTCGAAAATTAACAAATGAAATTGCTTGATTTCTTGTTTCGAGCATGATTTTTGTGCTCCAAGCACTGAGCAAAGTTTTATGCCTTCAAGGCCATAGTCCAAATAATTATGACGTCTTGGAAGGCTATTATAATTTTTTTCTTTGAAGCCTTACTTCGACGTCGAAGAAAAAAAAATATAATAGCCTTTCAAGACGTCATAATTATTTGGACTATCAAGGCATAAAACTTTGCTCAGTGCTCGGAGTATAAAAATCATGCTCGAAACATGAAATCCAGCAATTTGATTGGTTGATTTTCGAGTCCGAGTACAAAAATCATGCTCGAAAGTTTTATGACCGTAAGGCCTGGGCTGCCAAAATGCGTGAGACTCACGCATGTTCATGCTTTTTTGCAGCAGTATCCTTGGATCAATTTTTTCCTCTTTGATCTTTTCTATTTTGGCCAAAATCTCACGAATTTGCTTAATGAAAAGTTGGCAGAACTGCTATACATGTACATGTGTCAATGAAAACTATATGGCAATCGTATCCCTCAGAGCATTCTGCTCTTTGATTTTTGTATGAGAATGAGTAACATTTGTTTCCTTTTTCTTAACCTGCTACACAAGAGACTTACAAAGGTCTTGGACTCTCATGAAAATAGCACTTTTACTAGCCCTATTTATTTGTTTTGACTGCAACGTTGAGATTCCTTCATCTGTTTATTGTATGACTGAATCAATGCCCTTGTCTTCAACTTGCTTATTACTGGGGGTTTTTAGTTGGACCAATACGTCTAATTTCATGATAAGATTTAAGTGCCTTTGAGATATCTGTTCATGTTTTAATTTGAAAAACTTGATAAATAAACGAAATATGATGCATTAATTTCCCACTGGAATATTTATAACTATGTCGTATTACATATTATGTACAAAACCAATGATTAATGATGTTTTAGATTCTCCAGTTGTAAAATTTAATATTTTAATTTGTTTCAAAGCAGTTGAGGGGCTATTGGAGTTGTCCAAGCATTCATATATGTGTATGTGTCCACAGTAATTTATTTGTTAATTGTAGCAGATGTATTTTAGATACTGACCTTATGCCACAAGATAATGGTCACTTGACTGATATTTAAAAATATGATCTTGAAAAATTGCTATATATATTAAAAAATGTTTCATTGAGACTGACCATATTCCATAAGTTGACCGTCACTTGACTAGTATTTTAAAAGGTCTATCCTTACCATATACCTGAACTTTGTCGCCTGACATATATTAAAAAAAAATAATTACACACTTCAAGCATCAAATCTTAAACTATCTCAAGAAGAACTTTCTCCTCGATCTGGGAGCAGAAATTATTTGGGAATAATTTAATTAAAATAGCTTATTTGTTTATGAAGTTGTGATGAAATATAATGTTTTGACACATCTACCCATCTGTCATGACTATTGTTGCCTAGAAACCAGTTCCTTTTCTTTTCATATCGTCTTATAACTTTAAACTTTGAAAAAAGAAAACATTGAAAGTGTGATTTCTTTTGAGAGGTTTACGTGAACAATACATCCATCACATAATTACTGATGTTGAAGATAATACATTTATCTCCTCTAATTGCAGAGTATGAGACTTGCTTAAATGTATCTCTGTAATGATTTTCATCTTGAAAAAGACTACTTGACAATTATGACTGATGTTTTCCCTTATTTGATACATTTCCTTTCTCAATTTTATTTTAAGATATATGTATTTCTTCTTTTTAATTGCAGAGAATGAAAATTTCTCTGTAGTGGAATACCATGCACTGCAGAAAGAATTAGACGAAAGGAATACACAGAGGGATGAACTGTTGTTTAAAATAAAGGTAATATACACACATTGAAAATATGGGAAACAAACATTGATGAACTGGTGTGACATAATTTTTAGCTCACATGACCCAAAGTGCTAAGTGCACTTTTTTCATCACTTGGTGTTTTTGTCCATCGTAAAATAGTTTATCAGGTCAAGATCTACTTGTCCTGAAATTTTCAGACGAATCGGACAACCCATTGTTAGTAGTTTTGAGGAAATTTTGCAGTTTTTGGTTATTATCTTTAAGTTAAAAGAAATCAATAAAATTTTAACACAATGTTTATAACCACAAAAGGAAGCTTGGGATTGATTTTGGGGGTTATGGTCCCAAAGGTTTAGGAATTAGGGGCTCAAAGGGGCCAAAACAGCATATATCTATTTTCAGGACAAAAAGTTGTGTATTAATATTTCAATTGTTCTGAAATTGTACTACAATGTTTAATACCATAAGTAGAAGGTTGGGATTTATTTTAAGGGGTTATTGGGCAAATAGTCTGGGAATAAAGGGGCAAAAAGGGGCCAAAACAGGCATTTTCTAGTTCGAAGACAATAAATTGTGTGTAACTATGGATCTCTCTGACATTGTACCGAAAGTTTCCATATAACACAGGGAAGGCTGGGATTCTGTTTGGGGTTAATTATCCCGAATATGTAGGAATAAGGGGCCAAAAAGAAGCATTTTTCTAGTTTACAGACAATTACTTGTGTTTAAGTGCATGGATCTCTTAAAATTTTTACAAAAAGGTTCAATACCACTAAAGGAAGGTTGGGATTGGTTTTGGGGGTTATTGTCCCAACAGTTTAGGAATTAGGGGCCAAAAAAGGGATCTAACATAATTATTTTTGTAGTTTTCAAACAATAACTTATGTTTAAGTGTATGAATCTCTCTGAAATTAAACCACAAGTTTCCATACCATGAAGGGATGATTAGTATTGACTTTTGGCTCAAAATGTTTCAGAATTAGGGGCAAAAAAGGGGAAAACTAAGTATTTCTGGTCAATTGACAATTAAGACAATTTAAAAGCAGTGTAAGGGAGGTAATTCTAAAACATTTAACATACAATGTTGGGTATGTTTCTGATTTACCTCCCTTACACTACTTGTATATTATATATAAAGAAATGTCAGGTTTTGGACTAATTGCAAAAAAGGGGGATGGAAGTTGTTTTCAAATTTTTTTTCTTTCAAATTTCTCAAATTCCAAATTTTTGAAAAGTTAAAAGAAGAAATCTTTAATTGCACAATATTGCGCAATAGATTTGTAATCTTTTGACATTTGTTGTGTGTCAGAAACTCATATTATGTCAAAAATTTGATGGCAATCCAAATTCAGAGCTGTATCAAGCTTGAATATTGTGTCCATACTGGCCCAAACTGTTCAGGGTTGACTTCTGAGGTTGTATAAAGCTGTGCCCTGCGGAGCACCTGGTTAAAAATGTGTCCGATGACCTGCCTGCCAACCAACATGGCAGACATGGGTAAAAATAGAGCATAGGGGGCAATGCAGTTTTTGACCTGTATCTCTGAAACTAGAGAAAAAGTATAACGGTTGCATTATTTCATGCATCAATTGTAAATAAAAAATATCATGTGAGTGTTTTAGGCCCCCTTTATAACAATATGAAGGCTGGTGTGTTGTCACAACTGTTCTTAAACATTGACTTAATTTATTTGTTTTACTGTGAAAGTATTTGGTAATATATATGATAAAAAAGAGTAAACAATTAAGCTTGAACTAGAGTTGTACATTTTTAGACCAGTTTTTTGAAAAGTAAATCATAGATAAAGAACAAATAACATCCATCAAATATTCTTAGAAAGTTTGCAATATTTGTATTTTTGAATTTATTTCAAAAATTTGCTTTAGTCCTACACACTTCTGGCATTTTAAAAACAGTGTGTTTGGGGGGTGGGGGACGTTGTTATTAATATGTTGATATGAGAAACAGTCTGACCCATAACGAAAAAATGCATCAGTGTAATAGGAGGAAAAGGAATTACGGATCCCCTCAGGATTTTTCATTCAGCTCAGGCTTGGATGACAAGTCTAATTATAAATATTATAAATGTTTTGAAATTTTCTTTCACTCTGCCATCATTTTCATATTCTGATAACTCTGATGAATATAAGTTGGCAAGTTACTCCTACATTATATAAATATCATATATATATATATATATAGCAATAGATGTGTGAATTTTAGTAGGGTCATTTTAACTGTTATGAGTTATGTCCCTTTATTAAAGGAAACATGGCTGAATTTTAGTTTCTGTTCTCTTACCTAATTTTCATTTGTTCTAGACTCTGACAGATAAGAACAAGCATTACAAATCACGTCTTGAGAAGGAGGAGCTGACAAAACGACAACAAATGAAGATTCTGTGTAAAAGTCAGGAGACGCAACTCCAAGAGAAGGACAACCTCATTGGTAATCTACAAAGTATAATCGAGGAACACGAGGAACAACTCATTGACATGGAACACAAAATCAATGGTAGGTAAAATTAAAAAAACCAAGGGGTGGGGGGAATAAAAATGGAATAGTCTGAGTAGTCAGTGTAAATGAAAAACGACTCATTGATTGACATGGAACAGAAAATTGATGGTAGGTAAAATGAAATAGCCAGGGGGAAAATTAAAATGGAATAGTCTGAGTGGTATAAAATGTACATGAAAAATAACTCATTGACATACCAACCATGCAAAGACTGTATAGCCAGTCAAGGTCGTTAAAAACTTCCATTTGTTGTTTGCTCATTGACATGGAACAGAAAATTACTGGTTCTGAGAAAAATTAAGGGGAAATAACTTCAGTTTTATGGTCTTGAATAGCAATAGGGGAACATAAGGAACAAATTATTGAAAAAGAGGAAATTACTTGAAAAGTAAATAAAAGATAAGCCAATGCTTATCTGATTAGTATCCCAAATTTATATGGAACATCAAAGTAAAATCTTCAAAATGAAGCAGAAATTCTTGAGGTAGATGTATACTAGCATAAAATCTTTCATCAGTGTTCTTTGTTATTTGGTACTTATTTTAGAATATAGCAGACTATGAATGTGGGCACATGCTGAGTATGATTAAAAATCTATAGGGGAAAATATAATGATCATATCCTATTTATTATACTATTTAGAGAAATACAATCGGAATACTGAGTTATTTAGACAACTCACTAAAATTAATAGGGATTCTATTAGAGACGAGCACTGAAAATGGCAGAAGATATTAATACAGGGTTCAGTAATAATATTGCTGTTTTAACAAATAAATTGTGAGAAAATCTATTTTGATGCCCCATCTACGATAGTAGAGGGGCATTATGTTTTCTGGTCTGTGCGTCCGCTCGTTCGTCTGTCCGTCTATTCACTTCAGGTTAAAGTTTTTGGTCAAGGTAGTTTTTGATGAAGTTGAAGTCCAATCAACTTGAAACTTAGTACACATGTTCCCCATGATTTGATCTTTCTAATTGTAATGCCAAATTATAGTTTTGACCCCAATTTCATAGTCCACTGAACATAGAAAATGATAGTGCGAAGTTCAGGTTAAAGTTTTTGGTCAAGGTAGTTTTTGATGAAGTTAAAGTTGCATCAACTTGAAACTTAGTACACATGTTCCCTATGATATGATCTTTCTAATTTTAATTCCAGATTAAAGTTTTGACCCCAATTTCACAGTCCACTGAAAATAGAAAATGATAGTGCGAGTGGGGCATCCATGTACTATGGACACATTCTTGTTTAACTACTAATTATATTTATTTATGATAAGTTTATGAAAACAGTGCCCCAAGTATTTACAATATTCTTCACTAACAATATAGTATACATTCTTTATATACACTTGAACTATTTGTTAAATAAAATATAGATTTAAATGATGCTTTAGTATTTCAAATGAGATTTAAGGGTACTAATCTCTTGCTATATAAATGTTATTGTATAATTACTGGTTTGTAGAGTTTGGGGTAGGTTAGTTTTAAAATATGAATGTATATCTTTCATTGTGGAATAAAACACACTACAGATTGGTAAGAAAATTCTTATTGGTACATAAAAAAATCTTTTTTCCATTATATATTATTATAGATAGGACTGCAATTTCAAAGTATGTATATCATTGAATTTATGATGAAATAATTATATAACAACTTTACAAACTAAGAGTAAAAACAGTTTATTGTAATTTGTTTCAAAATTATAACCAACTTATGTCACTGATGTATTTTTACCAGAACGCATGAGCCTATTATTGGACCCTGATTTCAGGGGTCATAATAGTTTTAATGTAAAGAATCTTTATAATTAGCTATTTTTACAAAAAATAATCTTAAAAAGGTGCATTATGTATATATTTGTGATAAAATTCAGAGAAAAGAAATCACATATAAATAGATGAATATAAAAACATGGTAATAATGAATGGATTGTCAACATCGTTAAACATTCCATAGAAGTATGAATGAAATACGACTGGATACATATACTTTATGAGGTTTGTGATACAGGGTAGATTTGAAATGAATTACAAAATATGAAATACATTCAAAAACCTATATGCAATAATTTTATAATGAGATAGATGGATAGTAATTACACTGTTATGATTTTGTAGGTAATATGAATACCATACCTCCAGGTAGTTATAAACAACCTTCATCTGTCAAACTTATAGAAGACATCAAGAGACTTCAGATAGAGAAAACATCACTCACAACAAAACTTGAAACAATTACATCAGAAATGGAAAATCATTCTTGTTCTTCTAAGGGAGATAACTCAAGCGACATTAATGACTTGCAACAAGTTATAGAAAGATTGGAAGATAAAAATTGTAAATTAGAGCAGGAATTGAAATTATATAAAATTCATGAAAATGATAATACAGGGCCGTGTCATACTGACACTGAAAAACAAGTGGACAAATTACAGACCGATAATGATAAGTTACACGAAGAAATAGAGGAATTAAAACGAACAAACAGTCGAACATCAGATCTGTTTAAGTTGAGTACTCAGGAACAACAACAATTACAGGACGATCTTGTCAAACTTAGTTCAGAAATCAAAATATTTGATGAAAAAATAACAAAAAAGAATAGTGAATTGCATAAATTACAGGCAAGACACAGGGAGGAAGTCAGTGATTTAAAAAATAAAAATCAGGAACTGTCACAGAAAGTCAGGAACCTTCAGGCAGAGATTATGTCACTGCAGGCAAAAAGTCCAGAAGTAAGTTTATACAAATCTTCTGCAGAATTAAGTTGCTTAGTAAACTATTCATAATGTCATTTCTTTGCCTTTTGTATATTTCTGTTCTTGGACCAAATGTTTTATATGTGGTAAAAGTTTTGCTTATTGTTGAAGGGTTAACAGTGATCTATAGTTGCTATCTTCAATGTCTTAGTTTAAATATATTTATTTATAGTGGATTGGGAAACAAGTTTTGTAAGTTATAATAATCCCTTTCCACTTTGCTGGTGTGAGTGCTGCCTTGTAGAGGCATTAGCCTACTCTTTTTCGAAATCTACAAGGGTGTCTTTAGTGTGCAAGAGATATAGCTCTCTCCTAACACGGGTCAGCCATTTATGGTCCCCTATGAAGAACTATCATCGTTTTCTATAGACCATACTCTTAAATGGCGTCAATGTCATTTGGTCTCTGGTGTAGATTTGTCTCATTACCAATCATACAACATCTTCTTATTTTTTATCTACTATTTTTAGGTAGTGACAAAAATAAAGAAGGTAGAAGTCCAGATAGAATCGGAGCAGTTAAAAAGTTCTTACATCTCCTGTCAACAAGACAAAGATGTCTTACAGTCCAAACTGACAAGTGTCCAGTTAGAGATTGAAGAGTGTAAACAAAAATTGACATTGTCTCACAGCAATAATACTCAATTACTTGAACAGGTATAATTAAAAAATCTGACCAATATCCAAGAATTAAATATAAACAAACATACTTAGTGAATCTTATCTTCATCTTAAAAAAATATAATGTTCAGTGCATCTTGAAAATTGCTAATAATAATTTTGTATTAGAACAAAAGTATTAGGTGTGAACATTAATGGTTATGGTTAATGAAGAAAATTGCTGTGGACATGCCAAATTTATGATAGTTTATTTTTATTCATTAGCAATACAAACTGTTGAAAATTTCAGTGGAAGGCAAGAATATCCTTCTTGATTCATTGGAAAACATCCTTTGAAGTTGCTTCCATGTATTGAATTGATAGTTTTTCAATCTATTCTTTTGAAATTTAATGTTTTTACTATATTGATGCTTTTTAATATTGCCATTCAGGAGTAATGGCTGTTCATCAACATTTGGATTTTTTTGTTGTTGTTGATATATCTATGTATATACGCAATTTGTTTCTGACTGTACTATCATAATAAATGTTTTAAATCCTCAGGTACAACATTGGCAGAATCAGTATTCCAGTCTAGAGTCTGAATCAGAAGTAGCCCTTCAGGCAGCAGCAGAAGACAAGGAGAGGACAGTAGCAGACGTCAGAGAAGCCATGAAATCATCCATGCATAACCTACAGAACCAGTACGATGTCATGTGTCAAAAAGTTGGTGTATTAGGGTCATTGTATTCTGATCTGACAGAGTCATATATTCTGATAGAAAAACAGGCTAAACAGTTTCCTAAAATCATAAAGAAAACTGTCACTGATGTAACAAAACAGGTATGTTTCCAAATATGATTTAAGAATGTACAGTATAAGACATTCCATTCAAGGCTTTTCCAGAAATGAATATAGAAGAGTAGGGGAAGGGAAGTCCAAACAAATTTTTATTCATTGATAATTTCTTGCTTATTTTTTTAAACAAAGCACTCATCATAATCTCTTTCTTGACCTGTTGCCTAACTTTTTAAGACAAAAAACATCAACATATAAGATGAAAGATAGATTGTTATACATTGTAGTTAGAAATCCATACAATATACATGGAAAATGGAATATTGAGGCACTAATACTAGTTAAAACACAAACGAAAGTTCTGAACATCTGAAATATGTCAAAGAAGATAGAAAAATAATTTTATCGGGTGTTTTGGATGATATATGGCGGCTTCATTACTTGTTTTTAAGTCCAGATGATTTTTAACCATATTTTTGTGTCAAAAATGTCGGTTATTGATTCGGGGATGTACGGCGGGCGGGCGGGCGGCAACCAAATGTTGTCCGTGCAATTACTCATGAAGCGTTCAACCAAACCTTTTAAAATTTTTTTTGTTACTGACAACAAAATGGAGGTCAAGTTCAATAGTGACGATTTTGACTTTTACCGTTCAGGAGTTACTGTTCTTGAAAGTGTTCTTGAAAGTTTAAAAAATGTTGTGTCTGTGCATTTACTCATGAACCAGTCAACCAAACCTTTTAAAATTTTAATATGTTGTTACTGACAACAAAATGGAGGTCAAGTTCAATAATGACGATTTTGACTTTTACCGTTTAGGAGTTACGGTTCTTGAAAGTTTAAAAAATGTTGTGTCCGTGCATTTACTCATGAACCGTTCAACCAAACCTTTTAAAATTTCCTATTAGGAGTTTTGGTCCTTGTAATATTGATAAATGCCAGAACACAAATAAATGTTAAAGAATCCGGTTTACTGTCATTTTGACAGGTCTTGTTTTACATAACATGACATATTTTACTAAACTTTTAAAACTGTATACAATATAATTAAAACTAACGCTTTACTGGTAATGTTTTTATATAACAGACAACAAAAGCCATAAGTGAAATAAATGAATACAATAAAGAATTGGTGAAGAAATATCACAGGGAGATGTTTTTAAGGAAGAAATACCATAATGAACTTGTAGAACTTAAAGGTGAGTGGTACACGTGGGTTATACAATGTATAGATGTATGTCACAGGGAGATGTTCTTAAGGAAGAAATACCATAATGAACTTGTAGAACTTAAAGGTGAGTGGTACACATGGGTTATACAATGTATAGATGTATATCACAGGGAGATGTATTTAAGGAAGAAATACCATAATGAACTTGTAGAACTTAAAGGTGAGTGGTACACGTGGGTTATACAATATATAGATATATATCACAGGGAGATGTTTTTAAGGAAGAAATACCATAATGAACTTGTAGAACTTAAAGGTGAGTGGTACACATGGGTTATACAATGTATAGATGTATGTCACAGGGAGATGTTCTTAAGGAAGAAATACCATAATGAACTTGTAGAACTTAAAGGTGAGTGGTACACATGGGTTATACAATGTATAGATGTATGTCACAGGGAGATGTTCTTAAGGAAGAAATACCATAATGAACTTGTAGAACTTAAAGGTGAGTGGTACACGTGGGTTATACAATGTATAGATGTATGTCACAGGGAGATGTTCTTAAGGAAGAAATACCATAATGAACTTGTAGAACTTAAAGGTGAGTGGTACACGTGGGTTATACAATATATAGATGTATATCACAGGGAGATGTATTTAAGGAAGAAATACCATAATGAACTTGTAGAACTTAAAGGTGAGTGGTACACGTGGGTTATACAATATATAGATATATATCACAGGGAGATGTATTTAAGGAAGAAATACCATAATGAACTTGTAGAACTAAAAGGTGAGTGGTACACATGGGTTATACAATGTATAGATGTATGTCACAGGGAGATGTTCTTAAGGAAGAAATACCATAATGAACTTGTAGAACTTAAAGGTGAGTGGTACACATGGGTTATACAATGTATAGATGTATGTCACAGGGAGATGTTCTTAAGGAAGAAATACCATAATGAACTTGTAGAACTTAAAGGTGAGTGGTACACGTGGGTTATACAATGTATAGATGTATGTCACAGGGAGATGTATTTAAGGAAGAAATACCATAATGAACTTGTAGAACTTAAAGGTGAGTGGTACACGTGGGTTATACAATGTATAGATGTATGTCACAGGGAGATGTTCTTAAGGAAGAAATACCATAATGAACTTGTAGAACTTAAAGGTGAGTGGTACACATGGGTTATACAATGTATAGATGTATATCACAGGGAGATGTATTTAAGGAAGAAATACCATAATGAACTTGTAGAACTAAAAGGTGAGTGGTACACATGGGTTATACAATATATAGATATATATGTATTATTCGAGTCAGCTTTTTGTACTCATACTCCAAAATAAACCAATCAAATTGCTTGATTTCATGTCTCGAGCAGAATTTTTGTGCTTTCGAGCTCTGAGCAAAGTTTTATGACTTCAACCCCTGGACTAATTATTGTAATAAGGTGGGGAAACAAAAAAAATTGTTTTTAGATTATGGTGTATTAATGTTTGAACTTATATATGGGGAAAGGGCTTCTTCATCATAGGTAATATAAGAGTGTTCTGTAGAGTAAGGCCAAAAATCAGGGAGGATGGTAGTGGCGCTATGGCAAATGATGTCATAGATTACGATAGAGATGATGACGGATTGTTATATGTGGCCAATAAAGCCAGGACTCAGACATTTGAAGTGGATAAAGTCTTCACACAAACCAGCACTCAACCAGAGGTATGTACAGTTCAAAAGGTCATTAGTGTGGATTCATCTATTTTTTGTGGGTACCAAATTTCGTGGATTGAGAAAAATTTACATATTCGTGGATATCTGATATTGAGGTTTTGTCAAAATCTGTAAACAACCAAATAGGAAATATATAATTTGTTAAACATTTAAATTTTGAATCACTGCTATCAATGAAATCCACAAACATTGGTATCTCAAGAATAATAATGAATCCACAAACATTGGTATCTCACAAATAATAATGAATCCACAAACATTGGTATCTCACAAATAATAATGAATCCACAAACATTGGTATCTCACAAATAATAATGAATCCACAATAGTCTAATCATCCTTCAGCTTACTGTAAACCAACTTATTTTCGTGGAAACTTTATTTGGCTTTTAGCCTTTTCTATCCCAATTTGCAGCAATTTAATTCGTGATTTTCAAATTCACTTGATGTAGTTAGATAAGGAAAGATCGCTCCAAGTTTTAAATTTTTGCGACAATTTTTTCCCCATTATTTTCTACTTGCAAAATTACCCCTTACCTGTACCAGCCTTCTCCTTTATGATGATACTTTATGAATACTATTATTAAGAGAACAAAATTTTATTTAAGACTGCCACTTTTAAATGTCCATGTTTGACTTTGTAGACCACCAAAGATATTTTGAACTATAGGTTTTTTTGTCGAGCCTGCAACTTTTGTTGCAGAAAGCTCGACATAGGGATAGTGATCGGGCGGCGGCGGCTACGGCGGCGGTGTTAGCTAACTTCTTAAAAGCTTTTATATTTTAGAAGGTGGAAGACCTGGATGCTTCATACTTTGTATATAGATGCTTCATGTTACGAAGTTTCCGTCAGTCACATGTCCAATGTCCTTGACCTCATTTTCATGGTTCAGTGACCACTTGAAAAAAAAGTTCAGATTTTTTGTAATGATGAATTCTCTCTTATTATAAGTAATAGGATAACTATATTTGATATGTGCGTACCTTGCAAGGTCCTCATGTCTGTCAGACAGTTTTCACTTGACCTCGACCTCATTTCATGGATCAGTGAACAAGGTTAAGTTTTGGTGGTCAAGTCCATATCTCCGATACTATAAGCAATAGGGCTTGTATATTCGGTGTATGGAAGGACTGTAAGGTGTACATGTCCAACTGTCAGGTGTCATCTGACCTTGACCTCATTTTCATGGTTCAGTGGTTATAGTTAAATTTTTGTGTTTTGGTCTGTTTTTTTCATACTATATGCAATAGGTCTACTGTATTGTATGGAATGATTGTAAAGTGTACATGTCTAGCGGGCAGATGTCATGTGACCTTGACCTCATTTTCATGGTTCAGTGGTTATAGTTTAATTTTTGTGTTTTGGTCTGTTTTTTTCATACTATATGCAATAGGTCTACTATATTTGTTGTATGGAATGATTGTAAGGTGTACATGTCTAGCGGGCAGATGTCATGTGACCTTGACCTCATTTTCATGGTTCAGTGGTCAAAGTTAAGTTTTTAAGTTTTGGTCTATTTATCTAATACTATATGCCATAGGTCAACTATATTTGGTGTATGGAAATATTTTATGATCTTTATGTCAGTAGCGCAGGTTTCTTTTGACCATGACCTCATTTTCACGGTTCATTGCACAGTTTTAATTTTTTGTGTTTTGGTCTATTTTTCTTAAACTATAAGTAGTAGGTCAACTATATATGTTGTATAGAAGCATTGTTAGCTGTACATGTCTGCCTGGCATGGTTTATCTGACCTTGACCTCATTTTCATGGTTCATTGGTCTTTGTTTAGTTATCTTGGTTAATGTTAAGTTTATGAGACAGTTGTAATAAAGCTTTATACTTAAGACTATCAACATAATATCAATGATTAGTATAGAAGGCGAGACATTTCAGCGTGTGCACTCTTGTTTTTATTTCCATGCCGATTTGGCAATTATTAAGTATGTAGAAGAGTTTTTATACGCCTGTTTACGGGACGTATTATGGTATACCTCTGTCTGACTGTCCGTCCATCTGTCTATCTGTCTGTCGTCAACATGTCAGACAGTCACTCAAAAACGCTTTAACCAATTTGCATGATACTTTGGGGTCAAAATTGTTTATAACTATTGATGTGAGCTCCCTTTCTTTTTTGTAAATTTTTTATTTGACTTTTTTAACTTTGAGGTTTTGTTCATTAAAAAAAGGGAGATTTTCCAGTTTTTGGACTATAACTCTAAAACACTTTCACCAATTTGCAAGAAACTTTGAATTGTTTATATATATATATATTGATTGACATGAGCTCACTTTCGATTTTTATAAATTTTTGATTTTATATTTTAAATAAAACAGTAATATTCCAGTTTTCGGGAATGCTTTGAGAAGTTTTCATGAAACTTTGGTAAATAATTTATATCTATTAAGATAATCTCCTATCAGGTTTTTATGAAATTCTGATATGACTTTGAAAAGTTATTGAACTTTATTCTTTAAAACATAACAGGCGTATTATGTGCTCATGGCGCAGCTGTTTATTTTAAATTTCAAAGCAAATACAAATCTTAAGAGAACTAAGCACAGATATATTTTACCTTTTCCAGCAAATGCTTCATCTATTGATATATACTTTGACTATTTTGTTAATACTTAGATATATTAACCAATTTGACTATGTGCACTGCATACACTAAAATAAAATTGAGAATGGAAATGGGGAATGTGTCAAAGAGACAACAACCCAACTAAAATTGAGAAAGGAAATGGGGAATGTGTCAAAGCGACAACAACCCGACCATAGAGCAGACAACAGCCGAAGGCCACCAATGGGTCTTCAATGTAGCGAGAAACTCCCGCACCCATAGGTGTCTTTCAGCTGGCCCCTTAAAAAATATGTATACTAGTACAGTGATAATGGACGTCATACTGAACTCAGAATTATACACATAAAACTAAAATTAAAATTTTTAATTAATAGTCTTTTTTGGGGCCCTTTTTAGCTTGCTATTCTGTGAAGGCTAAGGCTCTGTGTTGAAGACTGTACTTTGACCTTTAACGGTTTACTTCTACAAATTGTGACTTGATGGAGAGTTTTGTCATTGGCACTCATACCACTTCTTCTTATATCTATATAAATGTCAAATATTAAAAAAATACAAATGTAAGATTTTGCTGCTATTTTTGCTAAATATGTGCATTTTGGATCCCGCATATAGCACACATTAATGAAGTGTACTTAAAAACTGTTATCAAGCTATATTATTTGTTTTGATTGATAAAGTGCAATTGTAATTCATCCAAACTCTTTGTTATTTACTGTAACATAGAAAATAGAAATATGTGGAATGAGTGCCTATGAGACAACTCTATAGACATTAACTGTTATATATACCAGGATATAATTTTTATTGATATTCAGAAGCAGTTCAGTGTATTCCAAATACAATCACAATTTCATAAGATAAGAAAAAAATCTGTCAATTATGAGTCCATTGCCATAAATAATTGTTTTATCACTTTTATGATTAATTTCATTCACCACAAAAAAGTTTAAATTGTAATGTTGATCTTGAAAAGATTATGTTCCATTGTTTTTGTAAGCCAGGAATTGCATCCTACATATAGCACACCTAATTGTCCCTCTGTAGTGCAAGCTAAAGAGTAAGGACATTCTATTCCTATATCCTTAGTATTGATGAGGGTAAGTAGATTGCCGGTGTTGTTAAGAACATGTAGGGTGTGGTTAGAACAGTCAGCAACAATAACATTGTCTAATGGTGTTGTTACTAGTTCTCGTGGATCAAATGGAGATTTGTCATTGTTGACACTTGGATGTCCTTTATAATACCAAATGACGCCAGTCTTTCCTAACACCATCACACTGACTTTTTTATCCCCATTTACTTCCAGCACAAAGATGTTACCGTTACTGGTACTTGTTATTGATGTATAAGATCCAACCAATTTATAATGAATTTTGCAACTCCTATCCATGACCATTATAAACGTCTTTTTTCCAGGATAGGATTCGCGTCCCGATACTATAACTTTATCATCTTTAGTTGCATGAACATGCATTAGCTTTGCTGATTCTACATAGTAGTCAGTGTCAACTATTTCATTCGAGGTGCCAACTACCTTTCCCAAAAATCTTTTACACCTAATTTGCTTTATTTTGTCATCTTGTGTAGATAAAAGGAGATCATTTGAATTGGTAATAGTAATGTCAAATAAACTGCCTATGATTGCATCGCTTGAACAACTGAAACTACATCGCACCTCCAGTTTTTGTCCTTGTATTTTGACTTTCTCTAAATTTCCTAGTTGCGCAATCCATAGTGAATTATCCGAGGATATCGCTAACTTGTTAATTCTACCCTTGTGTCTAGTGTTGTATTTAGTTACATTGGTTATTGTAACTTTGGGTGGCACATTAGGTTGGTCTCCAAATGACTGCATTACGGCTTGACCTTCTTGCTTCTGGGGGTCAAAGTTACTGGAAACCTCCTCAGTTTGTTTAACTACTTGGTTGATAATTATGATTGTGTGTGCTCTCTCAGTTTTGATTTTAGAATGCACTGTATCTTTACACTTTGTACACAGCAACAAGTCACAGTTTTGACACTTCCATTTGACTCTGACATCTACCTCACAGAGCTGACATAGAATAGGACATTGTTCCTGTGGTATAGCCATGCTTCAGATTGGTTGAATATGTCTATCCTTAAACAGATGTCAGTTGTTAGTAATATCTATGTTAAGAGATACAATTTTATCATTTTAAATTAATATTTGTTTGAAAAGTAATTTGATGATTAATTTTCACACTGTAGTACAGGTATTTTAGTATACAGTTCAAAGTATGTACAATACATCTAGATAATAAAAGATCTATATTGTACACCTGACATTAATGTACTTGAACACTGTTATCAAGCTATTTTATTTGTTTTGATTGATAAAGTGCAATTGGACTCTTTGTTATTTACTGGAACATAGTAAAGCTCCTTAATCATCTCTCCCCCACCACTGCATCCCTGCCTTCAGACAAAAATACCCCGTCAAAAAATTCCTGTTTCTTTAGGTCCTTTCTCTTTAACAAAATGATATTGGGATGCATCTACAACAGTTTTCTAGATAAAAGTCCACTATTTAAATGGGTCACATTCTTTTAATCGTCTTGCCAAGCATTGGTTACGATCCAGTCCCCTCTCTTCCAGGCTATTGAACATGTCTTTTAATGGATCAATGCAGAAATTGGGCTGCATTATGGGTATTGTTTCTTATAACGATAATAGAAATAACAGTCCATTTTAAAAACATTTGACTGGACAGTTCATTTTATGATTTGAAAACTGTTTTTATACCCAATCGAAACAAAGTTGGGTAGGGTATAATGTATTTGTCCTCTTTATCTGTCAGTTGGTTCAGTCTGTCAGTCTGTCAATCCTGTTGTTGTCATAGCAATTCCTCTGAAACCACACATCAGAATTTCACAAATCTTTGAAGATGATAAGGAGATAGTATGTAGATGTGAAAGTTGACAGGAAATTTTTTTTCAATCTTTTTTCTAGGAGTTATGCCCCATTGAACTTATAACTTTGACCTATATATGCTACTGCAACAGATTGTTATCACAACCCCTCTTAAACCACACAACAGAATTTTATCAAACTTGAAGATAATGAAGACATGATATGTAGATGTGCATATCCTCAAGAAAGGTTTAACAGTTGCTTTGTAGAAGTAACAAGATTTGAACTTAAGAATCTGGTAGGATTTGTGTTTGCCGAGTGACAATGTGGGAGTGTAGGGTCACCAAGGTATTTTAATTGAGCATGTATTGTTCTGTTTTCAGGTGTTTGATGAGGTGAAGGCTTTAGTAACATCCTGCATTGATGGTTACAATGTGTGTATCTTTGCCTATGGTCAGACAGGCTCAGGGAAAACATTTACTATGGAGGTAAGACATGTGACAAAAAAGAAAAGTTATCTAGAGGTCAAAATACAGTGTTCAACATGTATACAAATATCTTTACAATGTGTCAAGCAAATTCTCAGAAGACTTAAAGAATAAGATGTACATAATCGTGATGTAGAATAAAAAAACAACTGTCAAGATGAAATTAAGGACAACCTCAAAGCTCCTGACATAAGATAATCACATAAAATTGTGGCAAGGTTAAAACAAGATGCTTTTAGATGTTTTGTTTCAATCTTTAAATCTAAAAGAATACATCAACTAATGCAAAAAAAAGGACAGAAAAAGCACTTTACTCTATAGAAGAAGATTGTGTTTCCAATTATGGGCCCAAATATGGGCTCCAAAGGTCATTAACATTCCATATATAAAACTGGTATTATAGATTTAAAAAAAAAAAGGCTTGATAGTACCATGACATCCAATACTGGACTATCAATGAGTAGATTTTATACAGAAATATCATAAAAATCACAAGAAGTGAAGATCTTGTGCAATTCTCAGAGTAAATCTCTACAAAAATCTATGTATTGAAATCAAAAGAGAGTAAGTTTTAGTTTGAAGCTATATATATATATATTTGGGAATTGATGTTAATCCCCCAAAATACCAGAACCAATGATAAATAACAAGGAAATAATTATAAACTTTATTTTGGGTCAAAAAGAAAGATTTAAAGGACAATTCCTGAACTTGTTTGTGTTTTTTCTTGCACAGTCTTACAATTTTTTGTCATTCCTTTTTTTCCCACTGTAGGGACCACAAAGTGATCCAGGTATAAATCAACGAGCATTGAAGGAATTATTCAGTGAAACGTCAACCAGGGGAGGCGACTGGCAGTTTACAATTACTGTCAGTGCTATAGAAATCTATAATGAAATGATCAGGTATAACAGATAACAAAACAAGTTGTTGTCTTTCTTATTTTAGCCACAGAACACTTTTATCTGTTTGTGATTGAAATGTACCTTACACGAGTTCTGAATGAATACTGCAATTGTTTACCATTATATGTCACATTTTGACTAAATAAGTCTTATGACTTGCCAATAAACTCCTGAATTTATTGCATTTTGAAAAGATTTGAAATTTGGTAGTGAATTAAGTTTTGAACTTATGAAAGGTATAGAATCATATTCAAAACAGTGTGGCTGTGGACATTGATTGACGACCTAAATTATCCCACTGACTGGGACAGATTAGGTGAACGTATGTCTGTATAGACCACTGCTCACTACTTACTTATTATAGAATTTAAACCGTGGGGTCATCAAAGGTTTTTAACGACTTTAATAATAAAATAATTCGAAAAATTAATCAGGAATAACCTTTATATTTTGATTTATATTATTGATGTAAATCAAAACATCGTGTTATTCCTGATTATTTTTTTGAATAACTTTATTTGTGTGTTAAGAACCTTTGGTGACCCCACAGTTTAAGTGTCATTAAAAAGTACATAGTGAGCAGTGGTCGTTACAGACAAACATTCACACAATCTGTCCCAGTCAATGGGATAATTTAGGTCGTCAATCAATAGCCACAGCAACACTGTTTTGAATATGATTCTAATTCCAGAATCTCCAAAAGACACCACAATCAAAAGTTTTTTAAAAAAAAGAAGACTTGTAGCTGACAACAAAACATTTGACTGAAAACTTTATATCAACTGCTATAAATGCTACTAAAAAGGGTTGAGTCCCAAAAAGGAAAGCAATTTGTGCTCCACAAGTGCCACCCATCTTGTTAGTAGGTTTTGCTTTATTGCATTTCTACTGGTAAAGTAGTAAAGGCTGTATCATTTAAACAAGGTACATGGTACGTAGAGAAGGTACTTTAAAACTCGATAACCATACAGGCAAATTTAGAATTCCGCTGTAGATGACATTCACCTATAGTTGAAAATTTAAATAGCCTTATATTTGTCAAATGTTTTTTATGGAACAGCTCAAGATGAATTATGAGAAGACTTATAGCAAAATTCTCTACAGGTTTAAAGCAAAAAAAAAAATTGCATCAATTTAGTTTATTTTGATCACTCAGAAAAAAAATGTGAAACAAATATTTTTAATTTTTTTTTTAGAGATCTGTTAAGTGATGATCCGTCCTATAAGATGGAAGTGAAGATGAATCCCGATGGAGGTGGGCTATATGTTCCTGGTCTGTCCTTTGTTGAAGTCAGTACTGTAGCACATGTCAATGAGGTAATATAATTATAAAACAGAATGAATATTGTCCAAAAAGTATCCTGTACATTTTCATACAACTCCATATAAGGACTTCAGTTACCACTTTTATATAAGATATGCTATGTTTTGTAATTAAAAAAGAAATGTATTTATTGGCATACTATGTCCAAGTGAGTCAATTTTCTCATAACCTGCGCAATTGACATTGCTTATAAAAGTAGGTTAAAGTTAATATAAACATAAAAGGGATGTGAAATGATTGCAAATGAGACAACTATCTACCATATGTCAAATGAAGTGGAAGTAACAAATTATAGGCAACTTACATGTATGACCTTCAACAATAAGAAATAACCCATACCATATGGTTGGCTATTAAATGCCCCAACATGAAAAATATGAAACAACTCAAATGAGAAAAGTAATGGCCAAATTGTAAAATTAGAATAAAATGTCACAATGTTTGAAATTTTAAGGTAGTCCTTTGTTTTTATGCTCCTGCCGTAATGGAGGGGGCAATAAGTTTTACTCTTGTCCCTCTGTACATACGTATGTACATCCATACACCCCAAAAATGGTTTCTGAACTCTAACTTAAGTTTGCCTCTACCAAATGATTTGAAACTTATCCACCATGCTTATCACCACTAAAGTTCAAGTTTTAATTTTGATGGCGTCACTTTTTACTGTTTTAGAGTTATGCCCCTTTACAAATGAAAAAAAATGGTGATTTTTTTGTTTCCTTTTTCTAACTTGAGTTTGCCTCAACCAAATTTAATGAAACTTATAAACAAAGCTTATAACCATAAAACTCAGATCCAAGTTTAAATTTGGGTAGTGTCACTTTAACAGTTCTTGAGTTAAGTCCCTTTATAATGTTATATGAAAGCAAGGGCATTTTCTGTGTCCCATGGACACATTCCTCATTTATTTTCATATTAGACTGATGAATGCATTCAGATATTATTTATAACTGTGTTTCTCTACATTAAAATATTACCCAGAATTCATCCAATACTTTACATTTAACAGGTATTTTCTATTGGTCAGAAGAACAGAGCCACAGCAACAACAAACATGAATGAACACTCGTCCAGATCAC
This sequence comes from Mytilus galloprovincialis, assembly GCA_037788925.1. NCBI lineage: Eukaryota > Metazoa > Mollusca > Bivalvia > Mytilida > Mytilidae > Mytilus > Mytilus galloprovincialis. The sequence goes on from CM075333.1 coordinate 95,002,478, forward strand.
ATGCATTACTATGTGTTACTGTGACAGGGGTCAATAGGACAACAAACACTAAAACTATTGGTAAACTTTTAGTTAAATGATGCTGCATGACAATATGTGTGAAAAGATAAGAATTCTAGTTATAGATGTACCATAGGACTTTTGAGAAACACAACTCCAAAATTCAAAATCTAATTTCAACATTTTAATTCACCCTCACTATTTAAATACCAAATGAAGTAAACCTGCTCATTTCTATGCTTGAACTTAAACTTAACTTCTATTCTATCAGTTTGAATTTCATTTATACTTATTTTGACACTTTTGTCTCCTCCTCACCACCCCCCCCCCCCCCCCCTCCCTTTCCAATTCACACACACACTCTCGGTGAAGGAAACATTAGGTGCAATCTTATATAAGAAAATGCCTGTACCATGTCAGGAATATGATAGTTGTTATCCATTTGTTTGATGTGTTAAAACCTTTTAATTTTGCCATTTGATTAAGGATTTTCCGTTTTGAATTTTCCTGGAGTTCAGTATTTTTGTAATTTTACTAGTCACTTAAGTTTTCCTCATGCAAATTTCACGAAACTGAAACACAGTGGTAAGAACCAAAACTCTCAGACTATGAATTTGAGCAGTGAGTTAAGTACTGTTCTTTTGAAAATTGCTATTTATTTGTTTGTTTCTGTACTCTTAACTTTAGTTTGTCTCATTTAGAGTTTATGAAACTCATACACAATGCTAAGCCTATGTTCAAATTTGATCACAAAAATATCAATGTTTTGATATATTATAGGTAAACTGAACCTGGTAGATTTAGCAGACTCAGAGAGAGTGAGTAAATCAGGAGCTAATATCAATGTTTGTTTATGTTATAGGTAAACTGAACCTGGTAGATTTAGCTGGATCTGAGAGAGTGAGTAAATCAGGAGCTGATGGTACCCGACTGAAGGAGGCTCAGAATATCAATAAATCTCTGTCTTCTCTGGGAGATGTTATACATGCCTTGAGATCTAAACAGAATTTTGTACCCTACAGAAACTCAAAGCTCACATATTTGTTACAAGATAGTTTAGGTAGGCAGTGTTTAATTCTTTTATTATATACATATATACAAGTATTTTGATGTGACTAGTCTGTCAGAATTGCTTACCTTTGTTTACACTTTGATAGACCTTGTTTAACTTCTTTTGATACCTCTGTTAGCAGTGTGTTGGTTTCACTGGAAACATTATTTTGAAGAAATCATATTAAAGAAATCCAGGGCTTCCAAGAAATGTACCTAATACATGTAAAAATAACAGGAATTATCTAAAAAAAAATTACACAGTACAATAGACCAAATCAATATACAACATTTTACTCCACAAAAAAAATAAAAAAATTGTATACTAACATTGCACATACATTGTGGCAAAGTTTGCAGTATTTTCACATGACATACTTCATAAATTCAGAAAGTAATGTGCACATTTATGATTGCCAATTTGGTAAATTGCAAGATCAAAATAATGCGATTGCAAAAACATTTCGGAAGGAAATCACTGCTGTAATTATGACTACAAGTTTTTATTTTGGCAAATCAGATTCTGTTGCATTTTTCACATTTTATTATGAAATGAAATAATTTCTGAATACAGAAGGTTTAGAAATTATTGTGATGTTTATATTATTGCGAAAAATGCAGTATTGAATATTATTCATTGAAAAGCAAACTTATGTATTTTTTTGCAACTTTTTTCTGATTTACAAATGACCTCATTGTTTTATGATACAGGTGGTGATAGCAAGACTTTAATGATAGTACAGGTCGCTCCTGTGGAAAAAAATGTGGCAGAAACTATATGTAGTTTGAACTTTGCTCAACGGGTCAGAACTGTGGAATTAGGTCAAGCTAGTAAGAAGATGGAATCAGGAGACGTTGAGGTATATAAGTCATTACACAAACTTCTCATAACTGTAATGTACTTGAATGCTTGCACAATGAAAGTCTGTTTCTTAAAATTTGCAGGAGTTTAAGATATACTGTAGAAACATTCATTTTCCTGGGATTAATATTTCGTGGTTGTATCTCTATATAAGATTACATTTGGATTTAATTTCGTAGTTTCCAGAAAATGAATGAAATATTATTTGTATGTTATATTTTCAATGGTTTTAATTTCATGGATATATTTTTTCCACGAAATAAACGAAATAAAATCCTCCACAAAAAGTTCTGCTATTTCAGTATATGACTCATTCTATTGCAATTTATGCTTTGATCTTTAAAAAAATTACAAGTGTACATTACTTTTAATGTTAGAATTTGATAAATATTTGTAAATAAAGTTACTTGTGTATAAATTCCTCACACAAGAGGACATATTTCACATTGTAGTACTGTCAATTCATATGTGTACAGTATTCAAGTACCAATAGAAACATTCTATATATCACTGACACTGCATTTTTTCTGTATTTATTTTCATCATATCATTCATGTAACTTTTTTATCATACCATTTCATATTTCTGCAGTAAACAGATGCATTTTTTATCATTTTCATTTCAATTCACCAATAATCACTGTTAATATTTTACTAATTGCTATTTATTTCTTAGTTAAATGATAGGATTTCTGATACAGAAACATTTAGGATTACAAAATAGTGTTTTTTTTTACAAATTAGTATGCTTTATTTATTGTTTCCTAACCATTTTATAGACCTGTTTTTCTGATGAAGTAACTGAAGGTATAACAGGTTTGTTCCAGATCTTGTTTCATAATTGTTGGTTAAAAAAATGCCCATGAAACATGAATAATGAAATATTCATCTTTTCTGGAATATGCCTGAATATTTTAAAATCAAAAGCTTTGTTAACGAATGATTTCAAGCAAAATCATATTCATATTTTAAGCTTAAAGGCTGAACATAAAGCTTGCTTTGCTGTCATATAAATGAATTACTGCTAGTTGCATGTATATGTGTTTATAAAATGAGGATTTGAGGGCTGGCTAACGCACTGAAATCTAGATGCCTTTTCTTAAAAGTTGCCATTTCTTTCAAAAGATATTGAGGGCATTAAAACAGTGAGAAAATGTTTAGAAAAAAATTAAGATACAAGCTACTGATGTATGAAATCCTTAATTAGGTACAACTGTGAAAGTCCAGCAAATTATAAAACACCTATCTTTATATTTTACCAAAATCCTGAACTAAAATGCCAGACAAAATATTATAGATTTTCATTTTTTTTGGTTTTGCTCAAATAAATCCAGACCCCCACAGCCCATAATTTCAGTATTTTCACAGGATTTTGTTACTAACATTATTTAACAAGTTGTGGTGTAATTTAATTTCAGACAGTTAAATCTCGGACATATCGCCCCAGTCCATAGACAGGTGAATGACTTCATTGTGATTTTGTCTGCATGCTTTAGTTTTAACCAATTGTAGTTTATATGTAGCTTAGATCTAACCTTTTTTCCTATTTTGATAACTTTTTATAGATTATCAAAACATATTTGTCATGATATAGTTTGCTTCATTTTATTTACATGGAATTCGTTCTTATGTTGTACTGTTATACCACTGTCCCAGGTTAGGGGGAGGGTTGGGATCCTGCTAACATGTTTAACCCCGCCACATTGTTTATGTATGTGCCTGTCCCAAGTCAGGAGCCTGTATTTCAGTGGTTGTCGTTTGTTGTGTGTTACATATTTGTTTTTCGTTCATTTTTTTACATAAATAAGGCCGTTAGTTTTCTCGTTTGAATTGTTTTACATTGTCTTATCAGGGCCTATTATAGCTGACTGTCATTGTGGGCTTTGCTCATTGTTGAAGGCCGTACGGTGACCTATAGTTGTTGATGTCTGTGTCATTTTGGTCTTTTGTTGTGGATAGTTGTCTCATTGGCAATCATACTACATCTTCTTTTTTATATTGAATGTTTTTATTTGTATCAGTTCTTATGACCTAAGTAACAAAATTTAGGACAGTGGATTGATTATTATTCTGGGATACTAATTTAGTTGATTTTGTAGTTGCAGAAGAAACATGAATTTGAAGATCAAAGAAGTACAAATTTCTATAGTCTAGTTTGTAGACTCGTAAAACCAGAAATTTAAATATCCATGTAACACAATTTTTTCTCAATCCACGAAAAAATAAATGAATCCACTGTATCTGAAGAAAGAACTTGAAAACTTACAAATCAGAAGTATGTAAGCCTGAGGAGATGGCTTCCGTCTTTAAAATGAAAGATTTTCGTGTGTTTCATTTCCTTTTTTATGTTGTGCTTTTTTAGTGGAAGATTTTACCTTTGCAGATGTATATAAATTTGTTCAGAACTGGTGTTGATTTGCCCTCATGGTTTTGCCAAACAATCTATTATAACTACAACTGCATCATTGTTTTGCAAGGAACCTTCAGTTAAATTTTCTCATTCTTTTATATATTTATTTGTATTTTATGGTTTTTCTTTCAACTTCTATAGTGTTTTCTGCTGTTACATATCCTGTACAACTTTGAGTGGTTTAGTTTCTGTGTACATCTAAATCTCATGTAGTTTTTAAATATGCTGAAACAAAGTGCAAAATTTCTAAGACTACAATATTTGTTTAGAAAGTTAATGATTATAATAGTTCCCCAGATAGTACAAATGTGATTGGTTAACATAGAGAACCATATATAGTGGGCTGCTTGCTTAGGATTATATCATGCATTTGTTGAATTGCATAAAGATATGGTTTAGTGTGCATGCTGAATTAAAGACATGAGTTTTTAGCCATGGGTGTTCACTTATATTTCATTATACATGTATACCAAAAACAAAATCATACTTTTCATGATTCCAAACTTTATGATAGTGCCAATTCTTGTGAGTTATGTTCTATATTCAGTTATCAAGACATCAGCATTAAAGGTGTATAGTTCTTGTGAGTCCTACCAAGTAGACATGTTTTTATGTTGTGCTTGCAGTTACAATTATGGAGAAGATTTGTATTTTTGTCATTCCCTTGAAATGAATTCTTTCTTTTAATAAAGAAAGTTGTGATTTCAGTACCATGAAGCTAGAATGGATGATCCAAAGAGAAGTTTTCCCATCAAGGTTACTTTGTTTACGCTATGAAGAAAGCACACAAAATTTTCCATGGGCAATGTTTGAGTCAGAATAACGTGTTAGAGTAGTAGGATGTGTCTTCAGACAAACAACTTGAGACATATTCAAAATCAACTTAGTATACTAATCTAGTACATAGTTGGATTGATATTAATATCTCATTAGTATGTTATTGTCTCCAATATTCATGTAAAATTTGTCACAGGATATTATTAAAGTAGCATTCAATCAATCAAAGATATTTAAGAACTGTCAAATTCAATCTTATGCTATTATTTAATTTAATCTAATTTTTTTATAGATGGATATGGGAAGCAGTACACCAAGTAAATCATCTACTCCATTGAAGCAGAACATTGGTGGTTCATCCTATACACCAATCAAAAATAGCAGCAGTACACCAACACTTCGAAATTATACTGGTACCCCTATAGGAAGTACCACACCTAACCAGTCAACACCAAATAAAGGGGGGACACCAGTTGCCTCTAAATATCCTAGAAGAAAGTGATCAATTTATAAACACTTAATCTGCAAGAACAGATAATCTCAGTTAAATTTCCATGTGGAAATTAAGTTACTAATATTGTGTTCAATTTGGATGTATACATTCGTTTTGTTTTCATTTTTTATATACTGTTATTTTTTTTCTCATGAGCTAAGTTAGTTCTTCAAATTTTATGACAGTTAATCCATTCCACTTATTTTAAACATATAGAGTATAGTTTGTAAATTTCTGTGAAAGAAAGTATATTTATCAAGTTGACAATGGTTTAGATAAAGAAATCCTCATTTTAACTGGAAAATTTGCTTTTTTTCTAGAATTTAATGTCATTTCATATTTCATAGACTATCACAAATTTTCTGAAGAATATTGTAATTGCCTTGTTTTCATTATTTTTCACGTTAACAAAAGTATGTTGATCAAAATATGGCCAAAAGATATGTATATCTTGAAATAGATAGATTAGTAATGATGTGCTTAGTGCTTTATGAATATGTGCCTTGTATTTAAACAAATAGTGATATGACCAATGTATAAAGCTTTTATTTACGAAGTGACTTTGTTATGAGTGATGTTATAACAATGTTATGAATCTTGTGATATGATAGAGTTAAAAAAAATTAAAGTTTTTGTTTTTGGTTGAGTGAACCTTTCATTATATTTAGTTCACACATTTTTACTTGCCAAGTTCCAAAAATTAAGGAACGAGATTTACAAATTCTTTTTTACCTTACTGATCTTGAGTGTAAATTGTATTTTTTTTTAATTTATCATTTCAAAGTAATGTTATACTTTAGTTGTAGATATTTTTTATAAGGTTTCTAAGATAATTCATGTATAGCTGTTTCTTGATGAAAATATTTGCCATAAAACCCTAGTCGGAGAAAATGGGTCTAGTCAACATAAGGAGTTGTTACATACAATGTAGTTACAGGTATATCTTTAGATGGATTTAGATTAGATTAAGATTAGTGGAATTTATTTTTTGTACATGTTTATTCTACTCCTAGATTTTATTTTTGGCATACTCTTGTATCGGTTTTATTTTTGTTTAATATGTTCTATTAGACATAGATAGGTTACTTTTTAGGAACATGAGCCCCAATGAGCCTAAATTTATTATTTTTCTTTCTTTTTTGAATGTCAGCAATGGATTTTTTTTTTTTAATTCATGTTATTTTTGAGAAAAAGAAAAAAAGAAGAAAATTCCTGCATTTTGAAACTATTACTTGTTAGTCTTTCTTTTCTCTTTATCAATATCAAGAGTATTTACTAGTTATCAAAGGTACCAGGCTAATGATTTGATATGCGATGGGGGTGTCATCTACAGAAGACTCATTTTATTTAAACTGACCTATCAGAATATTTCTGTTTTTTTCACACTTTCTCATTACAAGACAATAACATTTCCTTTTTTTCATGATTATTTTGTGAGTGTCAATCCATTTCAATAGAACATCTCAAAACAAATCAATGCTGATGCTGTATGGTAGAGAACTGTCATTATAATTAACTGTCTTAAATTAACAGAACTGCAAAGAAAGATAACTCTCAAATCAAAGAATGATTCACAAATTGAAATTTTCAACAATTAATCAAATATAGGGACAAATCTCCTGCCATATCAGAAATCCCACAGTACATCATTATTCAAATGAAAATAAAACATATTATTGGCTTAAAGTACTGAACAGTGAGTTCCAAGCAAGATTGTTATTTTTTATTATATACATTTGTACTTATGTGATATGAATGAAATCAGTATTGAATACAAGAATTGTGATTATTGATACTATGTACAAACAGGTCATGTATTATTGATACTATGTACAAACAGATCATGTTCATGTTTAAAAACCTACCAAAAGAAGTAATAAAGGTTCAATTCAGTTTAATGTTTTTGAATTTTTCAAATTAATTTGAAGAAAATATCAAAATTTGTTTAGTTTCTTTTTACATTTATTTTAATTCACACTTTAAACCCTTGAACTTTTTGCTATACAAATTAGGACTACCTTTATAGGAAAAATGTGCAATCCTTGATACTGCTGATTTTGAGTATTTAAAAATAAATAAATGTTTGGTATATTTTGGTGAATGTATTTATGCCACCTGACAAGAAAAAAGAGGAAGAAAGCCAAAAAAACTTTGTCAAACTAGCAATAGTAGTAGCGTACAATTGACCATTCTATATATAAGAATAAGAGAAGATATAATATGATTGCCTTTGAGACAACACTTTACCAGAAACCAAATGCCACTTAAGCAGAATACTTTTCACTTTTTCACTATGAAAGCATGGCAATGTTTTACCCATTTATGGAGGTAATATAAAATATATTGATTGTAAAATGTAATGGAAACAACACATCTTCCATAGAAATCTGACAACTCCTTTGTGTTGTATGATATCTCACATCTTTGGTCTTTAAGGATACTTGTCTTGATTACAATCACACCATGGGGCTTTGTTTAAGGATACTGTTATTTATGTATTATTGTCATTTTGTTTATTTTCTTTGGTTACATCTTCTGACATCAGACTCGGACTTCTCTTGAACTGAATTTTAATGTGCGTATTGTTATGCGTTTACTTTTCTACATTGGCTAGAGGTATAGGGGGAGGGTTGAGATCTCACAAACATGTTTAACCCCGCCGCATTTTTGCGCCTGTCCCAAGTCAGGAGCCTCTGGCCTTTGTTAGTCTTGTATTATTTGAATTTTAGTTTCTTGTGTACAATTTGGAAATTAGTATGGTGTTCATTATCACTGAACTAGTATATATTTGTTTAGGGGCCAGTTGAAGGACGCCTCTGGGTGTGGGAATTTCTCGCTACATTGAAGACCTGTTGGTGGCCTTCTGCTGTTTTTTTTTTTTTCTATGGTCGGGTTGTTGTCTCTTTGGCACATTCCCCATTTCCATTCTCAATTTTATTGTCTTGATTACAATCACACCATGGGGCTCTTTAAGGATACTTGTCTTGATTACAATCACACCATGGGGCTCTATGTTTATGGATACTTGTCTTGATTACAATCACACCATGGGGCTTTGTTTAAGGATACTTGTCTTGATTACAATCACACCATGGGGCTCTTTAAGGATACTTGTCTTGATTACAATCACACCATGGGGCTCTTTAAGGATACTTGTCTCGATTACAATCACACCACAGGGCTCTTTAAGGATACTTGTGTTGATTACAATCACACCATGGGGCTCTGTTTAAGGATACTTGTCTTGATTACAATCACACCATGGAGCTCTTTAAGGATACTTGTCTTGATTACAATCACACCATGGGGCTCTTTAAGGATACTTGTCTTGATTACAATCACACCATGGGGCTCTTAAAGGATAGTTGTCTTGATTACAATCACACCATGGGGCTCTTTAAGGATACTTGTCTTGATTACAATCACACCATGGGGCTCTTTAAGGATACTTGTCTTGATTACAATCACACCATGGGGCTCTTTAAGGATACTTGTCTTGATTACAATCATATCATGGGGCTCTTTAAGGATACTTGTCTTGATTACAATCACACCATGGGCTCTATGTTTATGATCAATAAGTCATCCCTGAACCAAACAAAGTATGTAGACAGTTTCTCCAAACTATATTCATAATTATAACAACATTAAATTTAAATGATTGGATCGAGGTTAACCAGAAATTTAAGTTGACATAAAATGTCCGAATTATAACTGGTATATTTTTGGTTGAAAGCGGGGAAGTAATGCACATTGTAGAATAATATGAACAAGACTGCACACACTGAAATTCCTAAATATGAAGCTTTACTACAACTATTATATAAACTTTACATGACACCAAGCGGTTGTACACCTTACAATAATTCCATATACCAAATATAGTTGACATATTGCATACAGTAAAAGATTAAACTGACCAAATCACAAAAACTTAACTATAACCACTGAACCATGAAAATGAGGTCAAGGTGAGATGACACCTACACAGCTACTTTTTCATAGGTACTATTTCTGTACTAAAAATATGTAGTATTGGAAATTTACTTTTAATATTCAGTACTATTTTGTTACTCTAAAATTATTGTAATATTTAGGTACCTGTATTTTACAGTACTTTATTTGTACTTCAAATGTAGGTACTACAGATTTTTGGTTACTAACGTTACATATTCAGCATTTTGAAAGTTTTTCTATTTAAAATCTCTTAAAGTTATGATTTTCAAACATGGAATATTGTATTATTTCTGTACCAAAATATCTAGTACAAATCAAGTACTGTAAAATACCAGTACCTAAATATTACAATAGTTTTAAAGTAAAGAAATAGTACTAAATATTAAAAGTAAATTTCCAGTAATGCATTTCTATGCCCCACCTACGATAGTAGAGGGGCATTATGTTTCTGGTCTGTGGCTCCGTTCATTCGTCTGTCCGTCCGTCCGTCTGTGGTTCTGTTCGTCCGTCCAGGTTAAAGTTTTTGGTCAAGGTAGTTTTTGATGAAGCTGAAGTCCAATCAACTTGAAACTTAGTACACTTGTTGCTTATGAGATGATCTTTCTAATTTTTAAGCCAAATTAGACTTTTGACCCCAATTTCACGGTCCACTGAACACAGAAAATGAAAGTGGGAGTTTCAGATTAAAGTTTTTGGTCAAGGTAGTTTTTGATGAAGCTGAAGTCCAATCAACTTGAAACTTAGTACACTTGTTGCTTATGATATGATCTTTCTAATTTTAATGCCAAATTAGATAATTACCCAATTTCACGGTCCATGGAACATGGAAAAGGATAGTGCGAGTGGGCATCCGTGTACTTTGGACACATTCTTGTTTAGTACAGAAATAGTACCTATGCAAAAGTAGCTGTGTACAAGTTGGACATGTACACATTACAATCCTCCCATACGCCAAATATACTAGACCTATTGCTTATAGTATCTGAGATATGTACTTGAACACCAAAACTTAACCTTGTGTGGGGACGATATCTTATAATATAACTCTGATAAAATAAACAATAGCTTTGTAGTTTGACGTTTACTAGTTACTAAGAAACAGATAAGGTGACGTCGACCTTGATTACAATGTTCTTCCGAGACGTTGCCGGTCCTGCGGTCTTCTCGACACCTTGTTCCCTGATCCATGAAATGAGGTCAAGGTCAAGTAAAAACTGTCTAACTGGCATGAGGACCTTGCTAGATACCCACATACCAAATATAGTTGACCTATGACTCATAATAAGAAAGAAAATAACATTACAAAAAATCTTAACTTTTTTTTCAAGTAGTCACTGAACCATAAAAATGAGGTCAAGGACAATGGACATGTGAAAGACAAACTTCGTAACATAAGACATCTCTATACAACGTATAAAGGATTCAGGTCTTTTATGAAGTTACTGTGGATTCATTATCATTCGTTGGATACCAATTTTCGTGGATTTCTAGGGTACAGGTGAACCACAAAATTTAATGTTGAATGAATACCAGATTTTCAATCGGATTATATGCAGACTTCTTTAAAACCACGAAATTAAAGATCTACGAACTTGTAAGACTTCTATAATCCACGAAAATTTGTACCCACGAAAATAAATGAATCCACAGTAGTTTAAGCAGACGTCAGATCACTCTTCCTATGTCCAGCTTTCTGCAGCAAAAGTCACATCCTCAACTAAAATTGAAACTAAGGGTTGACTGCAGGATTTTTCAAATATATACACACCAAAAAAACTTCAAATAAAAGCATTTTAACACAAAAATATGTCACAATAAAAAAACTTGTCAACAAGATGCACAACAGTAACCCTTTTTTTGCTTAGTTCACAACTTGATGGTTTGATCATTGATGTATTTACATTTGGATGGTACATTGAATCTCTTTAAACCTGAACTATGGATGAAAGTTTAACCTGGACACTTCTATTCTAGTTCAAAATAAATGGTGAATGTTTCCATGTGACACAGATTGATGCCCCTGCTTGCATATAATGTAATAAAAAGAAATAAATCAAGAACTGTAAAAGTGATGCTACCAAAATTTGTACTTGATCTGAGTTATGTGCATAACATTTGGTTGAGAAGTTAGAGAAGGAAACAAATTCCAGCAATTTTTCTATTTGTAAAAGGGCAAAACTCTAGAACATTAAAAGTGATGCCACAAAAATTCAAATATGGTCTGTGTTTTGCAGTAATAAGCATTGTGTATAAGTTTCATAACATTTGGTAGAGGCAAACTTAAGTTAGAGAATGGAAACAAATTTTGGGACATACTGACAACGGTAAAACTTTATGCCTCCTCCACCATGGCTGGGGCATAATGATGTCCCTATGACAGGCTTGAATGTAGTGCAGCAAACATTAGATTTAGTAAACAGTAGTGCAAACTTAAATGGTTGACTGAAAAACACTATGATACACCTGTGAGACTTTGGATTTATTCCATTGCTGTATTTCCTGTTGGGTTATTTTTGCTTATTGGCAAACACATATAATGTTCCAAAATATCTCCTGTGTAATTGGATTGTAGGAAGCAACAATAATGGTGTAAAGGTAGTAATTATGGAATGATGTGGAATTTAACCTCAGCATTGAAATTTTCAAAATATACATGTTTATCGTATTTAGGACGATTTAAAAGTTATTTCTTGCAAAGCAATTAAACAAGTTTTGAAAAGTTATTACCAATGTTATTTCAACTGATCGGGTGGAGCTTTTGTTTTAATTTGCATAAGGACAATCTATTTGAAGATGTGTGTGATAAGAATGATTGCCGTTATAATTAATATTGAATTCTAATCACCTATCAGTGTCACCAAACGCATATACAAAAGAACTGAGTGTATGATATGGGACGAATAACTGGACACTGTCCGTTCAAGTGAAATAAATCTAGTAATAGCAGGAGGTAAAATTGTAAATCTTAATATTATTAATCAAATATTTTTGAGGATTTGTGATTCATTAAAACTTGATCACATGAACATTTGTATTTATTCAGTTTGCACGCCAATACTGTTGTGTTTAGTTTTTCGTAGGTCAAAAACAGCATATTGCACAGGGCATACAGCATGTTACTAAACATACATTCTAGAAATCCCCAAATTTACATTGTACATGCAATGGTTGATGATTAATAATATAACAATTGTAACCTTTGGTTGAGGTCAATACGATGTTATATCGACCTAGAGAAGCATATCTACCTCGGACTTCCTCCTCAGTCAATATGCTTCTCTTAGGTCGATATGACCTCGTATCGACCTCATACAAAGGCTATAAAAGTGTTAACAGAAAATTCAATATCCATTTTTAAATAACTGTTATTTGTAAATGAGGAACATATATTTCTTAATTTGCAGTTTGTAAGATGATAAGTCATCGAGGTCAAACCTAATCCCTGATCCCTGTAAGATTTTTCAATCAGATGTATCTTACGGCATTTTTACAAATACAATACAATACATGTGTTTTATAATTTTATTTTACCAGTCAAAACAATAAATTGCTGATGTTACATAAATATTTAACAACGCACATTCAATCTGATGATAATGGAAATATTCAATATTATCTATACAAAACTTCTAGTTGAGTATATGTGAACATGATTTGTCATTTGTAAACAGCTCCAACATAATGAAATTAGCCACTGAGATGATCATATTTATTATTTTTAGACATATTCAATCATTATTAAGTTGCAACAGACCATTCACAGAACAAACTGTGGATTCATTATTATTCCGTGGATACTAATTTTTGTGGATTTTGTGGGAACAGGTGAACCACGAAATTAAATACGAAAACAAAATTTTATATAGGCTTGTATAAAGACTTCCGCAAAACCACGAAGTTAAATATCCACGAACATACAAGTTTTCCTTAATCCACACGAATTTGAACCCACAAAAATAACTGAATCCACAGTGACTTTTATTTTAAATCTGCTCATAGCCAGACTCCATGACAGATCTTATAATAATATAGTGTATAGTATCTGAGTCAGTGGTGTATAAATGGTCTATTTTACAACCCATTGAAAACAATTGAAACTGAACAATTATTACACAATCTTAATTATGCTATCACGATTATAGGGAAAAAGGGAAGAGAGGATGTTATATTGCACATTTAACTTAACTTTATAATGATAACATATACATACATACACTCCTAACATGCAATGTTCACTTATACAAATATAAAAATATCGTCATTAAAATAATTAAAATGCATGTTTAAAGCTATGATTAAGACATACTGCAGATTAATTAGTTAACCAGATCTACAAAGCATTCGTATATTACTGTGTAAGTACATAAGTTATAGCTTGTAAAAAAGCAATGGTTTTGAATACATGGGTTAAGAGTTAACAGCAAAGTCTTATTTTTTTCAATTAGTGAAGCCTTTGACTAACCCTCAAATAGATACAAAATCAGTACTTTATTTATAGCTTGTAATAAGCAATGGTTATGAATACGTTGGTTTAAGACTTTTATACATCAAAGTCTTATTTTGATTGGTCCAGCTTTTGACTAATCCTCAAATACATACAAAATAAGTACTTTGACACTTGGTGGTTTGAACAAAAAACTGATGAAATAGACAACTTTCTAGTTCCATGCATTTCTGTCAAAAACTTTGGTTTTAGTGAACATCATTCGTGTTAAGGGGCATCCTTATTTCAATTCCCAGGTTGAACAAATGGTTGGGAAAAGATGATGCTTGACTGCACAAATTATTGGGCAAATTAAATTCTTAAAATTGTCAATCAGCACTGCTGTCATTTGGTAAATGACATTAAGTACCTACAGAAGAAACATTCTTTCTAGTTTATCCTCCATGATGACAATCACTTAGATGCTAGATAAAAATTCATAGTACAGGGATACAGGTGATCCCCTCTATCTTGTAAATGACGTCGTAAAGGCACGCATAATTGATGATTTTTTTCAGTGAAGGGCATAAATTGAAATTGGTCTATTCATACATATTTGGTTGTATAGATAACTACTGGCATCTTATATGTTGGTAAAAAAAGTAAATGATACAATTCTCATTTGGTTTCCATGGATACTGTAGCACCTGGCTAATATAAATGGATGGACTTATTATGTGACAATAATTCTAAGAAATGATTACCACCATTTTTAATCATGACTTGCAGAATTTAAGTAAATATTTCCATGCTAAAAATTTTTGAAAGTAGAGGTTTTGCTCTAAGAATATGAACATATGGAATTACAACAAAGCATAACAGATACACTATAATAAATAAAATGTGATGTGTCCTATTAAATGACCATAAAATTTCATAAACTGAATCTGCCTAAACCCCTATTTTATATTTTCTAGCTTTGTCAAAAGTGTTGAAAACAAAACACTAGAATGCCAAGGATGTTTTTAAAATAGTTTATAAGCCATTTTAGAAAAATAATAATATATAGATCAAATGAAACATGACTCAAGCCAATGCAATTGATAAAAGCTAGAATTGAATCCTCAAAAAGAAATTCTCCTGAATTAACAATCAAAGTGGACAGACGGATGCACATAGATGAATATATTACATTGTTTATTTAAAGCATTGTATCCTTTTTAACTTCTATTCTTTCAATGTAGAAAATATAAATTGTTCCATAATGGAAGTGTTAAAAATATATATCACACATAAAGCATGTTCACATTAAGCATTATTCTGAATTTCAAAAATTCCTGATATGAGGTGCCTAGGAAGGATGCAAAGATAATATATAGAATTATTCTGTAAACAGGAAGATGTAATGCATACTCATATGAAGCTAGAAATAATTAATTTAAGGAATCTCTGATTTGTTGTTCCTGATGAAAGTGTGAAAAAATTACATGAAACAGGTTGTGACAGACAGACAGGTTGCAAACCAGTATATCCCTTTGTTTTATATGAGGCATAATGCCATTAAAAAATACACTATTTGCTTTATGATTTTGGAATTGCAATGTGTTTTTCTTTAGTAATTTGTAGTTCCTGAGGAAAATGTGAAGAATGAAAATTGACAGGTTGTGACAAGACAGATATATATAAACCAGTACATACCTTTCCTTCAATTTTTTATGATGCATTACAAAACAGCATTTGCTTGATGAATTTGGAATTGTGATGTCAGTTCCAAAACTTAGTTTTGAAAAATATAAACCTAAATGATTAAATAAACAAAGTTTCAGCTGAATTTACACAGGACAAATCCATATAGAAAGGACAAAACGACAATATCATGTTAATTTACAAAGTTGAGGTAGATTGTTTGATGTTGGTGGGATTACATAATCGTCAAGCTATATATACGATGTCTTAGGCAAGATAAGCAATTTCAAAGCCACTTCTATTCATTCAAAGAACTATACTAGTACTCCTTATCAAAATAATGAAGTAATTATATGAGGGTAGTAATGCCCTTTACTGTTACTGCGTCAAACGGTAATTTAAGGATAACATTAACGTCAAATTGATTAGAATTTTACTGTTATTCAACAAAATATCCTTATCCTGAGTTGTCAAAGGTCTCGAATAATTATCGTAACAGTTATTTTTGGAAAAAGTTAAACTTGATTTGTCAAAATTATTAAATTTTTCATCGTCTAAAAGTAAGTGCAAATTTTGTGGTAAGCACCGAAAATAACCATTGATGCCATCTGGCAAGAATTCTTACCATTATTTGTCATGAAGGTACCTCCCATTACCACCCTCTTATAATTAATTCACAACAAGAAGTTTGTCGTTAACTGGAGAGAATTGGAGATGATGAGATCTTTAATTATTTCAGTTATGCTAGTCTTTAAATACTATGGCTATCTAATGGCATAGATATAATATTAAATTCTAACCAATCGTAAAATATACATTGAAATAATTAATTCTAACAATTTGTAAAAAAATATTATGATCAATTGTCGAAGTATAAAAATCGAAAAAAGAATGCTTTATAAAATAAGTAACTATATTGTACTAATATTTTCACAAAATAATTGTACCCTGATAAGTGCAAACTATATTAATAATTAATTTTGATATTTGAATTCATACCTGTATCACAGTAGAAAATATGTTTAATAATTATTTGTCTAATTATATTTAAGTACTTCTTGAAGGTATATTTCAAAAGAATCAAATTAAAAATAAAAATCAATTTATCTTTGAAATAGATACTGCTATTAAACTTATAAATTGTCATGAAATTTTTGTCAATGTGAAATATGCAACAAAAAGAGAATTTCATTAATAAACAATCACACTGACATTCTCGAGCATGTTAATTACAACGTGCACTTGAATTGCATTAATCAAGATCTCAATCATGTTATTGATCAGGGACTCAGAATAATAAATGCACATGATTAATTTTTGAATAAACAGTATTTGGTTACAACATTAATTTTTTTCATCAGTATTTATGAGACGTATAATAATAACAACAAAACTAGTCCTAGTGAGGCTAATAATAATAACACATAAAATATTGTAAAACAATAAAATAAAACATGATTGTCTGCACCTTCAACAAAATATAACAATAACTAAAATACTCAAGGTAAAAGTTATAATAAAATGCCACCAAGGGAATTGTCAACTTGTGTGTAATACAACCCTATCAATACAATTCTATGGATACATGTTAAAATCAAACGGTAGCGAAAAATTTACTCCATGTGTATACAAAACTTAATAAGGATAGGGGATTATTTTCACAAAAAAATCTTAAGACAAAATTTGACCATAAGTTATACTGAAATGATCATGACTTAAAGAGTACTTTTGTTCTTGTTAAGAATTTTTGTGAAATTGATCAAAGAGTTTAACCAAAATTTTAAATTCTTGTTGTTTAACACTACAAAAAAATTGTAAATAGTATTTTGAGGCCAAAATCTATCATCAATTATTCTGAATTATCTCTCTTTGGCTGTTTAGTTCTGATATAACTTTTTCTCAAACCAGTTAACATTTGATAAAGGTATAATTAAGTGATTATTTAAAGTACTTTAGTCAATAAAACATATGATTATAAAAATGTAATAAATAACAGTTTTCAAAATATTCACAACCAGTATGATATATATAAAAGCATGTCTCCTCAAATTAAAATCTCTCACAGTTTTTTGTATAATTAATGATAAATTATAGATATATTTTATGCCTTCTTTTCTTTTTTCCTTACATTTGTAGAAAAGTAAGACATAAAAACAAATTAGAAGCAAAATAAAAGTGTTTTATTAGGTTGTAAATTTTGAAATTCAGTCATTTTTTCTAAACATTATCATTAGCACCTTATCAAAAAGATAAAACAAATAACTCCCAATCCACCTTTTGAGCAGACAGGAAACTTCAGTTTAGATCTAATTATGTTTAAAAATGTCCTGGGATTTGTTACATACAAGAAATTGTCAATCCCACTCATAGTATACATTTTGGACCTTTCTTTTTCTATCCTCTTTTCTTAATGAAAAACTTGAGAGAGACAGATGAATGAACAAACAATGTAAGAAATGGCGGCTACAGATTAACAGGTAACGTCACTTTGTCTGTTCCTTGACTGTACGTCACTGATGTACTATTATTAGATTTATTTGATTTCCCCGATCGGGAACTTGTCGGTGTGTATGACCGATGATACGATGTAGGTTGTGAATGAGTCTGAGAATTTGAAGAGTAAACACTAGGAGCATTTATATATCCTCCTCCTCCTTCCCTCATATAAGGTGTGTACATTGATGTATGATTGTTTGTAGGATATACTGGCTGCATCGGGAAATATCCTTGATGAGTATGTTGGTACTGCTGGGGATAAGGGTGTTGTATCGGATACTGGTGACCTGAAATATAAAACAAGTATGTTGGTACTGCTGGGGATAAGGGTGTTGTATTGGATATTGGTGACCTGAAAAAAAACAACAGACTTTTAGTTTTAGTTTCTTTTATATATTTTGGAGTTTGGTTTGCCGTCCGTTATCACTGAACTAGAACACATTTTTGTTTTAGTCCAGCTGAAACACGATTCAGAGTGCTGGATTTTCTCGCTGTATTGAAGACCCATTGATGGCCTTCAGCTGTTTTCTGCTCTTTGGTTGTCTCTTTGATACTTTCCCCAGTTCCATTCTCAATTTCATTAATAAACTGACTAAATAAATTGTTGACACAGAGATATGCCTTGTCAGTATGAAATTTTGATACATACAAAACTGCATATCAATCTCATTGACTTATGAATCATCAGTGGTTCCCTTTAAACTGACCTAACCTTATCACAAACTTAAACATGTATTTAAAGAGTGCAAAGATTCGGAAGTCATAGAACCATGGCTGATGGGAGGGGAGGATAACTTAATGTAATGAGATGTGCTAAAGCTAATACAACTGCATACTACTTTTGAGTCTTTTGTAGACGAAACGCGCGTCTGGCGTATATATAAAATTTAGTCCTGGTATCTATTATGAGTGTATCTACATATTATTAGTGGTTACCTTTAGTGTCCTAATCACAAACTTTAAATTAGGTTAATGTTTTTTAAAGTCATTAAATCAACTATGAATTCATCAAGGCAATCAAAAACTTGAACCTTTAATTTACTACAGGTACTTATAGTACATAAAGTAAAACGAGCATAAATATGTAATAGCGATCATATTTTACCAAATTCTCATTAGATTTTTGAATATTCATTTTCAATTTAATGTAAAACTACAGATTTATAATCAATTAAAAAGTCAGAAAGACTGTTAAAAAAGTATTTTTTATTTATCTGCCCTTGTAGATGTAATTACTCTATTGATATCTTGCAATCTGTTCTTAATAAAAAGTAATAAAAATTGTACATTTTTAATTATTTTGAAGTTTCCAATTAATTCAATATTCTCCAATTTACTATATTCTTAACCTTTTTAATGAGTTCAGAAATTCTTATTTTTTGTATATTTTTGTTAAAAAAAATTATTGCCATGAGAATTTTGAAATGGTTACTTTTCTTTCTAATCTTTAATAATGATTAAAGATAAAAAAAAAAAAAAATCAAATAATTCTGGCTTGAACCCTTCATACAAAATGTACTTGGATTATGGTTTTACATGCCAATAAAACACAAAAAGTCCATTCAATTCTTAATAAATGTTAAAAAAAAAAGGTACCTTATTACATATTCTCGATATTATGTAACGAATACACAAGTAATACTCAAGTGTATTTAAATACAAATAAAGTCTACTGTATATCGGTCTACTTCACTCACAAGATGCATTTATACAAATTCATTAGCTTATTCAATTCAACATTTATGATTATGCTATTTTTCTTCAGAAAATATGAATAAAAGGAGATGTATTTTTCAATGTAAATCTCACGAGATAGATTGGCAGATAGTTACATGGCACTCACAATTACATTTTTAATGTGTTACATAATTTTTGTGTTGCCATTCTTTTCAATATTACAACTTTCAGCATGTCTGAATCCTGTCATTATAAGGTTGTCTACAAGGTACTGTTGATGTGGTTCATAAATGTTTCTGTTTCCCATTTTTTATATAGATTAGACTGTTGGTTTTCTCCTTTGAATGGTTTTACTTGCTGTTTGGTGTGACCGAAAGCTCAATGTTGAAGACCGTACTTTGACTTATAATGTTTTTTTTTTTACAAATTGTGACATTGAAGGAGAGTTGTCGCATTGGCACTCATACCACATCTTCTTATCTCTAAATCAATACTCTGTTGGTGCATGTTGGGTTGCACGATTTATTTATTGTTTTAAAGCTGCAGAACCCTGTGTTAAGCCTATGACTGTCAGTGTTACAGTGTAAGGATTACTGCAAGACAAATTCATGTCAATGTAATATTTGTTGAATTTACCTGGATTTGTTATAAAAACTTAATTCTGATATACATTTGTACCTATCTAAGACTAAGTAAAGCAACTTAATTGTGAGATACCTAGCAATACCCATTTCAAGTGCGCAAATAGTTAACTGCATATTTGTTTGGTATAGGTGTACCAATAGTTAACCTTATGTTTGTTTGGTATAGGTATACCAATACTTAACCTAACCTTGATTTGGTATAAGTGTTCCAATAAATAACCTTACCTTGGTTTGGTATAGGTGTAACAATACTTAACCTAACCTTGATTTGGTATAAGTGTTCCAATAAATAACCTTACCTTGGTTTGGTATAGGTGTATCAATAGTTAACCTTACCTTGATTTTGTATAGGTGTACCAATAGCTAACCTTATGTTAGTTTGGTATACCAATACTCAATAGCTATCAAAGGTACCAGGATTATAATTTAGTACGCCAGACGCGTGTTTTATCTACATAAAGCTCATCAGTGACGCTCATATCAAAATATTTATCAAGCCAAACAAGTACGAAATTGAAGAGCATTGAACCTTTTAAACCTTGATTTGGTATATATAGGTGTATCAATAATTAACCTTACCTTGATTTGGTATATGTGTACCAATAATTAACTTGACCTTGGTTTCGTATAAGCATATAAATAATTAACCTTACCTTGATTTGGTATAGGTGTATCAATAATCAACATTACCTTGGTTTAGTATAGGTGTATCAATAGTTAACCTTATTTATGTTTAGTATAGGTGTACCAATAGTTAACCTTATTTATGTTTAGTAAAGGTGTACCAATGTTAACCTTATTTATGTTTAGTATAGGTGTACCAATAGTTAACCTTATTTATGTTTAGTATAGGTGTACCAATAGTTAACCTTATTTATGTTTAGTATAGGTGTACCAATAGTTAACCTTATTTATGTTTAGTATAGGTGTACCAATAGTTAACCTTTTTTTTTTGTATAGGTTTACAAAATAACATTACCTTGGTTTGGTATGGGTGTACCATTAGCCACAATAGAAGTGGCAGTTGAAGTTGTGCCACTTGTTTCCTGATGTGGTTTACAAAAAGTTCTACGACAACAACACGCTATTACCACAGTAAACACAATAATTACAATTAAACTTCCAACAGTTATTGTCACTGATGCTGTTATTCCAAGGGAGAAAAACTTTTCTAGGAAATGACTCTCTGAAAAAGATAGAAAATACCTTAAAGTTTAAATAGATAAAATGAAACTCTGAATGTATTTAAGGTTTCACTGCAACATTGTGTATATCAAAAGTGTACATGGAATTGTGATTGTCACAGTTGTACAGTGGAGACATTATTATTCATATGATACCAATTTTTTTTTCAATTTTGTTGGTAAACCTGTAGGTGACCAACAAATTTCAATGTTTGACAAAGTACAAATTTTCTATAGGCTTGTAAAAAATGAATTGAATGGTTTATTTTACAAATTGTGACTTGGATTGACAGTTGTTTCATTGGCATTCATACCAAGATATTCAGTGATTTGTTTCTATGTATCATGTATAAAATGTCAAATTTTTCACTTTTTTAGCCCACATATATGTGGATATAGAAATCATGCAAAATCTGTTGAAAAGTGACTTGACCCCAGTCCCAATCAAGAGAAACTTTACAAACAGGGTAAAAAAGCTCTTGCAAATTTGTTCAAAAATATATGACTTTTATAAGATTATGACCCTTAACCCTAAGTCTATAAGTGTGAAAGGTGAAAATCATATTCATAAAAAACGAACAACAAGGAAATTAAAGTTTACTATGAAACAGACATGAAAGGGTATGTCTTAACTGTTGTAAATATCTGAACCTTAGTCAATTAACTAAATTATCTAACTTAGAGAAAAACACCATTAACTTTGGTATTACTTAAAGGTCTTCAAGCTGATAAAGTAACAATTTTTTTCCTCTGTAATTGCATGACTATTTTTCATTATATCATATGTTTCTATTGAGCCATACTATTCTAGACTCAAAATCAAAGCAGAAGAAATTAATTAATTTATCACAAATCATTTATCTGATGAAAAAATATATCATCAAAAGAATTTGAGTAAATTCCGAAACATTACCAAACTATCTCGTTTACCAGATTACTGGTAGATAGTTTTTGTTTTTCATCGATTTCAACATGTCAATTATGGCGAGATAATTAACGACATAAAAGGATAACCAAGTTAATATACAATAGCACGAAAATGTGATTACAGAATATCTACGAGGATATAATAGACATCTATAGCGGCAGGACAAATCATTTCTAGATGTTAACATTTCAATTGATTCACGGTACAATTTACGAGGTAAAATCATGTTTCCGTAATAGCTCTGTTTATAACTAACGTAATGTATGTGATCTGGAAGTAAAATACAAATTAAAAGTAATTTTAGTCTTTCCTTTTTATTCTGAAATAAAAGTAGACAGATAATTTAATTGAGAAAAAAAAGAAATACAAATAGGAGCAACATTTTAATTATGCTAACAAAATATTTCAAAGTTTTCTTGTGATTGCAGAATATAAACTGGCATATAAGGAAAAGTCATCAAAACATTGTACTATATATTCATGGTTAATAGCAGAATTTCTATTTCAAAGGTGTAAATGTTTATTTGTAGTTGCTAGTATAATTTATCAACATTTATATGGGTACCATTAATTTGAATTCAAATGACTTCTCCATTCATAAAAGAAACATAAATATGTGCTCATTAATTGTTTTTTGCTTTGTCATTCTTCTGGTAAAATTTAAGCTTTTGTTTCTTGAAATATTGCAGAGTTGCTCGTAGGAATTTAGGAATTTTTATCCTGATTTAAGGACCAACTCCCCACATTTTTTTCTAAATATATGCAAATTCTCAGGTCAGTAACTAGAAAAAATCTCTCAAATGAGGATGCACTGTTTTACCTGAACCAAAAGCTCAATAGATGGATTTTACAATTTGAAGGTCATAAAGTTTGTCAACTAGAGGCTCTAAAGAGCCTGTGTCACCCACCTTGGTCAACAAAGGACACAGATGGATTCATGACAAAATTGTGTTTTGGTGATAGTGATGTGTTTTTAGATCTTACTTTACTTAACATTCTTGCTGCTTACAATTATCTTTATCTATAATGAACTTGGCCCAGTAGTTTCAGTGGAAAATGTTAGTGAAAATCTACAAATTTTATGAAAATTGTTAAAAATTGACTATGAAGGGCAATAACTCCTTAGGGGGTCAATTGACCATTTTGGTCAAGTTGACTTATTTTTAGGTCTTATTTTGCTGTACATTATTGTTGTTTACAGTTTATCTCTATTATAGTATTGAAAGTAATAACCAAAAACACCAAAATTTCCTTAAAATTACCAATTTAGGGGCAGCAACCTAACAATTGATTATCCGATTCATCTGAAAATTCCAGGGCAGGTAGATCTTTACCTGATTAACAAATTTACATCCAGTCAGATTTGCTCTAAATGCTTTGGTTTTTGAGTAATAAGCCAAAAACTGCATTTTACCCCTATGTTCTATTTTCAGCAATGGCGGCCATCTTGGTTGGTTGGCTGAGTTACCTGACACATTTTTTATACTACAAATGTAGATACCCCAATGTTGATTATGGCCAAGTTTGGTTTAATTCGGCCCAGTAGTTTTAGAGGAGAAGATTTTTGTAAAAGATTACTAAAATTTAGGAAAAATGGTTAATGATTGACTATAAAGGGCAATAACTCCTAAAGGGGTCAACTGACCATTTTCGTCATGTTGACTTATTTGTAAATCTTACTTTGCTGAACATTATTGCTGTTTACAGTTTATCTCTATCAATAATAATATTCAAGATAATAACCAAAAACAGCAAAATTTCCTTAAAATTACTAATTCAGGGGCAGCAACCTAACAACGGGTTGTCCGATTCATCTGAAAATGTCAGGGCAGATAGATCTTTACCTGATAAACAATTTCACTGCCAGTCAAATTTGCTCTCAATGCTTTGGTTTTTGAGTTATAAGCCAAAAACTGCATTTTACCCCTATGTTCTATTTCTAGCCATGGCGGCCATCTTGGTTGGTTGGACGGGTCACCGGACACATTTTTTAAACTAGATACCCCAATAATTATTGTGGCTAAGTTTGGTTAAATTTGGCCCAGTAGTTTCAGAGGAGAAGATTTTTGTAAAAGTTAACAGATGACGACGACGACGACGACGACGACAGACGCAAAGTGATGAGAAAAGCTCACTTGGCCTTTCGGTCCAGGTGAGCTAATAAAACATGATATTTATTATCTTGTCAATAGTCAATAATAAAGATCACACTTATAACTTCTCCAACAATATCACAATTACAAATATTGTTTAGAACACCCAACTATTGTCTACATTATATGAAATTATTCAGTAGTTTTCTGTATTAGCAGTAGTTTTAAACTTACTTCCTTAGATCATGTACACAGTCAAAAACACAATGAACGTCTAGATTTGAGAAAGAACATCCCTAAACAATGCTATCAAAGAAATCTATTTTAAATGCACAAAATTGCATTTTTATGTCTAACAAAAACAACAAAAGAGCTATGAAGACTGACAATAAACAGTTCTTTTATTGATGCTAAATTTAATCTTTATAAAGAGCAATGTTGTGAGTTAAGATAAATATTTACCCAATATTTCACAATAAACAGATAAAAACATTGATTTTATAAACATATGTTTTAAACTGAAGCTGGGTAAATGACATATTTTTATCTTTTTAAAAATATTAGCAAAAGATCATTTTCAGATAGGATTTATTAATACTGTTTTCTCTGCTTGAGAGTCTTCAGAAAAACCATAACTTTTGATAACTATTCAAGATTCTAAGACCTGGTTTTATTATTGATAAAAGATTACGTCAGTTCCATCAGATATTAAGACTAGTTGCGCTCCTGGAAGTTTGTGTTTTATTCTTTTGTCCTCAATAAAAGTTCAATGAATGAAGAGGAAGTGTAATAAAGAGGACACCCTCTAAAGATTGTTGGCATCAGACATGGTTACAGTGTCCCCCACTGTTATAGGTCTTTGTCCTCAAGCAAATGTCAATTCATGATAAGAATTTAGAGAAAAAAAGAATTGAAAATCTTAAAGATGTTGCATAATGTATGGTTATAGTATTCCTTATTGTTGCCTGTCTGTGTCCTCAATCAAGGTTCAATGAACCAGAAAACTAATATGTCAAGAAGGGCCAGGCTTGCCCGTTTTTTGTTTGAGGCACAGATACTGATGCAAACGAGGTAAAACATCTTCACAGGATTCATATCTTTTAAATTTTGACACAAGGATTTGTTGTACTTAAATATAAAGTTTCACTTTGTCTATAGGACTCCAATTGGAATGGGAGTTAACATACTTATATTTTAAGTTACGTTGAAGTCCATTTTGAACAAAAACTAAATCTTTTTACATAATTCCTTTGCCAATTTCAAAAAATAATAATAGCAACATCTACATAATATGAAAATTTTCATCAGTATCCTAACAACACTTTTATGTAAAACATTTAAAGTTTTTAAATTTCTTATTTTCTTCATGTTTTATTTACTGTTTTCTAAACACACACACACACACACACTGAAGCCCCTCATTAGCTAGTGCACTTTGTGGTACAAATATCTATCATTTTTTTTTGTAAGCTGTTTAAGAGTGTGAGGTCATTGGCAGTATTTTTTTTATCATTTTTTTCAATTTCTTATTTAAGTTTTTAAGTAAAATATATCAATAATATCAAAGGGTTAAGTTGAGATTTTTTACAAACAACTTCTTTAATGAGTTCTTCACTGTAGTTACACATTTATCAAGATGACAATTTTATTGATGTGTTTATCTACTTTTAATGCTTTAAAACTGTAATAATTTAAATGTGAATTATTCTCAAGTCTATAGATAAAGGTGCATGATTCAGGAAGCATTTGGTGAAATTGTGTAATATGATCACTAGTAATTGTTTTCAAGTCCAAACTTTTGATTTTTATTTGAATTAAAATGCCATAACTTGAAAAACTTTGACATTATTTTTTTTTTCGATTTATTTCCTTCTTGAAAAGAAATTACATAATATCTGCCTTATTAAAGGTGTAGATTTCAGAGGTAGAGAAATAAAATCAACAGAGATTAGTGATATTCTTGACAAATCTGAAATCTGTATCAAGAAACCTTGTATAACTTCAAAGTCATCTAAATGTTTTAGTGCATACTAATCAGAGCTTACATGCAAGATTTCATTCTAATGAAACGGAATTACAACATACTACAATTTATCTACAAAATCTGAATCTAATGTTGGCAATGAAATCCCTAGACTACTTGTAATCTCATTATCTTACAATAATCAAAACTATAACAGTATCAATGTAGGAAACAATATTATATCAAATTATAGCTATATAACATTAGTTTTACAAAACAATAATTATAAAGGACTTCCTAGGGAAATTAAGATTGAATGGTCCAAGGTCTATTTATATTCAGTTTGGGTGGTTTTCATACTGAAAAAGCTTGTTCACAATTGCTGACTCGACAGTTAATTTGTTTTAATTTTAAAATTTCAAACACCCGATATTGATTCTAGCTATCCTGGGCCTCACTTCCCAATATCCTTATAAAAAGAGAAAATAATATGTCTATATGATATTATATGATGTGTATTTATAAATCCCTTGTCCATTCTAATAATCTAACAAAACAAGTTCCATGATTTCTCTGGAGTCGATCGCTGTATTGATGTGGTCTATAACATTGTATCTATAGAAGGATGAAAGCGCTGATATCTGCTGTCAGGAGCCAAGCTTCAAAGCTGAAGTTTTCATGTGAACAGCAAATATAATGATCTTCATGCTATATAAATCTGATCTTAGATTCACAATTCTCAAAAGATTTCTCATCAAATAATCTCAATAGAATTTTTATCATACATTTTTACCATTTCCTATGAAACAATTTTATTGTGAGTAAAGCCTTCAGTGAAATCATTGCACATTGTACACAACAAGTGTTATATTTATGATCAATATATGTTTTGTTGTAATTTTCATTTTGTTACTTTACCATCAGATATTGAAATCCCATTATACACGTCCCTTAATTGTCATTACTATCTTCCTTATCTGCTTATCCTTCCAGTGCACCTGAGATCACCCCAGTTTTTTGTGGGGTTCGTGTTGCTTAGTCTTTAGTTTTCTATGTTGTGTCTTGTCAATTATTATTTGTCTGTCTTTTTCTTTTTTTAGCCATGGCACTGTCAGTTTATTTTCGCTCTATGAGTTTTATTCTCCCTCTGGTATCTTTAGCCCCTCTTTTAAAAGCATGAAGAGTATACAAAGTATTATAGCTGTACATTACTTTATTCATTTAATGCCTATGTTCAAGATTCATTTTTAAAAAGTGTAAAACTAATAAATGATTGCCCCTATCCTTTTTATAAACTCATACCCTTTTCTCCACAGTTAGACGGCCCAGTATCTAACTCATCACTAGAATCTGTGCAGTGATCTATATCATCACACACTAAATCTTCATCAATACACCATTTATTGTTACATGTAAATCTACTCGCACATGAGTTAAACTTTTGATAATCTGAAAAAGAAAAATTAAAAAATTGTAATATACATGTTTGTAGTATTTGATTACAGGATCATTATATTTTGATAAACATAAATTTTCTTCATAAAAGATACACAATCATACTGAATATATGAGTAATATTTGCCACTGAACATTCTGCACTCAACTTTCAAAATAAACACTTTTACTACTATTAATTTATTATTATTTATGGGATACCAATTATTGTTGATTTTATGGATACAGGTAAATCACAAATTTAAATGTAAAATAAAATGCATATTTTTTATAGGTTTGTATGTAGACTTTTATAACCACCAAATTAATCATCCACAAAATTACCATATTTCCTCAATCTGGATCCAAGAAAATTGGCACCCACAAAAAATAAATAACTATTTGTATTTCTAAATTCATGCAGACAGAGAGACAACAGAGACAATACATTTGGTACAATAAATAAATATTGTGATGTTTTATAAGTGAATGCAGAAATTACAACAGAATTAACTGCCCGACAGGTATCATAAAAAATAAAACTTTCCTTTTGAAATTATGATAGCATTATATGTCTGTAGTATTTCCTGGAATTACAATAACTAATTTCACATTTTTGTAATGTTTGACAATCACAAAAAATAAACGCAAGCAAAATATCTGAATTTACAATACATCCTTTTATTGTATAATATTATAAAGTGTTATAAATTCATGTGCAATACTCAAAGGAATGGATTCAACAATGGTTTTCAAGTACATCAGTGTATCAAAGCAATTCAAACTGGACATATAACATTAACAAAGTTATTTAAGCTTTACAAGAAAGATATGGCAATGGATGTGTATTTTGTGAATTAATCTTCTGGGACCTATCATTATATGAAGCAATATTCATTCTGTTTAATCTATTTCATAGATTACATCCCAGCTCCTTTGTTCTAACAGGGGTGATCTGAGCCGGATCATCCCTACCAGATCACCCCAGTTTGAGTTTCTTTGTTATGCATGCTTTCCTTTGTTCTGTAACATTTTGGCGGGAATGCCAAATCCACTATAAAACTTATAATTAATTATACGGAAAAGACTATCTATCAAAATTCACATAGAAAAAATCTAGTGTATATGCTGGGATTTGAACTCAAGACCTTTAGCATATCAAGCCATGACACATTCCACTACACCAGGATGACTTGGGATACGAACTATCAGTAATTTAACATACTTCAAGGAAGCAAGATATTTCTATAAGTGGGGCGAGTTGGCAGATTCAGTGGAGTTTAAACCCTTTTCGTTAATAAGTGAGTTGTCAGACTGATTGTTCAATTTGATTATTTACATCTTTTCAAATTGGGGCAAGTCGGTAAACAAGAGTGGGGCATTTTTTTTATAAAGTGGCGATATAGTGTGGGCCGATTGGCCAGTGGGGCGAGTTGACATTATTTGATATCTACTCATCATGTTCAGGGGTCATTAAGGGTATACATCATATAGTAATATATAAAGTATATTATAATGGTTGTGTGGCGTTCTAAACTAGATTTTATGAATTGTAAATGGTTTTTCGTCTAATCTAAAACAGCTAGGATGTAAAATAGTTATCCATTCGGACTTGGTGTGTCAGTGTTAGATCACCCTGCGTCCTCAATGGGATTACTATTAAAGATTGCTGTAAGACTGGTGCATTGTTCTAACCTGAAGAACATGAAAACAAATCCAGTTTAATACAAATTTGCACCTTTATAATTCTCTAACTGTGAACACTACTCCCTAAGGAAGGAGTAATACCACATCTTTGGGACCAAAACTTTACTAATATTACAGAAATGGTGACTCATATCTGATAATAACTCAAAATCCTTTAATAATTCTGTTTCTATTAAGATGTAAAAACCTGCTCAGTTCATTTGCACATGACTTCTAGTGCAAAGAATATAATTACCATTAACCATTACAAGACAAATATTGATCTGTCAGTATGGAAAGGCAAATAAAACAGATTGTTTCAATATTATATGCCATATTATTAACCATAAATTTGCTCTAGTTTTCACTAAACAATTAGGGACTATGAAATATGCATGACATAGTCTTCAATTTAATGGTCATATGTTGTTTACAATGCAATCCATTCATCAGCCGTTAAAACAATTGTTTATCCTATACAAATATGAAATGACAACTTCTAAATCACAATTAGATGACTTATTCCAACAAAACATTATTACAAATTGATAAAATACTTGGCTATCCTTTCTGTTTATTTACTTGTTGCAAATTTAATGCAATGTTATGAAACTGGATTTGAAAATAAATTGGCAATATTTACAATTGATTATAATAGTCTAGATATTGGTAGTCATGGAGTGCAACCTTGTGTAAATATTTTCCACTCATCCAAACACAGATTTTATCTCAAAGTTTATCTGTTATGGCACCAGTAAAACAAAATTTGAATTTCAATGCTTTACATTAAGTATTAATGATCTCTTATTCATTGAGTGGCTAGTTTATCCATTGCTTTACATTACAATCTTTACATTAAGTATTAATGATCTCTTATTCATTCAGTGGCTAGCTTATCCATTGCTTTACATTACAATCTTTACATTAAGTATTAATGATCTCTTATTCATTCAGTGGCTAGCTAATCCATTGCTTCACATTACAATGCTTTACATTAAGTATTAATGATCTCTTATTCATTGAGTGGCTAGCTAATCCATTGCTTTACATTACAATGCTTTACATTAAGTATTAATGATCTCTTATTCATTGAGTGGCTAGCTAATCCATTGCTTTACATTACAATGCTTTACATTAAGTATTAATGATCTCTTATTCATTCAGTGGCTAGCTTATCCATTGCTTTACATTACAATGCTTTACATTAAGTATTAATGATCTCTTATTCATTGAGTGGCTAGCTAATCCATTGCTTTACATTACAATGCTTTACATTAAGTATTAATGATCTCTTATTCATTCAGTGGCTAGTTTATCCATTGCTTTACATTACAATGCTTTACATTAAGTATTAATGATCTCTTATTCATTCAGTGGCTAGCTAATCCATTTTTTTTTCTTAGAATGTAGTTTATCTAAAGTAGTGTTATAACAAACTGCTAAAATACTTGGTTTTGCTGAAGTATCATTTGAAACGGTTGTTTTTTTGTTTTTTTTTATTTTAGTACTTGGATGAAAGACTGAGTCATTATGAATTTGTCATGTCTGAAATGCTTATCTCGGGATTTGGTTTTATCAGAAAAACTCATGCCACAAGAACTTGACAGCCAACGATGTACAAATATTGGATGGAAGTGATGAATAAAGAATAGCAAAATCCATTTATGGTCAACTTGAATCTATGTCTTTGTTTTCTATACAATATTTAGATGTTATTAGAGATTATCTCTGATGCCACTTCAAGTAAAGACAATTGTTGTATTATTATTGATGTCAATGGTTCCAAGTGTCACAAAATCTCAAGGTCAAAATAGCAAAATGGTTCCACAGTATATATGACAGTCGTTTATAGTTCATTTACTGGACTGATTTGTATTTAACCAATTTCATGTTCAGATCTTTTCTTATTAAAATGTATCAAAACTTGAGTCTGCCTAATATGGACAATTAAAAGCTTGACCAATGGTATAGTGAGTTTATCTATTGTGTGTTGGTAATGCTGCTCCATTGAAGTATACTCATATCTTCCTTTATTCATACTATGAAATTTGATTTAACATTCAAACAGAATATCACTCCCCACTCAAATTATCACATTTCCATGCTCAGTGAACCTAAAAATTCAGGTTGAAACCTTATTTTCACATATATATATTTAAAACATTTGATATCTGAATGATCTGATAATTAATAATGTGTACTAAGTTTCCTCTCTTTTGGGACTAAGTAACAAACTACCTTAAACCAAAAATGTAACTTGATTGGGACCAGAAAATATAAAGCCCTTTTTAGTATCATATTCATAGGCAGGGCATGAACATTTAACAAGTACAATCACACTTGAAAAAGGTACATATAAAATTGTATCCTGTAATCGTAGTCTAAATGGCATTTTTACACAATTCTCTTGTTTGTCAACTGATGTGGTTCCAATGATTGAATAAACAATTTAATTGTTGATCTATTTAATTGATTTTCATGTAGTTGATCTTGCAGAACAAGACTGGAAGAAATAGTATATCTGCCAATTGAATTAGTAAGTCAATATATGCTTAGAGAACGCAGTTTTATCTTACATCTCTCTAACTTTTGATGCTCTGATGGCCTTAGATACAATTCATTACAATCATTTTCCCTGTAAACTTCATGTTTTTGCATCCCTCTGATACTCTTATAGAGCCTGGAGCTTGTATTACTCAATAGTGTACAATAAAAGACTAGAAGAAACATTGATATGTCTATAGATATAAACCCAATGTATGTCTGGAAACTTTCTATCCAGCCAATTTATTGATAACACAAATAACAAGATTAGTTCCTCAACAAGAAACATGATACAGACAGTGAAATACAATTTTATTAAAACTTTCATAGAACTGCATTGAAAATCTTACATGACTAAAACCAGACTAACAGATAATAGAAATATACAAATCAACAAATTGATATCAAGAATGGAAAAAGGTTATTATCTAATGCTAGGACGTCAATGGCATGTTTGAGATTTTCTAACCATATAAAATTGAGAATAGAAATGGGGAACATGTCAAAGAGACAACAACCCCGACCAAAGAGCAGGCAACAGCCAAAGGCCACCAATGGGCATATATTTAGATACAGAAAATTCTTAATTAAGGCATCTTGGCAATTTCAAGTAAGAGTGTCAATCTTTTCAAATAACCAAAAGTTCTGTTTCTCCAATTTTCAAACCTTCTTCTTCAGTAATTATAAAGTAGAAGAGTACAGATGACCTCTCTTTCTATAGAAAACTGAAAGTTGAAATAAGAGAAAAACCAGCAACTGTATAAACTCATTAGCTCCCATTGTTGCAAATTACTCCTGTCAAACAATTTTGACCGATTCATCAACAAAATTTTCTGAATCTCCTATTTCTTATAACTTCATTACTGTTTTGACTAACTTTCTACATAAAAATAAGCTACATCTGTTTCAACAAGCTGGAAAATAATGTTGTATATATACTATGTTGTTTTCTCAGCTGAGAGATCAGTGTTAATTATTCTACAAATGTATTGTACTCAAGACCTCTAAGTAGCAAATAAACCAAAACCTATTGGTGTGTTAAAATGGGGTACTGAGTTAGGGGGAATCTTACATCCGTCATGCTAAAATAATTATAGGAATCGTATATCATGCTTACAATTATCAAATGATAATCTAGGAATTGTACCTTATTTCTTTTGAGTTTTTTTCATTTTAAAAAATTAACAAATCCTACATCTCAGTGTGATCCCTACATGATCCAGAATAAATATGTGACGGCTTAATCTAATTAGTTACAGTAATTATTTTGTTAAGAACTTTAATTACAACAGAAATACCCTGGCGTCAGAAGTCATACAGTTTTTAAAAGCATCTCTCATTGTTTTTCCCACAAAACTTTCACTGGAATCTAAATGCAAACTAATATCAAAGAAATAATTGCATGATACAAATTAAAGCTACTTTGATATATTGTTTATATTGGCTTAAAATTATAACTATCACTATATTTTGGAGTGACACTTAACAGTAAGTCAGTAATATTTTTTTTTAAAAGAAGAGGCAGAAGAATACCATTGGGACAATCAACTTGAAAAATGAATCCATATGAGGTGGTATTTGGCTTTTTGTGTTGTTGGGTTGCTGTATCAGACATCATTACAACAGGTAATCTGACCAAGTTGTGAACAAACCCAACTGAAACAAGACAAGATCTGCCACCAACACCCAAAGTCTGTACAAAGTCAGGAATATGACAGTTGTTGTCCATTCGTTTGATCGATTTTGCCATTTGATTAGGGACTTTCCGTTTTGAATTTTCCTCAGAAAATAGTTTTTTTTGTGATTTTTCATTTTTCCACATTCTGTACTTTTTATTAAATATTAGATAAAAATGCTAGAAATAACTTTTGGTAGCCTCAACAGCAAGGTACATTTTTGTCTTAAGCCTTACTCAATCACCCTGACTTTTCTGTTGTTATAAAAATCTCTTCACTACCCATCAATCAATCATTTTTTTTTAAAGATAAATCCTTCAATTTCGCTCTGATAATCACTTAAAGTTTATAAAGATAAAAGATGTGCAATATTTATTCATCAATTTCTTTGATTATATGATGTCAAAGGATGCTTTGTTTATTTTGGTTCTAAATATTATGAACAAAAATTTTTATGTTATAATGTACACTGCATCTCATGCAATTTAAATTACCCTCTCTCCTTATTAAAATTCTACCTAAGAATCGGAACTGCAAAAATCTATATTAAAAATATCATATTAAATCCTATGATTATTAAACATGCTATAACTACAGAAGTTAAACATATGAGAGCACTATAACGTGTTAAATGTTTCCCTTAAAGCAGGAAACATGTTGCGTAAAGCTTTTATCAAATTAGAGCTAAAGGAAAAGAAAAATGAAAAGTATGGCTTCGATAGTGAAGACTTCTAATGTCTTGTGCTTTCACTAAATAGTTACAGAATTAGATCATTAGCAATCTCACATTAGAACACCATACTACTTTGTACCAGTAAAAATCAAACTTGCTACAGTTTGTTGGTGCTTTGTCACATTATACTCTTAATGATGACAGATTCACATGAAGCAGGAAATATAACTTTTATATTCAGGATGACAATGTGTAAAGATAAAGTATGGATAGACCATAATGAGTACTGGTGAACTGACACATTGATTCTGGTCCTCACAGGGTACAATCTAGAGGAAGACCAAAGCATGAATAGACCAACTCTCGAAATTTACAGAATGTTTCACCCAAGTAGTTTAACATGCTTGCTCACAGCAATGAATCAAATTTCTCAGACACTCTTGGCTTAATATCTTTGATTGCACAACATATTTTAATTGGCTTTAATTCACTGTTCTAGATTGTGGCTTTCTTGCTTTGTTACCTCAACAAAATACTTGAAAGACAGTCATACAAGTTAAAGTTTTTTGGCATAGAAGCCTTTAATTTACGTATACACAACACTAAAATTGAAGAAAATTATTGATATACATCAATACAACAGCACCCCTAAATAGCAAAAAAAGCAATTTTCCGCCTAAAATCTAGTTTCCTCTAAATTTTGCTTGTATTGATGTTTTTAATTCATTTACATTTCTCTTTTTTCCCAGAACATGCATAACTTGTTTTCTATACATACTCCAAGTAATGCATTATAACTCATTTAAAACTATTGCATTTATTTATCTATGCAAAAATGGATCAATTAAAACAAAAATTTGAGATTGATTAATGCAATTTCAGGAAATGCTGCATATATGAATAAAGCTAACAGCTTGGAGTTATCAGACACCGATTTTACAAATAAAAACATCGCAAAAACATTCTAATTCTAAAATAAACGAAAGAATGACAAAAAATGCAGGAGAAAAACAATTCTATGGTCATAAACTTTACTGTGTAAAAACATGATATAATTGTAAAAATATGATCTGTTTTATTTCTATTTTCACACCTGATTCTTTTTTTCCACAGAGAATGACAAATTAATGATGAAATATAATTGACATGCAGACAGCCTTCGCCATGCTTAATTTCCCATTTCACATACAGTTACATCATTTTAACAACTAACTGTTACATATATTTTCATCACTATGAAAACATGGCATGACTTCCATGCAGGTTACATGTTCTTAATTTACCATGCAAGCTCATTAATGTTTGTGAAGCTGGAACAAAATTTGTTTGCCTTTGGCATGCCTGTTCTTTTCTATTACAAGTGATATTGCTTCAATGATCAGATATTACTGTGGTTAGGAAACCTTCATGACAACCTCAAGATTGTCTATTAAAATTTCTGCTTGTTGTTGACATGCTTTTATACTTCAATTATAATTCACTTTGATTATATCTTCCTTTAATATTCAATATAAAAAGGTTATAATAAAAAAAAATCCTTTGATTAGGACAAAAGGTAACCAATATGCTTGCAGTACTGTTTATAACTTATTACCGTTGATATATTAGAATTGATTGTGAGAAATGAGAATAATTAATCAAAGAACATCTCAAGACAGTAGCTTCAATTTTGTTGACAAAAGGGATATTTCCAGTCAACCTTGCTGAGGAAAAATTACTATCAAACTTTAAAGATAGGTGGAGTATTTTTAAAACTGTAAAGGGGCATTAACTCTTGAACAGTAAAAATAATTCCACCAACATTTAATTTTCACTTTTGTTT
Organism: Mytilus galloprovincialis; assembly: GCA_037788925.1. Classification (NCBI taxonomy): domain Eukaryota; kingdom Metazoa; phylum Mollusca; class Bivalvia; order Mytilida; family Mytilidae; genus Mytilus; species Mytilus galloprovincialis. Next base: position 95,038,955 of record CM075333.1, read on the forward strand.
TAATAAGCATTGTGTATAAGTTTCATAACATTTGGCTGAGGCAAACTAAAGAAAGAGAATGGAAACAAAAAATTCATAACTCTAAAGTGATGACCAAAATTCAAACTTGATCAGGGTTTTCTGGAAATAAGCATTGCATACAAGTTTCATAACATCTGGTTGAGGCAAACTAATGTTAGAGAATGGAAACCCATTTGAGAAGTATATACGGTCCTAAGGAATTACGGTTAGACAGACAAGGATAAATCTTATAAAAAAATTAACCAATAAATCATTAACCTAGACTTGCATGGCTTGTAAGTTAAAAAAAAGTTTGGTCTTTCAGTAAAAGAAATTATATGTCATGGTACCAAATGGCTCAGTAACCTTAAACAATAAAGCCATTAAATAATGGAAAAGATAATGTAAATATAGGACAATTATCATACATCTTAGAATTTATCTTCAAATGAAACCAATGGCTGTTGCCAAATGATGCAAATGCTTAAATTAATATGTACAACTAAAAGCAGAGAGTGACAAAGTATCTTCTTGTGAACTCTTTCATAGCAACACAGCTTTGAAATTCTAATGGCTGATTCTCAATGTTAACTGAGTAGCTGATTATGAACACTTTGTTCTGATTACCTTTATGGATTGTAAAGTTTTGTAAGCATCAAAAGTGTAATTAAGACTTTCAATCAGTATTGTGCTGGCGGTCACGATTTTTTCGATTTCAATTAAATGAAAAGACGATAACTGCTGCGAAGGAAGACTGAAGTATAGATGTTAGCATGCACCATCATCAAGGATATCACATCAACTCTTTTCTCATAATTACACAAATTTATCTTTAAGACATGTCATGATGCAGCTATTGGGATTTGAAATGCATTCACATTCCTACATATTTGAATATACCACAATTCTTGCTTGCGGCAGTTTTTAATAAATTGTTCAACTTTTCAATCGATTTGTTGATGTAAGTCATAGATGTTGATAATAACATAATGAGAACCTGTTCAAATTGAATACTGTAAATGAAGATTTTAAAGGAGGGTTATCTTTAATGTGAATCATTTGTGCAACGTTTTTTAATGAAAAGCAAATTATGAGCAAAAATTTGTTTTTTATAAAAACAACACTTCAAAAGACCCTTTGATGTTGACAGGAAAATACAGCACTTGACTTAGAAAAATGCTTAATTGAAATGCATTCAAAATGTAAATTAGGAAAAAAGTGGGAGAAGACAATTTTAAGGGTACCCTGACAAATCAAATGAACAACCTATCAACCATAAATTTTAATCTAAAAAGTTCTTTTTTTTTATTATTCATGTCTTTTTCTTGGTTTGAGTCAAAATGAGTAAAGCTGCTAGAAATTTCACTCCACATTTGTATCTAGTCTATACATGTGGAAACATCAATACTAAATATCCATTCTGAAACACTTTCTAGAATCTCAAATTTAAGTAAATTCAATTTGACCAACGCAATGTACCGTTAGTCATGAAATATATTGGTGTTCATTTTTGCACTTTTATCAACAGTATGGCATCATTTGCCTGATTTTAATTAATGAATGAAAAAAAAATAAAGAACTATTTTCTTTGCACTATTGTATGACACCTTTTATGTACATTTCATATTTTGCACTTTTTGACATAGAATCGACACCTTTATATTCATTTTACCTGAGTTCAATTATTCTAAATAATCTGCTCTCAGCTCAACACCTACTAAATCAAACAAAAAGTCTATTTTTTTTCTTTCAAATAACATGATGTTCTTATTTGAACTAAGAAATCGTGATATAGTGAAGATCGGATGTTTTGTATTGAGCGAACCTATCATTTTTCTAACAGGAAATTACATATTACAAGCGTCAGTTATAACAATGAAAAAATGTGAAAAGACAGGAAAAACATATATTGATCATGTTTCTTGTATCATTTGTCTTACTTTCTATGTAATGTCTGTCTTCTAAAATCTTTCTATCCATTCGTCTTGATGAAACTTTTTATTTGAAACCCAGAAATGAATATTAATGCCGATTTGACATGTGAGCATTCTTAAAGCAGTTATCATAGACAGACAACAAGATGTGATGTCAATTGTTTATTTCTAATAAATGTCGGACGACTGGTTTTTTTCTTGATCTATAGAAACATTATTCAAATGTAATGTAGTATGGTGAATCTTTGTTGATCAGAAACTGTTATCCAGTACACACAGGGTGATTCAGTTAAAGACCATTTTAAATGCTGATGCCTCACAGTAAAAGCTAGTCTTTATGTATGTTGTAATATATAACATAAAGATAGCTCTTGGTTTATTCAAATGTTCGGAAACTAAAAAGACAGATGAGACACACTATTTGCAACTTAGCTCTTCTGGTGCTGACTTAGACCTAACAGTAAAATCTCTGGATATCTTTCTATAATAAACATACAATATATATGTTATATGTAAAGTTAAAAAATCAGGGTGTAAAATCACCTCAAAATCAACTTGTTTCACAAATATTCAAACAACACAAGAATGATTTTTACTTGCTAGATGTATATTTATTTTCTGCATGAAAAGGTTACAGCATTTCTAAATCAAAGACAGGTGCGACATGTGGAGCAGGATCTGCTTACCCTTCCGAAGCACCAAACATCATGATCAACTCCAAGTTTTGAAGGGGTTCATGTTGCTAAAGTCTTTAGTTTTCTATGTTGTGTCTTGTGTACTTTTATTTGTCTGTTTGCCTTTTTTTTAAGCCATGGTATTGTCTGTTTGTTTTTGATCTGTAAGTTTGAATGTCCCTCTGGTATCTTTCACCGTTCTTCTAAAGGGATAGATACTATGAAATGTACAATTTATATCATATATATATATATATATATATATATATAACTCGTCTAAACATCAACCCAACAATGTTAGATCTGCAAATTTGCTTTCGCAAATTTTTGGTTCTTCTTCCCTCGCCGGGATTCGAACCCATGCTACTGTGATATCGTGACACCAAATCGCCTGCACTGCAGCCGTCCCGCTAGACCACACGACCACCTGGGCTCTCAAAATAAAGAGCTTTCGCTGGCAGTGTGTTACCTTTCCACGTCAGTTTTAATCTAGCGGCGTACTGCAGTACATGATATATAAGGCATGAAGATGTTATTGTTACAGATCAGCTAAATTATCTATAGTAAAGGATCCTACAAATGAATGTAAGATACAGTCACAGAATATATATATATATATAGACATAATTTCCAATTTTAAAGTAACTTATAAAAGATCTATTTGTCACTTACATTAGTACCTCTTATTGTAATGAAGACAATAATAACTAAAATCAAATAGATACATCACAAAATATACAAATATATCATACTATATCCAATCTTTTTAGGTACTTATAAAAGACTTATTTGTACTAACTAATACCTCTTACTCTTGTTTTAAAAATTCAAATAGGAACATATATTACATTATTGTAGTAATAAATCATTATTTAAGACATTTCGGCCATTGGCCTTCTTCAGTTTCTTTATTTTTCTTGGTAGACATTTTTCCTTTCACAATCATTAAGATGTTATAGATATAATTCTTCGTTTAATGTGACAAATAGTAGGATACTCTGAACATTTATGCTCTAAAGAAGATAGAACAGACTCTTACATAGCATTCAACATAAAAGATTCTTTTAACTGATCGGTAAGAACAGATTCTGATGGATCTCTGATCAGCAATCATCAGTATAACACAATAATAATAATAACATATGTTGCCAACTTATCTCTTCATTCATAAGAACAATTTGTTGATGAAAGTGCCTTAAACTTCATGTGTATTTTAGGCTCATAGAAAGTTCCAAAAGACCATGTGTACATTAAAATCCTTGTAAAAATCAAAAACAATTTCTGGATTCTCTCAATTCACAATAAAAATTGTAAATAACCTATAACTTTACCTGACAAGCCTCATAAAAAGTTATAGAAAAAGTATATTCATTAAAACTATTGAGAAACTAGAAATTACCCTTTGTCAATTAGATTTCTGATGTGTTTGTGATTTTGATTTTGCATTTGATTAGAGACTTTCAGTTTTGAATTTTCTTCAGAGTTTAGTATTTTTGTGATTTTAATTTTTTTTTGATAGTTTAAGATCTAAAGCACAAAATGACAAAAGGCAGACGTTGTAGTTCCCAAAGACAGCAGTTTAAGTGTAAATGTACATTCCATAAGCATGTAATAAATTTTGCATGCCCTATTAAAGGTAAAATTGAGAATGTGTCAAGGACACAACCACCCCGCCAAAGAGGGGAAACCAACCAAAAGCCACTAAGGGGTCTTCAATACAGTGATACAATCCTGCACTCTGAGAAGTGTTTCAGCTGGTTCACAAAAACGTGTACTGGTACAGGGATAATGGACTTCATACTAAACTTCAAAACATATAAATGAACTAAAATTAAAAATCCATGTTTATCTTGGACAAGTGATTATTCAGAAAATTGTCAGAACGTATATAAGTTTTACTGCTTCAAGGAAGTGGATACAGCAAAGTCCACATAAATAAAAAGATATGTAGATTAAGTAGCCAATCATCATACAGTTACTCACAGACACAATTAACCAAAAGACAACAGAAGGGCAACAGTTTCTACACCCTTAAACAACAGACAGACATCTTTACAATAGGAAAACTCTAAATCATACAAAGTCAATGTTTTGCTGTTAGAAAATATAATAAGTCATTAAAACGCAGGTGCTAGAAACAATATAATATTTAAAATTCTAAAAAATTCTTTTATCTCTGGAATAGTTATGGATACAAATTGCACATAAACAAACATTCAAATAAGCAGACAAAATGCTTACAAAACAGATCACTTCACTAAAATAGCGTAAGCTAAAAAATATATATATAATATCAGCTATTATATAAGTTAGACAAGGGGATAAGGCGTTTCTGCAATGTTAGAGGGTGTTTTCGTATGAGTGAGAAATAAAAAGTACAGGTTACAGCAAATGCCCGGGGAGGAAGTAAAGAATCAGATCTACTCTAACATAGTTAGGTTAATTTTCTAGGCACTTTATAATCTCAGTTAAAATATGACCAGATGGAAGACAGTATAAGACCAAATAAAAAGACAAAAATAACAAAGAACTACATGATATTCTGCATAGGTGAATAAGTCCATGCTTATAGACCTTCATTACATCCATTCTCACCAAAAAAGACAAAAAAGAAATTACTGATAGCTTTTTCAACAACTTAGGAGAACTTAAAATGCTTAAGGCTTCATCTATTTTGTTACTAAATGAGTCTGTCTGATGACTTTACTAAGAAAATACTTTCAATACCAGTTTTATTCACGTAGAAGCCGATAAATTACTTTCATACTAGTCTGCAATTACAGTAAATAAAAGTTTTTCCCCAGGAAAAATTGTATCAAAACACAATCAAAGATTTAAAGTATTTTTTCTCATCAGCATTTAATCAATTTGGGAAAAGACTTTAAAAATAAATAAGTTCCAAAATGTTAATTTTACTGTAAAAGTATGTTGCATAAAACATGAGTAGCAGAGCAGGCTTCAAAACTGAAGTTAAGCTATAGCATGTCAACATGAGTTCCACAACTGAAGTTGAATTCTAGTTGGGTTAGGTTGAAATGTGACACATGGAATCACAGCTAGTGTAAAATCAAACACATATCCATACACACAATAGTGTGACACTACCAATTGATTTGAATTCTTTCTTGTAACTACATTATACGTATGACTGCATTGATGAAAATTATAATAAGACATATGCCAATTAAAATGACTACAGATCAATTTTACCATACGGTTCTTTTTTCTGAATATTTCAACAAATAAAAAGATTTGTACTGATGAAAAGCATGAAAGTTTAAACAAAATTAAAGGCAATACAATATTCTTCACCACCGATCTGTCTTTAGTGTTTAAATAAATTGGAGTTTTAGCTTAAACAATTAGTCTGCAATTATCTTATTAAGTGTAATATTGCCACTGGGAAATATTCAGATTTCTTTAATTATAATTGATGATTAGACGAATTTGACAATCAATCATGCACTGGGTTTGTCATTCCATGTTTTTCTTAAAAATGTACGGAGGAATTCCAATATTTTATTGGATTCAGATAATGCGGAAATTTTAAAGTGTCTTAAATGAAAGTTTAGTCATCCTGTGTCATATAATTTCGTCATCAAAGATTTTTTTGGAATGAGAATTGACCTGATGGCTGTATTAATAGCAACGGAAGATATTATCTTATTGCCCAAATTTCAGTCAAGAAAGTTTGCTTGTTTTAATACAAAGAGATAAGTGGACCAAATTCTATCTCTTGTGTGTTCACATTTGAAATTCCACATTTCTCTTTATCATTTGAACTTTTAGTTTTATTTTCAGGTCTTTTTTCAACACTTGTCCAGCACTTTGACTGCAAATACTGAAGTTGATTCCCATTTACATTTAGATCTTAGTATTTATCATAGGCTGATTAAGGGGGTGAGCCCAAACCCCCCCCATTTGTGGGGAAAATTTGGTTGATTATTTATGGGATCACTAAAGCTTGACTGGAGCGGTCCCCCACTTAGGCAGTCAGTGGCACCCCACTTATAAAAACTCTGGATCTGCAACTGTTTATACCTTATCAGGATTGAATGTGGTTTTTTTTTTTTTATTCATTGTTATTTTAGTTTATTGCCTCTGGCATATGGAAGGATGACTCACGGGGGGAGGGGGAGGTAACTTCCTATTATTGGGTATGCAGGGATGTGCCCAAAAAAATGGGTCATAATTTTGCAAGATTTTATATAAAAATGACTCTTTCTTTTTAATGACATCCTAAATTTACTTTTGATAACTGTATATTGATTTGGGGTATGATCTACATATCATATATAAATATGCTTTTGAGAATCTTACATTATTAATGGTCAATTATTATATTAAATTAAATCAATTCATTTGAAAGTTCCCCTTTGAAATAAGTTCCCAAATGAACATCGGAAATTTGTCTCCTGATTTTATCTTCAATAACGTTTTGACGTCATTTAATCTATGACATCAATGTTCAAGTACACAAACAAAGATAAATATGGAGCTCGGAATTCAGTTTGGTGAACCCATCCAAGCAGTATTCATTGACGAGGATTGCTGTTTATATGAATTAAGACAAATCATTGTTGAAGATGGATTAAAAGTGCCGGATTTTTTCAATTTTGTGTCAAAGCAAGGAAGAATTATTTCAAGAAAGCAAGAAAAACACTTACACAGCTAATTTTGCATAGCTACTATTTCTGTACTAAAAATATGTAGTACTGGAAATTTACTTTTAATATTCAGTACTATTTTGTTACTTTAAAGTTATTGTAATATTTAGGTACCTGTATTTAACAGTACTTAATTTGTACTTGAAATTTAGGTACAACAGATTTTTGGTTACTACCGTTACATTTTGAGCATTTTGAAAGTTTTTCTATTTCAAATCTCTTAAAATTATGATTTTCAAACATGGAATATTGTATTATTTCTGTACCAATATATTTAGTACAAATCAAGTACTGTAAAATACAAGTACCTAAATATTACAATAATTTTAAAGTAAAGAAACAGTACTAAATATTAAAAGTAAATTTCCAGTACTACATATTTTTAGTACAGAAATAGTACCTATGCAAAAGTAGCTGTGTAAGGGTCACATCTGTCAGTGACAGTGAAAAAATAAAAGTTGTGGCAACTTTAGATTATCACTGCAGAGGTGATGAACTGAGCAATTCTACTAAGGTATAAGTCACCAAACAATGTCAATTCATATATAACCAGGTGCTCCGCAGGGCGCAGCTTTATACGACCGCAGAGGTCGAACCCTGAACAGTTGGGGCAAGTATGGACAAAACATTCAAGCGTGATGCAGCTCTGAATTTGGATTGTGATCAAATTTTTGACATTACATGGGTTTTTTTTACACAAAAAATGTCAAGATTTTACAAATCAATTAAAGATTTCTTCTTCAAACTTTTTAAATCTAAAATTAAATAGTTGACACAGCATAGGTTTCTGACACAGAATGAATGTGGTCTAATGAACTTTAAAGTTTTTTTTTTTGCCTTTGAGCAATTCACTATGCTGTTGAATATTAATCCTCTCAAAAAAATGTTTGAAGAAATTTTCTTTTTATTTATGAAATCTGAAATGAGAAAAATTTAACCCCCCCCCCCTTTTTTTTTCACATCCCAGTTTCCCTTTTTCCAAAACTGATATCAATTCAAATTTCTAATGGAGTTTGCAACAATAACTACTCTTTTAAATACATCATAAAATATTAAAATGTAAAATAAAGTGCTTGTTATCACTGAATGGTAAAGATTGGTTGGTAGTAAAAGTGAATATACATTGTTTATTGTATAAAACAATAAAAAAAACTTCATCAGCAACATTTTATATTGGCAAATTTCCAATGAAGTTATTTACATAAAGTTATTGGCAAATAAAAATAGAAAATGACATCATAGTCATGTCTGGCAAATGTCCAACATACATTATCTAAAAACATTTTAGATATTAAGATAAGGAAAAAAAGCTTCATCAGCAACATTTTATATTGGCAAATTTCCAATGAAGTTATTTGCATAAAGTTATTGGCAAATAAAAATAGAAAATGACATCATAGTCATGTCTGGCAAATTTCCAACATATATTATCAACTACTATTCTATACAAAGAAAGATAACTCCAATTGAAAATTAATTGCTATTGCACAATATTGTGCAATTAGATATTTCTTGCTATTGTGCAATACTGTGCAATTGAAAATTTCTTGCTATTGCACAATACTTGATATGGAATCCTGATTTGGACCAACTTGAAAACTGGGCCCATAATCAAAAATCAAAGTACATATTTAGATAAAGCATATCAAATAAGCCCAAGAATTTAATTTTTGTTAAAATCAAACTTAGTTTAATTTTGGACCCTTTGGACCTTAATGTAGACCAATTTGAAAACTGGACCAAAAATTAAGAATCTACATACACAGTTAGATTTGGCATATCAAAGAACCCATTTATTCAATTTTTGATGAAATCAAACAAAGTTTAATTTTGGACCCCCATTTGGACCAACTTGAAAACTAGGCCAATAATTAAAAATCTAAGTACATTTTTAAATTCAGCATATCAAAGAACCCCAAGGATTCAATTTTTGTTAAAATCAAACTAAGTTTAATTTTGGACCCTTTGGACCTTAATGTAGACCAATTTGAAAACGGGACCAAAAATTAAGAATCTACATACATAGTTAGATTCGGCATATCAAAGAACCCCAATTATTCAATTTTTGATGAAATCACACAAAGTTCAATTTTGGACCCTTTGGGCCCCTTATTCCTAAACTGTTAGAACCAAAACTCCCAAAATCAAACCCAACCTTCCTTTTATGGTCATAAACCTTGTGTTTAAATTTCATAGATTTCTATTTACTTATACTAAAGTTATGGTGCAAAAACCAAAAATAATGCTTATTTGGGCCCATTTTTGGCCCCTAATTCATAAACTGTTGTGACCTCAACTCCAAAAATCAATCCCAACCTTCCTTTGGGGTCATAAACCTTGTGTCAAAATTTCATAGATTTCTATTCACTTAAACTAAAGTTATAGTGCGAAAACCAAGAAAATGCTTATTTGGGCCCTTTTTGGCCCCTAATTCCTAAAATGTTGGGACCAAAACTCCCAAAATCAATCCCAACCTTCCTTTTGTGGTCATAAACCTTGTGTTAAAATTTCATTGATTTCTATTCACTTTTACTAAAGTTAGAGTGCGAAAACTAAAAGTATTCGGACGACGACGACGACGCCAACGTGATAGCAATATACGACCAAAAAATTAAAATTTTTGCGGTCGTATAAAAACTTAAGGGTAGCTGGTATATTTATGAATTATGAGTGATGATGAGTTAGTGCTTATATAAGCATGGGTCATATTTTAAATATTGTATATAAGTATAGGTCTTTCTTTCTTAAATATTTATATAACTATAGGTACTGAATTTCAGTGAATGTTATATTAAAATGAGTATGTTTTTTGAAGCAAAAATGACACACCCCTACAAAAAAATATCGAAGTTACCCCCCTCCCCCCGTGGTATGACTTAGTGCTGCCAATATATCTTATTTGAGGGGATTATTTCCACTTGCTTCCCACATTCTCCATTTGAGGGGATAAGTGTCAAGAGAAAATATTTCAGTCATTAGAAGTAAGCTATACAGAAATAACATTGTGAGATCCTATTAAGAAGCCAAATCTATTTTGATATTACTCTATATATTAGATATATTTACAGGGAAGAAACAAATCCTCTGATACAAGATGAATTAAAAGCTGATAAATCTTCAACATGTAATATTTTTTTTAGACCTGTGGGAAAAATTTGTTTTTATGGTTTTGTTCCAACAAATTATATGGCTGGTACGCTGTTTTTTTTTAAATTTTTTATCAAAAGCCTAAGAAAACAATGAGTCTTTACCAAGTCCAGCTTCTATATTCTAAAAATAGATCTATGATCTCTTAACATACATTTTGCAATTTGAAATCTATCAATAAAGTGACAATTAGTTAGGTTTCAATCAATTCTCTAGCATATTGCCATAAATAAGTTAAGGGGTACAACTGTTATTTTAGTGACAATTATTTACATGGTTTTGATCTAGGCTGTAGGATATTGTCATACATAAGTGGTTTAATAAGTTAGGGGTTACAACTGATATTTGGTGAACATTATTTTCTTGAAAAATCATCACTAAAATTCAGTTTGGAGCACAAAATAAGCAAACCCTAAATTAAATAGGTTTTGACTTATAACTCAAAACAAACACCCAATTATTGAATAGATTCACAGTTATTTCCCCCTACTTGCCAACCACAATTTATAATCTGTTGGAAGTGTCAATAAAAATTTAATATCAATTAATCTCTAATGTTGATTTCTGGCAAGAACAAATTAACACTTCAGTAATCATCACAATTTAACCATTAACAGCCAAGGTTGATTTCTCACAACAGCAAAGTCACACTTTACAAATGACAAAAATTAAACCATTAACATTTAAGGTTGTTTTTCTCACTACAGCAAAGTCACACTTTACTAATGATCAAAATTCAACCACTCAATTGACAAGGAATGGAATCGGAGATGTTTTTCTATACAATTAGTTCATAAAATAGATCTTTTCTTTTGTATGGCTTAATTAGGAAAAAAACCTCAGATTCTTAAATCTAGAGTGAAGAAAGTCATTTGAAGTATATCTCAATTAGGTATTAGTAGAGAAATGAATCAGCTCTTATAACATGGCTTTCAATAACTGATTTTCTTTTTGGTCGGAAGCTGTAGGCAATTCTCTTGATAAATTGATGGTTTTAGTGAGAATCTTTTAACCTATATTGTATTACTAAAACCCTCAAAGAATAAAACTATCAACTGTCAATTTATCAAAGAATTGCAAATGAATCATAAACTTGTATAATAACTTCTATAAACATGTTAAGTTTTCTGTGCAAAAAAACTTCAACACAAACAAACAATCACTCTAAGGTAGGCAGATAAAATACAGAATCAAAGGTATACTAAGTGAAGAATGACAGATGCTAGAAAATTAAAACAACAAACCCTACAAAGGTTTACATATCCCTTTTCCTTAGATCTTCTCCCACAAACAAAATACATCAAATTAGCATTTAAATCACTACAGATTGAAAAGAAACTAGAAAACATGACATAACCTTTTATCAAGAGTCAAGTGGACAAACTTACTTAGTCTCCAAGCACCAAAAAAAAAACAATTTTACCGAGGGTATCGTTTGCCGGTCTCCATGGTCGAGAGACCCGCGGTAGCTGGCCCGCGTCTAACGTGCGACTCCTCGATGAAAATTTCACCCACGTAAAAAAAGAAATCAAAACAACTTTGTCATCAAAGATCTTTCATCAGAAATACTAAAGGACACATGTATAAATATATAGCTAAGTTCCAAGACAACCACTGACTTTGATCAGACTCATGAGTCTGTTTGAAATAAGACTACTATCAACAAGAGTTCAAAGGACAAGGGTTTCACAGCTATATAGTACAGGATAGCATTCAAACCCATACTATATAGTAAGTAACAAAAGGCCCAGACATGAAAACAAATTTATAACAATTAAAAAGACAAAACCAACAAGAAAATGTCAATATTCAAATCTATATATCCCCTTTTTCAATTATGGATATTGTACTTCAAAACCAAGAATTCATAACTGTGTAGCTCTTCTGCCTGTCCTTTCATTGCACTCTAAAATCTATGCTAGAAGATTACTCTGTCTTTTTTCTGACGGTTTGAACTCTAAAATTTCTGGTAGAAGATTACCACCTATTTTTCTGATTGTTTGAAGTCTTTAACTTTTTCTCACAGTACTGAGTCTACTGACAGACATGATTGGGAATCATGTGATCAAAGAATATTCATTATTGGTATAATTATTCCCATCAAGATCAGACCATGACATTATACAGATTAGGACATGTTTCTTGGTATATCTTGACAAAACTTCAATATATATATATATGTATATCTCTATGATGTCTAAATGGCAGATAGTCAATATTTCAAATCCTTGAAAACATGCAATGGGTCATGAAGATTATGATATTTAATCAAACTTTCTGTAATGAAGTTTTTAATTAGATAGGAACAGATTTCATATGCAAGAGTAGTATATTAAAGGGGTTACAATGGATAAAACTTTTTCCAATGTAAAAAATGATTTCTTTTTATTTTCAAAAATTTCTATTTTTACCTTGCTCTTTTTTTTTCAAATGGTACCAATAATCCATAAGATCTGATAAAAAGGCAGAATTGGTGTAATGATAAATTATAAAATTTTAATAATCTAGCATTAAAGGTTATCTGCATAGTCTTCATATGAAATGAAATAAAAAGCACCTAGAATATCTGAGAAAAAAATAAATCATTTCACCGACTTTACTGTTGTGAGAACACAATGATAAAATCAGAGGATTGTTTCATTTGTACTTTTAAATAAAGAATAAGCCTACAAAGTGAAATCTTTTTGTCTAAGTTGAAATGTGATGATTTATTAGTCTGAGAAAATCCATTCTTACATATAGAGATGTTCATTTAACTTTTTTTTTGTGTCTGTGAATGTTTCTCATTACATTGAGACAGGCCTTTTAAAGGAAAACATCTACATCTAGGATTAAAACTCTATCAAACAGTGTCTGACCATATTAGACAAGGCCTGACCGTATAAGACAAGGCCTGATTAACGATAGATTTACAGCCTCTAGGGGACATTTATTACAGACCAAGCTAATTCTTTACATGAAAACAAAAGACAATATAAAACCTAGCAATTTTCTCCTAATTATCTACTAAATTAATGACATTAAATCTGCAGCATGCCTGGCTTCCCTGAATGACAGAGGCTATAGAGATACAATATATCTAGGGATTGGAATCTGTATATGGATATATATATATATATATATATATATATATATATATATATATATATATATATATATATATATATATATATATATAAAAGTCTATAAAAACGACCAACTTAGAGTCAAGCGAATATGTTCCAACACAGAAACAACTAAAATACAACTACGTCAACTTGAAACTCGCTTGAAGAAAAGGGGCTACAAACACAGAAATATCAAAAAAAGCTTTCAGAAAGCGGAATCAATTCCCAGGAGTGAACTATTGGAATACAAAGTTAAAAAGAAAAATAAAAGGACTCCATGTGTTCTTACTTACCACCCATCTCTCAAAAACAGCTTTGGTGTCATTCGTGAGCATTGGAAATCAGTTGAAAAGAATTCCAAACTATCCAAGATTTTTCCCGAACCTCCAATGATAGCTTTTAGGCAACCTAGTAGTCTGCGGAACCTGCTGGTGCGGGCTGAAGTGTCTGATAATAGAAGTACTTCTGGAGAATGTCGTTCGTGTGAAGAAAAACGCTGCAAATGCTGCCTACAGATGCAGCATTCATCAACATTTCACAGTAAGGCAACCGAAAACAACTATAAGATATTTTGCAATGTTACCTGCAAAAGTATGAATGTTGTTTACATACTAGAATGTTCGGTTTGTGGCCTCCAATATGTTGGTGAGTCAAAGCAGCCTTTCCACAAACGCCTCAATGGCCATAGGAGTGATATCTCTAAGAAGCCACTTCTCCCAGTTTCTCAGCACTTCAGACAGTCGGGTCACAAACCTGATGACTTTAACCGCATGAAAATTCTAGTGATTGAACAGAATATTCACTGGAGTGATGCCCAGCGACAGGTTAGGGAAAGCTTTTGGATAAAGGAACTTAATGTACATCATCCAAACGGCATCAATAAGAAATACTAGCGTTTTTGTTTTTTCACTCATTTTTATTGTTAATATACACAGTCACGTATATTGATTTATAGTGTTTTGTTTATATTATGATATTCAGGCTTTTGGATTAAAAATCAATCGACCAAAACTTACCTGTATTATTACTGATCTATTTTTACACCTTATACATTATGTATCAGTATTGTTAAAACTTGTGACACTTGAAGAAGGCCATTTGTTGAGCCGAAATATTTGTCAGCACGATTTAATAACAACATTTTCGTATTATAACATCTTATATCAGTACCGTTGTGCAAATCTTTAGACTGATATATATATATATATATATATATATATATATATATATATATATATATATATATATTGTTATGATTCTGTATAGATTTCAGATTCTTTAATTTCTCATACAACAAGAGTTATTTTCCCATTCCATGTATATATTGTAGAACAAAAACAATATTTTAACAATTAAGCCAATAAAACCAACACTGTTTTGTTTTTATACAACAAACTTAAATTGCTCTCAAATATAGATTTTTTTTTCAATAGTATATTTGAAATTTACAACTTTACTTTAAAGAAACTTGAAACAATTCAATTTGTCTAGTAAATGTCAATCTAAACAAACAATATTGAAAATTGTATACGAATCTTAAATGAAAATTATGACTTTAGGATTCAGGAATAATCAGATTTGGACAAATCTAAAAAATTCAATGTCAGACAGAAATCTAATTTTAACAATTTAAAAACATTCAGCTGCATATATTTCTGAGGACTGTGGGCTAAAAATTGACTGACAGATAACAATGGAGACACCTTTCATGGATAGCCTCCTGATCCAATTTATATCTAGATACTGTTATATCATGGAAAAACAATAAAACTGACCATTAATAATTAATGGAATGGTCATTACTTGATGGTACAAAAGGATAAAAGAAAGATTAGATTATTATGATGATGGAGAATGGATATGAAAAAGATTGCATTTAATCAATGTGAAGTCTAGAGACCAATTAGTTTTTCATTACTTTATGATTCAGGAGATGCTTGTATCAGCAGGTGTGAAATAAGTACCTACTATATACTGGTATAGGAAAGCTCAATCTACAATTAGACCTGACGATTTATTTATAACAAGTGTATCATCAATATTTCATTTCCAATTACTCCGTATAATGCTTCTCACATTATCCTCTCATAATAAAACAAATGTAACCACATTAATTAATATCACTCCTTCTTAAAAGTTTCCAAAGTTTTTTCGAGGGGGAGGGGGGTTGGAATGTTTGCAAATATCTATGAAATAACAATAAATGTAATTTCAACGGTTTGAAGGAACTGAATTAGATTGAAATTAAATTCAGCACGACAGGGCAGACTCGACTAGACGTGTTTCTCAGCTATAGTAGATATGGATTCCGATACACCCCATGAAGAAATATCTTTGCGGACAGTTTTAGACGCAGTTAATCGTCAAAAGCAGGTTATCGAAGTTCTTGTTGACACAAAGATAAGTGAAAAGATAAACAGTTTGCACGAAGAAATTCATGGCACAAACCAGAGTATGAAGTCTCAAGTTAAGAAGTTGAAGTTGGACTCCCAGTACAATTGGCGTTCAGAAGGTAACAAAATTCAGTTCAATTATAATACAAAAAACCTTGAAGATTTAACCCAAGCTATTTGGGCTATTGACAATGGCAAAGTTGATTATGTTAGAGACATTGTTGCATCTTGTACAGATAGGCTTAAACATAGAAATAAGCTCATAAAGATCGAGGATACTTCGGATGGAGGGTGGGATACCGCTCGCCAGTACAAGGCAAACCCAATTGCTAGCAATTCTGAAGATGAGTCCAAGATTATCAGGGCTGAAAACAGGGCCATTAGGAAGAAAAAGACTAAGAGCAAACCAACAGCTAAACAGCAGCAGATTCCTGCCACTGCTAGCTCTAGTTTCAACTCTCAACAGCCCTTTCGAGGGGGCCAGCCGTCTTGGTATGGAGGTTTCCCATATGCCCAGGACCAGTATGCTGGAAAATCTCAAGGGGGACCATGCTTCAACTTTGGGTCGTACAAACACTGGATAGTGAACTGCCCCTTCCAAAACAACAAGACAGCAGCATCACACAAATAAAACAAGCTTTGTAAAAGATGTATTTTTGCACGCCTATGAATCTGAGATTATTTTTTTGCCACCAGCTCTGCATACCAATGTTCAAATGGATTTACTTTGCGAATCTAAAGCTGACAGTACCGTTAAAACTTATCATGCAGGATTTATCCGTTGGTAAAAGTGGCCCATTCATAACGGTATATGTCGTTGTGATATTTTACAGGCAAAATCTTTGCATGTTGCACTATATTTATCTTCATTAGTTCAGAACAGTCACACTGCTAGACAAGTTATTTCAGCATTTTATAGTATACAATGGCACATCATATGATTGGTCAAATGTCTCCTACTGAAAATTTAGTTGTGAAAAATGTTTTAGGCAGCAACCATTTGATTTTCTGGGGGGGGCTATGGTTTTTTTTGGAAAAAAAAGTTTGTTTCCAGGTTTTGGTGAAAAAAATAATTTGTTTTGGACCCTGAGTAAAAAAAATTGTTTGTTTCACCCTCAGCTGCCACTATGTGTAATGCTAAAATTGAAAGAAAAAAATTGTCTTCGGTTTGTCGTTAAAAAAATAGATTGTTCTTCGCCGAAGGCGAAAAAAAAAGTTTGCACAGAAAAAAAAACCATAGCCCCCCCCCAGAAAATCAAATGGTTGCTGCCTTAGAAGGTGCAAAACAGCGATTAGCTACACAAATTGAGAAAAAGGAACCAGTTACATTCAGCACATGGTACTGTCGTGTGGGTACTCAATTTGAACTTATTTTGGTTTTTATTAGTCTTATGTGCTTACAGTTGGGTAGTCCATGGGCGTAGTAATTGTAGAAGAAGTTAATGTTGAAATGATATAAGAATTGACATTTAGTTTTCACTTTTTACATACAAATACGCAAAATGCTTATGAATATACACCTAACTTGTAACACTTGAGTGACATGAACAGCTAAAACTGTGAAACAATCATGACTTGCAGGGTTCTAATTTAATTTCTTTCCCTTTAAGCTGTTCGCTTTTTCCCAATCTTTCAGTTCTTTTCAGTCTTTCCCCATTTCCATATCACCTCTTAATTACTTCAACACTTTGAACTTTTCTGTGTACTCTATTGAACTGTTATAATGTAGTGCCAAACACAAAGTCTCAATGAATAAATAGAGAACTAAAGCACTGCAGCAAAGGTTCTCTATCATCATAAGATTGATGTACATCTGAAAATGTTTTACCCCCAGCAAATGTTCTTTTTAGTAGTAAACATTATTTGAAATGAGGGTTAAATGTGAAAGTGTTTAATTAGCATTTTATGTTCTATGTTCCATAATTAACAGATTTTATTGTATTTCTGGTAATGAATTTGTTTATAGTCACCTGTAATGCATTAGGAAGTCAACCATCTACCTTATAAACAGTCTATTAAAATTCACAAGATATCAGTAAAGTGGGCTTTTCTAATAATAAAACATTGCCATCATGAAAATATAACATAAATTTCATTATTGGATGAGTAACGTTCTTTAACTTTTATTATGTTCATTACTATCAGTATATATTTCAGGATTTCCTTTCTTTGCTTTGAAGATCAAGCAATGAAGATTTCAAGACCTAAGCCATATAGTAAAATGAAGCTTAAAAACGATGTTGATAGTTTTATTTGTCGAACTGTATTAAGCAGTAAAATATATTATACAACCAGATCTCTTAAATGAAAAATTTCTGTTTCAACGACTTGGTAAATATTGAATATTGCTGATGAAGAAAGCGACAGATAGTAAGTATTGTGAACAACAGGGCTACTAGATTTTGTTTTTGACGGTCAGGCAAAGCAAAGTGACAGAAGGGAAAATGACTTTATTGTCCCAGTCGCCTGCTAGCTTGAGCCCTGATACCGCCTCATTTAATACCAATGGCAATGTACACTTTTCTTCTGATTAAATCAAAAAAAGAATTTCTACACTCATCTCTTCAAAATTAGAAAAGTCTTATACATGAGTTTGGATTGATTCATTTTAAGATTTTCCTAGCAATGGCACCAAAATTGTAAACATTAGATAGAAGACAATTACAGTGTTCAGACTTAAAAATCTGAATATGTTTTCCATGCACTCCAAACTAGCCAGATCTATAAGAAACCAGCACACACAAACAGGACACCAGTATTCAAACAAGAGTTTTTCACCACACGATAAATTCAGGTGAACTGATAGATTCAGGTAAACCGTGTCAAACTTATTATTTATGATAAGCCTCAGAGACATATATATAAATCAATGATAACCAGTTTCTTTTTACTTGTAATAAATTTGTCAATCATACATATTGTAAGCTATGTACAAGAGTTTCCAAAACAAACAAAAGCAATTGCTAATCTGTTAATAACTGATTTATTTAACAGTAAATTATGCTCATCTGTAAACATGTGTAGTTGGCATTATTTTCTTTTTATAGCTGTTTTAATAAATAAAAGGTGTTTAAACCCAAACTGCTATTGTGAAATCCCCCTTTTTTATGAATAAATTTTCCAATACTCCATAAAAAGGCAAAATCAGAAATATTAAAAAATCCAAAGTGGTCTACCCTACACAAATTTGTACTTGACCTGTGGTACCGATGTATGGACAGACAAGGTTATAAATTAAGTTAACAGCTGTGAGGGCATAAAAATGCAAATTCCCATGTTAATAATGTAAATTCAAAATTCATAAAATTTCAAAAGGAGCAAACAATCAATAGATATAAACATTCATCAAAGTTTCATGAAAATTGGTGAAAGTGTTTTTAATTGTTGTCCTAAGTGTTGATGATGAACAGACTAATATTATGGTATACCATTATACGTCCCATAAATAAGCATATCAAAGCATCAATGGACATTAAATACATGTATGTGTGATCCTTGTTCTGTTAATTACTACACCTACCTTCACTAAATGCTGTAACAATAAATTTAAACCCTGTCCCTCTTGGTCCTTTAGCATCAGTTCTGAAATATAAAATACCACAAGTAAAACTAATCTTGTTGACTGTTTTAAGAAAAAATATTCCTTTGGGTGCTATTTTTATATTATAAGTCCTTCTACAGGATTTGAATAATGAAGATTTTATCCTTTTCAAGGTGAATGATGCTTCAAGGCATCGATCGACCTAGACAGTCAGAACAATGCCTTCAAGCATTTTCAATCAAGTGATAAAAAATAATTTTCGTCTTTGAACACATTTTCCCCAGTAAAGCTACCTTTAAGTCAATAAATATATGGGTTTTCAGGAAGCTTGCATATCAGAGTTAAAGAATATCTATTCTGACTGAATTTAATACTTATATATACTCAATATAATCAAAGATCGGTAGCGTCAATAAACAAATAAGCCGTCGCCATTTTGGACAACACATGTGATGCTAACATGTGACATTTTTGGTCAAGAAAATGTTATTTGGAAGGAAAGTCTTATATAAATGTATGGTTGCTGTACTTTCTGTAAAGTTGTATACTTTCATCAGGGGTTAATTTTGCTTATTTTGCAATTGAGATGAAATCGTTAAAATAATTTGAGATATATTCAAATTCATATTTTGCCATCTAACCCTGCATCCATTTATAATGCAAGGAATGTTTTTACACATATTTTAAATACTGCTTACTTAGCACAATTCACACAATCAATAAAAACTGATTTCAAAGACAAAGTTAATTAAGAAAAACATCAAACATTCTGTAGTTTCATTTATCTCCATCAAAAAGTTTTAAGAGAAAAAAATCTGATGTTGTTCTGTAAAGTTGCCGATTTTAAAAGATATTTCACAGGAAATGAGATATAGCTTTTCAGGGCACCTTGTCATAAAACATAATCTTGCTGATTAAAAAGCCTTAATATAAACTATGTATCATGAAATATGATTGTGTCACTGTGTAGTCTATAAATCAAACTTTTGAAACAATTCTGGAAATTTTACACGTTTCTGTTAGGCAAATTTCCATGCAAACGGTCAATTCTAAAGAAGAAGTTTTAAAAAAATGCCAGATGCTCAAATTGATCAACTGAGAATATGAAAATCTTATGTTAAGTTATCTGAATCAAGCTGTTTTATAAAAAAGAAGATGTGGTATGATTGCCAATGAGACAACTGTCCACAAGAGACCAAAATGACACAGACATTAACAAACATAGGTCACTGTACGGCCTTCAACAATGAGCAAGGCCCATACCGCATAGTCAGCTATAAAGACCACAATATGACAATTGTAAAACAATTCAAACAAGAAAACAAATGGCCTTATTTAAATAAAAAAATGAAAGAAAAACAAATATGTAACACTAAAACAAATGACAACCACTGAATTGTCAAAAAACATTTAAAAAAAAAATAATTTTGAAACAGCTTTGACTGATAAATCTGACGGGTACAAGAAAATTGGTTCAAATATGAAAAGTTTATGCTATAAATGGTAAAAAAAAACTCTTTTCCATGTCTTATCTCTTCCATTTATTTCTCACATCTAAGATTGTAATGACTTGATGAAGATTCCAGGTTAATGAAGCATTGATCTCTACTGAAGATGAATTTGTCATCTTGAGAGATCACTTGATAAGAACTAAGCAACACAGTAAAGGCATTAAACATGTGAAAACTTGTTGCATAAACTGAATTTTCAATAAACAATGAGAGTATTAATGTTCATGCATTATTCTATTGTTATACTGCATTTCATTCACAGATAGTCTTTTATACAGATTGAAGTTCTAAAGAGAGTGTAAGATGAGGTGTACAAGGAATAGAATTCTTTTTGAGATGGGGATGACTTAGAGGGAGCTGATCATGAATTTTGAAGAATGACTCTGGGGTTTATAATTTTATATATATAGTAACATGAAATTTCAAATTTGAAAAGATTGGTGACCAGGTCTAAATAAATATAATGGAGCACCACCAAACTTAAACCCTGTAGGGAAACACTCATGGAAGAACATAAAATAAAGGTATGATTTCATTCAGACTAGAAAACTAAACATTTTGAGTGATTCTGTAACAAACTCAACAAAAATAGGTCACTTCAACCTCCTTTCCAGTACAAAAGATCCTACAAACATGCTACATACTAATATAACACTGTTCAAAGCAAACTTAAATAGCTTCATCGAAGATGGATCATTATTAATCTCTTCAATTTTTCATGTACAAAAAATGCATCACTATTTTTCCCATTACTATAATTAGTATTTAGTGATAATAAATTAATGGCATCAAGATGGAGATCGGTAAGAGGTATTTACTGGTAGTAGATACTATTTCTAAGAAGACCATTCATTATTTTTTGTAGAAGGCAAAGCTTTCCTGCCATTTCTTTCCTTTTTTCTTCACATTGATTTCAAACATTTTTTTCTTTTTCTTAATTTAGCCTGACCAATTTTATATCTACTTTCAAATTACTTCCTTGTCTAGATTTGTCTTTTTTTCTTCGTATTTTTTGTACTTTTTTTTACAAAAATCAGGAAAATAAAGATCTTCATTTCCCTTATACTTCAAATAGCGTGTTAACTATAAAAGAAGTAAAGAACAGAATATTCTCCTATTTGCCTGATGTTTTCACTACATTTATACCTATGAAAACTGTGCAAGTTTATTGTAGCATCATACATCTACAAACGTATGAATTTGTACATACAAGCTTTTGCTAACCATAGAGTATACAGTTTATGGAAAAACAATGTTCAAATCAATTTATTGTAAAACAAAAATGTGACCTTTTTCTATTTAAATAATAATTATCTAAAACATATTATTATTACATGTTGGATGTGTTTCAATAAAGTTGTAAAACCACCTATTTGGTCATTTGACCTATAATTATGTCATCATTTGACACTATTGTATCAAAATTCAGGTCAACTATATTATCTTCAGGCAAAAGGAAAAGATTCGGGACAAATGTTTGATTTCAGAAAGATTGATGGAATAGCATGGATAACCTGTATGTTCCTGTCACAAACTGGTGGGGGCACAAAATGTTACCTACACAGTGATCTCACCATCACGGATTAGAGACGCTATAATTTGTTCTTGTGACCCTATAATTATTTTGAGGACGCTATTTTTTTCTAGTAGTACATGCTAGGAATATTTTTCAGTTTTAGGGGGTTACAAGTGGTACCAATACTATGTACTGATTTGTATAATTCTACATGTCTAATGTCTTTTCATGTTATTGCTAAAGGGAAATGTGATGCAAAGTTGTACCCCTATTGACATTTGACCAGTCTTGGACAAAACTCAGAAGATAAATTGTCATGATTTCAAAAATATTCAATTGGTAAGCACCAATGTCATGTAATACAAGAGGCTGTCACAACGACAGCAAACCGGATTTATTAACATTTATTTGTGTCCTGGCAATATCACAAGAACCATTACTGATGAATGGTGAAAGTGAAAATCTTTGAAAAGCTTAGATTGAAAGGTTCATGAGTAAATGCACCAACGTGAATGGAAACGCCATTTTTACGATATTTCAAGAACCATAACTCCTGAACGGTAAAAGTCAAAATCGTCATTATTGAACTTGAACTCTATTTTGTCATCAATAACATCATATTAAAATTTCAAAAGCTTTGGTTAATGGTTCATGAGAAAATGCACGGACACGACGGGAAACACCATTTTTCAATCTTTCAAGAACCATAACTCCTGAAGGCTGAACGGTAAAAGTCAAAATCGTCATTATTGAACTTGACCTCCATTTTGTCATCAGTAACAGCATATTAAAATTTCGGAAGCTTTGGTAGAACAGTTCATGCATAAATGCACGGACACGACTGGAAACTCCATTTTTCAATCTTTCAAGAACCACAACTCCTGAACGGTAAAAGTCAAAATCGTCATTATTGAACTTGACCTCCATTCTGTCATCAGTAACAACATATTAAAATTTGGGAAGCTTTGGTAGAACAGTTCATGCGTAAATGCACAAACACGACTGGAAACTCCATTTTTCAATCTTTCAAGAACCATAACTCCTGAACGGTAAAAGTCAAAATCGCCATTATTGAACTTGACCTTCGTATAGTTGTCAGTAATAACATATTAAAATTTTAAAAGGTTTGGTTGAACGGTTCATGAGTTAATGCACGGACAACATTTGATTGCCGCCCGCCCGCCCGCCCGCCCGCCGTACATCCCCAAATCAATAACCGACATTTTTGTCACAAAAATCCGGTTAAAAATTATTCAACAAGGAAACACCTACAATCTGATTATCTGTAAAGGTAGATGTGACCAGCCACTGAAGCTGCTATGATTCATGCTTCAGGGTGAGTTCAGACCCTTGTTTAAGCTTCAATTTTATTAAGCACTACTCAGGAGCTACATATATCTATAAAATGCACCATTAAACGACAGTAATAAAATTATTTATTTATTGTATCACCAGAGATTGACTTTAATGTTGGCCCTTATCACATCTATTAATATAATTGTCTCAACTTTCATCAGTATTATAAGGTGATGATGATGTTGTATAGTCTGATGATGGGTTAAAAGGTCTGTCAGTCATAAACAGCTAAGTTATATTTGATGTTATACTATAGCTGGTAATAGATATCAGATGTTTGATCAAAGTTTTGATTTGTAGCACCTGTACATAAAGGTGTTAATTGTTACATGATATTTCTATTTTGAAATCCACTTTTATTAGAAGGGATAGGTGGTATTCTGTACAGATTCCACATAAATCAATCTACTGATATAATCAACATCTATATTTACTTTTTGTGAAAAGATGAACACATTACAAAGTTATAAACCAGGTGTATTTCAATGGCAGATTTGGAAATTACAGTAATTTTTGTTTACAAAAAACATTTTTTTCCCTTAAGTTCATTTTTTTTTATAAAAGTACCTGACCCCATAATACTGAGAATAATTCTTTAGTTATATACTTTAAGATTGATATAAGGTGTGGTCTAAGAGGGTGCAGAGAGCCCATATCGTCATTGAGAAAATTTTGTTAAAGCATGATTTTTTAATCTTTTATATGCTTTTTTTAAAGAGCTGTTAATATAAAAAAGAAGATGTTGTATGATTGCCAATGA
The DNA here is from genome assembly GCA_037788925.1 of Mytilus galloprovincialis. Taxonomy (NCBI): domain Eukaryota; kingdom Metazoa; phylum Mollusca; class Bivalvia; order Mytilida; family Mytilidae; genus Mytilus; species Mytilus galloprovincialis. The sequence continues at coordinate 95,063,561 of CM075333.1, forward strand.
GAGTCATTATGAGACAACTATCCACAAAAGACCAAAATGACACAGACATTAACAACTATAGGTCACCATACGGCCTTCAACAATGAGCAAAGCCCATACTGCATAGTCAGCTATAAAAGGCCCTGATAAGACAATGTAAAACAATTCAAACGAGAAAACTAATGGCCTTATTTATGTAAAAAAATGATGAAAAACAAATATGTAACACATAAACAAACGACAACCACTGAATTACAGGCTCCTGACTTGGGACAGGCACATACATAAATAATGTGGCGGGGTTAAACATGTTAGCGGGATCCCAACCCAAGTTTATTGCCAGATTTCTATGTTCAGGACAATTAAGAGCTTGACATAGTAGAGTAGAAACTTGTCAATTGTCTATGGACACTAAAATGTTGGGTTTTTTTTTGTGTTGTTTAATTGCTGTCTCTTTCATGTTTATCTCACTTTTACTTTAACTGTATTAGTTATCCTTTCTTTTTTCCTATTATTATTGTAATGGCTTTCATGTGAAGAACACATACATGACTTGTTTTTCTAGCTTATCTTCAAGAATCACTAATTCATTTATACAAAAACATTTATCCCAATACCCTAATGACAAAAACAAACAATTTCACCTTATTCTCATTATCAGATCACAATTAATGGGCGAAATCAAGGTCTACTAAATTAATTTTTTATACAAATGACAAGAAAACAATTACGACCCATCCGTTTTCATACACTAAGCCACAAGAGGTGTGATTCTATCTAATTAATGATGATCTTAATATCATGTATTGCTATTTATATTAAATGTTGCATGACTTTAACACATTAAGTTTTTCATTCTGGGTCATTTGTTACTGATCGATGGGTCATACATTTATCAATATGATATCCCTTTATAGAATAAGAACTTAATTCGAGCACAGAACTGAGTCAAAGTTTATAAATCTAGACATCAGGCAAACAGTTCAACATTCCAGTTCCTTGTTTTCCTGCATTTTCTAATAGTATTCCCATTAATAAGTTTTCATTTTTGCAACATGCATTTCAAAATCAGCTACGAAAATGGAAATAGAAATACATTTAGTGAATTGTCTGGGACATTGGAAGGAAAAAGTATACAACACCTACGTCATTTGATCCATGGTGAATAGTCGTCTCATTGGCAATCATACCCGACATCTTATTATTTTTCTGATTTACAATCGGCTACAAGAAAATATATGATTTAACTTATATCCTGGTCATTAAATTATTAATAGCTTGTCTGAATTCTTGCTTTTTCCATTTTTTAAAATGCCATTCATATATAAGTACATGTATACCTAGCTACCCAAGAAAATTAATGAAATTTTATTTATGATTAATATGACCTTTTAATTGAGATAAAAGTGTATTATACAACCACAGGCACTTGTTTCAGAATTTTTCTCCTATATACCTTTATATAACATTAAGGTATATAGGAAATTATTTTTTCTGAGACCAGTGCCTGTGTATACAACAGATATCTTCAACATAAGCAAAATTTGAAAGAAATAAGGGACTCTGAAATGCTATTTTACTTCAAAATTCAGTTCAGGTATATAAATAACTTTTGCAATCACATGTATAAACAGTAGCCAAGGCTAAACTTAAATTTAGCTAATAATTCATCATTTGCCAGACTTAACATACCTGTCAGTGTCAACTTATACTGACTCGGTATATAAGTATACTAGACTGACATACCACCCTGACAGTATTAGTAGTAAGAATTGAGATTTCTTGTTATACTGCTAATTTATCTGCCATCAAAATCATTATCATTACTGCAGTCTGACAGCTATAAGTCACCACAAATTACAGTAGAATTTATGACAGCAAGCCCTATAACAAGCTTAATGTCACATGGAGAATTAGTCACAAGTCAGAAGTAATTTACTTGTTATTATGTACTGCTTACTTTATATCATTAACAAAACTTGTGCCATATGTAAAGTACTTTGAGAGCTAAGATAAAAAAAATAAGAATATTAGGAATATCAATTCCTATTCTCTTGTCTGATCTTCAGCTGGTCAGTTAATGCTATTGACCAGTTTAATATACTCATTTCAAAGTTAAGTCTTAAAGTTTCAAACTCAAACTCTATATGGAAAACCATTGGTAGCAATACGATTTTCCATATTTTCCTTTGTTATTACATTAAAACTTTATTACTCTTGGCTTACACATTGTCATATTTATAATATGTGTCTTATCCAATGAATACCGGTATTTGATTTGATTCGGAATATCTATCTGTCAGAACATAATTTATATCTTTGGGGTTACATATGATATGGTTTGACACCATGAAATCTTTTTAAAATTTCAAGAAGAATCAGAAAACAGGGGCAGATAATCCTATTCTAGAAGAACTAAAAGGATTTTTGGTCCGTTGCCTATAATACTATTTTTATGATTTTTAACCACTTAAAAGTTAATATACAAATACTTTAACTCAGGATGAGAGATTTCTCTATCACTTTACATTAAACAGTATCAAACTTATTATTAATAATCTGCCGATTTTTTTTATTTTAGAAAGATTGGCACTTTGCTTACTTATCAATGGGTGGGCATGCTGAAAGATCATAACTAAGTGATGACAAAAATACAGGTGATGACATACTATACCCAACTGAAATCTGCAGCAAGAGATTGCAGAATAAGATAAAGGCATTCTTATAATTAGTATGCATTAAGGTTTATGTAATCTGTATGGGGCGCAGCATGAAGAACAGAAGTTTCCCGTAAAATATCAACTGACAAGATCAAAACAATCTGTAAGAGGATTCACTTAATTCCATTCTCAAAAATCTTGTCTGACAATACCACGATGATGGCATTAAAAATATCATAAATCATCTTTTTCTGGTTTTCTGGTGATAGCAAGAAAAAATAGATTCCCATCTTAATCTTCACATATTTTTATATGTCAAATAATAGGCACTCAAGATAACATTCTGTTGATAAGACTAACTACCAGTGACAGTTATTGAACATTTTATTCTACTATCTTTAAAAACAAAAGAAATTTAATCCTCATGTTCTTTAAAATGTGTCTTCCTATCAAGTTTTTGTCTTAGGTTTTGCAATTAAATTTTCAATCAAATTTTCAAAGCAAAAATAGACCATTTGGCAAAATGAAAATAAAAACAATCAGTTTCTGTATATTGATGTGTAAAATGTTTTTCAATTTCTTTCAAATTTAAACAAATTATTAATAACGATTCAAAGCAGCACTTAAGATTCTAGGCCAATTTGTACATTTTTTACAATGCATTATTTTGTTGGGTTAGAACACATTAAATAATGCATATTTTCATGTTATTTCAATTAAAGAATACTTTTAGCAGCATGTCTGGCACCAACAGTCTGGTACTGACTTTCAACAATAATGTTACCTACATAGTACACACAGTCATTTTGCAAGTAATACTATATGGTGAGTTAGCTCACATGAAACTCACCATGAAAATAATGAAAAATCAACCTCAAACAAGCTTATAATCGAATCTCTGGTCATTGAGATAATCACATAAAAAAATTGTTATATTCATGATTTGAAATAGATGTTACTTGAATAACTTTATTTCAAAAGTCAGGTGGAAAAAAATCCTGATTTTCACATGAAACTCAAGTGAAATCAGTAAAAAAGATTTAGAGTTTCACTTACAACCTTGTTTGAGGTGGAATTCATGCGAGTGTTATTTCTATATTTACTTTGTATACTATTTCTATATTTACTTTGTATACTATTTCTATTTTTACCTTGTATACTATTTCTATATTTACTTTGTATACTATTTCTATATTTACTTTGTGTACTATTTCTATATTTACTTTGTGTACTATTTCTATATTTACTTTGTATACTATTTCTATATTTACTTTGTATACTATTTCTATATTTACTTTGTATACTATTTCTATATTTACTTTGTGTACTATATGGTACTAACCTGAAATGAACTGTTATAAAAGGTCCACTGGACTGCATTGGTTCTGTTGGTACCTCATTTCCACATAAACCAAAGTTTCCTCCTGCTTCATCCTGGAAAAAAACAGATATAATTATATAACAGTCAGAGAACTGATCAAAGAGTTGGTCTTATTTAAAGATCATGGACGTGGTTATAATAGATTTAGATAGAAAAATAAAGAAAGAAATTAAGGAAAACATACAAAAAAGATGACACAATGAAATATGCATTAGTTTGCACTTACACAATATTATCTTAAAATTTTTAATTTTCATAAAGCTTGCTAGTGGAAATGATATTTCTAATATTTTACATTTTTTTTCTTTTCTTTCTTTTGCAATAGTTCTTGAGTTTGCATATACATATAAATTGTATACACCAGGGGCGTAGCTAGGTATTCAGTCAACTGTAGGCACCAATTGGCAGAGGGTCTGGTAGGGGGTTCAGGGGGCGAAGCTCCCCGACGAAAATGGTTGTCAGCGTTATAGCTGCAAAATTGTATGTACAAAAATATTAAATTTACTGGTTATTTAATCATGATAATTATAATATACATGATGAAATGTTCGAAGAGTTATGAATAATGTACCATAACATCTGACTGGTGAATTAAATAGCGCAGTACAATCCGTAATATAAAAAAAATTACAATATGCATTGCCCAGCGTAGATCAGCGTATCCCTTTTTAATTAAGTCTTACACCCTATTTGGTATTATCATATATATCTATTCCGTTCTGATTGATATATACGTTTAACTTAATTAATAGTACATATTGACGATCCTTCATTAAAAAAATTAGGAACGTTAACACTGATACTACTATATAATAGAACTATCCTTATGGCTTGACATCAACCATCAATCTTTTGATCATAAACCTTCACCCTAGCCACACAAACACATACAGACATAGTCGATGCCTAACAAAGTTCAAGAAATACGTATTTCTTTATATCCTCTACTGTAAATAAAAATTTCTACCTGCTTAGGAATCTTGAATAATTGTGGCCATTACACGCAGATTTGGGAGTACTCAAATTACTGGAAGCCAGTTGATTGATTGATTTTTTTTACATCCAGTGTCAAATATTTATGCAAGTTCAGGACCGTTGAAAAAAAATTACGATAAATACAACTTGGAGCTAGGACCTGTAATAGGTCTCGTCCAGGACCAAGGCCGTCTGGAAATTTAAAAATGCAATGCATCGGAAAATGAGGGATTGGATAGGAGCAGAAATTTTGCCTTTCAGTAGACCAACTACGATCTACTCAAAGAGTTGCATTCTCTCTACAACTATAGACGTGACTGCATATTTATACATCCCGCACAGCCAAACTGACAACCAACATTGGCAAGTCGGGTGAAGACAAAGTGGATAGCTAGTTGAAAACTAACAACAACTAATTAAAAAGCGCGTCTCCAAGTTGAGACTCATTCAAGTTTTTGTTGATAGAAGTTAAATGATCTGAACCAAAGTTATAGTTTATAGTTTCTATATAAGGTAAAATCGTAAAAACATTCAATTCTATCCAATATTCCATTCACTAAGGATGAGAGACTAGTGTACACATGACATTCGATAACTAGAGTTTTGACAACTTCCCCGGCTTTCATCTACAGATAATGTTGTTTGTTATTTTCTAATAAAAAAAAAATATTTGTGAAAAAATTATGTGTAGGCACGTGCCTAAAGTGACTAATGGCAGCTACCCCCCTGTAACACAAACATAAATGTTTTGACTACTATTGCTAATGAGTGTACCTTTATTTGTTGTGAATATGTGATTCCTGATGATGTATGTATCAACATTCAGAAAAAAAACAATAAACTCTACATGTTATCATACAAATACTTGAAGCAAACATTTATATACATGTATGTACAAAAGTGTTTATGTACAGCCTAGAGATTCCTATACATGTAAATAGCATGAAAGAAATTATAGTATCAGGCCACTTTAGCTTGCTGGACAATATATTTATCAAATCTAATTTCAGGTATCTTGAAACAATACACTTACAGGTTCCCATTCATTGATAACCTGCATATTGTAATGATATGAAATTAATAAGGTAATGAACTGTGAATATTTTGTTTGGACGAGACTCTGCTAAAAGATTTTGTAATCATCTTTCAGTACAACAATATACATGAAACATTTAAAGTTTGAACAACAAAACAAAATGCAACCCTTTATTCAAAGAGTAAGAGGATCCCAGATTCTTTAAAAAAAGTTGACAAAAAAAATGAGTGGCCACAACAGGTCGCAAACGACAGGGTATTAATCTATTAATTTTATGTACCGTTTGGTTATACATATAGCTCCTAACATTTTAACATATCTATTCATCACTGCCTTTCAAATGTTGGGGTTAGAGCATTCCTGGGCATAGGGACAGTGCATTGTATGAATTGTTTTATGAAAATTCATAGTAAAAGAGGCATAAAAGCAGTTCCTATCATGGGAAATCAAATTGGCTATTTAATGCAAGTACAACCTACATGGCCATTGAAGATTCAACTTTATCTTTAATAGGTACTGATATGCAAGTGGAAAAAGCAACATCTTTCTTAGCTAGTTTAGAATGTGTCAAAGAGACAACAACCTGACCAAAGAGCAGAAAACAGCCAAAGGTCACTGATGGGTCTTTAACACAGTATCTTTAACACAGTGAGAGTGTACATTTTATGTATATACTTTAAAAGTGTGCATGCAGAAAGTTTATTGTCCTTCTTGAACAATTCCACTACTTCCTCTTTAACATATATCCTTCAGCTGGCAATAAAATATGTAAAACTCCTGGCATCTGGTGTGTTTTATATTGATACCTAATGACCTCACAGTTAGCTACGCAACATGAAATCATGTTTTCTTACTTTGGCATGCACCTTTTTTAGCAGGTTACAAGCTAAATCCACATGCTATACCTTATCATTTAGAAGTTTAATAAGTTTTTTTAAACCAAAAATGTCAGAGTTTACAACAAATGAGTCTAATCATTTAAAAAATTATGTTTTATCATGTGAAGCTAGTGCATATTTCTCAAGTTTATCTAATCTGCATATATACTGTCTGTCTTAGCTAACAGGACTATTAAACAAAGTGAAAAATGATGGTAGTTCTTCTAAACATGTCAGATTTCTGAAAACTTCATTGTAAAGGTCACTAATTTGTCTGCAAGACATGATGCCCAGTCTAAAAAAAAATGATTCATAGTGAGACATTAAATGTATGCTGCCTTGCTGCATGTTGTACAATACGCAAAATACTACATTTTCTTGGCCAAATACTCCTAACAGCCTTGAGCAGAGCCATAGTGCAGTGGTTTAGCTCATAGACCTACAGACACAAAGGTTCCTGATTAGATCCCCATTCCAGGAAGAACATTTCAGGGGATGATGAATAGCATGTAAAGAGAGAGCAATATCTCTTGCACATAAAAGACACCCTTGTAGATTTTCGAAAAAGAGCAGGCTAATGCAACAACAAGGCAGCACTCGCACCCGCAAAGTGGAAAGGGATTAATATAAGCTGTAATAACTTGTTTCCCAATCCCCTATAAATAAATATATTTAAACTTAATATTCCTAAAAACAATAATTTACTATAATGGAGTCAGCATATATATAACATAAAATTTAGTTTTAAATTGAAGAAAACACCCAATAGAAACTATCTACTTTCCATGACAAAGATTCCTTTTTCTTTATATAATGTAAAGCTAACACACAACAAGAAAGAAGTTTTGTGTGCTAGGTCACCTTGTATAAGTTTACATAAAAGTCAATAATGGTGTCAATAATTGGCGATATCAAGAGTTTGCTGTCACCGCTTGACAAGTGAACGTCTGGAATAAAAGATAAAAAATAAAACCAACACTTATAAGCTGTTTACTCAAGCGCCTGTCACATACTGCACTGTATAATTTACAACTCAAATAGCATACAAAAGTTCATATTTCATTTGTAATAGGCTTGGTAAGATGAATAAAAATACGAGATTAATAATCGAAAGATAATTGTCATCTTTCTAAAAGACATTTTATATATATATAATAAATAGGCAAAAGAAAAATTTATTTAAATTGCCATTTAGCCAATGAATCCATATTTATTTTCTTAAACAAGTTTATTCCTTCTGAAAAAAGTACAATACTTTAACAAAGTTAAAGAATTTCAAATGTGTCCTGCCATAGACAGTTAATGTATGCATAATTAAAATGTATAAATGTTCATGTAGGGTCATTGATGGTCAATTTCAGTTCACAGAGACAGGTTTGAAGAAAAAAATACAATGTATGTTTTAAAGAATATCTTATACTACCTTTCTACATACAAAAATTATATGTTACTGATGTCATTTTTTATTTATTCCTCTTTAATACATGTACTTCTTTTTTAAACTCTTATTTTAGGTTGCAATTGACTTGGGGTATAGAAATATGGTCATCCCTGGACTTTTCCCATCCAGTAGTAAACTTACATCAGTGGGTCTTCTGTAGTACTGACTGCATGATGTTTAAATATTCAGCCATGTCCAGTGGGAAAGAGATGTTAAATCTTATGCTCTATATAGTATGTATAGGGAGAGTGCTGCAGCACAGAACAGAACTTTTAAAACAACTCTCTTGTGTCTTCTCTGGTGGCCTGTTGCAATGCAAGGTTTTTCTTCCTGTCCAACATATTCTTATTTCAAAATGTGGTCTAAATTTCCTGCTCTTCATTCTACTCTTACATCTTTATTTTATTCTAAAAATTTATGAATCACACAACAAACATGGGAAAGTATGAATAAAACATAGGCGGATCCCCTTAGGTCAGTCAGCGGGCCCCCCTTAGGAAAAGTTCTGGATCCGCCACTGATGAAATTAAGAACTATCAAGATTCAGGCTTTCAACTAAATCACAGCAAACACCTTTCGTCCTTTGATACACTTTTATACATTCTACCCTTACATGTATCACCATGATCATTCAAATATGTGAATATTAGTGACAATTAATTCTTTTTCCCTCTGTCCCTCTTCAGGTTAAAGTTTTTGGACAAGGTAGATTTTGATGATGTAGAAGTCCAATCAATTTGAAACTTAGACCACATGTTCCCTGTGATGTAATCTTTCTTATTTATTAAATGCCAAATAATAGTTTTCATCCCAATAGCATGCTCCTCTGAGCATAGAAAATGATTGTGCCTGTAAGGAATTCATGTAATAAGGACACAATACATTCTCTTTATTCTCTCCATTAAGTGGTCTCTTACTAATTTCTTCTACTTTAAACCACAGCAGATATTTTTTTGTGCTTTATCTTAAGGCTTTAACACTTACAATAAATAAGGCAATATCTTTTTGTAAAGTAATTTAAGGATCATTATGAGAATACTTTTTTTTATTTTTGAGATTTTTCAAAATTGGCATATTTAGCATTTAAATAAATGGAAGGCCTGTTACATGTATAGGATGATGTGCCTCCTATAGCACTATTATATTTTTTATTGTTAGGGGAGATAAATCTTACATTATTACCCAAAATTTTAACAAGAAGATAATAATAATATATTATATGTCTAATTTGTTTGAAAGGTCTGTTTTGGGCTTTTTTCTTCTTCAATTAATACCCATACAGTATGAATACTTGTAGCTTGAATACTTACAAATGGACGTAAAATCTGATCACTATCAAAAACATAAACAGCATCGTTACATATTCTATCTGTCCTGTCAGGAATATCTAGACTGATAAAACGTAACACAAGTTTCCAGTCTTCATTTTCTGCTTTAAAAGTCATTCGACATGAGATCATATGTTCGTAATATTCTGTGTATTGTTTATCGTGAGAATATACAGTAGCACCACCTAAATATTTAAATTCTGCACATTCTGGGTTCTTCATATAATCTGAAAATAGAAAATTATATTCTGTATTTTAAATTTTTACAATTTTATTGTTCGATGCATAAAGTTCAGCAACATGCAGTCTAACAAGTCATACTCCAAGTATAAACATGTTAATAGCACCGTGGGTAAATTATCATGTTGTGATTGGTTTAACGCTATCACATCGTGACCCCCTATGAGACCATAGGGGTTAGTAATTTTATATGGGGTTCATGACGCATTGATGGTGACATCACCTTCCATATACATATGTCTTATATAGCCCTTTATAGCTTGCTGTTCGGTGTGAGCCAAGGCTCCCTCTTGAAGACCGTACTTTGACCTATAATGGTTTACCTTTATAAATTGTGACTTGGATAGAGAGTTGTCTCATTTGGCACTCATACCTCATCTTCTCATATCTATATATGTACGTATATACAAACTCAGGGTTAAGGGAACTAAATTTGATACTTTTTCTTAATGTGTTGTTCCATCCATGTATGTACAAACTAAATGCATGATATGTAAAGGAATGAAGTTTCAAATTATCTAAAAACAATACACAAACTGAACAAGCAAAACCATATAAATGTTAAATTATTCTTGTACCTTATCCTTTGAAATTCATATAGATGTCTATGGAGCTAAGGTAACCAGATGCTCAACAGAGCACAGCTTTATAAGACCACAGAGTTCAAACCTTGAACAGTTGGGGCAAGTATGGATATAACATTCAAGCTTGATACAGCTCTGAATTTGGATTGTGATTAAATAGTTGACACAACATAGATTTCTGACACTGAATGTGGTCTAAGAACTTAAACTTAAAAATTTTAAATTGGACATTTACCTATTATGGTCCAATATCCAAAATCTAAATACATGGTTAGATTCAGCATATCAAAGAACCCCAAGAATTCAATTTTTGATGAAATCAAATAAAGTTCAACTTTGAACCCTTTAGACCTCAATGTGGACCAATTTGATAACCGGGCCCAAATATAAATCAAAGAGCTGAAAGCTCTGAAGAAAAATGACGCCACTGTCTCTAATATTGGGATAGTTTTTATGCAAGTCTTGATTTTCACATACCGTAATTAGTTTAACAATGCAACATGTCTTGTAAGCATATAATTGATATTCGTATATGTGTGTGTGTGAAGTGAAGGTGACAACTGGCTGTTTTTTCTAAGGCAAATGAATAGGCCAAGACTACCTGAATTGTACAAATAAATACCGTAGAAAGGCTTGTATATTTCTCACTGGTACATAGTCTGAATCCTGGTCCGTTCGCGCCCATTCATGTTTGCGCCCACTCATGTTCACCCCCTCTCACTTTCACACCCTACATGTTCGCAACCAATCTTAATTGGTTTTGTGTTTAATAACTCTGTAAGCAAGTGTTTTCTTATAAGTATAATTGTTGTCATTATCTCAAAATAAAGTGAGACAGCATTTTTTTTTGTGTGTTGAATAAATCTTAATCATGTTTTGGATAGCGTATTGTTCAAAATAATAATAATCCTCTCTAAATAAAGTGGTATTTTTTCAACGTTTTATTTTGTGTTGAATAACTCTTAATCATGTTTTGGTTAGTGTATTGCTATGATTGTCATGATTGTTATAACTTTGTTTCATTGACTTGTTTCAAAATGAAGTGAGATTCTGACTATGTTTTTTTTCTGTGTGTTGAATAAATTTTATCATGTTTTGGTTATAATAGTGGATTGCTATATTTTGGTTCCTATATTTTATTGTTTCGTTGTTTCAGATCAAAGGGCCCAAGCTGTTAAAAACAATTATCTTTTGTGTTTTTCCTTTAAAATCTTCAATGTTTTACTCATACCAAGCTATAAATACATTCAGTATTTACACCAAAGCAATTTAAAACAATCATGATTTTCCAATTATTCAACTTGAATTTGAATTAAAATTGGGCGCGAATGAGTAGAGTGCGAACAGACCTTGGGTGCGAATGTGCGAGGTGCGAACGTGTAGGGTGCGAAAGTGTATTGGACGCGAACAGACCTGATACCACATAGACTGAACCCCCTTCTTCCACAAAATATCAAACATTTGTCAAAGAATTCTAGTCAAACCGGCACCTGGACAAATCAGCACCTGGTTAAATCGACACCTGATATAGTCAATTCGTCACCCATGTTAAATATATATTTTTAACAGTATTTTAAGTAAAAAGAGTAAAAATAAGAAAGGGGTTGCCAAAATTTTTTTCAGTATTTAAGCAAAAAGAGTTAAATACTAACTTTCACATTTTTGGGTGTTCATGTACATTTTGTATAAATTTATTTTTCTCAACTAAATGACTTTTTTGGTATATTTTTAATGATATAGATATGAGTAGTCCAAATAATTATTACGTCTGGCAAGGCTTTTCTAATTTTATTCTGGGACACCTTCCTATGACCGCATGGCTATGTTAATTTTTTTCTGGGACGCCTTCCTACGAACGTCGTAGGAAGGCGTCCCAGAAAAAAAATAAAATAGCCTTGCCAGACGTCATAATTATTTGGACTAATACATGAGATATGGGATATTTTTATGCTTTATTTTAACCAGTTGAGCATTTTACAGGATTGTTGGTTTAATGCTGTTTAAACTTTACTGAAGAAAAAACACCTTAAATTTGCTAATTATTTGGCATGAAAGTTTGATTTATTGAAAGGGACTCATAGTTTTCCATTTTATTTTAATAATTGTCTAATTGTTAAAACAACAGCTTCGGTAAGGGCTTCGTTGTTTACCTTTATACACAACAACATATTCACTTTGGTTTCGTTGTTTACCTAAATACACAACAACATATTCACCATGTACTTGGTAACAGTCAGTAATTAATTGAATAGAAAATATTATAACAAATATTATTGGATGCCGAATTGACGTCAAATAGGTGCCGACTTGACTTGTAAGTTTCAATTCCTCTGCGATCGTTTGCGGTATTTTCTTGAGAAAACCTATTTTCCATCATCAAAGAGAAGATGAAACTGCTTGAAAATGATTCTGGAACGCTTCATGATTGTTAAAATAAGTTTAATTCACTCAAAACACAATTTTAAAACTTGCGATGTTTAAACAGGAAGTTTCAAAAGCACGTGTAAAAGAAGAAATTAACCGGTGAGAGAGGAAATCCGTACATGACAGATATCACTATAGTACGACTTTGAAAGCAAAACCGTTCCAAAACAGTTCCATCCTTTTGTAAAACAGTCTTTAATATACCTATCACATTAATGTTTGAAGGGTCTTAAGCTAATTCAAACCCTATAAGTCGGTATGAAACATCAAAACGGAATGAACAATAACCGATTACGTTTTGTAGTTTACAAATTCTAAACTGGTTCCTGGCTGATTACTACACAATGATCATGCATAATGATAACACAAGCAGATTCCAGTTTGTATGGAAAATAGTAAATACGAAACCAAGCGCGGTAGGCAGAGAAATCTTATGAAGTTCAGGTCGCCAGTTATGGAACAATGACTGCGTCATTTTCCAAAAATCTAAGTACATGGTTAGATTCAGCATATATCAAAGAACCCCATATATTCAATATTTGTTGAAATCAAACAATCAAAGAACCCCAAGGATTCAATTTTTGTTGAAATCAAACACAGTTTAATTTTGGACCCCGATTTGGACCAACATGAAAACTGGGCCTATAAGCAAAATTCTAAATACATGTTTAGATTCAGCATATCAAAGAACCCCAAGAATTCAATTTTTGTTGAAATCAAACAAAGTTTAATTTTGGACTCCGATTTAGACCAACTTGAAAACTGGGCCCATAATAAAAAATCTAAGAACATGTTTAGATTCAGCATATCAAAGAACCCAAAGAATTCAATTTTTGTTAAAATCAAACTAAGTTTAATTTTGGACCCTTTGGACCTTAATGTAGATCAATTTGAAAACGGGACCAACAATTAAGAATCTACATACACAGTTAGATTCAGCATATCAAAGAACCCCAATTATTCAATTTTTGATGAAATCAAACAAAGTTTAATTTTTGACCCTTTGGGACCCTAATTCCTAAACTGTTGGGACCAAAACTCCAAAAATCAATCCCTACCTTCCTTTTATGGTCATAAACCTTGTGTTTAAATTTCATAGATTTCTATTTACTTATACTAAAGTTATTGTGCGAAAACCAAGAAAAATGCTTATTTGGGCCCTTTTTTGGCCCCTAATTCCTAAACTGTTGGGACCAAAACTCCCAAAATGTATCCCAACCTTCCTTTTGTGTTCATAAACCTTGTGTTTAAATTTCATAGATTTCTATTTACTGATACTAAAGTTATTGTGCGAAAACCAAGAAAAATGTTTATTTGGGCCCTTTTTCGGCCCCTAATGACTAAAGTTATAGTGTGAAAACCAATGTGTCTTCGGACAACGACGACAACGACGACCACAGCAATGACGACGACGCCAACATCATACCAATATAGGACCTTTGCGTTCGTATAAAAATAGAATGATTAACACAATATACATTAGTTGTTTTTGTGGTAAAGCAAATTTAAGAGAATGCAAGTTTTCTTACATAATAATTAAGTAAAATTAACCCTATAAAATATACATGTACATGTATACCTTAGTGTGAGCCATTATACTGACACCTGCAGAGATAAAAGGCAGTTCAGTATTATGGTAGTTTTAAATTTACATAACGTTTTGTAAAGGGATTATATCTTCAGCACAGGGGCTTAAATAGAAAACTAAGAAGATTGTGGTATGATTACAAATGAGACAACTCTCCACAAGATACGAAATGACACAGTATAACGTAATTAACAACAATGGGTCAACACATAACCTTCAACAATGAGTAAAACCCATAAGCATTCATACAAAAGCGAAACCATAATCACATAATAATATGACATCATTGATATATTCAGTTGGAGAGAAGTTAAAAAGCCAAATGTGCACTTCCTGCTGCATAAAAGACCAATTTATGGGCTTCTGTTGTTATCTGCTCTTTGGTAGGGGTTGCTGTCTTTGACATATTCCCCATTTCCATTCTCTATTCAACTTACAAATATGTTTTCCTACTGTTATAAGCAGCTTTGTATATCATAAATTGTTCCTTTCATATAAACCATATGCTTTCTGATTCCGTACTAGAATTATTTTTGCATGTCTTGCAAGACATCTTTTTTTCAAACACCACATGCTGAGATGAATAATTTGTTAATGAGTTTTAATTTGGTTTTAATTGATAAAAAGTTGAATTGCTGCGATCAACTTTGATCTAATGTAAGCGTGGGTATCTATCTGTATAGTGCATCTTCTGCCTAACTGTGTTTAACTCATTATAAATACATCAGTTTAATTGGTTACATTACTTCAGGAATGAATGAATGCAAAGTGTTGACCTTCATGTAAAACTCAATGTAATGTGTTAATGTACTGAAGCAAAAAGAAACATTGAATTTGATTGCTTTTGGTTTGATATCAATACTAATGGTACTTTCAAATTGTTTATAAATTTCCCTGGCAGATGATATTTGTAAACAACTGAGGTCTGATTTTTCAATATCTTTATTTCACAGAGTGTATGTACTGCAATGATTTAAAAATAAATGTATATTTGTATGCTCTGATTCAAATGATCTAATGCAAAAACTTGAAGATAAAAAACAATATGTTCCTTTCACTTAATAATCGTTATGCACATGTATGCATGTCCCTTTTATAAATCATTTATAAAAGACACATACATTCAAATAAGTCTTACAGAATTTTTTTTTTAAATCAGGACCTGAACCACTGTTATATATATACAAACTGTAATTTAAGTGAATTTTAAAGGTCTTAACATGTCATTTTGTATGTATAATAATTGTTTAAATTGTACTTCTATACAAATATAAGTGACAGTTTACATTAAGCCAGGGTGGCCTTATCTAATGTTCTTGTTGACATATGTGACACTACTCTTTACTTTTATCTGATTAGGTCTAATATTCAATAATTATTTTCTGTATTATTCATAAATAAGTTGACCTGAACAAACACCTGTCTAGGACTAATACTATATAGCAATATTTAAATTCCTTGTACATGTAGTCAAATATTGTGCACACTAAAAGTTTGAATGCAACTGAGTCTGAATTGACCTTAATGCAAGAAGATTTATTAACCAATATTATCATTTTACATTTATTCAATTAACTTTTAGTTAAAAACAATATGCATTTGCCATTTAGCAAATTCAGCATGTTTGACATCCCAGCATTCTCTATTCAAAAACTATAATGTTCAGTAGTCTTGTAAACAACTGTTCTGTCCTTGATTTATATATAATATATAATATTCTTGTAAACTTATTTCTGTCAACCTTTATTTCACCTTCTTAAGACAAATCAGTGAATATAGTATTACATGTAATTAGCTTTCATGACATGTTATTGGGAATAGAGCTTAAAATCAATGCTGATAAAAGTTGGTGATGAGATTAACTGTAGATGTTGTATATACCTGTGGAGGTTGACAATTATAACAGCTGATCATCACTTTATCATAAATCTTTAGACATTTACACAATTTTATTTAGGGGCCAACTAAGGACCTGTTGTGACCTCAGAGTGCAGGATTTTCTTTCTGCATTGAAGACCCATTAGTATTGGCCTTCGACTGTTATCTGCTCTTTGGTCGGGTTGTTGTCTCTTTGACATATTTCCATTCTCAATTTAATTTATTTTATTTCCATTCTCAATTTTATTTATTTTATTTTTTTAAGACCCACATCATTGACATGTATACATGTATGATTATGCTGTATGTGATAAGCATTGGTGTCAGATACATATTTATATGCATATGGTCATGTACTTTTAGATTTATAACCACTTTTACATGATTAATCCAGCTTACAGCATACAGTTCTGACCATAAACTTACAAGAATGGATACGGGACACATTTCATGTATAATGCTCTTATAAAAATAAGATGTAGCATGATTGCCAATGAGAAAACTTTCCTCCAGATACCAAATGATATTGCAGTTTTATAATTAGTAGCTGTATATGTACATATGTACTCATGATGATGTATGTCTTTATATGGCCTTAACAATGAGCATAGCCAGCTGTAAAGGGTCTATATCTTTTTCCTTTATTATACAATTGTCACTACTGTGATTGTATATGTAGACTTGTTTAGATCTTATAAAAATATAGGGGTATGTACATGTATATTTTTAATGATAATATCCTCAACAAACTATGACCTTTGGATATCTTTATACATGTAATAAGGAACATAAACAACACTTATGACCTCAAAATGGTGAAGTATCTTTGTCCCTGTACACCCATACAATTGTTAAGGTGTCAATGCCTAATACATTCATTAACTTTATAACACACTGGTGTAAAATGTCTTGTGAAATTATGGGTCACACAGAACAATTTATGGAACTGCAAGTAAAGAACAGGAACATGAGGAATAAGGGGGGAATATACTGTGAATTCATTTATTTTTGTAGGTACCATTTTTCATTGATTCAGCAATATTTTCATTTTTAATAGTAGATATTTAATATCGAGCTGGTTTTTCCAAATAAGAGATTCAACTTCATTAAAATGTGTATCCCAAGAATAAGTAGACTGAATTCACAGTACATGAAGAATAATGTTCCCAAGAAATATTGCAAATATGCTGATACATTTGATTATATATAAGAAGAAATGTACATGAATTTTTATTCATTCCTCATTTCTGTTAGCTTGTCCTGAACATGCATGAAATATTTGCCACTGGACGTTAAGCAACCAACAATCATCAATCATTTCTGTTTGTGATAGGAACATGTGTACAGGCCAAATTTACATATATGGATGAAAGGAGATGTGGAATAGACAACAATAAGATGACAAGTCATCATCAAGGACACCTTTAAACCAGAAAACATCTAGACCAGTCCACAGTTTTGTTTTTTGTTCCCACCATACATGTACATTTAAAGAATTTCATTTTCTTCCTAAAAGTAAAGACCTTGGACTTGTCAAAGTCATGAATAACCTTAAAGTCAAAAACATGTCATGGAGACCCAAAATTTACATAAGAATTAACTTATTGTGTTCTTTCGAAAATATATGAAAATATAAATTATATTAAATTTTGCCTAATACAAGTGACAAATAATTTAAAACTACATGTATATTAGTTCTAAATATTATAATTAAATCATAACTGATTGCATATTTTGTTTATTCCACTTAATTATTTCATTTATTTTTCCTACAAATGCCTGGAAATGTGTTTTCTCCCATATACATGAATATAGACATTATTTTTTTATTATACCAATCATGGGCCCTTGTCGGGCAAGATACACAAACATCATAATACAATGATTATACAAACATTAGTGAAATACACGATAAGTAATACACAAATAATAAATTGATAATATGAGCAATGTAGGATATAATTATGGTAAGAGGCATTGAGTGTAATGAGGCCGATTTAATATTAAAAGAATATGATATAAAGTTTATTAATACGGAAACAAAAAAAAGTAAAAACAGAACCAGGAATATAGAATAAGAATAAGAATATTTTATTATTCCAATCAAGGGCCCTTGATGGGCAGCATAACATGTACACATAGGACAATACATCATGATTTGTAACAGAAAAACATTTTTATATAATAAAATGAAATATTAGAAAAAAAAATTCAGACAAGTATATTATAGTATCTCATTCTGCAGTAGTTCTCCTCATGACCAGTGCACAGCAGTGAGGGACTTACATCACAACAATGCAAAGGTCATATATAATATATAAAAATAT
This sequence comes from Mytilus galloprovincialis, assembly GCA_037788925.1. NCBI lineage: Eukaryota > Metazoa > Mollusca > Bivalvia > Mytilida > Mytilidae > Mytilus > Mytilus galloprovincialis. Next base: position 95,082,280 of record CM075333.1, read on the forward strand.
ATATATATACATGTAGCCATGTACATTTGTATATAAAATTAATAAAATTATTTTTGTATACCATAATGCATTACATTGATTGTGACCCTTTTCAATATTATAGTACTGTGCCAACACTATGTTTTTGCAATGATCATTTATTTTGAAACTATATTTTATGCATGTGTACAATGGATATCTAACATTTATACAATCTAAAGTCAATTTGTATAACACCCTTCAACATTTCTTATTTTGGCATGTGTTTATATACATTTTTGTATTAATACACACATAGTAGTTATGAATGTAAAATTTAAAGGCTTGTGTTATTCATTATCTGTGAAATCAACCTTACAGGGGAAAAAAATAAAGGTTTATACAGATTACAAGCATTTAAATTCTGACACTTCATTTTTCCTTTATGAAAAGATTGTTCCATAATAGTTTCTCCTCCCAAATACCCATAAAAGATGGGAGTTAAATGTGATAATTTGTTCTCTTTACAACATAATCCAACCTTTATTCAATGAATGATGGTCACACAATTTCTCAAATTTCCTGGGGTTTTACACATTTAATTGGACAAAACTGCTTGCTTCAGTGGTCAGCAACAAAACATCTGTGTTTCATTTTATTTTTGCACATCACATTAAAGAAGCATGCCACATAAATTACACATTAAGCACCAATAGACTTTCTATCCATGTCAGATGTATTAATTTGAATCTCATTAACAAGTTACAGGTTATAAGATGCTGTGCTTTATAGCACTCACTGCAAACTTTCAGGTTATATATCTATTATTAAAGGGCTTGATGTTTTCAGTTGGTATAAAAGCATTGTTAATTAACACGAAGAGAATAGTGAATGAATTTGATGCTAACTTAATTTACAATATACATTGTTACATGGAAAGAATATGAATGGAACTTGCTTATTGTTAAATAATGATCTCTATACATGCAATTTCTCAATTTTCACTGTATCATATTAGCCATAAAGTACTCTAGATAATAAAAATAGACAAAATAATACAATGTAAAATTTAATTTGAATTATCTGTGTTTTTTAGAAACATACAATGTACATGGTTTTATATATCTCTGGTTTTCCAGATCAGAGGCGGATCCAGCCATTTTAAAAAGGGGGGTTCCCAACCCAGGACAAAGGGGGGTTCCAACTATATGTACCCATTTAAATGCATTGATCGGCCAAAAAAAGGCAGGGTTCCAATCCCCAGACCCCCCTGGATCTGCCAATGCAAATGCATGTGCACAGACATTATTTGATAAGATTTTTTTAATGAATTAAAGGTTGCTATATTGTAATTATATTGTGGTGTACAATGTACATGTAAAAGCGTGGAAAAAAGTGCATTTGGTATCAAGAGCTTCTGTGTGCGCAATAAACACTTACACAACCCTATGAAGTTGTAAATAAAGCATACACTTGTAATGATGCTACAACCATGAAATTCTTTAATTTTTATTGAGAATTTTATGTATGTAAAGCTTATCATTGGTTTTACTTTGATACTGTTTTAGCATTGTCATTGATAGAACTGGTGTCATAGCCATACTTAGTGTTTTTAGGGGGAAAAAATTGACATTGGATTTACTTGCAATTGTTGTCAGCATATCAAAATTACAGATTTTAATTTTTAAAAAAACATACATGTGATATAATAATACACTGTTCCAAAAGTTAAAGTAATTTCTTTTTTTTCCCCTTAAATCATACAAAATAAATTTTTTTTTTTTTTGCCATTAGTTTGGCCTACTTAATATACGTGCATGTAGAGAAATACATTTGTTTATATCTTTTTTCTTCACAACATTTTCAAAAAATAAAAATGTTAAAACAAAAATAAACAAATTAATTCTATTTTAATATAAAAAATGTCAGTCAATTGAAATTTCAATAGATAAATGCAATGCATTTTTTTCTATCTATTTAAAATTTAATTTGGATGTCAATGGTCAACTACGTACATGTACAATGTAGCTATATTTTTTTCCCTATAGAATCAAATTCAAAATTGCTTCTTCATGGAAAAGGTTAAACATGATAAAAGAGTATTCTTTTAAAAACAAATTTCTAATTTTTGACACCGATCCGTACATCTAAAAAAAATAATCTGTATAATGATTGTCATTTCTAAAATATAAAAAGAGAAAATTTTAAAAACATCTTTTTTTTTTTTTTATAGTTTAGAAAATAAAATACAGAAATAACATGATAAATATCATTACATTTTTTAAAATGACAAATATTTAATTCAAATATTGTGACTATTTTGTGATAATACATATTAACACGCTTGGTACCACTATGACACATGCAGTGCATTGTTAATGAATGCAAATCGATATCAAAAATGTGCCATCCATTGTCAAACTCGAGTCAGATAAGGCATAATTTAAACGAATTCATTATAGCTTCAGTGAACGTAAAAAATGGTAATTATTAGCCAGTCATAAAGATATAGTTTAGTACTTACAGACAGAAGTTTTTTTCGTTTGAGATTCACTCAGGAGTAAAGTAAAAATCCAAACTAAAAACCATGACTGACTTATCCAGTCTGGCCCTAACGCCATGTTGAGTTACCACTGAAACAAACCACTTCCGGGCACAGCGCCATCTGTAAACAATGGACATGCAACAGGTGCGACAGTCAACCTGTGAGGCCTATCATAGGGTTATATTCGTACCTGTCGTCACATGACTTATCAATTATGCATTATTGGGCGATTGGGTGTTCTATATTTAATACAATTTCTCCATTAACATTTTCTACAATTTGTAATGATTTTGTGATTGTAGGCTTATAATTTTTTTCAGTGACTTGATCGTATTAATTGATGGAATATATGCCGCTGAGATAGCACTAGCACGAGGACGGGCTCTCTTAAAGGAAAAAAATTAAACAAAACTAAATAAATTAATTCTTTTATTTAAAAATGTTAATCAAACCAAGGATTTGTATACAAATCCTTGATCAAACGTAGGTTTTTTTTTAAGATGAAATGCAATGCATTTTTTTCTATCTCTTAAACTGAATTTTTATTTGGATGTCAAAGGTTAAAATTTACGTTGAAGTCGGTAAAAAGGTACAAGTATTTAGATGACGGGCATCAGAGACATATATACACACATGTGTATATATGTCTCTGCAGGCATACATGCATACAATTTACGTTGAAGTCGGTAAAAAGGTACAAGTATTTAGAAGACCGGTACACATACCTACAATTTACGTTGAAGTCGGTAATACGGTACAAGTATTGAGAAGACAGGTACACATACATTCAATTTACGTTGAAGTCGGTAAAAAGGTACAAGTATGTAGAAGACAGGTACACATAGAAAGTTAAAAATAAAAATTGAAATACGAAAGAAAAGGAGTGAACAACAAATTATGTCAAACCCATTCTGAGAGAATTAACGATCAATTAAGGAACAAAACATACAGAATAATGCAAAAAGTATTAAGGTGAAGACAGCAACACTTCCCGATACAAGAACAAGGACGATTTCATGGAAGACCGAAGCGAAGCAAGAGAAGCAGAAAGTTCAGCTCCAAATAGGAGAATGGAATTGTAATTTATCAAGTAACTAAACAATAAAGTGGTTAAAAATACTTTAAAAAACACCAACATGGCATGATGCCAATTAAAAAACAACGATATACTAACAAGAGAACGAGATGAATACATAAGATGAAAGCCTTTCAGGAATATTTTCATGAAGTTCTTAACCGAAAACATCCGGAAGAACTAGCAATTATTCCTGAAGCTCCCATGAACCTCAAAACAGATCCACCTTTCAAACAAGAACTACAAAAAACAGAAAAGACAAAAAGGTTCACGACACCAACTAAATGCAGAACTCCTAAAGTTGAATGCAGTGGAAGTGCCCAAAATTTCAGATTTTTAATTGTTTTTTACCTTTATACTTTAATATGAGCTTGTCTCTGATTTTTTTATCTATATACAGTAATATGTCTCTAAAATAAATACTTGTATACTTAACAATATATAGATAATTGTTTTTTAGAGACTAGTGCCTGTTCCAGTAGTCCACAAATAAGATAAGATCAGATAAGAATGTTATTAATCTAATCAAGAACCCATAAAGGGCATCATATTAGAGCTAAATTGACTAGGCTATATATGCACACTATGATTGGAAAAAGCAAAACAGGAAACTAATACCATACTATAGCGTTATGGACAAGATCATAGCCCAACACAACATGTGTCTTACATAACTATTATATTAAATCTTATATCAATAAAATATTATTTCATATATTTTGTTTACATCTGGATCTTATTTCTAAACCTTTAATAATGTAATTTCATAATGAAAGTTGGTAAATGCTCATTTATGAACAGCCAGAAATATTTCTTATCATTACGTAGTTCTTTAGTACAAAAAGTGTTAACTTTATCGAATAATAATTTCCTCTGTTCATTATATAAAGGACAATTTACTGTAAAAAGGGTCGACATCTTCAATAGAATATGATCCATGTGATAAGCAGTGATGACATAGACGTTGAGTTCTCTCTATGTATTTTTTACTATATCTCATATGGGAACAAGCTGTTCTGCATGACAGTTGGTCTGAAGACAACATCATAACAATACCAAATTCAGGAGATTTAATTAAAATAACGGGAGAGGAATCATCTTTTTATTTATTTATGTGTGGCTCATTCCATTGCGTTAATATAAAAATAGACTAGTGACCACTAATGATTTTGAAATATATTTGTTTAATAAACACTATGAGCTAGAACCAGTGTATAATGATAATGACTAAAAGGCATATAAACAGATATTTTGACCACTGTGAATTTACTTATGATTTTTGCATGGCAATTTTGGGTGACATCTACTATTACATAATTGTCCTGCTTTTCAGTGCATGTCTGTATCCAATCAAACAGTCCTCGGAAAATTGAACTCTATGCTTATTATAGACTTAACGACAATATCTTTACTGTAGCAGCTCTACGTTTTTTTAGTTGGCATTCCTCTCAAAGTTCCTTGTAAAGTTTTAAAGCTTTGTATGTATGAAACATTTGCACACTTTCTATTTGCTTACTTTTAACACCATTATGTCCCTACCTCCATGACCTATAGATATGTGATTTTTCAGAAATTTGCTGTACATGTCTTCAAGACATACATATCTTCATCTGATAAATACTGTTTTTAACGATTTTTTCAAGTCTCCACATTGAAAAACTTCATAGATATAGGGAGATGTGGTGTGAGTGCCAATGAGACAACTCTCCATCCAAATAACAATTTAAAAAAAAGTAAACTATTATAGGTCAATGTACGGCCTTCAACACGGAGCCTTGGCTCACACCGAACAACAAGCTATAAAGGGCCCCAAAATTACTAGTGTAAAACCATTCAAACGGAAAAACCAACGGTCTAATCTATATAAAAAAAAAACGAGAAACATGTATAAATTACATAAACAAATGACAACTACTGTATATCAGATTCCTGACCTAGGACAGGTGCAAACATTTGCAGCGGGATTAAACGTTTTAATGGTACCAAACCTTCCTCCTTTTTCTGAAACAATAATATAACATCACAACATAGAAAAACACACGATAAAATATAAATTGGAAGGCTTAACTCAATAAAAAAAAACGTAAATTAACACACTATGAACGAATAAATTTGATCTACGATATCATACCTAAATAAAACAAAATTATTTATTAAGATTAAAAGAGTTGACTTTGTGATAGAATACATGTATCTGATATAGGACTAAAGTTAGTAAAACTGTTTTCTTATTTTTGCTTGGTTAGAACCTATTCACCAACATGCAAGTACAAAACAAAGTATTCTTACCTATATTTTCTGTTGTCTTTTTTATTATTATTTTGTGAATAAAAATGTTATTTTGTAGACAGCAAATTAATAATACAACACTTATTTGCTTTTTATATATCAATTTTCATGCAGCTATAAGATGCTCTTGCTCTGATATGTATGTAATAATTGCCACTTGGTCACATACCCTAACCCACTCAATTTCTTATTCCTTACATATGCGTTTAACTTTTTCCTCTCTTATGACAGCAATCAACCTAATGGTCCGTTTTTATATTTGTATTTTAAAAAAGTGATATAATTGGTTTTACTTTTTACAGTAATTACAGAAAAAAACTGTATTAAACAGTAAATATAACTTTCTTTAAAACAAGGTAGTGATAAGAGCTTGTTTTGTCTTCTTTCTGTGGCTCATTGACAACATGTTCCAAAATCTCATCATATTTTCACCGGTTCCATATGTTGCACTTTAAATTTCCCTCAATTATTTGAAGTAAGTTGTTCTTGATTTAAAGACACCTGTCCTACATTGTTCTACAGTATGTCAGTTGCATAGTGCATGAAAACTGCTCACCTAGTATTAAAATAAAGGTTAGATTAACCTCAAACTTATTGAGTGTTACTATTAATAGGCTTTTTTCCACAGAAATACTTAATAAATATGAATGATTTTTTATTTACAAATTCCCTGACTTTAATCAGTGAATCTGTAAAAAAATTAATCTTAATTATTTCAGAGATTTTGTAAAATCACTAGTCAAAATCAGTGATTTTATAAAATCACTAATCAGTTCATTGATTTTACAAATTCCCTGAAATTTCAGTGATTTTACAAAATCCCTGATTTCACAAATTCCCTGTAACATATATACACCATATATACTAGTATATACCTGTAACGTCTATGTTATATAGGCACTTAAGTTTCAATTTTGTATTTATATGGTGTCATACATTAAACTTTGTCGTTCAATGTAGTTTACTATAGTACTTGTTTCTATCTGAATGTCTTTTTGATCGAGTTAAGAAATTGCAATTGCAATTTTATAGTGTGTCTTTCTAAAGTTGTAATGTTACACTACTGTCCCGGGTTAGGATGAAGATTGGTGCCTGTTAAAACGTTTGAACCCGCTGCATTTGTATGCACCTGTCCTACGTCAGGCCTATATGTTGTTCAGCACTGTGGTTGTCGTTTGTTAGTGAAGTTCATAGGTTTCACGTTTCTTCATATAGATTTTAGACCGTTGTTTTTCTTGTTTGAATTGATTTACACTAGTCATTTCGTGGGCCTTCATAGCTTTCTGTTTGGTGTGCACCAATTCTCCGTGTTGGGCATTCATAGCTTTCTGTTCGGTGTGCACCAATTCTCCGTGTTGAAAGTCGTACTTTTACCTATAATTGTTTACCTTTTACACAGTGTGACTTGGATGTAAGGTTGTCTTATTGCTACTTATACCACATCTTCATACTTATAAAGTAAGGATATATAGCAAGAATTATAGAAGTTGTTGGTAAGAAACTACGACAAAAACAAGCTTGTTTCTGCAAGCCAAAGGTAGAGGTTGCATAGTCCACATATTTTTCCTAGAAACATCTTAGAACAGTGCCACAAAGAATTTTGTATTCCGAAAAGTCTCGAACAGCTTACACATGGAAAGTCTATGGAAATTTTAAAAAACTAAAAACTGAGAATATGCAACTCTTTAAGCAGTGCTATACAAAGTTCCCGTGTACCATCAATTCTTTAAGCAGTGCTATACAAAGTTCCCGTGTACCATCAACTCTTTAAGCAGTGCTATACAAAGTTCCCGTGTACCATCAACTCTTTAAGCAGTGCTATACAAAGTTCCCGTGTACCATCAATTCTTTAAGCAGTGCTATACAAAGTTCCCGTGTACCATCAACTCTTTAAGCAGTGCTATACAAAGTTCCCGTGTACCATTAATTCTTTAAGCAGTGCTATACAAAGTTCCCGTGTACCATCAACTCTTTAAGCAGTGCTATACAAAGTTCCCGTGTACCATCAACTCTTTAAGCAGTGCTATACAAAGTTCCCGTGTACCATCAACTCTTTAAGCAGTGCTATACAAAGTTCCCGTGTACCATCAATTCTTTAAGCAGTGCTATACAAAGTTCCCGTGTACCATCAATTCTGAAGCTGACACTAGTTTCCTTGAAAAAGCAGGAGTAAGACAGTGATGTGTTATGTCAGGATTGTTTTTTTTTTTATAATTGCCATTGATTGTAATGCGAACGACCCCTTGTAGAAAGTAATACTGGACTCCGACTGAGATGAACGCAATGTACCCACGCTTCGATGTGAATACAGAGTGAGACTATGCGCACGATTGAACTACCAATGAAGGTTATACACGGCTGAAAACACATATTTTATTCATAATTACTCTCAATATAGGTCATTGAAAGATTTTTGTTAGTGCTTTAGTATATTTTTTCGGATTAAACGGACGTGTTGGATGTGGTCTCTTGTACTGTCCAACATTTTTTTTTGTAATTCCTGGGATCCTTTCTATATATTTTGAAATATTTGCAACTGGGGTTAAGCAAACAACAATCAATACAAAATAATTAATAAAATTCAAACATAAATGTTCTTGTACATATACTGTAAATCGTGATCATTATTGTTAGATAATCCAACTGGTATATTTCATCTAGAGGGAAATTCTTCTAGATCAAAACAAACACGGTCTAAATGATTATTACTGTTAGATAACCAAACTGGTATATTTCATCTAAAGGGAAATTCTTCTAACATTTCACGGAAGTACAGAAGGACACGGTGTAAATAGGCCAAAAATATATCTCCAAGGGATATGCGTCCGCATCCATCAATTTTATGCAATAATTCCTATAAATGCACTTACATTTGTAAAAACAAGTTAAACATCATTAGTAAATGTATGGAATTATATTTGTTTCATTTCACTCGAATTTATAAGGTATTATAATATAATCTTTTAGCTTTTTAATGAAATTATATGAAACTTGGGAAAGTGTGGTTACTAACGTTGGAGAATGTGTGATATAAGGGATCACGAGAATGCATGCTATGACAAACTTGAGAGAGTGTGATATGACTTGAGGGACTTACGAGAGTGCAAGATATATATGAGGGATTTACGTGAGTGCAAGATATAATGTATTTCTATTTTTACTTTCTTGTGTATTGTCTACTGAAATTGTGTGATAAAAAATCAATGTACTGATTATGCCTATAATGGGTCCACTATTGAAAATAATATTTATCTTATCGTATATATGAGGAACTTGAGGGAGTGTGTGAGATGACCCGGGGACTTGCGAGATTGTGTGATATTAGGAACTTTAAAATCGATCCAGTGGCGGTTCTAGGGGAGGGTACTAAGACAAATATTTATATTTAAAAAAAAAAAAAAAACTTTATATCCATCTTCATGTGAACGTTTTTAGACTAAGAGTATATACGTCATACATTTGCCACCGTCCAAGACTGTGGAAACTGGCGGTAGGAAATATATTTTGTTCTTTTCAAGAGTTTAAATCTATATACCTGCCTTCAACTGTTGTTTTTAATCTTGTTTAAATATAGATATCTGATTTCGTTACTACACATGAAATCAGAGATCTATATTTTAATTAGTTCAAATAACAAACTTTTAAAAAGACTTTTTGAAATTGATAGCATCTATACTGGCTATTAAACGAGAAGACCTCATTTTGTGTGTCGCTTCTCTTCCTTCCACAATAAATCAATCATCATGCCTCTGTGTCCTATAGGTAACATGCATAGTCGCATTTGTCATCCATTCTTATGATTATTCAGATTGAGTCATTTTGGGAGAAAAACGACAAAAAAGAAGTCCGAAAATGATTCCGTCATCGGACTGACTTTTAGTCATAGATAAGACTTCCGGTTTGAAACATGCACAAACACAACCAATCGTATGATAGATAACAAAAAAATGAAAAATAAATAAGCCAATCAAATCGTTCTCCATATCATGGTGTTTAGATCGCAAGAACCACAACTATAATATTATACCTCCTTATAGAGGACAATTATTTTTTCGCGTTTATCTACATGTAAACTACGATTATACTACTTTAATATATAGAGACTCTCTGTATTCTGTCTACTGTTTTCTTTCAATTGTTTACTATGTAAGGGGTCATACCAGTTGCATATATATTAAAATAAGTAAAACATGTGACACATTTTAAAAAAACCAATCGTAAGATAGATAACAAAAATGAAAAATAGATAAGCCATTCAGAGCGTTCTCCATATCATGGTGTTTAGATAGCAAAAATAGCAACTATTATACCTCCTTAGGCAGCAACCATTTGATTTTCTGGGGGGGGGGCTATGGTTTTTTTTTCTGTACAAACTTTTTTTTTCGCCTGCGGCGAAAAACAATCTATTTTTTTCGCGATAAGTGGAAAACAATTTTTTTCTTTCAATTTTAGCATTACATATAGTGGCAGCTGAGGGTGTAACAAACAATTTTTTTTTTCAGAATTCAAAACAAATTATTTTTTTCTCCAAAAACTGGAAACAAACTTTTTTTTCCAAAAAAAACCATAGCCCGCCCCCCCCCCCCCCCCCCCCAGAAAATCAAATGGTTGCTGCCTTAGAGAGGACAATTATTGTTCGAGTTTCATTTCATGGTGTAAAGATCGCAAGAACCACAACTATTATACCTCCTTAGAGAGGACAACTATTGTTCGCGTTTATCTACATGTAAACTACGATTATACTACTTTAATATATAGAGACTCTCTGTATTCTGTCAGGGACTTTCTATGTTAGTATAGAAAGTCCCTGATTCTGTCTACTGTTTTCTTTGAAATGTTTACTATTTAAGGGGTCATACCACTTGCATATATATATATATATTAAAATAAGTAAAACATCCTCAACTTCATCAACTACCTCGACCACAAACTTAAACCTGAAGCGGGACAGACGGACGACCGAACGAACGAACCGTCAACGTACGGATCCACAGACTAGATGGGCCATAACAATTTATTGTTGAAAGTGAAAATAGTGATTTGGCAAAAATGAAAGTAAGGTAGAGATTAGAGGGAGGCAGGACCTTTTTCGGGGCATCGGGATCGGGTGTTTTGAAGCTCGGGATTTGGGGATTGATCCTTACGGGATCCGGGAATATATTTTTCGATTTCGGGATTTTGGGATATGAAATTCTTTAAATTCTGCATCTCGGGATTTGGGATCAGGACCCCTCCGACCACCCCTCAAATTAGCCTCAGTCGGTCTTAGTCATTTATACAAGATTTATATCCTACCATTGGCATGTTAGTAAGGCTCTCAAAAGAAAAAGCACTGATGGATTGTCCTTGAAGTATATTTTATTAGACTTATAATGGTCTATTATATAAGCAGTTACACTTATTTGATGTTTGAAACGGTGCAAATTTTTAATTTGATTTGACTTTTACCAAAAGAAGCATTGTAGCAAAAGAGAAGAATAATTGTGGTCTGAGGCCAGAAACACGAAAATAATTGAATTTAACAGAAAGGAAACAAATTATTAATATCGGACTTTGGAAAAAGGGAGAGGGCTTTTGATACCTTTTATGAAATTCTCCATACATACTATCTTTTACAAAAAATCATCTTACAACAGTTCACAAGCTGTATGTGCCCGCGATTTCGTGGGTGTGTTCTAGTATAAATAAAGGAACTAGAATAGCAGAAAAATGAAAGGTCCGGACTCCCGTGTTCTTGCTTTCGAGATATGAGCCATTAATTGGAAATTTGGTGGAAATAATTCTCTCTAGACTTTTCATATATTTAACATTGGCACCCTTTTAAAAAAAATAATTAAAAAAAGTGTATAGGATTTTCAATAACGGCTTTTAAAACTATATATATGTAATAAAATTTATGAAAAGAAAAGTGGGGGTTAGCGGGGAAACTGACTGGCACTACGTAGATAAAACCAGAGGATTTCGAATATGTGGAAAAAGATCAAAAACACTTTAAACTTTGTTTTATTTACAGAAATAGACTGTGTCTGAATCTGAATCTGAAAACTTCATTGTTCACGTTAAGTTATGAATTGATTTTGGTTTTTGAAAACGTGCGGCTTTTTCAAAATACGCATATAGCCGGACAGTACGTCGGAGTACGGTCTGCATAACTTAAAAAAGTTTATTAGATAAAATGTATATTACAAATCAACATAACTGATATCTCGAATTAATATAAAAAGTTCAATTGAAATTAACAGCATGTCAGTAATTCATGGACAAGTTGAATTAGACTAATTAAAATTGCAGGTATTGGAATTAAACATAATAACAGTTTTTAGAAATTTCGGAACTTTACTACAAAAACTGCTTTTTACTTGTGAGACTGAGACTGGTTGAGTTTAAAATGTTTTGATAAACGGGAAAAGAGATTAGCGAGATTCCGACAATGTGTTAAGGGGGCTCCTGGGTATAAATCAGTCATCTGGGGCCAAGCTGAATCAATTTTTGGGGTTGATTTTTTGTACCATATCATGAAGTAATAACTAATAGTGTAATAAATAAAACTTGTAATGAAAAAATAAAGATTTAATTTTTTGCTGAAATTTTTGAACCCAGGAGCCATCTTAAGGAAAAGAAGTGTACAATTGATTAATTGTCCTGAGTTTGGAATGAAATTGATTCGGAATATTATAACCTTTTCATTAAATATTTATTTGTGAAACCCAGTAAAAGATTTATTCATAATCAAAGGGCCATATAAAAGAGCATATAAATCAACACAAATCACAAAGTTCATACAATATTCACACAAAAAACACATGCAATCTAATATATATGTAGGTAGTAAGGGACTGTATAAATCCTTGATTACGTATTTTAAACCACTTTCCTGACTGCTCCACATCTGAGACTACTATAACAATATAGTAGTCTCAGTCCACATGTGGCACCTGTCGTGTTGCTCGTGTAAAGTACAACTCAATAGAATGACATTAATAACAAAAAAAACACCCCACTATTTTTCATTAGTTAATATCGAAGTTAAGATATTTGTAATTTGTTTGTTTGATTCTTTCTAGCTTTTCAGGATATTTTTCTGAACTGACATGTACAGGGCAACGAAAGATAACTCTATGCATTTTTTTCTAACGTCGTAAGCGGTTGTTAATAACATCAGCGACATATGGTGATCGGACCGAAACGGACACGGACAGGCTTGGGCGTAGCAGTCAACACACGAGAGACAACACCTGGCTGGGCATTACAGGTTTCTATGACGATGAGAGCACGCTAATCTGTAATGCTATTTGAAATATGTCAATACTGAAACGAGGAAAGTTTGTAAACCAACATTGGCGGTCCACTTTTTGACACTTTCCCGTGTCCGGAGTCATAACATTTTACTTAGCAACAAACAAAATTACATTTTCTTATTTTAGAGAATCAGCACATTCCTTGACAAATATTAACATAATGTCAAGTTATCCCAAAAATTAAGGACGATTTCAAAATGACATCAATCAGTTAAAAAGGACGAAACGTTGATATTAATTGGACTTTGTACCTGTAAATATCTTCTCTTACATGAACATGGCCGAGGAAAATACACCGGATTTTGCACATAGGCTATCACAAAGACTACATTTGAATGATATTCATGTAAAACCACAACTTATTCTTGGTGAATCTTCAGAATTTGATGATATTTTCTTATCGAAGTCAAAGCAGCACCTCTCGGTCAAAGAGTATAAATTGAACCATGGTGAGGACATTGAATGCAGAAGTACAGACTCTGAAAGTTCAAGTGAAATGGGAGATTTATTTAACACGGAAGTCAGTTGCTATCAAGTATCCGTCACATCTTTTATTGTGATATCATTAACATGTTTAGCTGTTGTATTTTGTCACCAGTACATCAAGAAACTTTTGATCTGGTTGGAAGATGTAGATCTCGTTGTAGGTTTCCTGATATTTATTTTACTGTTTACTCTTGTGTCGTTTCCCGTGGCTTGGGGCTACATGTTACTGATGCTAGCATGTGGATATCTATATGGTTATATTTATGGACCATTGGTTGTGACATTTTTTGGTGCTGTAGGAATTTTAATTGCACATTTGACGATGAAACATTGTTGTAGAGATTGGATTTTGACAAAGTTTTACAACAGACAAATAGAAGCCTTTATTAATGTAGTGGAGAGTAAACAAGGATTTAAAATAGTTGCACTTTCCAGGCTGACACCAATTCCATTTGGTCTACAGAATGGTATATTCTCAGTAAGTGTAAAAATATGGTGCTAAAGGTTTATATGCACAAAACAATTCTGTATTGTGTAAATTAGTACATGTACATAAATTATCAATGATATCATGAGCATTAACCCCAACTTCTCTAATATGTCATGCATATTCAGAACCCCCCCCCCCCCCCCCCCCCTTTGTCTTGATCTGTAGAATGAAAACTGTACATGCTGTTACTCTTTATTCACCAATTCACAATTAATGTCACAGCAGTAAATTTGCAAAGCATTTCAAAATACAATTGGATGTTGTTTACTAAGAGTAATCATTTTGATTTAGTCAATTAATTGATATCAATAAATAAAAGATTCAGTGAATTAAAATCCTCCAAAATATAAGATTTATACTATGAATATTATTATTATAAAAGTTGTGTGCATTAATTTAATAACCAATGCAAGGAAAGATAAACCAAGGATTTGTATGCAAAATCACTATCCTTAAATAAATTAAGATATTAGAATTTGAAATATTGTGTATCAATAAGTATGAAAAAAGAAGATGTGGTATGATTGCCAATGAGACCACTCTCCACAACAGACCAAAATGACACAAAAATTAACAACTATAGGTCACTATATGGCCTTCAATAAGTGCTTGTTTATAATTTTGTTGGTTTTACAAAATGTACATCATGCACCTTGTACACATACATGACATATATACAGATGTACTTGTACATGTTGTATAAAACCAATGTGAAAAAGAAGAGAAACCTAACCTCTTAATTATTTTGATATATATACATTTTGTACATGTACATTGTATTACTATATCATGTATGTAATGTTTACAAACAAGTCCAGATGTTACCTCAATATCATTGAAAAACTAAATGTAAAGTGTAATTGATTATTTGAAAGAACAAATGTAAATAAGATATTTATAACTACATATTAATAAAAGTTTTAACAACTTTAATTGTACATACTGTACATAAAAGACTTTACATCAAATTTACACTGCTTAAAGTGAAATCTTCCAACAGATGCTTTGAAAAATAAACATTTGTAAAGAAACAGTTAAATGCAAAAAGTTGTATGAAGTTATACTACCATGGCCAGTACATGAATACATTTGTATTTCTATACAAATTTGAAAATGTATGTTCTTTTTGTGATCATGCTTTCATTTCTAAACATGTACATGCATACACTACTTTTGGTTGTCACTGAACCAATATCAGAGTCTGACATCAAGGTTCAAGGACATGTACATTGAGACAAAATTGGCATTATCAGAATTCGCATTCAAAGAAGAACAGTCCATTTGGAAAATTACTTGAATATAGGTTGGGTACATTGAAAAAAGACATGATAGCGGAACTATTACATTAATTTTTATTTGATGAATAGTTTCCACTTTAACAATCTACTTTTTAAAAATGTTCAAATGTACTTAATATCAGCTTTTATTAAAATTAAAATATTTCTTTTACAGTTAACAAATATTCCAATGTTAAAATACTCTGCAGCATCAGCCATAGGATTAAGTCCAACAGCTGTTTTGAATTGTTACATGGGATCAACTTTAAGGTCCATGGAGGATGTGTTGTCTGATGGATCCAGTGCAACCACAGGTTACATAATTTTCGCAATACAGGTAAATATATTATTAACATGTTACATTTGTGTAGTTACTAAAGTCTTGCTTCTTACATAATGCACAGTTTAAATGCAGAAATGTGATTTTTGGATACCACAACTGTGACATCATAAGTGCTATGATTGAAGTTCACACAATGGTAGATTTTAATTTATAAATATAGGTTTTTGGGGTAAAATCAAATATCAGCAGCAACCTACAGTGTATCTTCCTTAAAATTACACAGTGGCACTAAAAATGTAGTTCAACTTCTTTCTTCATTTTGTTGCAGAATGTCATTTTGAAAGTTTAAAAAAAAACATGTATGACAAAATTTGAGATTTGTTATCTCTCATGTTAAACAGACTAGTGTACTGTACATGTCTTTTGAATATCTGAATGCTTTTATCATGTTTATATATATCATAGTTCAGAGTTAGGTTTATCATGTTTATATATACCATAGTTCAGAGTAAGGTTTATCATGTTTATATATACCATAGTTCAGAGTAAGGTTTATCATGTTTATATATACCATAGTTCAGAGTTAGGTTTATCATGTTTATATATATCATAGTTTAGAGTTAGGTTTATCATGTTTATATATACCATAGTTCAGAGTTAGGTTTATCATGTTTATATATACCATAGTTCAGAGTTAGGTTTATCATGTTTATATATACCATAGTTTAGAGTTAGGTTTATCATGTTTATATATATCATAGTTCAGAGTAAGGTTTATCATGTTTATATATACCATAGTTCAGAGTTAGGTTTATCATGTTTATATATATCATAGTTCAGAGTTAGGTTTATGATGTTTATATATATCATAGTTCAGAGTAAGGTTTATCATGTTTATATATATCATAGTTCAGAGTAAGGTTTATCATGTTTATATATATCATAGTTCAGAGTAAGGTTTATTATGCATTTTGTACTTGGATGAGTTATTAATTCAATGGGGCAAAAAATGGAATGAGTTATTAATTCAATGGGGCAAAAAATAGAATGAGTTATTAATTCAATGGGGCAAAAAGTGGGATGAGTTATTAATTCAATGGGGCAAAAAGTGGGATGAGTTATTAATTCAATGGGGCAAAAAATGGAATGAGTTATTAATTCAATGGGGCAAAAAATAGAATGAGTTATTAATTCAATGGGGCAAAAAGTGGGATGAGTTATTAATTCAATGGGGCAAAAAGTGGGATGAGTTATTAATTCAATGGGGCAAAAAATGGAATGAGTTATTAATTCAATGGGGCAAAAAATGGAATGAGTTATTAATTCAATGGGGCAAAAAATAGAATGAGTTATTAATTCAATGGGGCAAAAAGTGGGATGAGTTATTAATTCAATGGGGCAAAAAGTGGGATGAGTTATTAATTCAATGGGGCAAAAAATGGAATGAGTTATTAATTCTATGGAGCAAAAAGTGGGATGAGTTATTAATTCAATGGGGCAAAAAGTGGAATGAGTTATTAATTCAATGGAGCAAAAAGTGGGATGAGTTATTAATTCAATGGAGCAAAAAGTGGGATGAGTTATTAATTCAATGGAGCAAAAAGTGGGATGAGTTATTAATCCAATGGAGCAAAAAGTGGAATGATTTATTAATTCAATGGAGCAAAAAGTGGGATGAGTTATTAATTCAATGGAGCAAAAAGTGGAATGATTTATTAATTCAATGGGGCAAAAAGTGGCATAACCAAACCTTATACCTTTTCTTAAGAACTTTTTAAATAAGATTTTACTTTGCATGTCTTGTAAGATTCCTCCTATAAATTGATGAGTATAATACACCATACATGTAAATAAGCCTTTGTAAGTCCTTATAATACATTGTACACCATACATGTAAATAAGCCTTTGTAAGTCCTTATAAACATTGTACACCATACATGTATATTAGCCTTTGTAAGTCCT
The DNA here is from genome assembly GCA_037788925.1 of Mytilus galloprovincialis. NCBI lineage: Eukaryota > Metazoa > Mollusca > Bivalvia > Mytilida > Mytilidae > Mytilus > Mytilus galloprovincialis. The sequence continues at coordinate 95,099,943 of CM075333.1, forward strand.
TATAATTATCGTTGTTATTTAATGTATATGAAATGTTTAGTTTTGGTGGTAATAAAAATATCCTATAAAAATGCAATAACATGTTATAATAATTTTGGTAGTTCCTTACTGCTAATAGTTGGATTTTTCTTTAACTATTTTTAAAGGTTTTCACTTGGAGAATCTTTTCAGCATTTCATTTATTCCCAAAGTAAAGTCAAGGCATCAGATTGTTTGTAAATAATCATGAATTACCTCAAAATTCCACAATTCTGAAATGAATCTTCATATACATTAATACATTGTACATGTACTTTTGAAACATCAGCTGACACATGTTGATAAATAGAACGAAAAATTATGAAATGAATGAAATTTGAGTGATATTTACATTCAAATGTTATCATTGTATCATTAGAAATAGGCTATCATTATCTAATTACATAATAGTACAAACAAAAGGCCAGACATATAGTAGTTATATCAATACTTGATCATACATATATTGTAGTATAATGATATTAGATATAAATATAGAATTTGATTTATCAAAATGCTTCTCCCCCCCCCCCCCCCCCCCCCCCAGAATTACACCTTATTTCAAATGTAAGCGATTACCGGTACATTAGATTACTTTTCTTTATATGTATGTATATTTTTGTAGTATTGTAACTAAATAAAGATTATAAGGAAATTTCAATACCTGGCCATGGAATGCTTAAATTTTGATATTTAAATTATAAAAAAAATAATTCGATACTAAATTCCACTATTATTTCAACAGGCTCCTTTTTATCCAGCATCAAAGTAAAAACTGGATTAAAAAAAATGAGATGTTGTTTTCTCGTTTGAATTGTTTTACATTTGCAATTGTCATTTCCGGGCTTTTTATACTGACTATGTGGTATGGGCTTTGTTGAGTTTGTTTATTGATGAAGGCCATGTGTTTCTTAGAATTGATTATACTTTTTCCTGTACAAGTCAACAACTTAGGGTTAAAATGCTATATATATATATATATATGTCAAATCTAACTGTAACCTTATTGATAACAGAAGATCAATGGTCAAGTTGAATCTCTCAACAACACAAAGCTAAAGCTGTGAATTTAGATCAAATGTTGACATTATTGATAATGGATTGGAAGGTCATTTATGGTCATGTTAAACCTTACAACACCACAAAGTTTGAACAAAATGACAAAAAAGAAGGGAAAGGTTGCAGAATTTCTGATTTACCTAAGCAAAAAACTTCGAATGTATATTATGCAAAACTTTATATTTTAAGCTGTATAACTTATATTTATCTATTTTCAGATCATTATAACAGTGATCTTGCTGACCTTTGTAGTACGTAAAGCACGTGCAGAGTTGAAGAAAGCAGTTGAAGGAGATAAATCTAAAGCACAGATAGTGCCTTTAACAATAGATGATGAGACTGTTGTCTTGGTAACACCAGAAATATTAAAGTCACAAGGAAGTTGAATGTAGGGGAGATAATTCTGTAGAAATGGAAAGGGAGACAATTCGTAGTGCCTTTATGAAAAGAGAGCTACAAGAATCAGAGATTGATTGACAAGTCTATTGATATATATATGCATGCTTAATTCTTTCTTCTGTAGTGTAGGAATATTGTTATACATTTCTACCTCCTGCAAACCATTCCTTTCTATCAGGTCTTACCAACAGTCTATTTTCCATTTGAATATTAAATAAGATAAGATGCAAGAACAATGATTTTTTTTTCATGATCTGTCAAGCTGAAAATTTAGGTCACACATCTACTTCAATTAACATTCAAATATAATAAACCTTTATTGAGTTTTATTTTTAGATAAAAATTAGGATATTTACAATTTATTAGAATAGTTTCAAAATATTTAGGATTTTAAATCAAAAGCAATATATTCAATGATAGATTATATTTTGGGAGGATTCTTCATAAATCTTACTCTTTTTCTTGCAATATTAAAAAATTATCTATGTTTTCTTTTAATAAACTTTGTTTGATTTACATTAACACAATGCAATTTTATACTTGTAAATATTGTTAAATTTTGAGGTTTTTTTGTACAAATTATGAGTTGTATGGAAAAATGGGCATTTTCATTTATTTCCATAAAATGTTTGATGTTAGATTTTGTTGTATCCAATGGAATGTGAAATATGAAAGGTTATTTCTCATACAGGATTTTATCATATTGTGGAAAAACTTGTACTTAACTTTTTGGTGAATGGTACTTTTCTTTAATAAAAATATAGCATCAGCATTATATCGTAGATTAAATGGTTACCGCATGTGATCTTGTGATAACATGGCTGAGGTTTAAAAGTCTATAAAATGGTGATTTTATTTAAAATCCTTATTACTATTGACTGCAAGTGATAATACTCTAAATCTTGGTCATATATATGTATCAAATTACCATAATCATCACCATTTACTCTGAAATATCACTTTTAAAAATATCCTATTATGAGTCCTTGTTGTATGTCAAAACTTAGTGCTTCTGTTTAAATGAAATCCAGATCTTATTAACTACATGTATATATACATGTATTACCTTATCTTATCTTACCAAGTACTAGAAAAATTTGAAATGTTAATACCCCTTTCAATATCTGGTTATTTTAGGCTTTAATTGTTAAAAAAAAGCGATACATTCAAATTTTGATTTGAGTTATCGATACCCTCAGGAACCTATATATTAATGTGCAATTTGTATGCATGACTTAAATGCTCAAATTGAAACATTCCATTTTTGACAATCAATATTTTAGTATAATAATAATAGTCTAAGATACACTATGTAAATTTGTTGTACATGTATGTACATGTATAATGTATATATTTATGATATCAAGACAGTATTGAAGTTTGAAGAGATTATGATATATATATATATTGAACAAGGCTAAAATAGAAACATTTAGATGCATATAACAATTTAAAATATATCTATAAGTTTTATGATAAAAGACAAGTTTAAAAGATCAAGTTAAAAGAAAGGAAACCTATCACTTACATTTGCATCATTTGGTCTGGGGTTTAATTGTCTTCTCAATGGCAATTTTACCTTTTTTCAAATATCCTTATTTTTATGATGGTCACCTCTTACTATTGTCATCTTTCATAGGCTTTACAAAGTGCAGTGTTTACATAAGATTCAAACAAGGGTTTGTCTGATATTCATTGGCTCATAAGGTAAAAACATTGTCATGAAATCTTAGATCATGTGATTAAGGACTTTAAGGTTGTGTGATTATCTTACAATTATTGTAAAAGTTATTTTGATTTGTAGTAGATTTACAAAATTATATTTTTTCTATGCAATACTCATGCTTGTTTCTTTACCGCTTTTAAGTTTTCTGATGCAATTTGTTTTTTGTTTGAAGTGTTTTTTATATCAATGTCATTATGAATGTTGAAGAAATCCTTTGTATTTATTCCTAAGTATTCAAATTGTTGTTAATGTAAAGGTCAAAAACAAGTACTTTCAAATCTCTGTTTCTGTATACAGTCATTAATTTAAGTCCAAAGAATATTTCTCCTCCTGAAAAAATTTTTAATAGCAGTCCTCCAAAAATTATTTTAACCTTGAAATTTGGAGTGAAATGAACTTATGCTACTATTGATCTGAGTATTTTTATGGATATTTCCAATTGGAATATTAATAAGAATATTACATGTACATTTAATTGGCCTTTCAGTTGTTCGGATACTTGTCATAAGTGCTATATTGAATTCCATTACAATGCAACTATTTATATTTTGTTGTGATTATGTCAACCAGATCCTAGACAGTTTATTTGTCATGCTTTGATTGAATGTATATACTTGTATATCTATATCCTTAATTTATTTATCATAATCATTATCCATTGTATATATATAAGTTTTGATCTACCCAGCTTAACTGTATTTATAGAGCAATAGGCTATTTGCCAATTACCGATTTGATTCTGTTATTACACACTTTTTAAACAAATTACTTCCCTTTGTCAATCGTAGACTGGCTCCATACCGGACAAAATTGGCTTTTGTGATGTATCGGCGGTATAACTAATTTTTCATAAAAAATAATTTCTGATGTCAAAAGTATTTAGATTAACAACAAATTAATGTAATTAAAAGTTTTGAAAACCTTAAAGATTACTCACATTACGCACAGGTAAATTTGATCGTACTGCTAACTCTCCATTATAAATGAAAATAAATGTCCCCTGTAAGGGAGACAACTGAAAGAGGGATCTCTAATTACAGGGTCAATTACTGGAATTGGCAAATAGCCTATTGGAGCAATTCTTTTGTTTTTCACAATGCCTCAATAAATTCTTTGAAACTTTTCACTGATAAGAATATGCTAACCAGTAAATTCAATGATTCTTCCATTTTTCATCCCTTTTTCATTGCCTTTATTTATATAGCATGTTTAGGCCCCTTAATCTTACAATTTGACTCAAAATAATGACCTTCACATTATCCTAAGTATTGCATGTTTTTGAACTGATCTCAATTCCGTTAATTCAGCATTTTTTTTGTGTTATTTTATTTTTCTAATTGTTGAACAAAGGACAATAATTCAATTCTTATTGAAATTTACTGTATTCAAATGATGCTTTCAAATTGACCCATGTCTGTTCATATTTTTGCTTGAACTATCCTGTTAAAATTTTAACAATAATGAAAACCATAACTATTTCTGATTAAACAGTATTTTTGACTTTATTTAAATTGAAATTTCATCAGCATTTGCTATGCCTATGGTACTGATGCATAGCACTTACATAATGTATTTAAAGGATGTGTTCATTCATAATTGCACCCAGTAGTTTGTAGCATGTGGTTTTCATTGTAACTGCAGTTTAAATGGCCAGCTTTGCACAGTCTTAAATGATAGTTGCCCAAAGTAAAATTGTTTTGTTTTGTTTTAATTTTGACATTTGTTTGCAGTTGAGTGTCACTTTAGATATGTGTTTTTAAAACAAGACTTAGGTAACTGGTGTTATTCTTATGATTTTTTAATAATTTTTTAACAACTCTGGCATCATTTAATCAGCATTGAAGTATACTTCTGAAGGTCAGACCTTCTAGCAGCTTGGTTTTATGTCAATTTAAGGAGATTAGGAATTAGCAGAGCAACCAATCATGTTTTAACTTATAGGACATAAAACCTCTTATGACATGTCATAAGTGTTCTAAATTCTGCTTCAAGGTAGTACCCTAGACTAAAACTAATTTGGCTCGTTTAATTTTCATAAAATTTTGACAAAGTATTTACTTTGACCCTTTGACAAAAATATAAAAATTTCAAAAAATTTGAACCAACCATTTTATTAGAAAAATTACACTGGTTATATAGCAGTTTGACAAACACTAATTTTGGTCATTGAGAAGTTTAATATTCCTTTAACAGCACAATGTAATTAAAACGTTTAGCTGATTTTACAGAGTTATTTCCCTGTAGTGTTAGGTACCACCTTAAACTACTTGGAGTTCCTTTTTTGCATAAATATTTAGTAATAAGTCAACACCTCTTATTGGGTAAATCCCTCATAAATTCTGAAAGTTGGCACAGCCACACTTTTGGTAGGTCTGCATTTGTCTTATGATGCTGTTAACAGAAATCAATGACGTACCAGTGGCATCAAAAGCCAGTGGCACAGATGATTTCAATAATGCCACTCAGGTTGTAGTATTTGTTGTAATTTTTAAAGGCAGTGCTTTAAGGCCTGACTTTCAAGTCATGAGGTTAATCTTTTCATACGCAATCTATGCAGGGGGTCTTTTGGCCAGAAATAGAGTCGGAAATGTTCGAATTTCTCCTCTTCTTTTTATGGTATGATATGGTTTTTGTTTCTTTCATTTACATTGGGGACTAAAGAAACGATCAGTGTGTATTGTTCGTTTTATAGAACTTGTTATTAATGTGTACTTTGCATTATAAGCAGTCAACCTGACTACAAACTATCATTATTTGTATTCCGTGTGGAAAGAGGTCGGGTCAATTTCGAGTGTTATCTGACATCTAAAGATTCTTTAATTAGTTCAGACGTTGATATAACAATGAAAAGTCGACTGAACATGATTAATATTGCATCTTCTATAATTCAAAGCGGAATTCGGTTTATGAACGAGAAACCGTAAAGCGTTTTCAATTTCGGTATTAGTTATGTATGTTGTCTACGTATTATCCTGGTTCCCGGTACTACGTTCCGGGTATTAGCTATTTGATATATATGTGATGTGTAACATTACGATCGGGTACCAGCCAATCTACGTGTGTATGTGTACATAATTTCCCGCCAAAATGATTGACTTACAGCTATGGAAAAATAGTCCATAAACGTTCCGTATAATGATATGCAAATTCATAATTAATCGTAACTTTTTTTATCTTTGTATAATAATTATAACAAAATGGATTCCACAAAATTGAAAATAGCATTATTTTACGAGGATTTCTCATATTTTTTTCACTTCCGGGCGCAGTAATACGTATGTTTTGAAGAAGCACGAACAATTTGACAAAGTGAATTGAGAAGGAAACGGATAGATATACGCCCTTGCTATCAGGTAAAACAATTTAAATGTACAGAACAAACACATTTACTTCACACAAATAGTACAGGCTTAAGCATTTTATTGTCTTATACACGACTGTAGTCTAGTGTTTAAACGACGGCGGTGACCTACAAGGTACGGGTCATACCGGGTCAAGTCTAAATATGTAAACATATCCACGTGCTATTAGGTAGAAAGCATCGTAATGCAATATCTACAATTTTTTCCTCCTTTATACATCGTTTAACCAGATATATTTCTCTTTCAAATACACTTAAACACGGGTTGTATGTACGTATCTTTTCTAGTGTTTTCTTGTCCTTATTAAAGTTCATTTGTTGATGTTTAAATATTTTTGAACGACTGAACACAGGAGTGAATGAATGCAACAATTATATATACTGAAGACTTGGGCTGTACAATGATAGTGTACGTATATCATACTGATAATTATTCTAGCAGTAATTATGTTAAGTTAGGATGTAATGACAGGAATTCATGAGCTATGCCTCAGGCTTTCTGAAAAAATATCAATGACAATGTAAACAGAAACAAAACATTGACACGAATGATGCTCTCTTCTATGTTATAGTTATTTAGGTATGTGTGTTGCACAAGTTTCAAAAAAACTTAAGTTATAAAACTTTTTTCAGGGCACAAACCCACTTTAAAGAGACTTGTCTACTGCCATACCCATCCTATTTTCATGCACCATTTGCAAGCAAGAGACTGAATGGTGTGCAAAATTATAAATCAGGACGGTGTCCAATTAAAACAAAAGAACTAAACTGGATGAATATTGTAGGAGAAATCTAGAGGAAAGTTTTGATTTGTGAAATTGGTTTTCCTGAAAAGTCATTCATCCTAGCCTGCAGAAAGGAACTATAACTGTCCATCACCAACTGACGAGCTAATGTTGAGTTCACATATGGAATTAGTCAAATACCATCAATGTCTATGTTTTCAGCACAGATTTCACAAGTTATGACACAGCTGTGCTTTTTTTATACCTGTTAAAGAGTTGTATACTAAATTTTATTTTTTTATCAATAAATATATATTGTGTCATTTAAGAACTTGTATTTTCCAAAAGATGCATACTAGTGAATGAAAGTGGTGCAGTTCATTTTGCTTTGGTATATAGAATTGAATTACAATTGTTCATGTTATTGGAATGCATATAAAAATAAGGAGATGTGGTACAATGTATATACATGATATTTAGTGAGTTTATCAAGCAAAAGTGAATAAGAAATAGGTATAAGCAGTTACAGGTACTACTGTACAATCTCAAACAATGAGAAAAACTCATACCGTAAAGAGAATTTCATATTTACAAGTAAGTTTTGTTTTTGCGTTGAATTATTTTCTTCTATTGTTTTAATTGCAAATATGGGAAGTGGTTAAAATGCTAATGAGACAGCTGTTATGGCCACAGAGCCTTAATTGAAAACTTCTTTTTCATTCATACCGGTAGATTTTGCCTGGAGTTAGAAACATATCTGCCAACTTTTCAAAATGCACATTGGGGTTTTACATGAAAGATGGTTCATATAGTCATACAAAACCTTCAAGGGGGCCTCCAAATGGAAGCAGGACAAGTCGCCCCACTGGCTAATCGCCTCACTTTTAAAAAACCGCCACAAACTGATTTATCAAATCGCCCCACATGTGAAATTGGTTAAATCATGTTTAATAATACTCCTGCCAACTCGCCCTACTTATAAAAAAAACGGTAATATTTAGATTAATATATAATTAAAAATAAAAACTCGCACCACTTTAATGAAAACTAATCTACACAGAATACAAACAAACCGAAAATTTATTTAATTACTATTATTGATATATACTGAAATTATAATTCTAAAAAAAAACCTGATTGTTGAAGAATAACTGTAAGTTTTGAAGCTTAGTTATTTGCATAACAATTGAAAAGAAACCTGTTAATTGTATCATAGTGCAATATAAGGAATTGAACTTATATTCAAAGGGATAACATCTTTTTCCATAAGTGGGGCGAGTTGGCATTACTAAATTCATCCTGGTTAATAATATATTTATCTAGATTTCACAGATTTCCATTAGGTGGGACCAGTTGGCAGGAGTAATATTAACAGAATTTAAGTTATATACAACGGGATAACATCTTTTTACATAAGTGGGGCGAGTTGGCATTACTAAATTCTTCCTGGTTAATAATATATTTATCTAGATATTATCGTTTTCTATTAGGTGGGGCGAGTTGGCAGGAGTAATATTAACGGGATTTAACACAGTTCACAAGTGGGGCGATTTGGTAATCCAGGTTGGGGCAGTTTTTTTTTTAAAGTGGGGCGAGTTAGTGAAAAAGTGGGGCTATTTGCTAATGGGGCGATTTGTCATGGATTCCCTTCAAATATATTCTAATGTGGTTTTTGGCTTCTTCGTGCATTAACAAGCTCAAAGCCATTGTTGAATTAATTGTTTTCTTTAAAATAGTCGACAAAATTGCTCTTACAAAATTTCCATTTGGGAGCCTCGAGCTCGATGGGGGAAATACTCTGCAAATACTGACAGCTGGCAGGTATGGTCATCAAAAAAGTTGACATGTTACTATGTACATTTACCATTATGTTAATTGATGTTCTTGCTATACACACAGTACAGAGTCTAGTCAATCTTTGTGAACTATTTTTTATGGGAGTCATAGAATATGCGTATACAATCAATAATTAAAAATAGTCTATTTATATTGAAAAGGAAAAGTTCTTATATGTCTAAAGAAGAGGGACGAGGCACAGAAAATATACTGTAAACAGTAGACTATAGATAAAGGTGAACTAGGTACAAAAGAACTCTAAATCTTAAATTCTACAAACCACCTCTGTTCTATGGAAGATAATGATATAACTGGACTAGAAATACACACAACCTGTAATTAACTGCCTTTACAGCGCTTTCGCGCTTTGATTAATATAATTTTTAATTTAATTATTTCCATCTGTTTTATTTTTGTCCAGTTATTATTTGATGAATAATGCTTGCTAATGATACTTTAAAAGAAGGCAAAAATAATGACACAGATAATGATGTTAATAATTTGAATGAGAAATTAATGATATACTATGGCCAAACCATAGCATTGATGATTTCTACTATTTTTTACAAATTTAACAAAAGATTCAGAAATACAACTATAAAATCACTATTTGATACATTTTTTTTGTATGCCCAATCAGATATAATAAGATAAATATAACATTCAAATAATGTATTCAAATTAAGCAGAAATTAATGACACATAATAAAATGATGTTGATAATTTCAATGAGAAATTAATGATTTACTATGGCCTAACCATAGTATTGATGATTTCAATAATAATTTTGTTGTACATTGTAATAAAAAAAATCAGAAGGTTGGCAAAATAACGAGAGAATCACTTAACACATTAGAAAAACAAGGTCACATTAAGATTTAAAACATATCTTTTCTATCCAAACTAACATGTTCAAAGCAAGGTTTAACTAGATGCTGGCTTAACACATTTTCAGCATTTAAAAGATCCCTACTTATAATGCTTTAAATACTTTAATCTTTTACTTTATTCAATAATTGACATTCATTATACATTACCTCTCTAAAAGGCATTATTTATGATAAGTATTATAAACAATTTATGATTATTTTAATTCCTTCACCTCCTTAAGTCACCTATATTAAAACAATTCAGCTATGCTTACAGCTATCACAACATGCATGACTTATAGTAAGAGCTGTCTCATTGGCACTCGTACCAAATCTTCTTATATGTGATAAGTTAATCAATTGTTTATAGTCAGTACGATTTACCAAAAGATTGAATCATGGATTTTTTTAAATGATATCAGGTATGCACATGTTACATAGTTTAAATCATTTCATCTAACCTAACCTCAGATATTCCAAAATTCTACTTAAGCAGTTTTGGTTCCAACACTTAACATTTTTTTTAAATAGCTCTTAATGTAAGAAAATTGGTGAACATCTGCATAGTTTATGTTTTAAAGAATAAGTCTAGTTGAGAACCAGATAGGGATTAATGAAACTATGACATCAACTCAGAATATTTATATTTTTTTTTAAACTCTCATTTACTCAGGCTTCAACTGCAAAATTATGAAATCCAAGTTTTTGTAATTTAGGAAATGGTGTATATTGTTTCAAAATAAACCAATTAATTTCATTTAGAATGTCATATAAGTGAAATTTGTGTCTTCTTTCCTGTGATTGTAGATATGACCTGGAAACCAAAGGAGAGATAAGGTACAAAATGTTGACCTTTTCATTCTGAGTTAAATAGACTACTGATTAACCGTAGTCTAAACTCAAAACCACTGCCGCATCACAATAGTGTTGGTCAATCATGTTGTGTGATTTTTTTTAATTATCTAATTTTTGTGCAAACACTGACTATATTTCATTGTCTATTAAATTATGCAAGATATTTTTAAATTTTTATTTGAGTAAGAATTTATGCATGTTCAGTTATTTTCTTTGACTATTTTACAACTCATAGCATTTACCTATGTATCGTGCATGTGTTTATTAATGAAAAATATATTGTTACATGCTATATATTTATTTCATGCAAGAGATATTTTCCATTCTGAGGGAAATTAATAAACATATTTTCTCAGATATTTAGCCTTGTTTTTTTTTATAACATTCTTCTGAATAAAAAAGGATGTTGGGTTATTTCAATGAAACAGCAACCCCAAAAATAATTTGAAAGGTCATGGCATACCAGGTCAGGAAATTTAAACCGATGTAGATTATGTCAAGCTATTCAAGCTATTCAAGCTATTCAAGGAAGTGTTGGTTGTCACCAAACAAAACAACAATCCACTGAAATATTGAATACAAATATAAACAGTGGCATAGTTTACTCTCTGTCATTCCTGAGGCTGTGACCGCTCCATAGCTATAAAGGTTGTTCCTGAGGCTGTGACTTCTCCATAGCTATAAAGGTTGTTCCTGAGGCTGTGACCGCTCCATAGCTATAAAGGTTGTTCCTGAGGCTGTGACCGCTCCATAGCTATAAAGGTTGTTCCTGAGGCTGTGACTTCTCCATAGCTATAAAGGTTGTTCCTGAGGCTGTGACCGCTCCATAGCTATAAAGGTTGTTCCTGAGGCTGTGACCGCTCCATAGCTATAAAGGTTGTTCCTGAGGCTGTGACCTCTCCATAGCTATAAAGGTTGTTCCTGAGGCTGTGACTGCTCCATAGCTATAAAGGTTGTTCCTGAGGCTGTGACCGCTCCATAGCTATAAAGGTTGTTCCTGAGGCTGTGACCGCTCCATAGCTATAAAGGTTGTTCCTGAGGCTGTGACCGCTCCATAGCTATAAAGGTTGTTCCTGAGGCTGTGACCGCTCCATAGCTATACAGGTTGTTCCTGAGGCTGTGACCGCTCCATAGCTATACAGGTTGTTCCTGAGGCTGTGACCGCTCCATAGCTATACAGGTTGTTCCTGAGGCTGTGACCGCTCCATAGCTATACAGGTTGTTCCTGAGGCTGTGACCGCTCCATAGCAATAAAGGTTGTTCCTGAGGCTGTGACCGCTCCATAGCTATACAGGTTGATCCTGAGGCTGTGACCGCTCAATAGCTATAAAGGTTGTTCCTGAGGCTGTGACCGCTCCATAGCTATAAAGGTTGTTCCTGAGGCTGTGACCGCTCCATAGCTATAAAGGTTGTTCCTGAGGTGTGACCGCTCCATAGCTATACAGGTTGTTCCTGAGGCTGTGACCGCTCCATAGCTATACAGGTTGTTCCTGAGGCTGTGACCGCTCCATAGATATAAAGGTTGTTCCTGAGGCTGTGACCGCTCCATAGCTATAAAGGTTGTTCCTGAGGTGTGACCGCTCCATAGCTATAAAGGTTGTTCCTGAGGCTGTGACCGCTCTATAGCTATAAAGGTTGTTCCTGAGGCTGTGACCACTCCATAGCTATAAAGGTTGTTCCTGAGGCTGTGACCGCTCCATAGCTATAAAGGTTGTTCCTGAGGCTGTGACCGCTCCATAGCTATACAGGTTGTTCCTGAGGCTGTGACCGCTCCATAGCTATAAAGGTTGTTCCTGAGGTTCCTGAGGCTGTGACCGCTCCATAGCTATACAGGTTGTTCCTGAGGCTGTGACCGCTCCATAGCTATAAAGGTTGTTCCTGAGGTGTGACCGCTCCATAGCTATAAAGGTTGTTCCTGAGGCTGTGACCGCTCCATAGCTATAAAGGTTGTTCCTGAGGCTGTGACCGATCCATAGCTATAAAGGTTGTTCCTGAGGCTGTGACCGCTCTATAGCTATAAAGGTTGTTCCTGAGGCTGTGACCGCTCCATAGCTATAAAAGAGGGACGAAAGATACCAAAGGGACAGTCAAACTCATAAAACTAAAACAAACTGACAACGCCATGGCTAAAAATGAAAAAGACAAACAGAAAAACAATAGTACACATGACACAACATAGAAAACTAAAGAATAAACAACACGAACCCCACCAAAAACTAGGGGTGATCTCAGGTGCTCCGGAAGGGTAAGCAGATCCTGCTCCACATGTGGCACCCATCGTGTTGCTTATGTGATTACAAATCCGGTAAATAGTCTAATTCGGTAGGTCACATTCATGAAAGGGAAGGGGATTGTAGTTACGACGTAAGGAACATATCCGATATCATTTGTGAAACGGTTATTCCATAACGGTCAACCAACTCGTGATGGCGTCCGTAAAATTTACGAAGGGATGATTTCAACTTCACCATTTGGAACTCTTGGTTTAATAGCTTCCTTGTGAGCAGTAACCCTCTATCAAGAAAATCATGATAGGAAATGCAAGCACGGGAATATCGTATCAATTGGGAGATATATACCCCGTATGCAGGTGCTGCTGGAATGTTGCTACTTAGAAATGGAAAGTTCACAATTGGAAAGCTGAAATCATCTCTTTTGTCGTAAATTTTGTTTTCAACCGACCCTCATTGTCAATTTCTAGATGTAAGTCAAGATATGAACCCGACTTAACTGTATCTGTAGTATCCCTTATCTCCAATTCGATGGGATAGATGCGTTCCACATAGTCACCAAATTTTGAATTGTTTAGTGAAAGAACGTCATCTATATAGCGGAAAGTAGAGTTAAAGGATATTGCTAACTTCTTATCTTTCTTCCTAAGAAGTTCCTGCATGAAGTCAGCCTCATAATAATAAAGAAACAAGTCGGCAAGTAGAGGGGCACAGTTTGTTCCCATTGGGATGCCGACAGTCTGTTGAAAAACACGTCCTCCAAACGTTACAAATATGTTGTCAATCAAGAAATCAAGCATCTTGATAATATCGGTTTCAGAGAATTTTTTGTTTCTCAGAGTGATTCTTTACAAAGTATGATTTGTCCCTCCCTAAGACAAGATACTTGTATCTACGTTGGCCATTCTTTTTTATGAAGCAAAGTAATACCAACTCTTTCAATTTGTCTTTTAGTTTGGAATGTGAAATACTTGTGTAAAGAGTAGAAAAGTCAAATGTTTTAATACTGTAACAAGATGAAAGAGAGTTAGGTTGTATGTACTCTAAAAGATCTTTGGAATTTTTAAGTATCCACATCTGATTCACGCCACCTCTAGAATAGGCAGTTTCACAATAACTTTGAAGCCCGTCTTTGATTGCTGATAAAATAGATGTTAATAATTTAGAAAGAGGTTTCGTGGAGCACTTGGAAGACCCAGCAATATACCGTTGTTTGTAAGGACACTTATGTAGTTTAGGTATCCAATACAGTGATGGAAGATCCAGTTCTTCATCTTTGGTTGAAATACCAAAGGAACAAAGAACAGACCTATGATTATCCAGGATTTCCTCTTTGGTAAGTGTCGTGTGGCCAGCAGGATTATATGTGAATTGGGAACTAGCATAAGTGCAATCTGTTGTTCCTGAGGCTGTGACCGCTCCATAGCTATAAGGTTGTTCCTGAGGCTGTGACCGCTCCATAGCTATAAGGTTGTTCCTGAGGCTGTGACCGCTCCATAGCTATACAGGTTGTTCCTGAGGCTGTGACCGCTCCATAGCTATACAGGTTGTTCCTGAGGCTGTGACCGCTCCATAGCTATAAAGGTTGTTCCTGAGGCTGTGACCGATCCATAGCTATAAAGATTGTTCTAAATCTTCTCCAAAGCATGATTTTGCTTGAATATAAAAAAGATGTGATATAATTGCCAATTCGACATCTCTCCACAAGAGTACAAATGACACAGAAATTAAGACTTCAAAAATGAACAAAGCCCACACCACAAAGTCAGCTATAAAGGCCCCAAAATGACAAATGTAAAACAATTCAAACAAAAAGACTAATGGCCTAATTTATGTACAAAAAAAGAATAAAAATACAAATAGGTAACACGTCAACAAACGACAAACACTGAATTACAGGCTCTTGACTTGGGACAGACACATTCATACAAAATATTAGCGGGATCCCAACCCTCCCCTGACCTGGAACAGTGGTGCAACATTACAACATAAGAACTAACTATAAAAATCTCATCAGAATATATTTAAAAATACTACACAGAGTGGACGTGGTACTCTGTATGTATATCAAAGCAACAAAAAGACACTAAGTACAGATCTGAGGGAACTGACAGCTAGTTCAGAGCCACTAACAACTAATAAAAATCATGCATCTAAGACTGGAGTTCACTACCTCTATGGACTTTTATCTCTAACAATATTTTCTGTCTGTTTCAAGTGACTTTCACGTCAGTAGAAAATGTTTTTAAAGCTTAAATGTTGGACTATATTTTTATTGAATGCAGCTGGATAAGATTGACAGGCATATGTTCCTGTTGTAATTTGGTAGGAATCCTTACAATGTCTCTTTTACTTACTGTCTGCGGTAATCAAATGAATGGATTTTCAATGCTTTATTGACAATTCATATATTGGAGAGTTGAGTACATCTTGGGGTCACCAAGAATCGTATTTGAAAAGGGTTGGTATTGCTTTGTTTCATAAAAAAAAATAGCCTACGTAGAAACAAGTATCTTTTCTTAGGGAGGGATAAATTCTTCTTTGTAAAGAATCACTGTGATTCAAACAAAAAAATCTGAAATTGACATTATCAAGATGCTTGATTTCTTGATTGACAACATATGTGTTACGTTTGAAGGACGTGTTTTTCAAAAGATTGTCGGCATTCCAATGGGAACCAATTTTGCCCCTCTTATTGCCGACTTGTTCATTCATTATTACGAGGCTGACTTCTTACAGGAACTTCTTAAGAAGACAGACGTTAGCTATATCCTGTAACTTTACTTTCAGCTATATGATGATGTTCTCTAATTAAATAATTCAAAATGTGTTGACTTTGTTGAACGCATCCATCCCATCGAACTAGAGATAAAGGTACAACAGATACAGTTAAGTCTGCCTCATATCTAGACTTACATCTAGAAATTGACAATGATTGAGGGTCGGTTGAAAACTTAACTTTTAGACAAAAGAGATGATTTCAGCTTCCCAATTGTGAACTTTCTATTTCTATGTAGCATAATTCCAACAGCGCCTGCATACGGAGTATATATCTCCCAATTGATACGATATTCATAGGCTTGTATTTCTTACCATGATTACATTGATAGAGGGTTGGTGCTCACAAGGAAGCTATTAAACCAAGAGTTCTAAAATGTGAAGTTGAAATCATCCAGTCGTAAATTTTACGGACTGTTTACCGGGTTTGTAATGACGGGTGCCACATGTGGAACAGGATCTACTTACTCTCCCAGAGCACCTGAGATCACCCCCAGATTTGGTGGGATTCGTGTTGCTAAAGTCTTTAGTTTTCTATGTTGCGCCTTGTGTACTTTATTATTTATAAAAAAGAAGATGTGGTATAATTGCCAATGAGACAACTCTCCACAAGAGACTAAAATGACACAGAAATTAACAAATATAGGTCATCGTACGGTCTTCAACAATGAGCAAAGCCCATACCCCATAGTCAGCAATAAAAGGCCCCGAAATGACAAATGTATAACAATTCAAACGAGAAAAAGCGGGATCCCAACCCTCCCCTAACCTGGGACAGTGGGGTAACAGTACAACATAAGAACGAACTATAAAAATCAGTTGAAAAAGCTTAACTCATCAGCTGGATGAAATACAAATACTACAAATACAAGTGGACGTGGTCGAGTACTTGTACATCCCAACAACCAAAAAGACACTTAGCACAGATCCGAGAGTACTCGCAGTTACTGACAGCTAGTTCAAAGCCACTAACAACTAATAAAATAAATCATGCATCTAAGACTAAATTATCAAACAGTACACATCCAACATCCAATGGATTTAGTGTAAAGACGTCATAAACAGTCAGAGAAAACATGACCTTGTGCAATGCAAAAATACATGTATCGACAGACTGTAGATCCATGAATGTGTATATGTATGTAACAATACTATATAGTTTGCTTTTAGTTTACTGATAACAAAATCAATATTTATACCAATAAAAACAATATTCAATGAGCTAATTACCGTATTGAGTTTGTAACCTTTTAGAATAAACTATTGAGCCTGAATCTTTATAAATATTTTTTTTATTAAAACAAAACTTGATCTCATAGGAAATACAAAATGATAAATAAACAAAGGTAAGAAATAAATATTCACAATAAACAAACAAATAAATGTAACTGTTCAACAAATATGATTGGAGCAGGGTTTGACTGAAGGTTTTAATGTCTGATCCAAACGAATCCAAGAAGGCTTCTGACAAAATCCACCAGCTTTGGTTTATTCACTGGTTTTGCCTCACCTACAAAATAAATATAGAAAACAAGTATTAACAGCAATGTAGTCATATGTTTTCTAAAATATCCCCAAAAAATCCTTATTTGAAACGATCTATTCATATTACTATGGTCCGTTTGAAGTCGAAAATAGCGATAATTGGCAACAATGTTGTCAATAAATGTTGTTCAAAGTCACAACTATTTCAAAAATACAATTTTCAGCCGATAGTTTTGAGAGTGTGGGCAAAGGTATTTTTTTTTGTTAGCTTGCTTGCTAGCTGAACTGTAAAGACTTTAATAGGTACAGTAGACTTCCCTCCTTTCGAAGTAACCTAGTCCTACAGACAGAAAGATGTATCTGTTGGACTAGTCTCAGTCTTAAAGGAGGGTAAATTACCTAACTTTACGTTTCAGCTAGCAAGCAAGCTAACCAAAAGACAAAACCTTTACATGCACACGCCATGCAATCGGCTGTAAAATACTGCATTTCACAGTTTTATATATTACCTGTAACAATTTTCTCTTTAAATTCCTTTGATTTAAGTTTTTCTTTGATCTTAGTTTCATTTGCTCCAGGTTTGCCCTTCCCATCAAATTCACTGGTTTCAGTTAATCTTGTCTCGTGTAATTTGTTTGTTTTCAACTTTTCTTGCTCAGTGGGTTTTTTAGCTTTCAGTTCCCTTCTCTCCTTTACTACCTTGCCATTACGTTCCTTTATTTCAATTATAAGTTTTTCGCGAATAGATTTATGTTCTCCTTTTTCTTTAGATTCATTTTGATCAATTTTCTTTTTCTGCTTAGATTGCTTAGCCTCCGATATAATTTTTTCCTGTGATGATTTTGTTTCTTCTTTCCATCTTTGCTTTGAGTCGTATTCTTCTCCCTTAGATACACATCTCTCATATTTCTTCTGGTTCTTAGCTTTCTTTTTATCAATCTTTCTTTTCTTCTTAATTTCCTTTTCTTCTCGTGCTTTATTCTCCTTCGATTCCTGAGCCTCCATTTTCATTTTCTTTTTTGATTCAATTTCTTCTAGTTTTCTTTTCCTTTCAGTCTCCTGGGCTTCCATTTTTCTTTTCTTCTTTTCTTCTTTTTCTTTCAGTTTTCTTTTCTTCTCAGATTCCTTTGCTTCCCATTTTGCTGTTGTCTTTGCTGCTTTGAAGAGATCTTTGATTCCAACCTTGTAACCATTTTCAGCAGATACGTTTTTGTTATCCGTTTCATTTATTTCAAGTTTGTCTTCTGTCATCTGAAATCAATAAAGGTTCCATCACTGATTTGTTACTAACTTCATGCAGTATCAAGCATAATGCAACTTACATACTGAAAACGTTTTCGTTATAGACACAAGGTCATGTTTTTCTCTGACTGTCTTTACACTAAATCCATTGGATGTTGGATGTGTACGGATTGATAATTTAGTCTTCTTAGATTAATTATTTTTTTATTAGTTGTTCTTTAAACTAGCAGTCAGTTAACTGCGAGTACTTTCAGATCTGTACATAGTGTCTTTTTATGGTTGGGGTGTACAAGTACCCGACCACGTTCACTTGTTTTTTTGTCCATCTGATTAGTTAAGCCTTTTTAAACTGATTTTTTTTTATAGTTCTTATTATTATATTGATGTTTTGGAGGCGACTTTCCTGGTATGGAACTTGCGCCCTGTTGTTTGTTCTTATGTTGTATTGCTATACAACTGTCCCAGGTTCGGGGAGGGTTGGCTTCCCCTAACATGTTAACCCCGCCACATTCTGTATGCATGTGTCTGTCCCAAATCAGGAGCTTGTAATTCGGTGACTGTCGTTTGTTTATGTGTTACATATTTGTTTTTCGTTTATTTTTTATATAAATAAGGCCGTTAGTTTTCTTGTTTGAATTGTTTTACATTGTCATTTTGAGGCCTTTTATAGCTGACTATGCGGTATGGGCTTTGTTCATTGTTGAAGGCTGTACGGGGACCTATAGTTGTTAATTTGTTTGTCATGTTAGTCTCTTGTGGAGAGTTGTCTCATTGGCAATCATACCACATCTTCTTTTTTTTTATATATTAAATGTTAATGCAAATCCTGAACAGTTGTCTTAACATTTGAGTTTATTTAATTAATGACGAGGAATATCAAACATGCATATAGAAACTAGAAATTAGAATAATATCAAAATGTTCGAATGAGAGGTACAAAATATGTGTAAGGATAAGATACATAAAAACGTTTCATTATCTTCAGCACGTCCATGAAATTATCGAGATCAAGGCCTGTTTAGACACATTTTTAACAATTATATATCATTCCGTAATTTCTTAAGAAGCATGGTTCATATCTATCTTCAATACCGTATTGAAGATAGCTATGAACCATGCTTCTTATGAATAAGATGTAGCATAATTGCACATGTGACAACTATCCATCCGAGACAAAAGAGCAAAGATGTAAACAATTATAAGGCACTGCATTGTCTTCAATAATGAGCAACCTATTAGTTTTTTTTATTGTGTTGTGGGGTTAATGTCTTATTAAACTTAGGCACACATCTTTTATGACCATATTACTTACCTGTAAAGCTCCCAGTCCATTGTCATCTTTGTTTTCAAATAAATTGATCAGGGATTCACCTCCTTAAAAAAAATACAAGTATAAGTAAAAATAAGTCTATAAAGGTTTTTTTTTAAATTTTAGTTCGATCTTTTAGATAGTCGAGTATCAATTAAGATATCACATTGGAAATAGGTAAGATTGCCAAGCAGACATCTACTAGTTTCCACCAGCGACCAAAAGTCGTTGACATAAGTAACTAGAGCCCCAGGCAAAATAACCCAATACAGTATTGTAAGTAATAAAAGGTAAATCCATTATAAGATGTGAAATAATACAGAAGAGTGAACAAACGATATGCTAAAGGTAAACGAAAAACAAAAAATGGCAGTCGGAGAAAAAAAAATTAAGATTAAATATTGGGTACATGGTAATTTAAAATTAAAATTATCACTTGAAATTATAGCGGTATACCATTCTACATTGAAATAGAATGGTGTTTACGTGTTCTACAAATTATTTGGATGATGTTTGGTATTCCTGTTATTAACTCTATCAGTATAACATAATTGGATTTTTTCTATAACTTACTGGTAGCGTTTTGACTGAAGTCATGCTCCATGCCATCATTCTGGAATATAAAATCCTTTTGAGGCAAAGATGTATCACCCCCTGCTCCATGTTCCATCTCAGGTATTTGGAATTTTACTGTATGTTCTGTTAACCCCTTTTCTTCGTCTGCTCTTTCGCCGGCTGCTGACTTCTTTTGTTTTGTTTTTTCTAAATTAAAAAATAATGTATATGGCATATTTATACACAGAAAACAACACAAGCAGTAAAAACCCGGTTCATTAGTAGTTAGGTTTTTATAGTTATTTGTGAAAACTGCCTTTCCGTCGTTTGTTGGTTTTTTTTCCATGGTTCTATTGGGATGTCTCTAAATTAAATTAATTTTTGTTGTATCTTCCGACTCCTATTTTAGAAAAAAAAGAATTCTAGTTATGGGTGGGGGGTGGGGAAGCATTTGGGAATCCTCGGTAGGATCCGCTACCCTCCTTCGATCTATTCGGCAATCCTCGGTAGAACCCGCTACTCTCCTAGATGAGGGTACGGAATCGGCCGAGTTGAGATGAATGTAAAAAGGGGGGGGGGGGGGGGGGGGTTATAAACCTAAAAGTAAAAGAAACAGAACAAACATTCTATTAAACACTTGAACAGGAAAAGTAAATTTCATAATACACTTTCAACTGGTCATTCATGGCTCTCAATACATGTCCTGTTATCGAAAACAGAAGTAGTACTAAATGGATATGGGGTGTAAATTCGTGACACAAAATGACCACATAAACATAAAAAGAAAAGTAGTATCGCCTTTATTACCACTCTATAAACTTCATCACAATGAATTATTGTGTACATACCATCTGAAGTATCTGGTACCTTTTCATCTGTTTTCTTGCCTTTATTCAGATTTTCTTCGTCGACTTGCTCTTCGTCTGTAAAGTTTTTTTGACATAACGATAAAAAAGGTTAAGTAAAATTAACTTTTTTGTGCGTCTAAAATTAATATTAGTTTCATTTACAGCCAATTGCATTGAGTGTGTAGGCAAAAGTATCTTCTTTGCTTGCTACCTGAACTGTGAAGTCATTATCAGGTAAAGTATACTACCCTCCTTTCGAAGTAGCCCAGTCCTACAGACAAATAGATTGGTTATCTGTCGGACTAGTCTATTCTTAAAGTAGTTTACCTAACTTCACAGTTCAGATAGCAAGCAAGCTAACCAAAGATTATACCTTTGCATACACACTCAATGCAATTGGCTGTAAAAAAAAATCAAATATAATAAAATAAAGAAGGAAATACAAATAATTTTGGTAGAAGTATGTCTAAACAGCCAAGTACGACATTAATTTTGTGTGTAACAATTGTAAATTGCCCTTTTAGTATTTCATTTATGAATCTAATATTAAAAACTCAAAAAGTGGTACAATTAACATAAAGTCACCAATGACTTTAACGTATATATATATATATATATGCTCCAATTATCTTATTAACAAAGACCCCTACTCCATGTACTCTGTGTATTTACTTAGCTCACCTGTCGCATCTCCTGATGAACTGTCCTCTTGTGAATTTGGATAATTATCTCTTACAATTTCCATTCTATTCCACAATTCCAATTCTTGGGCCGACTTAGCATTTTCTTTGAACTCCATAATAAGCTGCTTTTTTGCAGCCTCTAACTGCTGGAACGGATTGTCCGCGTCATCCATAGCTACAATAAAGGTTTAACACGTGTAAATTGAATTAAAAAAAATGGGGATAAAAAAGACAAATGGAACAAGATTGCTTCCTTTTACACCTTATTGTTTATAAGATCCGTTTCGGTTGGGAAACGTGTAGACATTATACAACGAATGCGCACGCTGGATCACGTATATAAAGCAATGAACAACGTTGACATATCCAAGAATGTGTCCCTCCCCTGCCGCGCATGCGTCAGATTTAATTAGTATCGGTCAATAAGGAAAATGAAAAATTCGTATAGATTATTAAGGATATATTTCTTTTAATGGTTGTAGCATGAATACAGTAAACTTTTCATTAGTTTCCCTGTGATAGTGAACAAAACAATTATATTGTCTTTCATACAATGTTTTCAAAATTAAAATAAAGTTAATGAATGACCCGTATTTTTTTATTTGAAAATAAGTAATGCAGTCATGAAAAAATTGACTGTCCATATAGAGACATGATTGAATTATTTGTATATGGCACTTTTTAAAAAATAAATTAATGAAACTTGCATTAGGAATGTAAATTTTTCCCTTAGATCATGAAAAACGGGAACAAATGAGGAATAATATGGTACTTTTAATTTCAAAATATCATGATGATAACCCCCGTAATTATGTTATTAAAAAAAGGTATTTTTGCACAAAATCGCATCAGAGGTACAATTTATTTGTTGATATAATTTCAGCAAGACAGTAGTCTGTGTGTATAATATGTTATAGATCATGTTTCACAGAACAATGCATGCATATATAGTGTTTTTGTCTTTTAATTACTGACAACAAATAAGTCATATAACTTACAGAAAATGAAAATCATGGATGTGCTTTAATTATAAGACATATTATTATTATTATTATGTTTGTTTATCAATTCCTTTATTGAATTGCGTTTATACTTTAAACAGATGAAAACTTATTTAAGAAATTGGTTGTAGTTACTTGACATCTACGTAAAGCATGTACACGTGAATTATGACATGATAGTGTGTTACCTGAAGTGTCCCCAGCAGGCGCTGGTCATCTGGAATATTCTTAATATTACCCAACCAATTAAACGATAAAAAAAATGATACATGTATGTGATAATTAGTGAATGTGTAAAATTACAGTGGTCGTGCTAGTTTTATTTTATGGACTTGTTTATCTATCGTCACACACATTAATTTATGACTATTTTTTTATTTGAGAATATGGTACTTTACCGAAAGAAATGCATTAATTATATGAAAGCAAGGAGACAAGGACCTCATCGAAAAAAAGTGACCGAACCTGCACATTGAAGCCCATTGTTTTGTTTAGACATAGGTATTATCTTTTTTTAAATTTAGATGCACTGAGCTGATATTTGTTAAATATATATAGAAAGGCCATGTGTTTGTACATTTGTACATGCACAAGCGTAAATCGTTTGCAAATGGAGTTATTTCCCTTGATTCTTGATAACAAATTCGAGTTGCCTCCCTTAAATGCAACAAATTCTTGGATATGGATTAATTCGTGTGGTTTCCCTGTTTAAACTTTTGCTTTACTTTTTTACTGTCTTCTGATGTAATGCAATTAAATATTGACTGATTAAGCGTTAAAAAATATTGTATGGACAACACTTAAGATCACTAAAATATTGACTGAACAAACAAAATCCAACAACTACAAACCGCTACTGGTCGAGGACCAGTTACCGTCATTTTTTGTCAGTATATTTCATTTATCTTCTAAACGTGAGAACATTTAAATCTATCCTTTGACAAGGAAAGTGGTTACCAAAATTACTTTAATATTTCAATTGGTCAGTATTTAAAATTAACTAAATTTCTCAGAAATTAACTTTTAACGGCGTCCGATTTCGTACGAGATTTGAAGATGCCGAGGACCAGTTACCGTCAGCACCGAAATTGTTACAATTCTCTCTCAATGGTTGTCAGATGAGTTTAAACACGGTCTCAAACTATTTTAACAAATTGTATAGTATTGATTTTTTACATTAAATGTTATGAATCAATTTGGAGATGAGCAAATATTTTTTTATCGCTGGAAGCGTCGTCTTCGTTACGCAGGAGTTGTCTCTCTTTGCTTACCTCGTCAAAGTGCCTCATTTTAATTTGGCGCCCTTTTAGATGAATTGTAAACCCCGGCGTTGAACAACATGGAAAGCATGGCTGGAAGTGGAATGAAGTTGACTGACCAATTATGAGGAGAACAAATTTGAAGACAGACGAATAATCAGTCAAGATTTTACTCAAAAAGACCGCACGTTTGGTGGTGATAGTCGAGATCGACTTGAAATCGGAACTTTCACTTTCAGACAGAGCCTCCAGTTTACATGCAGGTAATTTCACTGAAACGTAGGTCAACATTTAATTGATAGGTGACAATCAGACATTTTTCCATTTGTTATCAGTGTAGGATCCAAAACTTTTCCTAAAAGGGGAAGGGGTCTGACTGACCTAAGCGAAGGGGGAGGCACTCTTTTTTTTAATAGTTGTGCTTCAATGATTCCCTACATAATCAACCAATTTTTTCTCACAAAGAAAAGGGGATGATCTGCCTATGGTTATGACAACCTGAAGAAGGAGCGGTTGACCTTTTGATTCTAGTTGTTTTAAGGGGATGACGGCAATTTCAATATTTTTACGTCAAACCCTACCCCCCCCCCCCCCCCCCTTTTTCAATGTGTCCTTTAAAAAGAGAAACAAGGGTTGATAGTATAAACACAACAGACAACACCAAGAAAGATGAGTGAAGAAGTTATGGAATTTTATTGACTTGTCTTAATATTACTGATAGTTTTCCCAACCTATTCCAGCAGCTTGGCCTTTCACATTGTATATATTTAATATCATAGGAAGTGCCCCCACCCTTTATGAACCAATTTGAGGGGTCTTCATTTGCATCACATGGTTAGGTTAACTTTTTAACATATGACATGTGCTGATGTGTGTTGTGTTAGTACTTACAAATTATGCCACCTGCTAGCCCCTGAGTCTGAGTGTACCTAACTGTTTATGAGGCATGCTATAAATGTCCCAAATCTACCTTCAATAATGTAGCTGCATATCTGTACTAAAAATACTGTGTTAAATGTAATCACAATTACAGACAATTTTGAAATGAATGCAAGGGCTGTATAGCCAGCCATGGTACAAAATGTAGTTAACTTGCGTCATCAATGCTCCAGACTAAAAAATATTGATTCAATTTCAGATTATTTAAAATTTTCAAAATTGTATCTACATTGTAGAGTGGGGCGCCCATATTCGCCGGGGACACAATTTCGCCGTTTTATGATTTTGAGGTGTAAAAACTTCAAAGGATGGCTGAAATGGAAGACATATACCGGTAAATGATATTATATAACAAATATGATTATTTTTTATAACTGAGACAAAATTGCGGAACCTACTGAAAAGGACCGAAAAACGGAGAACCATTTTCGGCCAATTTCCTGAAGAAAAAACACGAATTCAAAGAAGTACATGTATTTCTAAGTAATTCTTTGACTGAATGCCCCTAAATTTCAGTTCTAAACACCTTTGAAATGTCTGCTATTCATCTATTATGAAATCGATTTGATCAATGTTATTAAAAGCTGCAGTTATTTGATTTTAAATTGATGTGTAAAAACGGCGAATATGTGTCCCCCATTGACATAAAATCAGGTAATTTCAAACACCCTTTAATCTAACTTTTCTGATGATTATATTCAAACAAACACGTTTTCAAGCTTAAGAATATTTTGCATTTGAAGTTATCTTCATATAGAAATATCAGTATACTTCAAAAACATTCACACCTGAACAGAAACTGTAGAAAACATGAAAAGATGTGGCGAAAATGAGCACCTCACTCTACATCTATTCATATAATACAGAAAGGTTTTGAAGTTTTCTAGACTAGAAAATACAAATTTATACTCATTATACCACCGCTTTAAAAAAAAAAAAGGGGGGTATACTGTTTTACCTCTGTCTGTCCTTCCGTCAGTCAGTCCATCCGTCCCATGAATATTTTTCTCAGGAACTACAACACAAGGATTTCTGAAATTTGGTTTCAGGATTTATCTAAGTCAGCTATACCGTGTGATGCGATTTCAGATTGATCACTTGACAACTTCCTGTTTACCGAACACTTGTATGATTTTACACATGATAGCCAAGTTGAAAATTTTCATCAAATTTTTCTCACAAACTACAATACAAGGATTTCTAAAATTTGGTTTCAGGATTTATATAAGTCAGCTTAACCGTGTGATGTGTTTTCAGATTCATCACTCGACAACTTCCTGTTTACCAAACACTTGCATATTTTTTCACTATTTATATTATCCACTTGCTGCTGGGGTATCATCAGTGAGCAGTAGCTCGCAGTTTCACTTGTTTGTACTTTAAATTGGTTAAAAGAAACTTATTACACAAAAAAAATTGTCACCTTAATGTACCCCTCATGCATGTCTTACATTTAAAGGGATATTTAAAAACATTGTCATGGAAGGTCATCTAACAGGTTGTTCTCAACCTGATTATGGTGCAATGTACATGTATTGCCTCCCTGTTGTTAAATATATTGGCTTTTATAATGATAAGCTCAATAGTTGGTCATACAATGTACATATGCTGCAGTTTATAGTAAGATGTACTTGTACTACACTTCTTGACCTTGTGATTTATTGACCTATGTACATATATGCATGTAATACTGTAATCAAATTTGCATGTTCCTGTACTAGACTCTTTGACATTGCTCTTGTGATTTATTGACATACAAATTACATGTACATGTGTATGTTATTTGGTTTTTATGTTTAATACCTTAATACATGTACATCTATTCTATACTATTTATGTTATTGTAGCTGTAGTTCATCTCTGTCTGCAATATTATACATGTACATGTAATTTTGTCAGATGTGTATGTCTTTCTGAAGGGATGCAACTAACCACAGCTGAAAGTTTTATATGAATATGCTATGATTTTAATTTGATATGTCTGTCTAGCAGGGTTCTTAGTCTTGAATGCACAATGTTTTTGTTAGATATAGTTAGCTGTCAGTTATCTGCGAGTACTCTCAGATCTGTACCTAGTGTCTTTTTCTTGTCAGATAAAATGTACAAGTACCCGGCCATGACCAAAAAGGTCCACCTGTATTTTTGTGCATCTGATGAGTTGAGCCTTTTTCAACTGATTTTTATAGTTGTTTCTAATGCTGTACTGTTGAACCACTGTCCCAGCTTAGGGGGAGGGTTGGGATCCTGCTATCATGTTTACCCTTGCCATATTATGGATGTGTGTGTCTGTCCCAAGTCAAAAGCGTGTAATTCAGTGGTTGTCTTTTTTTTATGTGTTACATATTTGTTTTTCATTCGTTTTTTGTACCCAAGTTAGGCTGTTGGTGACATTCAGGGTCTTTTATAGAAGACTATGTGGTATGGGCTTTGCTCATTGCTGAAGGCTGTACATTGACCAATAGTGTCATTTTCATCTCTTGTGGAGATTTGTCTTAATATTGGCAATCATACCACATCTTTCTTTTTTTTATTCATCTGAATGTTTTTTTAGGGTCCCTAAAAGGATGAAGAATCTTCTTAATTTAAACTTGTGCAAATGTTAATATGTAGATAGACAACTACCATAAAACAAGAAACCAACATGAGTTTATAACGAAGACTACAGGTACAATATAATATTACATATTAAGGCATAAATCTTAATATACCTTATATTGACTGTGTTTGAAAAATACACTGTTTTAGTAATTATTCTGCTCATTTTGGAGGTCGTGATTTGCAAATAAACAAATATTTAAATTTGTATTTGTTTGATTTTGGCATAATAAAACAAAGTCAATGTTCAATTTCTGCTACTGTAAACACAATTTGTTTAATCTGAGTTTGCTAGTAGACTGAAGGTTACATGTAAATACACATGTCTGCTATATCATGTACAATTATTCATTAAGCTGCTACCCAACACCTGACTAAAATTAACTTGGCTCGTTCAATTTTCACAAAATTTTTACAAAATATTTACTTTGACCCTTTGAAATGAATACAAAAATTTCAAAAAACTTGGAACCAATTGATTTCTAGGAAGAAATGGTTGAATATATTTCAGTCTGACAAACACTAGTTCGATCATTGAAAAGCTTAAAATTTCCTAAACAGTATAACATGATTAAAATGATTAACTGATTTTACAGAGTTATCTCCAGTATTTAAGGTACTACCTTAAATGAACAAAATATTATGTATATGTCATTCAGAAATTTTTCGATGTGAATACTATATAGCCTGACAACTGTCCATATCTTTTCAGATGATTAAAATGTTTATAAAAAGCTTTTATTAAAGTTGAAGATTATTGAAACTATCAATTTGATTATGATTCATAACATCTTCAAAAATCATTTGCTGATCTTTTACTTAAATATTGGTATATATAGTGTAAGATAATATTGTATACGTTATGCATGCATATCAAAACTTGTTATTTGTCATTACATTTGCTTTCGGATCTTTCAAAAACCACATTTACTTAATTTTTTTTTTTTGGATTAGAATATAAATGAATTACCAATAAGTTAAATAACAGAATAATTTTGCATATTATTATCTTTCATTAAATGATTTGTGAACCCAGATTATTGGTCAAAACTTTTTGTCTCTACCACTTCCTAATCATTTCTTTCAGAAACAATATGAAGACGTGCAAAAAAGGAAATTTAAATCTTAAACCTTATATGCATTAATACCCAGAAAAAACTTTTAACTTTCTGCAGCTTACAACATGTACAATATACAGGTAATAATAATAAGTCTTTTACAGATGATAATTGTATTATCGAATTAAAATCAATATAATGCAATTTCGATCCAAAAAAAAAATTAAAATAAATTTCACAGTTCTTCAAATTATACAGTCTGGAGAGATTTTAATTATATATTCCTTATTCTTCCATTGTCTCTATAATCTCCATATCGCTATCAAATTGTAAAAATTCTTCCCTTATTAAAGGGGTCTTTACTCTGGTACTTCTTCTATTATCTACCATGTCTACAGATGATTTAGTACATGTAGCATACTGGTGGAATTCAGCAGTGATTTGTTGGTTACATTGCTGCATATTTCTTTTTTCTTCCTTCTTCTGTCTCTTCCTCTCTCTTTCCTCTTCCTTTTCGGTGTCTCTTATTTCTCTGTCTCTTTTCTTTCTTTCTCTTTCTTCTTTCTTTGCTTCCTTCAAAACTTCAGCTTCTTCCTTTTTTCTAGCTCTTTCTGTTTTTCTTTCTTCTTTTTCTTCTGCCAACTTTACTGCCTCATCACGCTTTGACTGTAGTTTTTGAAGCATTTCATCCCCTGTTATTACCCTGGCTTCTGTAATGATTTTACTAGAAGTTTTTTTTGCTAGAGATGGATTTGCTGGAGGTAACAGCACATCTGCTAAACTTCTTGGAATTAAGTTTTTTGTTACAAGGGGATTTTCAGTTGGTTCATTTATGCTCATCTCTATTTCTTTAACATAGGAGATAGTGTTGCCACAACAGTGACAAAGAATTGTTGATTCCTGGAGCTCTGTAAAAGAAAAAACTCCAGGTACAAAAATGTAGAATTTAACAAAAGATTAAATAACTCAGAAGTTAATGGGCAAGCAAGAATAACACTATTGAAACTATTTATTTGTTGCTGTGTTACATATTTTTGTTTAATTATTTTTTTGTATAGGCCTAAAAAAAAAATATATGTTTTTCCGGTAACATCATTTTGAAAAATAGGGTCGGTAGGTCGGAATTCTTTTTTTTTTTTTTGACATCAGAAATGAAATCCGGAAAATTATCATGGTTTTTCCAAGTCCGGATCCGTAATTAATTTCAAAAACCGGAAGTGTGCCATTTGCAATGTTTTTGAAGCACCTGCTGTGCAAATTTCTTGGATTTTAACCTATTTGGAATACCTTTTGACATTAATAAAATGTTTTACTGGCTTTCTATGCAAGTAGAAGCAAGAGAGAAAAAATATTATGTCATCTATCAGAAGCCTGTGTCAAAAACGGGGTCGGTTGATACAATTTTTTTTTTTTTTTAAGATCCAATAAAAAAGTTAGGGTCGGGGCTAAAAAACAGGTAGACTAATTACCGGATTTGTTATCACATAAGCAACATGACTGGTGCCACATGTGGAGCAGGATCTGCTTACACTTTGGGAGCACCTGAGATCACCCCTAGTATTTGGTTGGGTTCATGTTGTTTTTTTCATTTTTAGCCATGGCATTGTCAGTTTGTTTTAGATTTATGAGTTTGATTGTCCCTTGGGTATCTTTTGTCCCCTCTTTTTTTTTAATGGCTATTTAATCAAATCCTGGAAAAACAGTCATTTGTATAACTTCCTGTTTGGGTCAGGCCGCAGGTCCTCAGTAGTGAGCTGAGGGAGGAAAAACTTTAGAAAGCGATCATTAAGAAACTTTGATAGAGTATGATCCACTATTTCGAAATTGCAAATGAAGAGAAAGAATATTTTGTTTGAAATATGTGCGGTAGGTTAAACAGGTCTCATGAAAAAGCATTATGTATGTCGCATGGTTTAAAAAAGATCCCAGTTAGCTTCAACCATTTGTCAACTGGATGAAAAAGTTGTGTAATTTTAGAATGGAATGATTAGTGATTAGGTATATTTATAGCCTGTCCCAAGTCGAGAGCCTGTAATTGTTTGTTTATATATAAAATAAATAGTTTACCATTACTGGTGATTGTTGTTGTATCTACATCTGTAGTTTCTTTATTTGTCTTTTCAGATTTGTTGAAGTCGGCGGGCGCAAGTTGTGAATTTGGAATTATGGATCTGTCTACAGGATACATTCCTGATTTCCTGAAAGACTCTTTGACCCTTGCTAGTGTTGTAGTCTGGTCAATTGCAGTGCTGCAAATAAAAATGATACCCATTACTGAAGAAAAAGTGTAAGTTGCATGTTCTTGTCAGTGTTTATATATGTTACAGAAATTAGATTATACAGTTCATGTGAAATTGAAGTTTGAAGTCTGCTGACAAAAAACTGAAAATCAGTAAGTATTTAACACCATTAACTTAAAAAATACTTGTTGAGGCCAAATAAAAATATATACTGCAGCTGTCCTATTTGAGCAGTCAAATTGCATTGACTGTATATTTATATGTCATATACAGTCCATGACCGTATATCACCTTGTTTATGAGGTTGACAATGTGTTTCCGTAGAATTTTATTTATGACGTCAATAAAACATACAGGTTTGGGAAATTTTACGTCGTTCGCTCCAAATTTAAAAATGATTGTTTTTACACTAAATACTTCATTTAAAACACTTATATGAGTTGCAGTATATAAAGGATAACCATACATTGTCTCGAAATATCAATCGGTTATTTGTACTCGGCTCGAAACAGGTAGAAATGCTCGGCACAGCCTCGCTTTCTACCTGTTTCTAAGCCTTGTACAAATAACATTGATATTTCGAGACAATGTATGGTTATTCTATGTGTGTGGTTCCAGTTACATACTTTTAAAAAATGAGGTCGGTAGGTCGGCAAATAATTTTTTATTTATTTTTATTTTTGAATGTCAAAATCTGGAAAAAATTGTGTGTTTACCGAAATTGTTTCCAGTATTATACACACCCCAACCGGAAGTCCACCATTTTTAGATATGTTTTGTTGTAAAATAAACAGTCATGATATGTTTTTAGTTAATTTTGTTGCATTCTGTTATGAATTGTTACATTTTAGCCATATCAGATACTTGTGATGGAAATTCAGATGACAGAAATCTAAGAATTTAATTATTTTAATTCCCAATCCTCAAAATTTGATTGCTTGAAAATTCGGTTGTACCAAAAAAATACATAAACATATAATCCAAGCATATGTACATGTAAATACCTTAATAAAGCAGGAAACTTGGCTTTGCCTATGGTGGCACACTTGTTCAGGTTTCCCAAGGTAACTGATAATTGGTTCACTTTTTCTTTTAGAGGTCCAAAGATGGCAACATCCAGTGGCTGCAGCAGATGTGTAGTATGAGGTGGTAAACCAATGATGTGAATGTTGTTAGCTTTGGCCTTCTCTATCAGGTCAATACTGATATGGGAATCGTGGTTATCAAAAATCAGCAGTACTGGTCTTCTTGTTCCACAGAATGGTATGAAAACTTTGTCGAACCAGTTTTCAAACAACTCGGTATCCATGTACCCGGATTCAGAGGATCCATATAACCAGTTATCTGGAACACCATCCTTAAAGCTCCTATGAGGCAGGCAACCATCAAAAATCAGAAATGAAGGGAGGACATGTCCATCCGCTGCTATGCACATGTGAACTGTAATGTGACCATGGACTAATACTTTTTGTTGGTAGCTGTGTGACCCTTTTAGTGTTAAAACTTTTTCCTTACTTTTTTCTTTACCACTGAAGCCAGACTCGTCACAGTTAAATATCTGGTTGGGTTTATTTGTTAATCCTAAAGAGTCGACTGTGTCCACTAGCAACTTGAAATATTGGTCAACCACAGTGACATTAGACATGCGTCTCCTGGCTTTGTCCTGCTGTTCTGGTAACTTTTCCGACAATTCAAGGTGTCTGTTTAGTAGTTTGTTGACCCATTTGTTACTAGGACCTTTTTCCATATTGAATAAAGTTGATCTACCTGATTTCTCAATGATAGAAATTACGAATGCTTTTAACATTCTTCTTGTCAAAGGAAAACCTCTCTCTGCCATATACTTGACGTAGTTTATTAAAGATGTTTCTTCCTCATCTGTCAGCATCTTTGAAGGTCCATTCAAATGGTTGTCATACTTTCCATTGACATGGTCTGATATGGTTGTCCTTGGTACCCCATATTCTGTAGCTGCTTTAGAAATACTTAATTTGTTGGAATTTACTGCACCAATGGCCTTATCAAGGGACTCCTGCAGGTATTGCTTTTTTTGTGGCATCCTTAAAAGTAAAGATAAATACATTTGTATATTTTGATAAAAGGTCAATGAAGGCATATATATATATGAAGATTTAATCTACAGAATAAATTTCTAAGGACACAAGAAATATAATTGCCAATGAGAAAACTCTCCACCAAACCAGACTTTAACAATGAGCAAACCCAATTTAGATTGTAAGCAAAATAAAATAATGCTTGAATAATTATTGTCAAGTCTGCCAAAAACTCACAGAAAGCTTGGCATATGGATAGTTACAACAGTGGTGTACAAGCTAACTGCTTTTTATCTTAGAAGGTGAAAGACCTGGATGCTTCATACTTTGTATATAGATGCCTCATGTTACGAATTTTCCATCTCACATTTATATTGACCTCATTTTCCTGGTTCATTGGTTATAGCTTAGTTTTTATACGACTGCAAAAATTGATTTTTTTTGTCTTGTATCATTTATATTGTTATCACGTTTCTGTCGTCGTATTTGTCTGTGGGGTCCGATTACTTTTAGTTTTCGCTCTCGAACTTTAGTAAAAGTGAATAGAAATTTTAACACAAGATTTATGGCCTTAAAAGGAAGGGTGGGATTGATTTAGTAAGTTTTGGTCCCAACAGTTTAGGAATAAGGGGCCAAAAAGGGCCCAAATAAGTATTTTTAGCTCACCTGGCCCAAAGGGCCAAGTGAGCTTTTCTCATCACTTGGTGTCTGTCGTCGTTAACTTTAACAAAAATCTTCTCCTCTGAAACTACTGGGCCACAATCATCATTGGGGTATCTAGTTTATAAAATGTGTGGCGTTACCCGCCAAACCAACCAAGATGGCCGCCATGGCTAAAAATAGAACATAGGGGTAAAACGCAGTTTTCGGCTTATAACTCAAAAACCAAAGCATTTAGAGCAAATCTGACATGGGGGTAAAATTGTTTATCAGGTCAAGATCTATCTGCCCTGAAATTTTCAGATGAATCAGAGAACCTGTTGTTGGGTTGCTGCCCCTGAATTGGTAATTTTAAGGAAATTTTGCTGTTTTTGGTTATTATCTTGAATATAATTATAGATAGAGATAAACTGTAAGCAGCAATAATGTTCAGCAAAGTAAGATTTACAAATAAGTCGACATGACCAAAATGGTCAATTGACCCCCTAAGGAGTTATTGTCCTTTATAGTCAATTTTAAACAATTTTCTTAAAATTTGTAAATTTTTAATACCGGTAACATTTCCCACAGAAACTACTGGGCCAAGTTCATTATAGATGGTGATAATTGTAAGCAGCAAGAATGTTCAGTAAAGTAAGATGTACAAACATATCACCATCACCAAAACAAAATTTTGTCATGAATCCATCTACTTCCTTTGTTTAACCCTTTCGCCGATGAGTCCCGGTTTACCGGGATTCACGCTTCAGACTGCTGACGACGAGTCCCGTTTTACCGGGATCGGAATACATCTTTTATATTTCCCGCTCAAACAGTGCAAACATGAGTTATCTTTCTTTGATGAATAACCCGGATGAAAGTGTAAACATGACGCTTCAGTTTGTTGAAAACCGTGTCAAAATCAGAGGAAATTTACGGAATTTACGAGAATTTGAAATGAGGGAACAATTTTTTAGAAAGAATATGGAAGAATTGAAGCCAAACTAGTATACTTTTTTGACATAAAATGTCGTTTTATGTTCAAAACACTTGGAATGGACATCGTTCAGTGTGAGGAATTTGTACAGCCTCATAATTTTTTTCAAAATTTTGCCATTTTGGGTTAAAAAAATTACGATTTGGGGTCAATAAGCAGAATTTTGAGAATTTCACTGAAATAATGCCGAAAAATTGAAAATTTGAATATTTTATGAGGAAAAAATTATCAAAACATAAAAAAACCTGTGAACTTGGTGTTAGTGAATGAAATAAATAAACAAATAACTACAAACAAGTTTTTATTGACATTTATTATGAAGATCTCCCACTTGAGTAAAAGTAGCCAGGGAAGCCATCGTCTCAGAGTAGCTTCTGTCTGGGCAGCAATCGGTGAAAGGGTTAATATTCACATAGACCAAGGTGAGCGACACAGGCTCTTGAGAGCCCCTAGTTTGGTTTTGGCACTATAAATTTAGTTTAAGTAAATAAAGATTTATGAAATTTTGACACAAGGTTTGTGACTATAAAAGACAGGTTGGAATTGATTTTGGAAGTTAAGATTCCAACAGTTAAGAAATTAGGGGCCAAAAAAGGGCTCAAATAAGCATTTTTCTTGGTTTTTGCACAGTGACTTAAGGATGTACTTAGGTGAGGTTTTAGAATTTGTGCCAATGCATATTTTGCCCCATAACACCCATTTATTTTAAGACTAAATAGCTCATGAAAGGTCATCTACCAAAATTTTAGAAGATTCTTAATTTTCTTTCTTTTGTTTTGAGACCTAATAATACCAATGCAAATATAAGGTAGAACTCAGAGTCGGCCTTTTCCGGCAATATTTTAAATTTCGAATATCTCGAAAAGGAGGTCCATGACCTATCAATATTTTTAACTTAATTTTATCCTTAGTTGATGCTCTACCAGCTTATAGTATCAATTTTAACTTCTTACTGTGTATGTAGATTCTTGATTGTTGGTCCCATTTTCAAATTGGTCTACATTAAGGTCCAAAGGGTCTAAAATTAAACTTAGTTTGATTTTAACAAAAATTGAACCCTTGGGGTTCTTTAATATTTTGAATCTAAAAATGTACTTAATTATTGGCCCAGTTTTCAATTTGGCCCAAATCGAGGTCCAAAATTAAATTTTGTTTGATTTCATCAAAAATTGAATAATTGGGGTTCTTTGATATGCCAAATCTAACTGTGAATGTAGATTCTTAATTATTGGTCCTGTTTTCAAATTGGTCTACATTAAAGTCCAAAGGGTCCAAAATTAAATTAAAAGTTTGATTTTAGCAAAAATTTAATTTTTGGGCTTTGATATGCTGAATCTAAACATGTACTTGGATTTTTATACGACCGCAAAATTTGAAAAAAAATTTGTCGTATATTGCTATCACGTTGGCGTCGTTGTCCAAATACTTTAAGTTTTTGCACTCTAACTTTAGTAAAAGTGAATAGAAAATTATGAAATTTTAACACAAGGTTTATGACCACAAAAGGAAGGTTGGGATAGATTTTGGGAGTTTTGATCCCAACATTTTAGGAATTAGGGGCCAAAAAGGGCCCAAATAAGCATTTTCTTGTTTTTCGCACAGTAACTAGTTTAAGTAAAAAGAAATCTATGAAATTTTGACACAAGGTTTATGACCACAAAATTAAGGTTGGGAGTTTTGGTTTTAACAGTTTAGGAATTGGGGGCCAAAAAGGGGTCCAAATAAGCATTTTTCTTGGTTTTCACACCACAACTTAAGTATAAGTTAATAGAAATCTATGAAATTTGAGCACAGGGTTTATGACCACAAAAGGAAGGTTGGTATTGATTTTGGGAGTTTTGGTCCTAACAGTTTAGGAATTAGGGGCCAAAAAGGGGTCCAAATAAGCATTTTTCTTGCTTTTCGCACCATAACTTTAGTATAAGTAAATAGAAATCTATGAAATTTAAACACAAGGGTTATGATCATAAAAGGAAGGTTGGTATTGATTTTGGGAGTATTGGTCCTAACAGTTTAGGAATAAAGGGTCCAAAATTCAACTTTTGTACTTAGATTTTTTATTATTGACCCAGTTTTCAAGTTGGTCCAAATCGGGGTCCAAAATTAAACTTTGTTTAATTTCATCAAAAATTAAATAATTGGAGTTCTTTGATATGCCAAATCTAACTGTGTATGTAGATTCTTAATTTTTGGTCCCGTTTTCAAATTGGTCAACATTAGGGTCCAAAATTAAACTAAGTTTGATTTTAACAAATTTATTTCTTGAGCTTTGATATATGCTGAATCTAAACATGTACTTAGATTATTGATTATGGGCCCAGTTTACAAGTTGGTCCAAATCAGGATTCAAAATTATTATATTAAGTTTTGTGCAATAGCAAGAAATTTTCAATTGCACAGTATCCAGCAATAGCAAAAAATCTTCAATTGTACAGTATTGTGCAATAGCAAGAAATTTTCAATTGCTCAGTATTGTTCAATAGCAAGTATTATGGCATTGGTTGTAATAGTATTGGCAGATCTCATTTCTATTGATGATATTTGACCCCATTCCCTCAGTCATGGTCCATGGAATGCCATTTTTATTTCCACCAAAACACGATGGTACATGCGTCAATGAAGCAATGTAATTTTCGTGGTGAAGTTTGTTTCATAGAAACTAAACAATAAGTCGACTATATTGTGTGTAGGACTACATGTATTTCCTGTATTGTTTATCTAACCTTGGCCTCTTATTCTTGTAAATGTTGTTGTAAAGCTTTATATGTTAAGGAATGGTTATTAAAGGAGACTGACATATTAGTGAAAGATGAAATATGGTCACTTTACATGGTTTTAAAACCACTATAACGACCAGGTTGTGCCATTAATCAATTGTTAACAAACTTGCTCATTCACACTTCTTTATTGGTAATAATACGACTAACTGTTGTTCATATTGGTGTGACTGAAACCCAACAACATAACTAAGACATTTAGCATTCAGATTTCCAGTTAAGGTAGATAGGGTGTCTTCCTCCATCTTGGATTTTGAAATACTAGAAAACAAGGTCTAGATCTTTGATGAAATGTGCAAATTTTTATAGAAGTAGGTAATTCATGTGTAAGAATTTTCATTATAATATAGAAAATGCCATGTTTGATCATATTTATGATTGTATTTTACAAAAATAAGAATTCTTTTGTTTGATTCATTTTTTCCCAACTTTGTCAAATAAGGGGAGGCAACTCAAATGCAAGGGCAGATAATTCAGATGGTGTTACTTTTACAATAGAATGTGTTAGGAATTTACCCATTTTTACATGTAGCAAGAAAACAAGTCCGGTGACCCCAACTTTTCTTTTTCCTATCTGAAAGCATAATATTGGAGCTATCTTCTCATATTTTATCTCAAAATTCTATGGTGTGGTTTGCGTTTTATGGCGGAAAAATGGGTTTTCCATGCATAATCTATACAAATCTTGACAATTTTGCACAACCTATAGTGTGAAAATAAGTCCGGTGACCCATTATTTTCATTAATGTTTTTAAACAAGCAGGATATGAACTACATTTTGGCAAATTATTAAAAGATTCTATGGATTATAATTTAGACACCCCATCTACCTTAATAACTAGTTCTCATCGGTGTATGTTCCGAAAGCGAGCTAATTGATTGTCTATATTGGAGTTTTTTGGTGGGTACGTTTCACAGACCCCACAAATATTCACTCTGTTATAGTTTTTGTTGAGCCTGCAACTTTTGTTGCAGAAAGCTCGACATAGGGATAGTGATCCGGTGGTGGCGTTAGCTAACTGTTTAAATTTGTGAAGGTGGAAGACCTGGATGCTTCATACTTTGTATATAGATGCCTCATGTTACGAAGTTTCTGTCAGTCACATGTCAAATGTCCTTGACCTCATTGTCATGGTTCAGTGACTTCTTGAAAAAAACTTCACATTTTTTGTAATGTTGAATTCTCTCTTATAAGTAATAGGATAATTATATTTGGTATGTGCGTACCTTGCAAGGTCCTCGTGCCCTTCGGACAGTTTTCACTTTACCTCGACTTTATTTCATGGATCAGTGAACAAGGTTAAGTTTTGGTGGTCAAGTCCACATCTCAGATACTATAAGCAATAGGGCTAGTATATTCGGTGTATGGAAGGACTGTAAGGTGTCATCTGACCTTGACCTCATTTTCATGGTTCAGTGGTTATAGTTAAGTTTTTGTGTTTTGGGCTGTTTTTCTCATACTTTATTCAATAGGTACACTATATTTGTTGTATGGTATGATTATAGGGTGTACATGTCTAGCGTGCAGATGTCATCTGCCTCATTTCATTGTTCAGTTGTCAAAGTTAACGTTTTTGAGTTTTGGTCTCTTCATCTAATACTACATTGTATCAGCCATAGGTAAACTATATTTGGTGTATAGAAATATTTTATGATCTATAAGTCAGTGGCGCAGGTTTTGTTTGACCTTGACCTCATTTTCACTGTCTACTGATAACGAAGTGTTAAGATTTGGTGTTTTGGTCTATTTTTCTAAAAATTATAATTAATAGGTCAACTGTAATTGTTGTATGGAAGCATTGTTAGCTACATGTATATGTCTGCCTGGCATGGTTCATCTGACCTTGACCTCATTATCATGGTTCATTGGTCTTTATTTAGTTATCTTGGTTAATGTTAAGTTTATGTGACAGTATTAATAAAGCTTTATACTTAGCACTATCAACATAATATCAATGATTAATAAAGAAGGCGAGACATTTCAGCGTGTGCACTCTTGTTGTAATTTTAATAACTTTCTTTAAACAATGGATTTCTACCAAACTAGGACATGCAGAAGCTTGTTTATGATGATAAGATGGTATCTAGAAGTAAACTTTGTGAAAATAAAATTCCATTTCTTCCGTATTTTACTTATAAATGCACTTAGTTTTTCTGCGGGAAAACATTACCTTCACCCTGTGGTTAAAGTTTTGTTTCGCCTTGCTGGAGTTGAAAAGCGAGACGGGTATGCTTTTGTCGGCGACGGCGTCAACAATGTATTAGTTTGTGATTAGGTCTAGTTTATGGTGAACCACAAGTGGTAGGTCAATCATATTTGGTATGCAGTTGTATAATATTAAAAAGAAGATGTGGTATGATTGCCAATGAGCATACCACATAGTCCGCTATAAAAGGCCCCGATAAGACTAATGTAAAACAATTCAAACGAGAAAACTAATATTGCCACATCTCATTTCCATGGGGGATTATTTGGCCCTGCTCCCTCAGTCATGGTCTATTGACTTAAAAACTTTTGCTTATTTTATATGTATTATTTTGTGATTAGGTCAGTTTATTGGGCACCACAAGTGGTAGGTCAATGATATTTGGTCTGCAGTTATTTCAGCATTGGCATATCTCATTTGCATGGACATAATTAGGCTCCGCCCCCTTAGTCATGGTCTATTCACTTTGAATTTTTTCTTGTTTGTCATGTATTCGTTTGTAGATTAGGTCAGTTCAAGGTGAACCATTAGTGGTACGCCAATGTTGATTGGAGTTTGTTTAGCCATGTTTCATTGACTTGGAATATTTGCCTAACTTGTGTAAGATGTTAAAGCATTGCTATTTTTATTTCAACATTTTCGTATCGAAATTAAAAAAGGCGACACATATCTCTGATAACAGCTTATAAAAACTTTAATAACTTTCTTAAACTATCCTTGGTCCTTGTTGGTTTGTGCCAAACTTGGACAAAAGCTTGTCTATGTCGTATGATCATAAGAAAGTATCCAGAGGTAAATTTTGTAAAACGATAAATCAATTTTGTTCGTATTTTACTTTAAATGGACTTGGATTTTCTGCCAGGAAACGAAAAATTGTTACCTTTCTTGCACTATTTTTGATTCGTACCAAACTTGGACAGAAGCTTGTTAATGATTAAAAGCTTGTATCTTGAAGGAAATTTTGTACCTGTGTATCTGTATTTTACTTGTAAATGGACCAGTTAACAGTACGTCCAGTCTGCAGTTAAAGTTTACAAACATTTATTAGATTCATTTACTATCCTGGATTTTTACCTTACTTGGACAGAAGCTTCTTACAATCAAAAGATAGTATCAAGCGGTATATTTTTATTGATTCTTTTCCTCATTTTTGTTGACCCTTCAATTTACA
The DNA here is from genome assembly GCA_037788925.1 of Mytilus galloprovincialis. Lineage (NCBI taxonomy): Eukaryota > Metazoa > Mollusca > Bivalvia > Mytilida > Mytilidae > Mytilus > Mytilus galloprovincialis. Next base: position 95,140,859 of record CM075333.1, read on the forward strand.
GCAGAAGTAGGCGAGACACTGGGTTCTGCGGAACCCTTACAAATTTTTAGGTCTTGTCCTCTAGTTCATATTGGAGCGTTTTATGCTGTTTTGTGTACTCATCTCGCTGTTGTTGTATGTTATGATTGCATGTTGTACTTTTTCGTTGGAGTTTATTTGATGGTTGTACTCGGAAGCCTTTAAAAGCCTGTAATGTTTTACTTATACATGTTATACAAATTGTGACCTGAATGGACAGTTGTCTCATTGGTAATCTAGTCACATTTTTTTCATATCTATGAGCATTTAATGTGGTATACAAAGTCCGTTTTAAAAGCGGGGGACTTTCTATACTAACTGGACTGAGTACTTTAAAAAACGATGCACAAATATTAAAATTATCGACTGATCTCGGCCTAGCTAATATTGGTATAAAAAGTCCCAGTTTGAAAGAAACCGTTGTTTGTTTCCTTGATGTAAGTACTGTATTCTGGTCTATTTGTTCGATGATATGACTTCTCTGTACGTCATTTTTTTCGATGTAGACCTTTGTGTTGGAGTTGACATGATGATGGTTAAAAGAAGAAAGAGTATAAGTGCTAGTTCTCCCACTCTATATGAAAGTCACAATTTGTAAACCTAGTAAACCATTAAAGGCCAAACGGACGGCTGTTGATACAAACGTTTGGCTGCCGCTATAATGCAAGCCTTAAAAATCCACAGAAAATGACTAGTGTAAAACCTTCAAAACAAGAAAACTAACTCTGGTACACCCACATTTCGCTAGTTTAGTGATAAGCTCTTGGAAGCCTCCCGAATTATTTTTCATAATTAATCAAATGTTTGTTACTGAAAACACAGAATTTAAACTGGAAGTACATAAACAAAGAATATGGTATCAGTAGCGTATCCAAAGAGGGGGTGGGGTGTTAAAACACTTATTTTTGCCATTTTTTCTGCATTTGAATGTGGACAAACAGTTAGACACCCCCCCCCCCCCCCCCCAAAAAAAAAATACACACATTTTAAAATGGGTGGGATAGGTATGACTTGCAACTCTTTATAATAGATAAAAAGCAATGCCAAACGTCAAGTAATTCCGTCCATGTACAGGTTAACGAATTTAACGAATTTTGTGTACATTGGTTGTGAATATCCCTTATACACCCCTTAAAAGTAACAAGTGCTTGCTTGCTAATACAAAGATGTGACGTAATATCATAACAATGGCCTTGACTTTAAGCGTTGCAGTTTGTAAACAATGCTGGAGACGTACGATTTTATTCTTAAATGTGCATGATTTATGTTGTACAACCTGCAAAGGCAGTCTGGATTAATTTAGGAATAACATTTGTGAATTCCAAAATGTAAGTCAATATATTATTTTGTTATTAAAATCTCTTTTCTGGAAGGGAAAGCGTAATATGGTGTTTCAAATCAAGTAATGCAATGAATCAAATTTGTAGAATATAGGATACAGCAGATATATCTTTAATGTTTTCAATCTAAATGTTATATTATGTGTTCAAATATACGAAATAACATTTTCAACATCATTATCAAGTAGGAACAACCCGAAAATACAGCCACAAAAAGCAATATACAACGTCATTCAGCAACCATTTTTGCATCCCAGGTAAAAATCGGATAAAATGGCTCCCATTGAGAATCTTGGATGACAACAATTTTTATAAAATAAATTTGTATTCAAAATCGTGAAATGAATGGCTGAAACGATTCCCAAATGACGAACAGGGTTCTCGAAAATATGTAAACAAACCTTTTTTTGGTCAGTTTCTATTTATTTTTGCTACAAAGGATTCCCCCGTCTGAACATGCGATGCGAGGGTTAAAAAAAAAGTGATTTTTGACAAATAAATAACCAAAAACTGATACTTACTGAACTAAATTTTGTCAACAACTTCTTGATGCTTGTCCGTTAAAAAAACACGATGACGTCATCGGATTGACCACGACGTTTCGCGGAAAAAATGCAAATGACGGTAACTGGTAACTGACGGTAACTGGTCGTCGACCAGTAAATCCTTTTATGCAGTTCACAATTCATTTTTTTAAGTAACATCATATTGAAATTAAAAAGTGTTTCGTAAATTCTCCATTCCTTCGCATTTCTACAAAACCATGAGATTGCGATATGTAATGAAAATATTTTTTCAAGAATAAAAAATACATAATATTTAACTTGATACACAAATTTCATACAGTAAATTCGAGAGAGAACATCAGACTCGGTATTTTTTATTTGTTTTCTTACCTTACTCTGATAATTTCTCTCTTTAATTCTGTTTTATAAACAAGAATGAAACACTTCTTCAATTGTCTAGATATCGGTCTGAGTATATCGATGAGATTCTTTCCTCAGCGACGATCTGTAGTTAACGATCGAACTGTGACGTTGTCATCATTGTTACAGCGATACTGTGACTTCCGTTTTTTTTCGATGCCTACTATAAATCACAATTTTCCAATTTACGAATAACTGTACAGTCAGTGGTAAAACTGACTGTTGGATGCCTTGATGTATTTCAAAATGTAATATTGGGAAAAAAGATGCCGGGCTTACGACAGTGCGACAGCAACTCAACAACAACAACAAAATACACCGAATACCTACAATAGGAAAATATTTATGATCTCCCCTATACATTTCATTTTAAAAAAAGTGGTTGAAGGTTGGAACCAAACAAAATAAACAAAACTGAACCAAAAAAGCACTGGCCGATCTTAGAGTACTCGGCGTAGTTATTAAAAACTAGTTCAAATCATTGGCCATTTCCAGTGATAGCACGGCACTCATGAAAACAGTAAAGCGCAAAATCTGTTATGTTTAGTATTTCATAAAACAGAAACTACTGTATAATTAGGATACATGTTCAGTCTGACATGTGACTCTTGTTTGCGGCATATACCAGGAACTACTGTATAATTATATGATAAATGCTCAGTCTGACATATGACTCTTGTTTGCCGTAAACCATACATGCTGCAAATGAAAGTTTTGTAACCAAACATTTCAAATAAATCTTGTGACGCTAAAGTCGAAACTATTAAATACTGTTTAGATTAATGTCAATATAACCAGGATTAGTTCTTAATTTCGATAAATAATGCCTCATAAATAAATAATTACCCAGCCGAACGATTAATGCAAATTAATTATTTAAATTTTTTTTGATAAAACAAATCTCTATTGAATTATGATCAAGTTAGCACCAATGGGAGGTTAACATTTATCATATAATTTAAGTGAAAAGAAACATATATTCTTATACAATTTAACAATTTGGATAGTATCATATTTGGTTTAATAACCAAGAAAGTCACGTTGCCATAACATTAACTCTGTTATGGTCAAAATTTGGTTTGGCATTTTTTTCTTTGCAATGTAGACCCTTGAAAAAATTCAGTGTATAGGAATGTATTACCTAAGCCTGGGACTATCATATACAAACTATAACAGTCCGAGGCAGCCTTGGGCAATCTATATTTGGCACAGTTTTTAGTATTTTGCGTTCTCAGAGCTCTTTAATTTAAATGGTTGATTCGAGAAGGCGTCGCTGATCATCTGATGAGCATTTTTTTTTAGATGAAGCGCTTGTCTGGCGTACAAAGATTTGCATTCGTATCCAAAGGCGTTTCCAGATCTTTTAAAATCCTGTTTAAATTCCGAGAAAAATTACTTATTCATAAAAATGCACGTCACACAGTACATAAATATTACCATAGCTAAAGAAAAAACACAAAAATGATCCTCGTGTGACAAGAAAGTATGATGTATCATTTGACAGAAATTTGCCATAAGTTTGAAATTAGACAAGAGTGATAGAAAGGAGTGTTTTATGAATAATACATAATGTCTATTTTGATTTCAGTTTATTTTATGAAGATTTCACGCGATGGTATAATTCAAGCACTGGTTGTTATGAAAATAATTGGTATATTATACAACACTTTTGCTGAGAAGATAGGGCGTAGATGCCGGTAGATATTATAAGCATTATTTAAACCCCGCTGCATTTGTTTACACCTTTCCACAGTCTGGTCCCTGATGTTCAGTGGTTGCCGTTTGTTGATGTTGTTCATAAGTGTTTCTCGTTTCTCGTTTTTTATGTAGATTAGACCGTTGTTTTCCTGTTTGCCAATGGTTTGACACTAGTCATTTTTTGGGGCCCTTTTTATCTTGCTGTTTGGTGTGAGACAATGCTAAGTGTTGAAGACCGTACTTTGTACCTATAATGATTTAATTTTACAAATTGTGACTTGCATGGAGAGTTGTCTCATTGGCACTCATACCACATCTTCGTATATCTATAAACCTGGTAGGTAAGCCTTTCACATGTATGACAGTCCATTGAACATTCATGCCAAACCAACTTTGCAGAATTAGAGTTATAATTGCTTATTTGTTCTAGTCCCGAATATCAATGACATAAGGAGACAGTTCAAACCAATCAAAGTACTATAGTGTTGAATGGCTCAATGTGCCCCAAAACTTCAATACAAGTTTATCATTGATGAACATCGTTTTATGCGCAGTTAACATCATCGTTATCATTGCCCTGGCAATTTTTGCTCGGATGGTGAAACACGTAAATATGTTTTGACATTGAACTTTTAATTGCCTCAAGCTAGTATTATAAAGTGCGGTTAAACTATACGTTATTCTCATTATAAGTGCGGTTAAACTATACGTTATTCTCATTATCAGTGCGGTTAAACTATACGTTATTCTCATTATAAGTGCGGTTAAACTATACGTTATTCTCATAACAAATGCCTATTCAATAAAATATCTGGATTTACATTCGATGATGTTGCGAAGACAGGAACTATCAGAATGAGAATACTGTCATGTTGTAGTCTGATACCTTTGTTACTAGTCTCAGTATGCTATTCGCAAAAATACCCAGGTAAGATCTATTGCAAAATATTTGTGTTTAAAGAAAAGTTTAACAAAAAAGTTGATATGTGTGTTTTTTTTATACTTGAGCTTCTAAGTTTTACTATAAAACACTTTGTTAAAAGAAAATCATAAATATTTAACAAAATATTGGCTTGTTCTATCTTTTCAAACTTGATTTTATCCAACATCTCAAAAGAAAACATTAATTTATCTATTTCAATTCTGGACTTATTAGTACAACATCCTTCGGCTCTTCGTTTAACGAATTTATATACCTCGGACTTTTGTACCACTTTTTATGTATAGAACTATACATTAACGTTCCCTACACTTTTTTTCTTCGAAAGCACGTGTTGTTGAATCATATATTTATTAAAAAGTACAACCGAAAGCAATACATTATAATACAATAAACCACGAGTACTATTTGATGTCCATGTCAAACATAATCACATTTATTGCCTTTTATTTTCTTTTGAAGTTTTAACGAAATAATTTGCTTTAAAAGTGTGTTGATGGAAAACCATGAAATGATATATCTGCAATTTGATGTTGTATCATACTTTGATATCTGAATATATATAAAACATAACTGGAATCTATACTAGGAAAGAAAGCGGAGTTTAACTGTTGTACAAAATGTTCACTTTCGTGTTATTCAATGACCGAAGCTCCAACTAATTTTTTGAAAGATAGAAAACAGCTAAAACGTGAAAAGTCATGAGGATTTATTTGTTTCATTTTATAACAAAAATAAAGGAATAACTCTATTTTGATTATAAGCAACTGAGGGAATTTTATGAAATTCAAAAGCAGCGAGATTGAGAACGTTTTAACAGAGTAAGCGTCAGTGTCATTCGTTCTAAAAAAAAAATTATTACATCTAAAAGTGTATATCAGTGTGGATGGTATGTTTGGATGTTTGACAGAGTTTTCTAACAAATGGAGTTCTCTGTTTTTTTCCAATAGGGTTCCATATTATTAAACGGGATGCAGAAATGATGATAGCCAACTTGAGCATAAGGAGTATTGTTGATTTAATATTAAGGTTTTTTTTATGTTCAAGACTGTCATGGAAGAGACACTTACTGCCTACCATATTATTACATCTATTATAATGATTGATCAGCACTAATACCGGATACAAATTTTGTATTGTAGGAAGAAGCGTTCAACATGTCAAACTCGAAAATACACATAATCAGAAAGATCCAGATATTGTTGTTATAGCTGAAATAACAAACATGTTGTGTTCAATGTGTTGCAAAATACAGGACACAACAAAACAGAAGTTCAAGAAATGCATCGGGAAATTCTGTTTACGTAATGTAAAGGGGAAAGAACAAGCACCATGCAGAACTGGAATTGACAGCTTAAAACGTCTTCATTAAAGATCAATGTTGATATAATTACTTTAGTACAAGCAGAAAGTTTTTTTAACAATATTATAATTTTGCGCCTAGCATTAACTTGTATGAAAATTATGCGATTTGGTATGATTACCAATGAGACAAGTATCAACTAAAGTTCAAATGAAGTGGATGTAAGCAATAATTATAAAAGAGCCGTCGTCTAGTGGTTATACTGCTGTAAATTGATGTAGAAGCTGATAGATATATGTGAAATAAAAAAAAATCAAGAGAAAAAAGTGCATCGGACTACTAACACAACGGTTCCTTGTTCGATACCCGTTCCGGGGAGAAAATGTTTAGAGAGTCATATATCTTGCACGTTAAAGATACCCTTGTAGATTTCGAAAAAGAGCAGACAAGACAGCACTAGCACACGCAAAGTGGAGTGGGATTAATAAAAGAGGGACGAAAGATACCAAAGGGACAGTCAAACTCATAAATCTAAAACAAACTGACAACGCCATGGCTAAAAATAAAAAGACAAACAGAAAAACAATAGTACACATGACACAACATAGAAAACTAAAGAATAAACAACACGAACCCCACCAAAAACTAGGGGTGATTTCAGGTGCTCCGGAAGGGTAAGCAGATCCTGCTCCACATGTGGCACCCGTCGTGTTGCTTATGTGATTACAAATCCGGTAAATAGTCTAATTCGGTAGGTCACATTCATGAAAGGGAAGGGGATTGTAACGTAAGGAACATATCCGATATAAAAGTTGCAATAACTTGTTTCCCAATCCACTGTAAATAAATATGTTTAAACTAATAATTATAGGTTACCGAGCGGCCTTCAGAAAAAAACCGTATAGTTGAATATATAAAAGACATATTAGCTTATCAAAGTTGTTTAAATGAGTAATTTGTGTCGTTTCAACGAGTCGGCTAAGTCGTTATAATGATGACTTAACCCCCCCCCCCCCTTTTCCACCGACCCTACCGGAGGCTTCCGTATATTTCAGGTTTAATTGGAGAGTCTACTTGTAATTTTACTAGGTCACCTGAAATTCTCCCTGGCGACAAATAAAATCAATGCTTGGAGGATCGCATAATAGCTGAGTCACGCCATTTAAGACTATATATAGTAATGTCAAATCTAGAGAGAGTGGCACGCCTTCTGTTAATTATATAACACAAGCACACTTTTATGTTCTTTATGCGAAATGTCTGTCTATCCCTTACATACCATATTTCCTCAGTTGAAATGTAACGCCCTACATCCATGCCGAATGGCGATCCACCTAAAAGAAGGAACAAATTGGTTTTATTTTTTATGTGTTCTCGTTCTGAATATCCATTGCATATGAGATTTGAAGTTAAAGGAGAATTCAACCAATTAATCAACCACTGAATCTTCTTTATTCCTACTCGGACAATGAGTGCTAAAGTGCAGTTCAAGAGCTCAATGTGAAACCGCTCCCAAATTACGCTAAGCGATTATTCTTGGAAAACCTTGTGTTTTTTGTGCTGTTTACATCATGTACTGACAACCTCTGCTAGGGTGATAAATTATACATGGTAACATCTAGGTTTAAACTTTTCATCTGATTTGCATGTTTCTGTCACTAAAACTTTAATTGCTTCAAGCTATTTATCCATGTTAAACTATACGCAGTATTCATAATAATAATTTCATTTCAATCACATAGCTGGATTTATCTTGGAGTATCTGTTTAACAGGAGGAATTATCACAATGATAATATTATCTAGTTGTATACTTGTATCTGTATCTTTGTCCATAGTATATTGCAGTACTGGTAAATCAAAAAATACAGGTAAGAATTGTAGTCTTATATTTGTTTTTTTTTTGTATACTAAACTACGTGAAACAACAGTAAGGTGCAGAGAAAATAAAAGAAGCTAGCAATACCTTTTAACTCCCTTGTTTTATAAAGAATTAATAGTATAGTTAAGTCTGCCTCACTTCTTGACGTATACATCTAGATCTGACAATGGGGATTGGTTGATGACATAACCTAACACCAACCACCAACTCTAAATATTTATTTCAGCCATATATGCAAGTTATAACTTTACAAAATGCTAACACCTGAATATCACGAGCTCTGAAGCTATATAAAAAAGGAGATTTGGTATGATTGCCTAGAGATGAGACAACTATCCATCAAAGTTAAAATGAAGAGGATGTAAGCAATTACAGGCAACCATACAGCCTTCAACAATGAAATGAGAAAAAAACTTATACTGCATGCATGGTCGGCTATAAAATGCATCCGACATGAACAATATAAAACAAGTCAATTGAGAAAACTAACGGACTAACATCCCGAACAACAAAATCGTCAAAAAGAACAGACCTGAGAGTTCTCACAGCTGCTGACAGCTAGTTCAAAGCCAATAACAACACAAAAAAACATGACCTTGTGCAATGCCAAAATGTAAGTATTGACAGATTGTTGAATCGTGAAAGTGTGAAAAAATAATATTTAGTATAGTTTTAATTTACTGATAACAAAATCCATATGTGTACCAATAAAAACAATACTCAAGGATCTAACTACAGTTTTGAATTAGTAACCTTTTAAAATAAGTTTTTTAAAAGGATTGATTAGTTTGTCCGGTTCGTATCTTAATTTCTGGTCTCGGTAAACAAAATGTTAGTCTAGATGAATGTAGCACGATAGTCTATTCAAAGATACAAATGTATCGCTTTTAATCTCCTCGAAATATAGTAAAACTTCATACCTTTCGCTAAAAGTACCAATAGGACCCCACTCAAAAAACCCTGTATAGTTGAAATATTTTTTTGAAGTAAGACCATGTACACACCCTCAAAATTAATAAGCATACGTTTTTATTGTAGAAGTAAGCAGCCAATTGAATTATGTCAAACTCCGGAAAGATTTTACGAATTGGAAAAGAATAATTGGTCCAGAATCAGTCATTCCAATTTGATCAGACATGGCATGTCAAGCATGTAGCAAAATTTCCGACACAAATAAACGAAAACAGTGCACTAAGAAATTTTGTCAATCGACCGGAAACAAGAACGCCCCAATGTCGGCTGCTGCATCAGCTGTCAAAACAAAGCTTCAAAACGAGCTGTTCGGAAACAAAAGATATCCTGATGATAGAATTCCTAGGATTTTGGGTGAATTAACAAACATGCTGTGTTCGTTGTGTAGCAACATGTCGGATCCAGTAAAAAAGAAGAAATGCACCACGAAATTTTGTTTACAGAAATCAAAAATGACTGAAAAAACATCAGGACTTCAGTTGAAACCTTAACATCATTATTAAATATCTACTTGTAATATCCAAGAATCTATAAACTTTTATTCGGGTTCAAATACTTTTACAAATTATGACTTGGATGGAGAGTTTTTTCATTGGCACTCATACCATATCTGCTTACGTCTATTTAAAAAGAAATGGTATCCAAATATGTTTCCAATCAAAGTGAATCAATTTTTATCCAAAAGACATTCGTATATTGCATCCCCTTCATCAGAATTTTGGTTTTTGGCTAACAATACCCGTCTGAGGTAATTATTGGATGAATATACGGCGTTTATACATCTTGGTCATCTGTTTTACTTTATTGCTAATATTGTTAGAACCACAAAGAACACACATGGATTCATGATACTGTGTTTTTAGAATTAAGATTGAAAAGAAATGTCAAAAATAATGTAAATACCGAATTCCGAGAGAAACTCAAAACGGAAAGTCCGTACTCAAATGATAAAATCAAAACCACTAACACATCCAAACAAACGAATGGATAACAACGGCCATATTCCTGAATTTGTGCAGGTATTTTTGTTGCCCAAACGATCCATATGTTAAAAAAAAACCCAGGTAAATTTGGCTCTATCTCTGACGGTAAAATGCTCTCCTGTCACTTCGGCTTTTCACACCAATCTTGACAAACTGAAATAGCACAAATATGCTGAAAGTGGCGATAAATGAAGGAGTTGTTTGGTGTTAGTTGTTCATAACTCATATTTTTTTCAACTTTTAATTATGCTAGTCGGGAATCATGCTGAATTACTTATATACAGAGACAGTCACACACATAGAGACATTAAAGAAATAGAAATAAGAGTAGAGAAAAAGGGGGGCTTAATATTAAAAATATAGAAAAAAAGGAAAAATATTAATCTACTCATTTGTCAGGTTATTGTCTCTGACATGTTTCCATTCTCAATTTTTTTCATTGATATTTTTTTTATTAGATATTCCTCGTTGTTATATTTTTCCATCCACTTTAGATTTCCCGTGATAAATTCCATTGCTATGGCTCCTCTATTTTTAATTATATGTTATTAGTATATGTTTACATAACAATTTTAAATATATGACACAGATTTAGTTTCTTCGCTTTATGGTTTTACTGACTAAATCAGAATTAGGGATGAACTTACAATTACAACTTTGGTCTGCATGGATTAAAAGTGCCTTTCTTTTGCAAATTGACCAAGATAACTAAACTATTCTGAAGCTCTATGTTTGGATTCTTCTAAGAATCCATGGTTTCAGCATGTCTCAACAAAGTCTTTTTAACATCGAGACACTTTCTGCACTATCCTGTAACATTCATGGTCACCATAAATGTGTGAAATTTGTATTTAATTCTCTTTTTTTAAAAGGTTCAGAGCAAATTTTCAAAAAATGTTTTTGACCCAAATTTTCAACCGAGTATGACTAGATAAAACACTTGATTGTGTTAAGGGGGCTTGCGGGTATAAATCTTTGTTTTAAAGATAGGATTTCGCTATATTCTTTTTACAAATGAACTTTATCATACTATTATATCTAATAGAATTTGTGGCCGTGAGAAACCAAGGATTTGTATAGTAAGATCTTACTATACGAATCCTTGGAGAAACTCAGTTCAAGTACTTTAAATAAAAAAAAAAATCGAAGAGGAAGCATGAACTATTAATCCAATCCCAAATGTTGTTTATATACAACAAATGATCACACGGCCTTCAACATAACGCCTTTCGTTAATATGTATTTCTTTTTATTATAGGTGTCAGACTACCAATTACTCCCTCCAACTTTTAGAACGTATGAAAAAGTAGCCCTACTCTGACACAAAATAGTGCTTTTGATGTCCTTGTTTACTTAAACTAACCAACAAATTTGCAGAAATGAAACTTTTGGTGAAAGAGAAATAGATCATTTTGAGCCAAAATTTACTTGTCTATGAGTTTGCATTAAAAATTGAGGAATAATGCGCTCCATAGTATACTGATTTTAGATTTCCAGAAAACCATTTTTTTTTTTTTTTTTTTGGAGTACCTCTGTTTGAAGGTCAGTTATTTTGTTAGAAGGCTTTAAAGGTATGGTGAAAATTGGCATGTAGAAAGCTGATACATGTACAATTAAGGATATACCTGGTTTCTATGAAGTTAAACTTAAGGTAAAATATTTAGAAAGCTGTGAAAATTGCAAAATTTGGTTGAAGAGATAGGGATTTTTAATTGGTGGTCTGACACCTATAAACATTGAAAACGAAACTAGTTTTCTCCGCGACCATCCATACTGATCTGTGTCCACACTTGTTACATTAAAATCATAAAATTTTTTCGGGATCCCTGAAATATCCATTGATGTATCCTATAATGTAAAAGTTTTAATACTTGACGATTTTATTTAATATGCAATAGTTTAGGCCGAGTAGAGAATTGACCGAAATATTTTTCTATTTTCGGAAAGTCATGTGCGTGTCGGATTACGTAATACATTACTTTCGGTTTCAGTTTCAGAAGCAGAGAAGTTCCGAAAGAATTTAATCTTGGCGGCAGAAAAAAACATGATAACAGATAACACTAACAGACACATGAAATCGAGATTTAAGCAAAATTTATGATTTGAAGATCATAGTTTAATTATGAAGGTATGATAAATATGTGAATAGTCAAATTTCAAATTCATTTAGTGTGACTTCGTGAGGCTGAATGTTTCTTTTATGCATCATCAGATATTGGTAAATTTTTTATTTTTTTCCCGCCATTATTATGATCGTTTTTGCAAATGTTTCATATTTGTTTCAGTGTATCAATGTATAAGCTCTGGTCTACATTGTACTTGGCAATACTTGTTAACTTGACCAACGTGACCGTTTAGTAGGCTAGGTATTGAACTGTTAAAGTCATAATTGAAATATTTGGTCCCACTTGTGCAAAAGTGGGTTAACTTAATCCTCGTGTGATATGTGTTTTTGAATCGTCTCGTATGGTGTTTTCGATCGTCTTACGCTTTCGACCTAATTCTACTTTCACTTCCTGTATGATGCGCATGCCCGTGTGACGTCATATTGGGCTGCTATATTAAGTAACAATAGCAAATGATACCAGGTGTGGTGAAGATTTTCCAAATTAAGTTATAATAATCAAGTATATATGATTTTTATTTGATATCACATTTTCGTACTCTTCCACTAATACTAGTATAACCTTCCCAAATAAACGATCTAAAATAAACAAATTTTCGAAAAATATGGCAGAGGTCTTTTTGCATGCAAAGTTAACTTCAAGGTCATTAAGTCACATGACTGTCATTTGGTTAGTTGTAATACTTACAGGTAATTTGCATATGGAAATGTGCATGCTCCTTACAGCTTTTTACCGAAAAATGAAATATCAGTTAATTTTTATTTACAGAAAAAACAGTCTGTCAGTGAAAATTACAGACAATACTCACCAACCTCACTTCACAATGCATTAACTAAAATATTTAACAAAAACATGAATATATACAAGACCATACAAGGCTTCCAATGTGCCTCATTTTGAAATGTGTAACTTGTCCAAAAAAGATTTCAAAATAATATTTTATATCCTAATGTTGTATATGTAACCATTTAATTCATTTAAGTCATAAGTTTGATCGCCTCTCTTACTTTGTTATAAACTTTGATATCAAATTTATAACCAATTCCTGATTTGTACGACATGTCATTTCCGACTTTAGACCCGTTTTTTTAAATAGGTTGAAAACACAAGACACTTGTTTTTGTCAACAAAGGTGCCATCGATCCAATAAATTCAAATAAAAAATTTAATTAAAGATCGAAATGTATTTCAAATACATCGGAAATAAGTATTTTCCAAAGTTGTGGTTCTGGTTATTGCTTGAATCATAAAAACAGTTATTTAATTCTTTTTTTTAAGTGGTAAATAGTTTTAGGTTGATGTTTCATGTTCTGAAATTATAACATTGTAAAAAAATTTCAGACACTGGGTTTCTACAAAAGACATTATTTCTTTGAATTTTAAATGCAGTTTTCAAAATTTGTGATTAAATGTTAAAAGCTAAGACTGTTTTCATCTTTATGTATTTAGATGTATAAAAAGAATTGTCAGTAGAATATTTAATTAATGGAGTTTGAACAACAATTTTATATAAGAACCCTGTTAGTTTTAACTTGCTGGTTTGTAATAAAAACGACAAAAAAGCACATGACACTCACATGTCTTGAAGATCCAGTGTCAGACAGGCATACAACAAAGCTGTACTTCATGTCACTCTTTAGAAAATTTCTTAACAACTATTCTAGTAATGCATATTTTGACATGAAATAAAAATTGCTTATCATGTCAGATTTATGAAATTTGTTCTAACATCTTTTGAAGCGACTTGAATATGTTTCAAACTTGTCAAGTTGTAGTGTTTTGGTGGTTGCAAATATAGAAACCAAAAAAAAATGCCACAATATACTTGTGTCAAATCGCAACTGATGAAATATGAATGATACGAAAACATATGACACGACGATAATTGGGGTTGGTTGAGACATATAGCGCTTTTAACTGGCTGTTTCTGTATTTTCCCTGTGGTAGATTTAAAGTTAGCTGTATTGGACCCAAGACTTGACAGTCGAGGTCTAGTACAGCTGATTGAGAATCTATAACAGGGCCAAATAATAATGACGCCTTGAAAAGGCTATTTTAAATTTTTCTGTGACCCCTTCCTACGACGTAATAACGCTGATGCTGTTTTTTCCGTCTGGACTTTTATAGCAAATTTTGACACTCATTGGCCAATTTTGACATGAAATTTTCATTGTCAGCTTGACCTTTCGACGTAGTTTTAAAGTCCTACCTTTTGTGTGCTTATTGACAGACTACACGAATGAATTTTATTTTTACAGGACATTCGGTCTGGTAAGCATCCTAGCTTTACCAGACCGAATGAAATTTTACCAGACCAATTTTTTTTACATCTAATTGTATATTATCCGACAAAAAACAACAAACATATGACTTTGTTGTGCCCTAATCCTCCCCAAAATGCACAAATTAAAACAAATGATGTAACGAGAGGGTATATTGTTATGAAAGTTGTGCACAATTGCTTGAATGCATTTCAGTGAAGAGTAATGTCCCATTTTATTGGATTTTGACAATGTTTGTGAACTAAACATAATTTAGTGTTTCTGTATAAAATATTATTTCCTGTTTCTTCTTTCTTTTTTATATATCTTTTGATTTTCAATTCTAGTGTTATATTTCACAGCTAAATTTTGTGATCTGCTTGGATTTTTATTCATTTATTGTATTTAATCGGCAAACCTGGAATTATCCTTATCCGTTTCCACAATCTGATCCGGTTTTATTTACATTTCCGGTTGTGCCAATGATGGCATCCATTGTTGTTTTTGACAGTCAGATATGTTTTTACCCGGATTTACACATTACTGGTTGGCGATGTTCGGCATAAAGCTAGCGGTTGAACAAAATAAACATCGCTGTGATGAATAATAAAGATGAAAATGAATTTGAGATCGTTTGGCAATTTTGCTAGAATGTTAGAAAAATCCATGAAAAAAAAACACCGGACATTCAGACAAATTCAACAAAATTTTACCAGACCGATCCATTATTCACCGGATTTGTCTGACGGTCCGACGTATTTCGTGTAGTCTGTATTGATGCAAAATATTTCCAGAAATATCCAAAAGAAATAATAAATTAAGATAAGATTCCATTTGAGGTGAACAAATATTTACTTGTTAACTTGAAAATGGTTTCCCAGAATTTCCAAAAATGTCACTTCCGGAGGGAATAAAATATCAAACTCGGTAAAATTTGACAGACCTGTATTTCTTGATATTATAAATCGTATCAGGTCCATAAAATTTTACAGATTTTGATACTTGTCAGTGATCAATATTGTTTCATAGTTGTAAGGCGCAGAGATGTACATGTACACAACAAATCATGTTTCATGTCATACATTTTGTACATCGTTTAGGGAATCTCTGGTCCCTCATAAAAAGTTTTCTGTTTGTAGATTTGCCAGAATGTTAATGTTTCCATTTATTATACCCCACGCAACGAATATACCCCACGCAACGAAGTTGCGGAGGGTATAATGTTTTTGACCCGTCCGTCTGTCCGTCCGTCAGTCCGTCCGTCCGTCAGTCCGTCCGTCCGTCCGTCCGTCCGTCAGTCCGTCAGTCCTGTTTCTTGTCATCGCAACTCCTCTCAAACCACACAACAGAATTTCACGAAACCTTTTCAGATAATAAGGACATACTATGTAGTTGTGCATATCGACGGGAAATTGCGATTCAATTTTTTTTCTAGGAGTTACGCCCCTTTGAACTTATTTACTTTAATGTACTACTGCAACAGTTTGTCATCGCAACTCCTCTCAAACCACACAACAGAATTTCACGAAACCTTTTCAGATAATAAGGACATACTATGTAGTTGTGCATATCGACGGGAAATTGCGATTCAATTTTTTTTCTAGGAGTTACGCCCCTTTGAACTTATTTACTTTAATGTATTACTGCAACAGTTTGTCATCGCAACTCCTCTCAAACCACACAACAGAATTTCACGAAACCTTTTCAGATAATAAGGACATACTATGTTGTTGTGCATATTGACGGGAAATTGCGATACAATTTTTTTTCTAGGAGATATGACCCTTTGAACTTATTTACTTAATGTATTACTGCAACAGTTTGTCATTGCAACTCCTCTCAAACCACACAACAGAATTTCACGAAACCTTTTCAGATAATAAGGACATACTATGTAGTTGTGCATATTGACGGGAAATTGCGATACAATTTTTTTTCTAGGAGTTATGTCCCTTTGAACTTATTTACTTAATGTATTACTGCAACAGTTTGTCATCACAACTCCTCTCAAACCACACAACAGAATTTCACGAAACCTTTTCAGATAATAAGGACATACTATGTAGTTGTGCATATCGACGGGAAATTGCGATTCAATTTTTTTTCTAAGAGTTACGCCCCTTTGAACTTATTTACTTTAATGTATTACTGCAACAGTTTGTCATCGCAACTCCTCTCAAACCACACAACAGAATTTCACGAAACCAGATAATAAGGACATACTATGTAGTTGTGCATATCGACGGGAAATTGCGATTCAATTTTTTTTCTAGGAGTTATGCCCCTTTGAACTTATTTACTTTAATGTACTACTGCAACAGTTTGTCATCGCAACTCCTCTCAAACCACACAACAGAATTTCATGAAACTTTTTAGATAATAAGGACATACTATGTAGATGTGCATATCAACAGGAAATTACGGTTCAATTTTTTTCTAGAAGTTATGCCCCTTTGAACTTATTTGCTTCAATGTACTTCTGCAACAGTTTGTCATCTCAACTCCTCTGAAAACACACAACAGAATTTCATGAAATTTTGTAGATAATAAGGACATACTATGTATATTGACAGGAAATTATTATTCAATATTTTTTCTTATACTTATTTAATTTCTCCAATGACAATGTGGGGACGTGGGGTATGTGAGCGTGCTCACTAAGGTTCTTTAATTTTATTGTCTGTTATTGTCTAAATCCTTTAAATCATTGGCTGCTGTTAGCTTTGAAATACATTGGCCATCACCCCAATCAGTATCAGCTATCTCCATGACCTGTTTCATGATGACGGGAGGGGAACCACCATTGTTTAAATATCTTCTGCCACCATTAAATGACCAGTGCCATTGTTAAATTGTCCCCGCCAAAGGCCCACCATTGTCAAAATTTATTTTTGTTTCTCTAGTTGTAGCCATTTTCTTAGCAGTTATTATCAATTGCATGTAATTGCATAACCTTTGGGCTGTTTATATTTTATATTATGATCCTCCTTGTTACAGTTTTAAAACCCAAGGGGATATCAGGCTTAAGATGGCTGATCACTTGTACAGGTAGATTGACACACCTTATAGGAACTTGATCAAGATAGGTGATTGATTGCATTATTTAATTACATTTCAGTAAATTCTAATCTTATGAAAATTTAGATTAAAAAAATAATTTTAATCCAGTTACAAAGACAATAGTCATGATAGTTTTAAAAGTCAAACACATGCTATTATATTGATATACACTATCAGCATCCCCTTTTTTAAACAAGTACAAAATAAGACGTACAACAGAACATAATTTCATGCCAAATAATACAAGCAATTATCAGTATATTGAATCACTGTACAAGTTAAAAAGTAAATGCAGTCGACTCGACTTAATTGCATACCGCTTAATAGCATAATTTGCTTAATTGCATAATTTTTCCTGCACAAAACTATTTTCCATTCATCTACATTGTAATGTTAAATTGTCCGGTTATATGCATAACTCTACAAGTCTAGTGGTACATGTAGATCAATGATAGTTAATATGCAGTTGTATAAGCATTGGTATATCTCATTTCCATGGATATTATTTGGCTACGCCGCTGTCATGAAAGTTTTGCTTTGTTAACATGTATTAGTTTGTGATTAGGTCAGTTATGGGTGAACCATTGGTATTCAGTTGTATCAGCATTAACACATCTCATTTCCATGATGATTATTTGGCCCTGCCCCTTTAGTCATGGTCTATTGACTTTGAAACTTTTGCTTTGTTTATATGTATTAGTTTGTGATTAGATCAGGTTAAGATGAAATGTTCATGTTAGGTCAATGGTATTTGGTATGCAAATTTATTGGCATTTGTAAGTATTGTTTCCTTGGAGATTATATAGCTCCATCCCTTCTTCATGGTTCATAGACTGAAACTGTTACATACATTTTGTAGTTAACTGTTTAGAAAAGTATAATTGTGTTTAGGTTTATAGTGTTGTTCCGATGATCGGAATAAGTCGGAAATCAGTTGGTTGGGCCTGGCGATGTCGATAATCGATTGGGATTTTGTTCAATCGATTGTCGTTAAAGTTTCCGGACTTTTAGCTTGTCAACTTCCGGTCCGTTTACGGTTTGCATTTTATATGTGCAGTCAAACAAATAATAACAAAAATACCAGTCGATGACAATAACAATGTCAAACATCCTATAATTACCAATAACCAATTTCCTTCTAAAGCATTGACTGTACATATTTGCAGATTGAAGGAATGTTATTTAATATTAATAACTTTGTATGCAATACTTTCTTTCAATACCGGTACTTGTTACTTGAGAGCGTACAAATCATTCTGATTTTAGACAAAATAATTTCTTTGCTTCATTAGAACGTATTGCAAATTGCCTTTTATTAATGTTTTATCCATTTGTAGCATAAAAAAACGTCATATTCCTTTCCAAATTGCTTGCCAAACATCGTTTATTTTTGTAAATTTTCCGAAATTTGTCCGCCATTAATAAATATAAGAATCACGAATCGGATACGGTTCAACTATGTAATAATTCCGCATTCTTGCAATTATAAGTTCAGACGCACAAATGACACAATTGACAGAAAATAATGATCACAAAAATGAAAAAAAGCATTCTACACGAATTAACAGACTTTGGCTTAATCCCCTTTGTTTACTGTATATATTATAATGCAAATGCATTGTTTTATTTTTTTCTGTTAATTTTAAATTTCTTAAAGTTAAAAACTTAATATATCTTTTCCTAATTAGAAGCATTCAAATGTTTATACAGCTATGTTATTGAAATTTTATTGTGAGTTACACCATTGAAATTTAGAAATGTTAGTGTCACTGTTGGTAATTAATATTGTAATTATGAGATAAAATATCTTTAATATGAATCTGGATTCTTATTAATTCATTGTTTTAACTGCTAAATAAATTATTATCAAAGGTACCAGGATTATAATTTAGTATGCCAGAATATGAAAGGGAAATAAAAGATCATAAATATGAATATATAAACTCTGCAATGATATGGAATATACACATTAGACATGTACAATGAGACTAAATGCATGATTTCATTTAAAACAAAAGGGCAAGGTATTATAAAGCGATTATAACCGATAGTCGGTTAGTTGCTGTCATCCGATTTTAATAGATAATCGGTTGGTAATTTCAACCGATTATCCAACACTATAGGTTTATTTAAAGGAAAAGACTTATAAGAAGTCAATGATATTTGGTATGCAGTTGTATAAGCTTTGGCACATCTCATTTATATGGAGATTGCTTAGCTTAGTACCTCAGTGTGAGTCATGGTTCATTGACTTTGAATATTTGCCTAACTTATTTAACATGTTAAGTATTGCTATTTTAATGTCAACATTTGCATAATCAAATTACAAAAAAGTGAGACATATCTCTGTGAAAACAGTTTATTTTTATATCCAAGAATGGTAACTTTAGTACAATATACAGTGGCGTAGCCAGGGTTGAATTGATGTGGATGTTTTGCCAAGCGGAGCGAGCCGAAAAATGTTTTAGAAATTTTTGTGCAGAAAAATATTTTTTATTTAAGCACATGTACTCCCCCAGAACATTCAGAATCCGACACTAGTTAGATTTTTGTTTAAATTCAAAATAACCACCAATTCATATAATTATATTTTTAACAAAATTTTATTGTTTCCTTGAAACTACCATCATTCTATTCATAAATATTTGATGTAAAGTTTCCCACCCAATCTTATATTTGACATATCAAAAACCGTTTAAACGGATCCCATTACAGCGGCACTTCTGTATAATTTCTGAATATAGGAACTGAAGTGACTTCTCTTTCCAGGAATTTGAGTCTACAACCTTGGGTTTTTTGTTACTGAGCTAAACACATGCAGGAGACATAAAAATACTGGACGTCCCATTGTCCGGTCTTGTTAGCACTCTCGTGTGTACAATTCTTGTCAGATTAAGTGAAACTCATATCATAAGCAATGTCTTTGACAATTTGATAGATACAATATGACATGTAATGTGCATGGCGGGGAACATTGGATCTTTGTTCTTTACTGGTTGAAAAT
The DNA here is from genome assembly GCA_037788925.1 of Mytilus galloprovincialis. NCBI lineage: Eukaryota > Metazoa > Mollusca > Bivalvia > Mytilida > Mytilidae > Mytilus > Mytilus galloprovincialis. The sequence goes on from CM075333.1 coordinate 95,161,370, forward strand.
AAAATTGGTATTTGAACCTAGATAGAAACGGGAATTCATAAGCCTATGACTTATCACGATCTATTACCAATTGATTTTTTTTTTATCACGTCGTTTACATTGTTGCCAGAAACGATATCAGATATGGTGTTTCAGTTGTTAGTTGCTATAGTCAAATGAGAAGCCATCACTCCACTAGGTTCAATTTCAGATGAAACATGTCCACGGGTCTGCGTATCAGTCCTCTCCGCTTGCCTTAGCCGATGACATAGACTATTTTTACGAACAAAAGTTAACTTGAAACACTATTCTGCGATTCAACTATCAAACTAAATTATCCTAAATGAAAGACCAGGCATACAGCTTCGAAAAATGACTGGACATTATCCTCATATCCTCAGCCTTGTTACATTTGGATACTTCCGAGTTAAACTGATGCTATTTTTTTTTTATTTTTTATTTTTTTTTTGTCAAAATGATGTGGATGCTTGAGCATCTAAGCATACATGCAAGCTACACCACTGATATATATTTGTATTCCATTGTAAATTGAATTTTTGCTATTATTAATCATTGTCTTCAAAATTGGTAATTTCTATTCATCTCCGTTCCATGATATTAAAGTGGTCACCTAAAAATCTTTTACAGTTTTTGTCTCGCCTTGGCTGAGTAAAAAAACATGACAGGTACTGGTATGCAGTGTCGGCGTGATCAACAATTTATTAGTTTGTGATAAGGTCTAGTTTATGGTGAAACACTTTTGGTAGATATTTGGTATGCAGTTGCATTAGAATTAGCATTGGCACATCTCAACACCATGGAGATTATTTGGCACTGCCCCCTCAGTTAAGGTCTTGATTTGAAACTTTAAAATAAAAAAGAAGATGTGGTATGATTTCCAATGAGACCACTCTCCACAAGAGACCAATGACACAGAAATTAATAACTATAGGTAATGGTACAGCCTTCAACAATGAGCAAAGCCCAAACTGCATGCCATAGTCAGCTATAAAAGGCTCAGTAAAAACAAAAGTAAATCAATTCAAAAAAGAAAACTAAAGGCCTAATTTATGTACAAAAAATGAATGAAAAACAAATATGTAACACATGAACTAACGACAACCACTGAATTACAGGCTCCTGACTTGGGACAGGCACATACATACAGAATGTGGCGGGGTTAAACATGTTAGCATGATCTCAACCCTCACCCTAAGGCCAAAATAAATAAATAGTGTGTTTCCTATTTCACCCTGAAAAAAATTAGGTAGGGTAGGTAGGTAAAACATTTTATTTTATGAAAACTTTTATTTTTTTTCTATCGATGAGAGCATGGACAGCAGAAAAAAGGTTCTAGTACTAGAATAGTACTAAAATCTACAGCTTTTTTGGTGGAAGAAGACTTCAAGCCTTCTGAAGGCCAATGGTGCCGACTTTAAATCATTGAATTCTCCGCATGCCGCATTCGTTTCTGTGTATTACAATTTCATAACAACTGATTCCTGACACCGATTTTTACAAATGAGTAAGCATCTGAATCATTTAAATTTGTAAATTAGGATTGAAAAACAATCACTATCGTAAATATGTGCCCTTTTATTTATGTAAATTATTAAATTTCATCTCATCTACATGAACGTTATTTGTTTACTTGTAACCGGATGTTTTTACTGTAGATATTTGAAGTACGCATGCGTGAATTTGGTATCGGGACAACTATCCCTGTTTACATGTTCACCCTTGGAAGTTACGAATTTGCAGACAAGAAGATTTTGTTTTTTAATAAATAGAAAGGATCTACTTTTTATTAAATTGTCTTCTTTATTCATTGTTTTCCTTTGTCATGTGAATTAGATGCCCTTCTACTTCAAATGGTTTGAATGTATTTATAAAATTATTGAAGACTCAGTTGACAAGCAGTACGTTGCTGTTGGGAGAATTTTGATTAAACTCTAAATGCTCATAGAATAAGAAATATAATCTAAACTGAATGTACCTCTTTCTGAATAATTTATTGCAATATAAATATAAATCCCTTTTGACAAGAGAAATCTGACTTTTGTCAGAAATATTTGTTTCACATGTGCAAAGGTAATCACGTGTGGCGGCCATCTTGGTTTGTTTACAAATATGTGAAGAAGCCTCTAGAACCATGACCTAAACATAAATAGTCTTCCGAAAACGTAAACTTTATGCAATACTATTTTATCAATCATGATTATTTTCATAAATTTAAATTTGATTATTTCAAGAAATAAAATTATAACAATTACGATTTTAGATTAGAGATTCTACACAGACATCTATTTATTTAGCCAAATTAGTTTACCTGTGTGAAAATGTAAATAATGTTCTAAATGGATGTTAATTTGTTTACTAAACAAGTAAAGACAAACTATGGATTGAAGATAATAATTCACATAAATATTTTAGGACATTTGATTTATTCTAATAAATATAGGATTTAAAAAATGCAAGTGCAAACAAATTTAATGTCTTCTTCTTCTTCTTCTTCTTCTTCTTCTTCTTCTTCTTCTTCTTCTTCTTCTTCTTCTTCTTCTTCCTCTTCTTCTTCTTCTTCTTCTTCTTCTTCTTCTTCTTCTTCTTCTTCTTCTTCTTCTTCTTCTTCTTCTTCTTCTTCTTCTTCTTCTTCTTCTTCTTCTTCTTCAAACTTCTTCTTCAAACTTTACACACTTTGGTGATGATTTAAAATTTTATTTTTCAGTTATTTAGTATTTTGTATAAAAGGGGGAGGGTTTTTTACATGTCGCGCCGTATCTCAAAAACAATTTATGATTATTGCTTAAACTTTACACACTTCTTTGCTATATTAATCTTAAGATCTGTATACTTTTTGGTTTTGATTCAAAATTTTATTTTAGTGATATTTAGTTTTTTGGAAGAAAAAAGAGAGCCCCCTCTCTTTTTTCTTCCAAAAAACTAAATATCACTAATATTGTCATTGTTCATATGTCCCTCCATATCTCAAAAACAATAAATGGAACAAAGCAGCCTGAGTTAGTGGGGCTGCTTTTATGGTAATTCAAATTACCTTTTATTCACCTTCTTCCATCTCAGAGCTATCAGCTCTTTGATTTAATTTTCTGTTTTAGTTCTGTGTAAGAAATATGAAAATAAACTAATGAAAAATTTATGCATTTCGTGGGTCTTAATAGAAATATGTTCTTGACAATTAATTATCTTAAAGCAAAAATGGCAGTGAAAAATCTGGCATATAGTATAATTAGCTCACCTGGCCCAAAGGGCCAAGTGAGCTTTTCTCATCACTTGGCGTCCGTCTTCCGGCGTCGTCGTCCGTCGTTAGCTTTTACAAAAATCTTCTTCTCTGAAACTACTGGGCCAATTTTTACCAAACTTGGCCACAATCATTATTAGGGTATCTAGTTTAAAAATTGTGTCCGGTGACCCGTCCAACTAACCAAGATGGCCGCCATGGCTAAAAATAGAACATAGGGGTAAAATGCAGTTTTTGGCTTATAACTCAAAAACCAAAGCATTTAGAGCAAATCTGACGGGGGTAAAATTGTTAATCAGGTCAAGATCTATCTGCCCTGAAATTTTCAGATGAATCCGACAACCCGTTGATAGGTTGCTGTTTTTGGTTATTATCTTGAATATTATTATAGATAGAGATAAACTGTAAACAACAATAATGTTCAGCAAAGTAAGATCTACAAATAAGTCAACATGACCAAAATGGTCAGTTGACCCCTTTAGGAGTTATTGCCCTCAATAGTCAATCATTAACCATTTTTCGTAAATCTTAGTAATCTTTTAGAAAAATCTTCTCCTCTGAAACTACTGGGCCGAATTTAACCAAACTTGGCCATAATCATCATTGGGGTATCTAGTTTAAAAAATGTGTCCGGTGACCCGGCCAACCAACCAAGATGGCCGCCATGGCTAAAAATAGAACATAGGAGTAAAATGCTGTTTTTGGCTTATAACTCAAAAACCAAAGCATTAAAAGCAAATCTGACAGGAAGTAAAATTGTTGATCAAGTCACGATCTATCTGCCCTGAAATTTTCAGATGAATCGGATAATCGGTTGTTAGGTTGCTGCCCCTGAATTTGTAATTTTGAGGAAATTTTGCTGTTTTTTTGTTATTATCTTGAATATTATTATAGATAGAGATAAACTGTAAACAGCAATAATGTACAGCAAAGTAAGAACTAAAAATAAGTCAGTATGACCAAAATAGTCAATTGACCCCTAAGGAGTTATTGCCCTTCATAGTCAATTTTTAACAATTTTCTTAAAATTTGAAGATTTTCAATATCATTTTCCACAGAAAGTACTGTTATAGATAGAGATAATTGTAAGCAGCAAGAATGTTTAGTAAAGTAAGATCTACAAACACATCACCATCACCAAAACACAATTTTGTCATGAATCCATCTGTGTCCATTGTTTAATATTCACATAGACCAAGGTGAGCGACACAGGCTCTTTAGAGCCTCTAGTTTCAGTAGTGAAAACACTGCAAATTGATGCTAAGGCCACACCAATTTAATTTCTTGTTCTACGGATTTTTGGACTTCAAAATTTGGGGCGAGCGAGCGATAAAAAAATGTTTAATTTGCAAATTTTTGAGGCGAAGCTTGAAAAGTTAAGGCGAGCGATTAATTTTTTTTTTTTTGTAAACATAAAAAACTAGGTTTTGACATTTTTATTAAAACTTGATTTATCACTTGTACTTTGACATTTCTTTTATTTATGAAGTAATTTTTCCCTGTTCACCAAGAAATAACTGAATAATTAAATCTGGTCTATGTATGTGTGACTGACAATGAGACAATTCTCCATCCAAGTCATAATCAGTTTGGGAACAACCCCTTAATTTTATAAATATCCCTTTTATGAGGGGTCAATATAATCAGGGACTTTCTATACTAAGTAAGTAAGTATAGAAAGTCCCTAATACAAGTTATAATATATTTTTTTGTAAAAAAAAAACACTTTTTAGTACAAAAGGGCTCATATTTTCCCAAAGAACTGTAAATATCTATCTGGACTGGTATTAAATGGTCAAAACATGTCCAAGAATTTTGTAATATTCCTGGACTTTTACCATGCTAACATATTTACTTTAACAGTTCAATATTATTCAGAATAAGTGGAACCCTCTTTTAGAAAAGTGGTTAAAAATGTGATGTATTTCTCCTCTTTTTGAGTAAAAAATCTAAGTTTTCAAAGGTTTTTAGCTCACCTTTCCGTCGTCGTCGTCGTCGTAAACTATTTCAAAGATCTTCTCCTCTGAAACTACTGAACCAATTCAAACCAAACTTCATCTGATTGATTCCTAGGGTATCTAGAATAAAGTTTGTGTTTTAATTCCCATTTCATCAAAAAACATGACCACCATGGCTAAAAATAGAACATAGGGGTAAAATGCAGTTTTTGGCTTGTAACTCAAAAACCAAAGCATTTAGAGCAAATCTGACATGGGGTTAAATTGTTTATCAGGTCAAGATCTAACTGCCCTGAAATTTTCAGATGAATCGGACAACCCGTTGTTAGGTTGCTGCCCCTGAATTGGTAATTTTAAGGAAATTTTTGCTATTTTTGGTTATTATCTTGAATATTATTATAGATAGAGATAAACTGTAAATAGAAAAAATGTTCAGCAAAGTAAGATTTACAAATAAGTCAACAGGTCAAAAATGGTCAGTTGACCCCTTTAGGAGTTATTGCCCTTTATAGTCAATTTTTAACCATTTTTCGTAAATCTTGGTTATCTTTTACAAAAATCTTCTCTGAAACTACAGGGCCAAATTTAACCAGATATGGCCAAAATCATAAGTAGGGTATCTAGTTTAAAAATTGTGTCCGGTGACCTGGCCAACCAACCAAGATGGCCGCCATGGCTAAAAATAGAACATAGGGGTAAAATGCAGTTTTTTGCTTATAACTCAAAAACCAAAGCAATTAGAGCAAATCTGACAGGGGTAAAATTGTTTATTAGGTCAAGATCTAACTGCCCTAAAATTTTCAGATGAATCGGACAACCCGTTGTTAGGTTTCCGCCCCTGAATTGGTAATTTTAAGGAAATTTTTGCTATTTTTGGTTATTTTCTTGAATAATATTATAGATTGAGATAAACTGTAAATAGAAAAAATGTTCAGCAAAGTAAGATTTACAAATAAGTCAACAGGTCCAAAATGGTAAGTTGACCCCTTTAGGAGTAATTGCCCTTTATAGTCAATTTTTAACCATTTTTAGCTCACCTGACCTGAAAGGTCATGTGAGCTTTTCTCATCACTTGGCGTCCGTCGTCCTGCGTCCGTCGTCTGTCGTCCGTAAACTTTTACAAAAATCTTCTCCTCTGAAACTACTTGGCCAAATTTAACCAAACTTGGCCACAATCATCTTTGGGGTATCTAGTTTTAAAATTGTGCAACATGTTGTTGGGTTGCTGCCCCTGAATTGGTTATTTTAAGGAAATTTTGCAGTTTTTGGTTATTATCTTGAATACTATTATAGATAGAGATAAACTGTAAACAGCAATAATGTTCAGCAAAGTAAGACCTACAAATAAGTCAAACATGACCAAAATTGTCAATCAACCCCTTAAGAAAATCTTCTTCTCTAAAACTACTTTGCCAAATTTAACCAAACTTGGCCACAATTATCATTGTGGTATAAAGTTTAAAAAATATGTCCGATGACTCCGCCTACCAAACAAAATGGCCGACATGGCTAAATTTAGAACATAGTGGTAAAATGCAGTTTTTGCTTTATATCTTTTAAACTAAGATATTTAGGGCAAATCTTTCAAGATTTAAATGTCCATCAGAATAAGATCACAATTATCATTGTGGTATAAAGTTTAAAAAATATGTCCGATGACTCCGCCTACCAAACAAAATGGCCGACATGGCTAAATTTAGAACATAGTGGTAAAATGCAGTTTTTGCTTTATATCTTTTAAACTAAGATATTTAGGGCAAATCTTTCAAGATTTAAATGTAAATCAGAATAAGATCTATCCCCTCACAAATTTTCAGATGAATCCGACAACCCGTTGTTGGGTTGTTGCCCTAAAATTGGTTATTTTAAGGAAATTTTGCAGTTTTTGGTTATTATCTTGAATACTATTATAGATAGAGATAAACTGTAAACAGCAATGATGTTCAGCAAAGTAAGACCTACAAATAAGTCAACATGACCAAAATTGTCAATCAACCCGTTAAGGAGTTATTGCCCTTTATAGTCAATTTTTAACAACTTTTCGTCATTTTTAACCGGATTTTTGTGACAAAAATGTCGGTTATTGATTTGGGGATGTACGGCGGTCGGGCGGGCGGGCTGGCGTCACTCAAATGTTGTCCGTGCATTAACTCATGAACCGTTCAACCAAAGCTTTTAATATTTTAATATGTTGTTACTGACAACTAAATGAAGGTCAAGTTCAATAATGGCGATTTTGACTTTTACCGTTCAGGAGTTATGGTTCTTGAAAGATTAAAAAATGGAGTTTCCAGTCGTGTCCCTGCATTTACGCATGAACTGTTATACCTAAGCTTCCCAAATTTTAATATGTTGTTACTGATGACAAAATGGAGGTCAAGTTCAATAATGGCGATTTTGACTTTTACCGTTCAGGAGTTAAGGTTCTTGAAAGATTGAAAAATGGTGTTTCCAGTCGTGTCCGTGCATTTACGCATGAACTGTTTTACCAAAGCTTCCCAAATTTTAATATGTTGTTACTGATGACAAAATAGAGGTCAAGTTCAATAATGACGATTTTGACTTTTACCGTTCAGGAGTTATGGTTCTTGAAAGATTGAAAAATGGTGTTTCCAGTCGTGTCCGTGCATTTTCTCATGAATCATTTAACTAAAGCTTTTGAAATTTTTATATGTTGTTACTGATGGCAAATTAGAGGTCAAGTTCAATAATGATGATTTTGACTTTTACCGTTCAGGAGTTATGGTTCTTGAAAGATTGTGAAATGGCGTTTCCATTCACGTTGTTGCATTTACTCATGAACCATTCAATCTAAGCTTTTCAAATTTTAAGATGTTGATACTGATGACAAAATGGAGGTCAAATTTGATATTGACGATTTTCACTTTCACCATTCATCAGTAATGGTTCTTGTGATATTGCCAGGACACAAATAAATATTAATAAATCCGGTTTGCTGTCGTTGTGACAGCCTCTTGTTAGTATTCTTTTAAAAAATCTTCTTCTCTAAAACTACTGGGCCAAATTTAACCAAACTTGGCCACAATTATCATTGTGGTATAAAGTTTAAAAAATGTGTCCGATGACTCCGCCTACCAAACAAAATGGCCGACATGGCTAAATTTAGAACATAGTGGTAAAATGCAGTTTTTGCTTTATATCTTTGAAACTAAGATATTGAGGGCAAAACTTTCAAGATTTAAATGTCAATCAGAATAAGATCTATTCCCTCACAAATTTTCAGATGAATCCGACAACCCGTTGTTGGGTTGTTGCCCTAAAATTGGTAATTTTAAGGAAATTTTGCAGTTTTTGGTTATTATCTTGAATACTATTATAGATAGAGATAAACTGTAAACAGCAATAATGTTCAGCAAAGTAAGATCTACAAATAAGTCAACATGATCGAAATTGTTAGAGGACCCCTTAAGGAGTTATTGCCCGTTATAGTCAATATTGAACAACTTTTCATCATTTTTGTAACTTGTACAAAAATCCTCTTTTCTAAAACTATGGGCCAAATTTAACCAAACTTGGCCACAATCTTTACTAGGGTATCTATTTAAAAAAGTGTCTATGAACCCGCCTACCAACCAAGATGGCCGACATCAGTAAATACAGTAACAGGTGAGCGACACAGGCTCTTGAGAGCCTCTAGTTCGTAAATCTTAGTTATCTTTTACAAAAACCTTCTCCTCTGAAACTACTGGGCCAAATAAAATCAAACTTGGCCACAATCATCATTGGGGTATCTAGTTTAAAAATTGTGTCCAGTGACCCGGCCAACCAACAAAGATGGCCGCCATGGCTAAAAATAGAACATAGGGGTAAAATGCAGTTTTGGGCTTATAACTTAAAAACCAAAGCATTTAGAGCAAATCTGACAGTGGGAGAAATTGTTTATCAAGTCAAGATCTATCTGCTCTAAAATTTTCAGATGAATTGGACAACTGGTTGTTAGGTTGCTGTCCCTGAATTGGTAATTTTAAGGAAATTTTGCTGTTTTTGGTTATTATCTTGAATACTATTATAGATAGAGATAACCTGTAAACAGCAATAATGTTCAGAAAAGTAAGATTTACAAATAAGTCAACATGACTGAAATGGTCAATTGACCCCCTAAGGAGTTATTGTCCTTTATAGTCAATTTTTAAAAATTTTCATAAAATATTTTAAAAAATTTTCATAAAATTTGTAGATTTTTACTAACATTTTCCACTGAAACTAGTTGGCCAAGTTCATTATGGATAGAGATAATTGTAAGCAGCAAGAATGTTCAGTAAAGTAAGATGTACAAACACATCACCATCACCAAAACACAATTTTGTCATGAATCTATCTGCGTCCTTTGTTTAATATTCACATATACCAAGATGAGCGACACAGGCTTTTTAGAGCCTCTAGTTTCGTAGCACTATACAAATTCTTGGTATTTCTATTTTCATTTCTACATCAGTAAAATGACCCCTTGTCTGGGAGAGGGTTGCTCCCAACCTGATAATGACAAACACAGGTCAAAATACGGCCTTTTACAAAGGGCTTTTATCCAAGAAACACTACTATTATACCTCCTTTGAGAGGACAATTATTTTACGCATTTTATGTATTTAAATAGCCCATCCGAGCTCACCCATGAGCATGAATGTTAGGTCCAGTGTTTCTGCCGTGTTTAGGGAAAAAATCCCTGAGTCCGGCTTCATCAGTGGTCGACTCAATAATTGTATAATGGCGTGTTATTTATGTTTTATATTTTATTTCGTATATTATGTTGTATTTAAATAGCCCATCCAAGCTCACCCATGAGCATGAATGTTAGGCCCGGTGTTTCTGCCTTGTTTGGGGAAAAAATCCCTGAGTCCGGCTTTATCAGTGGTCGACTCAATAATTGTATATTGGCGTGTTATTTATGTTTTATGTTTTATTTCGTATATTATATTGGACCAATTGTGTCTGTGGGTACCCTGGTGTATGTAAGCTGACTGATACTTGTGCATTTTATCTACATGTAAACTAAGATTATGCTACTTTAATATATAGATCCTCTCTGTATTCTGTCTACTGTTTTTTTGAAATTTTTACTATTTAAGGGGTCATACCAGTAGCATATATATAAAAATATATTTCGGGATATGAATTTCTTTAAATTCTGCATCTTTGGATTTCATGTTTTTAAGACCGGGATTTCGGGATCATGGCCCCTCCGAACCCCCCCCCCCCCCCCCCCCCTCAAATTAGCCTTAGTAGGTCTTAGTCATTTATACAAGGCTCATCTCCTACCATTTACATGTTAATGAGGCTCTCAAAAGAAAAAGCGCTGATGGATCCTATTGTCCTAGAAGCATATTTTATTAGACTAATAATAGTCTATATATAAGTGGTTACATTTATTTCATGTTTGAAGCGGTGCAAATTTTTAATTTAATCTGACTTTTACCAAAAGATGCATTGTAGCAAAGGAAGAATAATTGTGGTCGGAGGCCAGAAACACAAAAATAGTTGAATTTAACAAAAAGGAAACAAATTTCGAACTTTGGAAAAAGGGAGATGGCTTTTGATACCTTTTATGAAATTCTCCATACATAATTATCTTTTACAAACATCATCCTACAACAGTTCACAAGCTGTATATGCCCGCGATTTCGCCGGTGTGTTCTAGTATATTTATATCCGAGCACTCCCACTTTGGATAAATTGGTTTCATGCTGAAACAAATATTCTCACAGATATTTACACAGTGTGGTGGGGTTTTATAGGTTTAAAATCGTTATACACAGGTTTAGACTGTGATTTAAAAAACAAATGTTGATATCTTTTAATATCATTTACAAAAAAAAAATGATTACAGGAAAAATTCTGTTTTGAAAAAAATATGTGCGGGCGGTTCCGTCGAACAAGGAATTAAATTGGTGTGGCCTTAGCAGCAGTTTATTATGATTTTTCAAGGGGTAATACAGTTATTACTCTTGCACCCTCTTTATTTAATATATAGATGTGTTTTGATGTTTGACAGAATTAAATCTTGTTGAGTGGTGTTCTGACAATATTAAAATTCCAGGTTTTGAGAAGAGTGAGAGTGCGAAATATTTGCCTTATTAAAACTAGAAAAACAATTGTGGATATTAATAGGACATGATTTTTTTTTTCTCTAATATAAACTGTTGTGGGACTAGCCAGAGAAATATTATAGAATAAAAGTAGACATGGTGCCAGGGCAGATTCATTATAAATGAACATGAATCATACACCATGTCTGCCTACTGGGGAAGCTTTCTATTTCTCATTACACATTGTCTGCCCACTTTCCGACATCAACTCAAACTGTCCAATGCTCAAAAGCATTAACAGCCGTTTATGTTGCATCCTGGGAACATTTTTTTACAACATTCATAAGAGCATTTTTTTCAAAAAAAGCTGGAATTTGATTTTAGAATTAAATTGATCTCATTTTACTCTTAAAATTTTTGTCAATTAACCGACAGAATTAGATAGTCTGTCCATCCTGAAACAATTCTGACTTTTGGCCCAAAGAAGCACAGATAAAAAATGAGATTTTGTTAATATATGTTTATATATTGAATTAAGGTAGCACAATACAAAGATTTTTACACTCCCAGTCAAACAACTTTAAACTGATGTAATTCATTTCATCCTTCTTTATATTTTATAAATGAGGTACCAAAAGAAAGAAGAAAGATTAATCTTTCAAATTGTGATAATTTCATTATGACATAAGTATTACATAATTGATTATTATGTAATTAGTTGCTATATTGTGATGTCCACACTTGAATGAATATAGCGTCTTTGTTCTTCATAGCATCCCAAAATATTTTATAGATTCTTGTACAACACAGCTTGACCTCCAAAACTGTGTCTCAGATTTCCAAAAACATCAATAGAACAAATTTTATACCCAATTGAATTTAGTGGTCTCTTATGAATTGATGTTGCAAACTTCATTGAAGATTTATGAGAGAATGAAATGCAATAGGAAAAATCTGAGACACAGTTTTGGAGGTCAAACTGTGTTGTGCAAGAATCTATAAAATATTTTGGGATGCTATGAATAGCAAAGAAGCTAAATTCATTCAAGTATGGACATCACAATATGGCAACTTATTACATAACAATTAATTATGTAATAATTATTTCATAATGAAATTATCACAATTTGAAAGATTAATCCTTCTTCTTTCTTTTGGTACCTCATTTATAAAATTTAAAGAAAGATGAGTGGAATTACATCAGTTTAAAGGTGTCTGATTGGGGATGAAAAATCTTTGTATTGTGCTACCTTAATTATTTAAAAAATCTTGTCTTGTACAATGTTGTACCTGTGCAAAGAAGTTGTGCAAAATGCGTCAACTTCGTATTTTTTTTGTCTATAGGTCCATCATGGTGTTCTTCAAAAAATTCATCATATCGTAATTATCCGGAATTAATGTCATTATATTTTGCAACCATATGATTGCATTTCGCATATTTGACAGCTAATATGCTGCACGGTTGTCAAAAGCCATGCTTGATTATTTAAAATCTTGGTTCTTAAAACGCTTTACCTGGTCATATTGGTATTGCTTTCAAACATTTTGAAGATCTGCAGTTTTCTAAACGAAAATTCGGATCCAGACAGACCAAAAAATCCGGATTTTTAATATTTTTGGTCAATAAAAACGGAGGTAGGGTCGGGAAATCAGAAACTCACAATTAATTTATTTGGCCTAACCTGGACAGGGGTGTAACAGTACAATATAAGAACTAACTATAAAAATCAGTTGAAAAGGCTTTACTCAGATGGATACAAATAGAAATACATCTAACAAGAACACAGTGGACATGGCCGGGTACTTGTATATCCCTACTTTGTTTTGTTTACATGTATTAGTTTGAGATTATGTAAGTTCATGGGGAACCACTAGTGGTTGATCAATGATATTTGGTATGCAGTTGTGTTAGCATTGGCACATCTCAATACCATAGAGATTATGCGACCCTGCCCCCTCAGTTATGGTCTATTGACCTCTGTAATTTTTATTAGTTTATATGTATTAGTTTGTGTTTATGTTTTAAAATAAGTATATGGTATTTGGTATGCAGTTGTATTAGCATTGGTAAATCTCATTTCCATGAGGATTGTTTCGCAGTGAACCTTCAGTCATGTCTCATTGCCCTCGGCATCAAAACATGTCAACCTCATTAAATTACTGCAGCATTCCATAAACTGTTAAAGTAACGGCTTTTGCAATTGTCAGAAATGTTCCAAGTTTTCCTCATAACTGTTCATAAATTTTTGTCTCAAGATATCCCATGCTTTCATTTCAGTTCAAAAAGATGTAGCAAGAGAAGATATATATCATAGCTGCAAGAATATGGGAGACGTTAGAATTTTCCACCTTCGTAGAATTGGTCCGCCTAAAACACTGTCCATAGCTGTGGATCACATGGAGTATGTATAAAATATTCAGTAGATTCAAAACACTCTTTTTAATGTCAAATGCAATTAAAAGTGTTTGAAGTTATTACCTGACCACTAAATGCATCCATGTACACGTTATAGTTCTTGACCAAGCAAGTTGGTATTTTAGATTTAATTTGCATGGCTTGTGTGATTTACCCGAACGACGTAGGAGTATACAGTTATCATCTTCTGGTTAGACCAAAATAAACCCAAATGGTCAAAACTTGGTGATGCTCAGCAGAGAAACAGCTAATCGTTGAGCTTTTTTTAAACAGAAAAGGCGTCGCGTCTCACTATACATATGAGTCAAGCATGATTGTACTTAGTGGTTTTTATTTCCAAAAAACTGTTATGATATCAGATAGATAGATAAATGAGTGTTGTGAGCAATTTCTTCGGTATGACATGACAAGAACAAGTTACTAGTACATTTGACAAAAATTAAATGTGTCCTGCTTAGTTAGTACTATACAGTCAGGATTCTACTTTGCCAAAATTATCTCCGCGTTACGCCAGTTCATTTTCACAATCGTAGAAGTTGAAGCCATTGTAGAGATGACGCGCTGCCAATTTTGCTCTTGAAAACCGATAAATTTATTCACATAGCACCATTACGATCTTTATATGTCAGTTGTATTTTAAAAGACAAATGTATCTACTAGCTTAGGCCAAAAAAAAATATATGTCTGTTTCCTGTTTCCCGACCGACCCTGACTCAAACCCCCCGACCCTAGATCTTTTTATTCAAATCCGGAAAAAAATCGTTTCCGGTCCGGAAAAATACACCTTATCGCTATTTGTCCGCCATTGCTGGAAATCACACAGGTTCCCGTAAAATTTTGACGTCATAAAACAAAATATCTGACGCCACAATGCAAAAGTGATTGTTGTTGACGTCAAAAGTTCAAGCGGCCGGATCAGCCGGGATTAGCGATAAGGTGTATTCATTTCTGGTCCGATCCAGATCCGTATTTTACTATGCCCAAACAATCAAAATGGCTGCTCCCAGCACAAATGTGCTACAATTAAGGTTTAAAAAATGTCAGCACTGGGAGGATTATTCAATTAAAGCTTCTTTAAAGGGATTAAATCATTTTGGGGTACAGGACCCTAACCAAACATGACATGTAACCGACTGCAAATCTGACAGGGAGTGCAAAAATAAAAAAAAAAAAATAAAATAAAAAAAAAATCCCGACCTACCGACCCTGATTTATTTGCCTTGGAAGCAGGAAACAGACATATATTTTTTTTTGGCCTTATGAGCATCAGTGAATGATCTTGTCTGCATTGATTCAACTCAAAACTAATGTCTGATTGGTTGTCAGGTGGAATTTTCGAAAATTCTTAAATATTTAAAAAAATTCTAATTAAATATTTCGTGGAGGTCAGACTAAAAGTTTTCAGTGGTTGAAGATTATAAACTAGTTATCACACACAAAACATTATATTTTTTCGAAGATATGCATTTTCATCATCCAATTTAAAAGACTGTCGTCAAGTACTTTTAGTAAAAAAAAATAGCTATTCGAACATACCTACTCTGTTTTTGTGATTCATTAGATAGGTATTTCACTTGACCCATATATTTCATCTTTTCGTACTGTGATTTTTTATGTTATAAAGTCAACCTGTAGCGCTGATATATAAAAATGATAGAATCTGAAGCGAGATGATATATCAAATACTCTTGCTTAGTACGTTTTAAAGACAAAATATATACCTCAAACACGCCCTAGCATAAAAAGGTGCACTCGTTTTTCTCTTTTCAATACAATTGTTACCTATTTTTTGGAATTTTTTCTTAAGTCACATAATGGAAGTGCAGACACGAAAATTACTGAACTAATAGTTTGATATGTTCTCTGTACGTGGTAATTTATTTTTTTTAAATCGGAGGTTATGCATTTTCTATATCCAACTTGATAGATACCCATGTCGTCGACTTGATATCTAATTGTTCTGTATTACTGTGTAATAGATAAATTGAAAACTTGTGCAAATGGTGTTTTCAAAATAAAACACCACTTCGTAATTGAGAAGAAACTTGTCGTTTTATTTGTTTCTATTTACTTTTAAAAATTTTGTTACTATAGTAAACATTACAGTAAGCATTTATCGCCTTCTCTAACAAAGAGCTTCGATTCTTTTGTTAACTGGATTTTTGTGTCAAAAATGTCGGTTATTGATTTGGGGATGTACAGCGGGCGGGCAGTCGGGCGGGTGGGCGGGCGGCAACCAAATGTTGTCCGTGCATTTACTCATGAAGCGTTCAACCAAACCTTTTAAAATTTTAATATGTTGTCACTGACAACAAAATGGAGGTCAAGGTCAATAATGATGATTTTGACTTTTACCGTTCAGGAGTTACGGTTCTTGAAAGTTTAAAAAATGTTGT
Organism: Mytilus galloprovincialis; assembly: GCA_037788925.1. Classification (NCBI taxonomy): domain Eukaryota; kingdom Metazoa; phylum Mollusca; class Bivalvia; order Mytilida; family Mytilidae; genus Mytilus; species Mytilus galloprovincialis. The sequence continues at coordinate 95,177,419 of CM075333.1, forward strand.
GTCAGTGCATTTACTCATGAACCGTTCAACCAAACCTTTTAAAATTTTAATATGTTGTTACTGACAACATAACGGAGGTCAAGTTCAATAATGACAATTTTGACTTTTACCGTTCAGGAGTTACGGTTCTTGAAAGTTTAAAAACCATACAATTCATTCATTTTTTTAGATATTTTCAAAATCCTTGGTAGGTGGACTTAGTAATTTTTTCTTACTTTATGCATTAAGGGCACACAGTTTGTCCTGCTAGAGGGTCATTTTCTATCTAGTTTATATGTTGTTATTGTTGACAACATGGAAGTCAAGTTTGATATTGATAATCATAATTTTTACCTATTAGGAGTTTTGGTCCTTGTAATATTGATAAATGCCAGAACACAAATAAATGTTAAAGAATCCGGTTTACTGTCATTTTGACAGCTCTTGTTTTATATCAACTGGGTTTCCGCCTGTATAGACGTCACAGTTAGACCATCACACTTTAGCGTACACACCAACACACTTCAGCATATCTAACAACAAGTAAGCGTCAATAATAATAATAATAATTCTTTATTTAAAGAGGGTTACACAGTTAGCTATAAAGCTAATCTTCCCTGAGGCCCTCATGAAATACAATGACATATAACAAACAATTACAAAATATCAAACAAACACACATACATGAATAATGCAATAAAAAATTGTTATGAAATATACAATTTTCAAAACAGGTAAAAGTTACAAATTCACATATGACATATATAGTATTGCCATCAACAATATCATAAGTTTGAGTAAGTGTGAGAAAATTATTATGCATATAAAATCGCACGGCTTCTTAATGTTCCAACAAGTAATTTTTTAAATCTTTTTTGAATGAGCTTGTACTTGAGGTTGATTTTTTCAGGGATATTGGTAAGTTATTCCATAAAATAGATCCTGAATATATAAAAGATTTCTTATACAGCTCTGTTTTGGCTTTTGGAACTTGTAAATTTTTGCAAGAGGCATTTCTCAAACAATATTGGTTTATTTCTGGCATATCTTTAAATTTTTCAGTGAGATATACAGGGGCTTCATTCTTAAGGCATTTCTGCATCAAAACAGATTTGTGGTATGAGATTCTGTTCTCTACTGTCATCCATCCAAGCTGTTTAAACAGTGGAGCTGATGATGAAAGTGGATCAGCATCTAAAATAAGTCTTGCAGCCCTTTTCTGCAATTTTATTATTCTGACTAGCTCATTTTTAGCACAACCACTCCAAATAATACAACAATAATCTATCAGTGGGAGAATATAACCATTATAAAATAATTTTCTTAGATCAATATTTAGAAATTTCTTGATTTTAGAGAGTAAATAAAGTCTAGATGATATAGATGAACATAAGTAATTAATATGGCCTGTCCAGGACAGATTAGAGTCAATTCTTACACCTAAAAGTTTTTCAATTGATGATTTTTGAAGAATATTATTCTCAATAGTCAGAACTGGGTCTGCTTGATTTAAACGCAGCCTTTGTCTTGTACCTATAACCATGCATTTCGTCTTATCTGAATTTATGAACATGTTATTTTCATGACACCATTTTTCAACACATTGGAGATCATCTTGTACTTTTAATTGCATATCAGCAATAGTCTTTCCTGATGTATGCATAGTTGTGTCATCAGCATACAAGTCTGTATGGCAGTTTTTGATGTGTAATGGAAGGTCATTTATGAACAAAACAAACAAAATGGGACCAAGTATTGAGCCCTGTGGAACACCAAAATTTAGAAACATTTTATCAGAAAACTGATTATTTATATGGACTTGCTGTGTTCTTTCACTCAAATATGATTTAAAAAATTTAACAGTATCTTCATGGAAGCCATAAATTTGAAGTTTTTTACATAGAATTTCATGATCAACAACATCAAAAGCTTTCTTAAAATCCAAGAGGACTGCCAAATTGATATTTCCATTATTCATTTCATGTAGCCATTTATCAATAATATTAATGAGGGCAGTTTGACACGAATGGTTAGGTCTAAAACCAGACTGGGAAGGGTGTAAAATATCAAACTTTGTCAAATATTTATACAGATGATTAGATACATGTCTCTATTAATTTTGATAATGTTGGCAATACAGATATTGGTCTGTAATTGCTAGCTACATTTTTTTCACCAGATTTGAAAATTGGAGCTACTTTGGCATTTTTTAAAACAGATGGATAAATACCAGTATCAATCATTCGATTAAAAATGTATGTTAAGGAAGATGCTATGAAAGGAGCACTCAGTTTTAAAATCTTTGGACCTATATTGTCAGAACCAGAAGATGTCTTAACATCTAGTTTAGTTATTTCAGCAAATAGTTCTGAAACTTTTACTGGAGGAATGATGAATTTATTATGCCTTTTTTTCAAGAATTTCATTTGTACATAGTTTGTCAGAGTATAAAAATTTGAGTTGCTTGGTGCCCTGCTATGCCTTAATTTTTCAACACATGAGGTAAAATAATTATTGAACGTATTAGCAATTTCTTTATGATCGGTTGTTTTATGGTCTGCAGTTGTAATAAGTTCATATGGTTTTGATGGATTTGATGGATTTAAGCTATGAAGACATTTCCATAGTGTTTTAGAATCTTTTGAGTCTTTTATCATATCATTATAATACTTCTGTTTAGATGTATCAATGATATGTTTTGTTCTGTTTCTCCAGAATCTATATTCAGCCCACATTCCCAGTGAATGATATTTATCCCTCATTTTTCTTGCATATGAGATTTCTTTATTGTACCATTCAGGCTGTCTGTCTTTTTTTACCCTCTTTTTCACAATAGGGGCATGTTTATTTAAAATGTTATTAAAAATGTTGTACCACATTTCAATACAAACAGATGGGTCATTTTCAAATTCAACATGTTGAAAAGGTGCACTTTTTAAATCTTTTAAATAGTTTTGCTCATTAAAAGTCTTAAAATTTCTATAAGTGATTGTTGAATGAGTATGTTTTTTATCATACAATTTCTCTTGTCTTGTCATACATATTGGATAATGATCACTAATAGAATATTTAGAAACATGAGCCTCTTTAACCATGCTTAAACTGGTGACATATATATATGATCAATCAAAGTTTTTGTAGTCAGGAGCCTCTGGCCTTTGTTAGTCGTGTATTATTTTTAATTTTAGTTTCTTGTGTACAATTGTTGTCTCTTTGACACATTCCCCATTTCCATTCTCAATTTTATTATGAACAGGACATCGATTGGTCTATTCAAAGTTATTTTAATAATGCATCCTAAATTCTTCAAAAAATGTTTAAATTGTCATTGATACCTTTATCTCATGTTTATTTCAACCTTTATCTCACGTTTATTTCAAATATTTTCTTGAAGAAATAACATAGAATGAGCGACTTACACTGATTCATGCTCTGCAAACTTACACAGAATTTATGTATCTGTCTCTGGTCCATGTTTTACCACTGTTGAGATAACATCCTGTATTAGATTTAAAAACGAAAGTGAAGTTTTTGACAATGTTATTTTGCACAAATAAAGAGTCTAAGGCAGATACAAGTACACTGATGTTGCACACTTTGAATGATGCACCGCCAATTTAACAGTTTTTGTTTTAACTTTGAATTTGAGTCAAGGAAATTTTAATAACGTTTTTAACTGGCTGAAAATAGTTTTGGAAACCCTGCTCCCAATAGCAATTTTTCGTTAATACAAAATTTCTGATTTTTTTAGTTATATACATGTACAATTTATGTATTTTACAGCTTTACCAACTCTGTCAGCATAATTGGACGAGGTAGAGATTCAGGGGTGGATTTTATCATAGATTCTGCAAATAGAAACAGGAAGTTGTATATATCCAGGATACATGCAAGGGTTGTTAAACAAGATAACAGACATATTCTGTATGATGACAGTCGTAATGGGGTTTTTGTCAACAACTTGAAAATTGGAGGTATGTTATAAAAAAAAATTCTTAAAACATTTTGGATTTATTTAATATTGTTAACAGTTGAATAACATGTACATTTAAAAATATGAAGATGTGGTATGATTGCCAAAGAGACAACTATCCTTTCAGAGATCTATTGACCAAAGTAACCAACTAGAGGTGACTGTATGACCTTCAATAATGAGCAAAACCCATGCCGCATAGAACAGCCTGATTTAGCTACAAAGAAAGCAAGAATAACCAATATGATATACAGCAACATACGACAACTACTGAATTACAGGCTACTGACTAGGACAGGCAAAACAGAATGTGGAAAAGATTTTTTGAAACTTTTTATGAATAAAAAACTGATACATCCAAGGGCAGAAAATTAATTTAAAATTATTATCCTTATTGAATTTCAAGATATGGACTGAAAAGTTTTTGTCCAAATCTTGAAACATGAGGCCTTTAAATAATTTAAAGTGGTCAGGGACATATGGTGTCATCCTTAATAGTCATTTTCTAACAAATGCTTATTCAGACTTTTAGTCTTAACCCTTTCACCGATTGCTGCCCAGACAGAAGCTACTCTGAGACGATGGCTTCCCTGGCTACTATTACTCAAGTGGGAGATCTTCATAATAAATGACAATAAAAACTTGTTTGTTTCTTTATTTCATTCACAACTCCATGTTCAGAGTTTTGTTCATGTTTTGATGATTTTTTCCTTATAAAATATTCAAATTTTCAAATTTTCGGTATTATCTAGGTGAAGTTCTCAAAATTCTGCTATGTGACCACAAATCGCAATTTTTTAACCCAAAACGGCAAAATTTTGAAAAATTTTATGAGGCTATACAAATTCCTCACACTGAACGATGTCCATTCCAAGTGTTTTGTACATAAAACAACGTTTCGTGTCAAATACTAGTTTGGCTTCAATTATTCCATATTCTTTCAAAAAAAATGTTCCCTCATTTCAAATTCTCGTAAATTCCGTAAATTTCCTCGGATTTTGACACGGTTTTCAACAAACGGAAGCGACATGTTTACACTCTCATCTGGGTATTCATCAAAGAAAGATAACTCATGTTTGCACTGTTTTGAGCGAGAAATATAAAAGAAGTATTCCGATCCCGGTAAAACGGGACTCATCATCAGCTGTCTGAAGCATGAATCCCGGTCAACCGGGACTCATCAGCGAAAGGGTTAACCCCGTCACACATTGAGCTAAATTTTAGTGTGTTAGTCTACTATGATGAGTAAGAGATATATTCATATTTGAATCCACTCTGCTGATTTTTGCCAAAACTGCAGGTTTTAGAAAATTTCATGAAAATAACAGTTATACAGACTTATTTCTGTAAAAATATTATGAAACTTTGACAGATGTTTTATTCATAGATCACATATATGTTGCCAAATTTTCAAACATTTTTTTCTTTACTCTTAAATTCCTGATTATTGAAAATTTGTTCAAAAATTTCATTAGTGAGAAGACTACAGTTCAACTTGTTTATATATTTTTTTCGTGTGAATGCCATAATGGATCAAAAGAGACAATATCTGCATGCATCCTGATTGAATTGGACCCAATAGATCTGTTAATAAATATGGTGGTATGCGTTTTACTCATTGTTTAAGGCTGGATAGTAACCTATAGTTGTTTTCTGTTTCATTTGGTCTCTTGTGAAGAGTTGTCTCATTGTCAATCATACCGCATCTAATTTATATATACAATTATATCACAGGAGTTATTTATGGCTTTATGCTTATAAATTCTTAAATAAATGATATTTCTTTCCAGATAGTACTCAGTTAAATGAAGGTGACAGAGTAACTTTTGGTCACCATAATGGTGAAAGTCTGGCCATTGGTACAAGACTTCGACAACCTGATTCAGAATACCAGTTTATAGTGAGTACAAACCATCATGATGTTAAACAAATATTTTTAAACAACTATTTATAAATTTGTTGTAGCCTTTAAGCATATATTCTCACAATACAAAAAAAATGACAAAAATAGGAAGTAACATCATCTTTGCTTTGTCCATCCTTTTGTCTTCATGTGCGTATCCGATGAATGCTTTCTGGATGGTTCTGCTTGCTTGATCGACAACAACATTATATAGATAAAGAGAAAAGTTTTAGGTCATTGATAAAGAGAAAAGTTTTAGGTCATTGATAAAGAGAAGTTTTAGGTCATTGATAAAGAGAAAAGTTTTAGGTCATTGATAAAGAGAAAAGTTTTAGGTCATTGTTAAAGAGAAAAGTTTTAGGTCATTGTTACTATACATTAATGCTACAACTAAATGATATCCAGATAATAACTTGAGTTTCCCCTGATTAATAGAAAAGGGTCACAAGTATATTTGACTTTGTTATTTTTGCATCAAATGAAAGCTTAAGGACTAGAAATCACTGAAGAACCCTGCTTGAAGTTTCTTTTCAATAACAAAAAAATATACGAGGGTATGTTTTATATTAAAAAGAAGATGTGGTGTGATTGCCAATGAGACAACTCTTCACGAGAACAAATGACACAGAAATTAACAACTATAGGTCACCTTACAGCCTTCAACAATGAGCAAAGCTGATTCACCATATTCTGCTATGAAGAGCCCCTAAATGAAAGCTAATGGCTTAACTGATGTACAAAAAAATGAACAAAAAACAAAGTAACACAGCAACAAGGCTAACCACTGAATTGCAGGCTCCTGACTTGGGACAGACACATACATACAGAATGTGGAAGGGTTAAACATCTACTTGTTATTCAGATTAAAACACCTGTTGCTTTTTGACCAAACTTAAGGGAACCAGTGCTATCTTTTTTTAGAAGGGTGATTAAATGAACTATTAAGACTTAAATTCTGTACTTGCAGAATATTTACATAGGAATAAATAAGATTAGGACAATTTGCATGCATCTTTATAGTTGCATATTAAAAATTGCTAAACACTGTTATAACCAGCCATACCAGACAAACCTTTTAAAAAAGGAGGAATTAACACAAACTTTAAGTTGGACATTAGAACGAAAACAACACTGGAGGACCTACCTAAAGTTTGGTGGTCGGGACTGACATGACCAACTTTTAATGAACAATGTATGAAATGACTGTCACTTTATATAACTTACAAGGAAATAGCTATGAACGCACAATTTTCAATAAAGCAAATGACTATTTTCAAATAACCGACTTTTTACTCCCAATTACCTGGTTTATAATTTTACGATAGGTGACCTATTTCTATTGCATGGTACTTGGTGGCTTTCGGTTGTTGTCTGCTCTATGGTCAGGTTGTTGTCTCTTTGACACATTCCCCATTTCCATTTTCTATTTTCTATTTTACTTGGTCTAATAGAGCGACCAAAAGAGTTAAATCAAATATAGAATTGGTGCAATTTGGGTGGAAGGCTACTCTTTTGGGATGATCCGTTAATTTCCCCAAAAAGCTAAACCAATTTAAATGTTGATTGTACTTCTCTATGTTGCTCTTACCTTACAGAGTCCATGATATCCTACCACAGAAAAGGTAGCCTTCTGTAAAAATGTAAATTCAGGAGTCAAAAGTGTGTAAGATGTAAATAGTCTATAACAGATTTCATTCTAGAAGAATCAAAATGGTTAAGTGCACTGAATCTTTGAACATACATGTATAAGAATTCATAATTTTCTACAGTTTCTGCCACTCTACATAAACAAAACTTTGTTTTATTCAGATGGTATTTTTTTATGACCTCAGTACCTTGAAAAGGACAAATGACTGTTTTTAGTTTGAAAAATAATTTTAACAAATTATTCTTTTGAAATTTTTAGTTCGAGAAATGCAATTGTGGACTGCAAAACCAAGGGCGACAGACAGCCATGGGATCAGTAAGTTAATTAGGATATCAAAAAGTTTATATGAAAATGTGAAGATTTGGTATGAAGACCTATTGGTCACCAAAATAGGGTTTCAACAATGAGCAAAACATATACACTAAAGTAAAATATTAGTCTCGAGCATGATTAAATGAGAAGCAATTTGAAGGAAAACAAATGGCCTGTTTATATGCTATAAATACAGAAGTATGAAAGTATCCTCATTAAAAGAAGAACATACTTTCTGTTTGCCTCTATGGAGAGAAAAACAACCAATGAATTATGGGTTCACATAACAAAAATAGTATGAAACAACAAAAGACAGAATACATTCAGAAATACTTAATTTCTGCAGATCTAAGAATACATGTGTATAATCAGATTTAAAAAAGAATTTACTTAACAGGGAACATATGTGCTGATAATTAAATGATTATTGCATACTAAATGTCAAGATTTCATGCATATTCAGAATTTGTACCTACCCAATTCATTGAATTTACAGTAATTCATATTCGAAATAAAAATGAGACAAGGAAGGAAGACTTAACACAGCTTTGTAAATCTGCTTTCTTGTTATATAGGGAATTTCTAACTGCTTAAACATGTAAAATCTCTGCACTTTTGATACCCTGTTATGTAAGGTACTGTGGATTCACCTATTTTCATTGATACCCACTTTTCATAGATTAAAAACAAATTGTAGTTACATGGATTTTTATGTCCCACCTACGATAGTAGAGGGGCATTATGTTTTCTGGTCTGTGCGTCCGTTTGTCCGTCCGTTGTACCGTTCGTTCGTCTGTCCCGCTTCAGGTTAAAGTTTTTGGTCAAGGTAGTTTTTGATGAAGTTGAAGTCCAATCCACTTCAAACTTAGTATGCATGTTCCCTATGGTATGATCTTTTTAATTTTAATGCCAAATTAGAGGGTTTAACCCAATTTCATGGTCCACTGAACATAGAAAATGATAGTGCGAGTGGGGCATTCGTGTACTGGGGACACATTCTTGTTGATTTTATGTTTTTGCCAAAATCTGCATACAAACCTATAGTAAATTTGTACCTTGAACGATTACATATGTGGTTTACCTATACACACTCAATCCACAAAAATTAATATCCCTTGAAAAAAAATGAATCCTTGGTAGGTTTAATCACTTTATCTTAAAAAAGAGGATATTTTGAAAACTTAAGACCCCAAGCTTATATGGAACTAATTTCAATATTTCTTTTTTTCAGAGAACTTTGACAATCATAGACAGTATAAACAGTAATGCATGTATGCCAAGAGGCTACAATACAGAAGTACCAATGACAACCTCTGTTCAAAGACAAACAGTCTACAACTCAACAAACGAAACACCAGGAATTATTTGTAATAGACCATGTCACACAGAGATGTCTACTGAAGGCATGCAGGTCCATAACTCATTAATTAATGACAATTTCACCAGTAACTATGACCTACCCACCATTGCTATGGATGAAAATTCACTTAACAACAATAGTAATAATGTAACTGAAGTTATTTATTGTAGAGATGAGGATAAAATGGGAACCAGTACACTGAAAAATGGCAATAGCCATGAGACAGAAACCAGTTTGAGAAATGATCAGGGTTTGGAAACTGTTTCATTGAATGGGAACACCAGTGATGTGCCTTGCATGATGAGTGAAAGAATTGTCTCTACTGATATGTCCTCAGGGGAGGGAATTCAAAACATGATTGGAAATGATATAGATGATGATACAAGAGAACTCAGTATTTCTATGGAATCTATACAAGAAAGTAACGATGGACAAGTTGTGGAAAGTGTGGAAAGCTTTAATGAGAAGAGAAATCAAGATGATGCTAGTCTGCGAGAAGTTTGTGATTCGGTTAATTCTGAAGCTGAACATCAAAGTCATCCAGCCAATTCTGATGAAGAAGAACAAGGTCATTCTGCTAATTCTGGTAAAGAAGATCAAGGACGTTCTAGTGAAGAAGCTCAAAGTCATTCTGTTGAAGAAGATCAAGGTCTTTCTGCTGATTTTGGTGAAGAAGATCTAGGTCCTTCTGCTAATCTTGTAAAGGAAGAAAATCAAGGTCATTCTGATTATTCTGGTGAAGAAGATCAACGTCACTCTGCTAATTTGGGTGAAGAAGTTCCAGGTGAAAATGGCAATGATCAGAATATAGAAGAATTTGGGGAAGAAAACAGAAAATCTGAAAGTACTGCAGAGGAAGAAGAAAATGGATTTAATGACTTGAACGTTTCAGAAATGTTCGATGAAAGTTTTGATGAAGAGGAAGTGGATCTTACCATTTCAGAGAATGATAACAAAGGTCAGGAGGATGGAGATGGCCAATTAGACGAAAGCGTCAACAGAAAGGACAATAGTGAGAGTGACATTCCAATAGATGATTTGAATCAGAATAACAAAGTAGTCAATGTAGAGGACAATGGGGAATCCTCAATAGTCTACAGCAGCAGTATAGACTACAGTCTAGTAGACATCTGTCAGGAGGATGACAACAGCCAAAATAATGACAAAGTAGAAAATGAAGTTGTCAGATCTGATGAAAACTCTGACCAAGATAATGAAGAAGAAAATGTAGATGATGTTGGAGAAAATTCTGAAGATGATGATGATGTTGATGGAAATACTATCCTTAGAGATACAGAAAGTGTTGAGAGTTGCAGCATTGAGTATAATGATTTAGACAGGTCTAGTGCTGTGGACAGCAATTCTGACAATTATGATGAACCATCGTTTATAGATTTAGATGTTTCAGAGTTGGAAAGTGAAGATGAAGACCACGAGGAAAGTGTAGATGAAAATCAAGAGGAAAGTGTAGATGAAAACCAAGAGATAAGTGTAGGTGAAAACCAAGAGAATAGTGTAGATGAAAACCAAGAGGAAAGTGTAGATAAAGACCATGAGGAAAGTGTAGATGAATCTGAGAAGGGTGAAGAGGATGAAATTACAGTTCTAAAAATGAAAATCAGAGAAGAAGAAACGAGAGAATCCTCAGTAAATGAAAACCCTGAAGATCTTTCATTTTCAGAAGAAAGTGGTCATGAAGAACAAGAGGAAAGCAATGATGAAGAACATGAGGAATCTGAGGAGGGTGAAGAGGATGAAGTTACAGTTTTAAAAATGAAAATTAGAAAAGAGGAAGAGAACAGGGCATCTTCTGAAGATGAAAGCTCTGGTGATATATCATTTTCAGATGAAAGTTGTGATGAAATAGAAGATGATGGAGATCATGTTATTTGTGATGAAAAAGATAACAAATTTGAAGAGAACATTGAGGATAATGAAAATTTAGAAAATGTTGAAGATGATAGGAACAATGAAAGTTTTGAAGATAATGAAAATCCAGAAATTCAGGAAGATCAGGAAAATAAGAATATTTCAGAAGATCATGAAAATCAGGAAGGTTTCATGGAGGATGAAAATCAAGTTTACAACCAAGAAAGTAATGCCAAGGATGAAAGTCTAGATAGTTTTGCAAATGATCAGAATCAAAAAGATATTGAAGACAACAGAAGAAAAGAAAACTTCCATGACGATGATGATTATGATGGAAATGTTGAGGAGGAGTGTGATGATGGTTTAGGATGTTCTGTGGATGATGTCATTGAAGAATGTGTCGAATCCTCTGGAAATGAAGATTATGTTGTGGAAGATTTTCCGAAAGTTATTGAAACACCAAACAGAAAAGATCATGATAGTAGTTCACAAAGTATTGAACATGACCAAGAAATCGTTGAGTATTATGAAGTTGAACAAAATGTTGTGGCTTGTATTGAAACACCAAAAAGTAAAGAAGACTGTGTTGAAGATGAAAAACAAAAGAGTGTAGATCATGAGAAGAAAAAATGTGTAACAAAAGAAAATTTTAAAGTCCATGAAAATCCAGAAAGTCAAGAAGTTGATAAAACACAAGACATTATTGAAGTTCATGGAGAAAAAGAAAGTGAAGAGATTGGTGAAACACAAGAAAGTAAAGATCATGAAAATCAAGAATGTATAGAATTTGATGGAAAACAAAAAAGTATTGAAGTTCATGATGAAGATCATAAAAATTTAAAAACTGAAGAAATTGATGATCACAAAGAAAAAGAAAGTGAAAAGATGGATGGAACACAAAACAGTATCGAAGTTCATGAAGAAAAGCAAAGTGAAGATCATAAAAAGCAAGAAAGTGAAGAAATTGATGGAACACAAAGCCTTGAAGTTCATGATAATCAAGAAAGTAAAGAAATTGAAGAAAAACAAAGTCTTGAAGTTCACGAAGAAGAAACTGAAGAAATTGATGGAACACAAAGCCTTGAAGTTCATGATAAACAAGAAAGTGAAGAAATAGATGGAACACAAAGCCTTGATGTTCATGATAAACAAGAAAGTGAACAAATTGATGGAACACAAAGCATTGATGTTGATGAAACACAAGACCTTGAAGTTCATGATAAACAAGAAAATGAACAAATGGATAAAACACAAGACCTTGAAGTTCATGATAAACATGAAATTGAAAATCATGAAGAAATATATGAAACACAAGAAAGTAATGAAACTAAAGAAAGTGGAGAAATTGATGGAACACAAGACAGAATTGTAGTTCATGAAAAACAAGAACATGAAGATCACAAAGAAAAACAAAGGGAAGAATTTGATGGAACACAAGAAAGTCTTGGAGCTTATGAAAAACAAAAAAGAGAAGTTGATGGAACACTAGAAAGTATTGAAGTTAATGAAAAAGAAGAAAGTGAAGAAATTAATGGAACACATGAAAGTATTGAAACTCATGAAAAGCAAGAAAATGGGGAAATTGAAGATCAAGAAGAAATTGATAGAACACCAGACATTATTGAAGTTCATGAAAATCTAGAAAGAGGAGAAATTGATAGAACACAAGACATTGAAGTTCATGTAGCTCTAAAAAGTGAAAAAATGGATGGAACACTAGGCAGTTTTGATCTTAAAAAGCAAGAAAGTGACGAAATTAAAGATAAAGAAGAAATGAATGGAACACAAGAAAGTATTGAAGCTCAAGAAAGTGGTGAATATGATGGAACACAAGACCTTGAAGTTCACAAAAAACAAGAAAGTGAAGACATTGATGAAACACTAGGCAGTTTTGATAATAAAAAGCAAGAAAGTGAAAAAATAAAAGATCATGAAGAAATTTATGGAACACAAGAAAGTAATGAAACTAAAGAAAGTGGAGAAATTGATGGAACACAAGACAGAATTGTAGTTCATGAAAAACAAGAACATGAAGATCACAAAGAAAAACAAAGTGAAGAATTTGATGGAACACAAGAAAGTCTTGGAGCTTATGAAAAACATAAAAGAGAAGTTGATGGAACACTAGAAAGTATTGAAGTTAATGAAAAAGAAGAAAGTGAAGAAATTAATGGAACACATGAAAGTATTGAAACTCATGAAAAGCAAGAAAATGGGGAAATTGAAGATCAAGAAGAAATTGATAGAACACCAGACATTATTGAAGTTCATGAAAATCTAGAAAGAGGAGAAATTGATAGAACACAAGACATTATTGAAGTTCATGAAGCTCTAGAAAGTGAAAAAATGGATGGAACACTAGGCAGTTTTGATCTTAAAAAGCAAGAAAGTGACGAAATTAAAGATAAAGAAGAAATGAATGGAACACAAGAAAGTATTGAAGCTCAAGAAAGTGGTGAATATGATGGAACAGAAGACCTTGAAGTTCACAAAAAACAAGAAAGTGAAGACATTGATGAAACACTAGGCAGTTTTGATAATAAAAAGCAAGAAAGTGAAAAAATAAAACATCATGAAGAAATTTATGGAACACAAGAAAGTATTGAAGCTCATGAAAAACAAGAAAGTGAAGAATTTGATGAAACACCAGACATTATTGGTGCTCAAGAAAGTGGGGACATGGATGGAACACACGAAAGTGAAGACAGTGTAGATAATAAAAAGCAAGAAAGTGAAGAAATTAAAGATCATGAAGAAATTAATGGAACACAAGAAAGTGAAGACTTTGATGGAACACAAAAAAGTATTGAAGCTCAAGAAAGTAAAGACACTGATGGAACACAAGACCTTGAAGTTCACAAAAAACAAGAACGTGAAGGCATTGATGGAACACCAGAAAGAATTAAAGCTCAAGAATGTGGGGAAATGGATGGAACACAAAGCCTTGAAGTTCATGATAATCAAGAAAGTAAAGAAATTGAAGAAAAACAAAGTCTTGAAGTTCATGAAGAAGAAGAAACTGAAGAAATTGATGGAACACAAAGCCTTGAAGTTCATGATAAACAAGAAAGTGAAGAAATAGATGGAACACAAAGCCTTGATGTTCATGATAAACAAGAAAGTGAACAAATTGATGGAACACAAAGCATTGAAATTCATGATAAACAAGAAAGTGAAAAAATTGATGGAACACAAAGCATTGGTGTTCATGATAAACAAGAAAGTGAACAAATTGATGAAACACAAGACCTTGAAGTTTATGATAAACAAGAAAGTGAAGAAATAGATGGAACACAAAGCCTTAAAGTTCATGATAAACAAGAAAGTAAAGAAATAGATGGAACACAAAGCATTGGTGTTCATGATAAACAAGAAAGTGAACAAATTGATGAAACACAAGACCATGAAGTTCCTGATAAACAAGAAAGTGAAGAAATAGATGGAACACAAAGCCTTAAAGTTCATGATAAACAAGAAAGTAAAGAAATAGATGGAACACAAAGCATTGGTGTTCATGATAAACAAGAAAGTGAACAAATTGATGAAACACAAGACCTTGAAATTCCTGATAAACAAGAAAGTGAAGAAATAGATGGAACACAAAGCCTTGAAGTTCATGAAAATCAAGAAAGTGAAGAAGTTGATGGAACACAAGACATCATTGAAGCTCAAGAAAGTGGGGAAATGGATGGAACACAAGAAATTAGTGAAATTGATGGAACACAAGACCTTGAAAATGAAGAAAGTGTTGAAGCTCAAGAAAGTAGGGAAATGGATGGAACACAAGAAATTGGAGAAATTGATGGAGCACAAGACCTTGAAGTTCTTGCAAATCAAGAAAGTGAAGAAGTTGATGGAACACAAGAAAGTATTAAAGCTCAAGAAAGTGGGGAAATTGATGGAACACAAGATAGTATCAAAGCTCAAGAGAGTGGGGAAATGGATGGAACACAAGAAAGTGGAGAAATTGATGGAACACAAGACCTTAAAGTTCTTAAAAAACTAGAAAGTGAAGAAGTTGATGGAACACAAGAAAGTATTGACGCTCAGGAAAGTGGGGAAATGAATGGAACACAAGAAAGTGAAGAAATTGATGGAACACAAGACCTTGAAGTTCTTAAAAAACAAGAAAGTGGAGAAGTTGATGGAACACAAGAAAGTATTGAAGCTCAGGAAAGTGGGGAAATGAATGGAACACAAGAAAATGAAAAAATTAATGGAATACAAGAAAGTGAAGAAATTTTTGGAACACAAGACCTTGAAGTTCAAGAAAAACAAGAAATTGAAAATCATGAAAAAATAGATGGAACACAAGAAAGTAATGAAGCTAAAGAAAGTGGAGAAATTGATGGAACACAAGACAGAATTGTAGTTCATGAAAAACAAAAACATGAAGATATTGAAGATCACGAAGAAAAACAAAGTGAAGAATTTGATGGGACACCAGAAAGTCTTGGAGCTTATGAAATGCAAAAAAGAGGGGAAATGGATGGAATACAAGAAAGTGAAGAAATAAATGGAACACAAGACCTTGAAGTTCAAGAAAAACAAGAAATTGAAAATCATGAAGAAATAGATGGAACACATGAAAGTAATGAAACTAAAGAAAGTGGAGAAATTGATGGAACACAAGACAGAATTGTAGTTCATGAAAAACAAGAACATGAAGATCACAAAGAAAAACAAAGTGAAGAATTTGATGGAACACAAGAAAGTCTTGGAGCTTATGAAAAGCAAAAAAGAGGAGAAGTTGATGGAACACTAGAAAGTGAAGAAATAAATGGAACACAAGACCTTGAAGTTCAAGAAATTGAAAATCATGAAGAAATAGATGGAACACAAGAAAGTAATGAAGTCAAAGATCATGAAGAAATTGATAGAACACAAGACAAAATTGTAGTTCATGAAAAACAAGAACATGAAGATCTCAAAGAAAAACAAATTGAAGAATTTGATGGAACACAAGAAAGTATTGAATCTCAAGAACGTGGTGAATATGATGGAACACAAGACATTGAAGTTCATGAAAAACAAGAAAGTGAAGACATTGATGAAACGCAAAACAGTGTTGATATTAATGAAAATCAAGAAAGTGGAGAAATTGATATAACACTAGGCAGTTTTGATAATAAAAAGCAAGTAAGTGAAAATATAAAAGATCATGAAGAAATTTATGGAACACAAGAAAGTATTGAAGCTCATGAAAAACAAGAAAGTGAAGAATTTGATGAAAGACCAGACATTATTGAAGCTCAAGAAAGTGGGGACATGGATGGAACACAAGAAAGTGAAGACATTGATGGACCACTAGACAGTGTAGATAATAAAAAGCAAGAAAGTGAAGAAATTAAAGATTATGAAGAAATTGATGGAACACAAGAAAGTATTGAATCTCAAGAAAGTGAAGACATTGATGGACAACTAGACAGTGTAGATAATAAAAAGCAAGAAAGTGAAGAAATTAATGGAACACAAGAAAGTGAAGACTTTGATGGAACACAAGACCTTGAAGTTCACAAAAAACAAGATAGTGAAGAAATTGATGGAACACAAGACCTTGAAGTTCACGAAAAACAAGATAGTGAAGAAGTTGATAGAACACAAGACCTAGAAGTTCACAAAAAACAAGATAGTGAAGAAATTGATGGAACACAAGACCTTGAAGTTCACGAAAAACAAGATAGTGAAGAAGTTGATGGAACACAAGACCTTGAAGTTCACAAAAAACAAGATAGTGAAGAAATTGATGGAACACAAGACCTTGAAGTTCACGAAAAACAAGATAGTGAAAAAGTTGATGGAACACAAGACCTTGAAGTTCACAAAAAACAAGAAAGTGAAGACATTGATGGAACACCAAGAAGTATTGAAGCTCAAGAATGTGTGGAAATGGATGGAACACAAGATAGTGAAGAAATTGATGGAACACAAGACCTTGAAGTTCAAAAAAACCAAGAAAGTGGAGAAATTGATGGAACACAAGGCAGTATTGAAGTTCATGAAAAGCAAGAAAGTAAAGTTAATAAAGGAACACTAGACTGTGTTGAAGTTCATGAAAAGCCACTGAGTGAGAAAATTGATAAAAAAACAGAAAGTTTTGATAAAAATAAAAATGTGGACTATTGGTTTAATGAAGTATATAAAAAGGGATATCAAATTGCTGAACAAATTAAAGATCAACATATTGAAACCTTGAAGAATTCAAATTGTGAAGACGAAGAAGATGGTGTTTCTCTCATATCTACTCACATGGCATCTATTAATAGGAATGATGAAATCAACAAAGAAAATTTAGAAGGGAAATTTGACTTTAATAATGGAACAGAAATAGAAGAAAGTCTAAAAAGTCGGACTGAATCAGATAATGAAGATCCAAAAATGATAAGTTCAGAAAACAAAATAGATCTTGACATTGTTGATGAGTCAAATAATGAAGGTGAAGGATCTAGATCTGTTTCAGAACAAAGAATACCCAGTCAGGATGCCGCATCAATAGAGTTAAGACGGGAGAACAATGAAGATGCACAGATTGATGGGATTGAAAATGGTTATAATCACAAAGAAGACATACAGAGCAAAACAAAAATCCAATCTGAAAGATACTTCATGAAAGAATCTGCAAGTAGACAGGCTGGGACATCTGTGGAAATTAATTCTATCAACAGTATTCCAGAATGTTCAGATAATATTTCTACAGTATCTAACAAGTCTCTAGCAGAAACTATTAGACAAACCGATACAGATTATATAATTACCAGGAAAAGAAAACTACCCTCAGAGTTTGAAAGTACATGTCCAGTAAATAACAAGAAGCTATTGATGGATATTAATGATACGGTAACAGGATTTTTCAAGGTTAGAGATTATGTAAATAAAAGGTCCATTGATCCAGTGACATTGAAGAAAAACTTGATTCAAGGATATGTTAGGAATTTTTTTCGTAGAAATAATGAAACCACTTCAAATCTTCAACAAAAGGATATCATCATCGATAATATGGGAAACTTTGAAGCTGTAAAACTTCTGAAAAAACAGCAAGTCAAGTATTTTGTGCATGAAACTAAGAATGATGAAATCAAAGACCTTGTTAATGCTACATGGAAGGCTAGGTCCGAACAATTAGACGAAGATATTTCAGGTTCTACTTCTAAAGATTTACAAAATGGACAAAATATAAAAAAGTTAAAAGATGGAAACATAAATTCCATTGAATTTGAACAAGCTGAGGTTGCTGTTTATGAAAGTGATGAGGAATCTGACAGCCATCCTGGTTATGAAATTGTCATCTTTGGTCAACATAACCTGGATGAAAGTAACGATGCTGGGCTAGGCAGAGATCACCCAACAGAAAATGTTAATGTCTCCAGAAAAATAGACACAATTGTTGATTCAGTAGTCACAACTGTCACTGATCTAGTACAACAGGAAACTAATATCTGTAGGGAAGAGTCACAGAATCATGATGACCAGGAATGCATCATTAAAAACATAGCAGATCTTAGCAACAGAACAAAAGAGCAAACTCAACCTGTGGCACAAACCAGTGAATCAGAAAAGGACAGTAACAATGAGACCATAGGAGAAGAGGAACATATATGTCAAAATCTGGCAGATGAAATACCCAGGGGAGAATGTTATATCCTGAAGATAAATGATGAAGTAGGAAGCAATACAGCCATTATTACTGATGATGTTGATTGTGTCAAGATAGCTGATAATGAAATAATTATTGTACAAGAATTAGAAGATCATGATTCGGTAAAGCCTGAGGAACAAATGGATGCCCTTATAGATGACAAACAAGACCAGATATTAACACGGATAGAACAAAATAACATTGTGGACATTGATGGCAATGGAACAAGGGATGAAGACCCAATACAAACACAAACTAATGTTGAGGAGAGTGAAAACAGCAATATACATGTCACTGATCTTCAACAAGATCTCATAGCGACACAGGCTGAATTAATGGATTTGGAGAAAAAAGATGAAGAGGAAATATTAGAAGGCATGAATGTTGAACCAAACTTGGCAGCAACCCTATCTAAGTTTAATGAAATAAAGAAGTTTGGAGAGACTCAAGATAGTATGGCAACAGACAATCCAGATCTTATAGATACACAACCATATTCTGATGCATCTGAGACCACAGAGCAGTTGGAACCAGTAACAATTGTCAATGATGGTAAACTTGATAAATCTAATGTTAAAGAACTGGAAAAATCAGTAACGAATGTCAATCATTGTGAACTTGATGAATCGGTTGTTGAAGAACCAGAGGAATTGGTAACGATTGTCAATCATTGTGAACTTAATGAATCGGTTGTTGAAGAACCAGAGGAATCGGTAAAGATTGTCAATCATTGTGAACTTAATGAATCGGTTGTTGAAGAACCAGAGGAATCGGTAACGATTGTCAATCATTGTGAACTTAATGAATCGGTTGTTGAAGAACCAGAGGAATTGGTGAAGATTGTCAATCATTGTGAACTTGATGAATCGGTTGTTGAAGAAACAGAGGAATTGGTAACAATTGTCAATCATTGTGAACTTAATGAATCGGTTGTTGAAGAACCAGAGGAGTCGATAAAGATTGTCAATCATTGTAAACTTAAGGAATCGGTTGTTGAAGAACCAGAGGAATCGGTAATGATTGTCAATCATGGTGAACTTGATGAATCGGTTGTAGCAAGTAATATTAGTCATGGTAATGTGTTTGAGGACACACTTGTAAACATTGATGAAATAAATAGTGATGACACCACTTTTACAGAAAATACTACATGCAGAACACAGTCGCCAAAAGATTGTCTGCCAGATATGTATAATAGAAACAATGAAGAAACGATCATATCGATTGTAAATGATGGTGAATTTGATGAATTGGTTGTAGCAAGTAATATTAGTCATGGTAATGTGTTTGAAGACACACTATTAAACATTGATGAAATAAAAAGTGATGACACCATTTGTGACAATTATGTCAAACAACCCAGTAATAGTACCACTTTGAATGGAGTTACTGTCGAACAACTCTTCAAGGAAACATCTAGTACTTGCTCAGAAAATACTTATAAATTTACATCCAGAACACAAAGTAAATCTCATCAAGAGGGCAATCTGAATAAAAATGAGTCGCCTAAAAACTGTCAACCCAATATGGATGCAACAAGTATTCAAGAGACGATTCTATCGGATGCGCTCAATAGTGAGGATTCTGCTAGCTTATTTGACAACCACCAAGAAGACTTTGGAGAGAAAAAAATGTCTGCAGTATTAGAACAAATAGATGACTCTAGCAAAGAAAATTCTGAAGATGGCTCTCCAACAAAACATAGTCAAGATACTGTGGAATACAATCAAGAAAGTGGTTTACCAGGGAACAAAAATGAAAGCAAAATTGATGATAATGGGCAAGAATTACCAATTGTTGGTGAAGACTCATTTGTCTTTGACTTTAGTAACACCTCTGATTGTGAGGATAGTGAAAAATTGATGATAGATCTTAACACAGGCAAGGATGATACAAGTCAATATGATTCTGATGAAAAAGTGGCCGAAGACATTGATGTTTCCAATGAAAGTAATATAATTATTTCAGACAGCACTGAAAATGGTAAATCTGACTCTGAAGAAATTATTAGGGATACCACCAATAAGTCTGAGCTTGAAGTTGATAATAAAAGGTCTGTCAATTTAACTGAGAATGACACTGGTACAGGAGATCATCTTGCAGGAAAAGTGACGAAAATCTTCACAAGTTTTATAAATCGTTTGAAGTCTGAATCGGGTACAGATGAAATCGAAAGGGTACGCAATACATCTGGTAACTATGGAGATGACAAGACAAATTATAGTACATATACACTGCCAGACTTTGATATTTCCTCTGATGGTAGCTTACTAAAATCAGAGAGTAGAAGTAGAGAGAGCTCTGTAGAGTTTGTTTGTACAGGTCCTGTAACACCAAGTGCTAATTTATGTAATGAGGATTCTGATTCCCTGCCAGAAGTTGAATTTCTAAGAGCCAGTCCAGCAAAACATCCAATCGTTAAAGAGGAAAAGTCAGGTGATGATTCTGGATTAGAAAGTGGCATAGATGTTACAGATAAGGTTGATGACGTCATTGATCAGAATTGTAAGAAATTGATAGTCGGGTTGCCATCCACTCCAGTTAAAAATGAGCAAATAAAGGCTGTATTTCATGTCTCAGACAGTTCTAGTCTGGAAAATAATACACCACCTATTCAACGGTGTATTACACCTGTCAAATTCAGAGAGTCGACCCCGTCAAAATTCAAACTTAAGTTGAAAAAACTTGATGCAGTTGAAGAAAGTCCAAGAAAAAAGAGTTTAAGAAAGAAAAAGAAGGATCCTAGCCCTAAAAAGCAAAAATCCCCAATAAAAATTCCTATAGAACCAGATGAGAGCCCTAATAAAAGACCATCCAGGAAGAAAAAGACTGATACCAGTTCTGAAAAGGAGAAAACACCTGTTCGTGATGGAGAGATTCCAGGGAAGGGAGAAGGGAGAAAAAGGAAACTATATCAAAGCCCTAAAACTTGCCAGACACCTGAAAAGAAAAAAGATACTCCTAGCAAAAAGAAAAAAATGACTCAAGAAAAACGACGGTTAAGTGATTTGATTGAAATTTGGACTGATGATGACTCTGAATCTGAGATGGTGTCAAGATCATCTATAGTCAAAACTGAACAGAATGAAGGGCATGATGATGAACCAAGTTATGAAGTGGCAACTGCAGAGAGTAGTAGTCCTACAGATGACACCAGTCAAAAAGGTATACCTGTACAAGTATAAACTGAACCCTGGGTAACAAGAGTTGTATTGTATTTTGGCCCCTATGACCCCATTTAGCATTCTTAAATTTTTTAGTTGCAAATATAACTATCATTTTTTTTAAGAAACGATTCAAAATATAGAGGGCAAATTGCTGACATTAAAATGACCTTGTGAATTGAAAGGGGTTGTTTATATACCATTTGACATTGTGAAGGTTTTCCAGTAATTTATTTTGATTTAATCAAATATTTTTTTATTAAAATACGATCTTCTATTCCTAAGGGTTGAGTTGAAAAGGTATATTTTGTTAAGAAAATCTGACAAAAACAGACTGACAGCTGGCAGAACATAATATTTTAATTGTTAAAGAAACAAAAAGTTTTGTATAGCTAACTTCTTTAAAGCTTTATAATTTAGAAGATGGAAGACCTGGATGCTTCATACTTTGTATATAGATGCCTTATGTTATGAATTTTCAGTCAGTCACATGTTCAATGTCTTTGACCTCATTTTCATGGTTCAGTGACTACTTGAAAAAAATGTTCCGATTCTTTGTAATGTTGAATTCTCTCTCACTATAGGATAACTATATTTGGTATGTGTGTACCTTACAAGGTCCTCATGCCCGTCAGACAGTTTTCACTTGATCTCGACCTCATTTCATGAATCAGTGAACAAGATTACGTTTTGGTGGTCGAGTCCATATCTCAGATACTGTATGCAATAGGTCTAGTATATTCTGTGTATTGAAGGACTGTAAGGTGTACATGTCTAACTGGCAGATGTCATCTGACCTTGACCTCATTTTCATGGTTCAATGGTAAGAATTAAAAGTCGATTAAGTTTTTGCGTTTTGGTTTGATTTTTAACCGGATTTTTGTGACAAAAATGTCGGTTATTGATTTGCGGATGTATGGGGGGCGGCCAGGCGGTCGGCAACCAAATGTTGTCTGTGCATTTACTCATGAACCATTTACCCAAAGCTTTTCAAATTTTAATATGTTGTTACAGACAACAAAATGAAGGTCAAGTTCAATAATGACGATTTTGACTTTTACCGTTCAGGAGTTGTGGTCCTTGAAAGATTGAAAAATGGCATTTCCAGTCGTGTCCGTGCATTTACACATGAACTGTTCAACCAAAGCTTTTCAAATTTTAATATGGTGTTACTGATAACAAAATGGAGGTCAAGTTCAATAATGACGATTTTGACTTTTACCGTTCAGGAGTTATGGTTCTTGAAAGATTGAAAAATGGCATTTCCAGTCGTGTCCGTGCATTTATGCATGAACTGTTCAACCAAAGCTTCCCAAATTTTAATATGTTGTTACTGATGACAAAATGGAGGTCATGTTCAATAATGACGATTTTGACTTTTACCGTTCAGGAGTTATGGTTCTTGAAAGATTGAAAAATGGCATTTCCAGTCGTGTCCATGCATTTACGCATGAACTGTTCAACCAAAGCTTCCCAAATTTTAATATGTTGTCACTGATGACAAAATTGAGGTCAAGTTCAATAATGACGATTTTGACTTTTACCGTTCAGGAGTTATGGTTCTTGAAAGATTGAAAAATGGCTTTTCCAGTCGTGTCCGTGCATTTACTCATGAACCATTCAACCGAAGCTTTTCAAATTTTAATATGTTGATACTGATGACAAAATGGAGGTCAAATTTGATATTGACGATTTTCACTTTCACCTTTCATCAGTTATGGTTCTTGTGATATTGGCAGGATACAAATAAATGTTTATAAATCCGGTTTGCTGTCGTTGTGACAGCCTCTTGTCTTATACTGTATGCAATACTATATTTGGCGTATGGAATGATTGTAAGGTGAACATGTCTAGCTGGCAGGTGTCATCTTAAATTAATTTATTATGAAGGTGTAAAACCACTAAATCAAAGTATGTCACATCCTGTTTCATACGAAAAAGAGTCAGAAAAAAATTTCCATGAATTTGGCAGCTGTAGGAAACTATCCTTGCATTTCTTTGCAAAAAAAAATGTGAGCTATAAACATTATCTTGGGTGTCTCTAAGCACCATTCTTTTTGATTTGGTGTGTCTATTTGATATTTTGGAAAACTTGAGGTGATGTGGTTACTAAAGCTTGTAAACAGGGAAAAAATGGGTAAAGATTTGATTGGTTAACTTTTGGTAATGGTTATTATCTTACATGCAATGAAATGTTGTACTTGACAGCATAAAACTACTTTTACTTTTAAAAGAAAAATTCTGCACAATTTTTTGAAAAGTCCCAAATTAACAAAGACTAATAAGGGTAAACAATGGTGATATTACTCCTGAAATTGAAGGTTCAAAATCATGCAACCAAACCAAACCTGTATTGATATGGTCATTTCAATCTATTTACAGATTGTTCTGATGGATTGGAATGGTGCAGTCAAGAAACCTGTACTACAGAAAAGGTAATACAGTTATTTTAATTCTATTTAGTTAGAATGTTAACTATAGATTACTGTTTTGAATTCAAGATGTATAAGAAGATGTGGTATAAGTGCTAATGAGACAATTCTCCATCCAAGTCCTGATTTGTAAAAGAAAAACCATTATAGGTCAGCATAAGGCCGTCAACAGGGAGCCTTGGTTCACATCGAACAGCAAGCTATAAAGGACCCCAAAAATGACATGTGTATAACCATTGGAACGGGGAAACCAACATCAACAAACGACTAATACAGAACATCAGGTTCTTGACTTGTGTGCAGTATGTTTGTCTGGCTGGCTCTTGATATTAAAAATAAATCATGATATATAATGAGAAAAAAATAGTATGCCTAATTTTCTTCTATATTGGATAGCTGTTTCATTGGCACTCAAACCATATCTCCTTTAAAAAAAATATATCATTCTTGTTTTTTTCTATTGCAAAAATCTTAATTTACAAAAAGATTTAATTGAAAAAGATACAGATAATTTTGAGGCAGCCCCAATCCCAAAAGAGGATAGAAATGCAGAAATATTAAAGTAACAATATGAGCATTGGCACATCTCATTTCCATGGAGATTGCTTAGCCATGAACTACTTTCAGTCATGGTTCATTGACTTTGAATATTTACAAAACTTTACTTTTTAAAGTGTTACTATTTTAATTTCAACATATGCATTATTGAAATTACAAAAATGCCAGACATATCTCTGATAACAGTTTATCATTTATTTTGAAAACAGGATGCAGTACAAGGTACACAGTCTAGTATCAGTGATATTGACAATATACATAGTGAGGAAAGTACAGACTGTAATACACCACCCTGTCAACAAATGTTAATACCAGACGACCAAATATCAGAGATCTCATTTTCAAATACTGTTGTCACCGATTCAGTGACGGAAGATGAGAGCATCTGTTTGGAAAGATTACCAGGTCTGGTTCCATCAGATCAAACACCAACCACTGCAACTTCTTATGATGAAAATGAGGCTGACTTAGACAATGACCATACTGACGGAGAAATGTCTTCTGTGAAGGAAATTGATCACTGTGATATACAATGTACATTTGAAGATGTCGCTACTGATGATGATGACAATGAGGACATTGGTAACATTGTAAATTTCCTTGAAAATGAAACTGTATGTTATAGTGACCTTCATGAAGATCAGAGGTCACTTAGTGGACAGTCTCACACTGGGGATGATTATCCATCTGTTGATAGACAACTATCTCCTACTTTTGAAATGGAAAGAGAACCAGTGTTAGGTGTAAAGTATGGTTTCCTGTCAGAATCAGAAGAAAAGAGCACAGACTCTGACAATCTACGCAATAATTCTGAATGTGATTATTTTCAAAATAGCACGGAAACTTCCACACCAAATGAGTTTGAAAAGGTGTCATTTAGGAAACTGCAAAACTTGGAAAGGAAATTACAAGAGAAATCATTGAATCGTCAACATGTGACAAGTATGGAGACTGGTACTCCCAACATTTCAAGAAGTGATGAAACTGTATTGTATTATGATGATGAAAGTGGTCCAACAGTTCATATAGAAAATGTGGGGGGAAATTTTGCTGGTGATTTCAATCCAAGTTCAGATGATGAGTACAATGATATCGACAGTGGAACTCCTTTGTCATTACAGTTTGGTAGTAGTAGTTTGAACATGCCTGCTCTTAATGATGAAGTAAGGGATCCATACCACATAGAAGAGAGAATGGAAGACTCTACCAATTCTATAAGAGATAATGATCCATACCACGCAGAAGAGAGAATGGAAGACTCTACCAATTTTAGTGCTGCTAATAAAGAAAATGTACTTGGACACCATAGGACAAGCCCAGACATATCCAACAGGAGAAATTACTTTCAAAGTTGGGAAGGTAGCTCTATAGATTACCAAGAAGATGAGGGAAATTTTCAACAAGGCCAAAAGGAGGGTTATAATGACAAAAGTATTGATGTTTTATATGAAAGGAATAGAAACTCATTGACTTCTTCATACCCACAAAATATTAAAGAGGAAATAAAATCACCAGAAGAGATTATGCCTAAAAGAAAAGCTAAAGATTTACTGGAAAAGCTTAGGGCCAAGAAGATGAGGTTATCACTACCAAAAGCAACAATTCCATTAGAAGTGAATCAGAATGATGGACAAGTAGCTGGTCCAAGTCAAATTAGACCTCATACACCTGCAATGTCTGGAGATTTAGAAAGGTATGACATGATCTTGATATTTGCTCTATGGGTTATCACTGATATTATATATATAATTTGATAATTACCTTAAAAATATAACAGTAAACCACTTTATGGCATTCCCGACGCGATTGGAAGTAGTACCTCCGGCCAAAGGGAACCCAGTCGAAGTGGTAGGGGTGTGCCCTATAAGTGTTGTCCAAATTAGGAAGAAACTTTATAAAACTGTACACTGACATTGTACTTACATTCATGTTACACAAATTTAATTTCTATTTAAAAACACATTTTATTTATACACTTACCATTATAATAGTTTACAACCATTTTAAAGTTAAAGACAATTCGAAAAATTATAGATTAACTCTAAATTTAGTAACTTCATTTGCATTGTACTATGTTTGATTCATTTTCTGTTCAACATTACACAATGATATAGAGTATCCCATAGCAACGTCAACAATGGACAATTATGACGTCACATACATGATACCATTTTTTTGTACTTCAGGGGTTCTAATTTTGTATACTTTGTCCTGATGAAGCCGATCTAATCGGCGAAACATGTCGACAATAAAAGATGCAGTTTACTTAAGTGTTGTTGTCAATGTAGCGGTACTTAAAAATATAAATAAAATAATTTAAGAAATCAAATGGGGTAAATGGCAACATTCTGATATTGTTTTGGGATTAGAGTGGCCTTATATGTGCTTTTATAATTGTATGGTCAATATAAAAGAACTTTTAAATTTCTTGTGTTTAGTGCAAGATGCATTATTTTTTCCAATCAGGTTTTAATGTTTGTAGGTAAAAGATAACCACATGTTAAAAGTGTTCTACAATGTACAAGTTTTCTAAATGCATGAATGTAAAACTGTTTAAACCACCAAAATAAACATCTACAGAAATTTGAACTTGTCAAAAATCTAGGTAAATTGGAACACACAAATCTGTGTCTGTTCTGAAAAAAAAAATTAAGATATAAGAACAAAATAAGCATATGGTGTACTTAAGGTGGTACCTAACACTACAGGGAGATAACTCTGTAAAATCAGCTAAACGTTTTAATCACATTGTATTGTTAAGGAAATATTAAGCTTCCTAATGATCAAAATTGGTGTTTGTCAAACTGCTATCTATCCAACCAATTTTTTCCGAGAAAGTGATTGGTTCAAGTTTTCTGAAATTTTATATATTTTTTTCAAAGGGTCAAAGCAAATGTTTTGTCAAAAGTTTATGAAAATTAAACGAGTCAAATTAATTTTAGTCAAGGTGTTGGGTACCACCTTAACAGTATTTTATAGATTACAGATTTTTGTTGTAGAGATTTTCAATAACATGTATATCATTATGCTATTGATGCTTTTCTATACAGGTGCAAGGAAGTAGTATTGAAATTGAGGAAATCTTTGTCAAAGGAAAAGAAAATGAAAAACCAACAAAGAGTTGAAGTTTGGAAGTAAGTATACTTTGAAGGTCACCTTGAAAGTACTTGTATTTTTATGATACATACACCGATTTACTAGAATTACATGGTTTTGGTTTGATGTCTACTTTGAAATTTTTGCAAAGCTTGCATGTTTAGGTTTGGGATTATATCAATGTAAGATGAACCGCCAAATAATATTAAATCAATAATATTTGGTATATAGTTGCCTTAGCATTAGCATTCCTTCTTTCCACATTATTATTCAATCCTGGTTCATTTACTTTGAAAGTTTTGCATAGTTTTCATGTTAAGTCTTGACATTTAATTAAAACATGTACAATCAAAATTACATGCAGCAGGCAAGACATATCTCTATGTTAACAGTCATTAATTTCTTGATTTTGTTTACCTTTACCAACGATACTTGACCAGTTGAACAACACATCTGACTACTGTAAAGTGCTAGTTAGAGTATTGGAATTTCAAATGCTTTTTTATTTTAAGCAAGAATTGAAAGAGCTTGAGAGTAAATTTTCTTTGCCTGAGATAAAAGTGTCTTCTGTAAAGTGCTTATTAGAATATTTGAATTTTAAATGCTTATTTATTTTAGACAAGAATTGAAGGATCTTGAGAGACAACTTTGTTTGCCTTTGATAAAAGTGTCTGCTGTAAAGTTTGAATTAGAATAGAGGATTTTAAAATGCTTCTTTATTTTAGGCAAGAATTGACAGAGCTTGAGAGTAAACTTTGTTCACCTAAAATAAAAATGGCTAATTAGAATAGTGGAACTTCAAATGCATATTTATTTTAGGCAAGAATTAACCGAGCTTGAGAGTAAACTATGTTCACCCAAGGTTACAGTGGCTGTGGTAGGAACAACAGGTGCTGGGAAGTCCAGTCTGATGAATGCCATCATAGACCATTACAATGTATTACCTACATCAGGTACACAGGCCTGTACTGCTGTGGTTGTCAAGATAGAAAGTAACAGTACAAGTGATCTGTTCGAAGCTGATATTGAATTTCTTTCTAAAGAGGTAAACATTTACCATTACATGTAATCAAAACAAATGCTTTATCAATGAGCAGGAAGTGCAACCATTGAAAGTAGTTTTTATGCCCCACCTACGATAGTAGAGGGGCATTATGTTTTCTGGTCTGTGCCTCCGTTCGTCTGTGCGTCCGTCCGTCCGTCCGTTCAGGTTAAAGTTTTTGGTCAAGGTAGTTTTTGATGAAGCTGAAGTCCAATCAACTTGAAACTTGTTGCTTATGATATGATCTTTCTAATTTTAAAGCCAAATTAGTCTTTTGACCCCAATTTCACGGTCCACTGAACATAGAAAATGAAAGTGGGAGTTTCAGGTTAAAGTTTTTGGTCGAGGTAGTTTTTGATGAAGCTGAAGTCCAATCAACTTGAAACTTAGTACACTTGTTGCTTATGATATGATCTTTTTAATTTTAAAGCCAAATTAGTCTTTTGACCCCAATTTCACGGTCCACTGAACATAATTAATGAAAGTGGGAGTTTCAGGTTAAAGTTTTTGGTCAAGGTAGTTTTTGCTGAAGTTGAAGTCCAATCAACTTGAAACTTAGTACACATGTTCCATATGATATGATCTTTATAATTTTAATGCCAAATTAGATTTTTTACCCAATTTCACTGTCCATTGAACATGAAAAATGATAGTGCGAGTGGGGCATCCGTGTACTTTGGACACATTCTTGTTGTTTCTTCTTTTGCATTTAATAAGGTCTTTTTAGCTCGCCGATGCAGAGTCCTTCATCGTAAACTATTTCAAATATCTTCTACTCTGAAACTACTGGGCCAAACACCTTCAAATTTAAATAAATGTTCCTTCGGATATCTGGTTTATAAATTGTATTGGAAGTTTTGATCCATCAACAAACATGGCCACCATGGCTAAAAATAGAACATAGGGGTCAAATACAGTTTTTGGCTTATATCTCAAAAATTAAAGCTTTTAGAGCAAAACTGACATGGGGTCAAATTGTTCAATTGGTCAAGATCTATCAGCCCTGAATTTTCAGACAAACCAAACAATCCATTGTTGGGTTGCTGCCACTAAATTGGTATTTTTAAGGAAATTTTGCAGTTTTTTGTTATTATCTTGAATATTATTATAGACAGATCGAAACTGTAAACAGCAATAATGTTCAGCAAAGTAAGATCTACAAAAATTACCCCTTAAGGAGTTATTGCCCTTTAAAGACAATTTTACACAATTTGTTCATCAAGTTTGCTAACCTTTAAAAAATCTTTTTCTCTGAAACTACTGGGCCAATTACCTTCAAACTTTAACTAAATGTTCCTAAGGGTATCTTGTTTATAGATTGTATCCCAAGTTTTGATCCATTGACAAACATCAATCAAGTTTACTAACATTTAAATACATGTACATCTCTGAAATACAGGTCAGCGATTCAGGCTCTTGAGAGCCTCTTGTTTTACAAATGGTCTTGAAATTTGAAACGGTAAATTCTTTTTACTTTTAAAAAAAATATTGTATTCTTTAAGTATGTAAAAAATGGTAAAAAAATATAATATATTCTTGCATGGTTGATTTATTAAAGATTTACCAAAAACACAAACCATTTTGTCGGATTATTCCAACCAGTTAGAAGTTACTAGGTACCAGGGGCTGCTCTGGCTCCCAAAAAGTTGGACCCAGGAAAATAGCCAGCTCCTATATTTTGTCGCCAGTTTTGAAAACTTGGAGCAAACTTTAGAACCAGCTAGAGTCTTTAATTCTATCAAAATATAAACTATGTTCAATTTTAATTTCTTATGCACTCAGCCTGCACTTGACATCATTTAACATGTTACACTAAGTAAGTCATAGAGTGTTTATACATACAACAAAACTAACATGTGTACTTAATTTTCTTTGTCAGTATTTCATATGTAGAAGAATATACATTAGCTTATGGTCTGTAAAAGCTACAGAATAGAGAATTTTATTAAACTAAAAAATAAAAAAAATAGAAAAAAATGGGTAATTGTATGAAGAAAACAGAATAAGAGGTGTTTAGATTTACAGAACAGGGAAAAATTGTATTAGAAATAAAGAATACAGAAAAAGATGACCAAGGCACCCTACCAACCCTACCCATCCTGCTACTAAACCCCTCTTTAACTCTTCCAATAACTCGAAAGACCCAAACATATATAAGTTCTAAAGCCAGATGTATGTAGCCATATCTAAGACATGTCTTAAGTAGGTATCTCAATGCTAGGAAAAAGTAAAAGTGAGTTATCTTTCTTTATTTGGGTGTGCTCCCTCTTTGGAGGATTATACACAGTACGTAGAAGAAGTAAACATGACCAACAATGGGGGTCGTTTTTGTTATTTTATATGAATTTGGTTAAATATACTTACCATGAAATTACATTTATATTATATAGAATATGTTTGCTTTCACAACATGTTCTCATCGCAATTAACTAGGTGATTAAAAATTACATCCATGAGATGTACTCACCTACGTCATAGTTCACCTGTGTAATATACACTAGCTTTAGTTTTAATTTTTGCGTTCAAGAGAACGCATGTTTCTCGTCGACAAGGATTTTTAACAGTTTACTGTTGAAAATCCTTATGTTTTATAAAAGACATTATATGTTTTCGGAATATCGGTATACGATTAATTTAATGTGAATCAGAATACAACGATTCTGTCAAGTTTCTGATATGTACGTTTTCGTCAATTTTACAGCTTACGAGTCTGGAAATACGACGACCTAGAAAATGACCTTTGTTTAGCCGCCATTTTCAAACATTAAATCGGGTCCGAGGAAAGGCAGAATTTAGCTGTCAAAATCGGACATGTTACGTGAGTGCTACGTTTTTAAAAAAGATATATATATATATATATATATATATATATATATATATATATATATATATATATATAAACGGATGTTTATTTTTTTTTTTTTTTTTTCACGCTGGCCGGATTTTTCACTGCATTAGAGCAATGCTACGAAACGGGTCGAGTGGAAAGTTTGGATAAAGTCGATTGTTTACAATTTGCAGTCTGTACACGAGACTGTGTAAACACATCACTATATTAAAATCAGAATAGGTATTTTGACCAGATCTGATTATTTTAATGTGGAAAACGTCCGTATGGGAGCGTATACCACTATTGTCACTAGAACCTCAGTTGGTTCAGTCGATTGTTTACAATGTGCAGTCTGTGCACGAAACTGTAAACACATCACTATTAAATCAGAATAGGTATTTTGACCAGATCTGATTATTTTAATGTGGATAACGTCCGTATGGGAGCGTATACCACTATTGTGACTAGAACCTCTGGTTCAATAAATTTCAATCAGAAAAGGGAATCTGCCCATTTCTGATTGTTTTATTTGGATAACGTTCCATACAGGGAGCGTAGACCAACAGTGATACTGTTTTAACAGTTGATAAATACATCACAATCAGAATAGGGATTTTGCCCACAACTGATGATGTTTATTTGGTTAACCTCCCATTCAGGGAACATAAACCATATTTATTGAAAATAAAACGTGCTCAATGGATCACTATAGAATTAAAATAGAATAGGGATTTTGCCCAAGTCTATTTGATTAATGTTGACGTGTTTCATACAGGAAACATAGGAACTAGAACAACATGCATGATTTGGGATCTGTAAGTTGCATTCTTTCTACTAAAATACAGATTTGATATCTTGCATAAAATTTAATCATAACTATTTATTGATTACACATTGATATTTATGGAGCATTGCACGTAGAAGATTGTTGCAAATAAAATAAATTACAATCAGACTGGTGAATTTTAGTCCAGGTCTATCTGACTTTTGTAGACATCCTTCCATCCAGGGAACATTATGTCTACTTTTATTATATTTTAAAACAACACAAGCATAGCTAATATTTGGTTACACATTGTTTTTTGTGATGAACCAACAGTTCAGTCAATTTACATATTTGCTCATATTGATAATATATTGAAAATGTGTCTGGAAATAGTCAAGACAGATATTAAACACACTAAAATAATACATTGTTATCTAGTACAATACAAATGTGATTGCAGTTTAAGCATACCAATACATACTTCTTTTAAATAATTCTCCAATTCTCTAACAGACGTGGAGTCAGTAAGAATGGAACACTGTTCTAAATACAGTTGATAGCTTGTGACAACTCTTTTTACTAATATTTAATTTTCATGGTTAGTTTACTTATGACAAGAAGAACATGAATATTATAAGTATGAACTGCTATAACCAATTGTTTGTTTTTGTCGGCAGTAAGGAAACAAAGACTTTTATATGTTTTTATGTAAACATTAGATTGTCTATTAAATAAAGAGTTTAGGGGATGCCATGATGCATTTCACAAAGACTCATTCAAGGTAATGGCTTATATTTTGATTACATAATTCAGAGTGTACATTGCCAATGCATATAATATAATATGTACTAATTCTGTTGTGTGTTGAGTACACAAAAAAGAGGTGATAACATAAGACTTAAGGGACTATTTTACCCTCACTATATGGGAATCACTGTCAAATTATATCTTCCAATCATGAAAGCGAAAGGAGTTTGGATGCTCTTTTAAAGATAGAAAATTATGCCTTAATTTACATCTTAAGTTTTTCTAAGCAATGCCAACAGATGGGCAAGTTTCTGCTATAAGGGATTCATTCCTTGGGTCTGTTTTATTTCTTAATGTGAGATTGGTAGAGCCCAACAGTTTATGCAACGGCTACTCATTGTTTTTCCTAGAGTTACATATTGATTCAGAATTCTGAACTATAGAGGACTCAAATATGCTGATTTATAGATTTTGTAAAAATTAGTAAAATATTGGTAAAAAAAAAAAAAAAAAAAAAATAAATAAAATTTAAAGCATTGTGGATGCAGTATTTATTTAAAATACTAGACATGGTCTAGGAAATTGAAGTAGTTCACAAGATTTGAAAAAATGAACTATCTATTATACATCTCTTTATATAAACCTTTTATTTAGCCAGTCTTTACGAGATGCAGAAAAAAGAAAAGGTATTTTGGGAGTAACACATGATGTACCAATATATACATACATATAATATATATACATTTCAATTGGTTCTCAAAATTTAGCACCAGTGTAGAAGCAGTTAATCTAACAGCAGAATGCAGGAAAAGCATTTTATTTAAAAGACTGATTAATAGTTAGCAAATAACATTCAATAGTCTTATAGTACATGGAAGTAAAATATAATATGATAATTCCATGATTATATCAAGTCAAATGCGAGACATTTTCTTAATACCTAAATTTAAAATGTCACTGTTTATTTTTATTTTTGCTTTTTATAAGCATTAAGTTAAAAAAAAAAAAAATAAATCTAGTCTGGTCAAAGTCAAGTTGTGTCTTATCTACATGCAGGAAGGTTTCCGAATGCATGTGATTTTAATCTCGGAATTGATGGTATTCACTATTCAATTTTCATATCACCAGCCAATTATCAAACAATATTTCTTAGTCCGTTTTCTGCAGAACTTTGCAGAATAATATAAATATATAGCATAGAGTTAGTATCTTATGCAAGATAAAATTGAGAATGGAAATGGGGAATGTGTCAAAGAGACAACAACCCGACCAAAATAAAAAAAACACAACAGCAGAAGGTCACCAACAGGTCTTCAATGTAGCGAGAAATTCCCGCACCCGGAGGCGTCCTTCAGCTGGCCCCTAAACAAATATATACTAGTTCAGTGATAATGAACGCCATACTAATTTCCAAATTGTACACAAGAAACTAAAATTTAAATAATACAAGACTAACAAAGGCCAGAGGCTCCTGACTTGGGACAGGCGCAAAAAATGCGGCGGGGTTAAACATGTTTGTGAGATCTCAACCCTCCCCCTATACCTCTAACCAGTGTAGAAAAGTAAAAGCATAACAATACGCACATTAAAATTCAGTTCAAGAGAAGTCCGAGTCTGATGTCAGAAGATGTAACCAAAAAAAATAAACAAAATGACAATAATACATAAATAACAACAGACTACTAGCAGTTAACTGACATGCCAGCTCCAGACTTCAATTAAACTGACTGAAAGATTATGATTTCATCATATGAACATCAGGCACAATCTTTCCCGTAAGGGGTTTAGTATCATACCATCATAACATATATGAGAAGAACATAACCCGTGTCATGCCAACAACTGTTTTTAGAATAAATGTGTTTAGTTCCGACGCAAAGACCTTATCAGTGACTCAATATTAACGCCAAAATATGCAATCTTTAATGACTTGACAACAGTATCGTAATTATATCCCTTCTTAATAAGTCTATTCAAAGGTTTTGTAAGTTTATGAGGTGAATACTGACACCTTTGTGCTTTATAAAGAATATTTCCATAAAAAATTGGATGTGAAATACCTGAACGTATAAAAAGTCTGCATGTTGAGCTATATTTACGAATGATGTCTTTATACCGATGATAAAATTTAGTAAATGTTTTGACTAGTTTGTGATATCGAAAACCCTGGTGTAATAATTTTTCAGTAATACATAAATTTCTCTCGTTAAAATCTAAAACATTGTTACATACACGAGCGAATCGTACAAGTTGAGATATATAAACACCGTAAGATGGTGACAATGGAACGTCACCATCTAAAAACGGATAATTAACGATAGGAAATGAAAAATCATCCCTTTTATCATAAATTTTAGTATTCAGCTTTCCGTTAGTGATATAGATATCAAGATCGAGGAAAGGGCAGTGGTCATTGTTAGTATTAGCTTTATTTAAAGTAAGTTCACCAGGATAAATTTCATTAATATACATACTGAAGGCGTCATTATTGAGAGCCAAAATATCATCCAAATATCTAAAAGTATTATTAAATTTGTTTATCAGATGTTGTTTTGATGGGTCTTTGCTTATTTTTGTCATAAATTGTAACTCGTAACAATACAAAAAGAGGTCCGCAATAAGTGGTGCACAGTTAGTCCCCATTGGAATTCCGATAATCTGACGATATACGGAATCCCCAAAGCGAACAAAAATGTTATCTAGTAAAAATTCAAGGGCATATATAGTATCAAAGCATGTCCAATTAACATAGTTTTTTTGTTTATTGCTACTAAAAAATGACCTAAAAGAGTTTGAACATATATATTCACATTCTGATTTTTTGAATGCCCATTTAATTAGGTGTGTGAATTTTTTCTTAATGAGAATGTGAGGCAATGTGGTATACAGGGTAGAAAAATCAAAACTTTGAACAGATTCAAAATCACCAATATAAGCATGCAATTTATCAAGTACTTCCAACGAGTTCTTGACACTCCAAAAGTAATTTATTCCACTATTTTCGAAGGCCTTATTTGAACAATTTATTATAAGGTTTTTATACGACCGCAAAATTTGAAAAATTTTTCGTCGTATATTGCTATCACGTTGGCGTCGGCGTCGTCGTCGTCGTCGTCGTCCGAATACTTTTAGTTTTCGCACTCTAACTTTAGTAAAAGTGAATAGAAATCTATGAAATTTTAACACAAGGTTTATGACCACAAAAGGAAGGTTGGGATTGATTTTGGGAGTTTTAGTCCCAACATTTTAGGAATTAGGGGCCAAAAAGGGCCCAAATAAGCATTTTCTTGGTTTTCGCACTATAACTTTAGTTTAAGTAAATAGAAATCTATGAAATTTTGACATAAGGTTTATGACCACAAAAGAAAGGTTGGGATTGATTTTGGGAGTTTTGGTTCCAACAGTTTAGGAATTAGGGGCCAAAAAAGGGCCCAAATAAGCATTATTCTTGGTTTTCGCACAATAACTTTAGTTTAAGTAAATAGAAATCAATGAAATTTAAACACAATGTTTATGACCACAAAAGGAAGGTTGGTATTGAT
The DNA here is from genome assembly GCA_037788925.1 of Mytilus galloprovincialis. Lineage (NCBI taxonomy): Eukaryota > Metazoa > Mollusca > Bivalvia > Mytilida > Mytilidae > Mytilus > Mytilus galloprovincialis. Next base: position 95,214,276 of record CM075333.1, read on the forward strand.
TTTGGGAGTTTAGGTCCCAACAGTTTAGGAATTAGGGGCCAAAAAGGGACCCAAATAAGCATTTTTTTTGGTTTTCGCACCATAACTTTAGTATAAGTAAATAGAAATCTATGAAATTTAAACACAAGGTTTATGACCATAAAAGGAAGGTTGGGTTTGATTTTGGGAGTTTTGGTCCTAACAGTTTAGGAATAAGGGGCCCAAAGGGTCCAAAATTGAACTTTGTGTGATTTCATCAAAAATTGAATAATTGGGGTTCTTTGATATGCCGAATCTAACTATGTATGTAGATTCTTAATTTTTGGTCCCGTTTTCAAATTGGTCTACATTAAGGTCCAAAGGGTCCAAAATTAAACTTAGTTTGATTTTAACAAAAATTGAATCCTTGGGGTTCTTTGATATGCTGAATTTAAAAATGTACTTAGATTTTTAATTATTGGCCTAGTTTTCAAGTTGGTCCAAATGGGGGTCCAAAATTAAACTTTGTTTGATTTCATCAAAAATTGAATAAATGGGTTCTTTGATATGCCAAATCTAACTGTGTATGTAGATTCTTAATTTTTGGTCCAGTTTTCAAATTGGTCTACATTAAGGTCCAAAGGGTCCAAAATTAAACTAAGTTTGATTTTAACAAAAATTAAATTCTTGGGCTTATTTGATATGCTTTATCTAAATATGTACTTTGATTTTTAATTATGGGCCCAGTTTTCAAGTTGGTCCAAATCAGGATTCCATATCAAGTATTGTGCAATAGCAAGAAATTTTCAATTGCACAGTATTGCACAATAGCAAGAAATATCTAATTGCACAATATTGTGCAATAGCAATTAATTTTCAATTGGAGTTATCTTTCTTTGTATAGAATAGTAGTTGATAATATATGTTGGAAATTTGCCAGACATGACTATGATGTCATTTTCTATTTTTATTTGCCAATAACTTTATGTAAATAACTTCATTGGAAATTTGCCAATATAAAATGTTGCTGATGAAGCTTTTTTTCCTTATCTTATCTAAAATGTTTTTAGATAATGTATGTTGGACATTTGCCAGACATGACTATGATGTCATTTTCTATTTTTATTTGCCAATAACTTTATGTAAATAACTTCATTGGAAATTCGCCAATATAAAATGTTGCTGATGAAGTTTTTTTAATTGTTTTATACAATAAACAATGTATATTCACTTTTACTACCAACCAATCTTTACCATTCAGTGATAACAAGCACTTTATTTTACATTTTAATATTTTATGATGTATTTAAAATTGTAGTTATTGTTGCAAACTCGATTAGAAATTTGAATTGATATCAGTTTTGGAAAAAGGGAAACAGGGATGTGAAAAAAAAGGGGGGGTTTAAATTTTTCTCATTTCAGATTTCATAAATAAAAAGAAAATTTCTTCAAACATTTTTTTGAGAGGATTAATATTCAACAGCATAGTGAATTGCTCAAAGGCAAACATTTTTTTTTAAGGCAAAAAAAAATTGCAGTTCATTAGACCACATTCATTCTGTGTCAGAAACCTATGCTGTGTCAACTATTTAATTTTAGATTTAAAAAGTTTGAAGAAGAAATCTTTAATTGATTTGTAAAATCTTGACATTTGTTTTGTGTAAAAAAAACCCATGTAATGTCAAAAATTTGATCACAATCCAAATTCAGAGCTGTATCACGCTTGAATGTTTTGTCCATACTTGCCCCAACTGTTCAGGGTTCGACCTCTGCGGTCGTATAAAGCTGCGCCCTGCGGAGCACCTGGTTAATTATACCAAGTGTGCTGGTAAGAATAATAGACAATTTAGTAGTTGAACAATGGCTTGAAGACGAAATAAATCTATATTTGTAAGGGGTTTTGTGTAGCTTCGGAAGCCAATACATAGTTGGGACTTTCATTGTATTTGGCTCTGCTTGTAAAGCGGTGGCTAAAAGTTTATGTTTGTTACAGATTTCGTTTTCTGAAAATGGAGTCAGTTGGAATGTTGGTGAATTGGTGATTTCCTTTTTCAGAACCTCAATGTAAAATTTACGTCAAACAATAATAATATTATTAGCAGCTTTATCGGCCGGAATATGCTACACAAAATTGAAATGTGTTTATTTTAAACATGCAATTACTTTGAATTTTGATTCAATACTGTTTTGAAAGATGTGATTATTTAAATCACATTAATTTTGTTTTTGTCAAATCTGTGGACAAATGCAAAATTCTTTTGAGTGACTTTTAGTTAACCAAATGACTGGGTTGAAGTCACAAAATACTACCAAAAGCTTTTTGGTTGATATATATTGAATCATATCAGAATGTATAGGATTCAGATGAGGTGAACCAAGACAGAAATAAAATGAACATTTTTGATGATGAAACCATTTCTGAAATAACTAAGAACACTGAAGTCTGCAAGTTAGTACAAGTGTTTTCCATATTGCCAAACAAGTGTTTTTCTTTAAATACAATAGAACTATATTTGACAAGTTGCATGTTAGTATTTCTGATAGCGAAATAATTTCTGAAACAAATAAAAACAATTGTCAAGAGCAACAGTACAAGAGTTGTTCATTATGTCAAATTTTTGTTTCTTTAAATTTGGAAATGTACATGGCAAGATATAATTTATAATTGTTTTAATTCTAGACAGTTAACCATTGTGAAATGTTAATTAGAAATATCAAAACATTTTTTTTTAGACAGATTTTTCATAGCTGGAGAAAATCATCTGTTAGCATTCTTTTTGGATTATAAGGACAACAATCATGGCTTTAATTCAGCTCAACATCCAAATGCTCTGTGGAAGCAGTATATCATTGGAAAACATGTATACTTAAACTTTTCCACTGATTTGTCCATTTTCTGTATTTTTACACTTGAGTAGTCCAATACGAAACAAAAATATTGTTCATGGTTGAACTGGTAGACATTGTATTCAAAGGTTCTACCACTCATAGAAATTTTATCAGATTTTAAAATTTAGTCAGTTTAGAAAATTGTCATTCTATAATAGTACAAGACTTCTCTTGATAAAAATATTTTATTCTAAATCTATAAAATATTAAAAGGAGTAGTATATCTAGCAGAGAAGCAAATTCTCAGGAAGACTATAACTTTAAAAAAGTTTAAAGATTAATCCAGATTTAGCATAATCATGAAACAACTTTGGTTTGAGTCTTTATTAAATTTTGTTTGTATGAAGGACACTTATTTACAAAGTATATTTTAATTGATTATAATTCTTTAATTAAGTAGAAAAGAATTTATTTCGAAAGATGTGATATTGATCAGGTTATCAAAAGACGACAGCAATCATATATTATCTGTTATCACATTAATATAGAGAAAACAATGGAAAGTTAAAGAAAGGTAATAATGTTTCCAAATAAACTTAAGTTTCAAAGTTGAAAGTAAATGAAATTAAGGTTGGATTAGTTCTTGTCGATTTGTACAAGCAACAAGAACAACCTTTTCAGAAATAAATGCTTATTTACTGTTTCATAAATATTACAACACATTTAGCTCATAATGAAGGAGCTTTAATATAATTATTTCTATACTGACCTGCAGATTATTTATTCATCAGATATAGAAAGATGGGGTATATATACATATGAGTGCCAATGAGACAACTCTACATCAAGTTTATTAATTTTGCATACTTGTATTTATACAATCTGCAAAGTTTGCCATTGATACATATAGTTATGCAGCATAGCTTCATTGTATAATAAATCCAGTAATTTCGGTTTTTAACTAATATCTGTATTTACAAAATTTAATGGAGTTACTTTTTAAAAGAATTGACATAATTTTTTATATGTTGAAATTGTATATGTGTGAGAGAATTTATCCTCCACCAAATGAAATACTGCTTGTTAATCAGTAAATATTCTATATAATATAAATGTAATTTCATGGTAAGTATATTTAACCAAATTCATATAAAATGGTAATTTTTGAAATCTCAAGAAGAGATTTTATATGAATTTATAGGGTTAAATATACTTACCACAATCCACCACCACCCCTGGAATAAATTCAGTTTTTTGTTCACTTAATTGAAATTAATCAATTAAACGACAAATTAAAACTAAAGCTAGTGTATATTACACAGGTGAACTATGACGTAGGTGAGTACATCTCATGGATGTAATTTTTAATCACCTAGTTAATTGCGATGAGAACATGTTGTGAAAGCAAACATATTCTATATAATATAAATGTAATTTCATGGTAAGTATATTTAACCCTATAAATTCATATAAAATCTCTTCTTGAGATTTCAAAAATTACCATTTTCGTTATCACAACTGAGGGCAGTCAAAGACAAATTTCGTTTGAATTTGCTATTTTTTTTATTGAAAACAAGTAAAACAATGTTTTTTAACAATTTAATTAACAACTTCCTGTCAATTATGTTTTCTTCATTTAACTACCGTAAACATTGAAAATTGTGTTGTCGTATGAACATTTCTTCAAATGAAATAGACAAATGCAGACTGACCAATTCTATTTGAATTAATTAATGTTGATGATCATTAATGACCCATCCTATAAATGGATTACCTGTAACAACAGATTATGACACCTGTTGTAACCGTTGATTAGCTTGGGGTTGTAAACAAAGTCATAAACTTGTCGCCAGGTAAAATTTTGTACAATTTATTTTTTTTAACTTTTACCAATTAACATGAAGATTGATATTGTCAAGAAATGAAAATTTTTACATAGGAAAATGTTGGCGCCAAAAATATCGCCAGCAGCCGAATTTTGTCGCCAGGTGAAATAAAAAATCGCAAATTGTGACATTGGCGACGCACAGCGCGGTCCCTGCTAGGGATTACACAACTGAAATTTAATTATTTGAAAAGAAGACTTGTTAAAAGTAAAAATTTGTTGTATTTTCCGTGCAGAAGGTTATGGTTTTCTCAGTACTCTGGCTTCCTTGACCTATAAATACTGGCCGTTATGTTAATGTCAAGGTGGCAACAGTGGCTTTTAACCCCAAATAACAACAATAAGCTTAGATTAACTGAAAAAATGAAATAGATCATTTTGAATTTTGTTTTAAATTCGAGAATTGATAATATTAGGTGATAGGTTGAGGAACTATAGATGTGAAGTAATATGCAGTTTATTACATAATAAGTGAGTGGACTTCTGATACTTGAGATTTTTGAAAATATTGATATTTAATTTCAGGAATGGGAGAATGAACTCCAACTATTGAAAAAAGACTTAACAGATAAAAATGGAAAAATAAAGAAGGTCAAACCTGACCCAGAAACAGAGGCAGGAGTAGCTTTTCTGAAGATGAGAGCTGTGTATGGAAAATTTGAAACTTTTGAACAGTTGTCCAGACCAACTCCTGTGACAAGATGTCTAGGAAAGATTGAAACTGTCAAGTCAAGATGTGTAAGTGATACTATTTGATATATTATTCCCCACTCAAGGCCAGGGTGAGTGACTATATTGCATTCATCTTGGGCATGGTTCCATCGGTTCATCCAACAAATATTTCTTTCCCACTTTTCTCAAGTTTCACTAAAGAGATTGACTAAATATTTGGTAAGCTACTTGACAGTGATGTCTTGTTAAGTGGTAGTACTTTTCAGGTGTAACTTGTAGTGAGCATATTTCAGGTCAATCTGAAACTTACTTTATGTAACCAATACTTGGAAGTTTTCATTATGTAACCAATACTTGGAAGTTTTCATTATGTAACCAATACTTGGAAGTTTTCATTATGTAACCAATACTTGGAAGTTTTCATTATGTAACCGATACTTGAAAGTTTACATTATGTAACCGATACTTGGAAGTTTTCATTATGTAACCGATACTTGGAAGTTTTCATTATGTAACCGATACTTGGAAGTTTTCATTATGTAACCAATACTTGGAAGTTTTCATTATGTTGAATAAACTTACTGTGGATTTATTTATTTTCATGGATATTATTTTTTGTAGATTTAGGAACAATAGTATTTCCCTTGATATTTGATATCTTGGTTTTGCCAACAACTGCATAGAAGGGTGTAGAATTATATACTGTCGTTTGTTTATGTGTTACATATTTGTTTTTCGTTCATTTTTTTTCATAAATAAGGCCGTTAGTTTTCTCGTTTGAATTGTTTTACATTGTCTTATCGGGGCCTATTATAACTAGCTATGCAGTATGGGCTTTGCTCATTGTTGAAGGCCGTACAGTGACCTATAGTTGTTAATGTCTGTGTCATTTTGGTCTTTTGTGGATAGTTGTCTCATTGGCAATCATACCACATCTTCTTTTTTATACTAGTTGAATATTTTGATTTGTGGTTTATCTTTACACACAAAGTTCAAAATCCACAATATATTAAATATGAGCACAAGATGAGCAGCATTTTTTTTGGATAAAAATTGTCACAATTTTTTCACTTAAAAGTAAAAAGTATTTTTGCATATACATAAAAAAACCGAAAGTGTTATAAAAGCCATATTTGCTGAAGATTAATTTATTTGCCATTTTTCTTTTTCAGTCATCAACGTTTAGAAATAAGATTGACAAATATATAGAGAATACATCATCTAAGATAGGCGGACAGTATTGGCCGATTATTAAATCAGTAACGATACGTATACCACACTGTTCAGTCTGTAGTAATGGTTGTACATTGGTAGACTTACCAGGTGTGAGAGATTCTAATGCTGCACGAGATAGAATAGCTAAAGATGTAAGTCGTCACTATAGTCAAACCTCCTATACCAGTATCCTCTATTTAAAAGGCAAAAACTGTGGTCAGTTCACCTTCTTCTTATCCCACTACTCAAATGATACCTCTCTTAAACAGTAAGTTATCAGGTATCCAAGATGACAGTTATATATACTCATTGGTGGCCTTCAGCTGTTTTCTGCTCTTCGGTTGGATTGTTGTCTCTTTGACACATTACCCATTTTCAATCTCAATTTTATAAATATTTGACTACCATTTTATACAATTTTTGGTGTTTTTGGTGTTTTTAAAAAGTTTTGCAAAGATTATTGAATTTGTTATAATTGTATAATGAAATTTGTTAAAAATCAATATGAGGAATTTGGTTTGTAGTGAAGTTGTACCACTTGTCCCAAAAATTTGTTATAATCCAGTTTGACTGTAGTTTATTTTGTAAATTACTGATGACTTCCCATCTTAAAAAATTGACAAGAGCTAACATTAAAAAAAATCATTGAAATTGGGATTTTAACTATGCCCTCCCTGTAGCGTATGAGTCCCATGGACACAAATCATTCGTTTTCAGAATATATCTATCTGAAATTATTCTTGAAATGTGCTTCCCTGTAGTACTACATGTTTAGTTTCCTTACAGCCACACACTCAACTATGTCAGTTTGTACGGTTAGAAATTGACACTTGTTCTAAATTAGCAGAATAATATGGATAAGATTCACAAACTGTCATTAATTGTAAAAATTGCCAATTTTTTTTGTAGTATTTGAAAAACTGTTCAGTTATTCTGGTGGTGGCTGAGGTCCATAGAGCATCCACAAGTAAAACAGCCAAAGAGTTACTAGGGGATAACTTCCGTCGACAGCTACTGATGGATGGACAGTATGGAAACGTAGCATTTATATGTACCAAGAATGATGTACTACAGCCTTCAGAACTTATAAGGTAAAATTATACCCAAACCATTTATATGGTAGACAATTATATTCCAAGTGCCAGTTCTATCAGGGGTGAATCAAGTTTTGATATTGTCGTAACTATTTATATTTAGACAAATGTGTCAACAAGGAAAAGTTATCAGAATTTTTGTTTGCCAGTGGGGATGTATGTGTAAGTAAAACATGAAATGTGTATTGTATTAAAAATTACTGATATGGATGGGGCTAATGTAAAATGATCAAATGAAGTGGTGGATTACTGTGATCATTTATTTTAGTAGGTACCAACTTTTCTGGATGAAGGGAAACTTGCATGTTTGTGGATATCTAATTTTGTTGTTATGCTGAAACCTCTTTACAAGCCTACAGAAAAATTGTCATTCATCGAAAAGCTAATTTCTCGGTTCATCTGTACCCAAGAAATCAACAAAATTGGCATCCTACGAATAATAATGAATCCACAGTAAATATAAGATGAAATTTAAGAAAACAATGTCCTCCTCCCCAAACAATGTCCTCCTCCCAAACAATGTCCTCCTCCCCAAACAATGCTCTCCTCCCCAAACAATGTCCTCCTCCCCAAACAATGCCCTCCTCCCCAAACAAATTAAACAACCATAAAACAACACAAAAACAAGAATGTGTCTTCAGTACACGAATGCCCCACTCGCACTATCATTTTCTATGTTCAGTGGACCGTGAAATTGGGGTAAACCCTCTAATTTGGCATTAAAATTAAAAAGATCATATCATAGGGAACATGTATACTAAGTTTGAAGTCGATTGGACTTCAACTTCATCAAAAACTACCTTGACCAAAAACTTTAACCTGAAGCAGGACAGACGGACGAACGAACGGACAGTTGAACGGACGCACAGACCAGAAAACATAATGCCCCTCTACTATCGTAGGTGGGCAATAAAAAAGAGAACTTGAAGAGGAGATTTCAAAATGCTTCATAAAATCTTTAATGAATCATTACAATACATGATATTATGATGATGTATCCTCTCTCTTTTAGAGAATTGTCATTGGATGAACAAACTGACTCTATTGAGGAGAATTTGAATTTGATGATGATCAAGATGGATGAGTTAAAACAGACAGAGAGAACTTTAAAGGAAGAGATACAATGGTTATTGGTGGACATTAATACACTGACCAATGGTGTTGATGAACTACAGAAAGATATCATTGAGATAACAGAACTAGTTTCACTTGTAGATACACAAGTAAGCATAATATCATGATTTAGTGTATCAACAAAAAAATTGAGAAGATTAAGTATTGTAAATCTGTCAATTTTGAAGATTTTTTTTTTCAATTCAGATTTGTGGCAGCTCTGAATGGCTCTTAGCTTAAGGAATGGAAAATTCCATTTTACATAGAACATAGGTATTGTTAGCTTTCCTTTGAATTGAATGGGAGACTTTATTGACAACTGTTAATTGGATAACATTCCCAAGCTTTGACAAATGTAGCAAAATAGTTTTAACTAGCTAGACAAAATGTCATTGTAAATAAAAAATACTGCAAACCCCAGAATTGTTTTATGATTATAGATCATGATAATGTTTGGAAACAAATATCTGATTAGTAAGTAGTGATTTTAGTTGCACTGCAAGATAAATATTACAAATGTAAGATAAATGTTACAATGTAAGATAAATGTTACAATGTAAGATAAATGTTACAATGTAAGATAAATGTTACAATGTGAGATAAATGTTACAATGTAAGATGAATATTACAAATGTAAGATAAATGTTACAATGTAAGATAAATGTTACAATGTAAGATGAATATTACAAATGTAAGATAAATGTTACAATGTAAGATAAATATTACAATGTAAGATAAATGTTACAATGTGAGATAAATGTTACAAAGAAAGATAAATGTTACAATATAAGATAAATATTACAAATGTAAGATAAATGTTACAATGTAAGATGAATATTACAAATGTAAGATAAATGTTACAATGTAAGATAAATATTACAATGTAAGATAAATGTTACAATGTGAGATAAATGTTACAAAGAAAGATAAATGTTACAAAGAAAGATAAATGTTACAATGTAAGATGAATATTACAAATGTAAGATAAATGTTACAATGTAAGATAAATGTCACAATGTAAGATAAATGTTACAAAGAAAGATAAATGTTACAATGTAATATAAATGTTACAATGAAAGATATATGTTACAAAGAAAGATAAATGTTACAATGTAAGATAAATGTTACAATGAAAGATATATGTTACAAAGAGAGATAAATGTTACAATGTAAGATAAATGTTACAATGTAAGATAAATGTTACAAAGAAAGATAAATGTTACAATGGAAGATATATGTTACAAAGAAAGATAAATGTTACAATGAAAGATATATGTTACAAAGAAAGATAAATGTTACAATGAAAGATATATGTTACAAAGAGAGATAAATGTTACAATGAAAGATATATGTTACAAAGAGAGATAAATGTTACAATGTAAGATAAATGTTACAAATGTAAGATAAATGTTACAATGAAAGATATATGTTACAAAGAGAGATAAATGTTACAAATGTAAGATAAATGTTACAATGAAAGATATATGTTACAAAGAGAGATAAATGTTACAAATGTAAGATAAATGTTACAATGTAAGATAAATGTTACAATGAAAGATATATGTTACAAAGAGAGATAAATGTTACAAATGTAAGATAAATGTTACAATGTAAGATAAATGTTACAATGAAAGATATATGTTACAAAGAGAGATAAATGTTACAAATGTAAGATAAATGGTACAATGTAAGATATATGTTACAAAGAAAAATAAATGTTACAATGAAAGATATATGTTACAAAGAAAGATATATGTTACAAAGAAAGATATATGTTACAAAGAAAGATAAATGTTACAATGAAAGATATATTTTACAAAGAGAGATAAATGTTACAATGTAAGATAAATGTTACAAATGTAAG